>LR990853.1:8113218-9452969 GCA_905163395.2 Endotricha flammealis
GCAGTCTATATCTATATGGTTGATATCGTGTGATGAATTATGAGTCCGCCAGTGGCGGTCGCCGCGCCGTGCAATTCCACGTCAAATGTTACCGCATTGTGATTTTGATATGTTAAAATTCGCCGTATTGTTGCTAATTAATTACATGTTGCTTTGGTATGTGAAAATAGGAAATAATGTTGTAATTGACATTTATTCAGATTTTTGTCTGTGAATCAATCCCTGGTAAGAAGCGTTCTACTATTACATCCAACCAAAACATTATTCGTCACACGGGTAAGCCGAGATCACGGAAACTAAGCTCGAAATCCCGCTGAGAGGACAATTTGTGGATTTGTCTCGCTCTAGTTGGACAGCGGGCTAATCACCGCAATTCTAGCGTAGTTATATGACATTGAAAAAATAAAATCACGCAATATGTGTCGCAAGTCAAGCAGAAGCTTTGTTATTAGAATAGGCAACGAAAAGCAATATTATGGCATATTACAATTTAAGGACATTATGGTATTATATTTATATTCAGCTGGTGAAATAAGTTATTTTAGCTAAGAATGATTATTTCAAAATATATGGTAAATCATTATGCTACCTTACATAAGTATTGTAGTACACGCCTCGAATTCGAATTCAAAGTACAGTTTTCAAGAAAACATTAATAAATATTAGTATACTCACTCACCATTTGAAAAATCTTGCAAACATTATCTACAATGCCCGATTGAGTTATCTGAAAAACCAATACAATTTGATAAAATAGATAGAATGAATTCAATTATTATCTATTTCATTCTCGCCAGTCAACAATAGATGGCGTTAGTAGTTCTCACTTTACAACTATATTGTGGTATCATTTGAAGCTTGCTTGAGGCATGTGCTCGAGGTGAGAATTACCACGAACTCTCACAATGTTTACCTTTACCAAATATTATTTTATCCATACTTATATGCGTACTGACTGACTGATGCGTATTCCACGGTCGAACTTTTTTCATTTGACGTATAAATTAATAAGGTTGATATTTACCTGCAGAACCGTGGGTATTTTCTATGGCGTTAGTCACAATGAATCATAAATAATGAAATAAAATGTCAGTTTCCGAGAATGTGGCGATATGGATGAAAGTAGACTGAGTCAGCTTCACGCGCTTCACGGCTCACGCGATAGTATGCCACTTTCAAAATGGCAGTCGTTGCGTTGATTGTTCTGTGATTTTGATCCGAAGGTGACACTGACAGTCATTAGAGAGAGATTAAAAATGAGTTGCGAATTGTCGGAGAGTAACTTGCTTAATGTAAAGTTATCTTTTCAGCACGATTATTTCAGCGTATGTTTACTTAATAAACTTTGTTTTACATTGTGTTAGATAATATTTTTTACATGTTATACAAATTCGTCTATTGTGCTCAGTCTATTGCATTATTCTTTGTTTGTGTATGATATTGAAAATAAACTTAATTGGATCGAAGCTAAGTAAACGTTTTTATCAAGCAGCTGTAACACCGTTTAAATACATGTATAGCTGAAACTTTAACCCTTTTGTATACTGTTATTTTATTTTGTATAGGTATAGTTATGTACAATTTATGTTTTAATTATATTCTTGTACAAGAGAGAATAAATAGATATTTATTATCTTATGTCAAGTACTTTTTGTAGTCACGTCAATGACATTTTTAATATTTCTCACCTTCGTAACAAGTACTTTGTCCCACTTAAGTCATCAAAGTAATAGTTCGATAATTAAGAACGATAATAGAATTGTTTATTTTAGACAGTTCGGTTCACTCTTTCATGTTTTAACTAAAACAATTAAACCAAGGACCATTCATAATAGTTATTCTGTCAAAAACATTATTAACCAAATGGTGAAATCCATGTTCAATATAATGTTACACCAAAATATGCTGTCTGTAGCTGTCCAACTTTTAAGAAAAAAAGATAATGGCTTTTTTATACCACAAAGGTGGCAAACAAGCATACGGCCGGCCGTAAGCCGTCACCGTAGCCTATAGACGCTTGCAATACCGGGGGTATCACTCATGCGTTGCCAAAAAGTGGAGCTTTGAAGACCTTAGTCACCGCAGGAACACAACATGGCCCAAACGGGCTGCTCCCATATGAGCGGATTATCCGCTAGAGACTATATTTGGAATTAAAATTATAGTGCGGTTCTGCAACTAATTGAAAGTCTCCTGACGGTATCCTTCCAAGGCTTCACTATAAAAAGTTGTGAGATCCATATTTCATAATGTCAGGTTAACTTATATTGTTTAAAAATAATGGTAGATACGTACGTAAAATTCTACAGTAGGTCAATAATATTTTTGTTGGAAGATGATTAGATTTTGTAAACTTTAAGTTTGTTTTTGATTACTCTTTTTAACTCTTTATAACTTATCAAGCATTGTTTTATCAGTTTTCATTATTTATTAGTAATCTGATGGTTGCCATCCGTTCGGATTTCAACGGATATATCCTATTTCAGAGCGAGTATATAATGAGCGTCTAGAATATTGTCCTTAGCAATTAGTATTGGTATTGTAATTAGTTTCGCACTGAAATTAAGTTAATTAACGGGGCCTAATAGTTAACTTGATTGTATATTAGCTGGTTTTGTATCTTCTTCGTGTCCCGAATTTAATTCATCAATTGTCTATAACTTAAACAATTTTTTTAACAAACAATGATTGTAGATAATAAAATGTAAATAAATCAATAACAAACACCAAATGAATAATAATAAATGTTGATTTTTTTTGAAGCATGAATTCCTCGTGGACCAACTAGGTGTGCTATCCTAAATAAGTATTTCTGTTGGCACAACAAGCACAACCTGTCTATTTTATGTCGTTTTAAGAACAGTTGAATAGAGAACAAATAGATAACAGTTGATATCAGTTAATTACGTATAATATGCCTCAGATACATTGGAAATTGAATATTTTTTGACAGTCGTTGGTAGGGGTGTAACCTAAAAAAAGTTATGAGATTTTGTCCTGTTTGTCAAATTCAAATTCAAATTCAAATTCAAAACTTTTATTCAGAGAATAGGTTTTCACAAACACGTTCTCTTGTCAGAGTATACAGTAATAAATGATTTGTATAAATTAATCTACTCTATATACTACTACCATTTCGGAAACAAAAGCAAAATGACCACTGGTAAAAAGAAATGGCGAAAGAAAACCAGTTACGGCCTTTTTTGTCATTTAAAAATATATCGTAATTTTCTTTTTTCTTTTCTTTTTCAACATAGAATTTAAAACTAGGTACATACATACATTACGTACGCGGAATGTCAATAAATAGTGCCATTAATTTGTCTCAACATAAAATTAAATCTAAAATATAAAATGCTAAATCGGTGTTAAAGATAGGAGCAGACCGCCCGCAAGGCAGCAATAGTTCTCGTGTATTTTCGAGTTGACGTGAGAGTCGGCCTTCCAGCCTCCATTACTGGGCTCACCATCACGATATTATGAACAATATTGTAGGGAACATTCCACTGATGGCAACTCTAGTGGTGGGACGTTCGGACTCGCTAAAATATTCATGTAGTTCACTTCCGTTAGGGCTTGACCTTTATTTAGGTGTGGTTAGATTCACTTTTGGTCAATACCATTTTATTCAAATTTGGCCCATATATCTAGTGCATCAGGGCCACATGAAGATTTGTGATCTCGGTCTCGTTACCCTACCCCTAACCTACCCCATCGGGATGACGCATAGCGTCTCTTGACGAACCCTACTTGTAACTTAAACCTTAAAACATACGTGTGCGAGTGAAACATTATAGCGATATAAAATAGCTTGATGTTGAACTTAACCCTTTTTGCTTTTCTTCACCGCTGTCTGGACCGCAAGAGTTGTTTTTCGAAAGCTCATTCCCGTTTTCAATACCGGTTCGGTTTTATAAATCTCATCCAGCGGCCTCGCTTCGAAAACTAATAGAAGATAACAGGCTTGCTTTTTCACCTGCCCGTTTATTTTTGGAATAGCTCCCGATGAGATGAACGATATTGTTTTCTTTTGAAGCTTTTACATTGGCTTTTTAATGGAGGCTCGCCTACGCTCGCTTTGACAGAACGGACTCTAGTTATAACGAGTGCGAATCACGTACGGCATATTTTATTCGAGTGAAAATTGCTGAAACTCAATTTATCAAATGTTTTGAATGTTGAATTTCGAGCTGAAATGTAAATTTAGGGGCATTACCATCTATTATTAGACCATTATGAAGTAGTCGAAGGACCTTGTTACCCAAGCCATCAGCGCAATGAGACTCGTTTTGTGTAATCACACCGCAATTTACTCGGTTACTGTAGTTCTGAATCTCGTTAAGTTCGTTGCTTTGTACTAATGAAAACTTTTCAGAACAAAGTGAGTGTTTTAGTGCAGTTTTCGAGTGATATCAAGATATCAACACTCCCAAAATTATTTGATTTCATTGAATTCTACTGTTTGTTATTTAATAAAACTGCTTGGCTAAGGGGCAGAATAAACATCGTCACAGACTAGAAACCCATGCATGTTTAGACTAAATAATTTCTAAAATTAATAAATCATTTTCGTGCATGAAATTTTGCATGTGATTAAACCTATTTTGAACTTTTAGAGCCTGGCTCGTGTCATTGTCTAATTAATGGTCGTAAATATCCTGCCTTGTCAATTGTACCACCATCTCATAAACAAAATAATTTAAATTTAATTTAGAATTGGACAGCGGTAATAACTTACCATCATCTTCGTGTTTACCATCATCGTCAATCCGTATTTTTCCTACTCCTGGTATGTGGGTATTTTTTCGAAGCAGGTTTAGAGAGTGCCACACGAGTTGGCGGAGCGTTTTCAATCCACCTGATGGTTACTGACTTGACTAAACGAATGTCAATTTTCATCAGCAGTCGGGATCAACAGTTATGCTCTCTCTGAAGTACGAAGGAGCTTGAGATTTTAATTTAATTTATTTATTTAAATTACCACATCGTCATTACAGGTTATAACACCCAACGCGACAATGTAGTTCGATAATGTAAATTAAATTAACAATTGTCAAATATAAATTAAAATTAAAATTAGTATAGATACTTTTATACCGCCATCGGAAACGACATATCTTTAATTTAAATTAGTATAGATACATTAACAAACATTAATAAAAAATAAAAAACGATGAAAATTAAGTTACCAAATTAAATTAAATCAAGAACACATCATTAAATAATAATAATAATAAAATATTTAAAAAATGACATATAGAAATTTGTAAGAAATTTGTTAATAGTGCGGTCACTGTTGTTTAACTTACGTAAAATATTAAATTGAATTCAGAATTCTCTGGTATTCTATTACCTGGTGCTTTAATTGAGTAACATTTGTCCTAATCAAATTAGGGTCATATCTAAATCACATCGAATAATGCCACAGGGCAGTAGAAGCCTTTATACGCCCCTATCTTAGATCTTAATAAAATCGAATTAAACTCGTCTCAATTTCAGTATCAAATTATTTTCTGAAGTGAACCAATTATAAACTTTTGATTGTTTTTCTTTTAGTAGTTATTCCAATTTTTTAAGTGTTTCAACAGACTCTTTTAGTGTTATAGTTCTTAGATACAAATTATTAGACGTGGCCGAAATCTACTTGTAAAAAGTCCCTATTTTTAAACTGTGATTACTTTTAAAAGACAAACTAAGATGAAGACAAATAATAGGCAAACAATGAATTAGAATCTTAACACGTTTACACACTTTCTAAATTCTGAAACTAAAATATTGCAATGATAATAATAAAAAACATTATTATATTAGTTTTCACACAGAACATACCACTAACGAAGCTGATGTATACTAACAAATATGAAATCTATTAGAAATGAAACAGCGTGGAAAAATCTACCGGTGCGTGAACATTTTCTATACAATTAAACATTATTTTACTCTATTTTCTTCGTATTGTGTTGATGATCTATAGTCTGTGTGGAGCGCATTCATGCACAAGTCGTTGACCGTATAATTTTCGCGTGAATTATCGTCACGAAAGCCGTTGATTTTGAAAACGTACAGGTCAACCACCCGCACATTAACTAAATCGTACTATAATAAAATATAAAAGTTTTAATTTTAACATTAAAGAATTTTTAAAAATTCGCTTTATTGTTGTTTTTATTTAGAAAGCGTTACAAGTTTTTTATTTAATAACCTTAAAAAAAATGTATAGTTACCTACGCAATCGTTTCGACTCTACATATTGTACTGTCAGCCGACTTATTTAGGTACTACTAATAATCTGACATGTACCTAAATCATGTAAGATTTATGCGTGAAAAAATATAGACAAATACAACTAACATACCCACAATTTTAAAACATTTTAAATACTAATGGTGAATTACACAAAACAATTTAAAAGTTAATGACATTCAATTATGGCTGTTACTGTACATACAAATTAAATAAGAAAAACATAGGATTGAGGGTAAATAAAACTTAAAGCAAAATTAAAATGCGTTTTTGCAACTGGTTGTAATTTATATTATTATCATTGTTATGCCCGACGCAGTTATTAACTTGATTAATAGCGTAGTATATTATGTAGCAGGTGACTCGTACTTCAATTCTTGCAATTTATACAAAACTAATTTTGAAAATCATGAACAGCTGAAACATGATTAACGACACCTAGTTTTCTTTGGATTATATTTAAAGTTTACGCTTCATCTTGCAATAGATCGAGCATAATGTCGTTAACCTTTCAAATGAGATTAGTATTTAAGACCATCGTCTATACCATATTTTTCATATCAATCGTGTTTTCTTTTTTTAATTAAGAGGTTGGCATACCAGCATGCGGGCCACCTGATGTTAATTGATCACCGTCACCCATGGAGCACAAAGACAGCAGTAGTCCTGTAGCCGTTGCTGGAAAGTAGATGTAGGCTAGCTTCTTGAGGAGATTTTTGGGAAAGTAATTCGTAAAAAATTACCACACATAAAAATCGTATTCTTCTAGGCGGAAATGAAGGTAAAACCTTACCTACAAAAGCCATTTGATTATGCAGGTGGTTTCTATAAAAGTTCTAGAATTTAGTTTAAGCTGTTTATAATAATGCCTGGCGTCCACGGAAGACCAGCGTCGCGTCGCGTCGTGACGTCGCAAGCGCAAGGTGCCGACAAATGCTGAGTGGACACCATTTTAGCGTCTTTTCATGTTTGTGTGATAAGAATGTTTGTATTTTTATTGTATTTTTTTGGTGCTGAATAAATTATTATTATTATTAAGAGTTAGGTATATCGTTTAATTTTAGGCACAGCAGCGCCATCTATATCACATTTTCGACCAAATCCTCGGGAATCGCGTATACCCTATGTGTTAATCCAAAATATCAGCTACATTACATATCAAATATCATTAAAATTGGCCCAGCCATTTGAGCGTGAAGAGGTAACAAACATAAACTTTCGCCTTTATAGTATTAGTAGGATAGGATTTAAAGGCAAGGAGGTAGAAATATGATTTTGTATTCAGCAAAATGAGGTTGGATGTCAGTCTACTCACTTCGCTTGATGAATACCTCATCGGGACCTAGTCTAGAGTTCAACGTATAAAATCTAGTGTCGTAAATTTCTATATACCGAAGTGAGTATTGAGGCGATCAAAACTAAATGAAATTGTTCTGTGTTTGTTTTTTAGTTATAAAGCAAAGATAAATATTTTTATTAATTAAAGATAATTATTAAAAGTACTAGCATTTCGTAAAACTGTTTACCAATTAAATTGACACAAAAGCGTCTTGGCGGTTTAAAACTGTACCCAACTGTACATCGGATATTTTATTAAGCAATTATTGTGCCTGATTAAAAGCAAAACAAGCAATTGTCATTCTAATCTCAATGTGATCAAGTTAACTAAATAAGCAATAACTTATCGCGATTGTTGTATATTTATTGACCGATTGAATATCTTGAGTTCGATGTTTGATACTAATCAAAAATACCAAACTATCTGACGGACGCAATGAGTAAGAAAGTGTTTCTTTTAATTTATACCTGACCCGGCGAACTTTGAGATAAAACGGGTTGTCCTGAATGGCTGACTGACTGACGGATTTCACTTGGATCAACGCATAGCCTAAATCAGTGATCGAAGAGACCTAAAAAGTAATGTCTTCTTTGCATGACGTAGATATCGGATAAAAAATGATTTTCGGAAATTCCTATGGGAAAGCAGGATACGTACGAACGAAGTAGCACGTATTTCGTAAGTTTCAGATATAATCAATCACTTACAAAATATTTGAATGTCACAAAAAGCTTATCTTATTTTCTCGTACACATTAATTCATACATATAAATCACAATTTTATTATTGAGATAAATCTGTAGCTTTTAAATTGCACCAGAGGCTGTATCCACAGTCCAAGGTTGGCGCACAAGAAAGCGGCAGGCGGCATATCGGCGCGAGCGCAGGACGGTTGCAACGTCACTGACAAAAACTAGATACGTACAGAAAGGTTTCATGTATACTAGCCACTGTCTCTGTTCCCTGGGTGGTTTTCAAAATCTCCTTGGATCTCAAAGTACCATGTCTGGACTTTTGTTAATTCATGAATCGAGGATAAATATCAATTACGGCGAACAAAGAAGTCATTGAGTTAATGTTTCTTATGTTTATGTATTTACAAATCGCTACTTTTTGAAAGTAGGGGAAACTTGATTTTTTTTAATGCCACAAACAAGCATACGGCCCGCCTGATGGTAAGCAAAGCATCACCGTAGCCTATAGAGGCTTGCAATTCCGGGGGTATCACTCGCGCGTTGCCGACCCTCCCAACCCCCCCAAGTGGAGCTCTGGAGACCTTACTCACCGTAGGAACACAACATGGCCGAGACCAATGCTATTTGGCTACGATCTTCTGTAAGATGGAGGTCCCTCCCCAGAACTGCTCCGATATGAACGGATTGTCCGCTAAGCCCTACCTCTCTTAAATATCTATTTAATTATTTTATATTCAGATTTATTCTCATTATCTTTGGAATGAGCCTCAGGGAATTCAAACCCTTTGAAGTGTCTATTACATGGTGTATTATGTCTACTGAATACGACTTACAAAAACAGAGAGATGGTTGTTTAATTAGCAGTGGACTATCTGTTTTTGCTTTGGCTCTAGTTAGGCAACCCACGCCTTGACAACGCCGACTGACCGCCCAGAGCCGGCCACAAGTCACTCGATACCCAAAACACTCCGCTAAAATGCAATTATGATGAAACTATCGCTCTTTGCTAAACATTAATTATAATTATGAAACTTAACAACCAAAAACTAAATTGTATTAACTTTAATTGTTAAGATGTATTGGCACCTTCATAAAAGTGAATTCACGACTCCATCACTTTTTTATCATAGTGTCTGTTACAGCACAAAGACGTAACTGGCATTAAAAAATTTCCAACATTTTCCTTATCATAATTCTTAAATCGCAGTTTTAAAAATTCTGAAGCATAAAAATCATAACTTCTGTTTTAACTTTACAAACTAGATCTTAAAATTAGATTTTCACAACCGTTGAATGGGACGTTTATGCAGATTTACTTCATGAGCGTTTTCGCGAGTTATGAATGAGCGTCCCAGATTTGCGTCTGTAATCTTCTGGTGTGGCGGAGCGAGGATGGCCCAAACTCGTAGCCGCTCAGTGGCAGGTCGGCGGGCACATCGGCGGGCCGCAGCGTCCTCCCGGGAAGCCTAACTGTCGCGAACGTCGCCTGCTCCATTCCTATGTAAATCTCGCAGGGGCATCCGACGGCACATAATTCAGCCACAATTTGCATGTCCCGCTGCCCTTTGTGGTTAAACCGGCACTCAACCGGCGTTCAACCTGAGCCCTTCACATCGAGTATCGGTAGTCGAACAAGACCTTTGGAGCGTCATATGAATAACAAGCGCACTAATAGACAATAGTTTCTCGAACAAGCAGTGATTTGGCATTCACCGGGCCGGTGTTCAACTGTGGCCGGGATGTGTAGGAACTGTAATGTCGACGTGAAATGAATAATTTAGTCCACGGCGCCGTTGATACGGAACATTTCAAACCCGATGTCTATCACATTAATTAATTAATTAAAATTCGATAGGCTTCTCCTATGCCATAATGAAATTAATTTAATGTATGCCGTCCGTTTGTTTATCAAGTTGGGCCAAGAACATGTCTCTGTTTGTAGGGAAATGCGTCGAAAGTAGGTTAACCGTATTTGGCTAAGCATGTATTAATAAACTTCGAACATGCTACTACATTATTATGGTATCGTTTGCTTTGAAATGTCTAGAACGTTATGATCAACAATAATAATTAAGGAAAAAAAAAACTATATCTCTTGCACCGTTGAACACTGTCATAAGAGATTTTATACTAATGTTAAAACATGAAATCTTTAATAAAATTTATAAGCGATGTTGTTGTATCATCACTACCATCACTAATATGCTTATGTGTGCCTTGTGACCAGACGGGCAGAACCTGCTAGCGATACACGGAATCAATTACAAGTTTTTCCTTCGCTCTCGGGCATCCGGCGTGTATATTGTTTCTTGCAACTTCATTTAATTCCGCGCAACTTCTCGATACATCTCGGACTTGTATGGCCGTCATGCCGGTTACGGGACGTTTATGGCAAGAGAGCTAGTTAGAGCCTATTGTATCCGGCTTTCTCATGGCGTATTATAATCTATGATAGAGATTAAATCCACAACAATACAGCGTTTTGCGTTGCACTTATATAAATATTGATATACTGCAATAATAAACCGCGCGTGAACAGTTATGAATGTTGATGAACCAAGAGGTGTGTAAGGACCATCTTGCATTCGATCCTCTCTATGTAAGATATAGATATAATCGCATTTTCTTCATCAAATCAATATTCAGTACTAGTTACAAAACTTTATTTCTCAATGTCAGCATTATCATAATTTTGAGCGTATCGCCTCGCACGTAATCTTTAATAAATTTAATTTTATCTATCGCATTTGTATTTTAAATTTAGCAAACCAGTCTGAGTTGAATGTAAAAGGATTGTAAATTAGAAAAATAAATTAACATAATCTATTTATTAATATATCACGCACGATTGCAATTTAAAGTTCGTTGCTCTGCAACCTAGGAGTGGCTAACATTATTTTATTATCGTTATCATTGAAAATACGTATTGCAAAATTGTGGAAGTATATAATTTGACGACCTCCGTGGCGTAATGGTTACCACGCCAGGCCGCCACCCAGGAGGTCCCGGGTTCGATCCAGTTTGTTATAAAATATAAAATCGTTGAGTTAGTATCCCATAACACAAGTTTCGAACTTACTTTGGGGCTAGCTCAATCTGTATGAATTGTCCCTATATATTTATTATTAAATTGTGGAAGAACATAAAATGTTTAATAATGATTGTTAGGTACGGATTTATTAAAAAAAATATTAGACCAGTATTCATTCACTCTCAAAAAAAAAACTGTCCAATTCATTTCCCTACTTTTAGACTAAGGTAGGTGGTAAAAACGCGTATGCTAGGTTTCAAACGGATATGAAATTACAAAAACTTGAAACTAAAATAATTCAAAAAGAATTTAAAAATACCCCTCTAAGTTTTTACCTCAAGTATTTCTTGTTCCCAACTTGTGATATTAATTTTGCAAAGGTGTTCTTGTTTAAGGATTGTAAATTAATGTCTCACGGATACCTTGGCCTAAACATTATATAATTTGACGTTGTGAACTTGTCTTTCCTCTCCTTTGTCATCCGTGCCGTGTTTAATAACGTTAGCACGGCCCGAGGCGTCAGAAAACATGTTACAAGCTAAATTCACTATGTTTGCAACAATTCATGAAATCGTATTGTTTACATTAGCTTTACACGTTTGAACAATATACCTCGTTATAATGAGATATGTTATGTAAAATTAGACAATTAGTTTATAACATAATATTAATTTCTAGTTAATTTAATGAATATTACTCCAATGGTAGGGTAGCTCAAATGCTTTGTAATAGCATGAATTTCATGTGCTCCTACCATCCAAAATTTTAATATTTCTCTAGTGGAACATTATTATTTCGATTCATAGTTTATTCAATAAGCATCGTATATATATATATGAGGATAGTGAATGAACACTCCAGCAACAGCAACTTAGTTAGAATTTCGGTGGGTTTGGTAATTCTGAGCTCAAAGCTTTGAAGGGCCGTGATCCATAGATGTTAAATCTATAGATCACTTGATAATACTGACACGTCAGTGCACAGTTGATTTTTAAATTTTCATAGTTTTCTCAGTAGTGATAATATTAATGACAATGTTACTGTTATACTATAGACACAACACAATGGACATTCACCTCGTCCAGTAATTTAACGTTCAAATAAAACCATCCAAAGTTAATGGAATTACCAAAAGTCAACTAATCAAAATATTGAGCCATTAGAATGTGGACCAATATGCAATTAAAATAGAAGCCATATAATTAGGCTGCAAATTGGTTTGGAACCTGTACTACTTTCAATCGTCGCTTATTGAACTCTTAATAAACCAATACAAAAAAAGGTTATTTAGAAATACATTGGTATGCTGCCACTGCGGCAACATTTTTACACTCGCATTAAAGATGGTGTAACATCAAATTATTGTAATTCATTTTGAATAGTTTTATTACTAGTTCTTACGAGAGCCAAGCAATATGACCTCACAGTATAATTACAGTAAGAAATCTTTATATAAATGCTCCCTTTTGCACTAACGTAAGTGCACGCGGGCTGTGCTGATTCATTTAGTGAGGAACAAATTACACCATATATACATTTTAGAAATATATGCGGGAGACAAGAAGAACCTAAGTAAAATAAAGTTGTTATAACCTCGTTTTTCAAACTCATTGTTACAAATGTTATCTGGTGGCTACAATCTCTTAATTTTTGCGTAGTTTCATCAACAATAATTAGTGCAAATGAGAAACATGCATTTTAAAATATACTACAGATCTCAAAAAATGATGAAATTTCCACTGGAAAGCAGGAGCGAGCAGGAGAACTAGGAGAAGAGAGGAGGATTTCCTAGAAATCACGATCTGAACAAAGTTGGAGTTATTTTGGAACGATTATATATAGAATTCGAACTTCGATTCGAAAGAAGCGCTTTAATCAATATTCACTACTGCATCTATACTGTGCTGGCACTACAGTAAGCGCTCTATATAAAGTAATTTGTTTTCGGCTTCTGATACTCCACAGATTATAATCAGGACAGGAATGTTGAAACGACTTATCAATTCGACCCGGTAGTTTTTTCTTAACGTCATACAAAGGTTTCGTTATAATGGTAGCTATAACGAACCTACGAATGCCGAAGGGCTTTTTAGATAGGATTCATGATACGTCAATCAGTAATTAGAAGAAGAGCAATTTATTAATATACCTAGCTAACGGAGATTTTTCTCACAAGATTTGCTCTGATATAATTTATGGTACCTTTGATTGTAACTTGTATTTCCAAAAACGTGTGTGTACTGAATAAAAAAATTGAATATTGCCCGTTTTCACCAACAATTCCTAAAATCAAAAAGTCTCTAGTCAGCTTTTTCTATGTCCATGTGTTAGTAGCACATGAGTAAATAAACTGACGGAATAGAGACTTCACTCCATACAATAGCGCGCGCCGAGGACACGCACACAAGCATGTGTACGTGACGAGCGCTTTGAGGACACGCAATACACGCGCCTACTTGTGTGCGTGTCCTCGGCGTGTCCTCGGCGCGCGACGTTGTATGGAAGTGAAGCCTCTGTCCGTCAGTTTATTTACTCATGTGTTAGTAGTACGTGTATGACAAATGAAATTATCGACTTTTAAAAACCGTATTTTAAACATTAATCTTATATGTCATACACGTACCAAAAACAAGGATTTGGATAGAAAACGCTGACAAGAGACTTTTTAATTTTTGTAATTTATAGTGAAAATGGGCCTAAGTAACTTTCAACATTGGAAAAACTAAAATTAATGAAAAATATTCAGGAACAAAATTCAAATTTAAACCAAAGTTTAAAAAAATAAATTATAACTCTACATTTAAATAATGCCAATGCGTATAAATGATTCTAACAATGTGCAATTAACGTACTATCGCATTACATTCAGAACATTTTACTGATAATGGTAACAAATAACCAACGTTAAATACATATTATAAAATGTACATGTAAAATGAAATATTTTATAAATATCTTACCTACGATCAAAACATGAGTAAAAAACCGGGCAAGTACGTGTCGGGCCACGCACAATGTAGGGTTCCGTATTGGCTATGCATTTATTGCTTGCAGATGAGTACAATGCCATTTGTACGTTTTCGTCAAATAAATTTTACTTCATAAGTTCGTCGGCTATTACTCCGTAACTAGTAGTGCCTACCGTTATAGTTTTCCTTGTAGTTTCACTATATGGACTACTACCATGAAATTTTTCACTCAAGACTTTCGGAGATAGAGGGGACCACCGTGCAAAACGAAAATTGACACGTTAAATGTAAATAATTCGCAAACGGATTATTGTATCGGAAAAAGATCTTTCCACACTCGCAATGTTTTTAAGAGACCTATCTAACGATACCCCACAAGGTGGGGTCGGTGCGGAAAAAAAATCATTCCCACTTTACCTGTAGGGGAGGCACCCCAAAAAAAAATATTTTAAAATTTTTATTTTACCACTTTGTTAGCATTGTTAATGTAAGTATACATACCAAATTGCAGCTTTCTAGCATCATGCGTCTAGGCGCTAGACCGCGGACGGACAGACAGACAGACGGACATGGCGAAACTAGAAGGGTTCCTTGTAGTTTACTACGGAACTCTAAAAAGTATCTATAGAATTACTTTACTTCAAGTAGACTCGTCATGCATACTGATAGTCATACACCACACCCCGTTCTCTAACTCTAATATACACCATCAAGTTTATCCTTTAAGACCACCAAAAGTTAGGAGGTTGGGAAAGGAAATGTTTTAGGTTGAATTCAGCAGCGTTCATTCAGCTTTCTGGGATCCGTAACTTAGGTCGTATTTCGGTCTGCAAGTTCTCGCGGAAAACTCGCGAAAGTCGTGCATGATTATAAACAACTGCAAGAAACATACGAAACTGAAACAATAATCTGCGAAAACTGTCGCGAGATGTAGCAAATTACGTTTAGACACGTCATCAGTCGCTTGCGCGAAAAATCGCAAGTATCGTCTGGCAAGCTGTCGTAAGCGTACTTACATGCAATTTATGGGAGGTGTAAACTCAACATTACTCTAAATACTTTTTGCTTTCTAAAAAAACATTAATCATGTAATAAAACAGTTCAAAATTACTTTGAAATCGTCATGGTATAACATCAAATTAGTTTTGTTTTAACTCTGAAATAGTTATTAATATTCTTATGTGATGTCAGCATTATTGTTTTTGTCTTCTATTGTCTAATATTGCGACAGTACTGTGACAGTTGAATACCATGAAATTGATCCGTAAAGCCTGCCGGGTCCTTCGCTGACCATCACCATTTACCGATTTGTTATTGTAGATATATGTCAAATGACATCTTTAAGTCATTCATGGTTGTGAAATTCAAAGTTTAACTCGTAGTTGTGAAACTCAAGTAAGGGCCTGACTTTACTGAAGATATGCGGAGTGAAACATTTTAAATAAATATTATTGAACGAATCACGCCATCTAGTTCTAAACTAAGCATAGCTTGTACTACGGGTACCTACTACATTGTTGCCTTTGCTAGCCACTAAATCACTGGACCTGTCGAAATAAAAATGATAACCTTTTACGAGCACAATCTATCTGCACATTTCATCCCTAAAAAATGATCTCTACTAGGTGACTAAAGTTATATTTTATTTTTAATCAAAATACATAGACTTGTGCCGGAATCCTTCAGCAAATAATATTATCAAAATAGTTATAGACTTGTAAGTTGTAACGGAATCGTTCAGAATATATTACTATATTGCTACAAAATAATGAAGAACAGTCACAACATCAAACTGAAATCGATATCATAGATCGACTGCCTCGCCTAGAATCAAAACATGGCCACGACAGCTGCCATCTCTGCCAAAGACAACCTACAAATCATATGCGATACCTACAGAAATTTAGAGCTGTACTATTGTACTGTCATCGTGTCAACATGAGAATTTGAGGGCGATATTGTTAGCTATATTCAACATCGAGGTATCAAATCGTGCCGAAGGTTATCAGTTTATCACAGCGAAATTTTATATGGGATCCGAGCACGTCTTGTATGTCATATTTCATACCTTTGTGTCTTATCTTAGGTAGGTACTCTTATTATCAATAGAACTTATTTTAAAATACTGTAAAGCTCGTATGGTGAAACAATTGAGTAATATTAATAGTGATTAATCAAAGTTTAAACTCGTATATCTATCAAAGATGAGTACATAGACTCTAGATTTTTCTGCATATGAAGTCTACTGCTCTTTGTTAATGATGACGATTGTTCGAAATACTGAGTATATCATTCAAATATCAAATTTTCCGTGTCCACCGTCGGACAAATGAATTCTACAATGTAAAACTTTTGTGCAATTTGTTGTTGAAGTGAGCGCCTGTTCTCGCTTTCACTCACGACCACTTACGTGACACGTCAGTCATGTATTCCACTTCCTTCCAGTGCACCGTGACAATTGCTACAATTTCGCCTTTCAGTTTCCGCCATTGCTTTACGACCGGACATGCTGGATTTGATAAATAGACGGTACTCCTTTCCCGCGTGTCGACTCGCCGTATATTTTACGTCTACTTATAAGGTATTCGCTCGTAAATCCCCTTATTATTGTCTGAAATCCGTCCCTAACTCCCATAAAGCTGAAATTGTTACGTATTACAGCATATAAACGAAAATAGAAAATGGTTACGTGACGATGTCGCAGGAACGCGCATCGGCCTCTTATACATATTTGATTGATAGGCCTATCAATAAAGGGCACAGGCTGTATTATATAAATAGTGGCGAAAGCGTTGAAACTTCAAGATTTATATAAATGGGTGGTAAACGTTTCGAAAATAAACTATTAGATTCGAGTATGGTTGGAATGGTTTATTTTCGTGGAACTACTATTGAATACCCCAAATTAGTTCAAAATACAAACAACCCGTTTGTCTTTGTACCCCGAAATCGTTGCTCGGCTTTGAAACAATCAAGGGAACATGTCGAGACCACGATTTATACCAGCTTACGCTATTTGTAATAGATTTTTGGTCTCACCGATCTGAATTCAGAATACCTCTTCGTTCCCAGTGTTAGGATGCGCAACATTCCGACCAGTGGTCGTCAATTTCGGAATAGTTAGAATATCTCTGGATACGTCCCTCTGTTGGCAAACAATACGGCTCCGATCTCGAATAACACTAGCTTACGGAAAGCTGTACATTGCATCGACTGCATAAACTGAAACGGATTTCAATAGACCGTTTTACATCTTAGTGTATCTATCAATGTAACTGATATTATTAAACACAATGTTGTATTCTCTTTATTACAAGTATGTAAACACTTTTTATTTGATTCTTTGGTCTCAAATTAAATACGGTTTCATAGAACTCATAATTTTTTCATGAAATCGATCACACCCCTTTTGACGATCCGGTGTTTGGATATTTTGTTTATTACACAGGTTTCCAGATAATTTCATTACAATAAAATATACTACGGTTGCATAATCTCTCAATTTCAAAGAAATTATTACAATTATTTCTAACCTTATACAGGTATAAGTTTTTTCTCTGTAAACATTATTAATGTAAGCTTTATTAATGATATTTCTGTGAATAACAACTGAGATAAATCTTGCTATTGACATTTTTTGTTAGCTTATTACATACATAATCATTAACTACCTATCCTATACATATTTAAAAAGAAATTATTACTTTTTGAGATTTACTTTAATGAGTACCCAATTGGTTAGGCTAATCTCTTGTCTAATACCCCGAACATAAACCAATAGCATTGCTTAACTTTGGAGCAGATTCTTTGTTCATCATAATATCATATGTATTACAATTCATTATTGTTTTTAATAACATCTAAAAGGGAAGATAATAGTTAATACGTAATTAGTTACCCAGGGCACAGTTAGCCCACGGCTTCAATCAATCTGCAATGTTTGCTTTTGCCTCAATTAAAGTTTTTTATTTAATTTAATTTAAAAGATTACACACCACTACTTAGGAATTCTTATGGTTTCTATGACCAAATTAATGTTGTTTGTACAACGGTTTTATTTGAAAATTGTTAAATATAGACTCTATAAATATAGCAATGTTTTGCTCATCGCGTGTCTGCAGCGATAATGTTAACAAGGGTCTTCTCTTCGCTTTACTATAAAAAATGTATGAGCGTGCTTACAACTATAATTAAAATGTTCGAACATGCATGAGATTGATGTAGAGACGGAATTAGTATAGAATACACATTTTTTTGACAGGACGTGGAGGTCAATATGATATTTGAATAAGTATAATAGACTAAATATAATAGACTAGACTTGTTGTCTAGTCAAGTCTAGTGTTTACAAAAAAAAAGTAAGTTGTCTAAAAAAGTAGCATGTCATGGTACGTATTATTAAGGTCTGTTGACAGTTAAAATATTGTCAAATAAAAACTGCCAGTATCATACAAAATCATAATCTGTCAGTTTAGTGTTTCTTAATTTCAAAATAAAAGGCGCCTCCGAAATGTAAAGATTTATATGTGACCACTCTCGAAAGCAGCGGCGGCGGCGCGGCGGCGGCGGCGCGGCAGTGGAATAATGAGGAAAAATAAAAATGCACGTAATTCGCTAATTCTAATTTATATATGCACAAATGTTTAGGATAACCTAACCTAACTAATTCCTAGTTATTGGTGTAGTGTGATACCTACTTATGAATCATGGTATAAAATCATATTCCTATTTATACATCTACGGAGTTAGCATGATTTATTGACTTAAACATCACCCCTTTTATTTGGCTACACGAATACCTAAGTATTACGCTAAACTGGCGAGGTTACCGTTCAAAAACAAATAAGTAGTACGTTTCTCAGTTGAAAGTAAAATTACATTGTATTTTCTGGATGCAATAATATTTTTCTTTACTCAAAACGAATGTAAAAACATCATTATTTTTTTTAAGGTTTTGAAAGGAAACCCACGATTCTCTATTTGACCATTCCAGGCACTCGGCCACCGAGGTCATCACATTAAGAACTTATCAACCGCAGTGAAAGCACATTTTAATATAGTAATATTCAGGTTTTTTATCGCTAGTTGTTGTCCGCGGCTTAATCCGTGCGCATACATATAATCCCAGGGAATAGTACTTTTTTCGAGATAAAAGGTACTAGTTAGTATATTCTGTATTCTATTTCCTAATGAATAGATTAGTTATAGAAAACACAGCAAACTGACTTTCATATTCATAACAGTAGAGGTTCAACGAATGAGACTGCATTCCATATGAAATTACATCCAGAATATTATCTTACTAAATATTAATTATAAATCCAATTAAATTATGCTATGCAGAAATGAATATCATCCTTTCTGTGTTTCTTGCTATGAACTCAGACACAAAGTGTTAGCGTAACGTGTGTAATTGTATTAAGAGCTAAATACCGTATTCAATACTATCTTTTTTTAAAGTAAATACCGGGTGTCCCGTAAATAATGATAAGGGGTAGATAGCCTACATAAGTAGCTAAAACTAATTTGAATAAAAATAATTTAAAATCGTAGGGTTGTCAAGATTTTTTTATTTTTATTTTGACCATTTTCACTATATATAGTGAAATAGGTCAAAAAAAAATCTAGGCTATCTGCCCCTTAAGCTTGGACCATTATTTACTGGACACCCTGTATAGTATGATAATAAATTAATGAGTAATACACCTATCATAACGTTTTAAAAACGGGTTTATATTGCCTTTTGTTTTTTACTTCTTACATCTTCTGGGCAAAACTTGACCTTTTTCTTTGGCACATCTTCTAATGGATTTTGACGTCTTCTACTTAATCGGTTCTAAACTCTTCTCTAGAATTACTGTCTTCTCTACACTACTCAGGTAGTACGCATCTGGTTAAATACAGTTTGACAACAATATTCACAATTTACCTTCAAATAAAAATATATTGTGGAATATTTTTTTCTAAAAAGAATCCTTCTTTGACATTGATACGATAATTGGCTCATATGGAAAAAAACTTATTAAAACCATTTAGTTGGAATTTTTTGTATTTTTCAAGCAATGTTAGCAGAAGTTTCGTAATAAAGAACAAACATAAGTATGCAGAATTAAATAATCGTTCTGATTTTTTAAGTTAAATCTTATTGCTAGTCAAAACCACTTTTTACTGCGAAAACTGTTCCCGTTCCCTTAGAAATTACGAAGATGACTGTTTAGTTAATCTTTTACTTTATTTAACACACAAAAGTCTGACAAATTAATTCGAATAAAACCTTTACGTGGTATACATCGAAACCACAGAGCTCTCGAAAAAAGTTATGATTTCTAATTTCAAACTTTACGACTGAATTTTGTTATTTCGTTTAATTAATAAAAACTTTATTTGTTCGCTAATTATATGTTTCAACTTCTTTTACGGAACTTTTACGGAAGCCTAAAAAGTAGGAAATAAGAAGGAAATGATAAAGATTTAGATCTCTCACTCATCGAAAGAAAAGCATTGTTGCCTCAAGTTGATATTATGTGAGAGGGTGGTGGCGGTGGTGCTGCCATGGACGAGCTAGCCGTTGCAAAACATATTCTACCACTCCCAATTTTTTTTTAAAGCAAATTCGCCTCTCTGTTGTTAAATTGTATGATTTTACGACAATTTATCTAAAAGGTAAGCTGGTAAAAAGAAATAACAAAATATGATGGATTAATAAATTTTGCATATATTGAATTAGAATCAATAGACGCATATTCCACATCATTTAGTTTAATTAACTAATGTATAACTGTGGAACATTAGGATCTCCTACTAAGGGTTTTGTAAGCCTTAAATAAGCCTAAAGGGTATTGAATAAACACAATGTTCTATTTACATATTGCAAATAAAAAAAGATTACCAATTTATTTTACTTTAGCACTCATATTATTATATTCAAAGTTGTTTTGCAAATATATTAGTGTATGTGTACTATTATGTAGATTCTAAGTATTGATGGAAAAATTTAATCTTTGATACGCAACCTACACTCCACTTATCCTCTTTGTTAATTTGTTAATGAATAACAATGTTATACGTTTGTTTGAACATAATTATATTACATAGTTCACCTTTGACTTTTATGAATTTGTGAAAACCAATTAACGTCATATTAAAAGCAATTACATTAAACGAACATGAACAATAGTAACTAAAATCAATTAGAGACGCGTTGGTAGAAAAATCCGCGTATCACATTTAATAAAACGCATGATTCAATTCCCTTTAGAAATAAAATACGTTCATGTTTATTGTACAAACATCGAATACGATTGAAATGTAATAATGTCACCAAACAGAAAGTCAGTTGGTTCGTTGGCATGAACTTTGCGCAAGGGCGGGCAAGTCGCGACCGTTCTGTGGCCAGTCCGCCCGCCCAGTGTCGCGAGAGCCGCCCTAGCGACGACCGCGTGCATGACGTCACGGACACATTCCTCTCGTGAATATTGCCGACAGTTACGATCAAGTGCGTGAAAGTGATGAAAAAGTTAGGATTCCTTTTTCTAGTTTAATAATAAGTCATAAATATTGATAAAACATAAAAAAAAATCATTGTTTTATGAGTAGCTCTCAAGTTAACTTACTGAACTTATTTATTTCGCACGATCTAGTATCCCAGTGCCCGTTCGCAGGTCTTGGCAAAAATTTTAAGGGACTATTTTGAGTTTAGTTATGTCTATTATACATAGCTAATCTCAAAATCGTGTATTTTCTTTTTTTTTACCTACTTTTTTCTGAGTTGTCCGAGTTTTACTAAGATCTAAACACAAAATAATATCTCAAAAAATGATTTTGAATTGTCTGAGTTTATATGTAGGTATAGGTGTTTAAAAAAATTTTTATTAATGTAATTACTTTGATACAATACTTTTCAATATCTTGAGTATGTTTGAATACCAAAATACTAAATAATTTATGTAGTTACGTAGATACATACCTATTAGATAATAGGAGTAATTACCGGACAATTTTATGTCTATTCTTCCAATAGAATAATAATTTTATTTGTTGTATCAAACTATTATAATACATATGCCTCATCACAAAATATGTTTTGAAACAACCCTTTGAAACTAGCAAAAAAATCTGTTTCAGGATTACTCCTTTTTATACGTTAACAAGCTTTTTGCCACAGTTTCGCCCACGTGTCCCAAAGCCTTTTCATCCCTTCGTATGGAATTTGAAAAATCCTTTCATCCCTCATATTCTGTATACCTGGCGTTGATACCGCTGTCGTTCATTACATGTCCCAAAATAGCTTGTAGCTAACTGAAAATTTGATATGCAAAATATACTTCGCCCCTAGAGGACCTTTTGCCGAATACGCTGGGATCAAAAAGATAATTGAGGTTTATAGTGTGCCTATTTAATTACTTAATGATTTACGCAGATGTAGGTACATACATCTATATTCAGAGCCATAAAATAATGTTCTTTTAGAATTTTTCGACTAATATAATAAATATGTTAAATCCACAGTGACCACAATTTCGCCCTTTGTTAAGTGAATTTGGACTCTATTAAACATAACTTTTGGATTTGCCGTCGACTTTTAAAAGGGACTTCATTTCATTAGTAACTCATTTATGAGAAGACCCGAATTGTTTCTGAACAAGGTAAGTTGGAACATCTTTTTATTATTTCATTTCAGATAATGTCTTTTTATTTTATAAAGTATTTTGAGAAGAAACTTCGTTGCCTAAAATACTAAATGAACTTAATAGAAGCTGAACTGTTACAAATTATTTTAATTATCAATATTTCAGCTTATTTTAATGTTTCAAATGCGAATTGTTTTCTCAAAGTAAAAGTAAAATAGGAATGTAACATTGACCTTTGGTTTGTCTAAATGGTGTAAGCGTATTAAAATTCACGGTTGTTTATAAATCACGCATATCTTATCTTGACAACATAACTAAACGTAAATTATGATATTGTTTATGAGTACAGTAATAGTATTGATTTATGAGA
The DNA here is from genome assembly GCA_905163395.2 of Endotricha flammealis. Lineage (NCBI taxonomy): Eukaryota > Metazoa > Arthropoda > Insecta > Lepidoptera > Pyralidae > Endotricha > Endotricha flammealis. The sequence continues at coordinate 8,136,496 of LR990853.1, forward strand.
TAAAAATTTTAGGGAGTTAATGCCACTTACGGTTTAATTAGAGCTACGATTTGTCATTTATTTTATTTCATTTATTATCAGGTAACAAAGGAAATAAAAATGACAAACAATCATAATTGATAAATATTTCTAGGCGACTTACAGAACACATTCTAATCCCGAACTAAGTAAAGTTTATATAGTTAATAAATAATAACACTTTTATGTAAATAAATACATATTACATTACTCCCCGTGTAGGTAATTACAATGTTCTTATATCATGTTCGCAAACTGGGTGATTGGAAAAATTACGATTCAAAGTTGGTAGCTTTTTATTTATAATAGGCCTATTTGAATAAAAAAGTTTTGACTGTGTATTTGGAAACCAGAAAGTCAAATAAAATTTTTTTTTTAACAGTCATTTGTTTCCCATTGCTAGGGCAAAGGCCTCCTCCCAACTTCTCAAATTTTGTCTCAATAAAGCCTTTTCCGGCCAATTTTCCAAATAAGTGTCGAGCTCATCCCGCCATCGCCTTTTTGTTCTTATACACCACGACGTTTAAAGGATTAGGGCGTCCAGTGGGTTGTGACATGAGCCCATCTATCGGAAGGCATTCTTTCCACGTGCCCAGCCCAGTTCCATTTCAGTTTGGCAGCCTTGTGTACAACGTCTGTGACTATTGTTCTGGAGCGCAGTATGGTGTTCCGAATTTTGTCTGTTAATTTTACTCCTAAATAGGTACTGCGCTCCATAGCACGTTGACAAACACCGAGTTTGGACCTCTAAACCATGGTCAAGGACCAAGTTTGAGCACCGTAGCGTAGGTCAGAATGGGAAGAATGCACATGTCCATGAGCTTGCGCTTTAGAGAAAGCGGGAGATCACCATAAAATATACTTAAGTATAACAAATTCAGACTAAAATCTACTAATAAAATGGAAAACAATTTTTTCACTGAAAATGAAATAACAGAATCGTGGCGAGTTGGGATTTGGATTTACTGTCTTCGAACTCGATTCCATGAAACCCATTAAAGATTAATATTTATTTAAGTAAACTACTGGGAAATAGTACCTATTTCGATTTGGTGAGTAAATAAACTCAGTAATTACCGTAAACAAATCGGTCGTCGGCCGTGGTCGGTCGCTGGTCGCCGCTTGTCAAGACTCTAGAGGCGTGGGAAAACAAACAACCACTGTTCTCGTTAACGGACTCTTGTCCTGGACTAAAACTCTTCAAGCGATGCAATTGTCACCAACGGCACCACAGCATTTACAACCCTAACCCCTGGCAATACAGCTCTCGTCATTAACCCCCAAATGAACTATTTTCTGGAACGACTCTCGTAATATTTGTTCGGGCCTGTAAAATCTAGCGGCAGTGTTGTATCAAACTGAAGAAAAACAGTGGGAAATGTCCTCGCTATGTGTTTAGGACGTTTGACTAGAGACAAAAGGTTTCCTTTATAAATTACGTCAGGTATTTGGAGATTTCTTAACAAAGACTCTGTACAACTTCTGTTTTCCTTTGGCAAATTTAAGTTGTATTATATATCCCCTTAGAGTAGCCAAAAGTAAGTTACTCAATAAACTTGACCTTGTTTTTTATTATATTGCTTGCAGCTATACAATTTATTTAAACTTTCTTATTTTTAATGTAAAGGTCCAAGGTCGCCTCGAGGATGGCAGGGCCATCTTCTTTAGGATGATTTTTGGTTGCAACATCCAACATCCTAGTGGACACATGTGGCTCTAATAAACAAAAACCCTGTTTGGTAACAAAGAAAAGGACGGAGCTGACAAAAAATCCGCTTACAAGATGTGCAAGTGATTTTTTTCTAAAATGGTCTTCCTATCTTCGAGACCACCGTACGTATCAAAGGATTAATAGAGTTTGTTCATTTAGAACTGATGTGCTCTTGGGTGACGACCTAAGTGGATCAGCTGTCTGTTAAAATTTTCTAATATTAATTTTATTAAGAGACTTCAACGCGCACATTAACTTACTTGTTTAATTACGAATGTTTTAACACTTTCGATAGAGAGTTGCATTTGCATCTATCGTTTTATATGTGAGGAAAATCTTATAAGTGCAAGGAACTTATATATATATAAAAGTTCTTTGTATAAGTGTAATATGCCATAATAACAATTATTTTCATCAAGTAATAGTTTAAAATATGTGTATTTGAAATAATTGTATGTTGAATGGAATGGCTATTGACCCAAAAAATCTCTACAAGTGTGTAAAAGTCCTACTTTTAAATACGTTTTTGAAAACTAACACTTATTAGCAAAATGAAAACTACTTTCATATAGCGATCACGTAAACCTTTGTAAAACAGTTTACAAAAGAATATTTAACGTCTGTCAAAAGCATTGACATTTTGTTAATGTTTTGTTTGCATCTTTAGTCGATAATTACTAGTTACGTTTAGCATTTCAAAACGTACTTACCTACTTTGTGGAAAAACAAATAACTAGTACCAACAAAAAATAAACTCATATTTAAACAAGAACTAAATCCTACGAAGCAATAGTTTCAGATAGAATCTTACACTTAGTAATATCCGTTTTATATTAAAAAGCCCTGTAAACATAACATATTTCGATTAGTTGGAGAATATTAAATTCTCATTCTAATTTAATAGCCCTAACGCCAGTCCATTTCCGCTCAGTAACAGTTTCCTTCCACAGCAGTAAGCGCAAGCCCCTTACATAAAGCTCGTTACGAGAGTGGGTTGAACGATTATCTATGCATGATTTTTTTATTTGAAGGAAGGACTAAAAAGTAACAATACAAAACCGGTTCTTCGTGGACGACGCGACGCGCCGAGAGAGACAGCTTTCTTTTGTTTCTTTTTAGTTCACTGATCTAATCTCAAGCCTCCTTTGCCCCAAGTGGAAGTGAGAGGGAAAAGTCGCTTTTCCTTCTCGCGTGCGTGTGGAACCGAAGGTGCACGATCGAATCCGAAGCGCTTGCGTCGACTCGTAAACATTACAACTTACAACCAGGCTACGTTTTTGTTATACAACGAACACATTCATTGATATTTTTCTGTCTATTGTGTTTGATTTTTTGGATCCTCGCAGCATTAATTTATAACATATTGTTATGTGTCCAATGTTAATAATAATATCTTTAAATTAAGGATATAGGTATTATAAAATCGCTATAAAATACCTGTTTAATATTGTAATTCGCGATCACAATTTTAATGCTTTGGTAATATTTATCGAAATTAATTTTATGTAGAGTTTACAGGGTTCTTTGTTCCCAAACCGGTCGACGTGATTGAAAGTAGGTGACTGTCAGTGCACAGAATCAACAACGGTAGGTAGGTAGGCTATATGTTAGTGAACGTAGCACGACTTAACATTGAACGCGAAGGTAAGGCCAATTAACTTAATTTTATAATAGTATCTTTATAAAAGGCACTTTCAATTAAAATCTTTTTCTTACAATACAATACGCACAATAATTACTAGATACACATACACGTAATTAATGATCCTTAAACAAGTATTGTGCTCGAGGTGGGTCGTTAATTAGCTTGATTTATTACTTGACATTTCAAAATCAGAATACTTTAATTAAATGTTAGTAGAATTCTTTTTAAAAATAAAATCAACCTAATTGTAAAACGGAATTCGGCAATCGATGTCGTGTCCCAAAAATAAAAAGAAACCGAGAAAACCTCACTGCAGCAAAATCTACAGAATTCAATTGTGAATCTAAACAATCCAGTGGCCCATTGCAACGTACATACACAAAAAATATAAGAAACACAGTCTGTGTTTGTGCATTTAGTATAATAAATAAGCTTAGACCGTAAATTCGATACTTTTGGTATTGCAAGCATCTATAGGCTACGGTGATGCTTATCATCAGGCAGGCCGTTTGCTTGCTTGCCATCTTTGTGGTATAAAAAAACTCATATTATGTTTAAACATTTACGTCTAAACACCTCATACATAAACATAATCAGTATACCTCTTTTTATTTGTCTGTGCGTTTGCACAGACAACAAATAAAAAGAGGTATCCAGTGGAGAGAAAAAGAACGAAGATTTTTTAGGTAATAATTATCGTTCTTTAACTTTGTAACTAAGTACATAAAATTCGTGTAAAATAGTGTAAATCCTTTCATGTAGTATTTAAAAAAACTTTAACATATTTACGGTTCTGGAAACATTTTTCATTGGTTGGACACTAGCATTTTTTAGTCTTAGAACAAGAAGTGTTTTGTTTATGTTATTCAAATATACATCTTCTGATTGTGTCTCTCCTCTCGTCTTGTCATCATAGTCATCAATCTGGGATTCTATAATCAAAATAAATTATGTCAAACGAAACGCTATTGAACTATGACCGAAACTATTACGATGTATGAGTACTTATTGATATTATAAGGAGTACTAGAGTATAAACTGAAACCAAATTCTACCAATAACAAAATACTCACATATATGTAGTTTGTTCAAGATAACAAGAGACAAAACGTAAATGAACGCATTCTTGAACGTTCACATAGGGATTCAAAATAGAGTTAACCACTTTTGCATTTGGTCGGGTAAAATATCATATCAGTGAGTATATTGAAGTGAAATTAAGAAAAAAAAGGAGAGGCTTCCGGATCTCTGCGGTCGATCTAACCCATTTCATAAATGCTCTATCACTCTAAAAACTTTTGACACCCCGCTTTCTGCGTCACGGGTTAAAAAATAGAGTAAGTCATTATAGTAAAGTCATGACAATTCAGTTCAATCAATACGCAATCAATCCTTACAGAAGTTCACAGTCAAATGTAACCCTTGAGCATGTTTATTTTATCTCTATAATTCGAGATAATTATTCGCTTCAATCGATACACAAACCGTTGGTTGGCAAATCGTTGGGCTTTAATTAGTTGCCGCAACAGCCAATATTTGCTCCAATAACAAAACTTGTTGAACTTGGCCCGTGTAACCTCCACGTGTCAGTCAAGTCTACATTATATTTATTTTTACTTTCTTTTATCGATCATAATCGAAACTTAATATAAAACACATTTTTCGATTCAAACGATAATTTTAAGTAATTTGAATGATTTACGGATTTTTATATCATAGACTACAGGTAGTCACTAAAACTTCAAATCAATGCAACTTGAGCATACTGTAAATTGGTCATACACACCTTACAACTCTGGGTAGGTACCCAGAGTTGTAAGGTGTGATTATTCTCAGGGAACCTTCCCTGAGAATAATTTTCAATGTTGGTCAATTTACATTTTATATTTTTATTAAACTTTAATTGCTCTTTATTAACATTATTATGTCAAGAAGTCAACTCTAATAAATATATTTCGAAATTATGTATGTCAAAGTTTAAAATTAACACTGAAACTTGAGGAAATTAATATTACTTTATACCTATTATAATTGATAATTTATTCAAAGTTTAATTTACTTTAACATTTTAAATTCAATTGTCGACTAAGCTATCACAATCCGGTCTCTAGAATCGAGAATCTATAATAATCGATCACCGTTCGAGTAGTCTTGCTAATGATTCGTAACTAACGTCTTAGAAAGGTTTCTGTGTATAATTTATTATTTTCGAAGTGACGATCTATTGACTAAGTAATTGCTTTTTTGTTTATACTCTTACTAGCTGCTGCCCCGGTGTTACCCGCCTTTAAATTTATGCACAGCAGAGCCATCTATATCAGATTTTTACCAAATCCTACGGGAATCGTGTACTTTTCGGGTTAAAAAGTGTTAATCCAAGATATTAGCTACCGACATACCAAATATCATAAAAATTTACCCAGCCATTTAAGCGTGAAGAGGTAACAAACATACACACAAAGTTTCGCCTTTATAATATTAGTAGGATCTACTTCATTTCCTGTATGGATATATTTAATTTACTATAATATAAATATCACCACTCTAATATGAACACGCAAGTTAAGCGACATCGACCCTAGCCAGCGTTTGGATGGGTTTCGTTATCTCGAGCTTCTCCGTGCTTCGGAGGGCACGTTATGCCGTCGGTCCCGGCTGTTATCGGTAGATGACAGTCGGTATTTAAATTTTTATACTCATTACGACCAATGACCATGTGTGACCAACTTTAAAATGTATTCTGCAACTCATTGTAAGATCGATATAACTCAAAAAATAAACTTCCCTGTTTGAGATACAGCTGTTTGGTTTATGAGGCAATTCATAAGATGGTGATACAGTCTCTTAACATTAAAACGAAAATTGTGTGAAATCTAATAAGACCTATTCATTTCCTAGCTATTGTTTGATTGAATAACGTGTCGTTGTTAGTAAAGTGGGACAAGTAGGTTACCAATTGTATTTAACAATACTTTGTGCCATTACTAATGTTTCTGGAGGCCACAAAAGTGCCATTGTCGAATATCCAATTGGATCCTGCGTGGGTTTCACATACAATATTTTTTTCTCTTTGCTTACTTTGGTAACCTACTCAGTACTCGTATCTTATACATATAAGGGCTCAGGTAAACATGATATTTTTGATTGCGGCTATTGGCATTTTATAGCGATTCTATCCCCTACTTTTAGCTGCTAAAAGCGGCTAAATCGCAAATAGCTGCGACTAAAATCAGCATGTTTGCTCGAGCCCAAACATAGTATAAGATAGTAACATTGAAATGTTTAGAAGTCAGAGAGCAAGAAATGAGGAAATTGCTGTGACCTTACATTTTAAAGTATGGTCGGTCACAGAACAATACTGTGTACGGTTAGCTACAGTATCTATTGAATTTAGACCTTGATGCATTGATTAAGAACAAGCACAAGAACAAGTTAGCTATATTTTAATTTTAATGAGCAAATAATTAAATGGTCTTTCATTTAATATATTTATCCCTTCATTCCAAAAAATACATATAAAAAGGTACGTAAAAAATACGGCCGCCAAATAATTTATTACATGAAAAAGTTTGTGAGGTCACAGCTTCCAGTGTCTGGGTTGTGTAAGCCCTTTGTAAAATATTTTTTCGTACAATAATATTTCAAACATTTCAACAAACAAACACAATAGAGGCATTATTATTTTAGTATACTGTGTGGCTTATTTTCTCACCTATATTTTTTCATCTAAACACACATGTTTCAGCTTCATTGGATTAGACTGCTTATCCACCCCTGCATTTAAGGGAGATTTTGTATCATATTTTTTTTATGTGTCAGAAATGTAACAATGTCATATTTCTTAAGATCATTTTGAAGATGAATGATTTTGCAATTGATTGATTGATATCAATTCATAACAATTGCGATAAATGGGTCGCGTTACCGACGTTTCTTGACCGACATTCGCGTACCGAACGACAATGATAGTTACCAATTGTTCAAATACCCAGTTCGCTTCCTTCCATTCAATCTCATTCATCGGTCAATGGAGGCGCATCGCTCGTCTGCCCATTGGTTTTAAATGGTGTCATTAGCACCATTTAATGAATATTTATTCAGCCAATTTACATCATTCAGAATTAATTATTTTTCCAACATACGTAAGACTCTATAAAAAGATAATTGAAATAAATGATTCTATTGTAAAACTAGTTTTAGAGACTACTTTTAATGAATATTAAACTATAAACTGGTCTGGCTGTGCATCAATTGCCTATATAATCTGTGTCCGCTCGCTGCCCTGACGTGTTTTTTGCAGTTCTATAAACGAGATATATATGTAGAGATTTCTTGTGAGCTGTTTTTCGAACTAAAAGTGCTTCCTAATAAAATAATTTTCTATAAATAAAAATAAAATCATTTATTTTGCAAGTAGATTTACAGGAAATACTTTTGCACGTCGATTTTTTTTTATCCTACCGGCACTTCGTAAATGGCCTGTTGAGAAGAACTGCCGCAAGAAACTGAACAAATATCCTTTTTTTAAAGCCAATATAACTTAAAAGTATTTTGAAGATTTTTATACATTGCAAAATAAGTTTAGTTGTAGCGCAGAGGAGCAATTCTGAATGCGATAAGCCCATGATTTCCCACTGCAAGGCCTGCCTACACTTTCTCCAGTACTTCGGATCTATTTGAGGTCATTCTTTATCCCACGAGTCTAGGCCATCCCGCCATCGCCATCTAGGCGGCATTACTTCTACTGATTATTATAAATTTTGTTAAAAAATTCAAAAATTTAAATTCAAAACTTTTATTCAGAGAATAGGTTTTCACAAACACGTTCTCTTGTCAGAGTATACAGTAATAAATGATTTGTATAAATTAATCTACTCTATAAACTACTACCATTCCGGAAACAAAAGCAAAATGACCACTGGTAAAAAGAAATGGCGAAAGAAAACCAGTTACGTCCTTTTTTGTAATTTAAAATATATCGTACTTTTCTTTTTTCTTTTCTTTTTCAACATACATACAACATTAACTTTTGTGAAAATTACATTCTTATTTATATAAAACATCGAAAGATACTTCGTAACAATAATGGGAGAAAATAATAATAATGGTTCCAATAAACAGTAAGGTGCGTCGTAGGCGTGGAACGAATTACCCTATGAAGAGGAGAGAATAAAGCAAGTCGTTACTACGGAAAAGCGTATCTAAGTAACTGTAATCTATGGTGACGTGTTTACGTAGACTGATACGGCACGATTACAAATACCCCAAGTTACGTTTTTGCTATAATGTGAAAATAACAAAATGTTATCGAGTAGTAGAGCCATTATGAATTAAGGCTGGCTTTACAGGAGAAGTGCTCTCGAAGGCCAACTGCGTGGGAGATCTGAAAACCCTTTATCTTTTTTCTTTCACATCGTTTCGTTTAAAAGCATATAATTGTTTATATCCTGGACTTCTCTGGGGTCTTATTACTGTCTGATAGTAATAAGTTTCGCTAATTCGCTAATTGACGAACATCATAAAACCCTAAAAGCAGCTTGTCATTTGTTTATTTTCTGTGACAGTATGGGAAATTGCTTTTAGCATAATGTTTATTCCACTGACTAGCTTACTGCAACAGTACAAATGTGTTCCCAAGCATTCGCCAGTTATGTAATAGTTGCATCACAAGAAAGCCATAATAGAACCTAAGTAGGTTCTTATTATACCATACAATCAAAGCTCTATCTAGCAAATGTTTCAATAGATTTCCTATTGCGAGTGTTGAATAATTGGCGGCAAAAAGAGAACAAGGTTAGGGTAAAGAAAAGGAAATAAAAATTGGTTTTAAAACATGTTTATTGAGTACTCTATTTCTTTAATAGAAATACGAATGAGAAGGAAGAATAAAAGTATCAAATTAGATAGGAACTTAATAAAAAATATGTATAGACGAACACAATTTTTTTTACATATCTGTATGTTTACCTTTCAGTGACGCTCATGTTATACGAGGAAGCAAAGAGTACTCTCTGTCGAAACTCTACGGAATTATTTACTTGAATAGATACAGAATGTATATAATTACATTCTAAATGTGACAATAAAAAAAATGAATAATTTAATAACCTACTTTAAGGTTATCAAATTATTCATTTTAATCAAAATGTAATTGTTTTGTTTTGATAAATTCGCTGTGCGGTGCTTCTTAAGCGCTACTAAGCGGTCGGCGGCGCCGTAGACTCAAATGCTTAAATTATATAAATTTAATTAGATAACGCTAATTTGATTATATCAGAACATCTGTTAATATGATAACGACATATAAATTGAAGATTTATTATCACATGTTATAGAATAAAATTGTCGTAAGGAGCCACCCGCAGCGCCCGCCCGAGGCAACGACCTCAACAAGCTTGTGATATTTCGGGTGCTTGTATTTATATTAGGATTAATAGATATGTACATAATTATTTAGCTATTAAATATATACCGTTGGATAAACAAGTTAAGGATTATTATATTCTTGACTAGCGTTGATATTTATTATTTTTACTCAATAGTACAAGTGGTATTATAAAGCATTTAATTACAACAATATAAAGTAAATATTGTGCTAGCTCGAAGAAAAAACTACTTATTTAAACAAATCAAAGTATTTGAACTAAAAAGGTGCTTTAAAGGTCTAATGTCTACGTCCATCAAGTTTTTTTTTATACCACAAAGGTGGCAAACAAGCATATGATGATGGTAAGCCGTCACCGTAGCCTATAGACGCTTGCAATACCGGGGTATCACTCACGCGTTGCCAACCTTCCCAACCTCCGCAAGTGGAGCTCTGGCTGGACTCGGCTGGAGACCTTACTCACCGTGGGAACTGGGAAGACAACATGGCCGATACCAATGCTATTTGGCTACGTAACGTGGAGGTGCTCATTTCATTTCATTTCATCAATAAAATTGCACAAATAATAAAATATATTTTCAAACAGATTCATGGAAATTAAGCAGTAAAAATTTCAACTAATAAATTCAAAAAGATCTTTGTGTATGATAACAATGAGATTATTTCAACACCCTCTTATTTTATAGTTCAATGACACATGTCATAAAGTGACCTCAATGCGTGTCGCTGTATAGGCGGTAATATATGTCAATACGGCATTACATACGATTCATTTGCGTACAATGGTTATCAATAAAATCGAGTTCAATCCGTGTTCGAGAAACAGCTACAAGTGACCGCATCTTTGTATCAATAAACGTATTTTTAACATACAAAAGCAGACATATCTGGGCTCAAGGAAGACTGTTTTCCGTAAATTGTCTCTACCTACTTAAAAAGTGAAAGTCCTGACTCACCCTCCGGTAAACCTAAAATATGGAATCACACACAGAAATCAAACTGAATTAATTTAAAATCCCATATGAATGGGAACAATGATATTCCTATTATGAACTATAAAAGTACTCAATCAAATTCTTGCTCTATGATAAATACTTATTCGGTCGCAGTTGTCGGCCTGCGAGTCTGTCGTAGGTCTGCGGGTCAGTCCTGGTCGTCTTCCAGTTTCAGGGTTCAGGTCCGTCCCGTTTGTTGATCGATAGTCATCTGTCTGTATGTGTCATCCCTGTCATCATAATTATGTCTGTCAGTCTGTCAGTCATTAGTCGAAGGAGGCTGGACGCCGCGACATTCCCACCCCCAGTATCAGAAGTAGGCTGATACTTAAGTTTGGGAGCCGACGTCAAGTCTACATAGTTTTGTCGCAGGTCTCGTGTAACGTCCTTGTCCAGTTACCACGTCTGCTACTCGTACCTGGCGGTCCTTCCCAGGGTAGACTCTCGCGACCCGACCCCGAGGCCACTGCCCCCTTGGCAGCTGGTCGTCTGCGATGATGACTACATCGCCGACGGCGAGCGGCCTACGGGTCTGTAGCCACTTATCGCGCCGCGTCAAGGAGGGCAGGTATTCTCGGACCCACCGCTTCCAGGTCAAGTCCGCCAGCCTCTGGGACTCCCGCCAGGAACGACGTAGTAAGTCGCCGTCAGCGAACGTACCGAAGGGTCTGTCCATTCTCAAAGTGTCTGTAAAGAGAAAATCGTTAGGCGTCAGCGGTAAATCGTCGTCGGAGTCAATAGGTACGTAGGTTAATGGACGGCTGTTAACAAATTGTTCGGCCTCTGACAGGAGCGTTCGGAGGGTCTGCTCACTTGGGACTCGCTCCTTTAACGTTACGCGCAGCGCTGTCTTGATGCTGCGCACCAGTCTCTCCCAGCAGCCTCCCATATGGGGAGAATTCGGAGGTATAAATCTCCATTCAACGTTGCGAGTACTGCCGAAGCATAGTAGTTCAGTCTGGTCCATTGCGAGTACCGCCTGTTTCAGCTCGCGGTCGGCTCCACGGAACGTCGTCGCGTTGTCGCTATGTATAACCGTCGGGCAGCCTCGACGAGCTATAAAACGGCGTAAGCTTAAAATCGCTGAATTAGTGGTCAAGTCGTTGACTAAGTCTACGTGCACCGCGCGTACCGTGAGGCAGGTGTAAAGTGCTCCCCACCTTTTTTCTTGCCTGCGGCCTATTTTTACCAGCATAGGCCCGAAGTAGTCCAAGCCTGTGTAGGTAAAGGGCCGATGTCCTCCTTGAAGCCGACAGTCAGGTAGTTGTCCCATGAGTGGCGGCGCGGCTTTCGCGCGATTGATCTTACAAAGAAGGCAATCGTTCCAGGTCTTTTTTACAGCATTCCGTCCTTTTAGAATCCAGAAGCGCTTTCTCAGTTCATTAAAAACTCTTTCTCTACCGGAATGCGCGGAGTCGATGTGGTAGCGCAACATTTTATACAATTTCATATTCTAGTCATTAACAAAATGTGCAAGATTAATATACTTAAATAATACCAACAGACAATATAAATGCCTAATACGGGGATCTAACCGGCCACCTCATAGACAGAAAGCCTGTTTTCAACCCGCTCAAAATAGTTTGCAGTCAATAAATTGGTAGGACAAAAAGTCGTACAACCATCAATTGCTCTAGACTAGAACAATGGCCGCCGTCGCGTGACACGACTCTGCTTAAGAAAAGCACTCGCAGATTATCGTGGGCGTTGCAGAACGTGACCGCCGTGTACTTAATTTGCAACCAAAAAATGTACACTTAAAATTTTATATATTCTGTATTCTAACCCTAACACGAATACATTTTACATGCCATTATCTCTGTCCAAAGCTGTTAAAATATTCATGCAAATTAAAACGTGGGGAACAAAAAAGATTTTTGGATAAGGAAATAATAGATAGGATTAGGAGAGCATTTCTAGTAAATTTTTTTTTACCAGTTTATTTTCGGAATGTATTATACATATAAAACTTACTCTTTTGCGTAATTTTAAAGATCTAAGCCTATATAGGGACAGACAGACAGAGAAGCGACTTCATTTTATACTATGCAAAGATGAACAAGAAAAAGTTTCAATTTCATCAATAAATAAAAATCTAGGTATTCTTGTTAGTTGAATATGAAGAGTTAGACCGGTGCTACCGTCGCGCGTCGTCCGGAACGTCGTTTAGAGGGGAAGTGGTCTCATCCAATTAAGAGCATGCCCGCTGGATTGCTTCCAACGTTTTTGTCGTTTTTGTAATTGTCTTCCAGCAGTTTTCCTTTTACAATTGCGACACCAGGAATGCTTACGTTCTTATTTCCAAGAGATATAATTATTACATTATTTCAAATGATAAAATTGAAGCGTTTCTGACTGAACACTGGTTGCTACACTGTATTTAAGGTGGATTAAGGTATCTATAGAACAAACACGAATTTAAATTCGATACATATTATCTGTGGCCGTTGTTTCTTCCTATTCAATTACAAATCTTTAGTTACAAGCATATGATAGTCCATTATGAACAGCAAATTTTCTAAAAACGTCATATAAACAAAACCATCTAATAACTCAAAGAACGACTTGACAAAACGGTATAAAGAGTCGTGATCCAATAGTTCCTTATCCACACCAGTTTTGCACCATCAGTCTACATTCAGATCGTGACGTTATTCTAGTGCCATTAAAAACGTTTGTCTATATAAAGTCACAGTACGAACACAACTGCCGACGCAAGATTTCACCGTGGATCTAACTTCAGCTACTTACATTTCCTGGCAGTAAATTCGCGATATAACGTAGAATTTTAAGTAAGTTTTGTGTCGTTCTTGTTTTGTTTATGTACCACTATTCTGTAAAATTTTGTCTTTTTTGAGTAGGCTATAATGAGCATTAGGATGCTATTGTAGGAAAATAAATACTCTTTCCCTCCTAGCCAAGAAGAATTTATATTGAGAATTATAGAATTTAGATTTTATGTATTATTTTAATATTAATATTGTACGGAAAGCGACATTGTAGACTCAATAAAATGACGTTTGCGATTTGTCTAGGGCCTCTTCTTCTGGATTATTTTAGACATTACACAACAATAGATACAGAGATTTTATATTTCATGACACACTGCTACATAGCGTGGATAATTTGTAAGATGGCGATATAAGCTCCATTCGTCGATAAAATACTACGAAACTCTATCTGCAGAATCAACTAATAACTGTAACAGGCTCTCGTTCTACTATGGATTCTAGGTTATAAAAATATATCTACATTAATTTTATCTTAACATTGTATCATATTTTACGATTCAACCGCATAGCTTAAATTATCTATTACGCTAATGAAACCTTTAAACACGTCGTTTGGCGAACGATTACTGCCGATTATATCCTCATTTCGTTTTAAAATGGCTGCCAAGGCTTTATGCTAAGCCGGGGCTGAGGGTAAATCATTTTGAACGAAGACTCGAGCCGAAGTGTCGTGCTGGGTAACAAGAACGCATTTATATCAACAGACAGACACCGTTAAAGCCTGTGCGGTCGTGCCAAATCTCTTCATTAAACTGGTTGGAAGTTGGTGTTGGTAGGCCGCTAGCAACACATCCCGCTGTTTACATTGGCTTTTACTACATCGTGTACTGAGTTGTGTAGAACTATAAGGCTTTTACTAAAGATGGGTATAAAATAAAATGGGAATAATACATGATCGCAGTATTATGTAAAAGATAGATTAATACAATACCATACTTGCTGATGCGATGTCGGTAGAAACGATTTGTTCCCGTTATCAGACTGATATCTGAGATAAAAACTATCCTATGTGTTAATCGGTACGTATTAAGCCGGCTTTTCACTACGGGATATAATATAATATATATTACATCTTGAGATATAATGTTTTATCGCTCATCATCACACTGTGCTATAATATATATTACATCCCAAACTATAAATATTTTTTTGAGTGATATTTTGAAGGATAAAATGTTTTATCGCTCGTCATACATTTTGTATGAGACCGTTAAAACAGTGTAAACAGATGTAATATATATTACATCCCATAGTGAAAAGCCGGCTTTATAAACTACTTGTGTAACAAATTTTAAGCAAATTACTCGAAACGTTTTTGTATAAAAGAGTAACAAACATCGACATACCTATGCACAGTACACATATAAACTTTCGCGTTTAAAATACATATTACTAGGACTAGGATTTGCAATACATTAAATGTAAAAATTGTACTTACGTTCAATATCAAAATTTTCTTGAAATTCATAGAATTAGGTACATACTGCATTGTTGATGAATATCGAATCAAAATCATTCTCCTGCTGTGAAACAGAGTACAAATGTGAATAAGTGTTTAATTTTACTTTAAAAGAGGATAAGTGGCTTATTTACTAACCTTGCTTTGATTTCTTAGTTAAAATGTTTTTCAGGCATAAAACACGGATTGTGTTCGTTCCGCCTTACGATTTACTTATCTTTAGGACAATCGAAACACAATTTAACATTTAGATTAAAATACATAAAAAATATTTATTAGGTACATAAAATAAAATGTCAAATTCTCTTATTTTATATCTTAAATATACAATAATGTAATATAAAATTAAATTAACATTAAAATTTTGATTATCAAGGTAGGTATATTAAAAATGTCGAAAATTAAGCAATTGATTTACATAGATATAATCTTGACTTGACATTAACACCAACAATTATTTTATCATCTTTATTGAGTTAGTTAAATAAGTCGTTCTAAGAGAAGGTCGGTAAAACTAGTATTGAATACTTTTATACGAGTATTTTATGTTTCCAGTTTTACAAATCCTTGAAAAGATGTTGTATAGTTAAAGTATAGACTTGAAAACTGTTTGTACGGACATTATGCACTATAGAGTGCATCTAAACACAGACGAAATCAACAAGTAAGTACTGTCATTTCGACTAGAGCTGTCCGAATGGCATTATTAAATTTAAGTACCACTACTAACAAATACAAACCACCTAATATTATTTTACATAACGGTATAGGTATATGTTTATACTTTTGTACGTGTATTACAGGAGCAATATAAACATTAACGTATTCTATAGTGTGTTCAATGCTATTGTTTTAAAACGAATTACTGCCGAGACCATTAAATAAAATGCTCATTCGTAGGCCACAGGGGCATCGCAGCTTATTTGGATGCGTGCGAGGATGCGCGCTCGCGGCCAGTACTACTGGCGGCATGGGGCGAATGCCAATGTACAATTATATTTAGCGTCCATTGCAATTATTCTGTGTAGAACACAAACAGAAACTATGTCAGGGCGGCGGGCGGCGGAGCGAGCGCCGGAGCCCCGCCGCGCCGTGCAAACATTAGTCTGAACACCTAGTAAAGTTATTTAGTCGTTACAGTGGGGCTTATCGAATGCAATCTCGCGACAAAGCGCCCGACTGCCACATACATTACCGTGAATTTGTTACATTACAAAACGTATTCACGGCTATCAGTTACAATACTCATTTACATTCCATTCAAAAATTCTAAATAACCCACTGTGGCGTTTCAGAGGTTTATTTCAGCACTCACTTTATGAATGAATATTTAACACATAAATTCGTGATACTAATGACAATACGGCAAGCGTATCGCAATTGAATTGTCACATAAACAAATTCGCAGCGCATTGCGTTAGCGACTAATAGCCGTGTAGCAAAAATAGTCATCGAATAATCAAGCTGTCGTGCAAGGTATTATGCATGCAAAACTACAACTAGCGGCTGGTGCTGCGGCTACGCCCAATTGGAACAATATTGGTATTATATAGCCTATGTTCATCTAAAAGATGTCTTCCAAACAGCGGATCATCTGGTCATAAGCAGTCATCTCTGCACATGAATATCTTTAAAGATACTACTTTTATGGGAAATAGATAAGAATCAAACATATAATGAAGGTTGAGGACTAAAAAAAATACAGAAAATTCAAAACACAAATGGTCGTCAATCTTTACATAAAGGTAAAAAAGGATTTAACCTAAGTGCAAATTAATGCACATATATACACAATAACATTGCAGGTGGCAGGTGACACTTTGGTCTGTCGTAGTATCCGTTGATATCGTATCTCGTGTTTCCATGATTTGAAGCCAACTAGAACTAGACTAAAGAATAGCCATTAACCTCAGACAAAAACTAAATAGATAACAGTCAAAAATATCACCCAAAAGAAAACAGAGCTGAGGTCTACTACATATTTTTTTTACTTTCTGTATGTCCTACAATTCCTATTGCAAAAACACTCTAATAAAGTCACAGAAGATAGAAAAAGTGACAGTCTTGATTTTTGACAGGAGTTGCAGGGCTACGAGCACAGAGTTACCAGTGTGTCATAATTTTTTTTTCTTCAATACAAATCTAAATCTAAAACTGACTGAAGTAGGCAAAAGTTACAATAGTTTGTGGTGACGCTTTAACACGTTCATTCACCTATTACAAGTCATCCTGCCTTCTGTAGATGATACAATTTTGGTCTTCATGGTAGAAAGTATCTGTATAGGTTTAAGTCTCTGTTATTAACCAAAATGCGGCCGTGCTAATCGGCGCTGGGATCTGTTTCAGGCCCACTGATTGCTGATAATGGCACTCGATACGCTTATAGTATGCTATTAATGCTAATTTAAATTTTAATGTTCAATGTTTCATACAGATTAGTCAGTCAAATGACAAAAGTTTTCAATTGGATACACACGATTACGCATGCATTCAGATGATCAATGATCTGCTTTATAATTTGTGGTCACGTTGCGTTAGAGTCCTCCACAAGTTGACGTGGACAAATATTATCCTCGGGTCATGATTGCCGTGTTAATTACCTCTAAATTTGTGACATGGGAAAATACAAAATATTTTAATCGGTAACTATATTTTTTTACTTTAAAAGTTAAGTTTAATAAATCTATTTTGGAAATGCAAGGAAATTTTGAAAGCCTATAATATACACAGAAATAGATTATTAATATTTTTTAACAAAGATGACACTCAACCACAGAATAAATAATTACAACTTAAAAACCAGCCAGCCTCTTCTAAAAAGTTATTGTTTTGATAAATGACTCATGTTATTTCTACTCAAAACCGTAACAAATTGCCACCTTACATTAGAACCGAGCAATAAAAAGCGCAATAACTGAAATGAAAGTCATTGCACAAGACGGTTGTCCGTAAAATAAGAAAAATAACGTAATATGAATTAGGGGCATCGACCCCAGTGCCGCCGTCAAAATATTGTCAAAGGCCAGACGTAGCAACATTTATTAGTGGGTCTGGTCTGGCAAGCCGCCATGTAACGATCGCCTGCTCCCTGTCCCAGCCCGGGTTCAGCCCACTGCCACCGGTATCGATTGTTACTTTGCATTTTAACCAGGTTCTTTCATTCATTAAACATCCGTAGTCTGGAATAAATGTATTAATTCAATGAGATAACTAGATTTTGTATAAGTTTTGAAATTCATTGCAAGCTTTTCAAAAATATATTCTTTTGGTATCGTGTCTTATTCATTATCCTTTTGTTACCTATGATTATTAATAAATAACGTTATTACAAAGATAATAGTAACAGTAACTGTAAATAATTTTCTAGAACATATAAGATATTCCAGTGTTTTGTACCTTATAATCTTAAGTATTGTATATTTCTTTGACCGCCTTTATATGAACATCTCTAGAGAAATCTGCTACTTACTCCGTATTAGTTTCTACATTTTAAATAACTGAGGGTACGTAACATGCTTTCAGGTATGCTACATGATTTAAAATTAAATAGTAATTCTTTCTTTGATATACATTCTTACGAACTTATTCAATTTATAGTGTATCGAAGAAAACGTTCTATTCATTGCAGGTAAACTTTGTAGCAAAAGCTGAGGATAACCAGATACTTGTGAAGTGCTATCTTTCGGTTATATTAACTTTGCACTAAAATCATATCTGTGGGGAACAAGAAATCAAAGTAAGTTTATCAAACTTCTCGCAAGGGGATAAGTTTCAAAGAATAAGTCGCTCCCGATTTTTCTGTTCCTTTATTTTCTTGATATCTCCGGTTTGATCATGTTTTACAGCCCTTTTATGATTTGTGCCATTATTGGAAAGGTTGTAACTAAAGTTGTGTGCATTTTACTCTTTATTCTAGTAACATGCTGTTACTCACCCATACGTTATTGTTGTAGTCCGAAACGGAATTTCGCGTGCGACGTCGACTACAAATAACAATGCCACTGACATTCCACGGCCAAACTACAAACAAATGCTTGAGGTTCCAAATAGTTGAATGTTGTTATTCACATAATAACATTCAAATATGAATTTAACTATTTAACCACATAAGAATAATCTAAACTGCAACGTCCTCTAAAATGGGATGTTGTCTAGGTCAGTATTTACGACCATTCGAACTCTGATTTTACTGTGTCTACGTTTTATGAAGTTCACTCACAACCTTTTTATGGGCCCATAAAGATTTCCTGTCATACGTAGGTATGATTTTTTGATTCTTTTTGGTAATGGTCAATGGGTAAACAAGGAATAAATTTATTAATTACTTATGTACCTATTTGTGATTTTATCACAGTCAATCGTAATGATATCTACGTAGCACCAATATGTTGGAAAGTATATAGTGCATAATAATAAGGGTAAATTAGATATGGGGATCATAGCACAAGCCGTACTTTGGACCACCGCCCGCATCACTCGGTATCTTGTAACGCCAACAACAAACCGTCTAGTAAATACTAACAGCTTCAGGGCTCAAGCTAGCTTAACGTTCGTGCGTGGAACAACGCCAAGCAATAAAACTTCATGTTTATACAACGAGTTTGCAACATGCTAGGTTATGGATCGTCTGACTTAAACCCTATACGTATAAAAACAAGCAAACAGCACAACTCGAACCGGTCCTGACAGTGTTAAATGTCGCCAGTGAAGTGCACGCGAAATAAAACAGTATCTACTGAACCGGAGAAAAAAGCTTTCAATTTAAATGTTTTCCATCATTGATTTAATAGGAACGGACGAGGGCTGTCTGCCAGACGTGGACTATTATTGTTTCGGTTAACGAGACCATTGTTCGAAGGGTAGGTTAGGAGAGGTGTCATCCGAGCCACATTGTCCGTCCGCCAAGTGTTTTAATATCATCCGAGCCATTGTTATTAAAAGTTATGAAACGAAACAGTATTATTCTATTATTCCTTATAATTACAATATTTTTTAAAATTATGAAGTCTTTCACAAGTTTCAAAGATCCATTTATATAAGTATCCAGAAGATGTATAATTCTGTACTCGACGACCTAGTTATTCTACTAACTTTTAATTGAATGCAAAAAGAATGAACAGCATTTTATGCCATTAATTACAGAAACTGTCCGATCTGATATAAACTCAGTATTTTTTCTTAAATGTATAGTGTTATTTTCTTAATGAAATATTTTTGCCATAGACACCAACTTGTTTTCTCTATTAAAGGTAACTTCTAAGCAGCGGTGTGGTAGTATTAATCCAATGAATTTGACCCTCGACATCCATCTTTGGCGTAGTAGTTCATTCAATCTGAGTTTCAACGAATGAGAATTCCGGAAATGTTGGATTTATACAAAGTTTTTTCATCACGAAGGGTCTGACTGAATTGAACTAAATTTGTCATGAATAGAAATACATGTTAAATCTTATAATCCAAAACTACAGTACGTATACAGTACTGGAACTGATATTTTACATTTGTTATCTAGGAATTAATTATCTATATCCCATTCAATTAAGATTTCGTGAACGTACAACGTATTCCTCGAATCTAGGACAAAACCAAAAGCTGAGCATCTGAAATCTTCGGATCTTCTGAGCACTGTCTCACAGTATTCCTGGCTGCGGTATAAATGTGAAGATGTTCCTTTAACCTGAAAATGATTATTCCGAGTCGGGAGTCGGGATATGTATTGGCCATATTAATTCTTTTTCTTGGGTTATGTCTGGCCACAAGAATGAGAGGTATCCTAAACAGAGACCATTAACGGTCCTTATTTGTACTTAATTTATTACATGTTTATAATTATCAATTACTTAAATATCACTTTACAATTTATTTGAATTAGAATTGAGCTAAGCTTTGTTGACAAAGTGATTGACTGCATCTAACAGTTTGGAAAGGAAATATACGCGTGTCAATCGTTTGAAAGAACGGTCACTTCACGTTTAATTGGGCACTTTGAGAGGGCCCATATTTATAGTATCCATCCATGATTAGAGACATAGAACACGGGCTCGGGCACCGGCACTCCGTTAAAGAACAAGCTATTTACATTCCGAGTGGAGAAAGTAAAATGCCGACTGCCACAGAATGAACTACTATTGATTCTGTAATAGGACTAACGGAGAGAAGCGGTACAATAGAAACAAATCCTAATATAGACCGCATTATCATAATGGATGGGGCTACAGCACGTAATGTGATTGAATATTTTGAATCAGATATATGACCGAGTCGTGACCAAAACGAAAATATTACAAAATCAACGATCATTGGACTTATATTGGACCTTTTATCACGATCTCATCTTTCGAAAATATTAACAACCTTAATTGTGTAACAATTTTATCTGCCGGAGTTTATTTCATTGAATCTGTTTTTAACATACCTACTTATTACCTAATTTTCCAAAAGAGAATGAATTCATAAAATAAAAATCACGTCAATCATATTGACAAATAATTATAAGATATTTCTACCACTAATAATATGTTAGCGTGTAACTTTAATCCTACATTATTTCATAATTCCATAAAGAAAATATTTCAAAAGTTTTAATTGTAAATTATAAACGATATTTGAGTTTGCATAATACTCTGGCATCCAACTCGTATTTCAAATCAAATGATGCGTCAGTGGAGTGTAGACGTCTCGATTTGATTAATTACAGCGGTAATCGCTAACTGGACTCAAGGTTCTGAGGCGAGATCACCGTCACGATCTTCATAACCAATTACAATCCAGAACACGCGTATCTACGAAATATTGTATAGGTTGCATGAATCGGAAAGGTTTACTTTAATTATTCATTTTAATGCATAATCATCCGTACTAGGCGCTCTTTAAGCACGATTAATCAACGACCAACCTTGGAACTGTGGACATCTGAAGTACAACATTAATTAGTACTCCCTGGTCTAAACAGATTTTGTAACAAGATATCACCCAGTGACATTGGCTTTTTGTGCGTTAAGTAAAAACCGTGGAGAATATTCAATGCAATCTGTTGATCGATCATGTCAACAGCCCACTTAGTGAAGAAGTTTTATTGATGCTTTTGTAACTCGTTCGTTTGTGAAAATACAATAGGAACATGACCCAGCAGTTACTTTCAAATAGGAATGAAAGTGTTATTGCTTCAATAATGCCCAAATTAAACGCCTAAATTCTATTCATAATGAATAAGAAAGTTTTTGAACAGTGAATTTAAAAAGATTTGTCACCTACAAATGTTGTTAAATAAAATAGTCGTAGAGGTGACAATTCCTATATTTCTTAATAAAACTGGATCTAAATGCGCTGTCTGCAACACTGTAAAATACTTTGACAGTTACTGAGTATTACTTGTGCAGAAACGAGCTCGCCTCAGCCTCATATCTTTCTTTAAGCTCGACATAAACGCTGTGTTAGGAGTTGGTATACTTACACGCAATATACAATTTTCATACAATACAAAGTACAAACATATTCCTGAATTCAAAAGTAAATCTTGAATAACTTGCGTATTACATTACCTATGTATAGGCAAGTCGTGAACATATAACCAATAAAGCCTTGCGCCAAGAGAGTGGAGAATTGGAGACCCACACTACATACAAATAGAGGTGGGTCGAACGTGATTGTCTGCTTTCTGTTCGCTCGCTCGTAAATAATTTATTTGTAACTGTATAGGCTCCCAAAAATAACACGTACTGTTTAGATAGAAACGCATTCGGAGGTGCCAATTTGAAAATAACAAACTAGACAATTTAGACCTGTGCAGTGTTAACTAAACAGTTATGCGATTAGCGAGCTATGTAGGTGCAATGACACAGTTTGTGTGTTTGTCTAACCACAAACTGGATCAATTTTAAAGACTTTTTTTGACTGAAGATAAAATGTGAGTTTACAACTTGTTAACACTGAGTTAAAAAGCTGCTTTTGCTACAAACAATTAGTGTTGTGTAGGTACTAAGGATGACGTTGATTTGAGCAATTTGTTAACAAAATAATTTCCACTCTACTCCAATTAATTAAACGTGATGTAAAAGTGACAGCAGTAATTATTTATTCAGCTCTTTTATTCAGTTAGAAGCTCGACTCTAATATTCATAATAAACTAAACCTGTTATTAAGGTATATTCTATACTTAATAGAACTAACCATTAAAGTTCAGTAGAGTGCTCTGATTCTAATTCCATAACATTAACTTTAATCTCAATTCGAAAGTCGGAAAAAAAAGAAAATTCGACGCTTTAATGCGTAAATAATCGTAAAAAATACCATTTTATAGGGCAACAAAATCATAATTTGATATTGGCAATCGATTAGTGTCAGACGTGCCTTTGTCAGTTTACTTGATCAATTCGTTGCGGATAATTCGAAACTATTTCTTAATGTTACAACAATAAAGCCTACTTGCCAAACTATTTTGATATTCCGCAATCATTAATATGATGTTTCAGCCAATTTCAAAACTTGTTAGCAAAAACTTGAATGTCACTTTATAGTTGAGTTTAATTTATTCATAATTTTCATTAAAATAAGCATCAATCAATCAATCCTAGCATAATAAAATTAATGAGTCAATCATGTAAAGTTGCAGAGGTTATAAGGACACGAGAGGTCACGGAGCATAGCATCTCGAGGATTGTAAAAAGCCTGTTTTACTGTTACCTAAGTCTGTTGGTAATATTTTGTGTTTCATTGAATGTGGCATTTACACATTAACATTTCTATAACTGATTAATATGAATTTTCGCTTAGGATTTATGAGTTACCAACTATGAATTACAATGTCAAGACTATTATTTATGTAGGCAGTAACTTTGCGCGCGAAAATGTGTAGGAAACCAAACGTGTTCATTGGCACGTCGTATATTTATGTATCCTACAAGTTACAACTACAACGCTTACATGTGTGTTGTATCGTTTGTAGGCGATCGTCCAAACCACATTTTTCGTACTAATCGTTAGAGCTGTAAGCATTTAATCGATGCAAAAAAATCAAAAAGTTCTAAACTTTAATTAGAGAATAGGTTTTTACAAACACGTTCTCTTGTCAAAGAGTACATTCAGTAATATTTGTATAATTAATCTACTCTATAAACTACTACCTACCATTTTGGAAACAAAAGCAAAATGACCACTGGTAAAATAAATGGCGAAAGAAAATAAAGGTTAGTAAATGTTGTCTTTTAAGCCAAATAGGAAGCATAAAGTCAAGCCACTTTCCCATATCAAAATGTAACTTTTGATGAATTATCTTATAAATTACTCTTACTGCCATCATTATTAACTGGTCAGACTAATTTACACATCTTTTAATGAGAACGCCTGCAGAATTAGAAAACTTTTGTGTGTGAGATGTATCTTTCTATTTCAGTCGTTAGAAAACCAAATTTAGCTAAGTATATCAATCAAATGTCAATACAAATATTATAATCTTTCAAGACAATTTTTTATTGGTATGAAAAACTAGGTTTGGTTGACAGTCTAGCACCATTTGGCAGCGGAGGCGCGCAGTCTGCGTCTACCAAGGCTGCTATGAAATAGGACTCACTGCTTATCTACTAAAGACACACCTAGACACAGTCACGCCCGTCGTTATTTTTCGACCTAATGAAAGTGGGTGCTTTGTTGACTATAAATAATTATGATTAGTTGACATTTTCTATGTTTTATGCTTTATGAGCGAGCTCCATTTAGTAAGCGCGCAGTTTTTTTACCCTCCATTAAATGTCATAACGCCGCTTCAAAGTATTATGTTAGTTTTGACTCAAAGTCACAGGTTTAAAAAATTATATTTAAAGCCAATGTCCTGAATACAAGGCCTAACTTTGGTGACATAAATCATAATATTAATGTAACATATATCTAATAATATACATACCTAAACTCGTTCACTAATAAGACATAGATTTATGAGATGATATGCGATATTTCAACTCGACGTTTAACGACCTAAAGCGTAATTTAAAAAATCAAGATGACAGAATCTTTTAAAGAACAATAAAGTAATCAAATATTTTTTATGGTTAATAAAATGTTTATTATTATTCACAACGTTCCAATATTATCCAGAATCTTGGACAGTTTAGTAAGGAATGTCAAACTTCCAACTATCATTAACAACAACGCCTACACATGTATGTAAAGAATTAAATTCCATCACAGGTCATCGATAATTGCGATGATTTGCAAAACCGAATTTATCGGGTTGTGTTGTGTGTAAGCAACGCAGAATATTATCTACAATAAAAAAATAACATCTAACTTACTGTGTTTGTGTATAAAAGAAACTACATAATGAAGCAAATAAAATTGTGCAATTATTTTCACAAATCAAAACCATTTTCTGCTATAAATTAATAGAAAACTTCAATTTCTTCCTCTCTAATGGTTTTACATTCCTCATTTGTATCTCTTATAATTATTTTACTTACTTAAGCTTAATTAAAAGAAATCACGTTGAGGCTAAATGAAGTTATGATCATAAATTTTGATATAAAAGATAATAAATACCTATAAAGCCTATAAAGCACTAGAACATTTAAAAAAAGACTAATGCAGTTTTCAGATCTTATGTAGTGATGTTTTATACCTTAATGTCTACGTTTTAATGACCTCCTGGAAGTAGTTTTGCGTGACCAACAAACGGACGCATGTTAAGATAACACAGTAGGTATCTCACAGATAAGGTGCTCGCGAATTACCATTTTATGTTCCAATGCAATGTGCAACGGTCGAAGATCAAATCTCAACTTGTGAACTAACATGACCGGTAAAGCTGTTGTATATCTTTGATTATTTACATATCATACAAATCACAAAGGCGAATTTAAAAACAAGACATACCTACTGTACTAATTTCAAATGAAATCACTCATGATTTGGAAGCAGAACAAAGTGATATTGTGAGTATGTCAACTATATTCCGCCTGTTCGCTACAAAATGATAACGAAAGGGATGATAGGTAGGTATGAAGCGCACTTTCAGAATAGATAACCCTAAATCCTCCGCATCGATTTCGACAACGGCGACCCATAGCACAGCCCGGACACTCCATACAACGCGCGTGAAATAATTACCTATTTCTACTACATATGCCAATGTCGTCTGTACACGCGCACACGTATGCGCACACGTTTACACATTCGTTCACTAAACGCACACCTTTGCGACTGAGGGCTCCTCGAGGGGCTCCCAGGGTGCGGTAACTCGGTCCGGTGCGGGGCGGAGAGTGTCCATTCTACCTCGGGTTACTACTTATTCTATGCCCATAGTCAATAAGCTAGTTGTGTCTAGCATCAAGCCCAGTGTGACTTGCCAGACCACAGATTGAAAATTCTTATCGCATGCCTACAGTTATGATATATCTGATCACAATACAATTGTAGCCCAACAATACATTATCCCACTACAAATCAACTATTTGGAATCAGTCAGAAAATCTCAAATGCAACTAGTTAAACAACTAAATTTATCTGTCTGCTATCTCTAAACTATAAAATAAACTATGTCGCCGATTATAATCTATTTGACCCAGTGGGTCTGCCATGGTCAGATAATTGGCGCAAACTATGTCGCGGGCAGGAAGTTTATGTTTTACATAGGTAATTGGACATGCGTTATTCATAGATACCGGTGTTATAGTACAAGTATGAAGAATGTATGTCATTTTATCTATACGAGTCATACAAGAGGAAAACTCAATAAAAATTGTCTATGTGTAAGATTGAAAAATGCAGGAAAGTTATGATAACCGCTTGAAAATTTGACAATACAAAACTTATTTTTATTAAAATTGTAATATTGTACGATAGTAGTTACCTATAAGTTATATCCTTTAATAAATCAAAAATGATACTCACTATTCTGGGCGACCACGTACCGGAATGCGTAGTGTCGGACGGCCGCCCACAAAGTGCTCACGCACGACATAAGAAAAGTCGAAAAAATCTGCGGGAAAAGTGGTTGCAGGTCGCTTCCGACCGGTCGTATTGAAAACGTTTGAAGGAGTGGACCAGAAGTCCACTGGTGGACCAGTGCTCACTTATTACATTTTGTATGGTGTACGCTGACCTATATTAAGTCGGTGTAAAACTCACAAAAAATGGTTCGCCTTAATCGAGCATTCAACCCTCTGGGTGTCGTAATAGTAAATTATAATAGCGACGACCACCGAAATTGTCGAGCAACTAATACTAACTTAAAGAATAAAAAAACCATGATTACCACTACAACTACCATGAGTATCGAAGCGGTGGAATGCACCGCGCTATGATATGAATGATGCAATCCCACACCTGCGCGTGCGCCGCCAAACGGTCTTCCAGTCACAATTAATCTTGCGTCAGGAATTTACTAAGATTTAACTGACACGTATCAGATAATTCTTGTGGAAGGTCAACAAATGTGATTATATCTAAGAACAATGTATTAATTGGCAGATATTTATTTCATTTATTGTGCACAATGCTCCGTTGCTTAGATAAAGAACAATTAACTCCTTTAATTGCCCAGAAGTTATTTGAAGTAACAAGAGTTCAATTAACAGTAACTTCTCGTTGAGATCCAATCTGGTACGTTTTGGTTTTCTAGTTGGTTTTCTAGTTGAAATGTCTATATTCTTGAGGACAATATTGTGTTCATGGATAAAGCTGCTTTTGTGAATAAAATTATAATAATTATTAGGTGCATTGCTTAGCCATGTTTATATGTATATACATATTATCGTAAAAACATACAGCGGAAATCATGTGTAAACGAATTAATGAACGTACATACATAACATTGCAGGTGTAAAAGGGAATCGTTTTCATTTAATTTCTGTAATTTTACCGTTTCATAATTATTTTCGAACATTTCATAATTTGTTTAATTACGCCAACATGATTATTTCAATCATTAAAACCATACTATGTGCTAATTCATATTATAAACTGATAAATATTGAATTTATTCTAAATACAGCACACATTTATATTTATTTCTAAATACATCCTTAAAAATGTAGAAATACATGAATACCAGGTGATTTAGAGTTGCTTGCCCCTCGTCGACACCTTTCCATTCACTATGAACAGCGGTGACCGCATTTAAGACAAACTGCAATCAGATTTAATCTATGTAATCGACTGCGGTCTTGGGTCACCGTTCTAATACTTTTATATCAATTTATTTAACGTTTTCTAATAGTTGTTGAAAAAGATATTTGTGATAATAAAATACTAAAGCGAAAAATTTGGCAACTCTTCTAACTTAAAACTTTTTGACAGTACACGTGAAGTAGACCTATTCCTCACTACCTAAAGTTGGCCAAAGTAAATCAGGCAATTCGAGCAGAGAATGAAGTTCTTAGAACATTAATTAGTGGTTGTGACTACTGGTTAGATACAAAAGTTTCTTTTTATACTACGACAGTGTCAAACAAGCTTACGACTCGAGTGGATAGTAATGGTCACCGGCCACCGCATCCTATTAACCTTTCTTGTTAGGTGGTTCTAAAAGAATTACCTTTCGGTGAAGTGGAGCCATAGATTTATCTATCTGTAAACATCATAGAAAAGTCGCTGTCTGTTTCTTCTAAAGGTGCTCCTTCACCGCGAGCATTCGCGTGTAATGTAACATTTTAGATTCTACTTTGAACATTACATTACAATACTACCTCCCTGACTGACGAGCGTTCGCCTACCTCACTGCTGTAATGCTCGAATCTAAGCGTTACATTACACGCGAATGCTCCCGGTGAAGGAGCACCTTAAGACTTTTCCTATAGGCAACACTACACCATTCATATCTATTTATGTCGATGGTAATCGAATTGTATCTTTGTAATGGTTTATACGGAATTGGCCACCGTATCCTTCGACGTCCAGCCAGGTACAACCACAAATTTGTAGGCTGTATAAATCACTATTACAATAGGTACAAGTAAAGATATGAGCGTATGATATATTTGTCCCACCAGAGGCAACAAATGACCACACGTTCAATCCATTTATTTCTCTTTTTATATAGGATTTTTTGTAGTTTGTACACTTGCTTACAATATATATAACGTATTACGCTGTTACTATTTTTTATAGCCGTCATCATTATTTATAGTTTATACTATTAGTTATATACAATCAGCTACAATAGTAGATGTAACAAGGTCTACATTTGAACGCACTGGCAGTTGACCTTAGAAATTGTCTCAAAATATCAATCGAATATGTTATTCTCATAACATTGGAAGAATCTGTCTTCTGTATAAAAATGAATCCAACACGATAATGGATTTAAGATGATTTAATTAACAATTAATCATTTAAATATTAGCACGTCATGATTACTAACTTGATTGACTTTTATTATGAGCACCCATGGACCTAGAAAAAAAGCGGACACCATCACTGAAACTAAAAAGTGAAGCACCCATAGTAAGCCATCTCGCGTATTCGTATACGCGGTGTGGCTTACTATGGTGTGAATGTGTGAGGGCCGGTCAGCCATTTCACACTTACACATAGTTACGCCGCCGCCATTAGGGTGCTTCAATTCTTTCTTTGGCAAGATTCCGTCCGCCTTTTTTTCTGGGTCCATGTGAGCACCGATAAGTTACCGAAATTACAAATAGATATGCCATATGCATGTCTGTTTCTATTTCGGTGTCAACTATATTTTACATACTGTAGTCGTTGCAGTAAATAAATTACAGTGTTCCATCACTTCACATTTCAAATTAACAATATGGCAGTGAGTGACGGTACAAGCAAACAGCGTGTGAATTATTTATTCAAGAGTTGTTCGTGGCTAATTACTCAGATGATACGGCGGCTATAACACGATTTGTATTTATTTCTAGGCAAAACAGTGAATCGTATTATACATCGAATTTAGTGTATTTAGGTTAAACCAATTTGTAAAGTTATGGAAACAAACTGCATTAGTAATATAAACAACAATATAGAAAATCGAATAGTGTTAGTAGAAGAGGGACATAATTTATTTTTCACCTCACAAGCTCGGAAAGAATCTGTTTGTCATTCGAAATCTGAGCGCAAAAGTGCATTTTGTGCCCTAGCGTGGAAAGAATTTTTAAAATTCGAACCTTTCTATTCTATAATTTTTTATACCGCCAATCCTCTGAAAATGCATTAATACTTATTTCATGCCAGTGTGCCAACCTTATTTTTAAAATAATCGAACTGGCCAGCACGACACCGCATGAAAAAAATAAACACTTATTTAATATATTATATGCGTTTTTCTTGCACCAAGCATTTTCCTCGCTGTAGTGAGATGAAAAGTTGTGTGTTTCGCTCGGCAGCAAAGTTATTCTGCGTCTCGTACCTTTGAAACCCTCGCTACGCTCAGGATTCTATATTTGAACCACTCGCTTCGCTCGTAGTTCAATCCTAGAATCCTTCGCTAGCTCGGGTTTCAATATAAGTACTCGCGCCAAAAAACAACTTTGCAGTCTTGCATAACAAATAACTATTTCACCTCACAAGCTCAGAAATAATCTGTTTGTCATTCGAAATCTGAGCGCAAAAGTGCATTTTGTGCCCTAGCGTGGAAAGAATTTTTAAAATTCGAACCTTTCTATTCTATAATTTTTTATACCGCCAGTCCTCTGAAAATGCATTAATACTTATTTCATGACAGTGCGACAACCTTATTTTTAAAATAATCGAACTGGCCAGCACGACACCGCATGAAAAAAAGACACTTGTTTAAAATATTATTTGCGTTTTTCTTGCACCTAGCATTTTTCTGGCTGTAGTGAGGTGAAAAGTTGTGTGTTTCGCTCGGCAGCAAAGTTATTCTACGTCTCGTACCTTTGAAACCCTCGCGACCTAGAATCCTTCGCTACCTCAGGTTTCAATATAGTACCTACTCGCGCCAAAAAACAACTTTGCAGCCTTGCATAACAAATAACTATTATTATTTAACTAGTGAACGCCCGTTGTACCCCCAACGCCAAACGTCCCATCTCTAAAGCAATCTGTGCCTGTTCTTAAGATAAAGAGATAACAACAAAAGAACTCGAAGGTGGCAGAATATGTGTGTACATACATAATACACGACACAATGAAGCAAAAATCTGGAGCTAAACTATAATTAACAAATTTTCAAAAACATACAAATATTAATTTTTTAACGGAAAAATAACTGTGGTGGTAAATTAAAAAAATATAATAGATTCATCATTAAGACAATTATTAATACCGAAAATTCAATTGCTCAGCCCTTTGGAAGTATTGAAAATTGAAACATCGCAAGCAAACAGTAAACTTCAAGAACCCATCTAGAAAATGCACGAATATCCTACAGGCTTTACTTGCGATTATTATTATGCAAATTTGAATAGGTCGTCGTCAGTTCACGTAATATTGGAACTTGCATCCACAATCACCTCATCTTCCGTCGATCCGACATTCGGCTTGAGATGTAAAACAGGCATTAAACTTAATTGCGTCGAATAAAAGTTGTCGGGACTGTGACCAGACGGAGAAGTAATTACGCTTCTACAGCCTTTGAATTTAAATCGTTTGCGAGTGTGAAACTGGCCTGAAATAGCACACACAAGCTGCCCCAGCTTAATTTAATTGTGCTCAAGCTTTATATAAATTACATATATTCAAAATTAGTGGGTTTTTTTTCGCTGAGAAGTATGAAGAGAAAATGATGATGAATCCCGTTGGTAACGGTTTCTTATTATTGACTTGATTGTTAATTAATAATCAACTATTTGTCAAATATTGACATTTTACTCGGAACATCGTCAATTTAAACCATGGTCCTGTCTGAAATGGCTATAGGTGTGAAACTGTGACTTTTAGTTTGGTGAAGAACAAATTTTATAACTCCTTCCTTTCGCTTCCGTTTCATTCTTTGTGCATATCCGATGACAACGCATCATAAACTCCTCTGGGGTTACAAGTAATGTTTACAAACATTAACAATGATGACCAACTAGTTTCTCCTTTACTTTTACAAAAAATAAGATAAAAAGTATTCTCTCTCATAAAATACAATATACGGAAACATTATACACATTTTTATTCTAACATAAAAAATTTACAACATAGAAATAAAAATAAAATCCCGTTGCGTTTTACGTAATATTACGCGCAGCTACAAAAGTGCACATTCTCACCAAAGGCAATAAGCAGGGTTCATTAGAGCTTCCTTTGCGGGCAGGTGCAAATGATGTGCATCGGTATCCGCGCTGCTATTGGTGCGATGCGCCCGCGCTGATTTACCGAAGACAGTGCAGCTGCCTTTCTACGCTATCTATAGGAAGTGGCTGTTTAGATATTATACTTATAAGGAAGACGAGAAATAAGATACTGTGTTAAATTGACACGTTTCAATTCACATTTTGTTTATTCAATATTTCATCTGAAGCAGCTGTATGTGGGAGATTTATTTAGCGACTGTTGTTCATAGACAACCCGACAGATGTCGATAGACAACAGTCGTTAAGCCAAGTCAGTGACGGTTAGGTGGCTTGAAAACACTGACACCAGCTACACTAAGCACATAAAAAGAAAAAGACTCAAACCTCTAGTAAGCATTTTGTCATTCAATGAATCCATACTATCCTTGGGGCATAGAACCACTTTAGTACAAATTTTGTAATGTAAAATATGGACTGTAGTGCCGCGTAGACATTAGATACTGGTGTGACGCCTAGCGTGACCAGTGACATGACAGGATGGCTGGCGCGCGAGACCAGCGCGGCCCGGCACCGCCTAGTCCGCACGCGATACCTGCAAATATTGCATTGAAAAATACCAACATTATTATGAAAATTGCGAGTCGAAACGGTCCTTTATCTACTTATTGTTTTCTAGAGAAAAATTCAACTTCTCTTCCTGTACAACACATCGTGGAAACCATTAAATATAACGGCACGGTTGAATGCACATATTTTTACACGTAGGTAAGTTTAAAATTGTTGCTTTTTGACACGAACCGCGAACGTTTGAAGAACTATCTCATGATTGCCATATAAATACATGTAAGTATACAAACTCGAAATTCAATTTAAATTCAAATGAAAAAAAAAACTAATGTAATCAAATCAAAGTTGTCGCACGATCCTTTACACCTCACAAATGTAATTAGTTCTGAAGATGAAAGGCTTTAGCTACGATGTTTACTGAATAGTACTCGTCTGCAGCTCTATTTATCCACGTCACTACAAATAGACTTCATTTGTCACATTTTCATTGCTAGTAGGATATAAAGCTTTCTTTTATACTTGTTGATTATCCATTACGCGACTACTTGAAGTCCTTTTACTTTGTATGCAAACATAAGAAGATATGTATAACAAATACGGTGAGATGGTATCGTCACGTGGTAATTTCTGAAGGTCGTAGATCACGCACGGCGGTCTCCCAACATGTCGGAGTGATGCTCACAATTAGTCCTCAGAGACTACATCTCTATGATTAATGTTAATTACACCACGATTTTCCCGCGGATAGCGATTAAGACTGCCATTAGACTATCTCCCGCGGCGATCATTACTTACTTTTCAAATATCAAGGAATCTCATAGATAACTACGATTTGTTCCGAATGAAACTTGCTTTTACGCAAAAGTCTTTTAGATGCCTACGCAATAGATTGGATGCTATCAATTATTCTGTGACTGAATACACATTTTACCGTTTCATTTGACACCTAATAACTTTAAAAATGAAACGAACTCCTTTGTTATTGTTTATACTTTTTTTCCAGTATCCTTTAGGCCTTTGTGTCAAAAGTGTTGTGGAAAAAGACTTCTCGATTCTGTCTCCACTCCAACATTTTCATTGTGGAAACAAACAAAAATTATTATTCAATTATTTTTGAGTTAGTAGAGTGTAAAGGTGTGATAAAACTAAAACAATTCACTAAGTAAATCAAAGACATTCAATCTCTTGGCTTGTGTAACATTCGTCATACAAGTATCCCAATGCGGTGATCAAAGTCACTATTGAACTTCTCGCCCACTGTGACCGATCAGCCCAATGACCAAATTATATCAAAATTACAGTCCTTGTATCAAAGCGCTAATTTGGCCCGGCCTTGGAAGACAGAATTAGTGTAATTTAGTTGTAAATCGTTGGTTGTGTCTGTCGCAGTTCAGTCAGTTAATGAGCCTTACGACATTGAGGAGGATCTAGTGGCACTGATTAAGCTCGCGTTTGCCAAATGGTTCTCTGTTGTTTAATATCTCTCTGCTAACATCTTGTAAATTGTCTTTTAGTATTATAGAATTGACAAAGGAAAATTATACCATGTTTTGCTATTTTATTTTACAAACTTAAGAAAAAAACACAGAGTATAGGTACATTCCCTTATTTCTCATTCCAAAAATATAAGCATTCCGTCAAAAAACATTGTATAATAGGACGACAAAAACCGCATCAAAATCCTATTAAAAAAAATCTAGAGCCATCTTTACCAACTAGCAAGCAGTACGACACTGCTTTTCGCTACGTTTATGCACATAATATACCTACATTTTCTTCAAGAATAAACAGATTCTAGCAAATAAATTTTCCAATAAATTAAAGTTGATATATTAAACGAAACAATATTTGATAACTAAGTTAGCAGTACAAATGAGATCAAAATTCAACAATTAATCTGACCTCATTCAATCCCTCAAATAAATTAAAGTAAGGTCAAAAGCATGCAACGGTTCTGAAGGTTACAATTTAATCATAATTTCAGCAAGTATCATAACTCAGTAACGCAATTTATTATATTAAATGGACGAGCATTATATAAACTCGAGGACATTACACGACTGATTACAAATAGCATCATAGCAAAAAGACAACAGAACAGCCTACGCTTTCCTAACTCTTGTTACCTAAAAAGTTTCAATCGATCCATTACGGGATCTATATAACAAAGTGTAAATTATCATAATCTGAAATCGCTGATGTAATCACAATTTGGTCTGACCCCGGCATCGGTTCACTTCACTGACTCGTCACAATCGACTGACAATTTTTTCTTCATCTCCAATAACCGTTAAATCGGATTACGGCGTGTATAGCGAAGAGAAAAATGCTGCAATTTTAGGAAATATACGCAACGCAACTATGTACCTTTAATAGTTCCTTTAGCAAGAGATGTCACTTTATCGGTTTCTTGTAAATTCCAGAAAAATTCTTATTTTCTATATTTATTGTCTTGAGATTTCGTGGTATTTTAGGTATAGACTACATTTTTTTGAAGTGAAAACTTCTTTAGCGGCGCTTGGCACTTTTTTAGATGGGTAAAAAAATGTTAAACTCGCGTCAGATCCGTAGCCTGATCGAAAAAGCGTAAAATTTCCTAACCATTCCAAAATATTCAAAAATGCACAACATTGATGTTTAAGATTTCACTTCAGCCGGCACTGAGTGCAACCCGTCCCTTTTTAATACTCATTGTCATTACCCTCTATATTTTGTGCCTTCTCATCTTTCTTCTATTTTATTGTCACCTTAGCTCTTTTTTCCAGTAGCTATATCGTTCTTAAAATATCGAAGATTAAAAACTTCAAGATTCTGCAAATGTCAAAATATCATAACTGGTCAATTTCTCCAAGTCAATATTTTGCTAATTCAATTCATCGTCAGCTTCTTCGACACATACATACAGTTTTGTAGTTTGTCCAAACTTAAGAAATTAATGTTACATTATCTAAATATCTAAATATTTCTTGGTCTGTCTACCAAAGGCCTAAATGCTCGTGGTCGTTAACCACAAACGCTTGATTAGGTAGTTGTGACTTATTAGGTAATTGATTGCATAATTGTGGAGTCACTGCTGACCCCATGACACCTCGCCGCCTCTTAGCACTCACATGACCTTATAAAACAGAGTTCTAATTACATAATTAGTTGCATTTGTAGGCATAGGTAGTTAAAATGCACGAAAGTGTGTTTTTTAAAACATTAAAATGTGCTAAAGGTTTACTAACCTAATCACCTCCTAATAAGAAATCACTGAGTCTAGTATGGGAATGTTGATTATGATAGGATGAAAGTAAAAAGGGAGGGCTCAGAAATAAGGTATTGCTGACTGATACTGTACATACTTTAGTTAAATCGCGATAAAATTAAAATGAAGTGATGTAACATAATTACTCCAAAAAGAATTGAACATCGCGATGCCAATTTGCCATGGCATTTAATTTGGATACGCTTGTCACATCAGTTTGTCAATACCGGCGCACGCGCAGCCATGTTACCACAACCAACAGCCATAGCTCACCGTCACCATAACTGTTTATATAACAGTATTTTTTTATATGACTTGTATATTGCTACTTAAAGATTTTACAATTCTGACCTTATTTCGCAGATATCAACGTAACCCAAAACCAGTTTATGTGAACAGGTTGATACTTTTTTTATTTAACATTTAAGTACTCGTATAAGGTTCGAATATGCTTATTGATGTGGCATTTCCTCTTATAGTTACTGATTCAATGCACAGCGTGTTTCAAATTGATTATTATAATTGATTACATCACCCGTTAATAATTCTATATTGATTGCATCAACATTGTTTGTTTACAGGTTTCGTTCCGACAATATTTTAAATTACGGACACCTGCTCAAGTGACTAATAAGGTACGTAAAACAATACACGATTAAGTTCAAAAGTGACCTTCTACACCATACAATTTCACATCAATTTCCTTTAATAACGTTATGAAGTTTATACACTATTTGACATTGTGTCATATTATTACACCAATAAACCATTTACCTAAAATGTTAATCAATCAATGACAACACGGCCCGTGTATAATTCCAAATATGTATTTGTAAATAAACGTATATCTAATAATGATGTAACTTGAGAAAACCAAATACGGATAGCTTATGGTCTGACAGGGAGCGGGAATGGAGCAGTATCTAATGCGAAATCTTTCTGAAGAAACATTGCTAGATTTGTATGGCATCTGAAATGAGATCACCGTTTTCGTACTTCGATCTAAATTTTTGATGCATGGTTGGTTAACATGTGTGCATCGAAACTGTTAGATTAAACAAATGAAGCTTGTAATCCATTGCATGAAAAGAAGTGTCCAAATACCGAACATTATCTGGAAAATCCAGTACCAATTTCGATTATCTATAACCACAACATTATGATAAAAACTTTTGCAATTTCAATGATTTATAATTATTAGTCCAGTACATTTTAAAATGGTCAGATCTTAGATACCTGAGAATTTGTATCGTAAGGTATATCAATTTCGTTTGTAATCACGTCTTAACGCTTGCTGTAAGACCAGTGCTTTACTCATCTATCTTATAGTGTGGGCAGCGCACCTGCTCATTCATGAGACGACCGGAGGGCGCGGGCAGCGGGTCCTCAAACACCAACCCACACGCCTCAAACACAGCCAACGTCGTTTCGTCTTGTTTATAAATTCATTCGGACTATTTCGGACTGAACTCAAGTAATCTACAAAGGCGTTTCAAGAAAACTCGCATTTAAATTATTCAAGCTCAAGATCAAAAGAACAAAGGCCTAGTCTAGACTTAAAAGTAAATTGTAATCCTTCATGTGTTGATGCAATTGTTTGATTTTTGAATAGTGTGTGACAGGTTAGATATTTGCGCAAGCAATCAATCGAACGTTACCCATTTAAATGTCAAGTCCAATTATTCTTTTCAGCATCACGACCAATTCATCGGTTCGTCTTTATTCTTTGAATAAATCTGTGAAAAATATTGATGTTGTCTGACTGAGCGATGTCGCATTGTAAATTTTAGCTGATTTTAATTGTAACTAAATAAATCATAAGGTTTTTCAACGTTCCGTAATTCTAGCATAAGGATCAACAATATTCTTTAACACGTCAAAAAAGTTAATCAATCTTTATACTACAGATTACGTACTTCACAAGATTGCAACTGAAAAAGAACATTCAGTCTCGACTTTCAAGTCAAACATTTAATTTGGATTACTCGTAAATAAATGTCGAAACCTTCTGAGAGACGGGCAAATTTCTTTGAATCACCCGTGTATCATGTCACTCACGGAGTCTGTAGAGTTATTGTTTAAGATATTAAGATGTTCTTATACTTGTTAAGGACTGTATACTCTAAAAGCGATATAGGAGCTTTTTTGATTTGATTAGGTATTACGATATAATTAATATTTAGGTAATTTATTTCGCAATCTCTTAGTGTCTCAGATGGTCAGTGTAAAGATGTAATCGATCTAGTCTGACTAGACTAATATAACAGTGATTTTTTCTGTAGCGCTATGTAAGTAATTGCTTCTTAATTACTAATTGCCTTCAAGTTTAAGTTATATTTAATTTCTGTGGCATAGTTAGTAATTATGCCTAAATCCATTTACAAGTTAGAATTACGAAGATATTTATGGTAGGTATAGTATAATGGGATAATTACTGTTTAGAATTCAAAGTATCGCTATGACGTGGCACCTAGGTCTTGATTGATGATGGTCTGTATTAAAATGTATATAAATAAAGGTCATGACTGAGTGACTGACTGATCAAAACGCCCAGTCAAATGTCTACAAATAGAGTGCTGAAATTTTGTACAATAGTTTCTTTTAAGATGACGATAAAAAATAAAACGAGATCTTTTCGGATTCCCATTGAGTAAGATACACATATGCAAATTTTTGTCGAATGGATTTCGCTATAAAATCGATATTATCATAATTGGTACAGCTTAGACCACAAAGGCGCGGGTAATGCCGCGTTTTGAATCTTTGGCAACAGCGTCTTAGATCGCAGGGATTAGAAGAAGGAAGGGATACACGAAGATATGTAAATCATATTTCTTTTATATTATGTACAATGCCTTAGTATACCAGAGACCTAAATAACACTTCCACTTGACTCGTTGACATCGGATTAATAAGTTCACAAGTCTGTTAAGTGACAGTCGTAAATACAAAGGGTGTGTGTGCTGTCTTTAAGATAAAAGAGTCTAATAATGAACTTGCTAGAAGGCAATGTGTATCATGTAACTTACTGTCGGAGTAACTTCTGATAAGTTCGCTTCAGACAATGTAATCTCATGGAGATATTAATACTTTGTTACGATGTTTTTTTATGTTTAAAATGTGTACCAAGGTTCTCTGTACAGTAATTATTATAAAATCTACTTTCAGGATGAAAGATTATGACGAAATAATTACGTCGATATCTCAAAATGCGAAAAAACAATATCTTCTATTTAGAATAAGTTGCTTTTGTATTGACATAAGTCACCCCTCAGTTTCTTTCAAACTGATTACCGCTGCCAGCAAAGTATCAGAAGACGTATATTATATTTACTACGAATCACGGTATAAATCTAACAAGCTCTGATAAATTGACCACAAAAAAATAATGCGAATCCATTGCATCGTAAAACCATCGACGCAAACATCTCTACTCACTAGACAGACAGGCTAACATAATTCAAGGTAAGCCACTGGAATCATGAACTGGGAAAATTATACCTTCAATACAAGAATTGCAAGAAAACATTAAAGATTTATAGATTTATTTCGAGACGATGGGAGTGCCCGCAGACTGAATGGCGGTCGGTGCTCTACCGCAGAGCCACCGTGGCGATGAAATATAGCTGATAATTTTATAATTTTTTACTCAATAAAGTGAATACTACGTTTTATACATTGACGCTTAATCGATTAACGAAAAAACATCGATTATATTGTGAACAAAGATTCAGCAGCGGATTGAAGCAGCTAAATCTTATTGTGAGATCTACGGTTTACTACACATGCATGGATATTATTTGCTATTTGATAAAATGTTAACTATAATAAAATTATAATATGCGAATCGTAAATTTTATTATTATATTGAAATCGGAATAATAAAATCTAGTCCAGTTATTGCGAAGTCGTGTCAAAGAAACAGTGAGAAATCAAAAGTGGAGGTCGCGGCGGAATTAGCATTTGTATTGTGGCTCGGGCCGAAACAACGCTATGACGTCCTCCATGAATTTTTATACACATGACCCGAGGAATGTTTTAATCTCGCCTCATATAAAATGTAAAAGCGTTGTCTAGCTCACATATAAAAATGCTTGCCTGAAAATTAAATTAGCAAATGGTATCCTCCTAAAGCCCATCTCGCAACTGATGAGGGTTGAAATGAAAGTGCTAATAATGGAAATTAAAAATAGCTGCTTAAATAAAAATCACAAAGTGTAGTCGGTATGTTGACTTTATGAAGATTGACAGAGGACATTGCGGTTGAAAGACTAAAATGTTAAATACGAGCTATTATTCACATCACACAATACATTTTCTCGATATGATAGCGATTTTCACGCATGTTCAATTTATATATTTGTTAAAATAGCTAATATAAACCGCAACATCTGTTATTGACATGAACATAATTTCATTGAAAACATGTGCACATTTTATCAAATAAATGTAAAAGTTTATTAGGTTCACATATTATTATATCCACAGCGTACATAGATTATGAAATGGATGTATGACTAAAACCTAAGATTAGCTAAATTGATTGTTCCTATGCTTCTATCTAACACAATATTGTCTGTAATTAAGGGAATACAATAACAAACAGAATTGTCGATGCGAATGTAAAATTATTTTTCCGTGAAGACCGCCACGGTGGCCACGTCCATCAAACATATAAAAATAACATGGGGCGTTTACGGAACGTACGGAAGGTTAATCGAAACACGTTGGCATTTAACGCTGTTTTAATTAAATCCAATTTATGATCACAATTTTCGATTTATCGCGTGCATATTGAACACCTTGAAATGGCTGGCATTGTTTTATGACGCCAATGTGTGAATAATTGTTATCAACGAGCCGTAAATCCTAGATTAACCGGTCGCCGGCTGCGTATAAATAATCGCAAAATTCGATATTTCATGCGGTATTCGGACGCACGGTTATGTGAGCAATGCAACAAACGCTACGCTTGTACTGCTGTGATTGATGCTTGAACGGGGATGCGGAGGCTCTAACATACTGCGTGTCTGAACTAAAGTACGTCTACAGAGACCGGAATGAGATAAACACTTCTCTTTAACAATTTTCATGTTAGGTAATGTTTAAAATGTATTAAAAAATTTCTTACACAGTCGAAATTATCAATAATTATTATTTAACTACTTCATATAGGTAGTCAAACAACATGACAACCAATTTGTTAATATTCTATAGCAATATACAGTCAGGATTGGATGACTGTATATTGCTATAGAATATGGTAGGATGGATTATCAGCATATTATCAGTGTAATACTTAGCTTGCCAATTTTGCATATCAATTTTAATGGCCGAAGACTGTCCAAGTGTCCAGTCACTTACGATTGTGACAAGATACTAAAATCATACTATTATTTATGCATACTGCACTTTAAAAACATAAAAGAAACATTTACAATAGTTCAGAAAAATCATCTAATCGTTGTATAAATTATACAATTTTTAATTAGGGGCGCGTGCGGAGAGCAGATGTTAGGAGCACCTGCATATGTGCATCTTATGCACATGCACTTAGGGAACTTTGTACTCATATGACCTTTACTTTGCAATTGCATTTGACATTGTACTGTACAGCTGTTGCCATTTAATAGTCGTTATGCAGATGGGGCGTCTATAATGGTATTTAATTTCTAACTGTTATTATGACCAATATGGAAACATGATCCGTTAATGCATTAATTAATCACCATATATAAAACCAAAATACTGCTCGGAAAATAATTCCTACGAGTCTTAAATTCCAAAACACATCGACATGTACATGTACAAGTCTCAAATGGTCAAAAACTAAGAAAATCCTGCGCTATGGCACACCATAGCGCATCATAGAATTGCTACAGTTCAGTACATTTACATGTTTGTACTTAGTTCACAAAATAAAATATCTTCAGTACATATTTTTTAACGCCCGTGTTACATACACCGTTCAGAACTAGTACCTATGTTGAGTATTACTCATTCGTATAACTCCAGCACCATAAAGTATCTAAAGAACGTTCAAATGATTCTAAAAGTAAATTCACATCTGTTTCAAACTCACGTTATTTGAATCTAGATTTAACATGCTACTGTAACTTTGTTCCATTACTCTGTACTAAATAGTCAATGTTGGTAGAATAAATATACAGAGATACTATAGTCATTAGAGACAGTAGGAAATCGTAGAGACGACTCTAAAGTAATAGCTACCTACTTAGTTCACGGGCAAATTAACACAGGCGTAATATCACACGCCGCAGAGCTCGGGATAAACATAATATTTCCATATTACGCCTGTTAAGTGCCGGTTGCCGCAAATAATATTCGCACTTGACCCGTTTAGCGTCTATGCAAACACTTCGGCTCACACGCTGCACTACTTTTAGAGCACATTTGTGCTAAATGTATCCGAATGTTGGCGTGCAAATAATTATTATTTATTTTATGAAACCGTTTGAAGTGTTCAAGCAATTCACCTGGTAAATAAGTGTTTACTTACTTTCTCCTATGATAACTTCGTTATTTAGAAATTGCTGTACCAGTTATGATCAATTGAATTGCCAATATTACGGGTGGCAGATTTATTATCAGATATTATCAAGAATACTATTTATTTTCTATCTTAGAAATAAGTTTCAGTCTAAGTGTGGCATAACTAGAGCAGAGATAGAAATATTTTGGAAAGTATATTATTTTGAACTTACCGACGACGACGCGTCTCAAAGATTTAGTTGGTAACATAAATGGGTACGAAGAAGGTCATTTAGGGAATTCCCATGGGATCTGCAATAGTGGCACTGCGAAGGTATTAGGTACCGTAAGCCTCAATTTAAATAAATTACATTTTATAATTATTAAGCTAGCTACTCTTCGATGTTATTTATTTGTATAGATGAACAATATTGCGTGGGCTGACTATTTCTTTTCTAACTTGTTCCATAACAAAAATGTTTTTAATTATTTATACAGTCGACCACCATGCAATTATAAAGGCGTTAAGGGGGCGGCCCTCGTCGGACGGCGACCGTTACCACCACCGTTGTAATTAACCGCAACTCGATCGTTTACCTTAACTACGAACCGGCAAGGGACAGTTCCAGTCACCTAGTACAGAATAGAATATTATTAGAATCTTGACCGTATTCATTGCTCCATTTCCAGTCGCGCCATCTTAGTATTGTTTTATA
Organism: Endotricha flammealis; assembly: GCA_905163395.2. NCBI lineage: Eukaryota > Metazoa > Arthropoda > Insecta > Lepidoptera > Pyralidae > Endotricha > Endotricha flammealis. Next base: position 8,179,703 of record LR990853.1, read on the forward strand.
ATAAGCAGCCATTACTTAGGTTTTAAATAAAATAGAAGTTATGGTTTATGGAGTGGTACAGCATTTGTGAAATGAGCTAGCTCGATGGAAAATAGAAACTCATACCCGCGGCGTGAAGTACCTAGTGATACAGTGATCGGTATTGACTGATCCCTACCTATCCCGAATAATCCCGATACACGAGATACAAAGGCGAAGTATGTATCAGTGATATTCCACTAGGTGTTTTATTATTTATTTCAATTCTGATAAACAATATAGCATAACATTTAGCTGCGATAAAATGTACATACAAAAACATCGATAAGCTTTAATTTAGGTACACTTTTAAATCGCGAAAATGTAATTGATATGTTTTCTATTTTTTTTTTGCCTGTAGAGTAGATGTCGTATTGCAAAGGTGGCAAAGACCGCCCACTCTATCCCCATTAATTACATCAAAAAAAAGATATTAATTCAGTAAAATTAATATTTAAAAATCATGTGTAGGTTCAAAGTAAATTATTTAGAGAAAGAACGTTCATTCAAATTATATTATAATTTCTGAGATTCATTAATTAAATAGTCATCTGTCTGCCTCTCAGTATTATCTGGCTTTGTTATAACTTTAATAATTCAATCAATAGACCGCTTTTAACTACGTCCAATATTCGTTTTTACAATCATCACTAAAAGCTTTTCGTTTTATATCAATTTATTTTTAATTATTCAGAGAAAATCTATAAAAATACAACTCATCCTCCTTCTATCCTCCTTCCTTTCCTCCAACCTCCTTGGTGGACAACGCATTGGTAGCGCCCCTGGTGTTACTGATGTCCATAGGCGGCGGTGACCACTTCCATCGGGTGGCCCGCTTGCTTGTTTGTCTACTGTATGACATATTTAAAAAAACTCAAATTCTAATTTCAAATTCTAAATAAGTATTTTTATTCAAATAGGCCTAATATAAGCTCTTTCGAATGGTCACAATTTTTTCCTACCACCGGTTCAGACGGCAGATTTGTGCTAAGAAGAACTGGCTCTTTTAAAATGGTATTAATAAGATACAATTACAATGACAAATTAAATAACGTTATATTTCTTATGAATATATGTATTTCCTAATTAAGTTCAAGATCTGGGGCACGGCAGGGTATTCGTGGTCTCAGCTGTATTAGAGATATGGTAATGCCCCCTTCTACTATTGGTACATCAAAAAATCGACTGTCATTGCAAAATTCCAGCGTAGTGGGACACATCTTCTAATTTAATCTAGCCTATAGCGTCCTACTGCTGGGCGAATGCCTCCATTGCCTCCCCTTCTGCTTTTAATACGCATATAAATAAACTAAAGGAAAACTCTGGATAAGACTAGACTGGCTTTTATACTTATACTTATACAAGTTTACAAGAAGAAATAGTCGAACGATTAACTTTATTCTACTCGAACATTGCACAAATTAAATAAACAAACACTAAAATATTAATTTCGCGAAAATTTTACTACTCCTAAAAAGAAAAAAACTTGTGTCAAATAAGAAAATCTAATTAAAAAAAACAATATGCCAATATCAATACGTTTCTACAAAAAGAAGTGAAATCCTACCAAAAACATTCTGTAAAAAACTAGCCAAGTCTCGATGGAGCTGCTTGTTTATCTCTTAAAAGTAATGAAATCTAGACAAAGTCGTGCCAAGTCTAAGGTTCCTTACTGCGATTTCTTTATTATTATAGTAGTTAATGTTGTGTGAAGGGTACCCGAGGAAGGACAAACGATAGTTTTTATCCTGGAAATCCCCCCCAATGGGGGTAAAAAGTATTTTTTCTACCATAGAGGGCGCTGTATGATGGGCTATCGGCCAACAGATGGCGCCGCAATTCGCGCTATAGGTTGTTTTGTTGTCAAAGGGCCATCAGCCAACAGATGGCGCCACAAGTCGCGCTATAGGTTGTTTTGTTGTCAACGGGCCATCGGCCAACAGATGGCGCCACAAGTCGCGCTATAGGTTGTTTTTTTGTCAAGCGTGATCTATCATACTAATATCTAAATATATAAAAGGAGAAGATGACTGACTGACTGACATATCAACGCAGGGCCTAAACAATAAGGGTTAGAAACTTGAAATTTTGCACAGGGGTTCCTTTTATAACGTAGGGGAGCACTAAGAAAGGGAGTAATAGGACTGTAAGTGTATTATCGCAGGCGCTCAACCAAGAAAGCTGGAATTTTGTATAGAGGTTCCCTTTAGGACGTTGACAAGGATAAAAATGGGTTTTTATGAAATTACAACGGGGAAAGGGAATAATAGGACTGTAAGCGTATTATCGCAGGCGCTCAACCTAGAGAGCTGAAATTTTGAATAGAGGTTCTCTTTATGATGTTGACAAGGATGGATAAAGATAGGATTTTATAGAATTCTCACGGGAAAGGGAGTAATAGGACTGTAAGTGTATTATCGCAGGCGCTCAACATAGAAAGCTGAAATTTTGTATAGAGGTTTCCTTTTATAATATTGACAAGGATAAAGTCGGGTTTATTTAAATTCCCACGGGATAGAGAAAACTAGGACTGCACGTGTATTATCGTGGGCGCTCAACCTAGAATGCCTAGATTTCGTATTAAGCTTCCCTTTATAAACAAGGATAAAGACGGGATTTTTTAAAATTCCCATGGATTCGGAATAATAAGACTACACGTATATTATCGGGAGCGCTCAACTTAGAAAGCTGATTTTTTTTATAGAGATTCCCTTTATGATGTTGACAAGGATGAAGTTGTTTTTTTTTTTAATCCCACGGGTACGAACTTATTCGCATTTTCGCTTGATCACGCGGGCGGAGCCGTGGGTAACAGCTAGTATACAATATATTAGCTAATGTATCATACGTTGATATCGTTCTTTGTTATGTTTACAGTCTGAAATACCTACTAGTAAATTTATTGAAATCCTGGATGAAACATTCACACAGCTATAACAACAAAATAACTTGTACCTTAGAATTATTTAGAGTCTAATACAGGCCCGTCCAACATACGGCCCCCGGGCCACCATCCGGCCCACGTAGGCCCTACATCCAGCCCGCGAGCTAGCTAGTTAAATTTTTTAAAGTCATACCTAGCATAATTTTGCGGCGGGCCAGGTCAAGTATGTTTGTAACCATAGCGGGCCAAAGAAATACCCAATAGCAAAGTGAGCTTTAAAACATTAAAGGCCAGGTCAAGCATGTGTGTAACCATAGCGGGCCAAAGAAATACCCAATAGCAAAGTGAGCTTTAAAACATTAAAGAGGAGTAATGTTTTAAAGCTCACTTTGCTATTGGGTATTTCTTTGGCCCGCTATGGTTACAAACATGCTTGACCTGGCCCGCCGCAAAATTATGCTAGGTATGACTTTAAAAAATTTAACTAGCTAGCTCGCGGGCCGGATTTAGGGCCTACGTGGGCCGGATGGTGGCCCGGGGGCCGTATGTTGGACGGGCCTGTATTAGACTCTAAATAATTCTAAGGTACAAGTTATTTTGCATAATATAACAAGTACAAGAATAAACATACATATAAGTTCAAGGACGGCTTAAATGCAGCGATATGCTGAAACTGAGCCAGTTTAGAACGCTGTAACAACAAACTCTACTGTTATCATCAACAGTTTGAGTGTTAGCTTAGTACTGGCACGAATTTATCGATGGTTTACGTTTCATAGCAAAACAAGGAGATGTTAGGGGAAATTACACGAGTGATAGGTACACATAAAGTTCGATAGATCGATTTTCGAAGATCGAGGAAATGCAAAAAGACGGGAGATTTTCAAAATATTTTTCAAATGGTTGCAATTGATATTAGATGTATTAGACACTCTAGAATCCTAAAGAAACAATATACTAATAGATCTTGTGTCTATGTCGAAAAAAGCTTATTATCCTTATTGTGAAGAAACCTTTCAAAATTCTTCGAATTATTGAGTCTTCTTATTTTCTTACATTAAAATTGGTATATTTATAACTATTTAAATTTGATTAATTTGCGTTTTTTTTTTAAATTTAAATCTCTTTGTCATTTGAAATTGACGATTAAAATTTGTACGTATGTACTAATATTTGAAAAAATAGAGTACATAGTATTATGTTGGTTTATAACGATTTTAATAATTGTTTATTCGAACGAACAATATTAATTATACTATTATTACCTACAATAATACTACCACGCCCTTGAAATAGACGTCAACTATAAATTGTTAAAACAACCATACATTTGAAATATCGAATGAAAAAAAATACTGTTTGTTTTCCGTACAGACGGCATAAATTATTTTCTGTGGAACGTTTAGGTTTTGAACAAGTCTAATTAATGGATTCGTTCGTCGGAGGGCGGCTGGTAAGCCCATATTAATTGGTAAATCCATCAATTTACTGGGTGATTGACTTAAAAGGGTTGGGTACTCTTATGATAGTCAATTTAATACGTGTCCTAATATAATGTATCTAATTAAATCAACACATAGTCATGATTTTTTAGCATAGTATTTTTACAGTCTATGTTTAGGTCTCCAATAGTCTATGTTTGGCATACATCACAATTTTCCGTGACTAACGATGAAATAAATAAAGTAAATACATAATTCACACATTGCCATATGATCTCAAATAAAACAATATTTGACGCAACTCCCATAGGATTTGAGTCAAATATTTCCATATATACAACAACACAAGTATTGTATTTTTATAAATATGTATATTATACATAGAAAAAGAGTCACACTCAAGTCTTGATAAAATATATAAATATTGATAAAACATTGTATATTAATCCTGTGTGATGTGTAAACCTAAGGAGTACCCATAATTGTATTTATTTCGCTTATTCACCATCAAAATCGTTAAAAACTTTCCTAAACTTTGGTGTGAGCTTACACCATCGATAATCTGCAAGCTCGTTCATCTAATTATGATATTTTAAAAAAATGTTAACCTTTTTACTTTAGACCTTTAAACCTGCTTTATAATTAAGTGAACGAAAAAAAGGTGATATAAAAATATCCCTTCACTTTCTTAATGTAGAGCGAAGTTTCATAACATATTTATGTCCTGACCTGACATTGCTAATGAAATAATTTATTATTGGTTTGAACATTATTGACCAATTAAGGAGCCTTGCTCTTTATAATAATTAATAACCTTTACATTTGATAATGAATCAAATATTTGTTGAGATATTTTGTTAATTAATTTTCGGGGTAAACCAATTATTTCAAGTCTAAAGACTCTCTGTAAATATCACAGAATTTCATAACCTATAAACCTTTTATAACCACGTTCTAAAGCGCATTTTAATTTGAATACCACATTATGTCTCTTTTTTTCTTCTTGACATCCATAATATAATGTGTCATTAACATTAATTTTGAGTAATTCACGGTTAAACCTGAAATTTTGAGAAGAATTTTTTTTACAAGTTTTAAATACATACGTACTCGATGATATAAAGTTTAGAAATTATCATAAAGTTACACATGTATGTGAACTCATCAGACACAGCAAATGATGCGACTTTTTGTCTAAAATGTCATTACATTAGCTACATATAACTACATATACAACATTGGTAATGATGAGTAATTTTCGATGTAAATGTGTTTCAACTAATTTCAACATTACCATACATGTATAAGCAGATACGTAGACTCGGGGTCCAGCTGCACACATAATTTTTCTGAAAATATGACATAAATAAACTATTATTTCTTTTTCAGAAGTTTCTTCGATCACATTAAAATTAATTTAAGTGAAAACGTGCTTCTAAAGACTATAAATTATATTATTGTATTTTCCATATCTTTACATAGTAGGTATACAATGAAGTCGTTTTTGCTGTCTGTGTATGCTTATCTTTAAATCTACGCAACGGATTTTAATGCGGTTTTTTTTAATAGATAGAGTGATTCAATGGGAAGGTTTTTAAGTATAATACATTCCAAAATTCCCACGGGAAAGCGGGATATACGCAAACGAAGTTGCGCGGGTTTCGCTAGTAAAGTTGTCGTGCTAGTGCACGCCTAACAACATTCAAAGCCAAACTGACTTCGTAAAATCGAATATCTGTGGTCTTTTCAGTTTAGTTAATAAACTATTGTTGGCCATGTTGTGTTCCTACGGTGAGTAAGGTCTCCACTTCTCCAGAGCTCCACTTGGGGGGGTTTCCCAACGCGTGAGTGATACCCCTGGTATTGCAAGCGTCTATAGGCTACGATGATGCTTACCATCAGGCGGGCCGTATGCTTGTTTGCCAACTTTGTAGCATTAAAAAAATTGTCTTTTGATATTCAAAAAGTCATATCAAAACATAACATTGCATAATTCATTAAATCTCACAATCTATCATTACAGTCAAGCAAAATTACCGGAATATTAACAGCCATAAATAAAAGTGATCTAGTAAATGACTTGGCGTCGTGTGCGGCGAGTAACAATGTTGAAAATTACCTCAACTATCGTAGACTATCGTCCAAACCCAATTTTACAAAGCAATCGTGTTTTCTTGAGAGACTGTAAATTTTGTATTCGCATTTGATTACCAAATCTAGAAAATTAACTTCTGTCGAGCGAAACAGGACCCTACCAATCTACAAAAGAAATTCGAGTCTGATAATTCCGCTGTTAAATGTGCTGGAATATATTCTGAGACTTTGATAATGATGTCAGGATCAGTACAAAGAAAGTTTTTTTTAGTAGCATTTATATTTAAAAGTGGTTTAACTTTCCCACTCTTGTTTGACTCAGTAGAAAGCTATTTTTGTGGGTACACGGATATAATATCACAGACACAATTGGTCAGAATAATGAGGTTTGGACTACGTTATATTGAAGCAATACGGTTAGTTTTACGGTTACTTTAAGCCCGATGTGATTATTGACATTATGTAAATCTCCATTATGCGGTACTACATCATTATTCATAATAACTCACCTTTTATTTGCTGACTGTATATAACTTATAAACTTATCGTTATTTATAACGCAAAGCGCAGAAACACCTTTTATCGTAATATTTCTCGCACGCAAACACTCTTATTAATACACGTAGATTAACATCTCTAGTCACTATTAATTTATACTTATTTGACGCATGGTATTAAGAAATCATAATAATTAACGAAACTTAAATACTTATATACGTATCTACATTAGTTAAGCATTGCCTTCTTAGTGTAGGTACGTACGGGTAATTAAAATAAATTCTAATTTCCAAAACACCAGGAACTCGAATGAGGAATAGCCGTTCTCTATGTGTTTCACGCTTTGACTTTGCCAGGTATGTATGACGAATGTAACATTTATGATTATAATGTAACTGATGTATTTTATGTAATTTTCAAAATCGTCTAAGAACACATAGATACATAATGTTTTTGTTTCTAACTTATTAACTAACTTATGTACCATTATGGCGATGATAAAACTTTATAGCACGATAAAGTACGTTTTCATTCATATACAGTCTGTATACATTATAACTATCGACTTGTCCTCAAGATGTGACTTTTTATGTTTGCTCCGAGAGTAAATATCCATTAGGGGAGCTAAGTAATGGCCGCGGGACATTAGGCGCTCGAGGTCACATCATTAAAGCCACAGAGCCACACTCTTTGCTCTCTTCCCAAGAAAGAAAATGGTTCACAGTCGTTTCTCTAAACTTTGTTCGGCTTCATTTACGTAAATCTTACTTTATAATTTATTTTTAGAAGGGATTAAACTGGAAATGTCATAAACGCGAAATATATTCCCCAATTAGAAGTAATTTTTCTTTAATTTAATTCGTTGACCTAGATGAGTTATGTACCGAAATAACAAAGGCCGTTATTAAAAGACTTTTGTGAATAACATTAACATACGAGTACGTACGCCTTAAAAAGGAACCCCTTCATAAAGTCATAATTATTTCTTTTGTACTGCATTTACAGAGAATTATAACGTGCTTTGTGTGTTAGCCCTCTGACTGAACCCTTTTTAATAGAATCATTATTTAAGTAGTTGGATTCAAACATCTTATATTCATTATTATAAGTTAATTTAAAAAGACTTTAAAAATATGCCAGTCAAGGAAATGTTTAAGAAGGAAATACATATTAATAGGATCTTATTAATAAACAAATGTCAGTCAAGGATTAACTGGTTTCAGTTAAAACTTAACTGACTGTTTTATCACCAAGTGCGAAAGTGTCAAAATACGTTTTAGTAAAAATTTGGTTAATTTGTTTATTAACTAGCCCGAATGTGTTTTCTTTACTAGAATCTTGTACTTTTTAAATTATTTTGTGAGATTTAATTCAATCTGTCGTTTAATCTAAATGAAAATTCAATGATTCTGCTAATTCGATAAATCAGTCCCTGTCAGCTTTACGTCACAAGCCTTTTGCATATATGTATATACATACATATACACCTTTACAGCGATATCGTATAAATTGAATAAAAGCAGCAATTTTTTTTTATAAAATCGATTGTGCTGGGCTTCGGGCCAATTTGACATGCCACCGGGGGTACGCCGCCCGCCACCGAACGGCTCCGTGGCCGATAAATTGTCGGCAGTGGCCACTGACAGACGGCTGACTATGCGGTTTATAATGCTTTGATTTTTATTTTGCTGTTACTACGATTTTTCAACAACTTTTTTTGCAATTTCACGCATCAAGCTTAGGTCACACTGTGAACTAGTGGTTCTCTCATCTCGTGTTTCCCAACTGCGCTATTTACAAGTAAATGTAAACACGCCTGAAACTAAAGTTTTGGCATTACTACGGCTACACTATGTAGTATATTATTTGAAACTGTGATTAATGAAATGTGTTTCGATTTCGATTAGACTTTGACTTGCTAATTGACATATTTTTAGAAGAATAACTTAGATTCCGATAAAATTCCCATGGAAATGTAAGCAATGCGCTGATGAAACTTAGCGTGTCCGCTATATTTATTTTTAATCCAAGTGTACAACACTTGTGCCATTAATCCAACAGTACTAATTCATTCGAGAGCAATATAAATTATTCTTAAATTATTATGTACGTAGTCGCTATTAAATAATTATATTTCTAGAAACGTTGGTGCTGATTAAAAATTAAGTACAGACTGAATAGTTTTCAACTGGCCATAGGGCGATTCTCCTTTAGGCTATTTCTCACCGTGAGCTCGTAACTGTCGGGGCATCGAACGAAGTGAAAGTTCCTTGGACGCCGAACCGAGAGTTACAACCGGCAAAGTTAAATATAAACTCATTGATATTGATGTAATCTATTCATTACATGATAAAGTTCAAAATTGAATGAAATGTTCTATTAACATAGCGTATGTGGATTGTTTTCTGTGTAGGGACGTCGCGACGCGCCGGCAGAGTGCGTCTGATTCCATTTTATTTGCGGCGCCCTGTTCTATAAAAAGATCGCGCATACGTCCGACTGTCTGCCACATAGTCTCCTTCAGTTCCTAAAGTATTAATTGCAAAACTGTCTTAGAATCATTGTTTTTGTTCACAAGTATTTAATTTGTCCGTATATATTGTATTGTTTAATAAAAAATAACGCAAACGTTTATTACAGATAGTTTCACTTTATTGCCTTCACATGCATTACCTTTAATCATTTACATAATTGTAATATGTATTAACTAATATGAATGAAATAAACTTCTCTTAGGTACCACCGTTCGGAAACAATGCACGGGTAAAAGAAATAGTGAACGAAATACTGAAATATTCCATAAAAGTGTTGTCGCTGAAAATTGGGGTGACATGACAACTCCAATAACATAATATTTTATTCATACTTCTGCGGAACTGACTACCATGTCGGTAGTACCGTAAGCGAAACCACAAGTAGATATGAACTGCAGCCGTAACATTATCCTGATGGAAACGTAACCACACCCGGCTCTCAGTTGCCGCCACTCTCAGAGAAATAACACACCGTGGGTATTTCTTTGGAATAACATTTCAAAATAATTTCAAGATATTTTTTAATAAAGACGAGGACCAATTTATTCATGCGATGAAAGGGGAAATAGACAGCTTTTCAGATGTTTAGATTAGCAAAACAAATACTATTATTATTTACTCATTTCAATTTTTAGATTGTACCTAAGTCGACAGCATACAAAGCTAAGGTTAGATTAAGGTTGACAGTTAGGTGTGCTTATGGGTAATAAGCAAACCATAACTATCAACCTTTTTTATGTCATGTATGCATACCATAAGCACACCATAACTATCAACCTTTTTTATGTCATGTATGCATACCATAAGCACACCATAACTATCAACCTTTTTATGTCATGTATGCATACCATAACTATAAACCTTTTTTATGTCATACTGCACCTGATGGAAAATAGTTACCAGCGCCTATAACCAACTTTAATACCAGAGGCGCTACCAATGCGTTACCAAGAAGGAGAAGGGAAAATCTCACCGAACGAAACACATTGCTGTTTTATTTATCTAGCCCATTTCATAAATGCTAGACTGTAATTAGATTTCAAAGATTCTGTTCATCATAAAAAGTTCATGGAGACATTTGATGTTTAGTAATTTGAGGTGTTGTCATTTGTACTACAGGATATCTACTCTTGTTTCTAACCATACCATAATCGTAGTACTTATGGCTATTTGGTATGATGGCGCCGACTTAAGGAAAGGAATCAACAAAGTATTTTAATACTACCACAAACTTTACCCCATTTAAAAGCCACTTTTGAATGAGATAAGCTACCTGTAACAACGAGTATGGTTTAAAATAAACATTAAATGTTGTCCTACAGACTTTACGGGGCAATAGTAATGTTTTTAACAAACATTCAAACTATTTCTATGTAAATTGTAGAAGCCGTAATCGTAGAATAAGACACGATGCAAGTTCTTATATTCCCGTTTGATCGTAAATTTATCAAATCCAATAAAACTCTTATCTAATGCATCGATCCATGAAACCCTTTATATGCTAAGGAGACTTCCGCCGGCGAAAATAATAATTTTCTCATGTTATTGCGTCGCGTCGTGCGGGCCGGCTACATGATGTTGTTTTATAAATGCCAGAGATCTAAACATGCCAGAGATCTAAACATGACAATATCTCTTGACAATAAATACATTTTTTATGTCTATCGATACAGTATCATATGAAATGTTTGCGATATTATGCTCAATGTACGATACATCTTTTCCAACAATCTTGTTTAGATTTAAAACTTGATATAGATATGTAGGTAAATATAAAAAAGACTTCTTGCTTTGCTTCTCAATATCGACAAAAAAAAATTGTATTGATTTTGTTGGTTTAATTTTAATAATAAAATTGCTTTTGACTTTCGAGCAAGCCTTATTGTTAAGGGAAAAGTGATCTTTAGTTCCATTGATTTTCTTTAAGCGATAATCAGTTACTGTCACCATAAATTAATATACTTAACGTTTTACAAAGCTATATATTAAGCCCAGTCACCTCGTTTAAGACTGTCGTATATCACCCTGTATAATTTTAAACGGGCTAAAGAAAGACGTAGTTGCAGGCGCCGTCTGGTCGTGCCAGGATGACTCAGGGGGCTATCCATGCAAGGACTCCCCTTTGTAAACGGAACTATATTACCCTGTACGTAATTGATGGTGAACCCCTGCTGTCGAATATTGATTAGCTGCAATTAAAATTAAGACCCTTTCAATGCATTCTGCGGTGAAATCGTTTTGACAGTATTTTTGAGCATTACGTTTTTGTTGGTTCTATTCTACGAAGTTCAAATATAAAGCTTTTGAAGGGCGTATCTTAAAATGTATGTTGTATGAATGTAAATTTTATTAGTCACTACTGTATTTATCATTAAATCTCAAAACAGTGATCTCAAAAAATTAATTTTAGACTATCAAAGAGGAAAAAAATGTTCCTGTGAATCAGTAATTTGATAGGAGTCTCTTTAAGCTAACTAGAACTTATCAGAAACAGGCGATAAGTCTAGACAAAATTGTAAGAAAGTACACGATATAATAAAATAGAATCATTTCAATTTTTTTTCTAGGTTGGATAACTACATGCATAATTATTTTGCGGTACATAAATAAATGTATAAGTACTTGTATGCTTACCATTTTGTATAGTCATTGTCAGGGGGCAATTGCGTGACATGCACCCTCTTTACTTACCCTCACATAAACAGTTTTATTACCACGCAAATATACACACATCCTTACATGCATAAAATGAATTTTATGCCGTATTAATTTACTCAACTTTTTATACACACACAAAAAAAAATATTCTAGGACGGCTCGCACTACTTTATATAAGTAGTTTCAAATTAACAAATCTATGGGTATGTACCTACTGCATTGGTGATAGATAAATATACATAAATACTTTTTTTTTTTTTCAATAAATACTTATTATACATAAAATGTAACAAACTGTTTATGGAACGTTTGGGGGAGGTCTATGTCCAGCTCCAGCTATGTACATCTTGAGGCTGAGAGGATGATATACATGAAAAACATCCAGACCAAGACTATGTTTATTCACACCAATATTTCCCTTCCGCAGTAATTCGCAGCCTTTGGTTTTTACATTAATGTATGGTACCTTGGTGTATGTTATACCTACGGGTAGTGTATGAAACTTTTGACTGAATAAGATAGATATATAGAATATGCTTTATTTGCAATTCACAACAGTAGGGCACAGTATACATAAATATAATATCAATATGTATTTTACATAATTTTTTTTCGTGAAAGCATAATGATCTGTAATTCGATAACAGCAATGCAATCAAAACCACGAAATCATTAGACTTATTACATAAATATTTTTAAAAATGCGACATGTATTTTATTTCAGCTTCGCATTGAAACATTTGTGGGAACCATTGTGTGATAACTTATGCTCCCTCAGATAGAATCCAGAGCCCTAATAGAGCCCGCCAGCTAGAGAGATCAAGGCTAGAAATATTGGGCAGAATTTTCAAATTTCTTGCTTACTTTTAGCATAGAATTTTCAAATTTTTAACTTAATTTATATCTTGGGCATTTCAAATCATATTAATAGCAGTACTTCCAATATCTAAAAAAGCCGATAAACAACCCACATAATCCCTGAGAAAAATTAAATCGTGCTCAGACAACTTCTTACTCTAATTACCTATTACATGTTACCTTATATACAATGAAGAGTATACTTTGTTACCTAAGGGAAAGTTACAAAAGATTTATGGAACAAAATATTGTAAACGACATTAAGACACATTGTACGTGATGCACCACATTGCATAAGCATCATAAACAAACGATTCGCCTTAGGCATTGTGTGATTATGTCATCCGATTATATGTTATACAGTGAATATGCTTTGTCTGACTCCGTGGGACAAACCATAGCTTCAACGCCAATTTATAATTCCTTTTATAATAACAGTTATTCAGAACACTGCTTTGATCTATGTATAAAGATGTTTTTTAATCCAATGAGATGCAAGTTTGTGGTTTAGTATTTAGAAAATAATATAGGCCGTTGGAATTAATGGAGAACTACATCACGCATGGCGAATTTAATGTCTAATTCCAACGGCCTAAATGGAAGGCTAGTTTAAAAATTATTTTATTAAAAACGCCTCTTAATATTATTTCTACGTCAACTATCAAGCTATCTCTTTTAGTTTGACAGTGACAGCAATTGACAGCCATAATTTAAGATGTCATTATTATATATCATATATTTAATCTTAATCATATAGGTACGTATGGATACATTAGCCAAACTTATACAGATATTCGTAAATTATGTCGGAAAAATTGGCACCCGAAAGCGAGGCGTACCGCTAGTTGTTACATAGGTACATAACATGTTTGGAAAACTAAAAATATTTGTCGCAAGTAGCTACGTAACTTACGAAAAAGCGATTTCCCCATCCGCGATATTTCCTTAGAGATGCAAAGCAATTTTCTGCAAGAGATAACCTTTCTAAACGAGTTTTCGCAATATTTGTTTGCAAAAACAACACATGACGTCCTCTCTCATGATGATACCATCGTTACTCGTATAACTCCCTGTTCTACGTAGTTGCTGGCCGTAAAGATATTTTAGGAGAGATAATATAAATATTAAAACATTAGTAAGTTTTTACGAGATCCGATACAGAACATGAAAATACAGAAGTGCAGACATATACTGAGCATCTGGCTTTATAGAGTACCAATCGAGGAACGCTAGCCGTTTGAGAGAATTTCACAAAGGCCATTTATAGCCGGTCTAATACGCTTGCAAACATTACAATTGGTTGAATCAAGCTTTCAGCGCGCAACAAATAAAAATGTCCTGCTGAAACGGTTACAGTGAGGTATGGGCGGACACTAAACATGTTAGTACCGCTATAAAGATACATGTTACTACAACTGCGTTGAGCGTTCAGGTTTTTCTTACATAGTCAGGATTTATATCCCTCAAATTTGTTACCAGTTGCTACTTATGTCGCTTTTGTTTTTGCTTTTGGCTAACATTAGAGTATATCTTTTTCTGTACGTTATTAATCCTCGAAGTTACTCTAACAAAGTGTGCAACAAGAGGAGTCTTTGCTTGTTAAGTACATTTAAAATGTTTATCCATTTGTTCGTAGACTTGTAGAAGTGACTTGTTACGTCTCTTTGTAATCAACTTGTGCGTTAAAACACTGAACGTGTTGAAGCGAATTTTCTCTAAAATGTGGTTGACATTTATTAATAACTATATTTTATACAAAATAGTAAAACTGATCATTTTATAGATTGACAGGCCCGGTGGTCGAGTGGCTAGCTATGGTCACTTTATCGCAAGGACCGCGGGTTCGAATCCTGCGCAAGGCAAACATTTGTGTACATGAACATGTCTGTTTGCCTTGGTCTGGGTGTTTTCTATGTATAATACGTATTTATTTACAAATAAAAAAGTATTTAAGTGAATTTATCAGCAATCTTAGTACCCATAATACAAGCTTAGTTGCTTAGTTTGGGACTAGATGGCGTTGTGTGATTCGTCCGAGAATATTTATTTATTTGCTCATCATAGATACATTTTTCCCCCAAAAACATATGCATAATTTAAATAAGCGCCCAGCATCTCAGTACAAAATATATGCAAAAGCATTATCAAGTAAAACGCTATTTTAAAATTATTTCTAAGATAAAAACAAGTTGAAAACTGCATTATTAGATGAGCGGGAACCGGCAACTGACGTGATAGATAGAGATTTACTCGATACGAAACCAGATATACTGGAGTCACTTCCATTACCGGACATGCTAATGCATTTTCCCTACTTTCTTAATTGTATCAGACTAACATTTTTTTTAGCTTTCTTTTGTAAATAAAAGTAGCGCGACATATTGATAACATTTTTTTTAAATCTAAATTCAACATTTCATGTGTTTCTTGCATTGTGACTTAGGTGGTGTCTTTTAGCCATATGACTGGGCTTAACGTCTGACATTCGTTGACAACAATCGGAATCGAAACGCGAGACTTCCTTAACCCATGCCAACCCAGCAACTAGCTGGAGCTGCCGTTGCTTACCTTACGTATTCATTCAGTTTTGACACGTGCAATGACGTTACCTGGCTTCTCGCTGTATCTGATAACGCTATCAACAATAAACTTTACATACATCTAAAAACAAAAGGCCTAAAGGTACAATCTAAAGTACTACATTTGATAGGAGATCACGCATCCCGAATCCTCGACTCGAAAGCGAGATTAGCCGAATTAAGGCATTACGCCGCTTCGGCACAGGGGCTGCTCGCTTAGATATTTCCCGGGAGCCCGTAAATCACGCATCTCATGTTTGTGTCAGGTACCAAATGTTATATTCTCATGCCGTTGATACATTGGTAATATTGGAACCACTGTTGGAGCCAATAAACCAACCCGACGATATACAGAGACAAAAAATAAATATCGTTGATATGCTTCTTATAGTGGTATTGGTAATGTGTCCAAGATTCTTGTAGTCGTAGATGTCCATGGGCAGTGGTGATTGCTGACCATCACGCTAGCTCGTTTGTCAACCTCTGTCATAAAAAAAATATGTTCTCATTTATTCGTACTTACAGTACAACAGGTATTGCTTTAATATGGCATCCATAAAATAGTTACGAAAACAGAACGGGCGGCAATTTAATATACTTAGGTCGTGTTTGCTTATATTCAGCAATGAAAAAAATACTGTAGTACACACCTGTGCTCTGAAATTTGGCCGTTTGCCATAAAATACGTCCAGACAGCGTTTGATGAAGGACGAATTCGAGCCTTAGGGTTGCCCCCCGAGGGCGGCCCTCCTAAAATCTCGTATTATGTGCGTCACACATCAGCGCCCACCGGCCGGCTCCTAACAGGGTTAATACGAGCAACGCTTTTAGCCCAACTATGATTACATTTCATGATAATAAAGTATCGTTTACACATAAAATAAAACTATAAAATAACTGAGTTATTGCTATTTTTATTCCGATAACCAATCAATGTTAATGTGTTGCTTGAAGACGCCCGCGGCTTTGCCTGCGCAATTCCTTTGTTCTCGTGTGAAACATCGAAAATAAATTTGTTATTATTTAAGCCTTATATATAATATCTGCCAGTGAAAATCCCGTCAAATTTTCGGAGAGTACTTGGCTAGCAGATAGATAACATTTATGCATTTGACATGTTGAGTAATAACAATTTTGTCATCTATGGCTAGATACTACAATATGCTCCTTTGTTAATAAACGCAGTTTAGTTATTTATTGTCATTCTTGTGAATTAAATGAAGTAGGTACAAAAGTGACAAAACAGTGCATGACCGCTACGACACTTTGACGACTGTAGACACAACTGTACAGGATGGAAATGACTCCACGAAAATACTGTAAATTTTATTTTACCGCACTCATTACAGAAATGTGTTTTTCTGATGACTTATTATGGTAAGAAATCTTAAGTGCACAATCTATTTGACCGAGATGAACAAGATTACCGCTAGCATGGCCGTTGGTCATAATGTCATGAGGAATACAGGTAAGTAATCCGAGTTTTCACTCATAGGGCTGTAGTTTCACAGTAACTACATACTCAGCTAAGTGGGTTACTTACGACACTGTTTCTCCTGCTCACAAAATGGATTTTTATCTGCAAGTACATATAAGTTGTGGGTTCTTGTATTATTTTTATTTTTTTTAAAACGTAGCAAATACGGAACTTTAACTAACTAACTATGCGTGGTCTTGGTACTTGTCCAGTTTTTTTTTATCACTAATTTGACAATGACAATGATAGATTTTTGTCATTGCCATTAAAAATACGTATTTCTGCAAACTACTATTTAAATATATTTGTAAAATTAGAATGCCTAATGCCATTGTTACTTACAAAAGTACTGCTTTGAACTCGATATGGTTACAATTAATTAACACAAAACACTAAATATATTTTCGATACTGCTATCGCAATTACAATCGGCAAATAAATCTAGGATTTCGAATACCAAGTAGCCTGTATTCATTAGGGCATGTAAATTAATACGATAGTATGGCTAAAGCCGTTTATTAAAATTAAACTCGGCTGGCGTGGAACTAGGAAGATTAATGATCCCTTGAATACGAAGTTATGTAAAGAGTAAATGGAGTGGGGGCCGGCCCGCCATGTCCTGGCACCATTCCAAAATCACTTACCTCCCTTTAATTCCTTCACTGAAATACCAAATACTACAATATCCACATACAGATACGATCGACGTACTGAAATGATAATATGCAAAACTTTACCAATAGAAGGCTGGAAGGAGAAATTTGTTTTCTGGTTTGTTCAAGAGAACTGGCACAGAATCGTGGAAAACATCTGGCATGTCGCTTACTTGAAAAAAGGGCTGCCTAGTTTCATCCAGCCCGATGATACATCATACAGTGTTCCATAGACTGTAAAGTTTCACAAATTAATAAAACCATTTTGGTCCATGCATCATCGACGGTGATTATGTTTATGTTACTACAATAATGTGATTAAATTTAAATTAATTTTAATATTCAAACTGTTAATAAGGCATTCTTACGTAAAGCACATAAACAAATCACTTTTATCATTAAGTGTCTACCACGGTATGTCCTGAATAAATAACTTGTATTCAAACATACCAAAGGTACCCAACATAATTACCTATACACCTACCTATAGGTAGATAATTACGGTAACCTTTGTACAATTACTGATAGATGCACATCTTGTTACCGACGCGACACGCCTATCCTCACGGTTCTCTTCAATAACAAGACAAATTTCCGATTCTTGCTAAACGAATAAAGCATAGGTACCTACTCGTTTTTTTAATAATTTATATGTCATGTTTAAATAAAATGGGTTTACTTATATCTCATACTGATAAGTTGACTTTATACTTTTTATATACGGAGCATTGTACGCAAATTGGTATCACCAACTCGCATACAATCTACTGACATAGTGTAAATAGACCGTGAATGAGGAGCGCCATTTCACACGTTCTCTCACGAGACACTCCCGCCGACACGGGAGTAGAGAAAACATGTTTAACGTCGGCGACAGCAAAGAGCAGCCGACGTGCAATTCACAATACACTTGTTCAGAGACAAGTTGGTTTTAGTTCGCGAGTTTCAAGTTATATTGTTCCCCGCGGAGTGGAGCAAATAGGAAACAAGCAATAAAAATAGTTCCGTCCGTCGGCCGGGGACGAATTCCGACCAAAATTACGTGAGCAAATTAGACATTCCGGGGCATGCTGGAATAATTGAGGACCCCCGCGGTCCGTCGTTTGACGAACGTTGTGTGCGATCCGCTCTCCGCGACTCCGACATTCCTAATTATTACGTTGACAACAACATTTCAATTAGGCGATCGATTCAACCTTTGACGGAACTATGCTATCTGCGCTCAATAGTCGCTAAACCCACCAGAATCAACACCAATTAACATGAAGGAATACGGGCGCTGTTAATGACGATCGTAGTCGTTAATTCGAATGGTTGAACACTTTAGGTTATACGAAAAAACTATACTATCAATAATAGATTCAACCAAGGCCAGTTTCAAAGCTGTACAATTTACCAATTTTGGTCTATAATGAAAACTATCGTTAAGATAAGCTATTATTTATTACTATTACAAAAAAAACAACATTTAAAAGATACAGGTCTAGATATGATTTTACGATAACAAAAAAAAAACCTGTTTTTAATTTTGCGATACAAGCGAATAAAACAAAGTTTGAGCTACATTAATTATTTATTACATGAATAAGCCAGCGGATGACATAATGCGTAGTAATTAAGAAGTAAAATTATTTATTTTAGTTGTTTTAAAGTATTTTGATTAATATTCTGTGGAAATAATGTCTAGGTTTAATTATAGACACACAGTATGAGTTAGTGAAACGTTTTAGTAATTAAACTTAAAGTAAAGCCTTGGCGCGTGCAAGCTGAACTGTTCGGTCACCGTTCGGAACCTCTACAGTTGCACCGTTAACTGCATCGTCTTTATGCGCTCTGTTTGCTTCGAAGGTGTTATTACAGTCAACGACCAACGGTAGTGGCATATCTTAATATTTTTTAACATTATAATTCAGTCTAATTGTTAATTTTGTTCTTTGAAACACTTTTATAGGTTCATTTTAAAAAAGCCTTTGCAAAATATTGATCGGAAATGTTATATTGTTTGCTTTCTATTTAAAAATATGCTAACAAATATCCAGATTACAATGATTTACTCAATGCAAAAACGAAAGAGTACGAAATATTTTCTACGGAATACCAAAAGGGAAAGAATAAAATACATAAAAAGTAAACACCAAATAAAGGCATTTAGGGCCGCAATGTAACGTGATAGGATTGTGGGCAATTCGTACGTGTTAAGGCAGTAGCCCTTGAGGCTATATTTCATGATTTTTCCGGCAGCGTACGGCGTATCCCGCACGCATGATCACCCATAATGAAAACTATCTGATAGTCCGCAGTCGGCTCTTGGCGCGGCTCTTTGCACATCAATAACAATCCTCGCAGATCCTCCACAATTCGCAAAAGCCTCGCCGACAATTTGTCCCGGACTTTACTCGACTCGGATATCCAGCAAGAATTTTGTACTCGCAGATTTTGAACGTTCCAAATAAGAAATTTTTAAGAACGTCTTGGCTGCTATAAAATATGACTATGTTAATGTGATCTGCCGATGGTTAATGTATAAACGTCGAAGCATAATATTTTATACGTTAATCACGGTGTTAACGTGTAAGGTGGATAGCAATTACCAGCTGTTAAAGGCTAAACCAATGGGCGGAACCGGAAGGCGATATTGATAGATTTTTTCTAAGTTGTAAAACAAACTATGATACTCAACTGAGATTTAATATTATACAAAGTGAACTTGTAGAGCAATATTCGATTTGTCTATTGGATAATAATGTAGGAGGTAAACTTATCTAACAATGAAATTCAAATGACATGATTGTATGTAAAATTGGTACGATATGCAGAAATGTGAATGTAGTTTAGTATAAAACGAATAGACTGTGTAGGTACACCTTGAAATATTGGTACTCGATTCGAACCAAATTGCGCGGAAGCCCGCGAGGCTCACGCGCTCAGGTCACGACTCCACTCCAAATCTAAAATTGATTACATACAAAAAAAGAACACTCCACAGACCGGTCCCTGTGTAAAAACAATCCCACTCACCATTAAATATAATTTATTCAACATTATTATTCCAGCTGTACATTAAAATGATTTCCGAAGGACAGAATCTAAAAAAACCTATGATTGGACTGCGAAAAAACTGTTGTTAATTGATAATTGCCGTATCACACGCAATACAAAGACGAATCTCGTTTGTGATTTGATACAGATGTTTGATGTCTAGAGGTATCTACATATACGACGAATGAGTTATACATAAAGAAAGCCAACTAATCAATGTGTAATAAAATAAGAACTATCAATAAAAATGTTATGTTTCGAAATACATAATGAATTTTCCAATAATCATTGAGGGAATCAAACATGAGGCAATCAAGTCGACAGGTTCAATAACAAAATTCTTGAGAGATAATTGTGTGGTCTTTTCCGCATTATGTATTTAAGAGATATTCACTATTACGACAAGAGAATTTTATGATACCTTAAATTAAAATTTATAATTTAATACAATAATTTACGTGGTCAAAGTCCAGAGGTTAACCATGGCTAATTTGACCCAAGGATCGTGTATTCGAACCCTATCTACAGAAGTCGAAACATTTGTGTGCATGAACGTGACAAAATTCTACCAAATTATATCCCGTCATTAGGAAAATGTTTTATCAAAATAAACCATATTAGCTCTAGCTCTCTGGTTATCATAACTGAGCATAGTGAACAGTTACCCGCAAACATAATAATCATCTGTTTTGCTTTGCTTGAATAATAAATTAGTACGAACGAATACCGCTATGAAATTATCGAGAGCTAAGCTCACCATTTACTGCTTCAAAATCTGCAGCTGTTAGCAAAATCACAGACGTAAATCAGAATAGATTCTACAAGTGTTCTACATAAAGTTACTTAAAAAGTAAAGATAGATTCTTAACAGCCCGAGAATGGCTACTCAAAAACATTTCCCAGTCTGTAACACTGCTCTTGTTAATTAAACCAATGCATCCTTGTTCCATCCGTTTGGGATCCGTTTGGCCTATGTCCAGCAGTGGACTTCTTGTGGCTGAGATGATGATGATGATTCTTTTTTGTGTCATTTGTGCATTGCGATGGTGAGTTTTGAAGAAAGCTGATACACATTGTTCATTTAGATCGCGTTCCTTGAGTGTCAACTGAAAAAAATATAAAAACATTCGGCTACGTCAAACTCCTAATTAAAAAAAAAATATTTATGTCTTGGAGAACTACAGCAAATATTGGTTGAGAATTAATAGGCTATGGGGAAGTGCATCGCACCGTGTGAGCACGACTTTCGTCCATCGATTTCAATTAAACACTTAACGAGGAATTAGCTAAATCGCTGTTAAAACAATTATTATTTTATACGATGAAAATTATGTCACTCACGACTTTTGTATTTCATTGAAAGTTTCGTAGACATTCAATTCTTTCATAAGTTTGATGTAATATACAGGTATCGACAAAACAGTCATAAGTTTCTCTCACATATCAGTAAGTAACTGTAGGTATTTAAATGAGCATTACTGTGATCCAGCATGACATGGGCTTAGCCACAGAAACGCACAACCACACCAGTTCCTGCACATTAACCCTGCTTCATAACGGCACATCACTGCCTTCCGCAAGTGGCGGGCTTGCGGGAACCGACAACGTAAGGTAATCGCCAATCCACACTTATAAAGTTATTTCTATTTAATTTCATACTCGTCGGAGTGTTCGTGTGTAAGGTTCTCAATTAAAACTTTTTATTTAGAAGAACCACTGTAGCGCTACATTGCATTGTTTATTTGACGTTTGTGCACTTTGTGCTGGTAAAGCACGATGAAAACCAGAATTATATTCATGACCTAAATAAGAACCATAACTGACATAGACAATGGGTGTCAATTACACCGTCAACCAGGCCAATATGTCAAAGTTAAAGGGCCATCGCTGGAACTTTGATGAAAATTATAATTCTGATCTTAACCTTTAACTGAAGTACATTTCTTTTGACGACAGATAGCCCAAAGTTCATGATCCTAAAAATCCCTAATTATACCGTAAAATAGATGTTAATTTCTATGCTAGGAACAGGCATAGAAGAATTATCAATTGCGGTTAGTCTAATGTGTGTTACATTTCCAACAGTAATGTTGCAAATTATGGGAACAAAGACTTCTCATAAACAGTACAATGCGGTAGTCCACTCACATTTCGTGTTTCATGTGAATTACGTCTATCAACGTCACACAAATCTCGCACTCAATGTCCCAAAAATAATTTGCCTCCAACAAAAACAGCACCTAATGGAAATAGAGGCTCGTCACTCAGAGCATCAAGCCGTTAATAGTCGCGGTTTATCCATTTTAGTCGCATCTCGGCCGTAGTGCTGTGCGACTAATGTAATTAGTTCATTACTTTGTCCCGACCGTTCGTCCCGCTTTGTGTGTCTCACAGATTTATGTGAGCCTCGCTCTGTTTTTCTGTACGTGAACACGGAAAAACGCCTTCCACCGTGCTATAAATTGCTCAAGTGTACGCGGTAATAGGCTCGAATGAATACAAGAATTAAGGGAGCAGGAACTCTGAATAAATTTTGTATTTATCTCCTAAACACATTATATGCGAAAATAACGAGGGTTTTATTTCTAATAAAATTAATTTATAGAAACTTTGTGATCAATCGACGCTCTATTTTTGTTTATTTTATTAGCATACTTTTATATAACAGCATAAAATTATAACTCAAAGAAATAGTTTCTCGTTCATAAGAACTGAAGATCAAAGTTTTTGTGATTCTCTGCTCTGTGAACCGAACCTTGGCAAATGGAGTTACTGGACCTTGAATTATAGTTTCGGTTACGATATCTGACAAAAACAAACAACAACAAAAAGTAAATAGTTTTCCACGATGTATTTATTGTCTGTAATCAAATGAAGCGGTGTACGGGTCTTTTGTGAATGCGCTCTACGGAGGCGTTTCGAAACAAAAACACACAGTTTAAAGTTTAGAGATCAAGTTTAATAAATCGGAATTAATATGAGATGTGTTGCTGGATGGTCCCGTTAATGAATGCGCGATGCTAATGAAGGCTACACCTGGCGACCGTGGGACGAGCGTCGTCGCCTGTCCGACCAGTCGCATCGCAACATCCGTTCGAGGCTTCGCATTAGGACGGTGCCGCAGCCGCCTACCTGTCAATCTAATCTGTTTATTATCACAGCCTGCGAACACTTCGCCTCTGAATTATAAAAACAGAACTAAAATTATTATTATAAGTTTGTTGTTTTGGGATGAAAAGAAAGAAAACAAGAAGTTTTCCATGAAAAAGATTACATCAACACTGTGGTTGAGCTTTCTTGAATACATATTTTGGCGTAATATTTTTAAATGTTTCAGAATGCCGGTAATCACTCCTTTCTGTCATCAAAATTAAGGACCTATTAACAAGAAAACATTTTATGTTATTTTCTTTAATACAGACGAAATGATGATGTTAAATCATGACATTGAAAAATAAGTATATTATCTAAACAACGCACGTACGCTCCTAACCAATCAACGTCATTGTTTTATTCATTCGTTTCGGCGAACATGTCATGAGAGTCGCCCGCAGCATCAGTAAACGATATAAACACTCACGCGTGCAGCGAGAGTGTAGTACGAACCGGACTCATCGCTGACAGCCAATTAGCCCCATGCCCCCGTGCCTCTTACCCCCCATTCCCCTCTAACCCGCACTCAGAGACCCATTTATCTTTATTCGACAGAATCGCCCCGCACTGACACACTCGGCCCTACGCAGATACGTAACCGATTGAACTTGGCTTTCTCCAATCGGACCCAGTTCCAACCGCTTGTGCACATGGCACATATACAATAGGCAGGCAGGACTCGGCAGGAGGAATTATGCCCATTAAAATAAATCAATTCCACTTAGCATACACGTCATTAATTTTTCTATAGACTGAATACGAAGAACCAGATTCGATGATATGAAATCATATTTGTCATAGCATACCAGCATCGCGCCAGCACATTCTTTTTTCGATTTTATAAAAGGCAATTTTAAAATACTATTGTGAATTCTCTGTTCTGATTAATTAAATTCCATGTGTATTTTATGGCAGTCATTAAACAAATAACCGATATCTAACGTTATATCGTTTCCTAATCTATTACGATTGTAATTGTATAGGGTACACCATCGATCGTTGTGCGTGGCGCGTGCATGCACCACTTTGCACAAAGGTGCTCCTTCACCGAGAGCATTCGCGTGTAATGTAACATTATAGATTCTACTTTGAGCATTACTTTACTACCTCCCTGACTGACGAGCGTTCGCGTGTAATGTAACATTATAGATTCTACTTTGAGCATTACTTTACTACCTCCCTGACTGACGAGCGTTCGCGTGTAATGTAACATTATAGATTCTACTTTGAGCATTACTTTACTACCTCCCTGACTGACGAGCGTTCGCGTGTAATGTAACATTATAGATTCTACTTTGAGCATTACTTTACTACCTCCCTGACTGACGAGCGTTCGCGTGTAATGTAACATTTAGTATAGATTTGAAATTGCATTGATGTTACAAGTTGTATCAAAATATTACACATTACAAGGTGCGCATTGTAATGGTCGGTTCTCCTCCTTCACTGATGTAAAATCGTTTTGTATCATTACAGGGTGCGCATTGTAATCCTCTGTTCTCTTCCCTCACTGATGTAATGCTCAAATCAGTAACGTTACATTACACGCGAATGCTCCCGGTGAAGGAGCACCTTAATAGTATGTACTCTTTGTGTGGAGCGACATGTCTAATGGGGTACAAGCCCAATGATTTAACAAAGATACTGGTTTGACATGAAGGAATATCCACAACCCTGAGTGATAAATCTTTAGTGAATCAAGTCGCACGTCCTTCGAGACGAGATTTTTTGGACGTGCTAATGTCCACACAATCTTTTCCTTCAGTGAAACTTCGCTGAGAAAGTGATAATGAGAAATATCGACACAAATCTGAAAACACGAAATACCCACATCTTTAAAACAGATGTAGATTAAATAGGTTAATAGTACCTACATGTGTAGGTGTACCCAGCAGTGTAGTGTCACTGCTCACAAAACAACTAATATTATATTTAAGACAGCTTATAATGTAAATGTGAATTCCAGTCAGAAAGAAAGGAGGAAAACATGCTTCTACGTCGGTACTGAGGGAGGGGGGCATAGCCGACGGACGCCAGTGAGCAATATTTGGTACTTCTACTGTCAAGGTTAGGGGCTATTCTCAGAATATCTGTTAGCGCCGTCCGTGAGTCAGTTCCGAAGCACGTGAGTCATTATTCTGCATACATCACTTCACGATTGTTTCCCGATAATTTACTCTTTGCCGATCCATTTGCGTAGATTCACATGTAATAGCTGCAATTCTTTTGTTTTGTGCACGCTCAGCGAATATAACTAAACACTCTAAACACGACTATTTTGGCTATCCTTTACACCACGGAGGATATTACTTACATCCTCACATTGGACATTATTTGACAGGAAATAGTCTATTGTAGTCTTTGATCCTTTTACATTGTACCTACTTTGAGATCTTTGGACTTCATTTTACCGATATCAGCACAAGGAAGGCAAACAAAAATGTTTAGAGTTTATTTGCTGGCAATTTTCCAAAATAATTTCATTCATCAGTGTTGATTTTTTTAAACAAAAATGAAATGTTTATGGATTTATTACTTAATCTTAGATATTACTGGATTTTATGGACTAGACGTTATAAGTATTATGTCAGCATTAAAGAAGTGTCTACAAATGCAGCCTTATAAAACTTAAGTAAAAATATTATAAATTATGATAGCGGTAAAAATCTAGATTTTATGATAATTTTACTTTGTTCTGTTTGTTTTAGGTTTAACTTAAAAGCTGTGTCTACAAATACAGCCTTATCAATAGTATGACGAAATAATATATAGGGACAATTCATACAGATTGAGCTAGCCCCAAAGTAAGTTCGAAACTTGTGTTATGGGATACTAACTCAACGATATTATATTTTATAACAAATACATATATAGATAAACATCCAAGACCCGAGACCATGACCATTTACGAAATCATGATAATATAGCTACAATAAAAATGCAAAGGCTGGAATTGGGACGTGGTATATGAAAAGGATTTAGCCTCGCGATTGACATTCAACGTCGCTGCAATAAAGCGAGTATTATGCAAAACTAGTTGATGCGACTGCACTCGTCATACACCGAGGAGCGTGTTCATTCGCAACGGTGGTGGAGAGAATTATATCCGTGCTCACGTCCGCGACAGATCCCCAACATTTCTACCACATTTCATATATTATCTTGGATTATCTAAACAAAAACACAGTTATTTCGGTTAAGAAAACAAATTATGTCACAAACAGTACATTCCTGTAATGTTTCTTATGCATATTCCGGTATACACCTGTGCAAACACATAATATATCGCATGGTCCGCATTATATCAATGAATTTGTCATTTGTATATGAGTAAAAATAAAATGATTAAATGTCATTATGCCGACTAGAATATTAATTTAAATAACGTATTAATATCGATTGATACCTCAATCATTACAATAGAATGTAGCTAAGACGCTTACGCTACGGCGCGCGGCGCGGCGTAGTACGCGTATGTAAAGTGCATAATATACATATACATACACCCTGCTAAAATGATATAAGCATCACCTTTTTTATTTTACCGTTGTCGGCTATAAAAAATGAATTCTAAACAGATAATACCGGGTGTCAGGAAATAAATACGATACATTCCGTGCTCTTGTTCGTACCTGATTTTGTGACATAATTCTAATAGCTACAATACGAAGTAAAAGATAATAATTGTGTGCTATGATTTCCTGTAACCAGTATACTGTAAGACCGTCAGTACGTTTGCTTTGCAGAATATTTGTATTTTATTTTGTACGACTTTTTGGTGACTCTGGACTATCGTTAAAAAATATGTATAAAAAGATGACCAAAATGAACGATGGGTGGAAACGGCGAGTGACGCGGGTTGGTCTCCCGAGAGAGTAGCATCACTTGTGCCCGCTCCGCCGACCGCGACCGCAACCGACCATTACTTCACCAACGATTCTTTGTCACGGGGTATCTGAAACGTCGGGAATTCGGGATCAGTCAGCTGGCTATTATTTATCGTAGAAAAGATTACCGCCAGCTTTGTTTGTTTTAGCTAACGACCATAAATACTTTGTCACAATCGAAGACACTTTTGTGGAACGCTTTGGTTACAAAATGTATCCCTTTGTATAATTACCAAACAAAACATTGAAAGACTTATTGCTTAAGTAAATATTATTCTCCAAATCTTTTTTGATAATTTAATTATTGTCAAAGGTTTACATAAAATATTAGCAAAGCATTGAGAACAATAATTAAATGTTTATGTAATATAAGTAGCTTCAGCATAATTTCTATTGGTTCACAAAAGGTTTAAATTAACGTTTATATTATGAAGCCGCTTAAATTTATATGAATTCTATTAAGTTACCGTAACTTACAATGGTAACCAGTTTTATGAGGAGCAGTTTACAATTTGGAATTTATAACTTTAATTTCAAGTTCGCTTCGTTTATTGCAGCAAAGTTATCGTTAATTTTAAAAGTATTTTCTTCGTTAGGATTGGAATATAATGGATATTTTGATTTTGGTTCGTAATAAATTCATGACATAAAGCCAGGGGCCCGATTCTACTAAACAAATGCACCAATGGACTTTCAATGGTGTCTCAATCGTGTCTCAATAGAATGCCGATAGTGTATCTGTGGAATAGTTTTTGACATTTGTTATGGACTTAAACAATAACATAATGTTTAACTTATTGTTTAAGTCCATAACAAATGAGAATCCATTGGTGCATTTGTTTAGTAGAATCGGGCCCCTGTTCGTGAATAAATAAGGTTTCGCTATGAGTAGCGCAATGCGGTTAAAACGTTGTATTAATTACTCGATATCTACTAATTGCGGACACTATTAGCAGAAAGCGCTAAAGGGTATGAAGTAAACGCTAAAAATTCTTTATATCTATAAAATTGTAAGACATGGTGTTATGAAATATATGTAATGGTGTAATAACTATTTAGATCAAGATCTAGTCTGGATAAAATGGAATTTGTTTATCGTTCAAATTTTAGCATCACGATTTCGAGATTATGCAGCACGTATATCCTAGACTAGCTGACCCGGCGAACTTCGTATCGCCTAAAGAACCTTCATGCTGAATTTCATTCGAATAACTTCAAAACGGCAAAGTTTCATACTAACTTTGCACCCTTCTTTTAACCCCCTAAGGGATAATTTTTGAGAAAAATATTTTACTCGTGTTTCATGCCTTTCAATAAAGAACCTTCATGCTGAATTTCATTCGAATAACTTCAAAAACGACAAAGTTTCATACTAACTTTGCACCCCCGTTTAACCCCCTAAGGGATGATTTTTGAGAAAAATATTTTACTTGTGTTTCATGCCTTTCAATAAAGAACCTTAATGCTGAATTTCATTTAAATAACTTCAAAAACGGCAAAGTTTCATACGAAATTTGCATCCCCGTTTAACCCCCTAAGGGATGATTTTTGAGAAAAATATTTTACTCGTGTTTCATGCCTTTTAATATAGAACCTTCATGCTGAATTACATTCGAATAACTTCAAAAACGGCAATGTTTCATACTAACTTTGAACCCCCGTTTAACCCCCTCAGGGATGATTTTTGAGAAAAATATTTTACTCGTGTTTCATGCCTTTTAATATAGAACCTTAATGCTGAATTTCATTTGAATAACTTTAAAAACGGCAAATTTTCATACTAACTTGGCGCCCCCGTTTAACCCCATAGGTGATGTTTTTTTAAAAAACTATTTTACTCGTGTTTCATGCCTTTCAATAAAGAACCTTCATGCTGAATTTCATTCGAATAACTTCAAAAACGGCAAAGTTTCATACAATCTTTGCACCCCCGTTTAACCCCTTAAGGGATGAATTTTGAAAATAATATTTTACTCATGTTTCATGCTTTTCCGTAAAGAACCTTCATGCTGAATTTCATTCGAATAACTTCAAAAACGGCAAAGTTTCATACTAACTTTGCACCCCCGTTTTACCCCCTTAGGGGATGAATTTCCAAAAATCCTTTCTTAGTGAGCTTCACGCCCCAAAAGGAACCCCCATGCAAAATTTGAGACTCCTGGCACTTGTAGTTTCGGAGATTTCGTGATGAATCAGTCAGTGATTTTCTCTTTTATATATATAGATTAAATAAACGAAATAATAACCAATTTCCTTTTAATTTATTTTTATTATTTTTTATTAATTAATAAATGAATAATATGCTAGCCCCAACCCAAAGTACGTTCGAGACTTGTGTTATGGGATACTAACTCAACAAGACTATATTTTATAACAAATACATATAGGTATAGATAAAAATCCAAGACCCAAGGCCAATCAGACAAAGTTCGTTTTTCATCATGAACCGATTCGAACTCGGGACCTCCTCGATGTCTGCGGACTGTCGGCTGGCGTGGTAACCATTACGCCACAGAGGTCGTCAATAGACTCTAATTAACAGACAATAGGATCGACGCTCAACAAAATACCCCCGAGTGATACCGGCCCCGGTATTGCAAGCGTCTATGGGCTTACCATCAGCCGGCCGTATGCTTGTTTGGCACCTATGTGGTATTAAAAAAATAGGTTCTATTGGTACCCTATAAGTAGATAACCTAAAAAATAATCAATTTCCCCGTAGTAACAAGACTATGTAATGTAAGTAATGTACATAAGTCAGAGTGGTTGTGTGTTGAATAGGTACACACTCTCACGTATGGCGATGCATTCGAGTAGTTCTTCCAGTTAGGGGTCACATTGCGAACTATCACGTCGTCGAGTAATGTTCCTCCACAACGTAATACAGTGTAGCTTTCATTATCAAAACATTTAATTTTACTTTACTTATCGACTTTATAAGCAGAAATCAAATAACAAAATTGAATTTTATGCGTAACCTAATCAAACATGTTTATTGTTTTAAGCTGTCAACTATCAATTATATAATTTAAAAAATATTTATAATTTATTTATGAATAGCTGTAATAAACATTTATATAATTTACAACATTAATAATATAGCCGATCTTTAAATTCTCTAAGATACCGTTAAATAATCAATAGTGAAAAATCCTCGACGCTGCTCCGCCATAATAAGCGACGGATATATGTGCCTTATACATACATATATAACGAATATACGATACAAGAGTTAGCAATAATTGCACAACGCTGTCTCTCGTAATGCGCTAATTAATGAACTTATAGACACTTAAAATATTCGAGTTCGTATGCGTGGATGTTTGTAAAGGAGCGGCATTTTTGCCTTCATACAATTTCACAATGTTTTAAGAGTAATAGGTTGGTAGCGTGTCGCAAGTGCAGTCGTGGAGAACACTAGGTAATGCTTCACGATGTAACACCGGCAAACGTCTCGACAGACAAGGAAAAATGTCTACTAACTTCGTGCGTGGGTGTCGCTTTATCAAAAGGAAAGAAAATATATCGGTTTGTTTTATTTTATACACTCTATTTAAACTGATGCTTGTTATTAAAACTTTGTGGTGCACTTTATTAGCTAAAATATTCTTTTTACAAAAGTTAAAAGTACCTTATTTAAATAATCGTCGTTAATGCTATTAGGATTTTCCAGAAAAAAAAATAAACTACATGTTATTAATATGTAATACGTTTTGTTATTTTAACAAAAGCTAACAAAGCAATTAATAGTTTTCATTTTAATTTTCTTTCTATCATTTCTTATTTGATTTTGTTTCTATACAAAACTATGTAAATCTGTCACAAACAACATTATTTAAAGATCATTTAATTATCACATTAAATTGTTGGCAACGAGTACTTTTAATGGTACTAATGGCACTGTTTACTTTAACGTCATTGTTATTCTAAACAATAATTTATCTTCCACAGCCCCTCGACCGTACTTTCTCTACTAATTTCTCCACAAAATGCTTTAGCAGCAGTATTTCAATTCCCTGTGTCAACGCTGCGGAAAAAACATTTCATTTTTTATAAACTTTGCTCGATGTTACTCTGCCAAGGATTCTTTCTTTTTTGCTACGCTTGATTGATGACTCCGCTCAGAACGTGACACTTTGAGATTTTTTCGACTTGGTTGTCTTACAAATTCATATAAAAGTCAATTACATTTTACGATATTTCATGACCAATT
Source organism: Endotricha flammealis (assembly GCA_905163395.2). Lineage (NCBI taxonomy): Eukaryota > Metazoa > Arthropoda > Insecta > Lepidoptera > Pyralidae > Endotricha > Endotricha flammealis. The sequence goes on from LR990853.1 coordinate 8,211,690, forward strand.
GGCCCTTGTTTGCCGTACAGGATTAAGTTATATGTATATTTAGGGGTTACTAGCTCTGTGATATTGTATATCATTTAAACATTTTATTTATGTAGGACCGTCAGGCGAAGTCGTGCGACATAGCGAACACGTAACACCTGACATTATCTGACCGCACCAAGCCGCGCCGGGGGGGTAGAGTTGTTAGCTTCGGTGTGGGTTGTCGAACGAAGTCTGGCAACGTCGCTCTACTTCACTCGACATCGTTGACGATATCTGTCGCACGATGTTGCCAGACATGTCGATCGAAGCCGGCAAAGTTGCACCACTTCAAACGGCGATAAACTTTATATTGTAAATTGATTTTCATAACGAAATCGGAACTTTTTTTCTAACATATTCTGTACGAAAATCAAATAAAAATATTCCTATGATACTTACAATACAATACAAAACGTCGGAACATTTTGAAATATGTCGTAAGGACCAACGAGACTGATAGGATACATATTATCATATTAGTATGTGAACCGACGCGTACATTTTTGTTTAGGAGGACTCGTGGATTTGGGGCATTATTATTGCGTTGTTACCGAATGATGAATGACTTTTTAGTTTTTACCTAAACTCTGCCTAAAGGGAGCATGGCGGTCGTGAGCCGCGTGACCTCACGCATCCCACAAAAGTCCATTTGCTGGGGACGTGCGTGAAAACGACAGTATGCGCACACTAATATTATTTCCCTGGGGCGGTCTGTAATTGACTTATTTGTGCACTTCACATAAATAACAAGCTGGGCCGAGGACGGGCGTCCTTGGTGTTTTTTGATTTAATGGTCGCTCTTTTTTATGAAACATGTCGAGTTAGACTTGTTACTGGAAAAAATGTTCCAACACCAACTGTATTACTTGCCTATGTCGCAAAAGGCAAGGCGACAAAGAAATGTTATTTTGATTAATCATTTAATTATTAAAATCCAAAAGGCATTTAATATTGCCTTCTGGATTTTTTTACTACTTTATGATAAAATAACGTTTTCTAAGGTCTGCTAAGGAAGTGCGGTGCATGACTAACGATTTCAAGTGCAACGGACAAACCAAAGCAGTGATCCGAAGAGAAGGGTAGTGCTGCGACACGGTTTGTGGTCAAAAGATATACTTACAGCACTTTTTCTTTACATCACGACACGTATGTTTTTTTTATGATAGAAAAAGGAATTTTTACAACGGAATTTGTAAGTAAATGTTCTTTTGAATAAAAAATGTGGTCTTTAGTGAAGTGAAACGACTAGTAATACAATTTTTAAATTAACAATTAAAATAAAAAATGTGTATCGAGGTTAATTTAGCTAAAATGCTGTAACCCAAATCTGTGAGACTAGATCTCAGAAGTTTTTAGCAATATAAATATAACATAACATTAGTAATTTTACTAACAAAAGAACTATGATTTTTTTTATTTTTTTTTCCTGTTACCTCCGACGTAATGGCTGCCTTGTTGCATATACATTAGTCTGTAACTTTAATTGTTTTCTGAACATTACTGTATCACATTACTTGTTTCGGTTATTGCAAATGAAGCATAAATTCTATCTATCTTTTTCGACCACATCTGTGATTACGATGAATATTCGCTACATCCATCCATACTAATATTTTAAATGCGAAACTGTGGGTGTCTGTTTGTTTGCCTGTTTTTCACAGCAGATTTTTTAAGTGGAGATAGTTGACGGGATGGAGAGTGACATAGGCTACTTTTCTTCTTAATCTTCTTAATTAATCTTTCTAACACCCCCCACCCCCACCCCCCACTTCCCTAAAATGGGGGGGGTGGAAGTTTGTAAGGAGCATTCCGCAATTTTCAAGGTAGAAAGCTAAAAATTGTATGCGGACTATTTGTGACTAACAAAAAAGTCGTGCATCATTTTTTTTTTAAATCTGCTCCCAACCCTTTAAACGAGGGGGTGAAATTTTATATGAGACTTTTCGCAGTTTTCAAGTTAGGAAGCTAAAAATCGGTACACAGACTCTTTCTTACCAACGAAAAATACCTGCGAAACGAAACCGTGTTACCCCGAATTTAACGCAAGCGAAGCCACAGGCAAAGGCTAGTACATTAAATATCCATGCACATATAATTTCTGTTTCATATACTTGTTTTCTAGATTGTCTTCCAACTAACACCTCGTGCTCTCACCATTATAACTAATAAACAAGTTTCTACAATAGTTATCACATACTAACTTAAGTACTTACTTATAAGTCGTTGTACTCTAAGTATTACGATAAATCACTCTTATGTCTTAACACCTGTTATAACTGTACTAAAAAAAATAACAACCAATTAGTATAGACGAGTATTTATTAAAAAAAAGATGAGAACCAACTGATTCGCTCCAATTTTATTTGAACAGTTATCTGCAGCCGTTAGATCGTTCAAACTAGTTTAAAGAATGTTGAAATTATTTAACACTAACAAAATAAAATTATAATTCACTGCTGATTTTACTACTTAGTAATCGTGACAGCACAGTGGATAAGGAACCTATTAGCCGACTGGTTCTTGGTTCAAATCCTGATGTGCCACACAATTCGGATTTATGCATAAGTAATTGTTTATGCATAAATAAATTCCCAAATCCTGTAGACTTAGGTAGCAATTTCGCTTATCCTAATGAATTAGGAAATGAGATGAAGCTAGGAAGAAGAGAATAAGAACATGTTACTAATAACCAGTCTAGAAATAGCTTAATTACTTGGAAGTTCATATTTGCAGACTTGATGTCTGTCTGGTTCATACATATTTTCCTTTAATCAATAAACAAGTAGGTACAATGTATATTTATGTCAATATTAATTCCAAATAATTTAACTAAAAGCAATATACAATGTACATAGTCAAGAATCGTGTTTCAATAGGGATAAATTAAAAATAAATAGGAATGATTACGTCATTGTACATAAATATATTACCTATTTGAAAAGCGAACTATAGCTATAAGAGCTGCAAGCTGCTCGAGCGACAGACAAGGATAAACGATTTATTGCAACACAAACAGCATTAAATCTGCAAGGGCAACATTCTTGCACGCATTCACAAACGTAAGCCATCAATTAACCTTAGAGAAGTTGCTTACTCTACAGAAATTCCCATAATGCGGTAGGTCTGTCAACGCACGCAACTAAAATTATTCGAACAATTTTTCATTTCTGACTCTCGTGGTGAGGTTTTCGTAATAGATTTAAGATGGTCCGATTATGTTGTGACTATGACCCTCGAGATCCACGATTTGTCGCAACATTCTTTGATTTTTTTATTGAATCACTTGACCAAACTGGACTACATCCGCTATGCATCACACGGTTTCAAAATACTTGTGTCACTCCCGCATAATCATTTGAATCTCTATGATCATTAGCTTTTAAACCTAGCAAATAAATGTGTAAATGTTAAAACCAGCTAAAGTAATGCTATGCCAAAGAGTTAATGATCGCCTAATGACAATTAAACAAAATTTATCCCGATTGAAGCAGGTCATTTATCTTAAACATCTGTAATAAAATGATATACCGAGTGCCGACTAATAGCATTTTTTATCCTGTAATTCATGGACCACCAATCTAACCAACTGTACTAGATCTATCAACTAATCTTGTTTCTAAGTCATCATATCATTAAAACATTTAGTTCTTAGATCAAAGTTAGTTCAAACATATGGAGCACGTTGAAAAAAATGATTGATATACAACTGGTATCAAGCGACTATTAAAATTTAAAACGTTTTTGAACTTGACTGGAGCTATTAAGTGTTATTACTGTTAATTTTGTATGTGTGTGATGTTGTTATGCCGGGAGGGGGAAGTCGGAACGCGTTTGATGCATAAGTGATCAAATGAACTACTCTCGAAGCAAGGGTCGACGTTCCATTGCGCAACCCGTTACCTATCTATTTAAATTGGGCTCGGATAAATTTGATGTGCCTACTAGGAGATTGGGCGACGGCCCCTAGGGCGGTGAGATATTTCTCCGAACCCGGCCATAATAACCAGCAGATTACTCACGATGGCTACGTGACTTTAGGACCGCCTCTCGGGGTTACTTGTCACCTGTTTTGACAGATATTGATTATATCCAAATGCATGCAATATTCGCAGTTAACTTTATGTAGACAAGCATCTTGTATTATGTGCAAACACCACTTATTCGACGTGAGCTAAGACGCTTTTTACTACCACCGTTATTCGCTGCGTATATTCCATACACAACATCGTAAAAACATATTTAATAAGCAAAATACGGAAACATTGTAAGTATATTATAAATTACTTAGTTGTACCCATCATTAGGTAGAAAAACTACAGTTTCTAGCGCGTGTACCTACTAATAATAGTATATAAATAATTTTATCGTCAAATCCCCTGGCATTAAATTAGAATATTGATTTGCCTTAAAGGTAAGCTTTATTAGGGACTCAGGATAGGTGTCTATAATTAACAAGATGTTCATACCGACGCGACCCACCCACAACACCGTTAATATTCAATATTAATGTAGCGTGAAATAATTTAAAGCATTTTCCAGGGGCTATCAATCCGTGTTAATGAGATCCGATGGTCGGCGCAGCGACCAATTTGTGCCTCGCTGCATCTCCGATCCAATACGCGTTCCACGCCTATAAAATAATCTCATCCCGATCGATTTTGTCTTAACTGAATAATAGTCCGAAATTGTACATCATGAATACAACATTGTTTTGTTTTGTAACTGTTTGTAATACGTTTTACATGCACTGTTTCGCCAATTACGTTATGTAAACCTACTTGAAATATATTTGCATATAATGTGCACTGCAAACAATTACAAAGCATTGATATTGAATACATAAAAAAGCCTATTCGAATGATGTCTCATATTCAATAACTGTTACGTGATTGTTTTGCGAACTTAGACCGTGTAGGAAAAACCGAAAGTATGTTTATAGAATAGCGATGTACCCACTGGATGGTGACACACGAAGCCGCAGGGCTGGGGCACGGACCTCGGGCGCGACCTCCGACCGCGCTTTCACCATCTGCCCACAGACAGACTCTTCGCTTTCCAACAGCCAATTAAAATTTCTCCCACACGTCTTAATGAAATGCTTCCCTATTCTTATAGCACACGAGATAAGAATAAACATTGTTTTATTTTATAGTCTCATCACAATTTTTCTCCTGATCCTCTGGTACTTATTCTTCCAAAAACTATTACTAATATTAGTCACCAATCTATCTACTGTGCATTATTACAATAATTTGTAAATCGCTAGATGTAATTTCGGTCATTATTTTTCCTTTGTGGAATGTAACCGTGATAATGATATCGCCCAAAAATATAACATTGATCACCGAATACAATAGGAAAGTTACACATGAGCCTATTTGTTACAGCTCCCGAGCAGACAATAGTGAGTCGAAAACAATCTGTGTTGCTACACACACAACTTTCTCTGCCATTAATGATTACATTGCCCAAAAAAAAAAAAACAATGAAAGATAATTATCATGTTACAAGCTATGTACAACAACTACTTACTTCATATCCTGTGTGCTTTGAAACAATCTTTTTGCAAGACATTAGAGTCAAAATTTAAAGAGAATAGGATTGTTGCTTACGCAGCCTATGATTCATCCCACTCGTTTTTTGCAACTCTATTCTTAGATCTACCAACAATTTTGTAATCGGTTAAGCGAACACAATACTTTTGAAGAAAAAACTTGACATACAAAGTATGAATAGTCATTAGTAAGGATCAAAACCAAATATAGTTTGTCGTGATTATGTATTTAATAAGAAAAAATAAGATTTTCCTCAAGATCTGTACGACAAATCTATACATGTTTCATATAAACGATGTTCGTCTATACATACGTGGCGAGTGTCGATTGCATATGTTGCATTGTAGACATAATTTTCAATAAGTTGTCTTCCTGCGTCGGTGACGTCTCAATTGCTGCTCTTTTGTAATCAACAATTTGTGCCGCTACTCGGCCGGCCACTCGCCGCATTCATTCAATAACTGCGAACGAATACCGGACTATTTTCGTCGGCTCGTTATGATTAAATCGCCACTCGACTGCGATTGTGAAACCGAAGCGATACGATGAATTGATACCTGCATTTCGTGCTCGTCATAAAAATTTCACAATAAAATAAAAATAAAAAAGCATTATTTTGTAGTACCCATTGATAGCTTTGATTGATGGAATCAGGGTAAAAAAATTACCGGCCGTATGGACGTGATTGGAGTCAAGTCGACTGATGCCACATGGATGCCACATAACAGCGGGTACTTGTGGATAATTCTGAATGTAAACTGTTCAGTCAGTCCGGTGTTAGTTCAAGTATCTCCCATCGAAGGAGAGGTTATGGATGCAGTATCATGTATTAGGAGGATGCACTTATTAATACGAATAAGACGCAACACTAAAATAACATTTCTTGCGTAATACTTGCACGAGCAATTTAAGTTACATTACGTTTAGTAATATCTACTTGCCTAAATCAAAATGGTAGTAGATGAATCTTTTTATTGCTAACCTAATGATGGAGCCCATTCTATTGTCTCTTAGACAGCAATTTTTGTATTGCAATGCAAGTATCACGCGAACGTTTGTTAATTTAATCGGCTTTCTGCTTCACAACGTACATTAAAACTGCATTAAATTCTATTTAACGGTGTGTAATGCATGCCTAGTTAAGTAATTGGAAAATTACTTTCGTGTTTCATGCAACGTGAATGCCGGTGTGATAATTATTGAATTGGAAAACAAAATTAAAAACCTGATATGAAATATTTCAAAATGAGACAAGTACACATTCCTCTTCGGGCCTCGGGCCCAAATATTACAAAAACTAAAGTCTAAACCCTTCGACTGAAGAAAGACCCATCTGAATTATTTAGTAATGAAACAATACAAAAAACCGGGCAAGTACGTGTCGGGCCACGCACAATGTAGGGTTCCGTATTTGCTACGCTTTGCTTGCTTTCAGATGAGTATAATGCCATATTCTATGACATTTGTACGTTTTCGTCAAATAAATTTTACCTCGGCTATTACTCGGTAACTAGTAGAGCCTACTTAACCGTTATAAATTTCCTTGTAGGTTCACTATATGGACTACTACCAAGAATTTTTTCGAATTTCTAAACATAAGACTTTCGAAGATGGAGTGGGGACCACCGTGCAAATCGAAAATTGGCACGTTAAATGTAAATAATTCGCAAACGGATCATTGTATCGAAAAATGATATTCCCACACCCTCGACGTTTTTAATAAACCTATCTAACTAGGATGGCTGGAGTAATCCGGCTCCCACTCTTCGCACGCACAAAGGGCACGTAGGCTGCCTAATTGCGGAGAAGGCCCGCAAGTCAACAAGTAACAAGTAGACCTATCTAACGATACCCCTCAACATGGGGTCGGCGCGAAAAAAAAAACATTCCTACTTTACATGTAGGGGGGGCCCCACAAAATTTTTTTTTTTCAAAATTTTATTCTACCACTTTGTTAGCATTATTAATATGCGTATACATACCAAATTACAGCTTTCTAGCATCAAGCGTCTAGGCGCTAGACCGAGAACGGACGGACATGGCGAAACTATAAGGGTTCCTTGTAGTTTACTACGGAACCCTAAAAATGAATACTTGTGTCACTTATTTTTTTTTTACCCAGTAATTATAAACGTGACGGTGGTTCAGGAAACAAAGCGGTTGATATCACGAGTCACGCAATATCAAATCGATCATTCACACATCCCACACGTGCTCTATCTAAAACTATCCTGGTCCATGCACAAGTTATAAAATCATAGAACTGTTATATTTTATTACGTAAAGTAATTATTATCTCTATTCTATTGCATTTATGTGTATGTATACACTACTATACACATATTAACAATGCTAACAAAGTGCTGAAACAAAATAATAATAAAAAATATATTTTTTCAAATATCCTCCCCCACATGTAAAGTAGGAATGAATTTTTTTTTTCGCGCCGACCCCATCTGTAGTAGTATGTTTAGATAGGTCTTTTAAAAACATCGAGGGTGTGGGAAAATCATTTTCCGATACAATGATGCCTGGTTTTTTTTTTACGATCTTTTCGTTTCTGTTTGACGATATAGTTATGAAATTAAATCGTTTTACTCAGATAGTATGTCAGTTCGATACATTCTTTAGTAATATAATGAGTCTATAATCTATATTGATCAATGTGATAAATAAGCTATATAAAGTACTAGCAATTGGACAACAAAGCAAACTTAAAAGAAACTGTTCAAATCTATTCGATTTAATTTCTGAGTTAAAAGGAAAAACGAAAGATTAAAGGAATATACTATGTTAATGAACTCTAAGAAGTAGATCGTTCGAAAGGATTTATAGGAATGCTTGGAACCGGTCTTTACTTCCGACGAACTCGTCGACTCCTAAGAGAGGCTGCGTCATTTGAGATTACTACGCTGTCGTAGATCTTTGAAGGTGGCATCGCAAGTATGTACTACACTTATTTATGACTTCTCTTTAACTATCATAATATTAATTATTACCACTAACTTATTTTATTAAGTTTAAAATATTAAAATGTTATGTTAACTTTGGCTTTGTGGTAAGGATATCTATTTTTACAACAAAAGTTTATTTATGACTCCATTTTATGATAAACATACTTGTATGCAATAATGTAAAATACAGGGTACCAAATAACAGCTTTCTAGCATTAAGCGTCTAGGCGCTAGACCGCGGACGGACAGACAGACAGACGAACATGGCGAATCTATAAACCCTTCCTATTAGTTTACTACGGAACCCTGAAAACGGAGTGTAAATTGGTTTTTACATAATTTTAGAATTTCATAAATAATATACAGATGAAACGTAAAAGTGGAATGAAATAATTCAATTAGGAAGAACAAAAAAAGATAAGTATATTTCTGGTTGACCAATTCGCAAAGTTAAAGTGCCATTCTCTGACCGCGCATAATCTATTAACATTTTGTTTAAAATAACACTCTTTATATAAGCATACTGTTGAATTCAAATACAAAGAGTATCGTAATTAATTATTGTCCATTGAAATGTATTAGCCGAGTGGCCGAGTCCTCAATCAAAATATAAGCTTTGGTAGCGTGTTATTTTTGAAACATGGCTGGTTGTTCATAACATGCTGCAGTAATACAGACTATTCAATAAACGGATACCGTCGATTGTGGATTATTTCGGTCTCGGGAAGCATAAACTGGCGAATGGCTCACCGCCGCCGACGCCCACAAGTCCTAACGCTCATAAGGAAACGCCAAGATTCAGACACATCGCCATGTTCTACATGTTCTTGAGACTAATAATGGTTGCCTAACTTAATTAATATTATGATATTTTATTGTTATGCCAGAATAGGAATTGATATGGTAAGGCTTCTTTTTTACACCTAAAACTTTAAGGTGACTACATTTTTGAGTTTTTTTTATGTTTTATTGTATATGCTTAGTAATATTGAAGACCCTAGGTAATTTACATTTTTGTGATAATTTTTTTCATTTACTTCAGATGAAATATTACTTTTTTTTATTTACTTCAGATTTTTTGTTCAATTATTTTTGAACATTACGCATTTCTGAATTTCTGAAGTTTTCTCTGCGTTTTATGGCGTTTTCCGTACCTTTTAAAATTCGCTCGTCTTTATTCGACTCACAGTGAATGATTCTACACTTTCGTCTAAAGCTGTGAACGTAAAAATTCAGAGATTTAACATTTGTGTGGTTATTTCAATTGTTTTGTTAGAGCAACATGTGAATAATTTACAAACACGTCGTTTTATTGTCGGTTGTCATGTTACACGAGCGTCATTAAATAATCCTTGGGTGTTCGCTGAATTCGCTTATGCAAATAACTTATTCATTTACTCGAGCACCTTTAGAACTGAGGCGGGAAAATATTTTTACGATATTATTCCTAGAAATTTAAACAATTGAATTTCAAATCTATGCATCGATACATCGCGTGATATATAGTTTTTCCCTATGAATTATAACCGGGTTTATGAAATTTACATTTTGATTTACGAGTGTTCGCTTTAATATTTATGGCTTTATGTCAGTCGTTAAATATGTATTTATTTATAATAATCTATTGCAAAATACTTATTTTATTTTAAAGTTCCTTGAAAAGCCATGTTAAACTAATATACGTTCAACACGTATCAGAAATTTAGTTATTGAAAATGTCAAAGGGCCAATTATTTCGAAGGAACTCCGTCGTGTGTTAAGACGGTCGTCTCTATTGGCGGAGATCCTTGTTAAGGGTCCACAGGACAGGCGTGATAAGCAATCAAACAATTTAGGTTAAACGCCGGTTCTGCTGCGTCTTTGCTATCGTAGACACAGTTTCCTAACATGCTTTGGTATACGCCCAGTTCTGGTACCACTTACGATTCCGTAACTATTGTATGTGCATAATCATTATAAACAACTTAGTAAATAACTACAGCAAAATCAATTTTCTAAATGGCTCGCTAACTGATCGCTTCATTTTGCAAGAGTGTGGCGCAAATGTTTCTGCATTAATGCTAATTTAGTAATTATTTTGAAAGCATTGATCTCGTAATTACTTACAATAAAATTATACATTAATATTTATGTCAGATTATTTATACTCTGAAGAAATATAAGAGTCGATATTTTTGCATTAAAAACTATATTCAAAACCCCTCAAATTGAAGCTTACAAAAATAAATAAGAATAATTGTCAACATATCATAAGTAAGTATATGTCTACCACCAACCACATCAATAAAATAAAGCTGAAGAAGATTGTATGTAAGTTATTTTCTTAACATAATATAAAACCATAGAATAATAAGTAGATGGTTATTTAAAATTCAAGGTTAATTGCTACAATATAACCAGTCAAAAACATAAGTACATACATAACAATGTTAATGAATGAATCATTACTATATTTTTAAAGAATATTTACTTTAATATTAAATTTATTACAATGGGTTATTATGAAAACCATTTTCCGTTTAACAATGGTGGTTGTGTACAAATAAATTAAAAGGTTTCTAGGTTAGCGTATTGTTTTATTTCTATTAGAATGTCCAGAATAATAAACCTTTTTCACTATGAAAATAGTTTGGTTTGCTCATATTGTTCAAACCATGCTCACACTACGCCGTGATTACATCGTCGATAACGTAAAAATTCCAATGCCGTTGTTACGAAAAGGTACTAATAAAAATTAGTGTATTCAACATACATGTGTAGATTTGATTACCACTATTTAACATTTGCTTTGAAAATGAATCCTTGGATTACAAATAATAATTACTATAAATCATGTAAATGTGAGATAACGAGATATTTTGTGACGGTACTGACGGTAAACCTCGGAGAAGTAACTTGATATTGTAGCACGTGTTGATTTTCTGCTCTAGTACGCAATTAAACGAGTAAAACAGTAATTTTAAATGTAACATTATCTAAATATCTCTATTACAATCATTACTTATAGTCGGTAATATGCAGTGATTTTCACAATCTCATTTGAAAATTCATACCACTTTAAATTTTCGTTTTTTTTTCTTTCATAATTAATAATAATTAAAATAGTTTTTCTCCTATTCGTAACACTAAATTAACTGGAACGTAATCAAATTTTTATTTAATTGAAATGTATGGCTTAGTTGGTTTAAATTTTGATTGAAACCAACCAAGCCATACCAAACCCAATTGTGAATTTAATAATTATAAACTTTGAAAACAAAACGTTTTAAAAGATTGTAGGCTGTGCTGCAATAGCTTTCATAGTTTTTTTCGAAACTCGATGAAGTTTGGCAAGCTTGTAAATAAAACTATGTAAAATATATTACATGAAAATGACTTTAACAGCACAATTTTTCATTCACTTATTTGTAAGGCTAAGAATAAAGCTTATTGGTTTTTTTAAGCTTCCTATTAAAAAGTTCTCACATGAATATTTTCTAAATAACTATATGTACAAAATTGGATTTTCTTGTGAATATAATAAAAACCTGTGTGAATATAAGGAACACTGCATATCGTGCGAAATCTTAACTGAACGGAGCCATTGTACCGCGTTGGGAACATCGAAAGTAATCGAAACAGACTGCTATTGTCCTTTATATCTCTGGTCCTAGCTTATTAGTGACTATGACTGTGTTTTGTAGTTGACACAAAGCCGTTCCCAACCAGTGTATTTCCACCTGTGAGAAAATTCATCTAGGCACCAGTCTCAACACGATTATCATCTTAAGGCTATAAAATAATTTTATTGCAGTTCCCGTCAGCATTATTTTCAAATAGCTGCATGCTTCGCTGTTTTCTACTGATCATTTTGATTGTATAAGAATCTTCACTAGGTTGTATTCATGTTCGCCTGAAAGGGACTACTGCGGTTCTGCGGTGATCCCACTTCTTCGGGTTTATATTTGGAAGATCGGTTTTTTTTTTGCACATATCTCGAAAACGACGAGCGTTATCGTAAAAGTGTATTAATGGAAATTGAAGATACTGAAATTCTTTACAAAAATGTATCAACACTTTTCCCCTATGAACTCGTGCGCACTTAAAACGCTTATTCTTGTTTCAAGCTCTACTCGTTTCTCGCTTGTAGTGTAGCAGTGGGACAGGTGCCTTTTGTGTTCTTTAATCACACGACATGACCCTCTACTATCGTTTCTCACAGTCGGCGCTACTTGAGATTAATTATCATGTGTTCCTGCACCACTGCTCTGAGATACGGGCGATTGTGGCCGCCATAAACACGGAAATGAAACCGTAGTGTGATTACAATGCACTTCCCAGTACCGCTAGCGATATAATTTAATCATTAAAATCACCAGTGTACGATATATTGTTTACTAACATTCATATAGAGTAAATACTTATCGTAGAGTCCATGCAATTATCATTAACTGCTAGATAGATGAAGGCTACCCATTCCCCATGTTGGTTAAGTTTGTGTTACATTGGTCCCAAATTCAAGACTACTAGGTTCTCGAATTGTGGTACAGGCAGGATGATTGCGCACATCACCTTTTAGCTTGCTTATTCCCCGCTGACATTCCTTCGGGTTTTGTCTTGGATAAAATATACAAGTCTAGAGTCCATTGCACAAATGACAAACAGAGAGCATACCTTCGCAGAAAATACAATGGGATGAGAAACGTTTTTCCTTTTTCAATGTCGTTTAGTAAAATAACATACGCTACATCTCGGTAACACAGTCATGTAAAGTAAATAATGTGTGCTCGTTGCAAAATTATCATTGAAAATGTTACAAAAATAGTTCTCTTCGGAATTATTTTATTTTTGACATCGTATTTATTTAAAATAGAATTACTTTTACCTAACGATATATGTATATCACGTACGACAATAGAAAATTTAACATCGCACTGCCTCCGAACCTTTATGGACTTATATGGAATTCCAAATAATACGCCCACTCTACATTTGCTTTTCCTTATATTTGTCCTGCCTTTCTCGTTAGCCACAGCCTACAGCGAAGGTCAGTTCTTCGATTACTTAACAAACATATCTTGGGTAGTGAGAGGGCTGGGTGACGTCAGGGTCTAGTGCGGCCCACTGGGATTTAATTGTCGCGATAAGAGGTTGCTTCGTGGGAGCTGGCAGCCGCGCACCCGTTTGTGACGTCACGGGAGTAATTACTGCGTCTTGATCACGTTTCTTGCGAACACTTTTAACGCTCCATATATTTCCAGGACAGCATACAAACGTTTATTTTTCCTCGTTAAATATGTGGTCATGATTCACTTAGGGTAACCTTGAACTTCCCGTATGACGTTCTACTTCTACTTTAGTTAGTGTATATGGAATTCTAATTATAGTTAATGGCCAACAATTTCACACAGTAAAACAGCGGTCAAACGAATTTTCGCTCGCAATATTCGGAAAGTTAAGCAACTTCACCGCACCCATTTCTCGGAGGATTTTAAGTAGTGTCAATTAGCTTGACCTTCATGCATCGTAACGTGCGTTAGACGTCACAGTAAAAATGGAAAAAAGTTAAACGGTAGTAGGTGACAAAATACTGGATAGAGAAAAAAATAATATTTCAGAATAATTAATTGAATAAAAAAAATGTAATCTAGTGAATTATGATAACAATATTAAAATTAATAAATATCTCTCACTCGTGCATGATATTCGCATTGATCCTATTGGGATTCTTGTGATCCCCGCCCTCTGCTATAATGAACAGACATATGATAATCATACCATTACAAAACATCTAGTACCAGTCCGTTAGTTCTCAGAGCTACATAAGATGAACTTCAAATCTTTAAAGACCCCTGATTCCGTTTAAATCCGTGGATCGCGAACGTTCTTGATTCGAACCCCAGGTGGCCCTAAGTGGTTAAGTGACCAGTCATGACAATAAAAAAAACGTTGATAAATGTAATTCTATATTTGGTAAAACACAGAAGTCATAACACAGTGCATAAAATGTATGAATGCTAACTATTGCTAACTCAATAAATGTTACTGCTTCTCCGCAATCAAATTTTGTTTCTTTATTTACAAATTGTTGAATTATTTGTAATGTTACAGCAATGTAGAAACGTTCTCATAATATACTAAAATAATTCAGTTTTATTTTAGCTATGCCACATGCAGCGCATAGAAGGCACTTGACTATTTCTAGGCGAAAGTAGCACGTTCTGCCGCCACCCGCCACAAACAAAGTAAAATAATGGAAAAACAAAACTCAGGTTTGCCACGCTCGTCGGGCCACTTAATATTCGTAAACCATCCTGTGTTTTACACATTGAATATTATTGCCCTTGTAACCAAGCAAATTCTGCATTTATTAATTTACTCGATGCGGCTGGAAATGCAAATATTGGAATCGGCGAAAATTTAAAATGAGCTGGTAAACATAGCAAACAACAGAAAATTGCCTGTGAATGACATGATATTGGATACGATATTAGCGTCAGATGAACAGAGAAGAGTGAGTCGCCGCCGGTTGGTGGACACGGGTCAGTGATACACAATGAAGCACTTCCTGCGCTGGCCAGCGAGCGGCGACCAAGGACACGCCAGCTGCCACGCGTGCAATCGGACACCCTCGCTCGCCTCTGAGCATTATCTTTAAATCTAGACTTGCCTAAACAATCAAACTGACACTTGCAAGATACTGAACAACTTACAACCACGCACTACGTTTAAATCGAATATCCATAACAGGAACCATAAATAACAACGCTCGTGTTCCAACAAATGGGCGTATCTGTTATTAGAACCAATTCGGTTTTAATTGCGTGTGTAATTAAATCTTACGGTGTAAGGGACGACCTGTGTATAGAAGACACGAGACACGTATGGGATAAAGAACACCGTGAACAGGAGGCTGACCGCGTCTGACCTCGTGCCAATTACCCCCCCATTAGCGCACTGGGCACAATACGCCGCCATTAAACGGATGTCCAGCTCGACGCTCCCGCACCCGCTCAATTTGCATTTGTTTGGAATTAGATCCTCACCGGCCGCGATCTTTGTGTCACCTGTAATGTAGTGTCCATGGCGCACTGTATGTACCGGTCGTTTTAATGATGCCGCATTATGTACAGTGCGGTTAACCTTTTCGTGCTATTATGGTCAAATTGAAAATATGAGGATGATTGCCCGCAGTGACGCAAGTGATGATTACCAGTGTGAGCGGAACTAAGGACGGCAGATTATGCATCAATTGTGTTAAAATATACACAAACAATTTGCAAAAATAAATGATACTAATGGTTTCTCTAGTGACTAATATAAAAATAAATGGTAAGTAAACAAACCGGCGGTACATGAAGAATAATGACAAATGGCAAGGTATACCTTATCGGAGCTCGGAGCGAGCGGTCTCCGATGTAACCGTTTTCCTCGGAGAAGTGAAATGTCGAGCGATGTCGTTAGCAAAGCCCCATCCAGTCGATATCTCCACCGCTAGATCCCTCCCCCCACTCAGTGAATCAAAGATAAGTATTTTTCGTTGTCTTATCGCTGATATTGCAAATTGCACTTATAAGTGCTTGTTTTTACTAACCATGAATTTTTTATGATCTCCATTTATCTGCATCAAATCATCTAGATTATTTTCATGCCTCAATCATATCACCATATTCATGCTTTAATATTTGAACGAATGAACCCTCACAATCCCGCAAGGCTGAACCATTTTTGTCAACCGAATTGATTGTACAAGAGAGAGTTAAATTTTTTCCAATCCACAATTTTTTACATTTGGATATGGCAGGCTGCCAGTTGCAGAAGCACCTTTCTTGTTCTGTACAATAGGAGGAGATAGCGACGTCGTCTTTCGTTGAAATATATTGTCCCGGCTCGCAGCGCACTCGGCAGTCGGCACCCACTCCGCCACTGATATGCAAATAGGCTCCCCGAGATCGTAAACCGTTTCATATCAGATTGTATAATTCGGAGCTAAAGTGTACAGAGTTAAAGATACCATGCCTTCTGATGTATCTATTCTGGTTAATTTTATACAAGTTGTTTCTTTTAATACGAAAGCAAAAGGGGCAAGATGAAAAAAGTTTGTGATTACTGAGATAATTTTAAATTTTTAAAAGGTTCCAAAACCAATATTAACCATCGTCTTATAAAATTATGAAAGGGTAGCCTTCTATATTAAACAACGAGAAATTTTATCCTTTTCTCAGTATAGCAAGTGCTTGGTTTGAATTTCATTCAGAACGTTCAAACAACGACTAAATCTGAAACAGGTATACGTACCTAGCTGCTGTCAGCTTGGAATTCATGACCCACGGATTTCTAAACTGACAAGGTAATGCCACCTTAATACCAGTGCCAGAACTCCAACCTTGCTATCCAGATGTCACTGCAGCGCAACTATGTTGCTGGCTCATAAGATCAATGGGGCTTCAAACATGATCAACGTAGACTGTTACATTTAATGTATAGTCAACCTTATCTAAAGATTTACCGTAATTTTAAGATCATTATTATATCCTTAATGGTGAGAGTTCAACTGTTTGTCAAAGAGTACCGAAAAAACCTTGGCTCACGTTTTTCAACGTCCATTACAAATCTCATAACATCATGGAAAACATCACGAGAATCACGACCAATCCGACCATTTATGAATCCGAAAAATATGGCTGCCAATTCAATTGCATCAACACAAACGTACAGAACATCATGTCGTGCTTGCCTAAATAAAATAGCAGATTTCCGACTAAATTGTACAAGAATACATCCCTCACACGAATATTCAAGTTATATTATTTTTTGTCATTGTTGTTATTAATCCCATATCAATAAGCGACAAACGTAGCGCTACTGGTTTCTGTATCAAAGATCTAAGGTCTCTTCCTAAAATACTCTAGAGAAAGTCGAGGTTTTGCTTAGTCGTGCCGCCGCCATGGGCAAATATCGATGGTTGACTCGATAATATTGGCTTTTGTTCTATTGCAACGTGTTCGACCGGTAAATCCTAGATTTATATGTGTACTGATTAATCGCTGAACCACGAACCAGTACTTGCTAACCGTAATAATTGGCTTCGATTCTTCCCAATGATGTAGTTAGTGGTGAGGTATAAATATTCCTAATACATAATATTACCAAACGCAGAAATAGTGTCTAAATGCAGCTCTTCCTTATTTCTAGAATATAAGTAAGATAACTGGAAATGCATCTTATTCTGTATGCAGGAAAAAGTGAAGAAATTGGTATTTACTTTGTTATTTTCTCTCTGACATTTCTTTTTTAACGCTAACGTTTGCTACTCGTCACACTTAACTCTATAAACATGAGCAATGAGCATATAAAAAACAACGCCCAATCCTTCATAATATATGACAAGACTGATAGGCACTCTTCGATGCCCGTGGGATTTTACAAACATAAATCAATGTTTATTATTATAAAACGCACGTCATGTGGCCGAGTTGCCTCTGTATGGGGATATCCCATAATTATCCCACTGCAGGAATTTAATATTATATTACGTCTGTTTATCAATATAAATGAGTAAGTATTTAGTTATTTTATAGAATTCCCTATTATGTAAAATCTATAAATAAATTGTATTGTGACATAATATTGGTGTTTGTAACACTTATGTATCTTTTACAAAATTCTTTCTTGTTATTCCCTGTGGTAGTATATAAAGAACACCTTAAGGTTACGATTAACAAAAGGAAAAATAGGCCACCGTTATATCAGTATGCTTGGCGAGTAGCTTAATTAGTCAAGAGTAGTTCGACCCCCCACTTTGTCCCGTGCGTTGCTTCGGAACAAGCTCTCTCTCTATATCATGTGTAGTGTAGGCCCTTCCTCCTACATCCTCCGTGATTAATACATGCATAAGTGGATTATTGAACGTAGTTGTACGGTGTACCACTAGTAAGAAGCTTAAGGCGCTTAGTAATCTCATAATAGGTACTATTTTAACCGCTCGAATGTGTCTGTACACCAGTTATTCGAATAAGTTCAGGCACCAGTTCTCCATGATGGTGTAAATCCACATTTTTTTGTGTATTGGGTTCGTTGTGCCTTTTGTTCAGAAAGTATAAAGACATTTTTGTTTTATTATTTCCTGCAAAATTGTGGATGTGGTTAGGAAAAAATCATTTTTCAAAATAAATTTAAGTACCTGTCTCATTGGTCAGTTAATTCTGCAAATTGTGAAATTCACTTTAATCCTTATACAAAACTAAATAATGAATTAACTAAGAGACACTAAACAATATTATATTATTTAAGTTTATTAAACCGATAAAAAACTAAGGAATATACTTTACAAAGAATCGATAAAAAAACGTAAACCTAGACACCAGCAACAAAAAGAAAAATCACTTTTAATACATTTATCGTAACTTTTTTTTGTAGGTACAGCAGAAGCTGTAAATCAAGGAAATAAAATAATGCATTCGTAAATAAAGGGATCAAGCAACATACGAACCTTTCTGGCTCTGGCTATAGTTTTGTATATTGTCAGAAGGTATAATAGCAGTACGGCAGGTACCAACCCAGGTAGCACCTGTCACGTACAAATCTTCCCACAGCAAGCAGAAATACATTAAAGGCTCGTCGAATATAGAGAGAATGCAATTTTATATATTTTTGTTAATAACTAACCAATTATTAGAAGTACCTAAGAACCTAGAAGAATATTAAGACCAGTAATTCTTTTTTAATCCAGTGAAAATATGTCAAACATAAGACCCATAAAATAGGTAGTATGTTAAAACAAAAATTTTATTTTCTTCTTAGATTCTAGAAGATAAAAAAACATAACGTACTAAATTAAACATTTAGTGTTCTGGAAGATCCCGTTTCATCATTAATGAACACAAATTTTTGACACGACTTATTATTTTTGAATATCTATAAGAAATCTAATTCTGTTGTGCCTACGCTCTGGTCCTTCGAGCCGGACGCTAACGTTTTTTGTCCGTTTCCCCGTCTCTACCTGAGCACAGCGAGGGGTGAGCTAGAATAGTAAACTGGGACTGCCACATGTGGTTGCAGTTTAATAAATATATTACATTCGCTATTATTTAACTTAATACCATGTCAAATCATACTGTGAGACGTCACTGAAATAATATGAGAAATACAATAGTGTTGTGGTCATTTATTTTAATACAAAATATTGGAGCGATATTAAATTGTTTTCATCCAAGTAAAATCTCATAGCGCAATGTATAGCTTTAAAAAAAATTATGAAAGTTGAATAAACTCGCACAAAGATAGAATAAGTAAAGCGTCTAGTTTGGAAATTTATGATGAACATAGTAATATCTATCCCCTTTTGTCTTATTCATGACTAAATGCATACCTCCTATTTTTTCATTCCTCGAATGCATTTCTATTTTATGGCCCCTCATTTAGAAACGTCAACACAAAACAAAAAATATTGTAGCGTAGAACCGGCAACGCCATATCGAAAACGTAATAGCATCAACGCACGCGCATGTTAGAAAAAGAGGCAAAGAGGCCTGTTTGGCGAGTTCGGGCTGCGGAGTCGGGGGGCGCCGCTGTCGCACCAGTGCCCGAGCCGAGTGCGCCGCGATACCACGCGCGAGCTGCGCCCGATCCGACTGTAGTAAACACTCCACTCAAGTAACTGTTGCACTCCCTATTCTAAAACCGGTTTCGTTTCTTGTGATCGAAGTGACAGACCCTGATTTTGTGGTCGCTTGTGTTCGATAATTGTGAATACTATGACTGTGCCAGAAGACGAGATAAATTAAGTGTGAAGTGTTCGTGCATTTGAATTTTGTTACCATGATGCGATGACCCTTGCATTGGAATTGGATAACGATTGGATTACCTGAACCGGTGCATATTTGAAAACGGTGAGGTTCCGCCTTCAATTCTGCTTCAATTATGTATGCGTGAGCATGATATCGACAGACGTGCATGCAGAGGCCTCGGCCCCAAGCGGTGTGGAGGCGGCCAAACAAAAACCCGTCGACTAGGGGAGCGAAGTAAAGAGCGCCATTGTTGACACACGGCAAGCGTCTCTCCACGAACGAGTCGACTCTACGGCTCTACCCAGTAAAATTACAGTTGAAAGCAGTGTCATGCCCTCTTTTGTTTGAAGCCGCATACACATGCTTTAATATCTGAAAGCTCGCGGCCTCTTCATTTTAAAACAGGGCAAATTAGCCGGACCAATTAAACGTAGTACAAGTTCTTTATCTCTGCTTGTTATAAATGTGTAATGAAGATAGCATCCACGTCACGACAGTACATTGTAGGCGAATTGAACTAATAACCGTTGTTATTCTTCATATAGATAAGAAGTAGGTAGGGATGCAATACAATAATACTCTAATTACACTACGATAATCATAATCTTATCAAAACAGTCACGTTAAGTGGACGAAATTTGATTCTGTTGACTGGAATGTATGTGAAAACATCATATCAATTACATACTTTATTTATGCTATAATTTTATGATAAACAAAAAGTACTTTATCGGTGTGTTTATTCCCACAATATTCAACTTGTCGACTCATTTTATTCCTGTTGTAGACGATTGACTTTGATTTTGATTAAAATGATGATATCAATAGTTTAGCTATACTTAGTCTTAATTGAGAATGTTTTGCATCATTTGCCCAGAAACTCCGCCAAGTCAAGAAATTCTCGGAATCTCCACGCTAATTGAAATAACAATTATTTTCACTCAAAATTTGACGGACAGGAACTGGATGAATTTGAATCTGCATTTTTGCTAATGAAATTGATGCTATTTTGAAAGCTGATGCTGCAATCTCAGTGATGTAGATGTAGACATTAAAATAAAACAGACGAGTGAAAAGTATTGGCGAACTGATAAACTTTGTTTAATGTGTTTATTTCAATATTACTAAAGAATTGTATAAACCTACCCCCCGAACAAATATTTTGATAATAGGAATCCTTTTAGTTGGTTTTTGTTAATATTCAATGTAATTTTAGTTAACACGAACACAAGCACTTTTATAGCTAAACATAAAAATGTGATCATCACATCAACCCATAATCATCCCACTGGCAAGGATACGAGTCTCTCTTCAATCGAAGGGGAAAGATTTTTTAGTTACGTATCAGTTTATTTGGTCTAAAGAAAAATATAACATCATTCAAACTACTACAGGGATTATTCTTGTTATGACGTTGACGCAGAATAAGAACACGGCAGACACAACTTTAAATTTAAAATATATATTGGTATATTTAATAAATAAACAAAACTAATTTACGCGTGCTAAACTCCATACAACAACTAATTCCGTTATAAATAATAGATTTGCCTTTATCTTTGAGATAGGTAAACATTACTCATACGATGATAGTAAACAATATCAAAAGCTTGACAAGTCTGAACTTTAGGAATGTTATTATAACCATTATATTAAATTTAACTTAATGACTCACCCCATTCTTTAGCGACCTTTTATATAAATAGAATTAACAATTTACTACTTAAGTAAATTATATCGTTGTGAATGAAAGACATTATCACATCCTGCGTAATTATGTGTGAGTCATGTCAAATCGTCATTTACAGCTTGTGTTGTATCTACATGTGCACAAACATTACGTTAAAAAACATCATTATGTTTACAAAACAATGAAAAAGCTGCCAACAACGACCAGCCGAATACTGGCATGCGAATAAATAAGCAATTCATTGTGAAACTGTCGACAAAAATGTGCCAATTTTAAGAAAAATACTTTCTGTGTCTTTCCTATGCATAGCAAAACTTTTTTGAAAATACTTATATAGAAAATAAATATGTCTTCTACCCGAACTGTGCTTTAAAGAGAAGAAGTCTGTTAAAACTTTAAGAACAAGTATGTTAAAACTTTTACACAGGTTTTTGTTCAGTGACTTAATATTCGATTAGAAAGATAACAGTTTTAAAATGTGTCAGATAATAAAAAAAACTAAGATAAAAAGTTCTCCGCTAAGTTATTGAGCATCACCTAACATTTCAACACGTTTGAACATTCTCTGCAAGTTACTTTAATGTTCCACTTGTGAGTTCTGAAGAGCTTTCACAAACTCGTTTTAAGAAGCAAAAAAAATCATTAAGGTGCGATGTTATAGTTATGCACAATTGCAGCTTTTGAATTAAGTATAATCTCTACAGCTTTCAAAGCTTTAGCTCCAGTTAACAAATATAATAGGATTTTCAAAGCATTTTTGGATTTTTAAGTAATTTTTTAAATTTTATTTTACTACCCTCTATCTGCTATTCCTCTATGTTCTACCGAAGGTACGATTATGATTGTTGAAAATTATAAATAAATTTTATTATTATTTAAAAGTACACATTCTTTTAATAGCTAACAGAGCAGCTAGTAAATAATAAAATATGTAAATGTAATGAAATACGGCTTCCTCGAATTCACTGTCAATGAAAGAATAATATATACGTACGTGAAATATACTTTTTGTGAATGTGAAAAATAGCATGACTGTACATACATTATTTCAACAGACGTATTGCCTAACAACTAAAAAAAGGTCTGATTTCCCCTCTGAGTTGTGCGGGCCGGACAGCAGCTGCTCCACGTCAAAATCAGTATCTTGGCCAAATCTTTGGCTTAGGTAGCGAACCCTGATACGCCTGGTGGGTTATACAATGCTATGTAAAAAGAGAAACCTCTAACGTGTATTACGATTATAAAAGATTATCACCTTACGACAGACAGATTGGTAGATAACATGGTCTTTTGAAATGCCAGTACATATTTTGGGCATAGACAATCCTGAATGGCAAGCCACGAATAATTTTACTGAGTGAAAACTTCCACAATCAGTCTGCACAAATATTATAAAGAGGAAAGATTTTTATTATGTTTGTAATAAACTCAAAATGTCAACTAGTAGGGTAATAAAGGACATAATGCCGGTGCCTTACCAGTTACCATTGTTAACAATAATTCGATGTTTAAGTTTTTAACCTTTTCATACCTTACCAAGGTTGGACAAATAATTCACATGGTGACTTTGACAGAAAACAAGCGTGTCTGTGCCTCATGAATCTATTACAATTTCATCGCATGTTTGACATACTTTCCATCGTAGTTTAAAGCGTACTGACCGCTGTTTGCTCGTAACTGTACCTATATATCTAACCCGTTAACTTTGCAACAACGAGGTCCCTCTAATTGCTATATAAACATACTCGTTCTTTGGAAAAGAGTGCAAATTGATAGTATTAAGATCTACAGGCGCTAGATACAGGTTAACTTAAGTGAACACTTGTTTAAACACTGTGTTTGATAATATTTTCCAAAAAGCCTTCAAATATTTGTGCTATGTATGTTTAGAGTCGGTATTACAGACAGATTTTACTGATGCTAAACATGTAGTGAATTTTGGAGAACAAACAAAAACAACGTTAAATATTTCTGTCTATAAATAACAACATCACATAAGCAAGTACTTTCGAACATAATTATTCATACTACTCCACAAAGGGTTTAGAAGCACTAAATAATGTTATAGATTATACAGAGTAACATGTATCATAATGATGAAACAATCACCAACGCATTTAACAATTATAGCCAATATACAACACCTGTCAAGCCCTACCTTTAGTATCTCTCTACGGGTCGAGTCGAAGTGGTTTCTAGTCTCACCACGTATCCTATCGCATCTTTTACAGACACATTTCACGGCTGACAGCGCCAGAAGCGGCAATAAATTGTATGCTGATATGGAAAAATGGTGCGAAACTGTCTTTTATCGTCTTAACATAGTCCTACCCGTACGTTGGCCCCGGGCAAGATTACTTATTGCGGTCGAGAGAAAAACCGCAGCTTCCCGAGTTGCGGGATCACGTGGGACTTCAAGGCTCAAATGTCGACAGTGCCTATTTGTATAATACATGTTTACCTAAGTTTAAAATCCTGGGTGGTCGTGAGATTGAAAGCTAAGACACTAGTGAAGTGCGAGTTTTCGTTCAAAACTTTATGCTTTTTGTGGTTTGCAAAATCTTTGTACAAAATATCAAAACTTCTGTTGAAACTATTTTATCACCGAGATTGACTATGAGCACAGCTATGAGTGTACGCTCAATGCGTTAGTAATTTTTATTTTCTACAAAATATCACGTACTGCACGTTTAAAATAACATTTGCGCATAGGAAATTCAGACAGAACATCCTCGGCAACACAAATGAAACTGGTTCTGCAAAAGTTAACCGGAGTATGTTATTATAAACGACAAGTCAATACACCTGAGAGCTGACCGTAGCGACACATCTACCTGTAGATACAACCCCAACTCGTTCCATTAAATATTCATTTGAATCGCTTCTTTACATTTTTATATCTTTCTTATTTCGTATTCGAAGTTAGAGCGACGTCATATTTATTACAGCAACCTTTCCGTAGCGGCAGATGTTATCCAGCGCACCTAACGCTTATTTACTTTATGAAATGAATCTCATTAAATGTATACGAGTATTCGCGGTCGTACGAATTCTTGCGTCGTTTCACGGTTTTGTAACGTACTGGAATCGGGATTTTAGAATAACGATGCTATTACCTTCGTCCCGGTAACCGCCCGTTTGTTTACGGCAGTAATTGTGCCGCTATGCCAGATCCAGCGTCGATAAATTATAGGTTCGAAGCGCAATATATCGACGCATCGGAATTTGCGCTAACGAGTTATAGACTGGCAATATCACTCGGGATCCCAGATGGATGCGGAACAAGTATTATTGTAGTATTATTGTTCTGAGGCGCGCCATTTGGTGCAGCGCAGCGCCCCTGCATGTGTCAGGTCTTTTGTGCACCACATCTGTGCAAATGCGCACCGCTTCCCGTTACAAACTCCCAACCCTTTTCGTTACAATATCGTAGCGAACATATGACGCAAATTTTATTATGTATTCTAAACTTGTCCATGTGTATACATTTTGTGCGTGTTCATTTATTCATAGTAGGGTGATATTAAAAGATTAAGTACATATGTACTTACTTCTATTTTGTGGATGAGGAAACATTGAACCTGCTTCTGTTGAACGAACGGAAAATGGATTCAAATTATTAATCACTTTTCCTTAATTAAATACAATACACATGATACATAGATAGATAGAACACAACCTGACACATGCAAAAATGATTTTCCTCATAAAGACGACGATTCAATTTAACCATCTGATACTATCAATAAAACGTGACTTAAAAAACAACACATTGCTACATTGTAATGTTAGTGTGTTTTGAATGTCATGTTTTAAATTAATCATAAAAGACTTGTACAAAAATTTGTTGAATAAAAAGTACGCAATTGAATTCAACCTTAAAACAACTTGTTTACAAAAATCTGTCTTTACATAATGTGAAGGAAAGGACGTTGGTTCGACGGCGACGTGCTATCACGTCTTCAACCATTACCATAATACTTATTTACTGTTTTTATGTTAATTACGTGACGGTACAGAGTTCGGACAAATACATACTGTACCTGAATTTTATTACGTGTAATATTTGTTGCGAAGACTACATAAAAGTACCAACTTATATAAATATATTAATTTGTGCCACATAGCGGTTAACGAGCTTCCTGTATTTCTGCAACATTTATAATATCATCACAGAGTTTACAGAAATGACCCCACATAAAATTATAATGTCACGATTTGCATAACCTCATCAGATCATCACAGCAAAGATCTATCTTCACTCAATATCTGCCATATTTTAATTATGTACGGTACGGCATTCTTGGAACAGGATGTTTCTAAACTGTAAGAAATTACACATCACATCAGTGATGTGATTCCTATTAAGGAACAATTAAATTTTTCAGTAGGCATCTGACTTTAGTTCTTGTAATTGGCAATTATCTAGTAAAAATGCCGAAATTAAGTATGTCGCAAAATAATATGAACATTTCCAGACCACCCTTATTATCCAGGCACTTATTAAAATCATAAACCATTTATATCCTTTTCTGCAACATTATTCGGTTTACGACAGTAATTCAAAGTAAAAGATCTGCATAAAAAACGAAAACGTCTTGCAATAAACCGTATCGAGGCATAAAAGGTGGATTAAAACGAGATATCGTTACAAAGTGGATAGCGAGTTCCCGAGACGAGACAATCGAGTTCTGGTTCTCACGATCGTTGGAATAGTAATATTAAAAAGTAGAATGCGAATCCTGACCGGCGTCCGTGCGTAAGTCTTGGCTGGATGTTGCCGTGTGACCGGGAACCAGTCGCATCGCTTGCGTGTACATCCTCTGCAATGCATCGTTAATTTATATTTTTTTATTCATTCTTTTGTTTTTTTAATTATGAGTATCCTGCAGGCATCGATCATGATATGTGCCTGTAGGTTTATGATACGCGATAAGTTTTAATCCCTTTAATTTAACACAGTTGAGAAATTGAAGGTATAAATAAACAGTGACATTTAGGTACCCAATGTGAATTCGATTTGATGGTAATTGCATTGTCCCCATGAGTAACCCCAGTGTTAGCAAAATCTAACACTGGCGTAGGTACTGTAATCAATCAGTGAGCAAAATTCAAAAATAATCATGCTTCAACCTATTGATAAGATTTGCACACAAAAATTTACTGCTTCTCAGAAATATTTTTAATTTAAACTGATAGATTTTTTTACAAATAAAAATATGTTTTTGTTGCAGTGTGCGACGGACGATGGCGTGTGTAGGAAGGGCGAGGTATTAAGCCAAGATGGTCATAGTTCGAGCGGTTCTAGTGCTCCTAGTGTCCACGGCACAGGCCTGGATGCCAGACAGCAGCGCTCACATCGAACTTAAATATGGTAAGTTATTGTAAACTTTTTAAAAATAAGTGTTAGGTACAGCATCCAAGTTTTTATCATGCCCACCTACGCTCAGTCGTTAGTCGTTGCCATTTTTTGCATAAGTTATCAACGACTACCGCAGGTGTGCGAACCACCACCACGATGTGACTGACATGTGAGAATTTCCCAACAATTGTTATGAAATCGCAAACTACCATTGTTGTTTAATCGCCGTACAATGGGAATATTGTTCGAAAGATGAACAAAAACAGATTTCTACATGGCAACCCGTAAAAGTTTTGGATTTCTTTCTTTTTTTTTTGATTCTGGTATTAAATCGTGCCCGATGCGTGCCCGTAATATAAAAATCCCTAAGCTTATAATCCAATTGGGTTATTTCTGACAATTTACTAATCAGTAACTGATTAATACATTTTACACTCTTTAACCTGTGTCGCATAGAACGTTGGCTGTTCGCCTGCTCTCGACATTAACGACGAAGTGTTTATTTTCTAATAATAAAATTACTTAGGGTAAGCTGTCGTCCCTTCAGACATATCTGGGTTATATTATACACACCGTAAACTGCAAATCATGCCAACTCACCTAAATCATGCGTTTAGTGTTTGCGTCGCCCAGGCATTATTATTTTTAGTTTACTTACTTAATAATCCATACGTGTACTCTGCTCTATTACTAGTAGTGACTCGGTAAAAGTTTTAATGAATTGGTTTGTTACAGGCGATGAAACTTCTGAACAGTTTGTAGGCAACGCCACGGCTCCGGATCACTTCCGTATTTTAGACAAAGATGACTTTTCCATTATAGTTGGTGGAAGGTGAGTAAAATACTGGCTTTTTTAAACAGATTTAAATACTAAACGGAATTTTATAAATGTACCGTGATCACAAGGGTAAAGGTTGCACATGCGATGCGACATAGTCGTTGGACTTCGTCGATACCGACAAAGATAGAAAAGAAAAATTACATCCAATATTTATCCATACAAGTTACTTATGCATTTCAAAGAGCTTTCTTTCCACAAGCTCACCATCTAAGACAGGCTTTTCCACGCCCGTACAATCTGTTTAAGATGTGCATACCTAATTGGAGTCTGCATACTGAATACATTTTATTTCGTTACAGAAACACAGTTTACAACCTGAGCCTCTACGACCTTTCAGAAAATGTGGATCAGGTAAATATTTATTTTTATTCGAGTAAGTATAATCGGAGAAACACAAGGTAGGAACGGAGTGGGCTTTCTAGTAAAAAGGCATCTGAAAAACCAAATAATGGAATTTATAGGGATCTCAGATCGTATTGCAGTCCTAAATGTAAACATCCCAAGCCACAAAGACACATGGTCGTTCATCCAGGCCTATTCACCGACTGAAAAAGCAACTAAAGAAGAGATGAGTACGTTTTACAACGACCTACATAATACTTTAACCAACTACTGCCACAAGCAAATAGTGCTAATGGGTGATTTCAACGCTCAAGTTGGAGAAAGAAGGAAAAACGAAGATTTAATCTTAGGCCCATATAGTTCCGGAAAAAGAAGTAAAAATGGGGAGGCCCTCATAAATTTTGCTTACGAACACAAACTTAAGATTCTCAATAGCCTATACAAGAAGCGACCCAATCGTAAATGGACATGGATTTCCCCAGGAGGAAACTATAAAAATGAGATAGACTTCATATTAACTAATCAACACAGAGCATTCACTGATATCAATGTTATTAATCGTTTTAACTTCAACACAAACCATAGGATGATTCGTGCTAAACTAGTAGACAAGCTCCCAAAGAGGCCCAGACCAAACGTCCAAACCAATACAGGAGAACTAACTACAGACTCCAAAGAAAAGATTAAGATTAACATTGAAAAATCTTTAAAGGACTTCCAAGAACAAACAAAGAATGCCACAACTCAGGAAAAATACAACAAACTGGAGCAGATAATACTCAACAGCACAAGAGGCACAGTAAAAAGAAAAGATAAGGCTGGATATCTATCTAAAACCACCAAGAACCTGTTAGAACAAAGAATAGGACTGATTTCATCAGGAAGAAACCTCAACAGGAAAGAAATTGCCAAACTAAACCGAGAGATTAGACATAACCTCCAAAAAGACCGAAGACAAAGGAGACAATATGTTATCAAAACCTACGTCCAAAAAACTGGGGGAATAAAAAGAGCTTGGAAGGATCTCACGGAAAGCAAAGAATGGATTCCTAAGTTAAAAAACAACTATGGTCAAATACAGTCTAAAAGACTTGAACTTCTAAAAATTGCTACAGACTTCTACATCGACCTGTACTCGAGTACACTACAAATAAAATCAACTAACTTGGAAGGGAACGACAAGGTGCCAGAGATTCTTCATAGCGAAATAAAGAGAGCAATTGATACTCTTAAAACAGATAAAGCGCCAGGTCCAGACAAAATATCAAACGAGCTACTTATAAACACGAAAGAGGTGCTGATACCAACGCTAACAAGCGTGTTCAATGACATTCTGCAATCTGAGGAAATACCATCACAATGGACAATCTCGAACATCATCTTACTGTACAAAAAAGGAGACAAGCTAAATATTAATAACTATAGGCCGATAAGTCTCATGTCGAACATATACAAACTCTTCGCAAAAGTCCTACTAAATAGAATAACAGTACTGCTGGATGAAAACCAACCAATTGAACAGGCGGGGTTCCGGAAAGACTACTCTGTTATAGATCATATCCATACAGTGAATCAAATATTCGAGAAACATAATGAATACAATGTACCAATATATTGCTCCTTTGTAGACTATAGCAAAGCCTTCGACTCTCTGGAACACGAAAAGATCTGGGAAGCACTAAAACTTCAAGGAATAGAACATAAGTATATAAGACTTATAAAAAATGTATATGTAAACAGCACTGCCGAGATACAGCTTGAAAAGAAAGGAACTGCGATAAGGATACAGAGAGGCGTACGGCAAGGTGATCCCCTGTCTCCAAGCTTGTTCTCAGCCGTTCTGGAACAAATATTCAGGAACTTGAGCTGGGAAGAAAACAAAAACTATGGCATTAAAGTTGACGGAAGACTCCTGACTCACTTAAGATTTGCAGACGATCTTGTACTCTTCTCGAGAACACCAGAAGAACTCCAAAACATGCTTCTAGAATTGAACGCAGAAAGTAGGACAGTTGGATTAAGTATGAATACAGAAAAAACTAAAATCATGACCAACAACAAAAAAGAAACAATTAAAATAGATAATAACACCATACAATATGTTGAGGACTACACCTATCTGGGCCAGACGGTATCCACCGAAAAGTCTATGGAAAAGGAAATTAACATAAGAATATCCAGCGCCTGGAAAAGATTCTGGTCGCTGAAGGAGGCCATGAAGTCCAAAGACCTAAAAACCACCATAAAAGGAAAACTTTTCAACACCTGCATTCTACCAGTCCTAACTTATGGGTGCCAAACATGGGCTCTCAACAAAGATCAATCTAACAAACTTGAGGTGTGTCAGAGAGCGATGGAGAGAAGCATGATCGGCATTAACCGTCTAGACAAAATAAGGAACACAGCTATAAGGGAAGCTACTAAAGTACAAGATGTCACCATAAAAATCAGAAAGCTTAAATGGAGATGGGCAGGTCATCTGATACGAGGAAGTGATAAGTGGAGCAAACTGACAACTATATGGTACCCAAGAGACAAGAAGAGAAACAGAGGCAGACAAAAAAGACGATGGGAAGACGAGATAATCCAAACTGCAGGCAAAACTTGGACTAGACTGGCGAAAAAAAGAAAAGAGTGGAAGGGGTTAGAGGAGGCCTTTGCCATTGGGCATCCAAACTGTCCAACAACATTATAAAAAATAATTGTTTTTCTGTAATAGTAATTTAAGTATCACAGTTTGAAATAAAGGCTAATAATAATAATAAAGTATAATTAATTATTCCAATTAATACACTTATAGACGTGAACAAAAAGAGAACCCAAAAAAGGTTTATTCGTGCGTATTAGCGGTATTAGCCAAACATTATTGAACTTATTTAAATATTTTGGACTTCTTTTTTACAGAATTTACTGATATTTGGCTAGTTAGGTAAGCGCGATAATTATATTAAAAGGAATACCTAGAACTTTTTTGTTCCCTCTATACCTAAACCAGTGCTATAGCTTTGTACCTAGTTTGATTAAT
The DNA here is from genome assembly GCA_905163395.2 of Endotricha flammealis. Classification (NCBI taxonomy): domain Eukaryota; kingdom Metazoa; phylum Arthropoda; class Insecta; order Lepidoptera; family Pyralidae; genus Endotricha; species Endotricha flammealis. Next base: position 8,243,248 of record LR990853.1, read on the forward strand.
TTTTCGTCAGTAGATTACAAACTGGGTAAGTTTTTATAGGTATCAGGTTTTTAAGTGATTTAATTTTTATATCTGTGGCGAATTATGCATAAACCACTTTTATGACAACTATATAAAAAAATAACTGCTATTTCATTATCTAAAAATGCACTGTTATGTAACAGAGCCCATAGTGTTTGGGATACGGCAAATGAATTTGATAACGTTCGTTATCGTTTATGTAACTATTTGATTTTACCACAAAAATTGATAACAGCTGCGGAACGGTAGCCAGCAAAAATGATATGATTGTATTTTTTGCAAGCAACCTTATCTAAGACTTGCAGTATGCCAGTCGCCTTCCTGAGTTCCCTAGACATTAATTCAAGGAAATCACATTTATTTGGTTATAAATTCTGAAGAAATCATATTTTAAACATGGTATTAGTCATATTATGGTATAGAATGTGTTTATAAATTACTAGGCTGAAGCTATGCATCATAGAAGCTTTATAATTATTTGCATAAGTATTTACCTAAGTTACTTATACGATTTTTTACAAGAGTAAACCATCATGTCTTAATACTAGGATTTACTACTCTCAATCATCTTTTGGTAGGTGACTTCACTATTTGCAAAAGGTAATTCAACTTCTGAGTCTCTATAGGTATGCCAAAAACAATCATATACTTACAGATATTATTTCACGAAGAGCATTTGGCTATGAATGTTGTAATGTTCACATGCACACATAAACAATGTGCATGTGCACGTATTGTAGTGTGCGTAACTTCGGAAACGCTCGTAAAATCAGTCACGCACACATAAACAATGTGCATGTGCACGTCTACCAACATTCACAGCCAAATCCTCTTCGTGAAATAGAATATCTGTAGTTAAATTTCTTTGTTTATACAGTTGTTCACTTTCATTATACTTATATCCGACTGTACCAAACGAATAGTATCGTACTCCACAACAGGTTTATGTATCTAATCTTGCGCAAACAAGCACACTTCCCCGTCGTCGCGCCGGTTTCTTAAGCCTGGCGTTGCACTCACCGTTTATTCTTAGTTACGATCCATTACGTGGAGCATTGTTTATTTTTCAAATCTTATAAAATGATTTACTATATTACAAATAAGTACCTACTTTGTCTGATAATATTTTTTATATCGAATAATAATTATTGTGGAGAAGTTATCCACCATATTGGGGACCAAAACCTACAAATAGTTTAGTATATTTTTACATGACCTTATACTTTAGAATTTTTTCCTATGTCTTCAATATACCAAACTACGATCCTTATTTAATAATCAATTTTTCTTGCTTTAGATGTTCTAGTTCAAAATTGATTACAGCCATTAATATTACAAATTTTAAAAATCTGTTGATGTAAATCACCATAAGCACAAATTCCAAACTGAGTTTTGATGCCCAAAATACCAACATCAGACGATTAACGAGATCACAATGTGCGCATGAAATAAAAATACGATAGGAACGGAACGTAGGGCGCTACATTATTTGGCACTATGCCATCTCCAGTCAAATATTACCGATGTTGCTCGCGTCAAAAACAGCGTTTTGTTGGGTTACTTATTGTTGAGTTACTTAGCTTAGCTACTACATAGTACCAAAACAAAAAAACTGTCGCAGACATGTTAGATGTAATTGCATTAGAAGCATATATGAATAGAGAAATGGCTAGATTCATAACGTTTTTATGTTAACATTATGCATTAAATTGTCTGTTTTCCATTTAAGGACATAGTAAAAGTATTTACATATCTGTTATACAGGTAATGAAATGTATGTACTAGTTGTTGTTGTTATAAATAATGCCAGTAATTATGATACGTCATTGACATCCAAGAATGAAGCAATATTTTAAATTACTCGTCACATATTAGAGAGGCTAGCAGTGGTGCGTTGAATTATTCAGTCGGTGTGATGTGGCACGGCACTCAAAGGCATCCGAATACTAATAGTCTGCGTACATGCTTCAGACTGAGCTCAAGATCCATTTAATTCTAAGCATTGTTTGTTATGTAATCATCTTCCAAGTTGGAAATTACTTACGATGACGACCTCCGTGGCGTAATGGTTACCACGCCAGACCGCCACCCAAGAGGTCCCGGGTTCGATCCCCGGTCGGGTCATGATGAAAAACGAACTTTTTCTGATTGGCTTCGGGTCTTGGATGTTTATCTATATATGTATTTGTTATAAAATATAATATCATTGAGTTAGTATCCCATAACACAAGTTTCAAACTTACTTTGGGGCTAGCTCAATCTGTATGAATTGTCCCTATACATTATTATTATCATTATTACTTAGGAAAATATACCTATAAAATTACTCGTGTAGTCAAATATTTATTTACTTGTACCTCAATAAGCTATCCTTAAGTAAAAAAGATATTCCGCTCCTTTTACGGCTAACCAGACTGAAGTGCTCAGCTCAGTAGTGTTGAAATAACTTTTGTAGCACCAAATATATGATCTCTACGATTATTGTTGTCAAATCGTCGATTATCCGAGGACAAAAGTAATCGTGTTTGAATGATTCGATACGCGTCAACCGGTTGTGCCCGTCGCCCACAACTTCCAACTGAACGTGCTTACGTTTCCTCACAACACAATGCCCAAAGGGCTGCCACGATTGTCACCTTGCTACGGGTATACAATTTGCGAAATGACTCCACGCCTCTTACAAATAGTGCAAATGTAGCAACATTGCCGACAGAATTAATTACAAGACACTGTAAATTTTGTTTAATAAATCCACTCGTGTTATTCACTGGCGTACACCCTACGCCAGTGAATAACACTATGGATTAGAGTACGTTCACATGGGGTATAATTAGTATATTTTTAGGTCTCTGTAACTTCAAAAACTATTAATATTCTCTTGAAACCCATTTAATTTGTTTTAATGTATGTACATTACATAGGTACCTCCCTAGTTCCCTACTAATTTTATTGTGATCTTTGTCCACAGCGTTTGGAATGGCAGTCAACAGACGCACACAGAGAGTTATGCCAGTTAAAAGGAAAATCTGTAGATGAATGCCAAAATTATCCACGTGTAGCAGCACGAACTCACGATCGTCTTTTGGTATGCGGCACCAACGCGTTCAAGCCTTTATGCCGCTGGTATCCGCGGTATGCGCAAAGCCGTCACCAGGATGAATTCGATGGCTCCGGTCTCTGTCCATACGATCCTCAACACAACTCTACCGCCATATTCGCAAGTAAGCACGCTGAAAATGTTTCTTAACAATGTATATTGTCCCTTTTAAATGCCAAAGATGTGCTGTTAACCTTCTTAGATTAAAACAATTTCCTGGTTGCGCCGCCATGATCACACATAGCGATGATGCTCGCAGATCGCACGAAGCCGCGCTCGGGCAACCCGGCAACCCGCGAGGGGTTGCGCCAAACACGACGCGACGACGGCGATATCGATCGATTTATTGCCTTTGCAGTTAACTTACTACTCTCAGTTACAGAGCCATTTCGTATTAAATATCAAACTGTGTATTTAGGAAGACATGTACCTACTATACGAGCAAACTTTATGACGATAGAACTAGCAGAATAAAAAATATTATAAAAATACAAACTTACTTTAATAATTTATTAAATTTTAAATGTAATATAATGTTTTTATAAATAATCGTTTCAGATGGCCAATTATACACAGCGACAGCAGCAGATTTTTCGGGGACAGACCCGCTTATCTACAGACAGCCCGTACGGACGGAGCGATCTGACCTTCGTTTGCTCAACGACCCCTCATTTGTTGGAGCTATCGCGTCGACCAGCCATGTGTACTTCTTTTACCGCGAAACAGCAGTCGAATATATGAATTGCGGGAAGGTCAGTGTCACGACAAATTAAATTATACTTCTCTAATTACAGCTTAATAATAAACAAATTTCATTTCAAAAATGGCAATATTGAACACCCAAAAATCAGAGAAACTTGGTACTTATATTTATTAACTTACTGCTCAATAAAAAAAAATTTTAGTAGATAATAATATTTGGCTGATTTGCATATAATCATACTCAAATTGACAAAGATTTATTAGGTACTTAACGTTTTCCCCTATCTATTCACAGGCTGTATATTCGAGAGTGGCTAGAGTCTGTTTGAACGACATAGGTGGCCCGCATACTTTCAGCGATCGATGGACTTCCTTTTTAAAAACTCGCCTTAATTGTTCAATGCCTGGAGACTACCCATTCTATTTCGACGAAATACGTAAGTCCCTTTGTTATGAATATTATAAAGTAATGATCTTTTTATAGTTTTCTTACATTGAATATTGTTTCCAGAGGCAACAACGGAACTAATAAATGGAATTTATGGCAGTGGTAGTAGTAGAAACGATATAGTATACGCAGTATTTACTACGCCTCAAAATGCAATAGGTGGTTCAGCAGTATGTGCATTTTCTATGCGGGACATTTTGGACGCATTCGAAGGACCATTCAAGGGTCAGGAAGGAATGAACTCTAATTGGCTACCATTGGAGAAAGATAAAGTGCCACAACCAAGACCAGGATCATGCGTAGAGGACAGTCGAACACTTTCAGATGCTGGCGTCAATTTTATAAAAACTCATCCTTTGATGGATAGAGCAGTGCCATCATTTTTGGCACGCCCTATTCTCATTAGGGTCAGTTTGCAATACAGATTTTCTGCTATTGCAGTCCACCCACAAGTTCAAGCTATGAATGGCAATAAATATGATGTAATGTACATCGGTACTGACGACGGTAGGGTTATAAAGGCTGTGAATGTAGCTTCTAATGAAGGAGAGTTCGATGGTAGTGTAGATGAATATAGTAAAAGTCCTGTAAGGACTGCAGTGATATCTGAAGTGCAAGTTCTTCCACAAGGCGTACCGATAAAGCAAATGCACGTCGCATTAACTACGGAGAAGCTAATCGTGGCATCCGGCGATACTATAAGAGCGGTGACTTTATCGTACTGCGGCAACGTGCTCTCGTGCAGGTAATGAAATGACTAATGCATTATGATATTATTCATTATGTTTTGTAAAGATAACTTGTATGCTTTATCTCGTTTGATTATATCAGTTTGTAGCTTTGTAGATTTACTTAATTGCAGACTTTGATTAGTAGGTACGTAAACGACTGTGGTATGACTGGAAGTTTATGTTGCGTAAAATTAATTATTGTATTCGGATAAATAAATAACCGGTATATTTATATTTAAATATTTACGTACTATGTAAAAGATAATTTAGATTCTTACGTGTTTGTATAATTTCAGAGAATGCGTTTCGCTACAGGATCCCCATTGCGCGTGGGATTCGAAGCTCCAACAATGCTCTTGGGTCGGAAACAGGCAATTTCCGAATCCTGAGAGATTTCTACAGAACGTAGAGTATGGAAAGACTGATATTTGTAATAAGTTGCCAGCCCTAGTTCCCGGGCACAATAATAAGAATCCAGGAACGAAAAAGCCGAAAATATCCGAATCTGATGACATTCAAAATGAAATTCCAATAGAAGTTGTAGAAATAAATGGTTTATCAGAAGAGAAAACCACGAGCAATAATAAACATGGGACAGGTAAATAAAAATTTATAGATAATTACAATATAGTGCAATTCATGCGTGAATAATCATTATCATCAGGATTTAGAGAGCTAGGGCCCTTAGGCCCCTAGATCATGTGAGACAGAAATTCCATGTGAGGCTCTCCCCCCACCATCTGTAATTCGTTCCATTTCGGTTTAGCAAACGAAATGGGGTCCCTAGGCCAAGGTCTTATGGGCCTCAACGCTGATTATCAGTGGCACAAATTATTGGCGTAAATAAGTAGGTTACATATTAAGTCGTATTCATCATTAACTTTTTTGGTCAATTTTATTTTAGATTCGTTAACAGTACCGGAGGCTGCCGATGGCAATATTTATACATCGCAGGCTCTGCTCACGGCTGTGGTAGCATCGTGCTTGGTCACTTTGATGGTGGGCTTTGTCATCGGATATCTGTTTTCACGTCGATTTCGACACCCATTTTTTACGGATACCTCACCCTTCAATGAACAACACAATCGTCTGAGCAGGTAATTACTATTTGTCGCTAAAAAATATCCTATTAGCTAATATATTCATTATGTTTGAATATTGACATTGTAGTTTTCCATTACAGGCGAGTTTTTAGAATTTCATAATGTGAGTTTTCGTTAAGATATTCTCCAGATCTCACTACACTACTGTCATCACTTTTAAAACTATTTGCACAACAATTACATTCTAAGTTTATAATATTGCACCTACTATTGCTATCACTCAACCAACATAAACCTTTTTTTTTTCTATTTCAACTCATAAACTGTCCTCTAATTTCAGATCTTTGGAGACACCCCTGAATACAAATTCTGCTTATATGCCACCACGATCAAAAAATGTCAACATGGTAGCTAACGTGTGTCCTCTAACAAAACAAGACAATTTACACCTCGATCTCGGCAAAGATCGCCCATTGGACCTGAGGAACTCGACAGAGTCGCTAGACAAAGATCTCAAATGTGGCACGTTGCAGAAAGTTAAAAAGACTTATATTTGAAAACTACCGAAACAGACTGTGTATGGATCTATCACAAAGTGATTGAGACGATGTAAACAGTACGTCGCGTGTGCCAAGTCTTCCCTATCGGTCAGGACAGTGTGTTCAGTGTAAACGCATCAGTGATTAATGAACCTTGTAAATATTGTTTGATGTTTGTTGTACAGTTTCAATTGCTAATAATCTTTACTAAAGTAGTGAAGATTGCATTTAAGATAATCACGATCATAATGCTTAGTATTACTAAGTACACATTCACATGTTTGTTTGTTCTGATGTCAATGTTAAATCTGATGATCTAAAGTTTTGTTAAAAGGATCAGATCAAATATATTTTCAGATTTAATATTTACATTATTTTTACATTCCATAAGAATATTATATCATACGTACACATAAGGTCCCAAATAGCTGATTGTAAATATGTTAGCTTAAGGATTCCTGTATATAATGCTATATGTAAGACGAAAGACTCAAAAATTATTTGGAAAATTTAATTGTATCCATATTTTAGTTGTTGGAAAAGGCCTATGTTTAGGAATCACAGCCCACAGTACCACTATTAAAAAATTTAATACAAAAAGGCGAATGTAAATGTAGGTGTTGATTATAAAACATATTAGTAAGTAAACGTTGTCGAGAATATCAAATTATATGTACCTATTTAAATAGATAATTAAAGTAGATCCATAGAATCTGAGATCTACACTGTTGGAAAACAATGATTTTTAAATAATTATGTATTACTGGAAAGGCAGAATATACATTTTGTTACAATATAAAATTGATGGTATATAGCATAAATTGCTGTGCTAAGTGCATAGTGCCTTGTAGGTTGCCAATTTAGTGCCTAATGTAATTTAGAATACAACATGTCAAAAAATAGGACATGTTGTCTCTTGTTGTGTTTACAGTTTACATTAAATGAACTGAAGACAGCTTAACAAGATGTGTATATATAGAAATAAGACAGGGCAAATGCTGAAGAGTTATAGTAAAATTTAATTTAATGAAAACACGGAATTATTATCTATTAATAATTACGAAGTATATTTTTTGTCTCGTTTTTATAATGTGTGTAGGTACTTCTGTGGCTTATTTGTTTCCTTCAAAATTATTTTTACAAGTGATGTGAGTCGACCACTAGGCTGCTGTAACCACCAGATTTAAAATTAAGAAGTATTCCCACCGCGAATTTGTCAGTCTCTATGCTAAGCAGAGATTTTTTTCTGTACATACTACATATAAAATAGATCTAAATAAAAATTATACTATGCTTGTACTGTTTACAGATGTAAAATTATTGATATTTAAAAATATACTTTATTTTGAATGTTTTTAGATAAATATAAATTGAGTAGAATTGTTTGCATCAAATCTGTTAATATAATTTCACTGTATACAATTTGCTGGTTTTTAACATTTCCAGAAATGGTTTTATTTATATTTTTTATGTTAAATAAATCAAATACCTAGCAATTTTATCGATTTCCCACAATAATGGAGAAATATAAGTATTATTAAATAAATAGATTTGTTTTCTTTACCAGTTTGAGTCCTTCAGTTGTCGATCAGTTCTGACCCAAATCCAATGTTAATATAATTTATGTAATTACAAATAAATTGACGCTTTTCAATGGCGGTTTTGACTATACTTGTATCAATAGTCACACCTACATCACATATGACAGCTTCCTCTTTGATTTCTGAAGAGCCTTCGTGTAATAGCCTAAAGTTATGGAGGACACATGCAGCACATATCACAGATTCAATAGCCTCTGACTTAGTCCCATCCAAATGACTTAGTTTCCTAAAGTTTTCTTTCAACAATTCAAATGCATGGCCAATATAGCTGCGAGCCCTCCAGTGTACTTCATTGAATTTCATTTCTTCACTTGTCAGTACCTCTTCACTTGTAAATGGTGTCATTAAATTTTTCTTCAATTTGTAGTCAGAATCTCCAAGAATGTGATTATCAAAGTCAACAAGTTTTTTGAGCTCTTGTGATAATGGGCTTTCTTTGAATACCTTACTTTTCTTTACCTTTCCTACAGATCCAACATGGATGTCAGTAAACATAAGAGATTCATCGCAAACTGCTTGCAAGAGTACTATTTCTGGTTCATATCTTCTACTTCTCTTAGGGCAGATTTTAAACCGACAGACATCTATAAAACCCACACAGTTTGGGAACTGGAATCTACTATTGACTTTTAATCTGGTGAGGTGTTGGTCTTCAATAGCTGGCCAGTTTATAAAGTAAGACTTGTACTTGGTAAGTAGAGATGCCACCTCATAGAATATTTGACTAACTGAAGACTTATATAAGCCAAATAAGGACCCCGCAGCATTGTAAGATAAGTCACTCACCATTAGAAAGATAAAAAGATGTACTTTCTTATCCAGTAGAACACCTGAGCTGTCTGATTTCACATGTTGACTTAAAAGCTTAATTAGTTCCTGAAATAAATAAATAAATATATCAGTTTTATGTTATTTCTGCCAATAACACTATTCAACCGGAATTGAGATTTTTTGTTGTTTATTTTTTTATAATTACACAATAATTAGATAAAAATTACACTATCGTAATTTAATTTCTTTTTGAGTTTATAACATTGGTATGGAGTTTGTTCATGTTTCAATCAGTGATTTTAATAATAAACTGTTTATTATCAAAGTATTATTTACAGCCTCAAGTTCAGTTGAAAAGAGTATAACTAAAGCAATAAAAAGAATAGTACTTGGACAGTAGTTCTCTTCATTTTGAACTTATCAAAGTATTCTTCATCACTAAGTTGTAAAACATTCTCTTCATAATAGCTGCCTCTACGTTCTATGGTTATTTTGTTAACAGGCTCCTTGGTCAAGTCTGGTAAAACATCACAGCATTCTTCCCTTATGGCTTCGTTAAATATAGTCATATTTTCATTGTTCTCATTCACTATGTTTGCTGCAGCAACCACCAATCTATTCAATGTATTAACACTATCAGTGTCCAGGAACAACTCGCAAATAAACTCCTTGTCAAAGCGATTCATTGTGATGACATAATAATTATATATAAGTAATAGTGAATGAATGAGTTTCCTATTCTTGTAAAAGTTTGTACGATTGTTATTCAAATACAAAAACAGGTACAGCGATACTTTTTATCAGTGGACATAATAATATATCGGTTCATATCTTATAGCAGCAGACGTTCAATTAAATAATCTTGCTTGCTTGCTACGCTCAGTACTGACTGCCTGCCACCAACAAGCAATATATTATTTTTTGTTTATTTTTCTCTCTATGAACCCATTTATTTTGTAGCAGTAGCACCTGACATGACATGAATGACACTGACACTGACACTGGCGTGGTTGTTGGTGATATATGTGAGGTGTGAGGTGCCTCTTTTTTTTCTTCTGCGTTTTGTGTAATGTGGCAACCATTGACCAATTTTTTTTTCTGTTTATTCCAAATGACGAAGAAGTGTCAAATTACATAATAAAAATTTTAAATATTTTTAAAAAATAAAATTAATAAAAAGTTATGAAGGAACTATAATAATCGCGCTTTACGATACGAGAATGACCACCACGCTTATTTTGTTAAGCCCACAATTCACTACACGAGGCCGGACCCGACTCGCAACCCGGACCCGACCGCGACCAATCCGGCGTTGCCCATACACTGCACGAACCCTCCGCCAACCCACCGCCAACCCTCCACTCGAAGTGTGACTTTGGTGAACCCTACACGTGTATTTATTTAATATGCCGCCTGTACTATCTAAGAAAGCAAAAGTAGCTTTAATCGTCGGCTTTGCTTTTCCTTATAAAGATAAATAAATTCTTCCCAAAACGGTTTGTTATCGTCGAAAGACATATTTGAATAAAAAAAAACAAATAAAAATAACGAAAAAAAATACAAATAAATACGAGCGCAGCGCGCAGTCGAAGTTCGACACTGACCGAGTCGGCCGACCAATCTGCCTTGCACACACACGCGCGGATTAATCGGGTCGGGCGAGGGTTCGGTAGGCGCTCGCGGCTCGCCTGCGAGCCCGATGCCAACCCATTTGAGTCTGGCGGACCGGTTCGTCGCTTCCATACACAGGCGGATTAGTCCGATGGCCGACCAATCCGCCGGACCAATCTGCGTGTGAATGGTGGGCTTTAGTGGATCGATACAGTGCTACAATGATATTTATGACGTTTGTAGGAGGGCGCACAGGAGGGCGTTACTGTGGCATATTTTCATATATTTTGCATAGGCGAACGAACTGTAGAAAAGTGATATACAATATGAACGAACAGGAGTTGTAGTTCCAATTTCAGCGACGTTCATAAATAGCATTGTAGCACTGTACGCGGATAGCTTGTTTTGTATATATTAAAATGAGAATAAGGAATTCTTATTTTATTGATATAAAAACTTGGTACAGACCAAAAATATTTATTTAAACTTTAAACTATTGTCAATAAAGCCCGATTTAGAATAAAAGCGATAAATAACATTCGAATTTAAATGGTCTAGTTAAGGCAGTAATTATATACTTACTCCTAATACTACCATTACGTTGTATGTACGTTTGCTACAATGCATTATTCTAATCTTTGCCTGCACATTACTTGGGATCATCTCAACTTTACCCCATGCTATCATGGCCCTCATGAGCCCCATGCTATTATCCATTCACTGTGTTCACTGTATACATAATTGCTATAATTTTAATTTTTCTTCCAAATTAATATTTTATTATTAGCTGGCATTTCTATTGTGTCCATAAGCATCAAGTTATTATCTTCAGCTAATTTTGTTAAATCATTAATATCACGAAGTCCCCAAGATGGGTTCCTACTTCGGAGAGATGCATCAAAATCAATATTGCTTTGTGGTGTTATCACTCCATCCTTACTATATGGTCCGTAAGTGATCATTAGTGCATCAGACTTTAAATATTCTCCTGCATTCTCAAATAACCCAATAGTACACTCAAATGGGCTTATATGCATCATGTTGGCATTATACACATAATCAATACTCTCAGATTGAAACCCATAGCATTTTAGCTTCTGGCATATATCAAGTAATAAAGGCTGTTGAATATTTTTCGTTGGACAATTAACAGCATAATAACTTATACTGCCAAAAAGGCCCTCATCAAATTCTGTAGGCTGAAATTTTACTCCGGGGAAGTGTGGTGCAAAATGGGCAAGATGTTGCCCGGAGCCAGATGAAATCTCAAGGAAAAGAGGGCTTTCATCTTCAATATTATCTAAATCACAGATCACAAATCTTTTCAGTACTTGCAATATTGGTTCCTGATTTCTTGTTGCAGCTGGATATATCAGCTTTTCCCCTTTGTAACTACAAAAAAAATACATTAACAAAATTATTAAATATAATAAGTTTTTAATTCAATATAAATATAAATAATTAGTAGATAATTTTAATAATGTACCTATCATTTGTTTGGACGCCGGTAACGAAATCTTGTGTTTTCGCCATTGGTCCCCTTTTATAGGTTTTAATCAGCAAATGAATTCTGGAAATTTAAAATAAATACATGTTCGGTAGAATCGCCTTAGGTTCTCTTTAAGTCACAGTACATAATTTAAACATAACAAAAGTTCATTTTGTTCTGGAATTTAATTAGTAGGTACTTAATTTCACACTTTTTTCGTGCAACCTACGAGTTTCAGCCACGAAGACTTGAATACGGTTTTTTATACCATTGATTGATTATGGCACTTGAAATAGCAATAAATACTTTTAACCTATCCTCGCATTAAAGATAACCCACCGATTGCGAAATAACATAAAAACAGGCTTCTCTCAGATGAATGCCCCTCACTTTTCTAATACAATACACAAAATTATTTAAATTTTATCAAAGTTTAATCATCCAGATTCTAAACTTGTATCAAAGGCAAAATGAAATGGAGGATTCAATAACTAATTTTATTCATTCAGTCTATACATAATATCTAAAAAAGTCTAGTTTTATGAAGAGTTTATTATAATTTTATTATCACAATTTTTTTGCAACTTGAGGGTCTTGAGGCAAGTGCGAGCAAAGAGATGCCAAATTAGCGAAATGCGAACGTCAGTTGTCTGTCAGTGATATGTCAGGTCAGTCAGGACATAGATTTATTATGGCGTATCCACGCGCTCGGCAAACAACGGCGAACAGCGAACACAAACAGCAAACACGAACGTGTGGACAGCTGTTTGTCTGTTTTTGTTTGTGTTTGCCAGTGTTCGGCGTCGGTGTCGGTTTTTGTGCACAAATCAAAGGATGTTCGACGAACATGTTTGGGATGTATCCACACGCTTGTGAAAATATGAAGCAGTCGGTAGTAATTGCCAAATGAAAGCTTTGTTTCCTGCTTTTTCTGATTATTATTTATGAGAGTAGTTGTCAAATTATTTAAATTTCAATAAATAATTATCTAGGTACTATTTTTTATTTATTTAATTTTATATATTAGGGTATCTTATCCTAGGTTTTTATTAAATTAGGAATAATTTTATTTATTGTTTCAGTTTTTTTTTTCTTTTTGTCTTTTTTTTACAGAAGTTTTTAGGTAACTAGCCGTTCATATTTTGAAATTGATTTTTTGAAAGACTTTCACCTAATTTTCCTTTCACGAATCCACGATCACTCGATATCCGGCCGAGTGCTCTCCTTCGTTTTCGTTTAATTTCACTTTCCTTTTTTTAAATAAAAAATAAGTCATGCCAAAAGTGATCGCTGCCACCACAAGTTCGTCGTCCGCCATGTTTGCTAAACGGTAAACCGGCATAGACTGGCACGTTCGCCAAGCGTGTGGATACCGCGTTTGTGTTCGGTGATGTGATCGGTGTTTGGCATATGGTGTTCAGTGTTTGGTGTTTGTGGCGAACAGCGAGCGTGTGGAGGCCCCTTTATAACTTACTAGCGTAATGGCGGAAACACACTACCGTGTCGGGGCGTGTCGTGTCGCGCCAGAAGCATATCGCGTTCATACATTTTATATGGTTAAGAGCACATTTGTAGGGCGTGTCGTGTCGTGACTCGCTCTGTCGTGGCGCGGACTGCTGGCCGCCGATTGCGCCACGGCGGTGGTGGGTGTTATGACGCGACACGACACGCACTGCAAATGTGTTTCTATACCCACGCGCGGCTCGTGGCACGAACAAGTGGACGCTTTTTTTTTTCTTTTTTTTTGCAGCGTGATAATGAGTTACTAGGTACTAGATTCCTGATAAATATACTTAAATACTGTTTTTTGTAAATAAATATCATTATACATTATAGAAAACACCCAGACAAAGGCAAACACTGCGAGCTTCTGTTCAGAAATGAAAGAAATAAACGTCTGGCGTTTATTTCGTTCAATTCTGAACAGAAGCGCGCCCCGACACGACACGTAAGTGTGCACACCCACCGTCACGACAGAGCGCGACACGACAGGCCCCGACACGGTAGTGTCTTTCCGCCATAATGGTGGAAACACACTACCGTGTCGTGTCGCGCCAGAAGCATATCGCGTTCATACATTTTATATGGTTAGGAGCACATTTGTAGGGCGTGTCGTGTTCGTGTCGTGACTCGCTGTCGTGGCGCGGACTGCTGGCCGCCGATTGCGCCACGGCGGTGGTGGGGGTTATGACGCGACACGACACGCCCTGCAAATGTGTTTCTATATCCGCGCGCGGCTCGTGGCGCGAACAAGTGGACGCTTTTTTTTAATTTGTTTTTGCAGCGTGATAATGAGTTACTAGGTACTAGATTCCTGATAAATATACTTAAATACTTTTTTTTGTAAATAAATACCATTATACATTATAGAAAACACCCAGACAAAGGCAAACACTGCGAGCTTCTGTTCAGAAATGAAAGAAATAAACGTCTGGCGTTTATTTCGTTCATTTCTGAACAGAAGCGCGCCCCGACACGACACGTAAGTGTGCACACCCACCGTCACGACAGAGCGCGACACGACAGGCCCCGACACGGTAGTGTGTTTCCGCCATAAGTGTGCACACCCACCGTCACGACAGAGCGCGACACGACACGCCCCGACACGGTAGTGTGTTTCCGCCATAAGGCTAAGCGCAGATTGAAGTCACGACAGTCTTATGACAGACTATTGATTTACAAAATCTGTGAAGATTTGAAACAAAACGTTGCATAGACAGAGTTGTCTACTGCCTACAACGACAAGTCTGACTAACGACTGTCGGCTTCCCTTCTGTATGTATGCAGGTGCGCACATCAACGACAAATCAGTCTAATCGTCTTCATTTTGATACTGATTCGAAATTACGCAGACGCTATCGTCGTCGTAGACTAGGCAGTTTCGTTTTAGGTGTGCGACCCGACGTAGACAAAACAGTTTTGTTTTTATATAAAAGCAGACTTGTCTCTGTGAGACAAGTCTGTCTTTAAACTGTCGTGACTTCAATCTGCGCTCAGCCTAAGAAGATTGGCAATGCAAAAGAGATAGATCATAGCATACGCGTTTTTTAGAGCGAGATATATAGACATTTTTCCTATACACGCTATGGGCTTGTATCGCCCTATCGTCAGTCATGTTAAAACAAATCCCACTTATTTTTACAAAAAAAAACATAAATTGTACATATTTATGGTTTTTAAGTGTAGTTTTGGTGTTAATTCGACGTGATTAAATATGGTTACCTGTGTAGTGCCTGGATGTAACTCAAACTAAAATGAAAATCCACAAAATTAATAACTTGCTTGCACACATGTACGGTGGCCTCGAAGATAGGAGGACCATTTTAGAAAAAAGTCGCTTGCACATCTTGTAAGCAGATTTCTTTGTTACCAAACAGGGTTTTTGTTTATTAGAGCCACAATGGTGTCCACTAGGATGTTGATGTTGCAACCAAAAATCACCCTAAAGATGGTCCTGCTATCCTCGAGGCGACTGATACATTCCACGCACACTAGTGTATTTTGTTTTTGGTCTCGCCTCAATCAAATCAAACAAAGCCGATCTAATAGGTGTATGTGTACATACGCTAGTATATACTAAATCTATGGTCGAGGGTCAGTCCATGTCAGCAACACATAAAGGTCAAAACGCGGCAGCGGAACTGTGCGGCAACTGCGCGGCATAGGCCAAGCGCACTTGAGCGGCACTGCATCGGAGCGGCGCGGCAGGGCGCGGCCCAATGATCTCGAACGTACCCATTTTTCGGTATTTCTACGGATATTAAATTCGGTATAACCTGTACCGGGATCGCTTCTACCCAAAAGGTAAACAATTTCTGACGATTAATTGGCTGACCCGCGACGCTATATAAATTGATAAATATTAAATTTAAGTCCATATACTGTGATATATACCTAGGTACTTATCCTAAGCGTAAATAACTAAATAAAATTGAAACAGTTGTCAGTGCAGTGATAGATAAATAGGTTAATGAATTTATGTGATTTTTTTTGTACTGAACTATTTTGTATGTTTTAGGTCAGAGAGTCGAGTCACCATGTACACTAACATGTAAACTTCCAACGAAAAGTTTTTTTTAATACGTCATAAATCGTAAATCACAATGGAGAAGATAACAATATATATATAGGTTACAATTTTACACCTTACACATTATTCTAGTTTTTATTTCACATCGTTCGGTGCAATATTAACGAAGTTATAAGCTTGGGAAGTTTACGCAGGTTTTTTAAATCTCGTCGTCAAATTTTTTCAAGTTATTTTCTAAGTTCAAACTCGATTTTCAGTGCTATTGTAGGGATAGGGGCAACGTTTTTTTTTCTAGAAATCTCCCCCTTTTTTGGTCTCATCTTATTGGGAGGGCACTTACGAACACTTTTGGTCGTTTGTACCAACCCCGTGCGAGCTACGGTTTTCGAGAAATTTGCAGTTTTTGAAATCCGACTTTCTTCGAAATTGCGTATATCTCGAGAACGGTAGCCCGTACGGGGTTGGTGCAAAGTACTAAAAGTGTTCGTAAGTGCTCCACCGATAAGATGAGACCATAAAAAGGTGGAATTTCACGAAGAAAAAAAAAGATCCGAAAAATTTCCGAGTCCCAGAAACCTAGAAACACTTTTGGTCCTTTACATCAACTTCCTAAGCGTCTGTTACACAAGGAGAGTTTCTCGCACGCGAGCGGCGAATAATCGTATGCGATTATCCCTTGGCAAAACTCGCCTTTCGATTCTCGCCTGCGGTTGTTTACATTTTGACAAAAACTCGTAATATTCAAGCTATTCTCGAATGCGAGTATCACAGGTGAGATTCGCTTCTCTTAATATGTTTACACTACAAGCGAGTAATCGTAGATCTAAAAACGCATACGTGTCTCGACTTGTATAAACAATGCTCGGGCGAGAATCGCAAGTGTCGATGCGAGACTCGCGCAAATCACTCCGTACTGATTTTGACACGAGGCTCGCCATTCGTGACCTAATTTACAAGTACACCTTGGGCCACCTCCGAAGACATTTAGCACCACCACTGACACTTCTGAACAACAGTCGTGTTTTTGAATGGCGAAACTCGTGAGAGAAACTCGTATGATTTGTTTACACAGGCTCGCGGCCCAGGAGAGCTTAAGTAGCGAGAATTGTATTCGAGAGGCAAAACTCGGAGCATTTGTTTACACTAGGCGACCATATTATTGCCTGTAAGAAATCGCCGCTCGCGTGCGAGAAACTCTCCTTGTGTAAAAGACGCTATGGTCACCATTTACGAGTAATTGGCCATTCTTTGAATATGGTCATTTTACAATACGACGTATATCTCGAAAATGGTAGCCCGGACGCGGTTAGTGCATAGGACTAAAAGTGTTCGTAAGTGCCCCCCTAATACGACGGGACCAAAAAAAGGGAAAAATCGAAGAAAAATTTTTTTAAGAAAAATTTTTTAAGTCCTGTAAATAGTGCCCCTAAGGCTACACTCCAACCCTAAATTTTAGGATTCTTAGGCACGTAATAAAACAACTTTTCGGGTGTTTTTGTGACCGTATTTTACACTAGGGCACAATACAATATTTAGTTGATGAACTCATGATGTTTTTATTGTTTCTTATATAAAATTAACACAGTAGTTCCGCGCGCGACAGGCACATTCGGGTAAATGCTTGGAATCCCTGAGTCGCTCGCGCGGATATGGTCATAGTGACGTCATCAACGATATCGCGCTCGCTCAGCGGCTAGACCGAAAATGGTAACTTTGCACTTATCATATCATATCGGTCAGTTTTGAAGATAGAAAAATAATAAAAACACAGTTATTCTCGTAATTTTTTGTACAATTTTTTGGCACATAAAACTAAAAATGCTTTTCTTCTCCATTGCTGCTACGGAACCCTTCTTGCGAGTCTGACTCGCACTTAGCCGCTTTTTATGATTGAATTGGTTAGGTATATAATGACGTAGTACGTTTTACCCTTTGCGCTTTGGTCTTTTTATTACCCGACTGCAAGAAGGGTTATGTTTTTCACGCGTATCTTGTATGTAATATTTTTTATTACCTCATATCTCCAGAACCGCTGAACGGATCTACATAATTGAGGTATCGTTAGATTTGTCTTAGTAGCCCAAGTGTTCTTAGATAGGTGACGTTAAAAAAAGGAAATATGGCGGCTGTGCGACGCCATTGGACGTAGTGAAGAACACATTTTTTTTTCGAATACTACAATATGGGTATCAAATTATAGAGCTCAACACAAGGATTTCAAAAAGGTATATCATGATTATCATTACTGTGATGTCCACTATTTGGTTCGTAATAAAACACAATAATGTTTGCTATATTCCAATGCCCCGTTCCGCACGCGTCCGTCCCCGTAGCTAGCCCCGGGCAAAGTGTTTGCCCGATGGCGCAACCCAGCGCGGCGCGTGCGTAACTTTGCATTGCATTTATTTATTCGTCACAACTATAATCGTAGTATGGCACAATTACCGTAATACTAATAAAAATAATACAATGGAAAAGTTTAAAAATATGGACGTTGCTCTTTCACTTTCTGAAACCGGTGGGGTGGGGTGCCAATATGACACGACCGGACCGAATGTCTAACTAAAAAGACACAAATAAAATAAAAATTAAAAAAAAACAAAAAACCCGCCTGCTTAAAAAACAACTGAAAAGGCAGAAACAAAATAAAAATTCAATAATTACAGCTAGCGAAACAATATCAAACATAAGTACTGATACACTTATAAATATCAATTCGGTAATTCTTCGAAATTTTATGCAACATTTATTACATAACACACAGTCGGAGGCACGCATAAAGTGACAATGATTTGACTTATCATTCAATTTCATGCCTCCGCTAAAGTTTCTTTTTTGCTAAAGTTAATAGTTTTCGAGAAAATCGACTTTGCTTGCTGCTTTGCTGAAAAGGGTCTAAATAAACTCCATTTTTTTACATTTTGCGCTTTTTGTACGTTTCAAATAAACAATTTTTTAACCGTTGCTTTCGCTCATTTTATTTGTATTTATGTTTGTAGACGTTTCTAGCCCCTTTTTGGAAAAAATTGCTATTTCAAGCTCTTTTTAGTTTGTCGGACTAGCCTTTTTCAAAAACGAAGTTGGCGCCCTGGCAACTTATTTGTCGCCGTGCGCGCACTTACATTGAAACGAAAGCGACACTTGCGTCGCGGGCGCCCGCGGACAAAAAAGTCTCCCGGGAGTCGTGTCGCTACATGCGCGCACTTTCATACTAATTACTAACCCGTAGACTTGATGTAAGAGTACGTAGTACTATTATCTATTCTGTGGTAAGAGACCAAATAGTAGCGGAAACAAAGTTGCTCGTGCGTTTCAGCCATGGATATAGTATAGACTCTGGATTCGGCAATCGCGAACAACCGAAAGGGACAACTTCATAGTACTTATGATACCAGTGTTACCAGCGACCAAATTTTACCCCAAATTTTTTATAAAATTCGTTTTGGAATCTATTAATAGAATTAGTGTTTTCTGGATTTGCCTCCTTTTACAAAATATACCCTTTACAAGATACACAAGAAATAAAACTGACGGCAAATCAAAATATTTTACTTAAACTTAGTACGAAAGGCGGCATCAATATATTTTTTTAAAGATTATCTGTTTACAGTATTCTACACTTAAGAGACAGTTTATAACATGGACTTGACTGAGCAACTTGTCACTACCTGGTTCACTGATTAACACAGAGATCGGCCATAAAGTGAAAAGACGGGGAAAAGTCCAAACTTTTTCCGCCTGATTGAATGAAAAAATAAAACAAATTACTCTTACTTCCAGTTTTTATTGACCTAATAAAATTAATTTCGTGTACATATTACGGATATTGTCCACTTTATTGGTTAATGATTTAACGTTACGCAAGCCGCCCTTAGGGCGGCTTGCGTAACATTTGGTTCTAAATAGAATTTAGTTAAATACGTTTATCTTGTTAAATGTGTTTAGCTTAAATAGAATTAAAGATGTCTTGCTCATGTCCGTTTGCGTGACAATTTAGCTAATCGTAGTTAGGGAGTTAGCAAAACAGTTTGTTGCGTTCCTTTTTACGTCTTCGTGCGCTCTACACTTGATTTTCGACAAATCGTTACATTTCTTGAAAAAATTATGAGTGAAATGGGGTAAGCGTTAGAAAAAAGAAAAAACGCAACCGCCGCGCCGCCGCGCCGCCAAGCTATCTGTCAGTGTTCAGTCAGTCAACGAGTGGTTTAATTGTTTTTACAACCGATATTAAAATAATTTCACATTCACACATTATGAGTTCTAAAAGTGGTACTAGGACCCGTGGGCCAAATTTTACAAAAGAAGAGCAGTTGTTGCTGATTTCAGCGATGGAACCATATACGCATATTATTGAGTGCAAAAAGACTGATCAGGTCAAACAAAGCGAAAAAATGAATGCCTGGGTCAAAGTAGCTCAAGTTTTTAATGCAAATACAAAAGGTGTTCAAAGAACCACAGAAAATCTGTTAGGTTGTTACAGAAACTTGAAGAGCACTTTAAAAAAAAAGCATTCAAAAATGTTGTTAAAAGGTATGTAACACAGTGAACTTTAATTATTTTTGTCTATCGTACAAACTACCATTGTTTAAGCCATTCAATACATTACCTACTTTGCAAACTATAGTACCCCTGATAGTGTTGGGCACAGGTACATATTTTTGTTTAATAGTGATGTGTTTTTCTATATTTACACAAACAATTCCTGTAAAGGACACTTAATAGTACAAAGAGTCACAAAAACCATGTCACAAGGTGTCATGAATGGACAAGTGGTCTTTTAAAATCACATGATTCAATTATGTTCATAAAATTGTGCATGGGCTGGTGCATTTATCTAATAAAACCAAATTCTCCTTCAATAGAAATCAGGATTATAAATATGTTTTAAACATACTTGCAGGTGGAGGCCCTCCTCCTACGGATGAGGAAAACCCATTTAAAGTTATGAAAAAATTAATAGAGCCGCAAATAGACGGCCTTTACACTATTTATGATGGTGATGCCACGATAATGAAACAATACCAAGAGAGTCTTCCTGAACAAGAAAGAATCCTACCGATAGAAGAAGACTTTATGAAAAGCATTGAAAATATACCTATAACTGCAGTCGATTGTCAAAATGGTAAGTATCAGCTTTGTAGCTTTTTAACACAAAGTAATATCTTATATTGTGCTTTTAACAGCAGTCATAAATATCGACAGGATAAGTAAATATAGGTACCTTCGGGACAAGCCCACCACACATTCCCACCAATGTGTCTCCTGTGTAGCCAGGATCAACAACGGCAACCTCAGATAGACAATAAGCAATGAAGCTTATTGACGTCCTGGGGGAGAAAACTACAGCTGTCTTGGAACTCACAACGAATTTAATCAGAAAGAAGATAGTCGGAGTAAATATAAGTACCTATATATTACATATGTTATTCATTTATTTCTTTTTAGATGTTACTGAGAATAACTGCGGGGCTTCCACGAGTGGCATTCATACAACACCACTTCAATCTCAACCCCAAAGCAGGATTGAGATTTTAAGAAAAAAGAAGGCATTTGCACTTATTAACAAAGGTACCTACCTAAATTATTATGTAAGTCAGAGACGGTCACTACATAAACTAATATAATGGCCATCTCCGAAATATCTAAAATTTTATTCTTTTTAGTAAGAAATTATTTGTAGTTACTGATACTCTTCTTTATTCTAGAAAATAATGCTTATGAAGAACCAGCTGCCAAGAAAAAGAAGACAGCAAATGAATGCTTTAAGGTATTGTCTGAAGAGAAGTTGGAGCTGGTGAAATTACAAAAACTGTCACTGGAGATGGACATTGAGCACAAGAAAAAAATGTACCAACTAGAGTTGGACAATTTAATTAAAAAATGTGCATTTAATGAAAAAATGTTCGAGAAAGAACTTTTACTTAAAGATATAGAAATAAAAAATAAAGAATCACAATAATAATTAAACTTTTTTATTCTCCTTATAATGATGCAAAATATCCCTCTATCAGTAGTCTTCTCTGCAAATTACCACTTCCCCTTCCTTGCCGTTCTGGTGCAACATAATCATCACTATCTTCCATAGTAACAGGAAACTCATGATCCTCAGGTGGTATGTGTTCCTTTTGCAATATTGCTAAATTGTGGAGTACAGCTGTTGCTACAATTATGCCAGGTACTCTATGAAGATTAACACTTATTCCCCTAGATAATATAGGGAACCTCCTCTTCCATACCCCGAATGCTCTTTCAACAACATTCCTTGTTTTTATTTGAGACTCTTGATAAAGTGTTTCGCCTCTTGTATTAACACTATTTTCAGACAGAGGTATCATCATATAATCAGTTTGGGCATAGCCACTGTCACCTAGTAACACTTTATCATTATATTTGCCTTGCATAAAATTGCGTCTTAATGCACAGTTGTCCCAAATGTTTGAATCGTGTGCTGATCCATGCCACCTTGCCACAACATCTAAAAACATTAAGTTTGCAGCAGCTACGCATTGGGTGTTAATTGAAAAATATCCTTTTCGATTCCTGTATATCTCTGCATTATCACCACCCGGTGATAGTATTCGCACGTGAGTGCAATCTATTGCACCATTAACTCAAGGGAACTTTGCAATTCTATAAAAATCATATGCAGATTTGTTTTGCTCGTCTATTGTGCTTGGAAATTTTATATACGTGTTATACAATAATGCAATGGCATGAGTAACACGGTGCACTATTCTACAAGCTGTGCACTCATGGACACCAATCAAGTCACCACAAGTTATTAGCTGACTTCCTGTTGCATAGAATCTCAGTGTACATAAAAGTTGGTTCATAGGGGTGACCGCTTTAGTCCTGCAAAACCAACACAATATAGGTATATTAGTTATTGTGACAATGTCCAACAATATTTTATGTATTTATATGAACAGCTGTTACATATGGTAGGTAGGTTTCATACACATAGTAAGTAAGTACTTATATTAGGTTAATACAAGTGTGTCTTTCCACCTTCTTTCACCTTTCCTCCTTCTCACCCACTGGATAGTTATATTTAATAATAAGGCAAAAGTTATTGTAGGTATAAGTAGGTACTTACCTAACCTACTTAGCACATTACAGATATTCTTATATCAATCACAATAAAAAGGCATATCTTACCTGTTGCTAATTTTTAAATACGGTGCTATTTGTTGTAACAAAATATAAGCAGTTTCTTTCGTGAGACGAAATCTTCTGAAGAATTTGTCGTCAGAATATTTTTCAATTATATTAGTTCTCTCAAACAATTCCCTCGGTCTAGTGATATATTCTAAAATCTCCTCATCGTCGTCAGAATACAATTCCCACAAATCCATCTTCAGAAATTACAATTTATTATTTCTATAACCTCAAATTATGACAGCGACGCAAAGCACTAAACGTAATTAGCGACGCTAAATAGCCATCTTTGGGTATTTAACTTTGACAGTTCGTTAAACGTGATTAACGCGTAAATTTTTGTTGTGCAAGACGCTAATTTTATTTAGCAGACTAAATACGTTTACATTGATTTTAAACTATATTTAACGACGATACGCAAGCGGCCCAAATCATTAACCAATAAAGTGGACAATATCCGTAATATGTACACGAAATTAATTTTATTAGGTCAATAAAAACTGGAAGTAAGAGTAATTTGTTTTATTTTTTCATTCAATCAGGCGGAAAAAGTTTGGACTTTTCCCCGTCTTTTCACTTTATGGCCGATCTCTGTGTTAATCAGTGAACCAGGTAGTGACAAGTTGCTCAGTCAAGTCCATGTTATAAACTGTCTCTTAAGTGTAGAATACTGTAAACAGATAATCTTTAAAAAAATATATTGATGCCGCCTTTCGTACTAAGTTTAAGTAAAATATTTTGATTTGCCGTCAGTTTTATTTCTTGTGTATCTTGTAAAGGGTATATTTTGTAAAAGGAGGCAAATCCAGAAAACACTAATTCTATTAATAGATTCCAAAACGAATTTTATAAAAAATTTGGGGTAAAATTTGGTCGCTGGTAACACTGGTATCATAAGTACTATGAAGTTGTCCCTTTCGGTTGTTCGCGATTGCCGAATCCAGAGTCTATACTATATCCATGGCTGAAACGCACGAGCAACTTTGTTTCCGCTACTATTTGGTCTCTTACCACAGAATAGATAATAGTACTACGTACTCTTACATCAAGTCTACGGGTTAGTAATTAGTATGAAAGTGCGCGCATGTAGTGGCATAGTGGATGCGTACATTTAAATTGTGTAATTGTGTAATTATTCTACTCTGTTTCGGAAACAAAAGCAAAACCACTGGTAGAAGAAATGACGAAAGAAAACTTACGGCCTCTTTGGCAAAAACATATCCGTCCGCACATTTTAAATTATTTTTTACATAAAACATAAAACTAGGTACATAATAATATAAACATTACGTACTATACGCGGAATGTAAATTTAAATGGTGCTATTAACTTGCGGTAGCATAAAATTAAATCTAAAATATAAAAAATCAGTGTTGACGATAAGAGCAGCATAATTAAATTTATTAACGTGAAGCTTAAAATTTTAATTAAAAAATATCCCATATTTAGGGTAATTTACCAATTTTTCAACTGGTATCCCTACAAATTCTATAACCTGGACAAATTGAAATGGCTGGGACAAGCCCGACTTTCAGTTTGAGGATAATAATTTGAACTTACTACTTAATTTGGTTGGTTAATACACTTTTTACGGTGATTTTATATAACATTTTAACACATTATTTCTGTTCTATTATCACTTATTTATACACTACGGCTCTTATTCTGTTAATATTTTTACAAATCTGGAGATAATTTTAACTAAAAATCGTACTTACGTGTGAAAGGTTATGTTTGGTGATTTCACCTCCGTACGGCTTTTGCAGCCTAATATACAACACATCACCATCATAAAAACAATTAGTCATAAACAACACCAACTACCACACTTAATTTCACCACTTGGATTATTGTTAATTACGTAAAATTGACAAAACAATTTCGAACACATTCGAACAGCTGATTTTTGTTGGGCTCGACTCAGTTTGACAGCAGTTTGAGTCTAACCAAAAAGTAAAACTCTGATAAGGACAAAAGATATTGTTTTCGTCCTTTTCTCTCCTTACACTTTTTGTATCTTGTGATCTCATTCGCACACGGTATTATTATTACCGTGACATCTCTATATTTTATCCTTACTCTAAGGTTTCAGCTTTAAGTCTGTGTTTCAGCTCTAAATTACGTTGTGTTTTGGCAATGACTTGCTTTTTACGCTTTTTACTCAAATATTGTTTTTACCAATAATACGGTCGTGTGACCGTATTTTTGTTCCTCAGTTTTGCACTTCGTCATGGCGAGATTGCGAATATAAAAAAAATGTGAAAAAAAATCATTATTTGCCTATACATTGCCAGCTACAAAAACAAGAAAAAGTCAATGTCTGACACGAAACAAACACCGGCAGACGGCAACACTAAAACGCAAATGTCATCACGCTTGTATTATTATAACGTAGTGATTATATACTCTTTGGTATTATTTCATATTTGGTAATAATGGTGTTTTGGATTGAAATCTATTGGTAGAATAAATTTCTCTTTCAAAAAATCGCAACGCTTGCAAGCGAGGAACGAGGAAGCGAGTTAGTTGTAACATTAATTAATAATATAACAGTTTGGAACATGGCTAAAAGATCCGCTGATGTAGCTTTTGATACTTCAAATTCGTCTACTGACGAAAAAATAACAAAAAAAGAAGGGAAAAAACACTCTCTAGACTCCGACGAGGAAGATAGCGGTGCTGAAGAAGAGAAAAACAATGTCCTCAACGTTGACGATATTGAAGGTGAAGAAGAAGGAGTGGGTGGAATGGAAGGTGAAGTGAGTAAAATCTGATTTCTATTGTATTACAACTCATCATCGCTTTTATTATGGTTCGTAAAAAATTTAGAAATTTCCTTTGGAACAGCTGTGTGCATGAGCTATATTTATATAGTTTTTCCAGCATTAAATTAAAGCACCACAGCAATTGTTGTTGATGTGAGATGTTGAAATAAAGATAAACTTCTCATATTGATAATATATATTCATGACTTTGATACACTGCCTGTTACATAAAATCAAAATCTCCGACTGTCGTACTCGAACTACTGCCATGAGACGTCGCGACAATCTGTACATGCCAAGAGTAAATTCGATGATTTATGGGAAAAGTACATATTGCAGTGCTATCCGCATCTACAACCATCTGCCTGACTGGTTAAAAGACCTACCTAATAATAAATTTAAGAGTAAATTGAAAATGTGGTTAATAGAAAATGTGTTTTATGATTTAAATGAGTTTTTTGGAATTTAATTTTATTGATAATGTATTTGGTATTTTGTTGTTGTCTATTTTGTATTCTGTAAATTTTGTGTGATTTTTTGTTATTGTATGCCCGGCATGGGTGAAACTGATGTACCTCCACTATGCAATGTCAACTAGCCCTCTGTAATCTCAGTTACATACAATAAAAATAATTCTATTCTATTCTATTCATACACTTTTTAAAAATTTGAATACCTCCCATGACTAATATACAGGGTGTCCCGTAAATAATGGTCCAAGCTTAAGGGGCAGATAGCGTACATAAGTACCTAAAACTAATTTGAATAAAAAAAAATGATCGTAGGGTTGCCAAAAATTTTAAAAAAATTTAGATTTTACCATTTTCACTGCCCTGGTTCAGATTTTATTACCAAAAATCAGACCTAAGAAATGTTAACATTTGTAGCGACAGCTTCAAAAAATCTGAACCAGGGTAGTGAAAATGGTCAAAATCGAAAAGAAAAATTCTTGGCAATCTTACGATTTTTTTTTTAATTCAAATTTGTAGGCTATCTGCCCCTTAAGCTTGGACCATTATTTACGGGACATCCTGTATCATCTTATATCATTTTTATATCATGATTTATTTCTATAAACTTATACATACTTCTAAAACATAGTAAATTACAAAATTAAAACTTCATAACTCAAAGACTTTATAAAACGAACTGAATACATCATCATGTCAAAATTTTAGAACACTCCAATTTCAAATCATCCTTTGATTAAACTTTTTCTATGACCAGTCAGTTACAATACAATTCCTTTTATCTATAATCTATAATATAATAAAAGTGTAAAAAAAGTTTGTCTGTACAAACGGCAACATACTTAATGATACACATTTTCTCCTGTCATATATGCAGGAATGAGACTCGCATTGGACGTTGACAGTTATGAATCCTAGCCAGTGGCTAAGTAATTTAACTTAATTTCGTCGGGTTTTCGAATCGGGAAAATTCGGTTAAACCTCGGCCAAACCAACGCGTTTAGCTCGTGTCCGCGGTGGCGATCAGCAATACGTCCTCTGATTGGCGTCCACTCACGTCCAATCAGAGTATGTATTGTTTTATATTTTACGACCTCCGTGGCGTAATGGTTACCACGCCGGACTACCACCCAGGAGGTCCCGGGTTCGAATCCCGGTCGGGTCATGGTACTCATGGTGAAAAACGAACTTTTTTTGATTGGCCTCGGGTCTTGGATGTTTACCTATCTATAAATGTATTTGTTATAAAATATAGGTATCGTTGAGTTAGTATTCCATAACACAAGTTTCGAACTTACTTTGGGGCTAGCTCAATCTGTGTGATTTGTCCCTATATATTTATTTATTTATATATCAGATATTTTCTTTGTTACCGCTTTATCGACTATCATAACATATTCTAAATAAAAACAATCATTTATCATTATTATTTTATTTACATTATTTTTATTTTATGTGCAACATTGTGTTCAATTATTTTACAATATTTTAAGTCAATACGCCCCATTCGGTAAAGCAGCCAATCTGCTAATTTGTCTTCGAATAATTCAACAACGTGGAACTTGCCAGCTCACGTGTTTCCATCCTCTAATATGATTCCGGGTTTTTCAAACGGAGGGTGAAAAATCTTTTACATAGCGTTCGTTTCTCCGCCTGTATAATATTTTCCGACCATCCTTATCCGACTTGAAAGTCTTTTCGTCTACAAATATGACTATATTATTGATCCAGTCATCTCAGATCCAGCTATTCTGTCGTTCTTCTGGGCTTGGGTGAGTAATATTTTTCGGGCCGGTATGTGTCGCTGCAGGCCCCCTTCATTTAAGCGACGACGCACTGTCTGCATTGAAATCTGTAACAAGCATTATGACTCAGTAGGTATAATCTCAATTGAAAAAAGAAACTACAAGATACACAAAGATGTCATAAGGAGTGCAGTGAGTGGCTAGCGACCATGGCAGCATCTTCAGCCTCCGTTGTAACACGTCCTCGTGCTTCACGAGGACGGTCGCGTAGGGCTTCATCTCCGCCTTCCTCATGCCGTCGTAGCCACGTGTATACCGACCGTCTCTAAAAACACTATCAGTGCTGTTAAAAACCAGAATCAGGTGTGTAATCATGCGCACATTTAGTTCCCGGGATATTTCGGCAACGACGTCTAGGGATGTACTAAGAAAGGATTTTTCAAAATCCCACGGGAAAGCGAGATATGCGCAAACGTAGTTGCGAGAGGACGCACAGCCCAAACCGCTGGGTCTAGAGATGCCAAATTTGTCATGTAGGGTCCATATAAGGACCGGACCGGACCGGACCGGACCGGAACGGATCAGACCTGATCGGTCCGGAAGGAACCGCACCGTACCGGGCCGTGCCGGACCGGACCGGTTTTTTTTTCTGTAGAAAAATATGTTAATTGGCATGTAGGTTCCATATCAGGACCGGCCGACCGGACCGGCCCGGACTGACCGGACCGACCGGACCGGATGGAACCGTACCGTACCGGGCCGTGCAGGACCGGAATTTGTTTCTGAAGAAAAATATGCTAATTGTTACTAGGCCACGCGGGCGAAGCCGCGGGCAGAAGCTAGTTTTAAATAAAACCTACAACATCCCCTCTGAATTGTATATCAATATCTTCAAACAAACAATTAACTGTATAAGTACCTCTTCAACAATAATCTTAAAACCATACTATAAGTCCCTACCTACGTCATAGCTAAATATATATAATGCAAATCCACCCAATTATAAATTACTAAAATAATTAAAATGTAACATAACATCATTAAACTAAATTTTGAATATCATTCCAAAATCTTACACCTACTTTAACACAATAATTAGAGTCCACAGTTAACTAATTATCACTGATCACTCACAATAAACTTCCTCAATCTTAAGAACTTAGTTCTATTAAGTCCTTTTGTTAAAATATCTGCAATATTAGAGTTGGTCAGACAATAATAAACTTCAATTAAATTTTGATCAATTTTTTCTTTAATAAAATGATATTTAACATCTATATGTTTACTTCTCCTACTGAATATTCCATTTTTTATCAAAACAATAGCCGACTGATTATCCACATATAATTCTGTTTTTGGAACTTTACCGATCAATTCTTTATATAAACTTTGAACATACAACAAGTCTTTAATACATTCTGCAGCAGAAATATATTCTGCCTCTGTTGACGAAAGAGCAGTGACGGACTGCTTCCGTAAACACCAGTGCACAGGTCCACCACTGTACAAAGTAACAAAGCCAGTTGTGCTTTTCCGTGTATCTGGATCACCTGCGAAATCTGCATCACAATATGCCCTCAGTGTCAAATCATTCCCCTGCAGATAACGAATTCTGAGTCTACAGAACCTTTGAGATACCTAAATAAACTTTTTGTATTCGAGAAATCATTTAAATTAGGACATTCCTGATGTCTACTACAATAACCAACCTGAAAACCTACAACAGCAATGAATTATAAACACAGTAAAAATTTATCATGAAAGATGCAAATTGTATTTTTTCAATCTTTAATATTTTCAATAAAATCAGCACTAAACATCTTTTTCAATTACAGATAACAATTACACCATTCAATATGAAGGAAGAGCTTGAAGAAGGCCATTTTGATAATCAAGGTCATTATCATTGGAAAAAGGAGAAAGAAATCAGAGATGGCTGGTTGGACAACATAGATTGGGTGAAAGTCAAAGGCCGACCTGAAGATAAATATAAAGTTCACAAAGATGATGAAAACAAAGGCTTAGGAGATGACTCCAGTAGTGAGGATGAAGAACCCGAAAAATTTGACCTCATGGAGAATTATAAAGAAATATTCCAACACATGAAGCCTCGAGAGACAATAGCCAAGACTCTGCAAAGGCTTGGTAAATTATTAATTTTACTTCTCTGATATATGATTGTTTATCTTAGTTCTGTACAGCACTGTAAGGTAAAGGTCTCTTTTGATCCAATTTTCTGTTTAGAGCATAATATATTTGACTTACTTGACTTAAGGTCATAAGTCCGCAGAGGGCGTCCACAATGCGTCGCCAACACAATCGGTCATAATATATTTAGGTCTCGCTTTTTTTACTAATATCCATTTATTTAATTTCGTCTTTTTAAATATTACAATTTTGGTCCTTAGGTCAAAACTCTAAAATATCAAGTGCTGAACGATGGAAAAGGAAAAAGGCAGGAATTGTTGACGAGGGCAGTAAAACTGTTACTAGAGTGACAGAACTTGCCAATCAGATATTGACCAAATTGGGCAACATGGACATATATCAAGAAACTTATGAAAAGATAAATATGATTTTGCAGAAAGATAAAAATAAAAAAGAACCTGCTGATTTGGATATGTATGCGGATGATTTTGATCAGAAAGAAAAACAGACACTTGATCAAAGCAAAACAGATGATCAAGATGCAGATGAGGAGGAATCAAAAGTTGTTAAATGGGAATTCAAATGGAATCAAAATGACGACGAGTTATCTGGGCCACATACAACAGAGCAGATGCATAAATGGGCTTCAGAGGGCTATTTCAAAACTGGTGTATGGGTAAAAAAACATGGTGAGGACAGTCAATTTTATAATTCAAACAGAATGGACTTTGAACTGTATATGTAAGTGTACCAAAGATGATAACTATCCTAACTAATAATAATGTTCATGATTATAAATAATAATCTTGCAGTCAAATGCATCAAGCATTAGAATTTGCTAATTGACAAAAATCACCATGTAAATTTAGTTTTACTTGCAACATTTTGTTTCCAGCTTGTTTATAGGGATAAATAAAATTCATGGAGTAAGATATGCCTAAGCCTAAACAAACAAACAGATTAGTAAGAACTATCATGTCAATACTTACTTTAAAAGTTTCAAAAAAATATTTACTGTACAAGGATTTCTGTATCATATTTTTTATGTAAGGGTAAATAAAATAAGCTAGTTTTACACATGTTTCTTTTTATTTTTACCAAGTATCTTATCAGCTAAACTATAAATGCTTTTATCAGTCAAAATTTTGGCAATTTGATTAATTAATACAATAAATACAGTAATAACTTGAACTATTACAAATTGTGATATAGAAGTTCCAATATCTAACCAGCTTCCAGTATTCTTCACATTATATAACAACTGGATTCCCATTATATTTGAATATATTAAAACTATGATGTTCAAGTAACCTGTTGGTGCCTGAAATAGATTTAACTCATTTAAGTAACACATAAAGTGAAACAATAATTTGTGGTAGTAAAGTCCACAGGAATACGACTAAAGAATTCATAATCTTTCTGCTTGTGTCACTCACACGACCAGGAAGATTATGATTATGGGTTTTTAACTGTTCACAATCAAACAAAAACTATAAAAATAGCCAGCCAGCTATTTGGTGTATGTATTTTTTTTAACAATTAAAAGTTCAAAGTTATTTTGATTTAGCTAATTTAAGAGCAATATATATCGTCCGCTCCTGCCCCATTTACTTTCACGCAAAATTACTGTATAGAAATTACCTTTGTCAAATACTGAACACCTCTAAAACTACAGGCTACTGTCAGGAATGGTGCTAATGTTTTTAACAACACCAACGCTGTGATTACGAAAGGCTTGAATGACGTTATGAAACACGTAACCCATCTCACTTCAAATGAATTTAATGATGCTATATTCCCTGTTCCGAAGAACGCTAAAATAATATACACTGTCTGATTGAAAAATTAAAGAAAATTATCAAAAAGTAAGTATTAATTGGGAATTAATTTAAAAAAATCCAAGTGTGGTCTCAAGTCAGGCGTAGATGTCGTTTATGTGTTTGGAGTGGGGTCTTTATCCCACTCATTTGAAAAGGATACAAAAAAAAATGATCGTCTAAAATCCTGGCTACTAATGCTACGTTCCATTGAGATTAAATTTTTTGATGTTTCTTCCATTTTATCAAATGTGCAATCACTAACCTGTAATATAATAGTCAGTTAATAATATGTGAAACACAGAGAGGACAACTCAGGGGCATGGCAACTTATAGAAGGCCGGAAGAGCTATCGGAATACCTACATGTTTCTTGACTTTTTTTTATCTAAAATAGGTTTGCGTTTGACCACAGCGTGCCTGATGGTAAGCATTGCTGTGGTCTACGACGTAACACGCTCACCTAGAAAAAACCTATTTACTCGTGTTTCGAAGACCCCTTGTAGATTGTATTTTTCGTAGTATTTTTTGGATTTTTGCGAGCAACTGTTCCGGCTTGAAGTAACGCTGCACCTTCGAAAGAATACCAAGCTTTTTGGCCGCCAACTGACCTTTGGACTCAATATAGGAGCCGAAATTGAGAGACGACGTCAAAGTGACACCAAGAAGTTCAAGTTGGTCTGTCAGTGTACGGATACATTTTTGAAAGTAGGGACCAGGTCGAAAGGTCTCTTTTTGGCGGAAAAAAAACACGCCTGGGTCTTAGTTGCATTGAATCTAACCAGGTTGGCATCGCCCCATTCAGATACTGCCTTGAGGGAGAGATTCAAGCGCTCGACCATAGCCTCTCTGAGTGACTGGATTTCAGCCGCTCCAGCTCGCGCGTTAGAAGTATAGCTCTCTACAACCGTGCTGTCGTCTGCATACCCAAAGATACCGGGCTTAAGCAGGTCGTTAATGTGCAGCAAAAACAGTGTTGCAGAGAGCACTGACCCTTGAGGGACACCGGCATTAATAGCCTTTCGATCAGACGAACAGCCATCAATGACCACCCGAATAGATCGATCCTCCAAAAAGTCTGAAATCCACGCACAGAAATTAGAGGGCAGGCGGTAAAAAGGAAGCTTGCTAATAAGACTATCGTGCCATACCCTGTCTAAGGCTTTGGAAATATCGAGGGAAACCGCAAGGGCTTCTCTGAATTCTTCAATAGCCTCATTCCAGATGTGGGTGGCGTACATATGTATAAATAAACCAAACCCGCAACTGTTCTCTTTAGAGCTCCTCCTCGGCGGCGTCTGAGCTGCGTATACGTTCAATCGAACGCCTACGCCACGTGTGAAAGAGCTCGAGATATTTCACGCTTTCAACAGCTACCACTTTTTGACATGTATAATAATAATATCATCATCATCATCATATCAACCCATAATCATCCCTCTGCAGGTATACGGGTCTCCCTTCAATCGAGGGGGACTAGAGCGTACTCTGCCACGCTGCTCCAATGCGGATTGGCAGAGGCCAGTGTTTTCTAGCCGCCCGAAGGCCACCGACTTGGCTTAACGACTGTCATCTACCGGTAACAGCCGGGACCGACGGCTTAACGTGCCCTCCGAAGCACGGAGAAGCTCGAGATAACAAAACTCATCCCAACACTGGCTAAGGTCGACGTCGCTTGCCTTGCGTGTTCATATTAGAGTGTGACACACAGCGACGCCATCGAGCTCCTCGAATAATATCATATTATAATAAAATTATATATACATATTAATGTAAAATACGTACCTTTACCTTCTTAATATGTACTTGTCTAAATTCAATTAAAATCCAACAGGTCACATTAAAAATTAAAGCGACCATGAACAAACCTTCATGTGAAACAGAAAGTAGTAGGTAAAATATGAAAATCGAAGTATCTATTGCCATTAGACGGGATATTAATTTCCGAGAAAAAGCTAATGGCATTATTAGTGATACAACTGAAAATTAAAAAAGATAGTTTAAAAATACAAGTCAACAAAATGAAAATTGAGATATTAAATGAAAAATCGGACGTGGCGACACCATTATGCTGACAGTGAGCTCCTGTTCGACTCTAGTTCGCTTTCCTATAATATTTTAAATGAAGTGGTCTAACTTGAACTTTTTAAAACTTAACGTCTACCAAGTTTTTTCAACAATGAAAACATTGAGGTTTCATATTTAGCCCTCTGACGACAAGCCCAGTGGTAGAGTGGTTAGCAATGATTACTTTAATCTTGAGGGTCATGAGTTTGAATCCCGGACAAGTCCGTACAAGGCAAACATTTGTGTGCATGAACATGAAGATAGATAGAAAATAGAATAAGCTTTATTTGCAACACACAATCAAGTAATACAGTAGACAGCAAAAGTTACAAACTAGTGTATATGCAACAAGGCGGCCATATTGCTCAAAGCAATCTTTTCAAGGCAACCTTAGAGTAACGAATTTCTGTATGAAGTGGGCAGGGCTAGCAAGATATATAATAAACAGCAGACTGACTGCATGACTGTTGGTCAGAATGTTTTCTATGTATAATATGTATTTATTTACAAAAAAAAGTTTAATGTGTATATTTATCAGCTATCTAGTTCCCACAGTACATACAAACTTAGTTTGGTACTACAAATTTATCATGGCAGTATGGAAATAGATTATTTTTGAACATTTTACCTGCAATACTCCAAGCCAACGCTTGATGCGTTGTCGACACTGGAGTTCCTCTATCAAATCTCTTCGACTGAATATAAATATTATGAAGAGATAAACATAACAATGATATCTGTAATATTGTGAGTGTCACCTCTCTCTTGTCCGCGCCACTACGACTTTGTAATGGCATTAATACCTTCCAAATGTAGACTATAATTACAATTATCCAAATGATGCCGGCTGCAATACTAGAATTAAATAAATTACATTTCATCACACAGTTCCTGATAAGTCCCAGTTAGGTTATCTGTCAGGTTTTGCATGATTTTATGTCATTTTTCACTTTCGCGTAAACTTATTACAAGACATACTTTTATTACCTTTTCGGGATATGACAATTTATCTGAAAACTTATTCCAGTTAGCTTATCTTTCAGATAAATTGTCATATCCCGAAAAGGTAATAAAAGTACAAGGAACTTGCAAAATCGGTATAATAATAATATATTACAAATGTATGCGTGTATTAGTATGTGAAATCTAAATGCGTTTGACGGCCCAAGATATGATGGTATGTTTTCGTCTGTTTCTAATGAAGTTTCTAAATGGTTATTTAGTTATGAAGGTTATGAACTTAAATCTTGCATCTCTTTCTTTTACGCACCATTCCTATACATACACAAGTATATAAAATACTCACACTAGTTCTATAAATGCGTCTTTGCCGATGACAGGCATAAATGAAAATAGACTAAGCATCATACAGTCAAGCGACCAAATATAAAGCAATGGCTTTTTTATCTGATGTTTCATTGTTGAAAAAAAAGGCCATAAGCTCATGCCTAGTAATGGCATGCTGAGCATCCATCTGTGGGTGAATGACATACCCTGAAACAAAATACCAATAATTTTTTTAGGTAACTAATAAGATTACAACGAAATTTCTTTGAATACTAGATGTAATCAATTTGTAAATTTTTTTTAATGTTCGTTGAAATACATTGCGAATTACATGACAAAACTTATGAAAACGAATATTTTTAAATATGCCAAAATAATTATCTGTAAATGAAGTTTGTTATAGTGATAGTTTTAGAAGCAGGAACAGTAGAATAGCGCGAAAATTTTAAACATACAATAAATAATATGATCAATTTATATGCTTGGCCGCCTTATGGTGGTATTAGCCACTTCTTTCCCTGCTGCAAATCGCCATCATATATATAATTAGGTATGTAGAATACTTTTTTTTGCTGTGCAATAATAGTACATTTCATTACAAGTGCGGAAAGTCTGTCATTGCAAAGAGTTCCGACAAATGTCGACCCGAGCCGAGGCGCAGCCGAAGGTGAGGGTTGACAGTCGGAACAAGTTGCAATGACGGTTCCGCACGTGTACTGAACGACTATTTTTAATACAGTTGCGAAAAAATTAAGCAATTTAATTACTCATTATGTGCAACAAACAACTAAAATCGCAAAGAAAATTTTTGGAAAATGGCGCCAACCGTAAAAGAATATAAGCAGAGATTTTTTTTTTGTTTTCTTCACCCATTCTGGGTAGGCAAAGGCCGTCTATGCCCATACAGCCAAGTCTTCAGTAGTTTTTTTTTTATTGATATGAAATGAAAATGAAATTTAATGAGATGAAATGAAATGAAACCTAACCTAACTCATTGAATCAAATCATTAAATCTGATATTGAAACAAATTAGTAGCTTCTTTTTATAAATATTTGCATGAGTCATAAAATCTTCTATGATTTTTTTTTCATTATAAACTTCGTGGTTTAGTTTTTCTTTTTAATAGACATTAATTTTGACAGTTGGGAAAGAGAACGCACGAGTGCGGAAAAGGTAAAGAAAAAGCACGCGTGTGTAATAGCCCACTTTCCGAACGCTAAACGTCCCTGCAATACGTCACTTTTTGAGCAACTGTATTAAAAAATATATTTTTATACTGGTCGATTCTTATTTCCATGTAGTAAAGTTATCACCCATAATCATCCCACTGCTGGGATACGGGTCTCCCTTCAATCGAAGGTGATTAGAGCGTACACTGCCACGCTGTTCCAATGCGGATTGGCAGAGGTCGGTGTTTTCAAACCGCCCTAAGGCCACCGACTTGGCTTAACGACTGTTCCCAAACTAACAGTCATCCATTGACAACAGCCGGGACCGACGGCTTAACGTGCCCTCCGAAGCACGGAGAAGCTCGAGATAACGAAACCCATCCAAACGCTAGCTAGGGTCGACGTCGCTTAACTTGCGTGTTCATATTACATCGCGACACACAGCGACGCCATCGAGCTCCTCATATCCTCCTGTTTATAGAATAATACTAGCTTTTTTGCCCGCGACTTCGTCCGCATGAAGTTCCTGACCCGTTCCCGTGGGAACCACATTGAATTTCGGGAAAAGCTATAGCCTATGTCACTCCCTGATAATGGAGCTTTCTACTGGTGAAATAATTTTTGATATCGGTCCAGTAGTTTCGGAGCCTTTTCAATTCAAACAAACAATCAAATCTTTCCTCTTTATAATATTAGTCTAGATGTTTCAATAATATTATTGCAGCTGATCATACTTACTTACATATTTTTATTTTATTTACTCACCAGTGCTAACGATCCCATGACATAACAAATCACCTGCGCTCCTACTGATCTTATTTTATTATTTTGACTCAATTCTATACATGCTTGTTTCCATACATTAAAATTTGTTAATGCATACGTCCATAAAAACAATGGCATTAATATATACAAGTAATATTGTGTTGGTAAATTTTGTACTGAAATAAAAAGAAGCTTTATTAACATAAATGTCAAAGACAATAAATTGTTAATGTACTTTAAGAAACTCGTCTGCATCAGTGAGGCGCGCGTCTACGCTCGACCATCTGACCTGTCCCCCTATTCTCGTAACAAAAACCGATTCTATTTCGACTCAAATTCTATCGATGTCTCACTCATACAAAATAGCAATTGAACAGGACAGCTAGTGTGTTTGAATCGAAATTGAGTCTATTTTTGTTGCAAGAGTCAGCCCCCTGGGCCTGATGAGAAACTTCTTCCAAGAAGGGTCAGAGCAAAGTGTTTTTTTATGAACTCCAGATAAGTGAATTAAATTAAATTTAACTTAATATCATGTGAGATTACAAAATCCGGGCAAGTACGTGTTGGGCCACGCACTATGTAGGGTTCCGTATTTGCTACGCTTTGCTTGCTTGCAGATGAGTATAATGCCATATTCAGTGACATTTGTAAATTTTCATCAAAGAAAATTTTATAAGTTCTTCGGCTATTACTCAGGAACCAGTAGAACCTACTTAACCGTAATAGTTTTCACTGAAGATTCAGCATATGGACTACTACCAAATTTTTTTTTTCAAATTTCTAAATACACGACTTTCGGAGATAAAAGGGGGAGACCACCGTGCAAAACGAAAATTGACACGATAAATGTAAATAATTCCGAAACGGAAAATGATCTTTTCACACCCTCAATGTTTTGAAGAGACCTATCTAACGATACCCCACACAAATAAATTTGATTTCCACTTTACATGTAGGGGAGGCACCCCCAAAAAATTTTTTTTTTTTTCCCAGCACTTTGTTAGCATTTATAATATGTGTATACATACCAAATTACAGCTATCTAGCATTAAGCGTCTAGGCGCTAGACCGCGGACGGACAGACAGACGGACATGGCGAAACTATAAGGGTTCCTTGTAGTTTACTACGGAACCCTAAAAAACGTTGTTGGTGTATCAGATTAGAAGTCGTGGCTCTTATTTGGCGCGCAGATTGTACTTTGACCAATACAGTTCTGTTATAGACATAATTAAGTAAATAGTAAAATATGTATAAACTTACCATGAACAAGGTATATTGATGCCAGAAATAAAACTGTAAATACAGTGTTCGATATATGAGGTAATATTGTAGTTTTAATCCTTAAATCATGACTATGTACATTAGATGTTTTTAATAGAGTATTAATATTTTGTTCTAACAATGATTTCAAAAGGCAAGCAATCCAGCCTATAAATGATAATGTGACTAGCATAAGTAGTGGCCTTTGATAGTAGTTGTGATAATAATTTAGTCCAGAGACACTTAAATCCATAATTTCTTTGCTTAGCAATATTAGTTGTTCACTATCTTTCACTTCATTCACTAGCAATGTTTCAGTGAATTCAATGATTTCCTCATATTTCTTACCATCAAATGCCCTAAAAGGTTGATACATTATTTTGATAGCATTATTTTCAACGTCCAATCTCTTTGTATTGTATTGTGACGCTAATTGTCTACTATTACTATAAATAGCCTTAGCTTTATTAGGTACTGACATATTTAACAATTCGGATGGTAGCTGTCCCTAAAATAAACAAAACAAGAATTAGGTAAAATTAAGTTCTAAGTTATATAAATAAAATATCGCACCACTGGTGGAAGATAGTCGCAACCCCAATTAAGTCATTTTTTTTTTATTACACCAAAAAATCAAGAAAATTGTATTACATCTTGTCAATTTTTTTCATAAAATTTATCTCAAAAATGAAGGAAATAAATGGAAATATTTAAAATCCTGCAACATAAAATTTTACTAAATTCCCATATAATAACGAAGTTGATACATTTGCACTTGAACTAGCAATAAAATTCCATGCGACTATTATCATATTCAATCTTACGTAAATGTTGAACGAAAACTTATGAATAAAACTTGTCACAACTAATTGTTGAATACTTGTTTTAGGATACAATTATGTAGGTGTCGGTGTGTAAGTTTAGTTGCTTATTTCTTCTACGAGACCTATAATGATATTATTAGTAACAAATGTCACTTATTTGAGTTAGTATCAATTTGGAAGTGGTCTATACATAAATAGAGATTTCTACGTTACATTTTATTTTACATATTTCGTAATTATTGAAAATTATTTATTATCTGAGTATTTTAATTATGTTTAATAGCGCAAATACAATTACGTAAAATCAACAATGATTTTAAGTTATAAATCTTTGTAAAGATTTTCAGATATTGGCAGTGGAGCGTTATATAATCGAGATAAAACAGAGGCCCTCTCTATATCTTCACAACCTGATGTTTTCTTTCTTCTTCCGACCCTATTACAACGTTTTGTGTCACAATTATTGGTGTTTCATCCTCGAAGTCATATCTTATCAGCAGGATTCCAGGTGACAAAGGATCTGCTGAAACCTCTTTTACCTTTGTCCAATGAACATTTTCTCCTGACGCTTCCTTTGCCCATTAGTATTATTATTAGTCTTTTAAAATCCAAAAAGTCTTCCTGTGACATTTTTTTTACGTTATATTTCTGTCCTCGTACTTTAGCATTCCTAATAATTGCGTAAATTTCTTCAGGAATATAAAAAACATGGTTTTTCTTGCTTTTCTCAATGCATGAATGCATACAGTCAGTCCCCTTCATTCTGCGTATGGCCTTTCTGTAAAAACCTATGCGTGATTTTTACACCCAGTTTTACTGCTGCATGGACATATAACGCAAACACAAATCTGTTTCGGTTTTGCCCACTGCAATTATCCGAGTAAAAAGAAACTTCTTCAATTCCTCTGTCGGCTTCAGCTTTTAGATAAGCCCATAAACAGCTGGCTATCTCGTTAGCTCCTCTTTTTGCTATCTCGCCATGCAACGAAAAGTGTAATAGATCATATCAATTTGTTTCCTTGCAAAGAGTCTCATTATCTCCGAAAACAGACTCAAAGAGAATATTTGGATGAAAAACTGAATTGTGCGAAAATGTATCGCCTTTACGTGGATTGGATGAACAATAATCCACAATATCCAAATGTCCAGTTGGCAACAGAGCGATGGTATTACCATATCTTCTGCACAAAATTTAATATAGGCTTTTTTCACCCGAAAAAGGGTAAATGCTCTTTGTACGAAGAGGCAGACTCAGAAAGGAAGGATCAATTAAAAGTGGAGTATGAAGTGCATATAAAGAATAAAGAGCTTGTAAGAAAAATTAAGGACGAAGAAAAGGAGAATTCGGACGCAACTACAAAAACAGTTGCCCGTTTTGATTTAGAAAAGGTGTTGAGTCTGCCCCAGTCTGAAGTTGGGGTATTTAATTATAAAAGAAAATATCCTGTTTACAACTTTACAATTTATAATATTTTGATAAAAAGTGGCTACTGTTACGTTTGGCATGGTGAGATAGCAAAAAGAGGAGCTAACGAGATAGCCAGCTGTTTATGGGCATATCTACAAGCTAGGAATTGAAGAAGTATAATTTTACTCGGATAATTGCAGTGGGCAAAACCGAAACAGATTTGTTTTTGCGTTATATGTCCATGCAGCAGTAAAATTGGGTGTAAAAATCACGCATAGGTTTTTACAGAAAG
This sequence comes from Endotricha flammealis, assembly GCA_905163395.2. Classification (NCBI taxonomy): domain Eukaryota; kingdom Metazoa; phylum Arthropoda; class Insecta; order Lepidoptera; family Pyralidae; genus Endotricha; species Endotricha flammealis. Next base: position 8,284,507 of record LR990853.1, read on the forward strand.
GCCATACGCAGAATGAACGGGACTCTATGCATTCATGCATTGAGAAAAGCAAGAAAAACCATGTTTTGTATATTCCTGAAGAAATTTACGCAATTATTAGGAATGCTAAAGTACGAGGACAGAAATATAACGTAAAAGAAATGTCACAGGAAGACTTTTTGGATTTTAAAAGACTAATAACTAATAATACTAATGGGCAAAGGAAGCGTCAGGAGAAAAATGTTCATTGGACAAAGGTAAAAGAGGTTTCAGCAGGTCCTTTGTCACCTGGAATCCTGCTGATAAGATGTGATTTCGAGGATGAAACACCAATAATTGTAGACACAAAACGTTGTAATAGGGTCGGAAGAAGAAAGAAAACAACAGGTTGTGAAGATATGGAGAGGGCCTCTGTTTTATCTCGATTATATAACGCTCCACTGCCTATATCTGAAAATCTTTACAAAGATTTAATAAGTTTGTGTAGAGGTAACCATATCCTATTGCATTATCAGAACTTTTAAAAGAATTTGCGCCCGCAATCTGCACGTAATGAGAATAATTCTAATGTCGATAGCGATGAATCCGAATAGACACATAATTTTGTATGATTTGTTGATTAAACACCATGCCAAGCAATAATTTAGAAGTTAAAATGTTGTTGATTTTATAAGTTGATTATAAAAGCATTAATTAAAAATATTTAATTAGAAATAGATTTATTTATTTCATACGTTCCCAACTGACATACACATACATAATAATATCATAAAACAATAATTAAATGAGAAAACCTGAATAAAATAATATACATAATAAGCAGCCACTGTTTCTCAAGTAAGTAAACAAAGGATGAAGTAGGAACAGTCTTATTTTATGTAATTTAATAAATAATTATTACAGTTAATTGATTATTAGAAGGAATGTCGCTCGTTTCGTCATGAAAATAGGATTTTCATGAAAAACAATAGATTACTACGCAAAAATCTTTGTAATTTTTCATTTTAAGTAAAGCTATAACTCCAAATGTAACTTTAAGTAAAGGAATCTTTCAGAAGGAAAAAGTGCGCAACTGATCTTACACAAATGAGTTGTTCGTGGAAGAAGCGTGTAAACCACACTTACGCATTGAATGCACTACCGAATTAGGGCATGAATAAAGAGTTATCTACAGTAATATCAAACAGCCAATTACCGTCCCCATGTCAATAATGCAATATTTACAATTACTGCTACGGATAATTTATTATGCTTCGAGGAATATTTATGCAACGCTCTTTTGTAAGTTTTTCTCTATGTACATTGTGTAAATGTTGAACATAAAAATATGGTGACTAGACAGCTAGTTTTTATTATCATTTGCTGTATACCACATATTTTTAGGACAAAAGATGTATTTTCTAGACAGTTTTTTTACGCTCCTGAAAAGTTGCTATTTTTCACTTATGACTTTCTTCCAGGAATGGTGCGATATGTATGTTAGTCTTTAAGGCTTTTGTAATATGAGCTCATGTTATTGACTGTTGCTTGAAATAGAGAAATTTATTATTAAATTTTAATTACTATAATCTTATCAAGTGGCAAGAAATGGCTAAATTATGACAAGCTTCATGAGTTCCTATTTCACTCAAGACAATCATTTATGTGAATGAACTCGACTGTTGTAGCATAAACATGTTTGGATGTTTTCTATAACTATTATATGTATTTATTTACAAAAAATATACAATTATTTATCGGCTTTTCAATACTGACAGTACAAGCCTAAGCTTGATGGTGAATGATAGCACAAATGTTACTTACAATAGAATTTACAGGTACAGGAATAGAAAGAACAGTGGCCATCAAAGGAGCTAAGTCGGCTTGGTTGATATCCCATCTATGTTTCAATGACATGTCAGTACCCCTGGTATCATATTGTTCTTCAATTTGTTTTACTCCTGCACCCCATATTACATAAGGCGTTTGAGTTTCGTGCTCACTGCCAGCGCCATGAGAACCTGAAATGTTAATAATTTCGTATTTGATGACTAGAAAATGTATATTATTTAAAAAAAAGATTACTCCTTCCTTCCCTTGTTCCATTACAAAGTTGTAGAATTTGAATATATTTTAGGGTAGAGCTAATGTTTGTTACTATCTTTAGATAAAAATTACTACATGATAATAATAGCTTGGGCATAATTAGATAAATTAATTACTGATTGACATAATAATCTACTTATTACTGACTCATCAAACACAAAGTAATCTCTGAAGCTGAAATACAGTTGGTAACTAGATTAAAGACATAACTTATGTCGCACGAATTTCACCATTTTCTTATATAAAAAACTTGAAATAAAAAAAAGAAAGTCAGACATTGTTTACCTCCAACATAAGGCTTCCGCTAGTATGTACTTTTAATTAATACATACCCCAATCAGTCATCCCATGATCAGAAGTCATCAGGAATGTTGTTTTCCCATCATCACCATAGAAATTTCTTATTAGTTTTTCTATTTCTCTTATATTTTGATCAACATATTCTATGGTTGTCAAAAAATTTCTGCAAATAAATAAAAATCATTTTACAAAATCAATCATTTCAATATAGAAATAATTCAGTTCAGTTAAATGTTTTATTATTGAATTTGAGATGATCAGCAGTGGATACGAGCTGAGGATTATGATTCAAATGATATACTTACGCAGATTTAGGTTTATGTGTATGTCCAGATGTATCAGTTCCTAATAAATGTAAAAAAAATATAAGTTTATTTTGATGTAACTTTCTCATCAGTCCATCATCAGTCTTTGCATTTCCGAAGAATTTATTTACATTATCAAACACCCATGCATCTAAAAGCGTTGTATTTTTATCAGTGCTAAAAGTTTGATCATATGGGTCCATTTTCTTCACAAATATGTGTTCATTGATAGATTCTTTTGTGAATATTTCTAAAATGTCATATGTGCCCCAACACCAAGTATTTGAGGATCGATTGAATACAGAATCAAAATCTACTGGATTTTCTTTCCAGCCTTTGACAATAGCAGATGGGTCTTCGTAAAATCCTGCTATAACAGCCACATGGCCTGGTCGTGACTCTGTGGGCATGCGTGTGTGTGATATCCCCCATCTTCCAACTGTGTTACCTACTGATCTGAAACAGATGTAGACCAAAAACTTGTGTAGTTTACTTCGGAAAGTGCCGTTTTCAATAAAATTTTGTTTTTAGTAATTATATTTAACCACAATATTTTGAAATGGTAAGTTGCACAAAAATATTTAAAGTTGGTGACAGAAAACAACGGCAAGTTGTATCTGGCTTGATTGCTGGATTATAATATTATGTACATTATATCGATTTGTAAATATATTCAATAACTAACCTTAAATATGGCATAGTGGTATAGTTAATAAATGACTCAGCTCGTAATCCGTCCACCACAAACAGAACAAGCCGGTCAGCCAACGGCTCGTGCTGCGGTTGATAGGGCTGCACATTTCTCACAATAGGCGACTTAAAATAAATATCAAATATAGAAAACAAAAACACTAAATGTACACAAATGCCGACAATAAACATATTGTTTTTATTAGTTTAAATAAACCCACACATTGGCGGCAGAATATAATGTTTTTATACAAAAAGAGCGATATTTATTTTATCCTAAAATACGACTTTACAGTGTAGTATATTAAAGACATTGCATATTATAATCGCTGTAGATTATCTGCCTATTATAACTCTTTTAATTAAGTGATTGATTACACTATATTTCACAAAACAATATTGCAATTAAAATCCGTGAACATTTTTCTCACTGACAAAACTGAAATGACATTGTTGTTAATCAATCAATCATTGATTTGATTGCCTTGACTGACATTGACATGACATGACAGCGTGGGGAGCACACCTAAGTATTACCGTCAATTTTCATAGGCAATAGCGACATATGGTGCCCGGTGGATGAACTAAAATTAAAAAACAAAACGGCGCACCATTCGATTGCACTGACGTTAAATAAATTAGTACCTAGTTATTTATTTATTTACTTAAAATGTAAATAAAATACAAATTGGATACTTAATTACTAATGCGCGATCCTCTTTGTATGACAGATTTTAACTTGACTGAGACTGACAACCACATCAAGAGAACTCACTGACCGACGACGTTTCTTTTTTAGAGTTTCGTAGTAAACTACAAGGAACCCTCATTTTTTTGGGGTGCCTCCCCTACATAAAAAGTGAGAATGAAAATTTTTTTTTCGCGCCCACCCGATGTTGTGTGTCGTTAAATAGGTCTCTTCAAAACATTGAGGGCGTGGGAAGAGAATTTTTTAATACAATGTTAGGTTTCGGAATTATTTACATTAACCGTGTCATTTTTCATTTTGCACGGTGCCCCTCCCCCCCCACCTCTATCTCCGAAAGTCTTATGTTTAGAAATTTGAAAAAAATCATGTTAGTGTCCATATGCTGAACCTTCAATGAAAACTACGGTTAAGTAGGCCCGTATTGGTCGTGGTCCACCTGCGTGGTACACCTGGGTGGACCACGGGCATTTTTTCTTGCCCGTGGTCCACCTAAATGATTTGTAATAAGAAATTCAAATATTCAATGGGCCATGGTCCACCTCCATCCGAGTTAGTGTTTATTTCTAGGATTATTTTCGAATGTGTTTGGTGTAGTTTAGGAATGCTTTTTGGATGGATTAGGGATTGGCTGTACTAGTTAGATAAAGAGTATGAGATGAACTTATAAAATAAAATTTCTTGATGAAAACTTGATTTTGGACTCATCTGCAGGCAAGCAAAGCACCACAAATACGGAACCCTACATTGTGCGTGGTCCGACACGTACATACCTGCCCGGTTAATTAAATTTTTTTTGTCACAAGTGCCAAAAGTTAAGGTCGCTGCATACGAGACGGGTTTTTATACGGAACGGTACATAACATCGATACATCGATATGTATATCGTTCGATATAAGTTCGAAACATACAAAATATAACTGAAAATGCAGACGGGGCAAGAACGTGGCAATTTCATACGTTACGTGCGACTTCGTCCCGTTCGAGATATTATCTGTCCGGATCCTTATTAACAAAAATTAAGGATCACTTTAAATTTAATGCTAATAGATAGCTCAATATTCAGCTTATTATTATTATTAATCAGCTCTACTTTATTAGTTTTCTAAATAGTCTGTTCTTTAAATTAGATAATTTTTTTTCTAATTTAGACTAATACATAATATAATGATAAAAGATTTTGTATTTTTGTTTGTAATAAATCAACTCAGAAAACTTACTGCACCGATTTCAAAAATCTTTTACCGTTGGGAAGGTATGTACTGCCCCCGGGTAACATGGGGTTATACATTTTTTTAAATTAGGGATCCTTAGTTAAACCCTTGCAAAGCCAAGCGGCGCGCTAGTATTATTTGTATAAACAAAACCATATCTTTTGCAAATTACTCTTTAATGAATATTATTAGTAAGAGAAGGGAGTAATAAAATAAAATACCACCAATTACATAGCTGCTACCCAAGTGTAGAATGTCGACTCAAAAAGAACTCTCAGTGTTAGATTCTTCGCAGGGTTTTTCCATTCCCGCTGACATTAGACTAAATAATTCTTTTTCTTGCACTTTCATCAACAGATTTAGCACTTCAACAAACTCCATAGTTTCAGGTATTAATTTGGGTGGTGAAAACCCCAAAGAAATAAAAGCACGTTGAATTTGTGGTGCAGTTAGATAACCACGTTGTAATGGATCGAAACTTTTGATTACTGCTTCCAAGTGCCTAAAAAGGATAAAATTTCCCGTATTTACGAAGATCAAATAATTCATGACTGGTGGAAGTGAATTCTTCAATAATATTGAGACTGAATGATGAATTAGATACTTGATCGCCTTCGCCATGGAAGACAGATATACCTAGTTGTACAGTTTCAATGTTCTGTGGCAATCGCAACTTTGAAATAAAAACAGTCTGTTGGTGCGTTGGTAGTGGTACCCCTTTCGGCACCACAGGGCGCGGGTTCGATTTCCGTACGAGGCAAAAAAAAATCTGGCGGAGTTTGTGTCTCGAGTCTGGGTGTTTTCTATTAATTGAATGAAGTAAGTTCTTACCTATATATTTACAATAATCCGTTGCCTGGCACCCATAACACAAACGGGTTAGGTCTAAATTTGGGACTGTGTGAATTGTGGTAGTATTAAAAAATCATATTATTGAAAGGAAACAAGCGAAACTTACCTTCTTTCGTATATAACTGGAGCTAATCCATGACCAGCACGAAAAAGCATGCAATCATCAAGTAATTTCTCTAAAAACAACATTGGTTTAGCTGGTTCTTCGGCTAAAATTTTAGTCAAAAAAAAATTTATGAGTTCCGATATACGACGCTCTCGTAAGTAGTTTTCTGTTCTACTAACAGTGCTTAAAATTCTCTGCTTTCTTGCCGAAATTTCAACTTGTTCAGAAGAATCAGTATCCAATAAACATTTGCAGATGAAAATTTCTTTTCTTTGTTTTTCAATGTGTCGTTCAAAAGTTTCCTCCTCCAATGCTTCCATCGTTATTATATTTTACAAAAACCAACGAAAATTAAATGAAAAAATTGATAAATTATTTTGACATTTTGCATTTTTTTAATTATTTTGAGAATATTAAATTTAGAATTTTTTAGGATCTCTACATACGTGACGGTCCCGTTTTCTGACCGTTTGCTTCCCGTCCCGTCCCATTCGTTTAGAAACCCGCCATGTATACATAGGCATACGTTTACTTTCTTTATTCGTTTTTTTTAAGTCATACAGTAGACAAACAAGCAAGCGGGCCCTCTGATGGAAAGAGGTCACCGCCGCCTATGGACATCAGTAACACCAGGGGTGCTACCAATGCGTTGTCTACCAAGGAAGTTGGAGAAAAGGAAGGAGGACGGCAAGGGAAAGAAGGAGGGGGAAAGACGAGATAGGGAAGGAGTTGGGCTTCGGGATCTCTCACTCACCGAACGAAACGCATTGCTGCTTCACATTATTATTCTGTGAAAGGGTGGTACTTCCCAGGTCGAGCTAGCCCATTTCATAATAATTGCTCTACCACTCCACTCGTTTTAATTCCTTCTTATGTTAACTTTAATTTTATATAGCTTTGAACAGTTTACGCTAATATTTATTACTAACCGTTACCCGCGGCTTCTACCGCGCAAAAATTTGCCTTGGGCTCTGTACCCCTGACAATACGTATACAAATCAAAATGATCGGCTGCTTAGTCAAGCCGGGAAGGAATAACTAACAAACAAACAAACTCACTTTCTTATTTATAACTAGCGAAACCCGCGCAACTTCGTTTGCGTGTATCCCGCTTTCCCGTGGGAATTTTGGAATGTATGATACTTTAAAACCTTCCCCTTGAATCACTCTATCAATTAAAAAAAAACGCATCAAAATCCGTTGCGTAGTTTTAAAGATTTATGCATACAAAGGGACATAGGGACCTAAGGACAGAAAAAGCGACTTTGTTTTATACTATGTAGTGATAGTGATATTACTAGCTTTTCCACCCGGCTTCGCTCGCGGTTAATTTTATAGATAACGGACTTGTGGCGCCATCTGTTGGCTGGCAATTGCCATCTATATTAGAAATAGTATTTTCCCATTGGAATGGTATACTTTCACGGGATAAAAAGTAGCCTATGTGTTGGGCTCTGTACAAACCACAACTTACTTAATGATACACATCTTCTCCTGTGATCTATGCAAGAATGAGACTTGCATTGGACGTTGACAGTTATGAATCCTAGCCGGCTAAAGTAATTTAACTTAATTTCGTCGGGTTTTCGAATTCGGTTAAGTCTCAGCCAAACCAACGCGTTTATCTCGTGTCCGCGGTGGCGATCAGCAATACGCCCTCTGATTGGCCGCGGCGCGGCGTCCACTCACGTCCAATCAGAGTATGTATCGTTTTATATTTTACGACCTCCGTGGTGTAATGGTTACCACGCCGGACTACCACCCAGGAGGTCCCGGGTTCGAATCCCGGTCGGGTCATGATGAAAACCGAACTTTTTCTGATTGGCCTCGGGTCTTTGATGTTTATCTATATATGCTCTGTACCCCTGACAATATGTTTACAAATTTTCATAATGATCGGCTGCTTAGTCAAGCCGTGAAGGAATAACAAACATACAAACAAACGCACTTTCTCATTAATATTAAAGTAAAAAAGTAAAAAGTGACGAACGATGACGACGAGAAACGTGTTGACTTCAAAATCACTGAAGAAGTTTTGCGATCATCTTTCTTCAGGGCGGCGTCTTGACTCAGAGGATGAACGTTGAGTCGAGACTACGTCGAGACGGCATGAAATGGTTAATTTGCAACGAATAAGAATACAGAAGCCAAAACTTAAAAAAAAAAACGGGGCTTTAATTTTGCGCTCAAAGTTTTTGAACGAATATTAAAAAGCCAACTTGCTTTTTTCAACCGACGATGTTTTGAAATTTTTGAATTTCAAAGAACGATTGACAGACTTTGTTGTGGTGGAAATTTTATTTATATATTTTTAAAACAGTTTCTCTGAATTAAAATGTGCTAAAATATAATGGAAATGAAGTAGAGTTTCTAAATTGTAAAAGTTTTATTGAAAATGGTATCAATTATGAATGCTGAAATGGAAATCAGGATAGGAAAGATTGACGACTGTGAGTAGCTTGTTAAAATGGATTAGGTATTATTTTTTCAATTTGAATATTCTACAATAAAATGTTAATCTGTTACCGTCCTTTAGGTGATTCTGATGTCCGAAAAACAGGACAAGAGATGGACGTTATAAGACAAAGAACTATTGCTTATGAATACCTTTGCCGGCTTGAAGAAGCCAAGACATGGATGGAAACATGCTTGAAGGAGAAATTGCCACCGGCGACTGAATTTGAAGAGAATCTACGTAATGGAGTATATCTAGCCAAGCTAGGGAATTTTATCGCACCTGACATGCTGCCTCGCAGTAAAATATATGATATTGATCAGAAAAGATATAAGGTAAACAAAGTTAGATACAACTGGCGCATGTCTGGGATTTTCCGCATAAAATCCTGTAATAACTACACGTTTTTTAATGATAATTAACCGTACCTACAGGTTATAAAAAAAAAAAAATACCGAGTTACTTAATATGCATGCACGAAACAATGCAAGGCAAAGTAATGCACAGTTATTAAAAAACTCTGTAGCAGTGACGTCTAGAATGGTTCTTGTATAATTTAATAGCATTGTTTTTAATAAATTATGTTTTGTATTCACAGATCATGGGACTGCAATTCAAACACACTGACAATATAAATAAATTTTTACAAGTTTTGAAAAAAACGGAATTGCCTATAGTAAGTATAAATTTAGCTAGTAATGAATATAAAGAACCCTTGGATGGTGGCTGAGTTGATGATAAATAAATAAATATAAATATATAGGGACAAATCACACAGATTGAGCTAGCCCCGCCCCAAAGTAAGTTCGAAACTTGTGTTATGAGATACTAACGTAACAAAAATATATTTTATCACAAATACATAATATGAATCAATGATTTCAAACACAAATCTTCTTTCTAAATGAATAAATATTAATCAAAAAAAGTACGTTTTTCATCATAACCCAACCGGCATTTGAACCCGGGACCTCCTGTGTGGCGGACCAACATGGTAACCATACGCCACGGATGTTGTAGTGTAAACAATATATATGTACGGTACAAAATATATGTGGTATACTATAGTATCACTGCGTTTTTGGTTGAATTGGCAAAATAATTTTCCTAATATGTATTATTCTTACTAATATTATAAATGAGAAAGTGAGTTTGTTTGTTTGTTATTCCTTCACGGCTTGACTAGCCGATCATTATTAAAATATGCAAACATATTGTTAGGGGTACAAAGCCCAACATAGGCTACTTTTTATCCCGTGAAAGTATATCGTTCCAATGGGAAAATTATTTTTCTACTATAGAGGGCGCTGTATCGGCCAACAGATGACGCCACAAGTCGTGCTATGGATTGTTTTGTAGTCAAACGAGATCTATGTCATAAAATTAACACGAGCGAAGCCGCGGGGAAAAGCTAGTAGTATCTCATTTCGCCGCTATACTGCGAAAACCAATTAAATCGAGTTTTTTCCGAAAATGACCTGACAATGCAGAAGTACTTAAAATTTTGCGATCTTTCGTCTGCGAAAGCCCATTAAACGCTGTGACGTATACTTTTGCTTTTAGCTAATAATATAAACGATTATTTCAGCCACTATCTAGATTTACTGGCTAATACAAACCAGTAATCTTATTTAACTTGAATAACACCTTACTACTCTCCAATGATTACCATTTAAAGTGGTATTATTTGTTATACCCGTAGGGAGCTCTTGGATTTTTTTTATTTCTTTCTCAAGAATAATCATTTTTTTCAGATTAAAGTTCTAATATCACATTACAACTGTCTAATACAAGCTATTATCGCTGTTTAATTTGTTTTACTTGATGGATTCCTTACAACATTCAGTACAATCAAATCATCTATGAAAATAACGTATAAACAGATAATTGGTTTTCTCCTGGTTTTCTCTGACTATCTGTAAAATTGTAACATTCAAATCGCTCCAGCGAAAGCCATTCTGCATGGTGGCGCTAGTACCTAACTGTCTTTCACTTGCGCTTGCGAATACCCAAATCATAGTTGACACGCAGCTTCTCTGAGTATGTAATTGATTGTACAATATTCAAATAAGTTATGATTATTTTATGTTTAGAGTCCAAACCTACATTGCATCTCATGTTTTGACGAAGCATGCTTGTTCTTATTTTAATGTTAACAACCTATAGTTACACCGTGTTTTTGCAATGAATAAATGAATTATGAATTAAGGCCCTCGAAGGAAAACAAAACCAAGTAACTGCCGCCATCACTTATGTTTAATATGGAACAAAAAGACATTATCAGTTATAAAACCATTACTTGATGGTGCTCAATTACTCTGTGACTTACAGTTTAGTAAGTCTATGAAGCGTAGAAGCCTTGCGTATTTTTTAATACCAATCGATAGGTAGTAAATACAGAAAATATTTACGATTTAAATGGCAAACCAAGTTGTTTAAATTTAATGTCTTACCATTTAATTTTGGTCTAAGCACTACTGCCTTCTTTTGTTTTTACAAAATTATTTAAGCCAGTCATGTCTTTGTTAAGGTCAATGGGTTACTTATCAACCATTTATTTAGACGATGTTTGTTGCATTGCACCTACCTACGAAGAATGTTTGTATAACATTACTCAGGTGTTCATTCGAATCATTAGGATTTATAATTAATGAGGAAAAGAGTCACACGATTGAGACACCATTGAGAGTCCATTGGTGCATTTGTTCTCTCAGTCTCGAGGATAGAATGCCGATAGTGACACTATCTGCATTCTATTCAAATAAGTTATGATTATTTTAGTTATAATGACACTATCGGCATTCTATTGAGACACGATTGACACACCATTGAGAGTCCATTGGTGCATTTGTAGTAGAATCGGGCCCCAGGACATGCTTGCAGCAGTGGGCAAGCTCACGACGCGGGCAAAGTAACGAATTGAGCAACGCTCGAGTTTATTTATTTAGGAGTTCTGTGAGAATGATACAAATTTTCTTCTAGGAAAACCAATTATCTTTACACATTTTCACTTGTATTTCCACAAAAAGACATCTTTTAGGTATTTTTATGTAACTGATAATTTTGAATTAGTAAAATGAAAAACTAATTTCGTGGAATTTATTGTATTCCTGTTAGTTTAGAAGAAATAACGAATTAACAGTCTTCAGGGAAAACCAATTAAATAGCAGACCTTGTGACGGTTACCATCAAATATACCACAAAGCGCTCAATTTTTTTATTTGTAAAACGACGCCCATTATAGTATATTAATCAATGTATGGATGAAATATATAAATAATCATGTAGCTATTTTGTACGGTTCATTTTCAACGTCTGAAACTTTGTATACCACTTATCTCATTTTCACATTTTTATTAGATAATTGGTTTTCAAAGTATAACGGCGAAATTTTCTTCTAGGAAAACCAATTATCTTTACACATTTTCAGTTGTATCTCCACAAAAATACATCTTTTAGGTATTTTTATGTAACTGATAATTTTGAATTAGTAAAATGAAAAACTAATTTCGTGGATTTTATTGTATTCTTATTAGTTTAGAAGAAATAACGAATTAACAGTCTTCAGGGAAAACCAATTAAATAGCAGACCTTGTGACGGTTACCATCAAATATACCACAAAGCGCTCAATTTTTTTATTTGTAAAACGACGCCCATTATAGTATATTAATCAATGTATGGATGAAATATATAAATAATCATGTAGCTATTTTGTACGGTTCATTTTCAACGTCTGAAACTTTGTATACCACTTATCTCATTTTCACATTTTCATCAGATAATTGGTTTTCAAAGTATAACGGCGATTTGGTTATTTATTATGTACACCTACTTTATATACCTGGCAACGAAAAAACTTCTATGAAACTTGCTAGTACCCTGTCAATATTTCTATGAGTTTTGTTTATTTAACCCTTGTTGACCACAGAGGATGTCAAATGATGAATAAAACATAAATTAAATCTTCTTTTTTTCCAGACTTTTCAACCAGAGACCACAGATATTTATGACAAAAAAAATATGCCTAGAGTTATTTATTGTTTGCATGCATTAAGTTCTCACTTATTTAAATTAGGTAAAGCACCTTTAATCCGTGATGTATTCGGAACAGCAGTATTTACAGGTAATTAACTTATGAAACACAACAACATGTGTATTTGAAGATAAAGAATATTCTGTCTAAATATATTCTTAAAATACAAAAAATATATATTCTCTTTCAGATGAGGAATTGGATTCGGTATCAAAAGATTTGCAAAGATGTGAACATCCTTTGCCCAAGTTTCAAAAAATTGGAGGACTATTATCAAAAAATGGAGAAAACGATAAAGATACCTTACATAAAGCAATTATAAATTTAAATAGCATTCTGGAGACTGATAACTCGATAACTTCTGCATTATTAAATCCACAACTTAAACTCAAATATGTTCAGAACAGATTGATAGATGAATACAAAAAAGTTTTACAAGCAGCGAAATATGAAAAGTTACAGATCGCTCACAATCATTCATTAAATGATAGCTACGTTCCTGATGAATATGATGAGTTGCTTAACCAAGTTGAGATACAGGGTCACATCACAGCAGTTAACTACAAATTTTTATGGAAATCCTTGTGTTCTGCCTCTTTAAATAACAATTTGAATAACATCCATAAAGTATTCAATGAAGAATGGGTCAAAGTTAAAAATTATAACAGTAATAATATAGATTTTTACTGTGACGTGGTTAGAGATATCATGGAATGTAACAAAGATGTTGATGTGGAGAGTGTTACCAATTGGCATAAGATCTTTCAGAATATAATTAACGAGGGAAATAGGAAATCTCTTGAGCATGGTGATCACAAAAATGCTATAGCTGAAGTAAACAAAGCTTTGGATATTGGGGGTCCTGAAGATTTATATGCTGCATTGACTAATCCATATTTGGGTTTAAATATTAAAGTTGACAAGTTTGCTGCACCACTCCTCTTTGAAGAAATGCAATTAGAGAAATATGAACTTGAGAAGAATTTAAATGAAAGTGAGATCGCTGCTTCTGTTTCTTACCTGACTGCAATAGCTGCTATATCGCAGGCAGTGGATAGAGGTGATGAAGCTGCTGTATGGAATACCCTTAACTCTAATTATGTACATTTGGAAGGTTTGCGCTCTCACTGCCGCCGCCGTTACTTTTCGGCGCTAGTAAATGCGTTACAAGTGAAAATTCGAGAGCAATGCGCTTGCCCTCTTCTTACATTGGAAGATATTCGTGACACAATTGATATGGTAAACGCGAAGGATGATGATAATGATGAATGTACGTATCCCTTTACATTGGTATTATTTCTATATAAAATAGTTCACTTTTCATTTACTGCTTCCCTTTGTTGTGCTTCTGAGAAGCATATTTAAGATTTTATTACTACAGGTATTTATATTCAAAATATGAATGGCTAGTTGACCTAACAACTATAAATAAAAATTGTAAATGTACAGGTATTTAATTTTCTTTTATGTTTTAGTGGTTGCCATAATCGATAATATAAATAAAGCTGTATATGAAGAAAACACCGAAAATCTAATGATACTATTGAAGAGTTCTTCTTTGAAATTAACTTCACATTTGCATAAAGAAGAGCAACATTTGTACCTGAGAATGTTAAAAAAGAAATTGCTTCACAAGGAATCTCAAAATCTATGGCTTGAGGATATTGTGGAAGTTATTGAGGATGTCAATGCTGAATCACTCAAAGTAAAAGAGCTTACTGATGCATTAGTTCAATTGAACTCGGCAGTTATAAAAAATGAAGTGTCTGACTTCTGGACAGCACTTGTAAAGCCTTTACTTTCAGGGTGTAACATGCTAGAGAGTTCTTGCATTGATTTGTATTTTCAAATGTTTTCAAAGGCTTTGAAGAAGAGAGGCCATCATATTTGCCCTTGGGTCGTATGCCATACAGATGCCGGAAATACTGTTTATATTGATGTAGAATCCTACACTTATAGTTGGATTACACCCAGGGATTTTGTTCCATACGCCCGTTACTTATCCAGGAAAGATGTCAGTGTACTTATTGAGAAAACAAACAAAAATCATGTTTATAAATATAAACAAGTTATTATTGAAAAGACAGTTGTGAAAATTCAAGCGTATTGTAGAGGCTACTTGTTTAGACAGATGCTTAGACAGAGATTGAAATACTTTAGGGACAACGTGGAATACGTCATAAGAATTCAAGCTTGGTGGAGGAAAATTTTGATTCATCGGAAATACGGAACACTTATAAAGATGAAGGCAATAGAAGCAAAATTGAAACAGGAAAGGAAACAGAATCCTTGGGCTTGGTACAAGATTCAAGTATGTAATAAACATGTTATACATAAAGTGACAGCTAGTTGCAGAAATGTATTTTAATCTTAATTACACACAGTTTCTTTTTAAGATAGTGACAGACACTTTATATGTCTTTAACTTTAAAATGTTTTTGTTCAGCTCACCACGATTCATTAAAATATTTTAAACATTCAATGTCATGGAATTAAAAACTTATAACTTAAATAAAATTAAAAACTTCATGTAAATAAATTAATAATTCGTTTGTGCAGCTTACTGATAATCAATTGGGTAGGTCCAATTTAATTCTTGTTCAATTATTTTACAGGAACATAAAATTATAAAGATCCAAGCATTATGGCGCGGAAAACGGGCTCGTGACGCATTCACTTCTCTCTTCCATTCCGCTAATCCACCTCTGAAAGCAGTAAAGAAGTTTATTCCTATGCTAGATTTCTCTACAGAAGATTACGATAGAGAAATAGAATTACAATCTTTGAAATCTGAAGTAGTTCAGTCTATACGAAAAAATCAGGAATTGTCCAAACAGATTGATGACATGGATTTAAAAATTGGGCTTCTGGTACAAAATCGCATAGCATTGCAAGAGGTGGCGGCGCATGGGTTAAAGCTCAACAACCTTGTGAAACACAATTCTATGACAAAACTAGTTTTCCAAAATCGCCCAGATGGCAAAGGCTCTTTGATGACGGTATCCACAGCAGTGAAAGGTTTAAAATCTCTCACAAAAGAAAGTAAAACATTGTTAGACGGATATCAACATCTATTCTATGAACTGCAAACGAACCCAACTTATCTTTCTAAACTTTTGTTTTGCATACCACAGAACAAAACTAACTTTTTTCTCCAGAATGTAGTGCTCAGTTTGTACAATTTCGGCGCATACGCAAGAGATGAATATTTGTTATTGAAACTGTTCAGATTTACTTTAGAGGAAGAGATTAGTTGTAAAGTTGTGAAGCCTTTTGATATTATTGCTTGTACGCCGTTGGTTCTAAAAATGGCGGTGAGTCTTTCGAGACAGCTGTCTGGTCTGAATAGTCTTCAAAGTATAATTGGTCCATTGGTGGAGATGATGTTAAGAGACAGAGAGTTG
This sequence comes from Endotricha flammealis, assembly GCA_905163395.2. Lineage (NCBI taxonomy): Eukaryota > Metazoa > Arthropoda > Insecta > Lepidoptera > Pyralidae > Endotricha > Endotricha flammealis. The sequence continues at coordinate 8,300,637 of LR990853.1, forward strand.
AATATTGAGACTGGACCTGTCGAAATATACAAGGCATGGAGAAATGAAACGGAAATGAAAACTGGACAAATCTCGTAAGTTCGTATATATTAAAATTTTCCTGTGCCCGCGGCTCGCCTGAATTTCGTTTTTCTAGTAGAAATAATAAGTTACATGCTCTCCTTAAGAACCTGTCCTTCCAAAATAAAAATTTATTAATAATTAGCTTTTTTGCCCGCGACTTCGTCCGCATGAAGTTCCGAACCCGTTCCCGTGGTAACCACATTGAATTTCGGGAAAAGCTATAGCCTATGTCACTCCCTGATAATGTAGCTTTCTACTGATGAAAGAATTTTTGAAATCGGTCCAGTAGTTTCGGAGCCTATTCAATACAAACAAACAATCAAATCTTTTTTTATAATATTAGTATTAATAATATATTCTTTATTGCACATAAATGAAACCTAATTACAGTTTTAATAGAAGTGTACAAAGATAAGCTTATGAGATTTTTTACAGCCGACCCTAACTGGAGTAATTACTGTAGTTCAAGGGCAAAATTATTCTGTATTAACATTTAATCCAGGTTATAGTACCTGTATGTACAATAATGTACATACCAAATTTAAAGTAAACCCGTCGAGCCGTTTTTGCATGAAATCATAACAAACGAATGCATCCTAACAAAATTTCATATTTATAGTATTGCTACAATGTACGTTTATTGCCTTTTGTTTTTCAGTAAATTACCCTACTCAGTGAGCCAGGAAGAAGCGCTTGCCTATCCTGAAGTAAAATCGAGATTAGAAACTGCATTGGTCCAGTTAAAAACAATTGTGACCATGTTTCTAGATAAGATCACACAATCTACTGACCTCCTGCCATTTTGCATAACATATATGGCTCGTGTTTTACATAGAGCTCTCACATCTAAGTTTCCACATACTCCTGAAAAAGATATATTAAAGGTAAAGTATATTTAGTCATGGATTTAGATCTTTTGGGCATTTATCAGTTATCCAATAAATTAGACAAAATAATAAAAACTAATTTCAATATAATATTTTTGCCTTAAACTTTATATAAAAGAATATTCACTATCCTAGCAAACGCTACGCAGTTTCGTATGCGTGTATTATTTGCTATCCTGTGAGAATTTAAAAAAATCCCGTCATGTCTTTCTTTTTATACCACTAAGGTGACAAACAACTTATCTTCGTAGAGACTTGTCTTCGTAAAGGGAATCTCTGTGTAAAATTTCAGCTGTCTTTGGGATGAGCATTGATCACTGAGTCACTCAGTAAGAGCTTCTTTTTTAAATGTATAGATATCTAATACAACTTGTTATATTCAGTTCTTCAACTATTTAATTTTATAACTGACGCAATGTTCCTTTATATATTTTCAGGTGATTGGCAATTTGGTGTATTACCAATTTTTGAATGCTGCTATCGTAGCACCAGACGCGTTCCATATCATCAACATGCCTAATGGAGCCGGTCTCACAACTGATCAGCGAAAGAATCTCGCTTCTGTTGCAAAAATATTACATTTCTCTGCAGCAAAGAAAGGGGTATGTGCCATGCTAAATATATTCGTTTGGTACTCTTTTACAATATTATGTCTCCAGAAACTCCAGATTAATCACTCGCTGTGTTACAAATAAACGTAGTAAAACGAGTATATAAGTTATACAATGTTTTGTCACTTTCAACCATATCTAATTCTCATCAAGAAAGACAGTGACACAACAGTGAATAACTTATACATATACTAGTTATACTAAGTTTGTTTGTAACACAGTCGATCTTTTATGTAGTGCAGACGCATCGACGACGTATGTGCCTACCGCATTAGAAGCGTTCTTCTACCAATGATGAAACACTTAGACACGTCATTTACAACATATTATCATTCAGAAGAAAAAAAAGAGGAGAAAAAAGTACAAAATGACAAAAAAGGCCGTAACCGGTTTTCTTTCGCCATTTTTTTTTTACCGGTTGCCATTTTGCTTGTGTCCGAAATGGTGGTAGTATATAACGTAGTTTATTTTCTTTATTTAAACAAGTTGTAAATGACAAGAAAAAGTGCCTGTGAAGGTCTAATTTCTGAAATAAACGATTTCATTCTGTATTAAATATAAATTAATTAAGCTACTCTATAAATTTCCACCATTTCGGAAACAAAGCAAAATTACCACTGGGAAAAGAAAAGTAGTCTGTGCATGTCTTTCTCAAAACCCTACAGTACGATGAAGAAACGCTAATGTAAAGATGTTTTTTTTTTTGTAGTTTGGAGAAGAATCAAGCCACTTGCGCTGTCTGAATCCATTCATAGTGGAGTGCCACGAGAAAATGAAGGAGCTGTTCCGGCGCTGTTGCCGCGGACCCACGCTCGAGGAGTACTTTGCAGTTGATGAGTACACGGAAGCGACGCTGCTGCATCGTCCACACATTTATATCACAGTTCAGGTATTATAATAAAGATATTATATTATAAAGATTAGCCTAGATCATACATTATTATATAGTTGTGTATATTACACACTTCAGGCGCTCTATAAACGTCAATGAGCTTCTCTCTAACTGACCACACACATAACTGACTACCTGCATAAAGTAAGTTGTGAGTTTGTTTAGTACAGCACATGAGTCATAATTATATTTAGAATTAAATAAAAATGCATCAAATCCAAATATTTTATATCTTTCCTAGATCATACAAGAAAATCTTTGGTACATTATGTTTTTTATTAATTTCCAATATTATAATTTCAGGAAATTGTAGATACGCACGCACTTCTGGTGGAATATCAAGATATAATAGCTCCGAACTCGACTGATCGTCTCAACGAGCTATTGGACGATTTAGGCGAAGTGCCGTCTGTAGCCCAACTCGCCTCGCGTGATGTTGACATGGTATGACATATAAGTAATTTTTTTCCTTGTACTCATGTACTACAGATATTCTATTTAACGAATCTGTTTGGCTATGAATATTGTAAGGTTACGTACTCTAAAACAATGTGCATGTGAACATTACAACATTCATATCTGTACTACATACTAAGTGCCCTCAAATAGTGATAGATAGGAATCAATCGATAAGGACACTTGTATAAACTAATATACTTGAGTTTTAATCCGTTTGTTTAATTTTAAATGTGTTCTATATGAGACAAAATGTTGGAAACTAAAATATCATAATTAGATTACATAATTTACAGTCCAATATGTTTTAGCAAATGGGAGACACTCCAGAAGAGAACGCAAGATTAGAAGTATGTTTGGCGCTTGTTAACAAATTCCAAGCACCGTCTGACGACATGACCGATCTTAATAAACTCTTCATAAAGACTAAAGAGCTATGCGTCGCTATTATACCGTTTCTAAATGGTAAGTTTATGTTTAAATATAATACTATTTATTTTAAGACGTTATGTGGGTTCACTGTATCTCGGTAACGCAGTTCAGGCATTGAAAGGCGAAAGAAAGACCTACTTACTCACCTTATCTGACTAGTGTTAAATGTTATTGAAAAGTAACCTGCTGTAGAGTTTGTATGAATAGATGAAGAAAAAGATCTAAAAGTCTAACTAGCAAATAATATAAATAAATATATAGGGACAAATCACACAGATTGAGCTAGCCCCAAAGTAAGTTCGAAACTTGTGTTAACGATACTGTTAACGATACTATATTTTATAACAAATACATATATAGATAAACATCCAAGACCCGAGGCCAATCAGAAAAAGCTTGTTTTTCGTCATGACACGACCGCGATTCGAACCCCGGGACCTCCTGGGTGGCGGGCAGGTATGGTAACCATTGGGCCACGGAGGTCGTCAATGTTTAATTTACTTTTATAATATAACAGGTGAACATCTCCTAGAAGCTTTGTGTATCGGCACAACGAAACAACAACAAGAGGAATACGCTGAGAAAGTACAACGGCGTATATATTCTGGTCAAGCGAAGCCAGACGAAGTAATGTCACTTCGAGAACACATCACGAAACTTCGAAGGAATCTACAATTACTTGAAGACGAGGGTTATGTAACTCGCGAGGACGGCTACCAAGCCTTAGTCACATCTATAGCATTAGACCTGTGTAACAAAGGAAAGTACAGGCAAGCTCAAAGGCGGGCGCTGGCCACGCTCACACGCACTAAACAAAGCCTACAGGAAAAAACTAAATATTATGAAGAGAAGTGTCAATCATACGACCAATATATTAAGTCTTGTCTCGCTAATCTTCATGCTGGAAAACGGTAATATAACATTATTATCTTATAGGTGTTATATTTATGAGCTTTTTTTACTAGTCAACACACACTCTTTTACTCGCGCTATCTCATTTTTCCCATCGCATGATTTCTGGGATAATAACTCCCATAAATTGTTTCTAGATCTTAACATATCCATAACAAATTCATCTAAATCGATGAAAAGTACGTTTTTAATATTAGTATAAATTTTATAACCTATAAATAAATATTATCATTTTAATTTTACAGAAGTGTACACGCTTGCCTACGAAGATCTGGTAAAGATATGCAGAAATTGAAGTCTAAATTGACTGTAAAGTATTCTGGTGCCAAATTATTGGAAAGAGGCGTGTTGCTAGAGATTGATGGTCTCTCATCGTCGCAGTTCAAAAACGTACAGTTTGACATCACGCCGACCAATCACAATGGAGTGTTCACCATCAAAGGAAAGTTTATGGGAGTAGAGATGGAATCTGTAGAAGTAGATATTCAGGATCTTCTACAAAAACAGTATGAAGGTTGTGCTATTATGGATATGTTTGGCAAAGCTAAAATTAATGTTAATTTACTTATTTTCTTATTGAATAGCAAGTTTTATGGTAAGTCATGAATTTATTTATACTCATATTACATCACAGTTTTTATACCTAACATGAAATTGGTAATTTTTGTTATAAATTATTGTAATTTGTGATCATTGTTTTTATGCTCTTTATACAAGTACAATTCTTAGGTATTATTAATCCAAGTGCCGCCTATGTAGCGAGGCTAGTCTCTATCGAGCGAGGCAGGCCTCGCATTACTATTGCGTGAAACACGAGGGTGTCGGGCGGACGCGACAATTTATAAGGCATCAAGCTAGGCGTACACCAATTCCGTGTGAACATTAACCCTAATTCGGAACATTTTAATCATATTTTTTAATGTTTTTTTTAACCTTGGCTCTGGACAATAAACTTCAATTTTATTGTACATACGTACTATGTTTTTATGAAAGTCCTACCCGACCTGATAAACCCTCTGTATGTTTCCCGCTTAAGTTTGCTGTTTAGTTTTTTTATAACTTATGATTGTGTTTTAAGCTTCAAAATAGTTTGTAATCTTGATTAATCAGCTTCTATAGCTGTAAATTTAAAAAAACATACACATACTTAAATATCCGCTATTGAATAAATAAGTATTATTAATGTACCAAAAATATATCTGTACCTTGTATTGATGTTAGTCATTTCGTTTTTGTATTATTTTATTAAGGTGACCCAATTAATTAAGGAAATATCTTTTTTTATCTATAAGTTATTACTTTTTTTTTGCACATTGAATTTTAAAAATGCACATTATTATATTATTATGTAGGATAGGTTGTATGGACTTTCTAAAAGTTGTGGCAGTTTCAAATGAAATTTTAAATGTGTTTTGGAATTATCCAAACTACAACATAAACTACCATTATTAATTCCAGTCAGTAAAATGACAAGTGCAACTATCACTGAACACTGTCATTTTACTGACTGGAATAATAATCGTACTTTAGTAATTATTTTTTTAGGTCACAATTATTATGATCTGAGAATGTATTACAAATTATTTGCACATGACACATACACCAATTTATTATTTAACATTGTATTTTACACAAAATAATTGTTTTGAATGATTCTACTAATAAACGAGGCTAATTTGAGTTATTTGTTTTCTTTGTTAGCTAACCATATTGACCCTTTCAACGCCATAGTCTGTTATAATAGAACGACATAAATGTTGATTTTCCAAACCAAGATGTACCACGCAGGTGGATCACGGCTGACCACGGCCCACGGCCAATACGGGGATTTTTCATGATCGTAGTGTTTGGTGAGCATTTTATAAAACTCCGTGGCATGAAAATAAAACATTGCTTCGCGAAACGAGTTTTGTATTGTAAATGTCCATGAAAATGAATGAGCTGAGTGTATTTGGACGCAATCGTGTTTTATATTTTTCAAAAAGATGTGCGGCCTCGCACCGGTCAGCGGCCTACCTAGGCTACTGTTCGGTGGATGTGTGAAACGTATGTAAAACTTTAATGTTCATTTTTGAAGATTTGCCTCTGTGTGTCCTTAGGACGATAACATAGTACTATTTTAAGATGTACATTACAGGTCGTCAGAGGTGGGCAACGCATTGGTAATGCTCCTGGTGTTGCTGATGTCCACGGGCGGCGGCGGTGACCACTTTCTGTTGCCCGCTTGCCTGTTTAGAATGCCGTATTTAAAAAAATATATAATTGCCAGCAATCAAAATAAAGAAGAAGAAGTTACCAGACATGGCAACACCAAAGTGTATGCAAAGCTCAGAACCCCTAGTCAGAACCTTAGAGAAAGGATGAATAGAGTTGTCATTTGGCGTATACCCCTATGGGAGAGAAACAAAGTACATTGATTACGCAGTGTTACCAGAAAAGAGAATATTACCCCATGATTTACCCCATGTTTTTTTATATTTTTATATACGATAAACTAATACGACTATTGATGATTTGCGATGTATTTTTTCATATTATAATCATCAATATATTGGGATCGATTTATACTTGTATAAATAAATCGAAGTCGCTGTCCGCGCCTGTTTGTCTGTATCTCCGCTAAGTCCTATTGTCTCCTATTAGTATGGGAAGGTTGGTGTGACTACAGATCTCTCTCAGCTTGTATTAAATAGATATTATTTTTAATTTAGGTTGTCACTTTTTCACCTCAATTGTGGGTAATATTGCCTGGGTAAATTCAAGTAAATTGCTGGTATCTCCAATACGCGTGGTACCCGACTAAATTCAGGAGACACAGGAAAGTGGCCGCCTGGCTTCATTTTACTTACCTACTTAATTTAGGTCTTGTTTGTGTCTAACCACACTGTTATAGTACTTACCCACATATTAAAAAAAAAAAAGTGAAATAATAATTTTAAACGGAATTATACACAAATATGGCTCTAAAGAAATGTGCAAACTGTAGAAAAAATATCACCAAAAAACAACCTGGATTGGAGTGTAGCAGATGCAATAAAATTGTACACGCAAGCCCTGAATGCGCAAAGATTAGTAATAAACAAATAATATCTCTTCGTAATACCAATTCACTAGAATGGAGCTGCAGTGAGTGCATTGTCAACGTCTCCAGGAGATCATCATTCTTCGTCCCTGGAGACGACTCTGATAGCGAAGAGGACTGTGCACCTATTACTAATATGTCAGCTGCGACTATTGATGTCAAAAAACTGCTAGAAGACATGGGCCGTGAGATGAAGAAAATCATCAGAGCTGAATTGGGTAGCATTCAATCCTCACTTGAGTTTACAAATGAGCAGGTCAGTGCCATGGATCAAACAGTTCAAAACCAGGAGAGTAAAATTAAGGCACTAGAGAATAAGAACGTTGACCTTATAAATAAAAACAAGAATCTTGAGCTCCGCGTCGCAAGTATGGAACAGCAAATCCAGGAAATGAACCAGAAATTTCTACAGACAACACTAGAAATAACAGGTATTCCAGAATCTCCTGCTAATAAGAACGTTCAACCTCTAATGAAAAATATTGCGGAAAAATTAGATGTTGACCATGAAGACATACAGTCAGCCAGACGTGCATCCGGCCGCAAGGAACAACCAGGACCCATAGTGGTGGAAATGAAGTCCAGGGCTGCTTGTGAACAATGGATTGCGGCAGGCAGAAGAGCGCGACTTACTGTAGGCGATGTCCTAGAAAATGCTTCAAAGACCGCAGACATTATCTACATTCGTGAATCACTTACACAGCAAACAAAATCCCTTCTGTATGATACTAAGCAGGCCCTCCGTGAGTCATACAAATACATATGGTGCAAGGCAGGTAGGATATGTGTTCGTAAATCAGATACTAGCAAAATATACACAGTACGTTCTCATAGCGATATAAGTGCTTTGTCAATTAAAATCTCTGACTAACCTCATACGATACCTTGTTTAATAACTATTAATTTAGTCTTGTTATTTATAAATTATGGATAATAATTTTCAAGTTAAAGAACTAATAGATTGCATAACACTCAATTCATTTTTTAATAAACTTACTTTAAATAAAATTAACCTGGCTTGCATCCATATTAATATACGTTCTATAGTCAAAAACTTTCCAAAATTATTACATATGGTACACAGTTGTATATACCCCCTAGATATGATAATCATTAGCGAAGTAGGTATATCGAACTCAATAAGTAATTTGTATAATATTCCTGGCTATACAATGTACACACAGTTGCGGGAAAATAAAAAAGGCGGTGGAATTATTATTTATGTAAAAAATTACTTAAAATTTACTCCACAATTAATAAAAACTCATACATTTGAAAATATCACTGGCACAATTAAAACTGCATTTAATAATACCGTAACTGTGTGTGCTGTCTATAGGCCACCGTCCACAAATATATTGTTGTTTGTCAGAGAACTACATACGTTACTAAGTAGAACTAATCACGGTGGGAATCTTGTGATGATGGGCGACGTTAATATAGATCTAAGCACCTTTTCAAACTATAGAGAATCGTATCTTGACATGCTAAGTAGCAATGGACTGCTATGCGGTATAACTGACTATACACGCATTGACAATGCGAATGAATAATATAACTAAGTCGTGCATTGATCACATTTTCGTGCGCCCAGCGTCGCAAGAACCGGTCACCGCCGTGATTGATACTACACTGGCCGACCATCGCGCTATTGTACTTGCTTGCTGCGGTGGGCGCAGATCCCATATACATGTTGCTCATAAAAATCGTATGAATAATATGACAACTTACTTTGACAAAAAAATATTACTAGAGGAATTAAACATGGTGGACTGGAGTGGCACAAACAACATGCACTTCCCTGATGAAATACACAGTTTTATTAAAACTACCTTTCATAATGCATATAAGAATTCAATAAAAAAGAAAAATAATAAATACCTTAATAAATCCATAGCTCCGTGGCTTAACGATAATATTATAAATCTGTGTGAGAAACGTGACAAAATGTTTAATAAATGGAAGAAAGATGTAAATAACCTTAGTGTGAGATATGAATATAATAAAATTAGAAATAAAGTTCATAAGGTGACAGAATATTATAGGAATATGTACTATAAAAATAAAATAAAACAAAACTTCAACAATAGTAGAAATGTCTGGCAGATAATAAATGAAATCTATGGCAGAATGACTTTATCAGTAGACCAAGCCATCCTAAAGGCGTTTAGTTCCCAAAACCTTGAGCCAAAGGTAATTGCCGATAAATTTGCTGGCGAGTTTAATACCGCTGTTAAAAAAATTATTTCCAAATGCAATATAAAATTAATTACAAACAATACGATCCCAAAACCCGATACTTCAATGCGCTTCATAAAAGCAACTCCGGATAAAATACTCAAAATAATAAGAAACTTGAACACACACAAAGCACCCGGATTAGACGCTATTAGGGCAATTGACATAAAAAATATTAGTAAAAAAATTGCGATAGCCCTGTCAAACCTTATTAACACATCAATTACAACTAGTATATATCCAAATGAACTGAAAAAAGGGTGTGTACGCCCAGTATTTAAAAAAGGTAAACACGATGACGCCAGCAATTACCGCCCTATCACTTTACTATCATCACTTGACAAAATTGTAGAAAAATATGTGTGTGGTCAGATCCATAATTACTATAAAGATAATAACATAATTAGCAAAAATCAATATGGATTCCAATCAGGTAAAAGCACTACATCTCTATTATCGCATTTTACAGATCATATAAACCACTATCTAAATAGTAAAAAACAGGTCCTTGCTTTATTTATTGATTTCTTGAAGGCTTTTGACACATTGGACCATGAGAGAATTATAGAAAGTCTAGAGGGTACCGGGGTGCAGGGTCCACTGCTGAAATGGTGCCAAGATTACCTACAAAACCGGTCTTATTGTGTAAAAATACAGGATAGCTACAGTAAAGACATTAGGGTAACCGAAGGTACTGCACAGGGATCCGTTGCGGGGCCCCTACATTTCTTGGCTTATGTCAATGACATAGACAGAATATTATTATACTGCAAGTCATACAAATTCGCGGATGATACCTGCTTGCTCATTGCTGACAACAATGTAAATGAAGCATTAAAAAAACTTCAGAGTGACTTCGAGAACCTGTGCAAATGGTGTCACGATACAGGATTAGTGCTCAATGCGCAAAAAACCAAATTGGTCCATATCAGCTCACCCTATAAAAGGGACACCATACAGCTGGACCTCGTTTCTCATTGTCACTCTTGTTTACACAGCCTTCAAATTCCTAGAACATGTGGAAGCGATTGTCAACCCATTGAGGTAGTAAGCAATCACACATATCTTGGACTTGTAATTGACAGTCATTTAAACTGGAAACCCCATATTGAACGTGTTTGCGACAGGTTAAGGGCTTTCCTGGCCAATATTACTGTGATAAAAAATCGTATACCATTTAACACTCGATTGATTATATACAACGCTTTTGTTGAGTCGGTAGTATCCTATGGTCTGAGCAGTTATGGACGTACCTACCCTACATATATCAACTCAATTCTACAACTGCAAATAAGAATACTAAAACATATCATCACCCCAAGTATGAAACTTAACAGCGCCAACGACGATAATATGTTATTTAAACTCTGTAAGATCCTCCCCATACATTTCCAAATTCAGTACAACCTAATAAAGGAACAGTTTTTCAACACAGAAATTCAAACGTTAAAAGATCACCGAATAACTACACGGCAAATAACACAAAAAAAATTAGAAATTCAAAAAGCAAATAATACTTACGGTCAGCGTACTAGCTCTTATTTGATACCACGTTTGATCAATAATCTTGATTTAGAAACCAGGGAAAAAATCACTCAAATCAATTTAAAACAAAAATTAAAAAATTTCTTCATTAACAAATTATAAACAGCCTGTATCTAAATGTTAAATTACCTGCGCCTACCGTAGTTCGCAATATTATAATGTTGGGTATTATTTGTAGGTACTTTGTGTAAATGTCATATTGGTATGTTTTTTGTTTGATTTTTATTTTTACTTGGTTATGTTTGTTATTGTTTTTTGTTATATAGTAATTAGTTAGCTTAAGCAGCATGAACGTCGAGCGGTTCATTCCAACTCACAAACCTTTATGGTTTTTTATTATATGTGAATGAATTATATTTTTGTAACAATTGTTTAAACGGTAATAAATGAAAAAAAAAAAAAAGGTGCTAAATACTACAAAATACGATTATTTTCTTGACCATTTAAGTTTTATTTCTTTATTTCTGTACATTGAAGCCGTCATTTGAGTCATAATAAATATAATCTGTATTCATTTTTATCAATTATGGCCGAAATAAAGTCTAAATAGTGTACTTACGAATGAAAGGTTATGTTGTCGATTTTACGTTCACTGCGGCTATTGCAGCATAAAACACTACAATGCACTATAGTCTATGAACGCAAAAACACATCAACTCAACCACAGAACACAGTTTTCGCCTTGTTTTCACCCTGAAAGTTCAGATTTTGAGAATTATAGAAAACTGCTTTCGTTTGCTGGGCACAGTTAGCGACGTAGTACTATTATCTATTCTGTGACTAAAGCAAATTCCAAATACAAATTTAAAATGGAGGCGGCTAAAACCAGATGCTATACCTACCTACATCGAATTCACTATGAAACAAAGAAAGCATGCGCCCCTCGTGACAAACTTAGAACATTTTTAACGAAAACTATTTTATTCAAGGGTCAATGATTATTAGACGTATAATTATGTATAAATAAATAAATATGATTAAAAAATATATTTTCTTTTATTTCACATCAAAGTGCTTTATTGTAACGTTGAGGTAATGCTACAACCATACAAAATATTTGTTCGCACGTTATATAATATCGGGTTACACTGGTGTTCAGTCACATTTTCGTACCTCTGATTAAATATCTATATTTTACCAACTGTCTGCCCCGTAGTACATACAAAACCTGTGTAACCCACGGTTAGTCTATCTTTCCAAAGGTGAAACAATTTTAAAAATCGGTTCAATACTATCCAGATTACCGCTTTCAACCTCAGAAACTTTACCTTTTTAATATCTCTTTACTTAATTTTTGTTTCTACAGATTTTTATAATATTTATCTAAAAGCATCGAAATAATATTACTACGTATAGAAATGACAGCGCCTTCAAATTTTGGCGCCGCGTTCGGCCGTGCGGGGCGCGCCCCTCCCTGGCCCCGCCCCCAACCGAGTCATAGAATATGACATTACTACGCAGGGGCGACACTTTGCTTATATTCTGCCTATTGGACATCTAACTAATTATTTTATTTTATTACAATATTTTATTTTACTTAATAGAATAAACTTAATAGAAAATAGGTATAATATTAGCTTTATAGGTAGGAAGCTACATTACATTTTTGTTCTTAACTTAATATTAGTCAAAAATAAACTGAGATTAAATCAAAACTTTATAATGAAGCTATTTATATATTGAAGTATTTTGTAATATATGCAAATACTAGGAGACGGTCGCCTGCCAGACAAGACAACTCCTCTTGTTGAATGGTAACGTATCTTTACTCCAAAAACTTGTTTGCCCGAATTTCATTTGTTCGAAAATGGTTGGTCGAAATTTAAAATGCTGTTTCGTTTTCCATCTTTTTGTTTTCTAGAAACTATTTTTTTTACTTAGTAACTTTATCCACATTTACGTATTTTTTACCTACTATATAAAAATATTTTGGAAATATAGTTTAAAAATCAATATTTATATTACATATTATTTTAAAAAAAGAATTATGAAAATCGGTCCAAAATTGAAGGAGTAATCGGCGGACCTCCAAAAAAAAACAATGAAACATAGAACCTCCTCCTTTTTTGAAGTCGGTTAAAAAAAAAGCAAAAAATTTTTCAGAAATAAGTACCTAAATTATATTATAAAATTGACCTACGCTTAGTACCTACGTATCCCATCTGTACGATTACTTTTTGATAATCTATGATTTTCACATAGAAATGGCGGATGCAATTATAATGCAATCATCGAAATAATATTACTACGTATAGAAATGACAGCGCCTTCAAATTTTGGCGCCGTGTTCGGCCGTGAGGGGCGCGCCCCTCCCTGGCCCCGCCCCCAACCGAGTCATAGAATATGACATTACGCAGGGGCGACACTTTGTTTATATTCTGCCTATTGGACATCCAACTGATTATTTTATTTTATTACAATATTTTATTTTACCTAATAGATAAATTTAATAGAAAATAGGTATAATATTAGCTTTATAGGTAGGAAGCTACATTACATTTTTGTTCTTAACTTAATATTAGTCAAAAATAAACTGAGATTAAATCAAAACTAACTTTATAGTGAAGCTATTTATATATTGTAGTATTTTGTAATATATGCAATAACCAGGAGACGGTCGCCTGCCAGACAAGAGGAGTTGTGTTGAATTTCAAGAATGGTAACGTACCTTTACTCCGAAACTTGTTTGCCCGAATTTCATTTGTTCGAAAATGGTTGGTCGAAATTTAAAATGCTGTTTCGTTTTCCATCTTTTTGTTTTCTAGAAACTTATTTTTTTACTTAGTTAGTAACGTTATCCACATTTACGTATTTTACCTAGTATATAAAAATATTTTGGAAATATAGTTTAAAAAATCAATATTTAAATTACATATTATTTTAAAAAAAGAATGATTAAAATCGGTCCAAAATTGAAGGAGTAATCGGCGGACCTCCAAAAAAAAACAATGAAACATAGAACCTCCTCCTTTTTTGAAGTCGGTTAAAAAAAAAGCAAAAAAAAATTCAGAAATAAGTACCTAAATTATATTATAAAATTGACCTACGCTTAGTACCTACGTATCCCATCTGTACGATTACTTTTTGATAATCTATGATTTTCACATAGAAATGGCGGATGCAATTATGATGCAATAGAAAATAATGAAAAAAAATTGTTTTGGTTGGTTTTACTTAATTTTTTGTATACTTAAAGATGATAAGTCATGCCGCTATCTTTCTTCCTTACTGTTGAACGGTTTTTACAAGTTTTTATTGAACATGACGGCATTTTCCAATATTTTTTTTGACATAAATCCGAGGACCAATCACGATGAGCGTCGGCAAGTTTCTAAACGAGTTGATGTCTATTGGCCTCAACGTATGGGGACAAAAATTTTGTTCGCGGTGTCCGTTCTCTAAGTAGTAATATTATTTCGATGGATGCAATAGAAAATAATGAAAAAAAATTGTTTTGGTTGGTTTTACTTAATTTTTTGTATACTTACCGATGATAAGTCATGCCGCTATCTTTCTTCCTTACTGTTGAACGGTTTTTACAAGTTTTTATTGAACATGACGGCATTTTCCAATTTTTTTTTTTGACATAAATCCGAGTACCAATCACGATGAGCGTCGGCAAGTTTCTAAACGAGTTGATGTCTATTGGCCTCAACGTATGGGGACAAAAATTTTGTTCGCGGTGTCCGTTCTATACGTAGTAATATTATTTCGATGTCTAAAAGCATAATTTAATACAAAATATTTAAAAAAAATATCGTTTATTCAAATTCAAATTCAAATTCAAAACTTTTATTCAGAGAATAGGTTTTCACAAACACGTTCTCTTGTCAGAGTATACAGTAATAAATGATTTGTATAAATTAATCTACTCTATATACTACTACCATTTCGGAAACAAAAGCAAAATGACCACTGGTAAAAAGAAATGGCGAAAGAAAACCAGTTACGGCCTTTTTTGTCATTTAAAAATATATCGTAATTTTCTTTTTTCTTTTCTTTTTCAACATAGAATTTAAAACTAGGTACATACATACATTACGTACGCGGAATGTCAATAAATAGTGCCATTAATTTGTCTCAACATAAAATTAAATCTAAAATATAAAATGCTAAATCGGTGTTAAAGATAGGAGCAGACCGCCCGCAAGGCAGCAATAGTTCTCGTGTATTTTCGAGTTGACGTGAGAGTCGGCCTTCCAGCCTCCATTACTGGGCTCACCATCACGATATTATGAACAATATTGTAGGGAACAACAGTAACCCGACCCCCAACACCACCACCAGTTTGGACAATTTGCGAGCATGACATGCACATACACATTAACATCCTTGTCATATATTAATTTATATTAAAATGTAAATAATAAGAAAAACAGCACCACTTAGATGACACTACGACGTACATGTTACAATATTGAACACAAATTTTATTCATGTAGTTTATTGAACATTGACTGGCTTTTCACGACAAGTTTTAGCATTTCACCTTCGCAAGAGGGCCAGGGATTCCTTTCATTTAGATACTCGTTGATAGTATAGTACGCTCTGCTGGTTAAGAATTTTTTTACATTTAATTTAAATCTATTATTGGGCAAGTTTTTAATATATTCTGGAATTTTATTATACATATGCAAACTTTGGATCATAAATGACTTGCCCGCTTTCCTAAGCCTGAATTTAGGAACAGCTAATTTATTTCTATTACGCGTATTAAAATTATGAATATCGGACACCTGGTTATAGTCATTAATGTTTTTACGAACAAACATAATGCTGTCAAGAATGCACTGTGATGCCACCGTGAGAATATTAGTGCTTTTGAAGAACTCGCGAAGTGATTCACGGTAACCTAATTTATAAATAAAACGCACTACACGCTTTTGCAGCACGAAAATCGTCTCTATATCAGCTGCTTTACCCCAGAGTAAAATGCCGTACGATAGCAAACTATGAAAATAACTGAAATATATAACTAGTCGTGCCGTGTCGACATTGGTGAACTGTCGAACTTTCCTAACAGCGAAAGCAGCAGCACTTAGTCTACCTGCTAGTGTTCTAATATGAGGATGCCATTGTAGTTTGCTATCAAGTACAATGCCCAGAAAAGTGGTAGTTTCGACCAATTCTAAGTTTTCATCGTTAAGAATGACTGATGTAATAGATTGGGATACATTCGGGAGTGAAAAAGCTATGCATTTGGTTTTGCTGGCGTTAAGCACCAAATTATTTACTGTGAACCATTGATGTAGTTGAGATAACGTTTTGTTAATAGTATCTACATTAGGATTTTTTCTGTCTACCTTGAAAATTAAAGAAGTGTCATCAGCAAACAAAATAATTTCGCATAAATGTTCAGTTAAGTACGGCAAATCATTTATATATACTAAAAAAAGAAAAGGGCCCAATATTGAGCCTTGAGGAACGCCTATACTAGCAGGACAACCTACAGAGGTCGCTTCATTTACTCTCACTTTCATAATTCTGGCATTAGGGTAAGAGGACATAAGATTGATTGAGGAACTGTCCAAGCCATAGAATTTTAACTTATTTACTAAGGTCTGATGATCGACACAGTCAAAAGCCTTGGAAAGGTCGCAAAAAACACCAACAGCGTTCTTGCTGTCCTCCCAGGCCTCCATTATAACTTTAAATAACATGGCAGCGGCGTCTGTAGTGGATCTACCTTTAGTGAAACCGTATTGACGCGGGTGAAGCAATCGATTACTTTGGAAATAGGATAGTAGTTGGTCCAGAATTATCTTTTCAAAAATTTTGCTAAGTGCTGGCAGAATAGATATTGGTCTAAAATTATTTGGATCCTTACTACACCCTTTCTTGAAAAGTGGTATGACTTTACTCACTTTCATCAAATCAGGAAAAATGCCAGCTGGAACACATTCATTAAAAATTACGGCCAAATAAGGTGCTATGATGTCTATAATATTACTTAAGATAGCTACAGATATTCCCCAAATATCCTCTGACTTTTTTATATTGAGTGATTTAAATGTTTTGAGGATCGTTTCAGCATTAACAAATTTAAACGAAAAATCCGAAGTAGGTTCGGGAACGTTCGACCTAAGAAATTCATCAGCCAATGTATGGGAAGACTTCAAGGATTTAGTTGTATGTATAGGAATATCTGCAAAGAATTCCTGAAAAGCATCAGCTACTTCATCGTCCGCGGAAACAATACGGTTGTTTACAAGGAGCGAGTACTCATTAGTACTCTGCTTCGACTTGCCGGTTTCTTTGTTAATAATATTCCACGTAGTTTTTGTTTTGTTAGTGGAGTTTTTGATCTTTTTACTTAAATGAAGCGCCTTAGCGGTCGTGCATACAAGTTTGAATATTTTGGAATAATCCTTTACATATTTATTAAATTGTGGGCTAGGATTATATTTACGCTGATCGTATAAATCATAAAGAGTTCTTCTACTAATATATATACCCGTCGTTGCCCAGTCACAAAATTTTATTTTATCGCGAATTTTAACCTTCTTAATTGGGAATGTATCATTAAATTCCCTACTGATGACATCGAATAAATTATTATATAAATGGTTAGGATCACTTGAAGTTACCGAAGGAATAACAGTTTATGCAATTAAACTTTCACTATCATTTATATTAAATGTTCTTTGTACTATATTTTTGTAAAATAGATTCATTGTATGTAAAGGTATTTTAAAATTGTCGACAAAAATATCGCAAATGGTCGTCACTAGCGTGTTCAAAACTTGTGACAACCTTTACAATAGAAGGAACAAATGACGGATTGAGATCTCTTTCTAACGTACTTAGTCTATCATTAGAAAATGAAGGATGACTATAGATATTCACATGCTATTTTAGCCGGGTTTCTATGCTTTAGTTATTGTTCTGAGGCTCAACTATTATTTTATTCGGGTTTCTATGCTTTAGTTATTGTTCTGAGATGCAAAGTGCATGGATATAGTAATCAAACAGGATTGAGTACTCGGAATCAAAAAACGGGCCCACGTGAGACAATGAGTACAGAGGTGTTTGTCCTTTTCCCACAGGGTGTTTATACTAACTAAAAATTTATGAGATATTATAAAAGTACATAGTCGATTGAACAACCATTCGTACGATATTGTCCTACTAACCATTGTACGAAACCAGCTACCGTCGTATGTATGTGCAATGTGTAATACTCTTACACATCGATAATTTGATTTCCGTTGAGTCAAAGTGTTACATATCTTCGTGTGTCTCAACAAGAACAAAGGCTTTCTTTTACAATAAAATAGGTACAGGTTATATAATAGCATAGACTTAGTATATACAAGCGTAAGTATATACTAAGTCTATGTATAATAGCGATGATACAACTACAGGCTAACTAGATAAAAATTATTGTTCTAAAAACATTTTTATTTTGTTATCATCCGAAATTATTAATCTTAATTAGGTCGCCGCCGCCGCCGTTGTTACAGTTATTCGTCGTTCTTCATTTTATGGAATTCTAAAACAATAGTCGTAAATATAACCTAATTTTTGACCACCCTAATTACATATTTAGTGTCTATTTTGTATTTAAACGTATCTGTGAAAAGATATGCCGCAACCATCGATCGATTCACTTGCACAGTTTTTGATGCAACACTTGCACTATTTTTTTCGTATGTTTCATTAAACATACGAAATAAATGCCACATTACCACTTCCAAGCTTGACAATAGGCCGCCATAAATGGCCATAATGACCACTATGCTTCAAGTAGACGCCATATTAATGTTCTATGTTGCCAGTTCTCTAAAATAGAATACTTCTACTTTCAGTAAAACTTTTCTGAAATAGTTTTTTTACGATTGTTATTTGTTTCTGTTTATCATTTATAAAGTAACGTAGTAATGTTACTAATTATTTAATACTTCTATGCTAAAAAACAAAAGTTATAAGAAAAAATATATTGTTACAAGCGATCGACGGAACTACCAAATAAAATGAATTTATAACTACTAAAGGGACACACACCTCTGTCCAGACTATCTCTGTCGGCCCGTTTTCCTCCCTATAATTCTGGCAGCCTAAAATGAACCTTATGTCCTTGCACGAAATTTCATTATTACATTGAGCTATTTTCAGAGAACTTAATCCTGTTTGATTACTACATCTATGGCAAAGGGATCGAATTTTCTAAATTTGACATTGACAAATAACCTATGTTGAATGTTGAATACATGGATTTATGATGTACCTAGGACCAAGTATAAGAATGGACGGATTGTATTTTAGACGAAAGAAATACATGGGCATTGTCTTTCACACTAATATGTGCCGTCTTAAGTAAAAAAGAGATAGATATATTATTGTCTATAACGTCTTTTGTGCTCATGAAGCCAGTATGCTATATAAACTTTTGTTTTTTTATACAGGATCACTAGAGATGTGCCGTGTCTTTATCGACTAATATCGATTTAACATTTAATGTTCATTTTAAGATCTGAGAACACTTGACAAATCAAATGATTAAAGACAGAAACAGATGCATAACCCCCTAGTATCCCTATCGGGGTGAGTAGAACCATAAGTCATTTAGTCAAACCACAGCAACCTGATATTCGTTCCAAGATTACCAATGACGAACATTCCTATCGTTATCCCCCATAGACAGTCTGATGTTGGAGTGGGTATGATCACGTCGGCTTTTACGACATACCCTGGGAAGATAAGCAGCTCAAAGGGTTCTATGTTTTTTATTCAGTCCCAGTCCAGCTATAAATCAATATTGCTGACAGAAATATTCTTTAACAATTAAATACACACTATCGACACCTATCGATAGGAATGTCAAATACTCATCTATCAGTAACTTTAGGTATTTATACGTTTTTTTTTAAATATGCCAAATAAAAAGATTACCTACCCTCAATGCGGGTGAAGAATAAATAAAGCAAATAGGTACTTATAAGGTTTTTATTCAAAATATTTAAATTAAATAAAATCATACATCATAATCATGATCATTTTGTAATCATTATACACACATGTAATAATAATTATAATATCTAATAGGAATTGTTAAATAATCCGTATAATGTCACCAATTTAACAATTCTTATTTTAAAAAAATCAACTAGGGATCAAAAAACAATAAACAAAGACTTACAGGAATTTACTTAAAGTGCTAATTTGCTTAGTTATTTACTGCATCTACTGACCACTTAATAAGACTAGTTTATTAAAATGATTTCTAATATGTTTATGATTAAACGTCACATAATACTCCGTAGCGTGTTCATCTAAATTACCTGCCCGATAGCAAGATACATCGAAATGTAATGAGCACAGGCGAGAATATGGCGAAGGTGTCCAATTATCTCGTTTTATGTTCTTAATCCACTTGTTTCTTAAATTAGTGTCAGGAAACCTGAAAAACACAAGATCTATATTACTTTGATTACTCTTATCTAACTAACCCTCATCCCAATGGGCAAGAGAACTAGGAATAAATTAAACCTTAATAAAAACGCGTACAATTTATTATTTTATCGATACAATGTGACAACTCTACTTACAATATTTAAGGTACATCATCTGTCAAAGCTCATTAAACGTAATGTATAAAATCAAATCTTTGTATAAAAGTAATGGGTTTTTTGAAATTATGCGTCTGCATCGTCTTTAGGGTTCAATTAACTTTACAAAAACCGATCATGTAATGTATTTCCTGCACAAAAAATATAAATCATGTAGTCGATAACTTACCTATGAAAAGATATCCTTTGATCGCTTTCCGTTGTAACACCCATTCTACTCTTACAACCAATGGCTACGCAAGCTATGGTTCAAAATGAAAATCCGTATCACAATTTTTCTTTATAAAAAGTCCAATTATCACCTCAAAACACAAAAAATCCAACACGAGCTTTGATATCCAAGCGGCTACCAAATGTCTCAAAAGTTGACACGCTGACGTTCTAGACGGTGATGTTTGTCTATGTTTGTTTCTTTTTTTCACACTGAATGTTGCTATAAGCAAGACAGAGAGCAAAGACAGTTTCATTGTCGTTCTAAAATATAATCTGTCCATTCTTATACTTGGTCCTAGTGATGTACTTACTGTACAGTACAATACATCATATTTTTCTCTCTGACATGGGATTTTGGCGCCAACTACAATAGCGTCCACTTGGGCTCGTGATTAGAAATTTAATTTTTGTGTGTTTCTGCGTTTGATTCATAGTATTGATAGTGTAATGTGAAGCAAACATTGGTTATAGTACATATTGATTGAAGTTTGTGATCAGGAACCTATTAAAAGTGCATTATCGTGTTGACTTCAAAATCCGTATTTTCTGAAGAAATTTTGCTATCATCTTTCTTCGGGGCGTCTTGACTCAGAGACTGTATACTGAGTCAAGAATGTCAGGATAGCATGAACTCGCTGCTTTGAATTACTTATAAATTTACTTATGACTTGGCTGTATGGGCTCAAAGCCCTTTGCCTGCCAAAGAGCGAAGAAAACAAAAAAAAAAAAATCTCTCTGACATACATCCTAGTTTAAACTAAATCTAATAATTTTGCAAATTACGTGTGTGGTGATCGTCCAGTTAAATAAAATGTAACAGAATAAAACTAAATAGCGATTTCGATGTCTATTACTCTCACGAGTGAATACTAGAAATGAGATAAGATTTTCTATTTACTTTTAATGATTTCATAGATTAACAATAACAAAATGCAACGCTCTACAAAAAAGATTGTGATATTAATATGTGGTGTTCTATTAGCAATAGTTTATTGTGAGGTTCTAATTTACTACATAGTTGTAACACAGGTAAAGAATTTAATTTTTATTTTAGTCCATTCCTAATTCGATCTTTTATGTAATCTTCGGTCCAAATAAAAATGTATTGTCAACGTCAAGTTCTTGTATAATTAAATTGTAATATAATAATAGAAAATAATTTAATATACATAATATTCGGTCTTCTCTCCTAGAAACGTTTTTTCATTCATCCTGCGCTACTAACTACAATACTGTTCTCTTTCAGAAAATAGTCTTGTCGACTCTCTGACCTAAGTCTGTTATTCTTGCTTAGAATCTCAAAATTATGAATTTCTGCTGATTGGAAATTTTTATACCCAATATTTTTTTATTTTTTTTTACAGTGTGACTGGCTGCCTATAAAGGATTCCCCAATTGGCCCAGAGACTTTGAAAGCCCTTATAATATCGGATACACATTTGTTGGGGCCTCGGCATAGCTTCCATTTAGATAAATGGAGGCGAGAATGGGAGTTACATCAGTCTTTTAAAGCTGTGATGGCTTTACATAAACCTGAAGTGGTCTTTGTATTAGGTAAATGTTCAGTATTTATCTAGTTTTTTTTAATGGAGAAAACAACCACACTAGAATCCTAACTGATTTTATAAATGAGAAAGTGAGTTTGTTTGTTATTCCTTCCTTCACGGCTAGACTAATCAGCCGATCTTTATGAAAATTTGTATACATATTGTCAGGGGTACAGATTTTTATCCTGTAAAAGTATGTCATTCCTAATGGGAAAATATTTTTTCTACTATAGATGGCACTGCGATTGTGATGTCGGCCAACAGATGGCGTCACAAGTCGCGCTATAGCTTGTTTTGTTGTCAAACGACATCTTTGTCATAAAATTAACTAATTAAAAAGATAGTTATTTATAATTTAAAAAAATTTAAATAGATATTTTTTAATTGTTTAAATTTGTTTGATAACTGATTTTACTTCACTTATTATGTAGATTGGACAATATATTTGGCTTAAGTTGAGAGTAAAGACGTGTGTTATGTAGATGTTTAAAACAATTAAAGTGTTTTTTTATTTATTTACAGGAGATATCTTTGATGAGGGTGAATACAGTACAGATGAACAATTTAGTGAATATGTTGAAAGATTTCATAAAACATTTCCAATTCCAGAACATCTACCATTATACATAACAGTTGGCAACCATGACATTGGATTTCACAATAAGTAGGTTTGACAAATCTTTACATAGTTTATAATAAAGTCTTAGATCTTTATAAATATGCAACGGATTTTGATGCAGTTTCTTAATAGATAGAGTGATTCAAGAGAAAGGTTATATGTGTAATACATTCCGAAATTCTCACGGGAAAGCGGGATACACGCAAACGAAGTTGCGAGGGTTTCGTTAGTTATTAATAATGTAGGGGATCCTCCATTAAAGGTGCTGTCAGACGATCAAACTTCGGTCGGGTAGAGGACCATATTTGCAGCACCTTATGTGAGTCTAAAAAGTAAATAAAATGGGGTTTCGAAAATGTCGCCATACATCACCGGGTTTACATAAATGTAAAATACAAATAATATTTCACTTCAAACCTTGAAATAGAGCATCAAGTTTTGTAAATTCTCATACAATACACTTTATGACTTGACTTGTTGGGAGATTTTTTTTTAGAGTAAAAGATGAAAAAGAAATAAGTGCTATTTTTAACTTTTTTTCAGCATAAGACCTGGATCAGCTGAGAGATTCGCGAAACAACTAAATTCTCCATCAGTTCAACTTCTTACAATAAAAAATAACCATTTTGTTCTCATTAATTCAATGGCGCTAGAAGGAGATTCCTGTAGACTTTGCAAGGATGCTAGAAATAAGATAAACAATGTATCAGGCATGTATACCATTGTCTCATTTATACTACTTACTATTATTGTACAGATGCAAAACGCTTTCATGATTTTACTCCGAGTATATATATTTTTTTATTATTGTTATGTATTCTGTTGAATACTGAATGAATTTTATTTCATTGTACTTAAATGTACTGTAGAAAGGCTTAAAATTTTAATATAAATAGTAAATATAGTGAATTGGTGAATGACAAAAAGTTATGTGGGTTTCTTTTGCTATTCCTTTTACCGAGTGCTCATTTTGCTTGTTTGTTTTTTAATTTCTTCAAAATGCCATATACTAGAGTGATTTTACTCAAACGAGTTATCTCACTGTTTATACATA
The DNA here is from genome assembly GCA_905163395.2 of Endotricha flammealis. Lineage (NCBI taxonomy): Eukaryota > Metazoa > Arthropoda > Insecta > Lepidoptera > Pyralidae > Endotricha > Endotricha flammealis. The sequence goes on from LR990853.1 coordinate 8,324,757, forward strand.
GGAACAACTTTTTCTTTGGTGACCCTTTAGATTTTGTATTAAGAAAAATCTACTTTTACTCCTCAATTTAAAATTAATATTTATTTTTAGATATACTGCAGTGTTCAGCTAATCACAGTCATTGCGAGTCACCAAAATTGAATAATGCATTAACAGGAAACTTTAGTCAACCAATATTAATGCAGGTATAATTTTGTTCGTTATTTATTTATTACCATTTAGACTAGACATAACAAACAGGTTTTAGTTCGTAACTATTACCTATTGTATAGAAAATAATACCAACCATAATTTTATGAAACTTATGTTACTGAAAACAACCGATGTTGTTACGCATCCATCGACATAAAAGTAAAGACAAGCTGTCCGGTACTGAGATTTGCGGTATTGCAATGGTGCACATGCACACCACCACTCTTCATTCAGTTGCGAGCGAGCGACAGAAGCAGTGGTGTCCAATTGACAATTTTTATTTAACAGATCGTTTTTTTATTTTCAATTGAACACCACTGCTTTTGTCGCTCGCTCGCAACTGACTGAAGCGTGGTGGTGTGCATGTGCACCATCGCAATGCCGCAAAATCTCAGTACCGGACAGCTTGTCTTTTATGTCGATGTACGCATCAACATATTATTTAGCTGATAACATAAATTTACTTTTACACTTCAATTACAATGTGCATATATTCCATTTCACGAAGAGCATTTGGTTGTGAATGTTGTAACGTTCACATGCACATTATTTGAGTGTGCATAACCTCGGACACGCTCGTAAAATCGGTCATCGGTATCTGATTTCCAATTATTTTTTTTTCAGCATTTTCCATTATACAGATTATCCGATGCAATATGCTCGGAACCCGACGCACCACCTCTATCAGAGAAATATATACCTTTTAGATTAAAAATAGATGCGTTATCTAAGGAAGCAACAGATGATATCATCTCAAAGTTAAGACCCAGAGTAGTATTTGGAGGACACACGCATTACGGATGTCTTTTACATCACTCTTATAATTTTGTTGAAGAAAATATAGATTTTTATGAATATTCAGTGCCATCATTTTCGATGAGAAATATTTGGGAACCAAAATATATGCTGGTAATTATTTCTTTTAATTATATGTCATTAGAATGCCTATGAATAGGATACAGTCTATTACACCATTTCTCAAAATTGAACGTGTAAAATAAAAATACAATTTTGTAACAATATAGTTACTTCCATTTTTCGCAGGCGCATTTATGACAACCTCTTATCGCGATGCCGTTTATTATTCGTTTTTATAAGGTTTCAGATATTTAATAAATAAATGTTTTTAGGTGACAATAACTCCAGATGGATATGCAGCTAACAAATGCAGCTTACCGCGTGAAAGTACTATCATTATTACATATATACTAATTATCGCGTTTACCGCACTAATAGCCTGCAGAAGAAGATTGTGTGGACGAGGACTGGGACAAATGAAAAAGTATACATTTTTAAATTAATCTCATGATTATTATATTTCATAATAAATATTTTTGACAAGATCGAGCACTTTGTACACTAATACTGTACACCCTAATTTACAACTAAACATTATCTTTGAGTGAAGTTACATACGAGTTCATTTAACAAATTATCACATAATAAGCATACCTAAATTAAAACTACTTTTTTTCAGATGACAATAAATTATATTAAAAAATAAGAAAGTAAAATAAGAGGTAGATTAATAATGTTTAGAGATTCATTCTTATATACTTACACGAATACTGACAATGGTAATGTAATTGAGAAACTAGATTGAATATTTACCTTGACACAAGAACTTATAGCCGCATTGCCGAGAATAGTTTGAATGAAACTAATCAGCAGCATTTAAATTAAGTACTATCAAAATTATACTAAAAACGTTATAATAACAAAGTTTTATAATAAACTATCGTCACTCGAGCAGTTCAACACTTACATCTAAAATCAGTCTAAACTCGAAAATGAGTTTTATAAAGGTTACAGTTACTGAGCATTCCAACTAGCAATATACACATACAATTTATTAACAGACATTTACTTAGTTATTCACTTTAAGATGATAGAGGAGTTCGCCGAGATAAACTAAGTTTAATATTTATCACTACACTACTACACTACTACTTTATAGTCACTTTTATACGATTTACTTTTAAAATATCCAAGTCAGGTATGTCTTTTTAGAATCACATGAGTGCATAGTTTATCTCGGTTTCGTTTTACAAGACTCCTATGCAGTTCGTAGTACATTATTATAATAGCAGGATAAGGCACTATACAGATTTAAAACAATTAAGTACATTACATTTAATTAGTAATGTCTATTTAAAAAATGGGAACAAGGGCAATTGACCATGACATTTTTCTATTGAAAGGATAAGGATTACCCACTTTTTAAATTAGACTTTTATCTCCAATAAATACTGGTCAATGACTACGAATTCACAATTAATTCTATAATTTTAACACAAGTTTTAATTAAATAATATTGAAATCAGTTTACTTCAACAACAGTTGGTAACTCACAATCACTCAATCTCAATATATACCTCAAATTATACACACACTCGATGAGAGAAAGGACATTGCCGTTTTCGACAATGCCCTTGCTTAAATTCTATAAGAATATGATTTGTAATACTCTGGGCTGTTGCGTCACTTGAGCTGGCGAGGGTAGATCGTGATTGCGCGATCTATGAGTTTGTGGAGTATGTTGGGTAGGCGTATGCGGAGTTGGTGGCGTCGGTTGCGGTTGCGATGGTGGTTGCTGTTGCGGTTGTTGCTGGCAGCCGCGCGGCGACCGCGGCTGGGCGTGCCGCTGATGATATCCGGTGTGCGCATGACGCGCCGAAGAACAAATAACCGCGTGCAAATACCGATCGTATCTACACAAATTCGAGTCGCCACCACTTGCCAGATCCAAATACCCATTGCCACAATTCTCCGTTTTCGTCTTTTGGAATGCATTTACTGGTTTTTCGCTAACCGTATGAGATCTGTTCCGAAGTTTTTGATATTTAGTTGTGATCTCTTCTTCATTCACAGTAAGGTCGAAGGGCTTTCTGTAAAAGAGAATAAAAGTTAATTTTAAAAATAGACCATACATAATATAGGCCAAATATTTTTTGTTTTGTGTAATTTGCATAAATAGCTATATAATATTTTTACTAACCTTGAAGTTTGAAAGCTCAAGTGGTTCTTTTCCATATTAGCTTGAATGATTTCGAGTAGTTCACGTCTTTGCAGGCTTCCAGATCGTTTTTTAGGGTGTTTCCGTTCCCTGTGTTCTCTGCGGTGATGGCGTTGTTGTCGAGGATGTGGTCGATGTGGTCTGCGGTCACCGGAACACGATGATTTTGAAGATGCATCATCGACATCGTCGTGGGAGAATCTGTCTCTTTGTTCCTCTTCACTATGATCTGGGCAATCTAACGGCACGCTCGCGGGTGCAGATTGCTGTTCCCGGCGTCTTCTCCGCCGCCCATCTCGTCTCTCCCTATGGTTACGTGGGCTACCATCCTCTGGTACTACAGTTAATCGAACTTGTATGGTTTTTGATCCATAATGTGGTACCGTAACAGACTTTCCTATGGACTCGTATATCGTCGATACGATTCCGGCTATGTCCTGTAAAACAAACAATTTTGTGTTATATAGGCAGTGATGTGAAATATTTTGAATATATCCTGGTGTATTAGCTCAATTGCTAAATTAAATAGATTTTCAATTAGAGTTACTAAGTAATTCATAAATTACTTACATCTTTCGTCATGCGACCATGTCCATCAAGATCATAAAGAGTGAAGGAGAACTGTAGAGGCTGTTGTTTAGATGATTCAGGATGTTGTAATTCCACATCACACGTCAGTTCCTGAAAGTTATAATTTTTATAAGTTTAATATGTTCATTCATATGAGTCTGCCTGTTGAAGAAATCAAGGATAGATAGGCGACCTAGACGTTGTTCAGCAGAAGGATCGCACCTACAGAATTTCACTTTTAAAGTAAGTAACCATTTGCATACCTAACTATAAATATAGAATTTATATAGCTTGGTACAGTAATCTTGCCTTACGGATATGTATGGTCTTAAATGTATGCGCATTATAGCTTAGATAACCCGCGGGCGTCTCACTCGGGCCGACTCCGACTAGGTAGGACCGGCCGGCGGCGCGGCGTGCGAGCGTAGCGGACATAAGGCGGCGACGACGGCGGCGGCGGCGTCCTTATCTTGTGCTTAAAAGGAAACTAGCCGCGCCTTTACGATCAATGAGATACCGAGCCAAAGGCGAACCGCTTGCACTGTCGCTCCGATGCGATGCGACATAAACACATGATTCACAACAATATTCAATGAATTATCTGAAGAGTTATTAGCATTGATATAGATAAATAGACTATAACTAGATAGATAGTATTTCGTAGACTTAGCAACTTTTATATTTAAAGTAATTTTTAGAATAAAATATTGCGTTCTTGGATAAAATCTTACGTCACGATTTAGTTGGTCAAGTTCCTATCGCGACTTTCTATCGCCCATTCATGACTAGCGGGATTCTTACATAGACGCCATGTTGCCGGCTATAAGCTTAAATACTTATTTATTACATTAGCTAGTCGCCTCGGCTCATCTGAAACTTTTCCGACATCGTGATAAAAAGACTCCTATTTTCGATTCGTACTAAATTAGAATTTTAGTTTGGACAGAGTAAAGAAAGTCCTCCAAAATGCTTTTCAACTTTGTTGTTGTTTGTTACTACATTGAGAATCGGTGTTATTTTATTTTTAACGTTCTAGCTATATTCGATATTTACCTCAAAACGCAGTCTAGGTTGCTTATCGTCGTTGTGGTCGACGGGTGTCGGTGAGGCTGGCTTGTGTTCCGCCCGGGTGGTCCGGGGCGTAGGTGTCGGCTGTAACAGGGCGCGCGCCTCACTCGGCAATAGGTCTGGCGGTGCCGAACATTGCGAAGCCGCACGTCCAACCAATTCTTCTGTATCCGTCCGCTCGCTTTCAGTACCAACTGCAAAAAAAAAAACTTTAATTTTGCTTATCTATCTTATTACTTCAAGAAAATAATAAATTGATTTACACATTACGAAGAAGATTTATGTTATCGTGTCGTGTCTAACGTTATAGAATACAATAATGTGTGCATATATAAAATTGTTGTCGAATACTTGAATAGCATAAAATGTCGGCAAACTCAAAGCTACATATAGGATGGGCCGGGCAAGTTACGAGGCACGGCCGGGCGGCGGCGGCGGCGGCGGTTCCTGGAAGGGCCCGGTGCGGATCGGCCCAAATGCCGGCCTGCCACGCTGCATCTGCCGCTAATGTTATTCTTCTTAAAAGAAACCGATCTTTTATCTATCATCTATAGTTTTGCTAACTATGCTTTGAAAGAAGTTTGTTCAATAGAGTGATTTTTGAAAATTAAGTATTTTTTTTTGTTTGATGTTTAATTAGATTTATCAAGGCAACGGTGGTTGAGATAGGTCTAGAGATCTGTCAATAAATTAGTTAGGTACTATTCAACAATACAATGTAGGTATATTTTAGCAGTGTGGTTAATTAGTAACATGTTTAATAACGAACGTCTTGCAACAAACTAACTCAATGTCAAATCGTCCACGAGGAGGGGAACCCTCCAAATACATACATACTCGTTTTGTACACATTTTGTACCGAGGAAGGTTAACAAGGGTTATATTAACAAAATACATAGAAATATTGACTGGGTGGGTACTACTACAAATCTCGTAAAAAGAGAAAAAATAAAATACTGGAAAGTTTTTTTCGTTGCCAGGAATATAAAGTACTTGGGTGTACATATACAGTTTGGTAGAGGATTGAACATGGGATAATGGCAGAAAGGTGAGATGGTCTGCTACATGCTGAGCGAAAGAAATTTGACCTAGGGTCCATAGTTTTTTTAAAATGATTTTTTTTAAATTTTCACCAAACTTTCTTCCTTCGTGAATTTGAAGACCTATAACTTTGTTTTTATTGAATCAATCGGCCAGCTTATTTTTTTATTCTTATCTTAACTGAATTTAGCTTACTTTTAAATTTATATTTGTTGGTTAGAGTTACCAGGAAAAAAATTATAAGCCCTCAAACATCAAAAAGGCGAAAAGTCCATGCCGATCGTTCAACTTTGGACTGCAGTTAAAAAAAAACTAAAAGTGGTACAGCAGTTCTAATCATAGTAAAACAGCTCTAGTTCATGCCCTTTCGAATGGTATGTAATTTGTATAGTTTATTTTTTTCTAAGTAGTCTTTCTCGTACTTTCTACATGAAATTGACCATTTCTGACAATAATACTTTAATGAAAATAAATCAAAAAAATGTTACGAAACATGGAGCGGGATGGTTACGGTTCATCATTATCAGCATCCGTTCTTCCTTTTTCACTCTTCATAGGTGGGCAATGCATCCAAGACCTTGTAGTGGTGAAGAGTGGTAGAGCGTAGCCACTACTATGAACTAGTAGTAGCTCGTAAATGGGCAGGCTCGACCGGGGCAGTACCTCGTATGTCCCCCGTGTTTTGTAGGATGAGTGAGAGAGCCGGAAGCCTGATACACCTCCTGTTTCCTACTCCCTTATTAACTTTCCTTCCTCGGTCTTTCCTTTTTCATTCCGTCATAGGTGGGCAACGCATCCAAGATTTTGCAGTCGGTGATTGCTTACCATAAGGTGCTTGTTTGTCCGCCTCGTGTCAAAAAAAAAGTTGTGCATGTCTATGGGCAGCGGTGATTGCTTACCATCAGGTGATCCTCTAGTTCGTCGTGGATGCCTATGGGCATCGGTGATTGCTTACCATCAGGTGACTTGCTAGCTAGTTTGTCCTCTTCGTGTCATAAAAAAATCGTAGATGTCAATAGGCAGCGGTGATTGCTTACCACATACCACTCTTCACCACTACAAGGTCTTGGATGCATTGCCCACCTATGAAGAGTGAAAAAGGAAGAACGGATGCTGATATTGATTAAGAGAAACGTTAACGTTTCTACCTGCCTTGTGTAACCATCCCACTCTAGGTTTCGTAACATTATTTTGATTTATTTTCTTTAAAGGATTTTTGTAAATTTCATGTAGAATGTACGAAAAAAACTACTTAGAAAAAAAAACCTCTGTAAATTGAATACCATTCCAAAGGGCATGAACTAGAGCTGTTTTCCTAGAATTAGAACTGCAGTACCACTTTTAGTTTTTTTTTTACAGCAGTCCAAAGTTGAACGCTCGGCGTGTACTTTTCGTCTTTTTGATGTTTGAGGACTCATATCATTTTTTGTGGTAACTCTAACCGACAAATATCAATTTAAAAGTAAGCTACATACAGTTAAGATAAGAATAAAAAAATAAGCTGGCCGATTGATCCAATAAAAAAAAAGTTATAGTACTTCAAATTTACGAAGGAAAAAAGTTTGGTGAAAATAAAAAAAAAATCATTTAAAAAAAACTATGGGCCCTAGGTCAAATTTTTTTCGCTCTGCATGTTGCAGACCATCTCACCTTTCTGCCATTATCCCATGTTCAATCCTCTACCAAACACCCTGTATATCATCTAATTAGATACTATTTTAGGTAAATTATTTTGCCAATTCAACCAAAAACGCAGTGATACCATAGCATACCACGTACAATTTGTACTGTACGTACATGTATATTGTGTTACGTTTAATTTTACATTAAATCCACATGTATTCATTGGTATTTTATGTTAGTACAATCAAGAGCATGTCAGTCAGCCAGACAGTTAAGTTCTATGTCATACAAAATTGTATTGCAAGTGTAAAGCTCAACTTGCACCTGACTGTACTTATAGAAAACATAATCTATACTAATATTATAAAGAAGTAAAGTTTGTGTGTTTGTATATTTGTTAAATTGTAAGGGGTAATCTCGGGATCTACTGAACCGATTTTAAAAATTCTTTCACCAATAGAAAGCCACATTATTGCTGAGTGTCATAGGTTATATAAAAAACCGAAAAATAAAAAGGCTTTTACGTGGTAGCCAGTTTTGCAAAGTAAATCGGAGAAAAAACGGTCGAATGAAAGCGTTTCTTACGAACACCTGTACTAAAAAAGGATTATTAACATTATGCCCAACGAAGTGGGCACGGGTCAGCTAGTCTTCAATAACATTAAATACATTGTCAATTACTGTAAATCTCTACTTCGTATGTTTGTCTTTCACACTAAAATGGCTGAACCGATTTGGCTGTAAAGTTGAAATGGTGATGACTTATAGGTACCTTGGATTAAAACATAGGCTACATTTTATCCAGAAATCTTCACACGGGCGAAGAAGCCACGGGTAACAGTTAGTGTATCCATACTATTTGGAGTTGTAGAATAGTATTACCGTGGTGTAAACAGTGAAGAGTCAGGTAGAGCATTTACGAAATGAAATGGGCTAGCTCGTCCATCGACATAGTCCGGGGAAGTAAACAAGTACGTGTTGTACTACGTGTACCTACCCCTTTCACAGAATAGAGTGCTGAGAGATCCAGAAGCATATTATTATATCTCTATCATCCCACCTTCCTTGTAGCGAGCGGTAACTTTAACTAGGTTCTTTCCATTAGGTCTGCTTGCTTGTTTGCCCGCCGTGTGACGTGACATAAAAAACATAAATTAGGTATAATAATTCACATAAAACATTTTGTTGTAGAGTTACTATGAGTGTTATTGATATCACCGCTCCACATCCGTCGTTAAATTGAATTCCATCAATCGAATTTGATAGTACCTACCTACCTACTCGTAAAAAGCTCTAGCAATAAAGATTACCGGTCGACTGTATGGAATGGAACACGATACTTTTGATAAACTAAATCAAAGTAAAGGAATGCGGCGAGTGAACTGGCTCGTCACTCTGAGGTTCGGTGTGGTTCGGAGCTCCGAGGTCGCAGCTCCCGTTTCATTCATCCATCACACAATTAGAGTTTTTTTAACATTACTTATACTATAATACATAGTATCCATTCTTTAACTTCCTTTACTTTGAAATAATTGTTAAGCTGTTAATTAAAGATGCTGCTTAAAATATTTCGAATTATTGTTCCTAGAAACGCATTCCGGTCCGGAAACCTCTCCTTAAAATCGTCAACTTGGAATCATAAAATACCGGGCACGATTATGGAATGCAACTTCTTTGTTATATTGTTAATATTAAAAAGCCTAACCTTTATCCTTATTAAAGAATTATTGTCATGATTAACCACCACAGTTAATTAATAAGGTCGAAGATAGTGTTGTCGTAGGTACTAATACACTGGGCGTCAAAAATAAGTAGTAAGTACAGTTTTAAAATTGCAATTACTGTTAAACCAGAGAAGTTAGAGTTTTGAAATAAAAATCAATCTTTAAAAGACGATATTATGCATGAAGTTTTTATTAAATGAAATGAAATTGTCTTTTAACTTTTTTTTATTTCAAAGGTCTAGCTTCTGTAGTTTAGGAGATATTGCAATTTTAAAACTGTACTACTTATTTTTGACGCCCAGTGTACTTTGGTGCAGTGCAGGAATGTGCACCAAACCGAGGACATTTTCTTCTGGACTTTAGAATTCAAGATTCAACAGAGATTCAAGTTTTCGACAACAAAATTTATAATTCCTAAAGGCGTACCTAGCGTAACCAGCTGTTACAATACGATCCAATATCTACACATTAAAATTTGTAGTTTACGTTTTTAAATAATAATAGAATGTTTTTATTCATTGTTGTGAGTTCCTATAAATTGTTCGAGGCTATAACTATACGATATAAGATACGACAAAGCTTAAAACCAGGGGCGGGAATTTCTTTGATGTCGAATAAAAGGTATCATTGTCTCCGCTTCGGCGACGTGCTTTCAACTTTTCTCTTTGAAGTTAATCAAATGAGCGTCGAGGCTCGGTTTACAACGAAAACTTTATTAACAAACTTCACTTCTCGGGTTTGACGTGTTTGTGTACGAGAATATTAAAATGAAAGATGGTCTAGATATCGCGTTCTAATTGAAGTGTTCAGTTTTCGTATGTTCCGTAACTAAATAGACAGAGATCAAAGCGATTTGTCTACTTTGAAGTATTAGGTGGGTAGTCGTCTCAACTTCTAGAGAGCGGAAGTTTTTTTATGAAACTGACGAGTGCTTTCAAATCTATACTAATATTATAAAGAGGAAAGATTTGATTGTTTGTTTGCATTGAATAGGCTCCGAAACTACTGGACCGATTTCAAAAATTCTTTCACCAATAGAAAGCTTCATTATCAGGGAGTGACATAGACTATAGCTTTTCCCGAAATTCAATGTGATTCCTATGGGAACGGGTCCGGAACTTCACGCGGACGAAGTCGCGGGAAAAAAGCTAGTCTATACTAATATTATAAAGGAAAGATTTGATTGTTTGTTTGTTTGCATTGAATAGGCTCCGAAACTACTGGACCGATTTCAAAATTCTTTCTCCAGTAGAAAGCTACATTATCAGGGAGTGACATAGGCTTTTCCCGAAATTCAATGTGGTTCCCATGGGAACGGGCCCGGAACTTCACGCGGACGAAGTCACGGGCAAAAAAGCTAGTATGATTTATGTAGCTGTAACAAGCAAGTTACATACAGATATAAAATTTACGGTTTTCATACAGTTTAGATAGAAGTCATCTCTGTAACTTCTTTAGAGGCTGTAGCTTCTTTCTTCTGTAACCTATTTGATTCGGTAATAGGAAAAGTTTGTTAGAACATTACAAAAAAAACTGTTGGCGTTGCGCGTTGGGACTTGGCACCATTCGGGAACACATGTCATGCATTTACAAAGCATGAGATTCTGCAAAATAAACACAGCTGCAGCCAATGCAGTCCAATTTCCCATCACAAATTGTTGCCCTCTGATACAAAGCGTTGCCCGCTTTAGGAATAGGGAGAACAGAGATAAGAAAGGAGTTTGGCTTGCGGATCACACTGAACGAGAATCATTGCTGCTTCACGCCGATATTCTGTGAACTAGACTTCCCAAGTACCACCCTAATCCTCCAGGCCATTTCATAAATTTTAGAGCATTAAATCACTCCAAAGCGTAGGTACTTTACATATGATAGACCATATGGTGAAAAAAAACCGTACCTGCTGCTGTTATTATTATTAATAAGGTCACAAAACGCAGGTATGTCCCAGAACGACTCATCATCTAGGAAGATTGATAAAAGAATCAATATACATGAACACGGCAATAGGATAAGTTCTGGAGGGCTACTACGAAACGTAAATCCGATACTTCGGCCGAAGTATCGGAAGAATTTTAACCGTGAAATACAAGTTATTTCATGATTATAATTCAATGAATAAAGTACAAGGTATTTCATGGATAGAATTCAAGGAATTACCAAAATAACCATGAAATACCTTGTATTTCACGGTTAAAATTCTTCCGATACTTCGGCCGAAATATCGGATTTACGTTTCGTAATAGCCCTCCTGAAACATAGTAGTCATTACTTGGTTATCAATCTGAACTCTGTAGTTCAGATCAGATTGATATCCACCTACTCAAGTCCAAGGTACTAGTTTACGCTCTGCGCTTCTATAATGAATTTTACCAAACAATATTAAGTGCCTAGTTCCGTTCCAAAATTACAAATTATTACATCATTGATGTAGCTAAATAGACTGTAATAAGTAACTTTTGTAGGTCGGTTATTACTACGGTAAAATAACGGCGTAAGTAACCTACTGTCTCGTCGTAATCGTAACGTAATCCACCTATATAATTTCACTAGCGGCCCGGCCCGGCTTCGCACGGGTTATAACTATCTGCCTGTGTTAAACAGTCGTATACTTACATATATAAATAAATATTTTAGTTTGTTTTTTAACATACTAAAATATTTCTTTATATACCACATTGACAACTTCTGCGTCATTTCGTGTAAAAACAAACATATTTTTTTTTTTGATGTTACACGTGACAGGGCAACATACAATTGTCCATGTGAAAAACATTGAGTAGTTAAGTCGATTCCAGCAACGAATACGGTCGTTACGTAAGCGGAGTTGTCTATCTTCGGGCGTTTCTGTCTCTTTGAGCGTTATGTCTATCATTGTCCAACGCTAAACGAACTGTGCGATCCACCGACGATTCTCGCGCTCTTTGGGAAACATGCCTTTCACAGTCCAACGATAAACGAACTGTGCGATCCACCGACGATTCTCGGGCTCTTTGGGAAACATGCCTTTCACAATCCAACGATAAACGAACTCTGCGATCCACCGACGATTCTCGTGCTCTTTGGGAAACATGACTGTCACGGTCCAACGATAAACGAACTGTGCGATCCACCGACGATTCTCGGGCTCTTTGGGAAACATGCCTTTCACAATCCAACGATAAACGAACTCTGCGATCCACCGACGATTCTCGTGCTCTTTGGGAAACATGACTGTCACGGTCCAACGATAAACGAACTGTGCGATCCACCGACGATTCTCGCGCTCTTTGGGAAACATGCCTTTCACGGTCCAACGATAAACGAACATCCCTCTCTTGATCATTTTCGTTGCTTCGACTCAAACGAATTCTTTTGGCAGAAGATGTACTGCGTCCTATATTAGACTTTCGTCGAGGCATGATTAAATTGTCATGAAATAGGTACTTTATATTGCTAATTAAACTTAAATAATTGTTATAATCTGTCAATAAAAAAAAACTCAAAGATAACATAAATCAACACGAAACCATTAAAAAATGCGACAGATGTTAAAATAAGCCCAAACAAAGGACTAAATTGAAGCGAGTATGTATGTAAGTGTCTATCCATATCTATCTATTTACAATCAATTGTATCAAAATTTTTAACACGAAACAAATAAAATGCACCCTTAATATTAACTTTAAATAATTCAAATTGTGAAGCATAAACAAATTAAAAGTATGTAAGTATCTATAATTTAAAAAAACTCAAAGATAACATAAATCAACACGAAACCAATAAAAAATGCGACAGATGTTAAAATAAGCCCAAACAAAGGACTAAATTGAAGCGAGTATGTAAGTGTCTATCTATATCTATCTATTTACAATAAATTGTATCAAAAATTATAACACGAAACAAATAAAATATTAACTTTAAATAATTCAAATTGTGAAGCATAAACAAATTAAAAGTATGTAAGTATCTATAATTTTATTTTTAAACAGCGCCACCTAGCGTAATAGATTTAAAGTGCTTTAATTTTCGCGCGATATTTATAATTTAATGAAAACGTAACCATAGCGCGATGCTTTTGAATAGCGCCATCTAGCGTAGAATAGAAAGAACTTGAACTAATTTCGGCAAGCGCGTAAATTTTTTGCTATAACTTCTAAAGTATCTATTTAAATAATATGATGTAAAGATTATAATAATGTACATGAAATACTTAAGGTAACTAACGTAGTTAACTGGATAAGGATTAATATTCTATACGTCAAAATCGGTTTCCAATTCAAGTTCTTTCTATTCTACGCTAGATGGCGCTATTTCCGCATTATTACTCGGAAATCGCTTTTTATTTTATAGTGAGTTATCCGTATACGATAAATATATGCTATCGCGGACTTTTTTGGAGACCTAAATAAGAGGAATATCCTATAATTTTTGTTTTGTTATATCTCAAAGGGTTTAGCCAGCGTTTTCGTCGACAGCTCCCAAGCGGTTGATTTTTTCCGACACTCCCAACAATAATCTTTATATTTCAGCCAATTTACATAAAATCCTGACAAATTTTATACATAAACCTTCCTCATGAACCAGGCTATCCGTTGGTGAAAACCGCATCAAAATCCGTTGCGTAGTTTTAAAGATTTAAGCATACAAAGGGACAAAGGGACAAAGGGACAAAGGGACATAGGGACAGAAAAAGCGACTTTGTTTTATACTATGTAGTGATGTTCAGGTAAGTATAAAAAACTCTTTACTAGGTACGAGTCTATGGTATAAAAACCTACCTACAAGGCTACATGTAAATAAAATAATCATGAGCAATTTAGTATTTTTTTGGTCCATTTAAAATCCTTTTTGTCGGCGTTTCATTAAGAGCGCGAGTAATTCTCGACTTTGGTTAGTCTCGGATTAACCTCCCGCTGTGATTTTTTATGTCTTTTTGCTTATATTGCGGCGGCGGCGTCCGCTTTTGATCTAAATAATGCCAGACTTGAGATAAACAAGCTGATAGGTACATTAGTTTTATCATTACTGTACATAAACTGTGATACATGTATGTTGGCAGATTACTTGACTAACTTTTTTCCCATTTTTATGAAAACGTGACAATTTTCACATCTAGTATAGGGTTTTTGGTCCTTTTCTTGATAAGGTGACAGACAGTTTTCTCAAAATACATAAATAACATTTTATTTTTAGCAACTCTACAATTTGTAGTTTATGGTTACTTAAAACTATATTTTTATTCAACTACCCCAAATTTACGTGCACAGCCCAAAAGTCCATGACGTTAGGGCGATTCTCTGACCCAAGGATTTAATAAAATTTGTGAGTAGTTTATCCAATTCAACAATCCAAAGTTTTGCCGATAAATATAAGGATGTTCAGTCAAGGTGAACTCGGAGATACAATGGAACATTATTTTAAATTACACGACAGGTACTTTATACTGGTACAACTTACTGCTAAATTTCTTGTATCCATTTCTAAACTTGTTGCGCCACCACTTGACAAAGTGGTGCGCCATGGGGGCGTCCGCGGCGGGTGCCGAAGCTCTCAATGTTTCGTAGCACGTCATGCGCTGCGCTCACGCACGCATCCCGCACTCTTCAAAAGACCCGCTGGTTTGTTTTTATTACACTAAGATTATTCTAAAACCACTGTCACCGTAATCATTCACAACACAACACGAGTTTAATCGACGAAGTCACCACACGAACTCGATGACCCAGTTGTCCGCGTGAATATCAGGTAAAATGCAGAAGCAAACGACCGCCCCGCACGCGTGTTGTCGAATGACTGACTGATGTGATGGATGGAGAGGAAGGGAAGGGGCAGGCGGTGTGGTGCGGGATACTACGCGTGTAGCCATGCCACGCTGTGTGTGACCCTTCAATGCGCGCAACATGGAGACCTGGGAATTAATTTCGAACAAAATGCAGCAATGTACTGCGTTTAAAGATCAATTTATTTTATTATTATGTGTGTGCTATTGTGTGACAGAATACTTCTGATATGTACTAAAGTTTAATTTCGCAGATACGCAGGTATACCATGGTGTACTCTCTTCCTCTCATGTAAATTAAACTGTACTAATTTTTATTTAGTTGGATAAAGATGACTGATTTATGTAAATAAAAAATAATAAATAAACTATTAAATTTAGTTAAGTATGTAGGTACTTACTTACATAGGTCAGGCTTAGGTAGGGCGTAATGATAAATACTTGCCTACTTAATATTTTTTTCTTATATGCTAAAATAACTAGATAGGTAGGATATGTATATACTTACTACCTAGCTACTTAAATTAAAATTAAATAGGTAAGTGTCTCAAGCACAGTTATCTTAAGTGTCATAATCATAATGGTCTTATGTTCTTAAGTTCATTTTATCGAATATTTTTTTCCCGAAAATATTTTTCGCCTAATTAAATTATATAGGTAATATAAACATTCGTATTAGGTACCATTGCAAGTAGGCATAAGTCTATGTACCTACCGACCTAATACAAGCATGTTAGGTTTTTAGTAACTAATCTTGTTTTCTTTAACAATCACAAGTATCTATTATAACATGCCTTAGGTTTTCGTCCTACATACTACTTGCATTGCATTACCTACTTTCTAGGAAGAAATCAACCTTAGCTTGCACCTAAATAAATAATTAAAAGAACGGCTACTACTACGTTGAAAAGATTTTCTGTAAAATAACGTTTCGATTTATTGGAATTCGAACATATGACATTCGAAATCAAGAAGTAGTGCTGCACCGGCTCAGAGATCGCATTGCACGAATTTTTAAACTTTTAACTTACCTGTACGTGAAGGTCTATCATAGGCCAATTCGAAATCATTATTATACATACATAGGTACTTATATAAAATTTTACAAAGAAAGTAGAAGTACCCATTCAAGAATCTACTCGTAGGGCGGCAAGTAAAAGAGAGAAAGGTGCACACGCTCATCCGCTATGTTGGCAGCTTGGCAGCCTCCATGCGGTCGACGACCTATGCTGGCGATTACAAAAAAGATTATGGTAGTAGCTAGTAGCAGAATTCTTACTTTAAACTGTGGTAACAAAACAAGTAACCTAGAAAACCTATGAAATTTAAATTTATCTAGAATAGGAATGCTCTCCGGAAATAATGAGATGTCACCATGATTCTTACATAAAATTTTGATGATAGGTACATTAATTTATGCCTACAACATAAAGATGCAGCATATCCTAAAGCAAAATATATTAAACCGTTTCGAAATCTATACCTATCCAAATAAATACATTCAATTAAATCTATTGAAGTGTTCTAAGAAGGCGGCAATATTCTTGGGATTTTTTTCAAATTTACCGATAATTGATTTGTTCAGAGCTTTCGGTGTAGCCCAAGTGCAAGCAGACTTGAGGAGAAGCTGCGGGGCGCGCCGCTCGTTTCAGTCGTCGCCAGCTCACCAGGGCGCAGTGGGCGCTTCGAATTAGAATTTTACGACCTCTTCGTGTTAGGTTTATTGTCGAGAAGTTATCTGCGACCGAGATGAGGTCGTATTCCAAAACGGACTTACAACAAACACCGTTTTATGTCGGCAATAAAGAAATCTTCAGGAAGAGGAAAAATTGGATGTGCTCATTTCGTTCTCTATAATTATACGTTTTAAATAGTTTTATAGTGTTTAATTCATTCATTGTGATATTTGATATGACGTAAATTAGGATTATTGGAAAAGTAATAAAAGTTAATATTACGTAGGTTCTATAATATATAATTTCTTTTTAAAATTGGATTACAACGGAAAAGTACTATAAAAGTACCTGTTGTAGTCGTGGCAGAAGACTACAATATTCTATCCTCGCTATGGCGCTTGGGTTCAACGTGGGTGGCGAGTTCCACGAAATAGTGTCCAGTCAAACCATAATATCATCAATAAACGCAGTTTCCAATAAAATGCACAACTATATTATTGTAACACTCACGGCCGGCTCATTTTTGATGCCACACGGGTAATGTCGATCCAAAGAGCATACGGTACAGACCACCATGTTAGATCTGTGTGATGTGTGTCGTAGTACATACGTCGTCGTCGTCGTCGGTGCGATGATACAACTTTAATTTGCATCTACGACTGTTTGTACACACATTGGTGCAGTATCAAATGTACCAGTTATGTACGAACGAGTTGAATTTTCATTCTGATGCTGCGGTATTTGCTGCCTAGATAGATTCCATCAACTCTAGACCTAGATGAAAGATATGAAGATCAGAATTTTTAATATACTTACTTACAATAAAAAGATAATCATACGAAGTGACCTGGAATGTTGATAGCGTTATTTCTGCTATTCCGTTGTCTGGCACGTCGCCAGTTGCGGTTGCTCGATCTTCTGCGTGGGCAATGCCCACTCGTGTGTATTTTCATCAGGCACTCCTCAAATTTGTATGTACATAATCACCATTTGGAAGAAAATTAAAAGAAAAAAAAAACACGTAAATTTCTGGGCAAACAAACGCATAAAAATGCATTAAGTATACTCCGTTTTTATTTTATTTTTACTAAGTCTTTTCGATCTTCTTAGATCCCGTGACAGGCTGGTAAATTGTGTCGTGAAGCTTTCAATACATTGTCTGCTACTCTCATTATCACAGTTATTATTTAGAGATCACATTTCAACTAAAATAACATAGGTCTGTTTAATATCCTTCTTAAATCATCAGCATCAGTGTCAGTTATTTTTTGCAATTTTAGATCTTGTATAGACCAAGTACTATGCTTCAAGTTCTGTCCTGCATTTTCTACAGTTTGTGACATATTATTTAATTTCTCAGTCCTATTATTATTTATGTATAATGAAGCGCTAGCAGTCTGTTACTGTGGGCTCGATACCGCATGTCGGTACTTCAAAGCCGTAATAACATACGATTACGTATCTTCGGTCTCCCCTCAGAATCTCGCGGCGCGAACACTTTTTTTCTTTGGGTACATTTATATCAGAACCTGTTCTCTCCCATGTCGGACGCTCTCAAAAAGTGGTTCCGACTTAATAGCCATGAAGTGTGATTGTTAGTATTATATAACGCACTACGAAATTCAGTTTTAATAATAGGTGTGTGAGAAGATTTACGGTTCAATCTTTCCTATGGTAGTAAAATGAAAACAGGGAGGCTTAATTTACTCAAAAAAGTTATGGCCGAATTAAAGACGTTTCGGCACGGCGTACAGAAATTAATAAAAGATTTTTACATTAATCATTATTTTTCCATAGAATAAAAAGTTTGTCTAATGCCCAGAAAGACTTTGATCTAGTTACAAACCTACAATTATTTAGACTTCACAACTTTTTTATGGTCGAATAAACAACTGCGGGCAGTTCACGAGGGTTGCTAAATGCATCCCGCTTTCTCATAGGGATGCAGTGTTACGTATCGGTGACTATCAAAGGGATATAAATGATATCAATAGCTTTGTGCTACCGCGGGCCCTTTGTCGGATCTCATGGGCGGCGACATCAAGCGGCGGCTGTTGTCGTCGGCGATCCATTACCGGTATAAGGCGGACATCAAAAGGGCCGCTACCTTCAGCATCACGTGCCATTGCAAATTGCAAGATTAAGTACCTACTTATGCCTTAAAAAAGGCATTATGTAGAATATTCGACTGAGAAGTGTTTCAAATGATTTTAAAACTTATATACATATATTGTATAAAAAAGTAGGTTGGTAGCACTATTTTACCAGGCAAAAACCCATCTCAAGAAAATTACAAAAAATAATTGCGGCTTGATATGTAGGTATCTGGATTCTAAATATCGAGTAGGCACCTCCGCAGAAATTCATAAGACTCTGACTATGCAGAGTCAGTTTTGGTACTTTTGGTCACCATTTCCTGTTGGACCAACTATTACGCACAACTAGTTGGTCTGACCGACTGCTGATGTGATGATGTTAACTTTAAAGTTGTGACTATATACCTATGCTTATATAAAGTACTTTCATCATACTAATAAATTAGAAAGTACCCCATATAGCTTTGTTTGATTGTCTGTAGTGTACATTTTTACAATGAAGCTGTAAACTTCATTGTAAAAATGTATCGGTATTACCAGTTTCGCAATAACGAATTTCGCAACATCATATCATACTTCTTTTGGTATAGTTGTGGGTAGAATCTGATTAGAATCAAGATCAGATCTGCTATTATTAAAATTGTAGTTTAACATAAGGAAACTACATTACATGTACACATACAGGTAGTATTTTATTTTACATATAAAGATAAAACTCTAAGCTGTTAAAAAACGTACAAAAAACAGGAGGGGCGTGGGCCTCGGGCCGCTCTGACGGTGATACCATCTTGCCTCTTTTGATGTAACCGCCTGAGCCGCTCGCTGCCAGCGGCGCGGCGGGCTTTGCCACATTGTCTCCACATTGTTACTATGAATAACATTCAATTTAAGGATTTCGATACTTCACCTTTGCCTGAGCAGCTAACACCAAATAATAACTAATGCAATAAAACTATTATTAAAGTTAGAACAAAGTCTCATTAACCTTGTTTCTGCTAAACTACTTTACATAATAATATTATATTTTGGAGATAGAGCTCTCTCTACATACCTTAATTTTGTTGAATAATTAAATTTTACAAAAAATATGACGTCTGCTTTCTAAGTTCCCCATTTTCGAACATTCGACATTTGTATAATAGATACTTAGGTACCTACCTAGTTGAAATGTTATTTCATTGAATAGGTTTTTGATCGACTGATTATTTTATCGAAAAGTTAAGAATGCTACTCTCTCGGGACTCCACGGTAGTCCTCAGTTCATCAGTTCGGTAACCTTCGGAACGCTTTGGAAATGAAGGATGACGATCATGATCATGACATCTAAGGATGATTCGAAATTTCCAAGCACACTTCACTATGCATGAGGACGGCTTGATAATATTTTGTCGTCCGTGTGACTGCAGACATGTTTGCCGAGGGATCCCTTGGTATGTCGTGCCCGTGCCGCTGCCGATTGTGGGCGCCAGACCTATTAGCAACTTAATTATTTTTTCCTACGATGGACTCCGTCCACTTCGTCTATCCGTGCAGTCTGGTTGTTTTTTGGTACCTAGCTAGACAGTCCTTTCAATACTTCCTATTTTGACTATCTTATTTCTGTCTGATTAAATCCGTTGTGAGTTCCAAGACAGCTGTAGTTTCTCCCCCGGGACGTCAATAATCATCGCTTATTGTCAATCTGAGGTCGCTGTTGTTGATCCTGGTTACACAGGAGTCAGGACAGGAGATACATCGGTGGGATGGGAATGTGTGGTGGGCTTGTTCTGATACCTAGCTAGAAACACTAGCTGTTTAGCCAAACTAGAGGATATCGAATACTATAAAACGAACAAAGATAAGCTTTTCAAGGTAAGCTAGGAATTATTAATTTGGTTTTCGCTAAAATATATTTGGGCCAAATGTTTACATTAGATAGGTTGTCATCTCAGTCAGTCACTCATCATTATCATTTATAAATAATGTATTTCAAGCAGTACGTATAATGTTGTTCTGTGATAATAAAAAAAACCGACGACAAATTGACTATTTCGAGGCGTGGCCGGTGGATGGAGGCGGCGGGAGTCAAAGGCTCTTCATGATCAAAGGCGCCGACATCGAACGGGCGCAGCTTTGATCTCGCCGCGCAAAGTGCAAATTATGTTATAAAGACAGTGAGTGGCGCGGCCGCCAAGCGGTGTACTGCTAATTAATTCAGTCGAGCCGCGGTGCCCGTGTCAGTCTGGCTGGCTGGCCGTGGTGGGTTGCACTCTTGTAAATATATGTATACCTACCTAGTGCCACAAGACTTTTCCTGTTGTTGTAACCGTAGATACTTAGCCGTTATAGATAAAAAAATTGTGAAATTTTTCTTTCGGGAAATAAATTTCAAAATATTAATATAATGGTCTAATTTTTAATTTTATTTTTATTTTTATTTAGTTATTTTTTGATAAATGTATGGATGTTACTTATCTGAAATAAATGAATTTGAATTTTGTTAAAAATGCTTGATTATTATTAGGTTCGTTAGCCTATTTGTCAGATCACATATAATGACGTTTGGGGGAGGCCTATGTCCAGCCACGTCCAGCAGTGGATTTCTTGTGGCTGAGATAATGATGAATTAATGACGATTAATCTCACGGATGATCTGGATCTGGAACCTGACAAATTAAGTATATGTAGCTGTATAGGTATTATGTAACTAGAACTTATCAGGAATATTATATAAAATTAGTCCTTAGGTACGTACTTATTTAGTATTGAAATGATGGAGAATTAGATATAATATTTACTTATGAACTGGCTGCGCCTGCGACTCCGCGGCGGTCCCCCTCTCTGCTCTCCCTCCGAATCATCATTTTGATTCCATTTCACTAATGTTAACAATGATTAACCAAACCCACTGAATATAGTCAGACAGGTCTCCAAATTAAGGAACTGTAAGGAACGACGCGGAAGGTAGGTAGGTAGGTAATGTCTTTACGCTTTTCTTGGAACAACAAGGTAACGAGGGATATTTCGTTCAAGCAATTTATGACCATTAAGCACTGGTCGTTTGTAAACAATAACCGGTTTAAAGATGGTAGGTTTCTTTGAGCGTATTTTGCGCGCGCCGACTATCAGGCGGCGGCGGCACAACGCTGTCGGCCAGACGAATCGAGGCTCGTTGTTGTGAAGAGGGCCGAGGGAGTGCAGGGAGGCAGAGACGGGTGCGGGAGGATTGAGAGCCGCGTGCGTCGACCCGCGGCGTGCTTTCATCTCGCCGCGCCGCGCCGCCGCGCGCGCCGTCTGAGCGACGATCGACGCCGCGCCGACCACCGTATAATCCAATCCGACTCCAAGATTCCACCTCGACTTCTATCTTCCTATCCTACACCTGCGGCTGGATTTATGCTATACTACCTATTTGAGTTTACATTAATAAATTCTGACAACATCATAATAATATGAGTTCAATTCAATTGAATTACCTTTTAATGTGGCGCTTATAAAATTTAAAATAAATCAACCCACACTATCAATCGCTATCAGTGGCGGTCTTGTGAGTATTAGGTTGGACAACTGAAAAAAATATCGTAGGTTGGTATTGAAGGGAAGGGAATTAGCGCTCAATTTATGAATGACCGCCATGAATTGAGTGCTCATTCAGTCAGTAGTAGCATTTCTTAATATATATATATATATGCATTAGGCTTTGATCAAATAATTCACGGCTAGGCATAAATCTACTTATTGAGTTTTATTTTAACTAATACTCTGCCACCGAGAGAAGTCTTTCTATAAAATTATTTACTTAAATGAGTTAGGCAAAGCGTGCGCATAATAATGTTTTAACAATTAAATCACTCGTGATGAGGAAATCACGCTCGGCTGTGATGTGATGCGCAATACGGCATATGGTATAGGATAGCCACTTAATACTGCGGGAACGTATTCTTATTAACGACACACATCTGTTAACTCGATTTATTTATACTAATGCCGCGTTAATGTGCTCTATCAAGACAATTTGGCTTTTATTATGGACACGAATAGCATTTTAAAATTCTATATAAATCCAAACTTTTCTACTTAGATCACAGTCATCAAAAAATGTTTGCGAATATTAACCGGAAAGAAAGTTAAATAAACTATTGTATGACACATCAAATCAAATTATTCGAAAGATCATTAAACCGAATTTTAGCTTGATCTACATTCGTTATATAGAAAATCGAAATTAATACATTAACTTAATCGTGCTTCATGCCTTACCTACGAAAGAATTTCTCAATATTAAAGTGCGCGTTAACGTCCAAATAATCCAATAAGTAAATAAATAAAATATAGAAACATGAAACAAGTTTACTTTTTAATTTGTAAAAAATATATTCGATGTAATTGTAATGATATTCCTTACATATTATAAAACAAAGTCCTCCCGCGCGTCTGTCTGTCTGTCTGTTCGCGATAAACTCAAAAACTACCCAACGGATTTTCTTTCACCAACGGAGAGCCTGGTTCATGAGGAAGGTTTTTGTATAAAATTTGTCAGGATTTTGTGTAAATTGGCTGAAATATGATTATTGTTGGGAGTGTCGGAAAAAATCAACCCGCTTGGGTGCTGTCGACGAAAACGCTGTCTAAACCCTTTGAGATATAAGAAAACAAAAATTATAGGATATTCCTCTTATTTAGGTCTCCAAAAAAGTCCGCGATAGCATATTTTTATCGTTTACGGATAACTTACTATAAAATAAAAAGAGATTTCCAAGTAATAATGCGGAAACTGGAAACCGATTTTGACGTATACAGTATTAATCCTTATCCAGTTAACTACGTTAGTTACCTTAAGCATTTCATGTACATTATTATAATCTTTACACCATATAATTTAAATATGTAGATACTTTAGAAGTTATAGCAAAAAATTTACGCGCTTGCCGAAATTAATTCAAAAGTTACATCACGCCGCTATGATTACGTTTTCATCAAATTATAAATATCGCGCGAAAATTAAAGCACTTTAAATCTATTACGCTAGGTGGCGCTGTTTAAAAATCTATACTAATATATAAAGCTGAAGAATTAGTTAGTTTATTTATTTTGAACACGCTACTCTCAGGAACTACTGGTTCGAATAGAAAAATTATTCTTGTGTTGGATAGTCCATTTATCGAGGAAGGCTTTAGGCTATATAACATTACGCTGCGACCAATAGAAGCGAAGCATCAGTGAAAAATGTTGAAAAAACGAGGAAAATTGTTAGTGCTTCCGTTGCGTGCGCTGCATAAACGGTTCAAGTTACCCAAAAAATATGTATGGCGCTCAACCCAGAGAGGTTCTTTTGACAAGAATAAAGATGGGGTTTCATAGAATTACCATGGGAAAGGGAGTAAATAGGACTTTAAGAGTATTATCGCAGGCGCACAACCTAGAAAGCTGGAATTTAGTTTATGGGTTCCCTTTATGATGTTGACAATGATAAAGACGGCAACTTATAAAATTCCCACGGGAAAGGCAGTATCCACGCGGGCGAAGCCGCGGGTATAGCTAGTTTTATATATTTGAACATTCGATATTTTGAGCTTTCGAAATGTTGTTGTTATACTTATCGTATTGTATTATACATATTTTGTTAAAGACTCTATTAGCGCTTCAGGCTTCAATGATTACTTACTTGCTCCATTGATAACAATTTCGGCCATGATCCTGCAAGACCTTCTTTTATGTTCTTCATTTAAATAAAAGCTGTTGGTTGGAGTGCTAGTCGGAGTCATGGATACTAGAATTCCAGTAGCAAGCAACCAAAACGGACACTTATTCCATTTCGTCAAGGACCCTCATTTTTAGGGTTCCGTAGTAAACTACAAGGAACCCTTATAGTTTCGCCATGTCTGTCTGTCTGTCTGTCCGCGGTCTAGCGCCTAGACGCTTCATGCTAGAAAGCTGTAATTTGGTATGTATACAATACACTATATTAAAAATGTAAATAAAGTGCTGGGACAAAATATTGAAAAATTTTTTTTTGGGGTATCTCGAAAAAAAATATAATTTCTACTTTACATATAGGGGCATGTAAAGTAGAAATGATATTTTTTTTCGCGCCCACCCCATGTTGGTGTGTCGTTAGATAGGTCTTTTCAAAACATTGAGGGTGTGGAAAGATGAAATTTTCGATACAATGACCCGTTTCGGAATTATTTACATTTATCGTGTTAATTTTCGTTTTGCACGGTGGTCCCCCCCCCCCCTCTATCTCCAAAAGTCTTATGTTTAGAAATTTGAAAAAAATCATGGTAGTAGTCCATATGCTGATCCTTCAAAGAAAACTATAACGGTTAAGTAGGCTCTACTAGTTACCGAGTAATAGCCGACGAACAGATAAAATAAAATATCTTTGATGAAAACTTACAAATGTGATAGAATTTGATGTTGTACTCAACGGAAAGCAAGCAAAGCACAGCAAATACGGAACCTTACATTGTGCGTGGCCCGACACGTACTTGCCCGTTTTTTTTGGAATAAAGTATTATAGTGAAATGGTTGGTGTATTTGCATTGGCAAAATAAACAGCGGTGCAATAAAGAGACGAGGTACCTCAGAGAAAATCTATGTCATCTTCAAACCGACATTACCGACAGGATGTTTATTTTATACTGCTAATATCTTTGACAGGTAACATGAGCGTAGTGTGTATTTTATGTGATTTTAAGCCTTAATTCTCGGTAATACTGGTAATACTAAAGGGCTGAGTTGTTTGACAAGACAGTTATTCTAGTCGTATAGTGCGATACAATCTCGGAGGCGTTCGCTTTCAGATTACAGAATATAAATAAACATGGGATGGGCGACAAGAGATCCGATGCAAGAGTTACTCGGAAGCGCTATTTCCGACATTCTAAGAACATCAAATAACTAGTCGCGAATGTCTCTGAGTGACAGACGAGTGGACAGTACAAAGAGGATTCAAATTGCAGCATTCTCTTCCATATAAACATTTGCTGCAGTAGTTTCAGTTTCCAATTTCACAAAAGCCGATGTAGAATCATAAACAATTTGTATTAGATTTATGTAAGTAGAGTATATTTTCAGTACGACGACGCGTAAAAAATTCGTAATGATAGAAAATTGAGCGCTTGTTTACTACAGAAGACATTATACAGCGCTGGTCAATTCTCATAATTAATTTCTTACTTACAGTATTATTCGTATTTACTCGGCTTAATCACACGACTTGTTCAAAGATAATCGAAAAAACATCACTATTACACAGGCGCCACGTTACACCACATCCCTAGAACGTCATTCTTTTTTTCGTGTGTATTCGGCAATACACGCAATAATATATTTTATTCAATTTTATTAGTTTTTTCTATTATTAAGACATTATTAAGTCTTTATATAAGTGGAAGAAGAGGAGATAAAAAGAAAATGTGTAAAAATCGAGTAATGGAGGAATTCGACGAAAACAAGACTCACGCGCTGTCGTCGCCGCTACGAGGATGGTTACCTTAGGTTGATATAAATCCAATATCTATATAATTTCAAAGCAAAATGGTGAGTTGTTTTAAAGTTGAACTCTCAAAAAGAGTAAAAATAATAAAATCTCTTAATAATTTAGATTTCCAAACAATTCGGCAGGCGACCTGGTAAGAAAAAAAATGGCCGCTGCTTTCATTTTGCAATTAATTTTTTTTATAATTTGTCGTAATGTTCCTATAAATTTGTGATGAACAAATTTTTCTATGGGATTGTTGCCTTTAGAAAAAGTAAAGATCGTTATCCTTTTTCCAAGATGTGATGCATTGCAAATTCATTTGCATAATATTATTATAAATTTAATAATGTCAAATCAAGGCATTGTGTGTGGCTCAGTGGTACCGACCGTTCCATGCATTAAATGGAATACATTCATTTCAAATATCAGTGATCTTAGTATGTAAACCACATTCAGCTAAACAATTGTTTGATGTTTGACCAAAAACAATTTGGTCTAGCTAGATGAATAATAAGAATACATTAATAATATACTTCACAATTATTGTGTTAAGTACTAACACATTTGGAAGTTATTTTATTTAACCTTGGTAAATGGCCGTTGCTGGATCAACAAGAATACATATAAGTAACCAATATAGTTTGGAAGACCCTTTCCATATATATATATTTTAAATACAGAAAAACAAAGACTGGCCGCTCCTTTATGTAACACATGGGATTTCTTGCAGTGACTATCTTTACAGCTGCTTTACAGTTTACAAAATTTATAAGAGGTATTTGGCACAAATTTAAAGTTGGAAAAGAAGAAATTATTTATTAATTTGTGTACCTGCCATGAGGATTTTTTATTATGCCAACCATTATATTATTATCCGAGATTAAGGAACTGCGAATGATTTGCGGGATCATTTCTTTCCGAATTATATCCTAGATATAAAGGATGTGTCTAGTTTGTGGGACTAGTTCCGTTCTTATTTATCATGGATTTTGGGACATTAGCGTCTGACACATTGGGGTCAGATCATGTTTCCTGTTCATAAAAATCTTGGATTTAGGGATTGCGAATAGCACAATTGGGGCTATTTCTTCCCGGTTTTTTATCTGGATTTATTATCCAAAAATTGCAGCCATCCACAGACAGGAGGCACTTGGCTCCGTGTGGTTTTGTTTGTGCTGAATGCCTCTTTCCTGACACAAATATTATATTAGCATTTATTAACAATAATGTTTAGCGATGGTTGGTTATATTTTCTTTTCTCGGACCATTACCTTCGTGAAAATCCTTTTTCCAAGCAAGCAATGGAAAACAAAGTTGGCCTTGGTCATATGATTTTGTGAAGAATATAGTTTCAGAATTAATATAATTTATTTCAGAAAATAATGGATTGATTTCCAGAATACGAGTTGTCCTTATGAGACCATACATCATATATCAACCCATAATCATCCCACTGCAGGGATACGGGTTTCCCTTCAACCGAAGGAACCATTTCTTTCACAAAATTAAATTATTTTTCTAGCAATGCATTAATGACAATGGTGAACAATGTTTACCTGGTTATGTGAATGGTTTCTTAAAAGAACCATCTCTGCCAAAATTGTTAAAAACAATAATATTAATTTATTCCAGACCATAATGCATTAAACACAATGGCATATATTAACCAAGGAAAGTGATGGTTATAGTTGGAGATTTATTTTAAAAATATACATAAAAATATATTATTATGTTTTTACATGCCTTTAGTGGAGGGTTTTTGAGACAGTTACCTACTGTTCTGTCTTTTATGCATTAATTATGAAAATTGTGCCTGAAATAATTTACTCTTACTGCTAAAACATAACGTTTTTTCTTTTTTCAGAATTATGAAATCATAAAACGATTATTCTTTTTTCACAACGGGAAAAATGCCAACTAAAGCTCTCTTTGGCAATATCTAAAACTCCCGTCTTACGCATTATATACCTACAAGGTATTTTTCTTTTGCGAATTTCAGCTTGTTTGAACAAGACAAGACTTCGATCAGTCGATCGAGACGAGACTTCATATTTTTCAATGGCTTTTTAGCAATTTAATAATTTAGTACTGGCAATACTAAAGATTTTATTTTTTATTTTATTTGACAGCAGTATTAGTAAGCCAAAAACTGTATTGTAATCAGACAGTTGTTGCCAAAGAAGAAGAAGTCGAAACAAAACGTCACGAAATTGACAGTGACATTAGTGACAGTGAAAGATTTTAGTTTTTTGAATAAATTAAATAAAATTATTAATCCTTTCTTTCAGTGTAAACAAAGTTTATAGGAGCCATAATGTGTAAATACACAGTAAATATATTGCATTGTTGTGTAATTATGCAGAAAAAAGGGCTCAGTTTATAAAACAATGGAGGGCCGATTGTCGTTGTGCACTGAGTACCTAATAAGTATGATGAGTGAGTTTCGAACTTCGTTTTTTATGACTACGCGAGCCAGCTGTGTTGGCTACCAGTATACTTAATTGTTTTACATACGCTTTTTGAAGTTAGCGGTCTTAGCCTGAAAGACTACCTAGTACCTACGCCAAAAGCGTAACGTACGTTTGTACAGCACAACCAGAAAGTCGGCAATGAAATTACAATGAATCTGTCCTTTTTTATTGGGTACTTAACCAAACCGGCAAGATACAGTTTCAAACAAGTTTGTATGAATTATTTCCTACTTGGTAGAAAAATACATTTAGTTGTGACATCTTGTCATAAAGTGGTTTTTTTTCTGTAGAATAATTTACCTTTTATATTGTGTGAGAAAACACATACTATGCAAGTAATTCTGTTATGGAAGTGGCAATTGATTGTTGCCCTTGTTTAAGTAAAAAATATGACCTTTTTTTTATGAAAGATTTTACATATGTAAAATTCCTATAAGTAGTTACAATTACTATGAATCTTTTGTAACATAGGGTGACCTATGTGTACTTTGATCATTTTCTGATGATGAGCGTCAGTGTATATTCAAGACAGGTTGATGGATACGGGTGTTAAAACCTTTTGTGTAATAATTTACATAGCATTTGCTGTGGTTTTATATATACACTTATTATAAACCTATTCTATTATGTAATATATATATTTATTATTGAAAAATGGTTGAATTTATACATAGTTGATACTAAAACTATCATATTCTCTATGTCAACATGGTTTATCCAGTAATTATGTAGGTACTGTGAATAAACAAAAATAGAATGTAATTAACATTAAAACTATAGTTAATAATAATAATAATATGATGTATTCATGATTGGAATTATCCTGACCAAAGTCTTAAGTCTATAAAACTTTTAATGATTGAACAATATTAAAATTGCTCAATTCTGATGTTTTCAGATTGCATAATATTTATGTATGTACTTTGAATTTATGTTTCAGAACTAAGCTATCATGAGCTATGTACAGATCGCAAAACAAATGAAATTGAATTTCAATTTTCTTAAAACTACAAAAAATCGTTTATTCAAACGACAAATTATTTAACTTATGGTATTTAGTGGTTTAAGTAAACAAATGACTTTCCAGTATTTGACTCAATTATATTAACAGCAATACCTTAGTATGGTATGAGATCTTATCATGTATAAGCGTTGTCACCCAACAAAGCACTTCAACCCTTATGTTGCTGATGGTATGAGATAATGTCATTAAAGCTTGTTGCAAGTTTAACAGTTGGTTTTAAAAAAAAAAAATAAAAAAAAATAATGGACAGTATAACAGAAAATAGTGCTTTTTTAAGTTTGTACTTTTATAATTCATGTTTTTTGATTCAATAGTACAGTAAGAAATTACTGAACCTGTCCAGAAAAGGAAGGACAATGGTTATTGAAATTTCCATTTCATATAACTAAAACTAGACTTTCGAATCCTGCATTGAATTGCTTTAAACATTGGGGGGGGGGAGTGTAGTGACATGTTATGCAGAATTGAAAATCATCCAGTTGCACTGATTGGTTTTTAAATTTAAAACAAATAGGTTAAAATAATATTTAAAGATAAATACCTAAGCAAGAGATTTTCTGTACCTACGGTAAAAATCTGTAGTACTTTGCGATAACTTGTCCTTTTACCTTAAATTCACTATTAACTCTCACATCTAGTGTGTTAATTCTTATCAAATCTTGTCCACTTTTCTAAGAGATAAGTTATGGGCATGACTTAAGTATAGCGATTAGATATATTTTACATTGTGTTTGCATGTTGTTTAATCGAGATCTATAATGTGTCTGTAATATCGGTAGGTCAACACTATAGATTTTACCTATCTAATCATCAATATTAGTATGGTTTAAGAAATTTATTTCTCATGAGAACTTAAATGACAATATGTTCACTTACTGAGAAACTAAATAATTCACTATTATCACCGAATCAATATTAGTCAAATGTTTTTTCTGAAACTGTGACCGAAATGGACATTTATTCAAAACTATTTGGAGTTTGTATTTTTATGACAACCCTTTCTGGGATAGGCAAAAATACAAAGATAATATTATATTTTCTGTTTACTACAGAATCATCTTCAGAACTGGTGTGCTGACCATATAGGTATTTGGTGTTCTGGTTATAATATTAAGGACAAAATGGGCAAAAATCCAGATGCTCTAAACATCTACTGTAAGTAAGAAATTAATTATGAGAATTGACCAGCGCTGTATAATTGATGATTAAACGAACTTACCTGTACGTGAAGTTCTATCATAATTATACTAGCTGGTCAATTCTCATAATTAGGTCCCTCCCAAGTACCCCTCCCGTAAGTGTATGGGATACACAAATCTGTATTTAGCCCACATTGTCCGAGTCGGGCGTAGACAATAGTATTCTCTGTCTACGGAGTCAGGAGTACTTTAAACAAAATGACGTTCTAGGGATGTGGTGTAACGTGGCGCCTGTGTAATAGTGATGTTTTTTCGATTATCTTTGAACAAGTCGTGTGATTAAGCCGAGTAAATACGAATAATACTGTAAGTAAGAAATTAATTATGAGAATTGACCAGCTAGTATAATTATGATAGAACTTCACGTACAGGTAAGTTCGTTTAATCATCAATAAACCTCTATATTGGTCGGCTGTCTTTGATCTAAGATTTCTTTACAACTTGCGTGACTAAAGTAATGATAAATCTAATCTAATGCACGGTGTGTCGCCATTAGGCGGTAGATAATATACATAATTTCGTATGTAATTATCGACCCGGAATAATATCTAACGGCATTCATACGCTTTAAATTTTGGGCTTCGGCACGGTAACCAATCACGAAGATGGCATGGCACTAATCACGGAATAGATAAGAGTCTATTTCGTGGCATTAATAGTTACATACTTGATTTAATTAATTCCTACCTAATTTTAGGTACGTATTAAGTATACCTACTACTCAATCTAGTACCTATTAAGGAGGTAGTTAGTTTTGGTTGGTTATGGTAAACGTTAAAAGAAAAGGGAAATAGGTACCTACCTACCTAGCTACATACTTATCATAGATCTTTAATTAAAATGTTGAACCAACCTTCCTGTTTTTTACAGTAGGTACTTACGAAAAGGATTGCCTAAATACTTTAGCCGAAACTACAACCATTCACTTACCTACTGTAAGCAACCTTTCTAATTAACGAACGAGGCGCATTGTAATATAATGACGCTTGCTCGGCGAAATCGAAGTTAAAACGATTTCCGAGTAGGGCTGGTTTCCACGTGGTTTATTTAACGAGCGGCCGAGCCGACTTCCATATTCAAATTACAGGTTTGAATTGTACTCCGACTCTGTAACTCTCTGCGGGAGAGTCGGTATCCGCACTATAGTCGGCTCACTCAACCAACCAACTCAACTGGCCCACGATGAGGTCACTTTCTAGGAAATTTCTAAATTGTACCGCCATCGATCGATATCTTGAGCACCTTAGGTACCCAGTAAATCCAGTAATGGTACCGCAGATTTACTTTTCTTAATAATATCTTGTCGTTTTTATCTTTATTTTTTTGAAGCCTTGAATAACGATATTTTGGTCAGCGTCTAAGTTAATTTATCTATCAATAAATTAATTTTATACCTGTTTATTATAATTTTAATAATAATAAATTATCTATTATAAAAGTACACAGTACACTACATTTCAGTAAGTCGATTGTCAGTTTTTTATGTCTTTTGAGAATATTGCGCTCTTGCCAATACTTTCAAAAAACATGACGTGAACATTGCGATGAATTTATTCACTGAAGTTAAATAAACTGCAAGGCAATTTAACTCCAATATCCGCGAATAAATTGCTGGCGTCTCTTTTCAGATGAAGTTCTTCCTGAACACCCTTCGGGCCTTGGTTTCCTGTGCCTGACATTTCAAATTGTACTCGCATTTTTCTTAATCGTTTTCCATTAGATTTGCTCGAATAGGTAAGTAAATCTTGAGACAGGGTGGTGTTGTGTCTGATGTTAAAATAATTAAGTAGATTTTAAGGATATGCGTACTTTGTTTTAATTACAATAGAATAATATTACAATGATGAATTAAAAAAAAAGTGATATTGAAAATTAGTCATGTTAGGTATGTCATGTAATGGACATGCACAATCATGTTAATACCATCGAAATAATATTACTACGTATACAGTTCACATATCTGTAGTTACTTCAAAAGTATTGAAAACCAGAAACCTCATGCTAGCTAGATTAATAATGAGTGATTGCACACTGCACAAAATCTCAAGCTATCTCTAAATTTTCATTTTGCTAATAAGATAATGCAGAATGAGAATCAAAATATTATTTTGTTTCCAACTTTAACTTATAAAGAAGAAAAAACTGTTCCTCTAAAATATTATTTGTTTGTGTACACAAGAGGACGTTAGCCGGTGTGTGTTTGTTAGTGTCGGAACCTTGGCTTTGCTTGTTATCATCACTAGGTTTGAACCCCCGGTGTTACACGGCCGCCTCAAGAGCTCGCTCTCTATTTGTTGAATTTCTTTCTCACAACAAGAACGCCGCGTTCCTATCGCATTTTATCTATCAACTTATGTAAACAAGCCTGGAATTATTGCTGTAGTGTAAATAAAGAAAGAATTATTATCAACTAAGTGTAAACTTTGAGGGAATTATCATAGCGTAATGTAAATAACGAAAAGAATTATAGTATGAGGTGGAGAGTGTTCAATGTTTACTTATAGGTACTATGTATGTACTTATAACTCCGATGATAATTTTAGCATTGGATATTTAAAAGATTTGGATCATGGCCATTCATTTGTAATGGATTACAATAAGGTGTGTAATCCTGTAATTAAATTTGTCAGCTACACAATGGGTCTATGTCAATAAATAAAACCCAGTGATGTCTTCACTTCGATAGGGGGTGGATTGGATGTGGTGTTGTGTTGATGATTTATATGGAACTGATTATGCTGGAAATGTCGTACCTACTTATAATTCTCTCCTCTGTTAAATCATCACTGTCTTATTTTATTAGTACCTACCTAAGTAATTAACCATAATTTTTAAGAACAAAGTATCAAACAAATGACTTAGGTAATGAATGTATATTGAACATAATTTAATTTGACTAAATTCCATGAGACATAATGAATATTTACTATAATGTTTGTTTACACTAATACTAAGTTACTCTAACAATTTGTTGATGCTGATGATGCTGAGAAATAAGACAAAGCTGTCTTAGGAATATAAATGAAATGCGCATTATACCTAATGGAATTAGATCAAATATAATTATGACAAATATACTTACGTCTGATGCTAATGTAGCATTTTTGTAAATTTCGTAATGGTTTATTTTTTCTTTTCGGGAAAAGTGCCGATTGCTTGTGCCGTCTTGTGGTTGACAGGACTACGTCTTCCTATCACAGGGAATGGAAAGTCAGACTAAAATTCCGATGGCGTATCTTGTTTTCTTTAATCCTGGGGTGTTAGCACTTGGGCAGACAGTGTCGCGTCGGCACCCCGCAGCCCCGCACCGTGTGGGGACTGAGAGTAAACTCTTCATGTGATTGAATTTATCTACTCAAGTGTTCTATTTATTTGGGATATGTGTTTATCTAGATGAAGTGTAGCTATACTGTTTTTATTTTCTAATGGTAACTAATGGTAACTTTCTTCCTACAAAATTCCCTTGTATTTTTCAAAGATTTTCAGAAAATTTGTAGTTTCATTTTTATATTTCGTCCATTTTTATAAACCTACATACATGTCAATGACTTTATGTTGTATCAAGTTGTATACTATTTTTTACAATATTTACATGTCGTTATCTTCATTTAAAGTGCTATGCACATTTTATCATTTACTTTCACACAACATAACCCATAATAAAAAACAATAGAAAACAAATAATACTTATAGGGAAACTAAGAACTGGGGTGTTTTTAAGAAAACATGTTGTTTGTTTGGTTTATCAGGAAACGGCGCCGTTCGTCGCACCGAGTATCATGCAAGCGCCCGGTTGCGGTGCGGAAGTACGCGCGATTCGTCTCAATGCCAACTGGAGGCATTCAATCAGCCCCATGTTTAGGCTCGATATCCAATTCGATCTATCGCATTCGAACAAAATAAAACCGGTGAAAAAATACAAGTTTTTTGTGTTGCTGTTGTGACGGGAGAACGCTGAGAACAGACGAGTTAACATGATTCCGTCGAAAATCGCATCCTGTTCTTTACATTTATTAGCGTTGGCGGAGAGCGCATTCGCGTCCGGTCGGCTGCGTTGTAATCATTTCTGTCCAAATATTGATCTTTTTTTGTTTCCGCTCCATTTTATAGGCCGGAAGAGGGCGGATTTTGTTGAGCAAGCAACTCGTAATCAATACAATACACACTATACCCCTTTTACACTATCAATGAACACGATATGATATCCGTAACACCGACTGCTCCAATGATATTACATATTCTGACAACTTGAGTCAAAAATACCCAAAAGTATTGTTTGACATTTTCTATTTCTACGGAATCAGTGTTTTTTGTGTGCATTAAAATTCCGTTTGCCAAGTAAAAATTTACCAATTTTAAACAAGAAAATGTTTCCTCTCCAGAAAGCTAATACGTTTTACCGTGACTTAGACATTTCTTAGCGTTTAGCGTCGTTAAAAAACGTGCTTTTAGCAAAGTACAAGGAAAAAGTGCTCCCACAAAGAGACAAAGACACAAAAATATGTAAAGCAAACTTTTCTAAGCATGCAATGCCGCTGCAATTGTTGCAGTACTATGCGATGCGGCCGGCGGCTTGCAGCGCTTTGTCAAACGGAGCGGTCGGCGAATGATAATGGAATTTCTGGGAACAACCCTTATGGACGGTTGGGTGTGCCTGCGGGTAAAGCGGGCGGCGGCGAGGGGGTGACCAGGACCATCCATCACGCAGCGGGGGTGCAATTAGGCGAAGTAGATGTGCTGACACGCCGTGCCGCCGCCAGGGCGCATACGCCGCCGCACCGTCATGCCAGTCTCCATGTAGCAAATGTAGATCGTTGCATACGTAATGCGATTTTAATTAGGAGCCCAATATTGCTTGTTGCTCACACATTGGTTTGATCTGAGATCGTAATCCCAGAGATTCTTTGATTTGATACTTAATTGTGATCATCTTTCTTAAGTAAGTTTTAATATGAAATATCTGTTTCATAATTTTTTTTTTCAATTTGTAAAATTTTAATAACAGATAAAACGACTATTAAACTTTTGTGAGTAACAAAATTCGATAATAGGCAGGTAGGATGCGAATATACGACATTTTGTGTCGATTATTTCTGTTCAATAAAAAAGGATATTTTTTTTTTAACTTTAAGGCGTATAATGCTTTTGTTTAGCATTAGTACTGCATTCCGCGCCGCAGGAGTCATGCTTTTCCATTAGTCTGCAATCATTATAGGTTCTGTCTCTTATCTATTCCACTAAAATCCTTTAATAGCCTCCATTTAGTAGGCTTCACAATTCGATAGCGGCGATTAGTGATCGTCGGTTTCTTAATTTTAATTCCCTATAAAAATTGAACAAAAAGTTAATGTCCATCCGGGCGATGAGCGACAGGGCCGGTTCTGGGGGACGGGGCGGCCGCAGCGCGGTAGCCGCAGCCGATTATCCGCCGATAAGAAACAACTTTTTGATTTATGAAGAAAGCCCCAAAGGCGGCTACCGGGCGCGCCGCGCCGCCCGCCGCCGCCGAGCCCCACTGCCGCAGTGTGAAGGGGAATCCGCATCGAATGTGATAGATATTATTACAGGATAGGATATTAATGAAAGCAATAACATTAATGAACTTTTTTTAAATTTAAACGCAGCAGAGCGCCTCGAAATGCTGATTCGGCTACCTCATAATGATTAATAATATACAAATTCTATGCTATTGGATGGAATTATAATTAATTTACAGTCTACAATAGTTGATATTGTTTGTACACGCATGCTTACATTGCCTAGTATGCATCGACAAGATAGATCATAAAAACTGACCGAAAAAACTCTATCTACAACTTTAACACGGTATTCAAAATCTATCCATACTTACCCTCAGACCAAATAAGATATTTGGTCTGAGTACTTACCACTTCTTTTTGGGGTGATTTCCAGGATAAAAATCCTGTCCTTTCACGGATCTCCAACTATCTGCATACCAAATTTCATCTCAATCGGTTCAGCCTTTATAACGTGAAGGGGTAACAGACAGGTTTTAACAGAGGTAGGGCACAGCGGATAATCCACTCAAATCGGAGCAGCCCGTCTGGGGAAAGGACCTCCACCTTACAGAAGATCGTAGCCAAATAGCATTGGTCTCGGCCATGTTGTGTTCCTACGGTGAGTAAGGTCTCCAGAGTTCCACTTGCGGGGGTTGGGAGGGTTGGCAACGCGTGAGTGATACCCACGGTACTACAAGCGTCTATAGGCTACGGTGATGCTCACCATCAGGCGGGCCGTATTCTTGTTTGCCAACTTTGTGGTATAAAGAAAAAAAAAGACACGCAGCTACAGCCAGTTTCTCAAACGCGTTTTTAAAGTTATAGACATTTTTTTTTTTTTTTTGTTTTCTTCGCTCTTTGGCAGGCAAAGGGCTTTGAGCCCATACAGCCAAGTCATAAGTAAATTTATAAGTAATTCAAAGCAGCGAGTTCATGCTATCCTGACATTCTTGACTCAGTATACAGTCTCTGAGTCAAGACGCCCCGAAGAAAGATGATAGCAAAATTTCTTCAGAAAATACGGATTTTGAAGTCAACACGATAATGCACTTTTAATAGGTTCCTGATCACAAACTTCAATCAATATGTACTATAACCAATGTTTGCTTCACATTACACTATCAATACTATGAATCAAACGCAGAAACACACAAAAATTAAATTTCTAATCACGAGCCCAAGTGGACGCTATTGTAGTTGGCGCCAAAATCCAAGTTATAGACAATAAAATTGTGGCTGTTACTGTCAAAAACATTTGAAGGGTAAGGGGGAAGAGGGGTCATAGTCAATGGGAGAAAGTTTGCGGAAAAATAAAAAAAACTTCCTAATTTTAAAACACGTTTTTATTTGAATGTAATTTAATGACATTAGCAAGCGAAATAATAAATGTTACATTTTCTGCTAGAAATTTAAAAACTAATCTAATAACTTAAATTTTATTTTACTTAACTGTTACTTAAATTTTACGAAATATTGGTAAAAAGATACTTGAAAATTAGGTCAAAGTCCATGGACTATGATTTTTTTTACAAGTTTAATTTTTTATTATTTGGTTAGTACTTCAGCAAAAGAAACAAAAATAGAAATACAATTTATTATATTAATATAATAATGTGTTAAAACCGCGTAAAATAAAAAATTGGCCAAAAACTAAACTTCAAAAAAAGATCATAGTCATGACATTAACCTATTTTTAAACTTTTACAACTACAAAAATGAAACATCCTATTAAAAACATTATTTATTTTATTTATACTTACTTTATATATAGGCTATTTCACCTTCCCTTATTTATTAATTACTGTGTAGGCAAATTAATGCCATATTTTTGTCACACTCCATATAGGAATGCCCTCTAATTGGAAATATAATAGACACACTATCAAACCTTTTCATTATGTGAATCAAGTAATATATATAGCGAAACATAGTAAAATTATGCAGCATTGATACCACATCATCAGCACCTTTCTTACCTCTAGTTTCATCATATGCGTAGAAATAAGATGATCGTGTAGAAAGTTGATGTATATTAAATAGATAGAATGAGAGTTGTCGACAATAATAAGCATTATTAGTACTAACATTAGGAAGAGGCAAATTCTTCTGAAAATCAAAAGCATAGGCTTCATATACAGGATCATTCTGTGCTTTTAATCTGAAATTTCTTATGATCCAACGTCGTCCTTCATCAGGAACCTCTTCAAAGCAATGTAATCTCGAGCATTGACAATCTTCACCTTGTACAGTGACTTGAGATTCGTAACTTTTTCATAACATCACTTGTCCTGATAGCTTTTCGTCTTTTTTTAGGGTTTTCTGTTACCACACACGTAGTCATTTCACTCTCACTAGAGTCACTTATTACACTCATTGTTCATTTATTTATTTAGTATTATATTTAATAAAAATCACCATGAAATGAATCCGAACAAGAAAAAAATACAAAAAAACCGCGCAAATCAGACAGATGACAGCAGCTGGCTGCTATCAAAAAAAAAACGCAAAGAAAGATCGTAGTCCATAGACTATGATCCTTTTTTAAAAAATATTGTTGACAATGATCTTTTTTTTAAAGAACCCGGGTTTTTTCAAATCGAGTTTCTGAGGACAGTGATCATTCTTTTGTGTTTCTGTTTTCACTATATCATAGAACACCAGTTTCTCTACTAGATGGCGTTGTTACCTCTAATTACGAAAAATACTGACTATGATTCTTCTTCCCCCTTACCCTTCATTTCTTTTTCTTTCGTTTGGCAATAAACACAAACCGACAAACCCAATGGACTTTTTTTTTCGTTTTGGCAATCAGACTTCAGACGAAGATTCTATTGTGCCACTCTTCAAGTAAGCTTGTGTATACGTACGTAATTCAAAGCAACGTGGTCATGCTATCTTGACTCAGTATACATACAGTCTCTGAGTCAAGACGCCCCGCCGAAAGATGATAGCAAAACTTCATAAAAGGCGGATTTTGAAGTCAACACGTTACTGCACTTTTATTAGTTCCTGATCACAAACTTCCATCATCTTCCATCACTATGCACTTTAACCAATGTTTGCTTCACATTACACTATGAATACTATGAATCAAACGCTGAAACACACAAATTAAATTTCTAATCACGAGCCCAAGTGGACGCTATCGTAGTTGGCGCCAAAATCCACCCTATGGACTTGAAGGCGTCTATAAATCAAAAGGGCTACGTTCGTTTGTACGTATGTTTGAAACTTACCTAATGTAGAATTCAAATTAAAATTCGTTTTAGAAACTGGAGATGAAGATAGCACCTAGAACCATGTCGCGTATAATAAAAGTTGACTTAGGACTTGCAGCCTATAAGAGACGTACTGGTCTGGTCATTTCTTAACTGATAATTTAAAAAAGAATAGGGTGGTAAAATCGAAAAAACTACTGAAGCGGTACGCAAAGGGAGGTCACAGAAAAATTTTGTTTATGGATGAGATTTTTTTTACAATTGAGCAACATTTTAACAAACAAAATGACCGTATTTATGCTCAAAGCTATAAGGAAGCTTCCCAATTAGTCGACAGAGTGCAACGTGGGCATTAACCGACTTCAGTGATGGTTTGGTGGGCCGTGGGGTGTTAGCTATGAAGGAGTGACTGAGCCATACTTTTGTGAAAAAGGTATCAAAACATCGGCACAAGTGTATCAAGATACCATTCTTGAGAAGGTAGTCAAGCCCCATAACAACACCATGTTCAATAACCAAGAATGGTCCTTCCAGCAAGACTCGGCGCCGGGTCACAAAGCTCGGTCCACGCAGTCTTGGTTGGAATCGAACGCTTCCGACTTCATCAGAGCTGAAGACTGGCCGTCTTCTAGTCCCGATCTTAATCCGCTGGATTATGATTTATGGTGCGTTATAGAGAGTACGGCACTGACCTCTATAGTACAAGTACGCTGGACTTCGAATAACAATTTCAAAATGAAGCCATTTGATTTTCGCCATTTTGGCGCTGATAGCAGTGTGAGCGTCCATGGAACTAATAATAGATGTGGGACATATCCTTCGATAAACATTCGTTTATCGATAATTGACCGTGAAAGTCATTGTTGGGCCGTGCAATGTGCAATAAATAATGGTCGTAACGGTCGTAACAACGTATACGCATCCTTCAATATACCGAATGAGAACTACATTCAACGCACGGTTCATTATTTTTATAATACAAATTACATTAAATTAGAAAATAGTATTTGCCAATCTGTTTCAGATTATCAAACTGAATATGTATCTGGCAACAATAAATTTGTATTTGAAAGACGTACATAGATTACTCACTGTCGCGTTCGCGTCCGAAGAAAATTATCGATATGGAATATTCACAACCCTATTCCAATAATTATATTAATTAAATAATGAAAACAGCTCGAATTACAATTAAATGTGACGAGGTATGAATAAAAACGTTTATTATAAATATAAAATAGTATTCTAAGCTTCAGACTAGCTATTGAAACCCATGAAATTCACATAAATCATCAGAGAAGTACCTACGTAACAAAACAACGATCGCCCATTTGACATTGCAATTTTAGTACCCGAGACGCTCGAGCGGGGCGCTTTGAATCGGCACAAAAAACAACTGTCATTTCCTAGGTAATATTTAGTCCAGCCCAGCGTACTTGTAATAAAGAGGTCAGGTCAGTGGAGTACGGCTTGCTCTAAGATAATTTGGAGTCCTTAAAACAATCCATACGATTGGCAGTGAAGAATTTTCCCAAGGAAAGAGTGCGTGTTTCTATTGATAACTGGCCTCAACGTTTAAAGGACTGTATTGCAGCCAATGGAGACCACTTCGAATAAACCTTTTATATTTTAAATTGTTTTATATTTATGTATTAAACTAACACATTGTAAAAGTAATAAATGTTATTATTTATGGCAAGACTAGGTATTATGTCAAACAAAATGTCAATGTCAAGTCAAATCAAAAACCTCTAACCTCAAAATCTAAAACCTAACCTATCAAAAACGTACCGCAAGGAAGGTCGTTAGTTCTTTTGAGATTATATTTTTACTGAAAATATGGGTAAAGTAAAGAAACCGAAGCCTAGTAGAGCTAAAAAAAATGTGACTACTGATGAAGAACATTTGACGGTAGATTCGAAAGAGAATGCCATTCAAACTGTACTGGATCAATTGCAGGTTAGTGTTATTTTTATTGTGACGTACAAACTTATCTACAGGTTTTCCTAGAAGTAATATTTGTGGAGCTGCATTTATCAATATAATGATAGACTAGGCTAATAATGCTTTCGATTTTAGAAAAAAAAAATATTTTAGGTTATGTATTGAAAATGTTTGTAGTGTTTGTTAGATACTTCCCTAATATGTCAGGTTATTAAGATCATTAAAAGGAAATAAGTATCAAGAAAGTAAATTAAACAAAGTAGGTAATTAGTAAATTATATATTTCAATTAAAACCAAAACTTGGGTAGATAACCAAAATGTTTATTAAATCAATTTACTACTTTATAAACTACCACCATTTCGGAAACAAACCAAAATGACCACCGGTAAAAGAAATGGCGAAAGAAAACCGGTTATGGCCTTTTTTATCGATCAGGTATTTTAACACATCTTTTTCATACAAATACAAAATTACAATAATAATAAAAACAATTGGAACTTATCTTTAATGTCCGGCGGCCTCACAATGAATGCCGCCTAACGTTCTACCATGTCCTTAAATAACCTCGCTCCCCGCCAATCGCTACCTCCCCGCCAATCGTTACAAGTCAAAATAGCAATTCAGTTTACTTCTAATTTTTAACATTATAAATTAAATAAATTTATAATAAACGTAAAACAATTTTAACATAAATTTAACAAGGATTTAAAAGAAATAAATAAATCGTAAACCAAGTTATTTTCAGAACGGAAGTACGACAATATTTAACAAGTCGAACCGGAAGTGCCGAGTATCATTTAATAATTTTATTACATCTTTAGCAATAACAATATGATTCAAGATGTAATAAAATTAATTACTTAATAACTATAAAATTATCATTTGTTCTAATTTATCTGTAAATCGAAAGTGTCAAGTGACATCTAGTCAATCAGTCAGTACCATTTGAAAGATTACCTAATACGGCCATACTGACAGTACAGCGTTCTCGATGTACATAAAAAAAAAACAAATGAAATTAAAAAAAAAGTGAAAAACTATGTGCAATTATCTACATTAATACACATTTATATTTCGGCATTGTTACAGTTTCGCTTTTCACATTAAGTTAAAACTTACAAGTAATTACAATCATATTTATTTACAGTTTGGCATTGTTACAGGCTCCGCTTGTCACAGTTTAAGCTAACAAGTAACAACGGTCATTTGCTTTACATAAACTCTAGCCCCACACCTGCTGCGCATGAGATAGGCCAGAAAAGCAAATAACTTCAGCAGTTCATAATTCATATTTACAGTTTTGGCATGCCATTGTTACAGGCTCCGCTTGTCACAGTTTAAGCTAACAAGTAACAACGGTTATTTACTTTATAAACTCTAGCCCCACACCTGCTGCGCATGAGATAGGCTAGAAAAGCAAATAACTTCAGCAGTTCATAATTCATATTTACAGTTTTGGCATGCCATTGTTACAGGCTCCGCTTGTCACAGTTTAAGCTAACCAGTAACAACGGTTATTTACTTTATAAACTCTAGCCCCACACCTGCTGCGCATGAGATAGGCTAGAAAAGCAAATAACTTCAGCAGTTCATAATTTACAGTTTTGGCATGCCATTGTTACAGGCTCCGCTTGTCACAGTTTAAGCTAACCAGTAACAACGGTTATTTACTTTATAAACTCTAGCCCCACACCTGCTGCGCATGAGATAGGCTAGAAAAGCAAATAACTTCAGCAGTTCATCAGTCAAGTCAAATCATTCATAGTCTTTAACAGGTTTACAATCATTCATAATTATTACATCTTAAAATAACACAAAATAACGCCTTTTACTTCTCTCTTATACAAAAACTG
Organism: Endotricha flammealis; assembly: GCA_905163395.2. Classification (NCBI taxonomy): domain Eukaryota; kingdom Metazoa; phylum Arthropoda; class Insecta; order Lepidoptera; family Pyralidae; genus Endotricha; species Endotricha flammealis. Next base: position 8,368,219 of record LR990853.1, read on the forward strand.
TGCGTTGTCGGGTCAATTCAATTATTTACCTCAGTAAACAATATTAAATAGAGATATTTTGGTACATACAATCAATGAATTTTAAAATTAAACATCTATAAATTCTATAAACTACAAATAAAAAATGAAAATAAAACATTATAGATTAAGGGGAAAAAAAAAAAAAAAAAAATCGTCTAAGCTGTAGTAGCACCGCTTAACAGAAATTCCTTCAAGGTATGTATATAAATTAATAACGGCAAGTTTATAATAATGTGATTAGCTATAAAATACTTAAGACAATATATATTACTAGTTTTTAATAAACAATATTTTAACAATGTTTTTCATTAAATGACATCTTTTACACCAGTCCGCTCAATCCCCTCTCCCAAGCCGATATATATTTTTTTGTGGTGTAATCAGTAACGATCACGCTAGCAAATTAGGCTATTTTGTAGTAACCGAGTATAAGATTTTAAATTTACATATTAACAAGATATTAGGTTGATGTAACTAGCCGTGATTTATATATTAAGAAAGTTTATTATTAAATACAAATAATAATTTTAGTTTTAATAGAAACTTAGGAAAAAGAAGTAAGTATCGCCTTTGAATCACCAAATGTGATATGAAGCTGAAAGAGTTGTAAAGACGGATTTAGAGGGATAAAGTATGATTTTTCCTAATATCTGCGTTACTACAGGTTATCCCATTATGTTATTGAATTTGAATGAATATTTATGGATTTTGGATCGCGACGTGATGACGCTTGGATGTATTTTTTATTTTTCATTATTAAATATTTTAATATATTGTAAATTACTACAAGTAATTAACTAATGGTTTATAATTGTAATTATGAAGGATGGAGAGACAACGAAAAGAGGAAGCGATGAAGAAAACTTTTTAAAATGAGAAAACGTACAGAAGACGTGAGCAAAATATGTGAAGGTGAAGTTGAAAAACAGACAAACCTATGAATTCTATAAATATAAGGTTTATCAAAAGAGTTGTAAATTAAATCGAAATATCCTGCCGTTCGGTCAACCTGATAGGTAGTAAATCCATTATGATGACAAATTATGGTACCTGTTCAGTACCGCGAGGAATTACTGTGATTCTAACTAATAGATGGATATGGGTATAAGACATTATTTTACATAAAAACATCGTAAATTCATTATACTAACTAATTCTATTTTATTTTATTATCTTTTTATTTTTTAAGGTTTATCATTGTTCTTAATTTATTATACAATTTTTAATTCAAATATTATCACCTATTCATTTATTGTCTTTTTTTTTTTTATCAAGTTATCATTATTGGGATTAAATTTATTTACGCCTTTTATTATTTAAATATATTATTGTAAAAAAAAAAACATATGTTTAACTGTAGTTTGCTTATACGAGATACCTACGTTAAAATGTTAGTTGCTTTGCCATTAATTATTACGTCATGAAAATTACTTTTTTATAAAACAATATTTAGTTACCAGTACTTGCAATTTGGTTATTATCGCAATTTATTTATTATCGCTACCAGCGAACATGTAGGAAAAATAATAATTTGCTCGGAAGTGGTACTAACACTGCTATGTTAAAAGATGCCATTTTTCATTCTTACATTTGATCACGAATACTACCCTATTGTCATAGTAACTCAACTAGACGGTAATGCAGAACCCTTGGAGGGTTTACCTGCTTCTGCAATCTGAGCTAGGCTGCACCAGCAAGTTGCTCGGTGCCATCGCACCAGACCGCAGCTTCGTCACAGGCAGACGTCGTGCTGCCGCTATCTCATGCGGTTTTTCTGTCACTGCATTTGAATCGCGGCGAGCAGACTCCCAAGCACAGCCAGATCCATATAGTTCTATGTCTGACTGAAATTTTCAAAAAATAATAATATTAATACTACGTTAACACGAGGATCCATCCCACTTCTGATGTTAGATACTTCCCTAATATGTCAGGTTATTAAGATCATTAAAAGGAAATAAGTATCAAGAAAGTAAATTAAACAAAGTAGGTAATTAGTAAATTATATATTTCAATTAAAACCAAAACTTGGGTAGATAACCAAAATGTTTATTAAATCAATTTACTACTTTATAAACTACCACCATTTCGGAAACAAACCAAAATGACCACCGGTAAAAGAAATGGCGAAAGAAAACCGGTTATGGCCTTTTTTATCGATCAGGTATTTTAACACATCTTTTTCATACAAATACAAAATTACAATAATAATAAAAACAATTGGAACTTATCTTTAATGTCCGGCGGCCTCACAATGAATGCCGCCTAACGTTCTACCATGTCCTTAAATAACCTCGCTCCCCGCCAATCGCTACCTCCCCGCCAATCGTTACAAGTCAAAATAGCAATTCAGTTTACTTCTAATTTTTAACATTATAAATTAAATAAATTTATAATAAACGTAAAACAATTTTAACATAAATTTAACAAGGATTTAAAAGAAATAAATAAATCGTAAACCAAGTTATTTTCAGAACGGAAGTACGACAATATTTAACAAGTCGAACCGGAAGTGCCGAGTATCATTTAATAATTTTATTACATCTTTAGCAATAACAATATGATTCAAGATGTAATAAAATTAATTACTTAATAACTATAAAATTATCATTTGTTCTAATTTATCTGTAAATCGAAAGTGTCAAGTGACATCTAGTCAATCAGTCAGTACCATTTGAAAGATTACCTAATATGTTCATCAATCTACCTACAGGATAATCGTTAAACTGGATACCAAATTCAGTATACAACAATGAATAAAATTGGAAGTAAAAGTAAATAACTCTGTTGTCGCCTTTTCAATTTACGAAATCAGAAAGAATCAAATATTACTGTTTTACCCTATAATCTATATACCCCTAACGCGACTCTCTGATCACCGTGTTACCCTTAGGTACTAGTTTAGAAAGAGGTTTATTTAAAATTAGTAAATACTAATTTTAAATATAATTTTTCTCTTTCTAATTTTTAATCACTACATAGTATAAAACAAAGTCGCTTTTTCTGTCCCTATGTCCCTATGTCCCTTTGTCCCTTTGTATGCGCAGGGAGGGAGGTTAAATCTTTAAAACTACGCAACGGATTTTGATGCGGTTTTTTTTAATTGATAGAGTGATTCAAGGGGAAGGTTTTAAAGTATCATACATTCCAAAATTCCCACGGGAAAGCGGGATACACGCAAACGAAGTTGCGCGGGTTTCGCTAGTAATATATACTTCCTAAAATAGACCATGAAAATTCATGGTCTATTTTCTAACTTCCAGTTTTACCTATCATTCTAATATCATAAAAGAGAAAGGAGTTTGTTTGTTTGTCATTCCTTCACGGCTTGACTAAGCAGCCGATCATTATGAAAATTTGTATACTTATACAGGGATACAGAGCCCAATATAGGCTAATTTTTACATGGGTCCAAATTTTCATAATGATCGCCTGCTTAGTCAAGCTGTAAACAGCTAGTTAGTTATATTTTTTAATCTTTAATAAAGTTTCATCATAATATTTATAGTGATTAATTTTTATATATCTTTTCAAATTTTAGGCAGCTAATGTAGAAGAAAAGTATTGCGGCTTGCAGACCTTCGCTCTGTTAATTGAAACGTCTGAAAATATTGAGCTAGTTCTCAACAAAGGTATTGTAAAAGTAGCAGCACCATTATTGACCGACTCGGCAAATTCCGTCAGAAATGCAGCTGCCGGTGCTTTGAGGAACTTGTCTGCTGTTAAAATGGAAGTTTGTGATGCCATGATGGATCAAGATGTTATGACTCCACTAATATGTTACTTTCATGAGGTAAGTGTTAGTTCCTAATATGGCTTTTGGTGATCAATATTATGCAACATGGTGTCATGTAGAATGTATTACATCTAAGGGTTCACAAAATTAAATTGAAAAATTAATAGTGTTTTCATCTCAAAAAAAATAATTGCAAAAGTTCCCTTGGAAATCAAAAACAGGACAATTAATAAAAAAATAGTCCATGTGACACTAGTCAAATTAATTTGGAACAGGAAAGTTTTAATTTTGTTTGACAAAGTAATTTATGTTATGTTTTTAAGTGTTTTTTTTTGTCCTAGAGTTCTTTTATAGTTCTTCAAGCTTGAGAGATCCGTCTTTCCATCTGTCTTAACTTACCATTTGTTTTTGCAGCATGCTGAAACATGGACACCGGATCCTAAGTCAAAGTCAAAAGATGAAGATATTGATACATTTATTCAATGTACCAATTTGTTATTGAATTTATGTGAAAGTTCAGGTATAGTATTCCAAAAATATATTACTACATTACAATTTCCTTATAAGTTCCATTTAGCCTTTCTGTTTTAGATTGAGAATTTGATACAAGAATGACAATTTATTTGACATGCATGGATTTTATCAGCCTGTGAAACAGATACTTGGGTGTTATATCCATTTGTCAAAACAGGCAGTAACTCGGTTTCTTACGCCATTTCCCAGTGGCTATTTTGCTTTGCTTTTGAAAAGTTTATAGAGTAGCTTAATATTTTCATACATAATATTAAAAATATGACTGAATAAACAATTTCATATATATTATTTTAATTTACACATTTGTTTTATTATAGAGTTGGCAATCAAATATCTGGGACAATCAAGAATTCTAGATATATTCCCAAGATATTTAGACTTGCAAGAATTTGGAAATGATATAGTAACAGCTGTGTTACAATGTCTCTTTGTGGCTATTGAAGATAATCCCCTGGCTATACAAAAGGTTCGCTCTAATTCTGAGAAACAATTTGAAGCATTAATGTCTTTGACTGGCAGTGACCCATCAGCCCTTCTGGTAAAGACTTTAGCTGCAGGTGTTATCATCAATTCGTCTGGGGGAAACATTACCTCACTGCCTTTAAATTTTATGAATGGAATAGTTTCAATATTGGCGGACACATTGTCTGTAGACCACAGATTGGCATGCAATCAAGTATCTAGTAATATTCCACTAAGTAATGCAGCAGGAAAAATTGTCCCACCTAATGGAAAAGATGCCCAGATTTTAGAGAGTCAATTGAAGTCTATTTCACAAATGTTGGATGCTCAACAAAGTGCCATTGAGATTATAGCAAACATTTGTTCATGTGAAGGTAAAGGGATCATTTGTCTATTGCTCTATTTTTATTCATAACTAGCTTTTCCGGTTAATTTGATGACATAGATCTCGTTTGAGAAAAACAACCCATAGCGCGACTTGTGGCGCCATCTGTTGGCCGACATGAATAGTTAGGATTTGGTAATTGCAGCGCCATCCATAGCAGAAAATTTATTTTCCGTGAAAGCATGGAATGACATACTACCTATATAATATACTTATTCAAAATTATAATTTTTTTTGCTATTTATATATAACTTAAATTAAAATTCAAAACATCGTGATGTATAACATAGTGTAAGTTTAGTGAAGTGTATTGCCTCGCCACGGAACTGTTTTAATATTGTATACTTAAGTAAAAATTTGTTTCTCTCATATAAGTGACTGCTTTTGGTGTCTTTTGAGAATAATGAATACAATCTTTAAACCGAAACCGAAAAGCTTTTAATAGTTATTAACTAGCTTTTAATAATTTTGTTTTTGAGTTATGTGAACATTTTCTGTTTATTTAATTTAAAGTTTAACATTCTCACTTGATACATAATGTTTTATAATTGCAGATGGTGATGAGTCTGTCAATGATGGTGATTCATCTGACAGTGAAGAGATTGATGGTGATGTAAGTTACAATGAGGAAGAATCAATCCTAGCTGAAGATAGATTACCACCAGAATTATTGGAGGCTTTAGTTTCTCTAGACATGTTTGAAAAGGTTTGGGCAAGAACACAACTTCCAGCGCAAAATGTCATGCTAATACTGAATGAGTATGAAGGATCTTTACTCATTCATAAAAAGTGAGTAAGCAATATCTTAATATTCTGTGTACAATGAGGCACAAAATTTGCGCCACAATTTCTGCTTCCTTAACATCCTCATTCACAGGTACATTTAGTTGCTCTAAGTCAGTGGATTACATCCTGATTCTGTCAAAATTAAATGCCACACAATCCATATTATGATATTTTAAATTTACAATATGATGTTTATGGCCTGATGGAGTGGGATGGTGACCACTGGCGTCAACCATGACATGTGTTCTCCAATATTTGTAGAATTTGTATTATGATTGTTGCATGTGCTTATGACCAAAGTAAGTATTCTGACAATTTATTATTGTATATTCTAGATTGCAAAGCCTACAAACTCGGGCTCTCCTCTGCGTTAATAATATGTTATCAACTTTACCAATTGAAAATCTTGGCGGAGTGAATAGTATCTATAAAATTTGGGTGGAAGCTGGTAAATTAGTATTTCAACAGAATTCAGCTAATATTAACATGCTGGAATCAGCCACAGCAGTCATGAGAGCTGCATTGGACAAAATTAAACTAAAGGACAGTGGAAAACTTAGTGAATGTAATTTGTTCAGTGACATGGCTGTATCAGACATAGAGGTAACTAATTTGATTATAATATGTAGTTTGTAAATGCCTTTCAATATTACGTCACTTGAGGCCTGTTACAGAACTTATTTATAGCCAATTTGTAATGAAAACTTTTAATTTATCTGACAGATAGGCTAATTGGTACTTATCAGCAAGTAAAACAGATCCTACTTATGGTGTATTTTGCTGACAGACTCTTAGTAAGAGACCATCTTAATGTTAGGGAAGGAAGAAGAGAATGTTTAATCTGCAACTTTTAGTTAAAATTTGATATTGAAGAAACATCTATTGATAATTATAATTCTATAGGTGAAACCGTAGGGGAAGTTATATTTTTTAAAATTTGAACATGTCAAATTATTAATTAATTGTTTATTACAGAAAATGCTAACAGGTATAAAGGAGTGTCAAGTACCAGACATCAGGTCCAATCTGATTCGTATGATAGGTATTCTAGCTTTATTGCTAATGGGCAATCTGACTGAAGTCTCAAGTAATGTTATTTGCACGATAACAGACTTTATATTAGATCAAGCACAGAAGGAAAATGAAGTTTGGGTGTTAGCAGAGGCCATTGACACCTTAATAGATTTATACTCAGAAGACGAAAGTGACGGGTTGGCTGCCAAAATAAAACTAGTAGACAAATTAACTGTTTTGGGCCATAGTTTAAGAAACAAGGTGAGATTTAAAAAAAAACTGCCAGATTCTGAACGCATTTTAAAGTTCACACATAAAATTATAGCTGTCACTGTTAAATTAAAGAAGAAAAAAGAGATAGCTTAAGACTTAACGTGGAATTTAAATTAAAATGCATTTCAGAAACGGGCTGTCCCCTTATTATACATTTCAATTAAATAATTTAAAGTAACCTTGGAAAAGTTTTGATTTTAAAATTTTGTTATAAAATCAGTACGTCTGCATGGCTACAGTTTGAAACTTTATAATACCTTCCAAATTATATAAAGACTAACAATTTATAACGTATTGGAAACCTCCATTTGGAGTAACGTATCTTTTGAAATTGTAGAAGTCTTTCAAATAAGTAGGTACATATTTCAGATTGCTCTTTATTTTTATACCACTAAGGTGGCAAACAAGCTTCCGGCCCGCCTGATGGTAAGCGGTCCCCGCAGCCTATGGACGCTTGTTATAACACCCGGGCGGGTATCTCTCGCGCGTTGCCGACTCTGTAAAAATCTTTTAATGCCCCTTTTGAAGAACCCCATCTTCAAGTTTCTATAATGTTTAAATTATTCTTACTATAACATCGTTATTTATTATTATTTAATGTGCATGTTTCAGGCGAGGCAACAAAAGAAGCTCCCCAAGGAATACAAGGTACTTGTCAATACAGTAGTTTCAAATCTACCTAGATTTATCAAATACAAGAAAGGGCGCGTAAGTAGTTTATAAGTATATTGTAATAATGACGTACATTTTTATTGTTGTATATTACGTTTATATTTTTAAGTGATAATTATTTTACATATAAATAAAATCTATTTACATAATATGGTGTTCTTTTATAACATTACCTAAATTTTAGACTTCATCTTAAACTAGCTCGCGAAGTTGTGCGAAAACGAATGTGGACTTGCTCTTCGTCCTACTTCGTCTTTACGTTGCCTTTATCTTCTAACTTCACGAGAGTGTAGAGCTATACAGATATTTCATTTCACGAAGAACATTCTGCTATGAATGTTGTAAAGGTGGGTCTACACTAGACGAGCCGAGCACATGTTGAGCGCAAGCCGCTCTGCTCGCGGTGACAAGTGTGATTCGAGGCTCGAAAGTCGGTCCACACTACACGAATTTTGGCTCGGCTCGTCTAGCGTAGACCACCTTTACGTTTACAAGCACATAATGTAACTTCGGAAACGTTCGTAAAATCGGCCTCGATTTTACAGTGTAACACTGCATGTGTGTACGCCTTACAACATTCATAGCCGAATGCTCTGCGTGAAATGGAATATATATATTAGATTGTCATTGAAAAGAGATAGCTATAAGTTTTAGTTTTAACCTGTATTGCAAGCATCTATAGGCTACGCCGTATGCTTGTTTGCCATCTTTGTGGCATAAAAAAAGCTGTTATGTTATAAGAAGTAACTTTAGAGATTGTAGGCAATCGTTGATTCCTAATTTGATGGCAATTGTGTTGTGCTGTGTGTAATGCTACCATTTTTCTGACAGGCGTATCATATTCGAAAATCGTATCACACACAGGCGCAGAAGCAGTAACTGGGGTTTCTAATACATATAACAAATTATAGTCATTTACGGTGAAATGCTCACAACTATTTTTAAATTTAATGTCAATTTATATTATGGGTATAAATTAAATTATGTTTTGGAAATTGGCTGTTAAGTTTTTGTTAAAGGAAATATAAATGAGATAAAAAGTCAAGCTAATAAACTTTATTTGACAACAATGATTGCGAAACTATGTAACAAACGATAAACTCTAATCCCAACGTGAAAATATTAAAAATGAACAATAAATATTGTACATAATATTGTGTACCTATGATCCCTTATTTAATAAACAAAGATTAGCCAAATATTAAATAAAAACCTCTTTAGTTATAGTGAATTAACTCGAGCGAAAGTGACAAAACACGTAGTTAAAACATTGTTTAAAATATAAGGACCATAATGGTTTATTAATATTTTATTAGAGATCGGAATAACGACTTATGTACTCGCCACAATATCTTTAAATCGATGTATAAAACTTCGATAACTAAGTAAATTAAATACACAACATAAAACTAACATTTAAAAAAAATCAAGTACGTTTCTGTAGGTATTCCGAGCCCTAGTAATCGAAATACTAAATAGTCTTTATGGATATCTACAAATATTATAGGATTCTGTTTGTGTAAATATTATCTGGGTATATGTTATGTAATAATTATGTATTTATAGTTTTTAATTACACTAGGTAGAAATATAAAGTACAGAGCTTTAAATTTCTACCTGTCAGCGTTTTAAATGTTTTATAAAACTGTAAAGCACCGTTTATTTTATAATTTTATAATATAATAGGAATATTTTATTATTGCACTTTAAGCATATCTATAATAATGTTATCACAATAATGACTTTTACTCGCACATCTTTATGGCAAAATTCACAATAATTTATAGGAAACTTATTTATGCGTTAATAGACAATTTATTGATCGATAAATATATTTTTTTTATATAAAAACCCACTTTAAAAGGCACTGTATTGTTTAATTTGAACGGTGTCACAGTTTAGTCTTGAGATCCAATTAGGTAATACTAATATTTAAGCATACTTATAAATTTTCAAGAATATTTCAATGCCGAATATAATTTACAAAAATCTATATTTCTAATTATTAATATGTTATTTATTATTGTATTCTCAATTATGCAAGATATGTGTTATGTTATGTGGATTCTGGCGTGTTTAACTTTGTACGTTGCCGTTTGTGGCTAAACTACTAATGTCACCATGGTGACTTCTTCTAGGTTTTGGTATCGGATTTGGTGATGAAATATCATTCTTGTCGAATATTCGCTTAATGTCGGACACGGATCGTCGCGGAGTAAACGAGTGCTCGTCTTCTATCAGAGCTGAATTCAGCTTACTTATTTCTCTTTCAAGTTCTCGAGTAGCTCTGTCGATTTCCATAAATTCGTTTTCGGTACTCGAAACCGTGTCGATGCTTTGTTTCCTATTGGTATTTTCATACACTTTACACACCACCTTTTGTGGTTCCTCGTTACCGTTTGCGTCTGTGGTGCTATCTTCGTTCAAGTTTATATCATAACCTACATACGAGCCATCTACAGTGTTCGTAAGGCTCTTGCTTCGTTTGTTTGAGAGCGCATGAAAATCTTCTAGATTGCCTCGTCTTAATTTTATATCGTCTTCGTTTACACTAGAATTCCTTCTGTACCTAACAATATCCACCTTAGAAAATGATACGTTTTTTAAGATATCGTCGTCTGAACTTGAAGATTTTATTTTATTCTCAGTAACTGACTGTTCTGTTTTTGTATTCTCTGCTGGTAGTTCTGTTACGGTGTTTTTGTTTTCATGTTCTATATTTATCGAAGACCTGGTAACAACTTGTTCATCGTCATCATCTTCATTATCTGGAGTTTTCTCCTTACCCTTTTCCTCATCCTCAACAATTTTTAATTCAATATTACAGTTCATATCTTCCATTTCGTCGTCTACGTTTGATGGTTTCGTTTCATCGAGAGTAGTTATTGTGGTGTCATTGACACTTGTTTGAGTATCATTTACTTCTCTTGCCTGGGTTTCTCTCATTTCAGCAGCTTGGATATCGTCACTGCCGCTAGATTGCTTGTCGTCAGGACTAGTAGGTTGCATTTCCGATGTTTCATTATTTATCTGAAAATATAGAACAAGAATTTAGACCCGTTGTCCATAGAAGCGGATTCGCACAAAACAAATCCTCTCCGACCCTCTCCGCTTTGTTTGACGATGGACCTTACTTTGTTTCGACCTACTTCCTCCCATGGACGTATAAAAGAAGTTTGACGTAGTCTCACGAACAATAAACTATCACTATGGGCTTCAGCCGCCTCATCGTGTAACGGGACTAGTCTCATAATAACATTAATTTCAGTTGTTGATTATTAAAACGACTAATAGTAGTACATACTTACATTTATAATATTTTAATAAATAATACATACGGAAACAGTAGAAACGACAGGAGGTAGAGGCGCGGCACGTTTCTTTTTACGTCGAGGCGCACGCACCGGCGGGACCGGTTCATCTTCGTCAAAGGGATTGGTGCTCCCTACACTGTGACGCGACCCTGACACCTCGCTGCGGGCCAGGCGCGGTGTAGCACTGTTAATTAGAGACATAGATAAATTATAAAAATACTACAAACCAGATAAATTAATAAATTACAAGTTCACGACATTTCATTTAGTTTCTGAAAAGGTGGTGTTAATAATATTAGTCGTCGTACAATGAACTAGTTGTGCAATTAAAACGATTAATTGATCAGTTGGCTGTGATATTAAATCATTATCTTCCTGGTTCCTTCACTTTTCACGATGAATATTATTACTTATACCATTTTTTCTGCCGTCATCATTCCCTTCACAGCTTCATTTCCTTCATCCTTTCGGTCAAAGGCTTAAATTTTCATATTCTTGATATTTAAAAGAAAAATCTATTGAACCTTCGCTGCTCTATTTGTCATTAATTTTAATTGATCTAGTATGACGTGAGAGTTGCTCTCACTGACCCAACACTGCCTTACCCTTTAGTTTAACCTTATTCTTATCGCCTCCGTTCACACTGTTTACTCAAGAAATGGAAGATTTATCATTCTGATAACTTATCGTAATCCTTGTGTGTAATTAATATTGGACGACACACTAAATACGTTTATGATCTGAGTTTGTAAAGGAAAAAACCATCTAGCTCAGCACTATAGTTTAAAAAGAAGTAAGTAAATAAAATAAATACTTGGTACATAGGATTGCAATGTTTACCACCTCATAGACCATCGGCACCTCATAGCCTTGGTTTTCGTTCAGTGAGGTAAGGTGCGTTAAGGGTAGCGATCATAGATTAGTGAATCTACAACGAGATATGATAAATAGGCGTGGTTGGCGACGCCGCACACTACTGTGCTTAAAATAGAAACATTACAATTTATTGATTGTTATTTGATCTATGAATTATTAATTGATTTTCTACTGCATTTTAACAAGCAATGTAAAACGAGATACATTGTTATTTTATTGTGTCTGTGTCCCTGTAAACTAGCGTAATATTTTTAGTCTTGTTTACCCGTCCTAAAGTTTACGGGCGTCCTATGTTTTTATTCAGTTTTTTTTGTTTACGCGTCCTAAATCCTTAGCGTCTTCCGAGCATTATGAAAGCATGTTATCAGGTAGTTAATGGCTCGTTTCTCAATTTCTGATATGAAAATAATATTGGTATTTACGTGTAAGAGTTCACTTCATAGTTGCTGGGGCTGCGTAGGCGTTCCTGAAAGCGGGAGCGAGGTAGGGGTGTTACAGATCCACCATACACGTACCGGTCGGCCCGCTCAGGCGAACTCACGGTGTTGCGAGCGGACATTGAGGACGACGAGTCTGTAATCATAAAAACATGATTTAAATGTTATAAGAGAATGTTTAAACATTATAAGGCCAAGAGGCAGACCAAGAAAAGAGATAGACAGACGAACTGATGGAATTTTATAATAACTGATGAGAAAGACAACACGAAGGGATAGTTTGGAGAAGGAGAGGAGAGGTCTTTAACCAGCAGTGGTAACTAAATAACTAGGAAAAAAATGATAGGCAATATTTGAATTGTTGCCATCACAGAACACAGAAAGAAGGAGAAATGTCATTAGATGGTTTTTGTACCGAAACCGATGTCGCCACTTACACACACAATTACATTTTAACACTTTAATAGAATAATCTCGACAGTCACTCTCACACAAATCGTAAGCCCGTAATTTGCAGTTCGATTACGAACACGGAGCAAAAAGTTCATTATAGTGACGGGAACCTAACGAAATACGGCGACAAGCGACTTAGAAGAATCAAGTTCCTGCACATTTGTGCAGAAAATTGTGTAGAAAATGGCGACATGCGCCCCGCCCACAAACCATATCTCTTGTATTCTGATATCTGTGGTTGCCATTAATTGAATCCTCCACAGGACTCACTGGAACGTCCTTTAAGGGGGATTGCGGAAGTAGGTCTCTAGTCTCTACCATAATTCTTGCAGTTCCGTCAAGCGAAGGCGGAAAGTAGGTGGTAGTGAGACAGATTTACTTATTTACAGATTTATAGTGAGTACTTAGGTACTTATAGATACTTACATTGTAATGCATTCCGGTATTCAACCATATTATCATCACCATTGACTGGACTTTTTGGTTTTTCTTTTTCTTGTGTTTGTTCTCCTCGTTTTCCTTTCTTCATGAATGATCGTAAACTCCTGAAAATACAAAAACAACTTTTATTAAGTACATATGACTATTTTGAATTATTTGAAACGATGAACCTTTTTAGGGTTCCGTAGTAAACTACAAGGAACCCTTATAGTTTCGCCATGTCCGTCTGTCTGTCTGTCCGCGGTCTAGCGCCTAGACGCTTGATGCTAGAAAGCTTTAGATTTGGTATGTATACACATATTAACAATGTTAACAAAGTGCTGGAAGAAAATTTAAAAAAAAAATTTTTTGGGGTGCCTCCCCTACATGTAAAGTGGAAATGAAATTTTTTTCGCGCCCACCCCATGTGGAGTTTCGTTAGATAGGTCTCTTCAAAACATTGAGGGTGCGGAAAGATCATTTTTCGATACAATGATCCGTTTGGGAATTATTTACTTTTTTCGTGGTAATTTTCTTTCTGTATGAGATATGTATGTATGTATGTATGTTTGATTCGTGTTTTCTTATGTAAGTATTATTATTCATTTACGTTGCAAATTTTGTTAATCAGATTCTTGTTCTGCTTGCCCTGCCCGTTTCTTTCTTTAATTCGTTACTCTAAGGTTGCCTTGAAAAGATTGCTTTTAGCAATAAGGCCGCCTTGTTGCTAATACACTAGTATGTAAGATTTTAATGTAATATTTATTTGTGCTGTTGGATGTGTATTGCAAATAAAGCATATTCTATCTATCTATCTAATTTTCGTTTTGCACGGTGGTCCCCCCCCCCCTCCTCTATTTCCGAAAGTCTTATGTTTAGAAATTTAAAAAAAACCATGGTAGTAGTCCATATGCTGAACCTTCAATGAAAACTATAACGGTTAAGTAGGCTCTACTAGTTACCGAGTAATAGCCGACGAACTTATAAAATAAAATTTCTTTGATGAAAACTTACAAATGTGATGGAATTTGATATTGGACTCAACTGAAGGCAAGCAAAGCACAGCAAATACGGAACCCTACATTGTGCGTGGCCCGACACGTACTTGCCTGGTTTTTTAATACTATGAGCAATGAGTACCTACCGACGTAGCCCTTTTGGCGGTGGGTAACAAAAAAGTACTTAAACGATTTTCGTTCTTTTCGTACGTATACATTCAAATAGACCCCGTTCCCATGGGACTTTTCAAAACTACTTTCTCATTACATGCTTACATCATAAAAGAATCTTTTGCGTACATCTCTCTTCTAGATCCAGTGGTTTTGGCTGGGCGCGTTAAGTCAGTCAGTTATCTTCTGTTTTCGCATTGCAATCAGCATCACATGCGAGTAATATGGACAACGATTGTGAATGAATGTCAAAGAATAGCATCGGCTTTGTATTGAGAGAAGTGCTCTCATAGGCTGGTAACGGATGTCTGTAGGCGCAAGTCGCAATACTGACAAAAGTAATGGAAGTTTAGTGCACTTGATTCCACTTGAGCGGTCGCAATTGTGGCGTGACGGACGCGCGGACGAGCGGCCATCGAACGCCCACCTCCATCGTCCATTGCTCTGGGTTGGTTTTTGGTTTAGTCCAGCTAATTAAACAAAAACATTTTAAAGCTATATCTCTTTATTCTTTCTTAATTTGATCTTTTTCTGCAACTCACAGTAGGTAAACCATTAATACAACAAAGACAACATTAATTTTTCTACATTTTTGGGAAAAACATGCTACAGTTTCTGATTTTGATATTTTCCTGTGATGTTAAACGACGTCATAAAATCTTGGGATATGTCGTCTAAACGAATTGCTACAAAATGATTATTGTAAAGTGGTGTGAAATTGTGTGTTTTTTATTGTCATTGAAATAAACATACATGCATATTTTTTCTGAGTACCTACTTATAATGAATACAAAGTCTGAAATACATGAATATTAATACACACAGATCCATCCGATTATTGACATTGGTTTGACCACTTTGACCGCCAGTAATGAAAGAAAAAATAATAAAATATAAGTATTTTGAATGTTTTTTACTGAATGACGATAATATGTAGGTCAGTGGCATCTAGTGAAGTTTTGAGGAACTTAATTTTCATTACGTATACGTACGATAACGTTTTTCCTGATACCTATCCAATTTAAATGAAATAAAACCTATATTTTGCTCCAAGGCAAACTTTATCTTCCTGTGTAAACAGCATTAAAATCCGTTCAGTAACTACGAAGATGAGCGCGTACAAAGAGACTGTTTTTTTCGTTTTTATTATTTTTTTATTTTTATGTCATGCAGCAGACAAACAAGCAAGCGGGCCACCTGATGGAAAGCGGTCACCGCCGCCTATGAACATCAGTAACACCAGGGGCGCTACCAATGCGTTGTTTGTTGTTCCCTATCCATTTTTGCCTAAAATGTTCAATGTTCAGACATACCGGGGTCACATATTATAATACTTAACCCGGGGTCTACTGTTTTATTATGTATGTATGTATAGATTTGATTCTATCGTTTTGTATCAGCCGACCTAGATATCAACTAATTTATTAGAAAATCTAGGTTATTGGCCAAATTTCCACTTATCATGTAAAAAGGCAAATTTGGTACATCTTATAGAATTGAACAATTCAAATCGGAACCATATCAATTCGCAACTGAAATTTGCATTGTTCGTTTAATTAAACAGTTATTAGTGCTAAGGTTAATGAACCAACTGCAAATCGGAACTAGGTTAAGCAATAGGAAAGTTAGACGTTCGTAGCTGCATGTTATTGTCTAAATCTAAACAATCGTCTCGTCTTATGCTTTATTGGCTGTGTACAAACAGCATAATGAAATTATTGCTTCTAAGGCCGCGTCTTGCAAATTGGTGCGAGAAATTGCCGATAGTTCTATCAGACAGTAACTTGCAAATGTAAACTACATCGCAAGAACAGTTCCTCGTTGTTGGTGAAAGCCGTAATGCCTGGTGTCACAGAAGGCGCGAAGTACACCGGAAACTGTTTATCTCAAATACAAAAAAAAAATTAACTCGTGTTAAATTGCACGTTTTTGAGAATTCTCGCGCAAGCAAGTTATAGAAAACAAATAATTATAGAATACTAGCTTTTCCCCGCTGCTTCGCTCGCGGTCTGTCGGTAATTTTATGACATAGATCTCGTTTGACAACAAAACAACCCCAGATGGTGCCACAAGTCGCACTATGGGGTTGTTTTGTTGTCAAACGAGATCTATGAGGATACTACATATATATCGATGGATCTATGTCATAAAATTACCGACAGACCGCGAGCGAAGCAGCGGGGAAAAGCTAGTATTCTATAATTATTTGTTTTCCATAACTTGCTTGCGCGAGAATTCTCAAAAATGTGCAATTTATCGGACTGGGGTACCTACAGTAGGTATGTACCCCAGACAATATGTATACAAATCATAATGATCGGCTGCTTAGTCAAGCCGTGAAGGAATAACAAACAAACAAACTCACTTTCTCATTTATAATGTATGATATTTAGTATGAATTAACTATAATTCTATCTAACTCTCTAAGTTAGAAATTATAGTTAAATATTCTATAAGTTAGTACCTATTTTATTATGTCACGCTTATCAATTCTCTAAAGGAAGTCCAAAGAACAATGCGTTACTTACTTGGTTTACGTCAAACAGTAAAATAAGATAGGTATAGGTACCTAACTATATTTCGATAAAATAACGTGAATTTATATGAAAATGCTACCAAATAGCACAAACACAGCAAATATTCCATTAGCCGTGTCGTGTAACATTAATTCAAATTTTAAAAGCAAAACCATGATGTTTTTTAGGATTTAGTTACAAAAAACACACAAAGATTTTGTAAATTACATGAAAATACTCCCGTGACTACAGCTGTACAGAATAGATTATTTTATGATCGTTAAAACATAAGCGAAGGTCAAGAATAACTGCTTCAGTATTAAATATTTACTACTATTTTACAGTTTGAGTCTACAGTGCTTTGTTATTGTAAATTTATCTGCAGACTGCATTAAAAAATTTATAATAGTCTCCACAGAGATTCTTAGTACTTATATAAAATTTCTGTGATAGCCTCGATATATATATATGTCGCATACGGTCATGAGTATGGACATGAACACTAAGCAAAACGAGGGTGCGCCATCTAGCGGCGTGTTGAGAAAACGTTGCTTTTGGCGCGCTCCGGCAGAGTCGTGATACGGAAGGCGGGCTCGACTGAACACTTCGTTATCGGGCGCCACCGAGAGTAGTACTCGTAGTCACGGAACTGTCGCGTTTTACCTAGTGTCTATTTTATATTGAGAAACTGTACCTAATAAAATGTGTGTTGTAACAGCGATTGAAAAAGAGACCTAGACTGAGGTTTTTCTTGCGGCATTTCTTTTCCATCAGTGGTCATTCCGAAGTGCTAGTAAATTAAATAAACATTCTTTAAGTAAAACTAAAACTGTTGTTTCTCTCATATCACGACTACCCTCGTTACGCCCTTGTGATGTTGAATTGCACATCGATTAACCGCTAGGCTATCCGACATCAGAAGTGAGATGTAAGTCGTGGTATTGAGAGTTTAACAGATCAGTCTGGTCTCACTAATGTAAAACGTGACAAACTAACGTGACAAATTAAGAAAATGCGTGTTCGATGCACGACGGACAGTCTGCTGTTGTTGACTACAAGTAGCGGAGTTTTGCGGACTACCGAGTACCGGCATTTAGTAGCGCAAAGTGTATCGTATGGTGGGTACTTAACCTCAAAACGAATCCAAATTCTAAAATAGTGTCATTTCAGGTGTATGACCGTGCGATACTCGACGATGTGTGACGGGTAGCGGAGGCTGAGCCGCGACGCGCACCAAGCGGTGGCGGTACAACAGCAGCGTAGCAGCGACGCGTCCCGAGTCGCAGTTCAACCGAGGCAGCGAGGCGTCCCGAGTCGCAGTTCAACCGAGGCGGCGACGCGCCCCGAGTGACACGGGTGTGTGCCCGTGGTGGACTGGTGGAGTATACCCTCCGATATTATAAAAAAAAAAAAAGGTCAGTGTTGATTACGTATGATGCTAAGTTTAAGCTTAAAGTGTTAAGTTAAGTTGAAACTGTGTAAGTTTGAGCTGAAACTGTGTATGAAGTTAAGCTCATTGGTCATTTAGCACTATTCATTTAAAATGAATTATTTAGAGGTCAAGGTCATTAAAGGTCAATGTGAGGTCAAGGTCATTAAAAGGTTAATGCACACAATGATTTAGAGGTCAAGGTCATTTAAAGGTTAATGCACACACAGAATAAAGTATTTTTGGCTTTAACTTTGACTTTGAGATTTTTGACTTTGGAGGTCAAAATCAAATGTATCACGTTTAGAGTGGGGTTCTTAAAAGGGGTTCAAAATTTTCATCCTTTTATCGCTAGGACGCACCGTTTTCGAGATAAACGTTTTGTTTAAATTATTTTTACTTAGTAACTTCAATGAACTCTAACAGTTGTTTTATTTTCGATTTCCGGACAATGGAACGAGACGAGAATCAGCGGGTCAGCGGTGTGCGAACTCTGAAGTGAACCAGGTCTGCTCGTGATGGTGGCGAGCTGGCGAGGCAGATGTGACCACCTGCGCGGCAAAGTGCGGACCGCAGCGATCGCGCTTGCTGTCGAGGTTACTGCTCTTCGCGGGACCACCGGTGCAATCGAGGTGTCTGTCCGGGATGTCTTCAGGAGAGTATTGTTTGATGATATTGAAGGAAGACTACTGAGCAATAATGTTGAATTTAAAGTTATGAATTTTAAAAAAAAAAACTGTTTTCATGTAAATTGAGAGACATTTTAAATTAAATGTTGAGAAATAATTGCTCAATGGTTTCGATGGTGGAGTATAATTTAAAGTATACTTAGTTCGAATTGTGCTCAGAAAGTAATGTACCAGTTTAAGTTAACGTACCATTTTATAATGTTGAGTAGAGTAAGTAATCTATGTAGCGAGAGACCAGTGGGTCTGTGAGATACCACACGGAGTTGTTGGTCAATGTTGAGTTGGCAATGGTGATTTGTCGGTCGGCTGGTATTGCCGTGGATATACAGCAATTTCAGACAGAGCTATTTGAGATAGAGCTATTTGAGATAGAGCCGTTTGAGATAGAGCTATTTGAGATAGAGCCATTTGAGTAGAGCCATTCAAAGTAGAGCCATTCAGGATAGAGCCATAGAGCCATTCGAGGTAGAGCTGTACGAAGTAGAGGTATACAAGGTAGAGCTGTACGAGATAGTCAGTTGAAATAGAGTTATTGATAAAACGAAGGCGAAACTTTAAGGTTTCTATTCTCGAAATGGAGACAAATGAAAGTGAGTAATGAGAAAAGTTTAGTTGATTTAATTACGAGTTACTGTATTGAAATGTAATGTAATGACTGGACGTTTTGTGTCCGATGTGTCCGATGGACTGGAGGTTTTGTGTTCGATGGACTGAACATATTTTGTGGCTCGATGCCTATGGATAGGATTGAGTTTGTGTGTTGGAACAACACTGTTGGTATGAGGAGTGATGCAATGCAGTGTTGACTGTATTGTATAATGTTAAATTAAGTTTCTTTAAGTAAAGTTTTCTCATTACTACAAACGATCCCTTTGTTGTTAAGGCCAAGAGAACTGAGTAGACATGTAGAGTATTGGCAAAATACATAAAGACTAAGTACCAATTTCATTGTCGTGACGTGAGTAATGACGAATTTTGTAAAATTGATCGAAATGTTTGTTGTGTAAGTAAGTACTCAACAGCAAGGGACCGCGTGTTTTCAGTGAGAATCACAGGGATGATTGCCAAACAAGGTCACAGGGATGATCTGGTGGTTGGTCACAGGGATGATCAGCTGTAACCACGGGGATGGTTATGGCACCTTGCTTTTGACGAACTCTGTTATATTCGGTTGTTATTGATTTTATTTTCATTATTGGTACTAAGCTCTTCATGGTTACGTGCTTGATTTGTTAAGCTAAGTGTGTTACTTAGAAGTAAATTGGACTTTATATTGAAACTTTTGATTTGAGTTCGAGAGAAAGTCCTTAGCATAGAAGTAAATTGGACTAGATATTGAAACTTTGGATTTGATATTGAAACTTTGGATTTGATATTGAAACTTTGGATTTGAGTTAGAGAGCAAGTCCTATATGTGTGGTCAGGAGTGACCGAACGTTGTGATGCTGTGTGAGTATTGATTGTTTCAGTTACACGCGAGGACGCGTGTCTCGCAGGATGGCCGTGTCGCATACGGTCATGAGTATGGACATGAACACTAAGCAAAACGAGGGTGCGCCATCTAGCGGCGTGTTGAGAAAACGTTGCTTTTGGCGCGCTCCGGCAGAGTCGTGATACGGAAGGCGGGCTCGACTGAACACTTCGTTATCGGGCGCCACCGAGAGTAGTACTCGTAGTCACGGAACTGTCGCGTTTTACCTAGTGTCTATTTTATATTGAGAAACTGTACCTAATAAAATGTGTGTTGTAACAGCGATTGAAAAAGAGACCTAGACTGAGGTTTTTCTTGCGGCATTTCTTTTCCATCAGTGGTCATTCCGAAGTGCTAGTAAATTAAATAAACATTCTTTAAGTAAAACTAAAACTGTTGTTTCTCTCATATCACGACTACCCTCGTTACGCCCTTGTGATGTTGAATTGCACATCGATTAACCGCTAGGCTATCCGACATATATATATATATAATTGTCCCTATATATTATTTATTATATTTATGCTGATAGTCGATCTGTATTATATAGATATGTATTAATACCTATCTGTCCACGTTTAGAATGACTAGTGTAGTGTAGTGAGCCCTGACTGAATTGACCATCACACCTCTTCCAAAAGAGTGTGCAACAGTTTAACGTCACAAATGTAACTTCGATCAACAAAGTTTGTAAACTATGCATAGGTATAATATAAGGAAAGGTTATTTGAAGGTAGAGTATAATTCCAATGCACATACAATTAATATTTCAACCTTTCTTGAACTCTAGCAACTAAAATAAACTGCGGTTAGAAACACAAGGATAGATACATAATATCTTCGATAGGTATGATATGTAAGTATCTGATAAACATTTGTGATTGTAGTAAAGCCCATGCTAAACTGTTTTTCAAAATTTGAAAAATATATTTAGTACGTAACGTATTTACTTATTTATCCGCTAATAACACGAGAGCGATCTTGAATGCAAGTGACAGGAGTTCCGACTCTACATTGTTCGCGATGTGGACCGAATTTAGACAAATATCAGAGAGAGGATTTCGTTAATCTTTTCCTTTGACTTGTAACTTCGTTGATCTTCACCTCAGTCAATTTCGAGTGTATGAGTTACATGGTAGTAGGTAAGTCGTGACCTGTACCATACTAATTCCATAATATTGAACATGTGATGTGACCTTCGTTGGTGGTGCTAATGAACAAGTTCCATGTTCTAATCTAACATCAACAAACCAACATGACCTAGTTAAGGCTACATATTGAGAATTTCGCTAAACGACTGAGTCATAACATCTTTTATCTATTGTGAAGTCATTCTTTGACAGAACATAATGCACTTTGTACTAAACAGTAGGTAGTGTGAAATTAACACAATAAATGCAATTAAGTGGTTATATTGTGCATAAATATAACGCTTCATTGTACTATCGGCTTGAACCATTGTTTGCATGTCGGTTCATATGAATGTTATGTTGTGTATTAGCTCGAGATCTTTATTTAATAAATGTGTCAGTGCTCAACGACAACATTTATTTTATTTAACTTCATTGACTATACGAGTAGATAATTAATTCTATAATAATTATATTCTCGATCAATCTAGCAAGTTTTTTTAGTTAAAATCTTGTGATGGTGATGTACCTAAAATATAATCGATATAAATGAACATGAAACGATCACGAATCACTTTATTGCGATAAACACCCAACATTATGTATGACAAACTACTTCAAATTCTATCATTGAATTTACTGGAAATCTTGTGCCGAGTATGGAACTATATATATGTGTAACTTTATTGTATTGTACAAAAATGTTATTAGTAGGTGCACTTTCAATCTCGATATTCGCTTTCCGCATTTGTCTGTAAAAGGTTTAGGTTTGTAGGTTTAGGGAGGGTTAATGGAGAGGAAATTATTGTAAAACGGCGAAACGGTAATAATTAGTAGGTGCACTTTGTCAACCGTAAGTACCGTAAACCGTAGTGCTAGCGCTAATTATTATTTTTAAAACTAAAACTATATGTAGCAAAAACCACTATATCCTGTGTCATTTTAGATTTAAACTTAATTAGGTAAGTAGTATAAGTATTGTGTTTTGTGGTAAAATGAATTTATAATTTGCTATTAATAGTCTGATCGTCGCACATTTGTTAATATGATTTGATTTCATATTTTTACTCACCATGTTAATGAATAATTTAATTGCAATTTACAACAGTAGGTAGGTTTAATACCCGGGCGACGGTTAGGGGAAACCGCCGTCCATTGGAACGGAAGTCCCCGAGTGGAGCAGCGTGCCTATTCGCGCACGCTGCTCCACCGTGCTCAGCCGTGCCCAAATAAGATGGGTCCACGGACACCCGCCGGCGGGGTTGCGGAAGTATCACCAGTGCCCGCGACCCCGCCACGTGAAGGCGGAGAAGGTGGCAGTCAGGTTTTTAGTCGTATCCCTCATTGGTTAGAGAGGCGAGCCCGACAGACCCCCGTCGCTTCCCCCAAGTGGCGGGACATGCAGTAATGCATTTTCCTGACTTTAAACAAAAAAAAGAAAAAAAAAGGTAGGTTTAATACGTAAAATAAAATGTGTTTGCGACGTAAAAGTAGCCATTACATGCCATTACTAGCGCACCACCGTCATGTAGCCATGTAAAGAACCTCTTTTTAAATGAAATCCCAGGGATCCTAGGAGCTGTTAAACACAAGTGACATCAAACATTTTTGTACTAAATTCTGATTAATTTATGAAAATTGCCAGTAATAAAAGTACTAGAGCTGTATTTTTTTGTGACTTTTATTAATAAATGTAGGCAATTTTTATAAATTAATCAGAATTTAGTACAAAAATGTTTGATTACACTTGTGTTAACAGCTCCTAGGAATAAGAGTACTTGAGTTAGAACTGTGCCTTTTTTGTGGCAAGGTAAATAGATGTAAATCAATTAGCAGTCATAAAAAAATATTTTGACAGTCATTATTTTGAGAAATTTTGTTTTATTGAAAAAATACCACAAAAATTTTAGAATCTCTCTTCAAAAAATTATTTTTCTAATTATCAATGACCATAATTTACGCTTTATTTTTTATTTATTCTTAAAAACACATTATTCATGGTCACTAATGTTTTTATTTGAACTCAAAAACCCCAGCGGTTCAAAAGTTACAGCCTGTTTTTCACATGAGAAGTTCGAAATCTTCTTATAACTTAAAAAAAAAAACAAAACATGGTAGATTTTTTTTAGTATTTTTTTTAAACTATTAATTGAAGTATTCTATCCCCTATTTCCGTTTGTGCACTTTATGACGGGGCACCCTGTAGGTATATAAAAGAAAGTCGTGCTAGTAAGTAACACTATTTATAACTCAAGAACGGCTGAAGCGATTTGGCTGAAAATTGTTGGAGAGGTTAGAACCAGGAGTGCTACTACGAAACGTAAATCCGATGTTTCGGCCGAAGTATCGGAAGAATTTTAACCGTGAAATACAAGGTATTTCATGGTTATTTTAGTAATTCCTTGAATTCTATCCATGAAATACCTTGTACTTTATGGTTATTTTAGTAGTTCATTGAATTATAATCATGAAATAACTTGTATTTCACGGTTAAAATTCTTCCGATACTTCGGCCGAAGTATCGAATTTACGTTTCGTAGTAGCCCTCCTGGAGAAGGACATATCCTGACATAGGATAGGGTAGAGTAGTAGTGCCTCTAAGGCGGAAAATAGTTCGCCAGGTCAGCTAGTTATTAGTTATATGTTTGTTGAGTATATCATTACAGGTCCTATTCGTTCTTGACTTTGGACCTCTGTTTCAGCAATATTGTTTGTGCGACCCTGTCGTGTCGTATAATGTTACAAGCATAATGTTAATAAAAACAAATTGTCATAGAGATCATGAAGGCTATTGCGTAGTTGCATAATGTTTATGCTGTAAAATTTTCTATAATTTACTACGTAGCACCTATGTACAGTCAAACAATGAAAGAGGTATCCAGTTTTTATTAAACTGCATGTAAAGATTTACTCTAATCTTTATTTATCAACTAGTGAAACCCGTGCAACTTCGTTTGCGTGTATTTATTTTATGCACAGTAGCGCCATCTGTAACAGACTTTTGATGAAATCCTACGGGAATCGCGTACTTTTCGGGAAAAACCCTATGTGGTAATCCAAGGTATCAGCCAACTATTTACCAAATATCATAAATTTTGGCCCAGCCGTTTGAGCGTGAAGAAGTAACAAACATACACTTAACTTTCGCCTTTATAATATTAGTAGGATAATATTCCTATACAAAGTTTGTTATCGATGCTTACAATATAGCTTAAAACATTTTTCACTTCTCATGCTCAGAAAATGCTTATTTGCGCAGGATATAGGCTGCACAAAATCGAATTTTGTGCACAAGGGCAAAAACGTATCTACTCATAAATGTATCTATATTAAGGCAAAGGAAATGAGCCATACAGCCAAACACAATAAAAAGTTCAGAAATAGAATTTGTTATTTTATAATATTTACTTTAATTTATTTGCCTTATGTGCTTTTTAAGTCATAAAAGATATTAAAATTTAAATTAAAGTACGGTAGGTTATTTAATTAATTTAAGAAAATTATTTTATTACAAAATTAATTTAATAGTAGGCTGTATAGGCCTGTAGCCCAAGCCTAATTTCATTGTCGTAACATAAAAAAAAAAAAGCGGCGGGAAACAGGTCTTGATTTTCGTGCGTGCGTTTATTAATTTATTTCCTCGCAATCGAAGTGAAAAGCAGAGTTTATAACTCGTCCACAAAACCATTTTTATCCTCGACATTACTATCAGCCCTCGCCTTCGGCTCGGGCCGCTAAAAGTCTCGGATAGAAATGATTCGTTTTACGTGCACTTGTTGTAAAATCTACTATTGTTCTTAGTTGTCTACCTCTTTTTTTTTATTTGATTTGTTGACAGTACAGTACAATAGAATCTCAAAATTATTGTCGTATCTGGGAAAAAGATTGGACAATATTACCTACAATTCCGATATTATTTGTGCCTACTCTTCTATAAAGGTAGAGTCGGTAAACTTTACAACATGGTCACGTTCATTTACAATGTTATAGAAATGATTATGAAATAGTTTAACGAGTACAACAAAATTATAGCGTATCATATAAAGATTTTGTGTTTGGAATGGCGCCAACGCACGTTGTTGCTCAGTATACTACAACAAACATTGTTTTTGTATGTAAAAATAAAATTGCAACAGAAAAGCAACTTTAATTGCATTTAGGTCACAAGTTATTTTGTCTTTTTATTATTTTGTTTGTTTATTTTTTATTTTTGTTCATATATTTACATTCTTTATCTGAGTCATGACAAATCATTCCGTCTGTACGTATAAAACAAATATAGTTATATTATCACAAAGTACCTACTTACTTTTGTATGTCATATTGTGTGTAAATAAATAGGTGTTTTAAAAAGCAATGGGTTCGAAAACTAAAGAGAATATCATGGTGGATATAGATTTTCGATATGGGATGGGTTCGGACTTCGGAAAACCATCACTACATAGTATAAAACAAAGTCGCTTTTTCTGTCCCTATGTCCCTATGTCCCTTTGTCCCTTTGTCCCTTTGTATGCTTAAATCTTTAAAACTACGCAACGGATTTTGATGCGGTTTTTTTTAATTGATAGAGTGATTCAAGGGGAAGGTTTTAAAGTATCATACATTCCAAAATTCCCACGGGAAAGCGGGATACACGCAAACGAAGTTGCGCGGGTTTCGCTAGTATCTTATAAAATCTATATCGACGATTTCTTAGAAAGTAGTATATGTTCTGTCTAAATTTTCTAGCGCCTACAACGGTAATCAAGTTAAAAGAACATAACACTTGTGTTAGGTACTTATTATTACATTTAGTAAATATTTTGAATTGGGCACTGTTGTATCTGTAGTTAAGACAAGGTCTAAGTTGCACTACAGATAACATTATACTTACAGTAGCTGCGTCTTGTACTCTGCTTACTCCATCAGATATTGTCATAATTATAATTTGTATTTTGCATACAACTAAAATGTTTTTTTATTGTGATAAATGATCATATTCGTTTTCAAACTCAGCTGTTAAGGTCCATGCCGGTCAACAAAAGGATGTAAGATCATCTGGTCTAAAACGACCGCTTCCTGTTGCACGAAATTCTTGTTAGAGTAGGTACCTACTTGGTATGCCTATTTTAAATCCTCATTTGTAATGCATGTGGTATTGGGGAATAATCGATATTATCAAGCATTAATATAATCTGCTGTATTAGGAACATAACATACTCAGCTACACTCTACAGCAAACTGTAAATTAGCGCTTGGAAGAATGAGAAAAAACGCCGTATATCGGGCGGCGGAAATGACAGATAAGCCGAACCCGGTTACCAGGCGGCTTAACAAGCCGAGAGGGCTACCCCCTAAAAGATTGATGCAGAAAGAAATGGGAAACTATCAAAACTATACTCGCAAGAAAATTTGGCGATTTTTTAAACTGTTCGTCTCTCATTTAGGAGGATACGATGAAAAAGAAGTCAACTTTCGCGCTCATTCAATTTGATACGCCACAATGTATCGAGTTCCTCGGGGACTGATGCATTTTATTCGTGAGGTCAAATACCCCATTTCAATTCCAAAACACCTACATGATCTGTCTGAGTAGCCCGCATAAAGCGATACAGTTACATGTAATGTTTTAAAACATATCCTAGGGGGTAACTGTAGGTGTCGGATAAAGTCCATACTTAATTAATCGACGTACTTATATGGATAATAAATAAACAAAATATGCTATAGAGAGCACTGATAAGCCAGATAACGAACCAATTTAATTAACCGGCAGGTCAAATCCTGGTAGGTACGGCACGTTGGTACCATTAAACTGTTCATATTTCTGTACATATATTATTACATTTTTCCCGCGGCTTTACTTGCGGTAAATTTTAGAAATTTGAACAAAATCATCGGAGTGGTTCATAAAATATTCAATTTAAACGAAAATTAAATTCATCATCGTATCACGGTAATGGACTCTTTAAGTTACCGAGCAATAGCGGCTTTTAAAATAAAATTCCTTTTATGAAAACGTCCAAATGTGATAGAATATGATATTGTACTAATTTGCTTATCATATTGATGTAAGTATCGCCTTTCCTATCATTATTAGGATCAGTTGAGTATACTTGATTGATACAGATACCCACCACGTGCAATTGGAGGTCATTCATGAATGACCTCTAGATGCCTCTAATTGCACATGGGCAACTAAGTAATATTTCTTTTGTTGGTTGAAACCTCTCATTTTCATTAATCTAACCACGTAAACGTAATACATATAGGTACTTAATAAAATATAAATTAACACACAACAGAATACAAACATCGGCCGTGATTGTGACGTGTAGTCACGTGTAGTCTATAAATAAGTTACTGACGACATTTGCATTATTCAGTCTTATTGCATACTTATGCATACTACAGCTTTTACACGTGGTTTTACCTCACGTTTTTATAAAATCCTATGTCGCAATATGGTCTTCTTACTAGTTACACATATCATATCAGTGTTAAAAAATCATGCCGAACAATCAAGCAATAATTGTATCCTTTTGGATCTCAATTGTAGGTAATATAAATTTTCTGTGATACCGTATTGTTTTTTCCCGTCTGGATCCTCATTAACTTATGTCAATGGCTGGCTACCACTTGGCTTAACGAATGTGATGTCTTGACAACAGTCTGGTCTCCGAACAATCGATTTTTTTTTTTAATCTATCCAAATATGTACTGGGATCCTCGCAATCGTGTCCATTCAGTTTGACACGCGCTACTTCATCGGGCGACTCCTAACTAGTCCTAACATTAAGAGATACTTATAAAGGTCTCTCGCCTATAATCTTCCTTCCGAATTCCAACAAACGAAATCGTTAATTAAACTATCTTAAATATGCCTTTCCTTATCCACTAGGAATAGAAACTCTTTGTACTTATATGAAGAATGATCCTGAAAATACATCGTATGATTGCGAAATTCTTTGTTCTATTCCTATATCCGGTCACTTGCAATCTTCCTAATTATCCTACGGCATATACGACAATATAAAGAAAGCCTGCCATCTTTTTGTGTTCAGTGGGTTCAAAAACAGATGGATACAGTCATCAAGCTACTGATTCATCAAGGTCGTTGTGAATATTGCAAAATTTAATATTAACTAAGGATAAATACACAATGACTTACATGAAGATATGTATTATTTAGTGCCAAAACTGGCGTTTCATAGAATATACCTAAAAAATTATACACTAAAGCATGTTTACTGTAAGCAAATAAGATATGAATCTAGTTCAGTGCTAGTCATACTTTACAGCTTGTCTTTGTTTAGGATTTCGTGTTCCCAAATTCCCAATTGATTAATTGTTAACAATACAAATAAGTAATAAACGTGAAAGTGAATATATTTCTTTGTCGATTTATTATGAAAGTTTGTATTGATGGTTTGCATTCAGCAGAATGGTCAAATAAAGGATATAGACGTTTCATTCCATAAAAGAGCTATAAATATTGCCTAAGACGCAGCGAACGCGGCCGACCGAACCCGTGGTATACATGGCAGCTACGTATACGAAATTACCACTTTATAAAATAGTCAACTTCATAATTGATTGATTACCCAAATTAAAAATCGATTATGATAGTCGAGAGTTAAGAATTTCCATTTCGACATTCGATAACATTTATGTACCGATCACGATCAATTGTTCTGTTACATTGCATAACAGAACAATTGCATAGAAGAGAGATTTTGTGTAGTCCGTAAATGAGTGATTCTTGAAGAAATTAAAGCGTAGATTTTTTAGCAATCGATCGGTCGAAGTTTAGCGATTCTATCACTGCATTAGTTTAAAAGTCATTAAATCATCGATCACCACCGCAACTAAATGTAGCGTGTCCGCTCAAGCCGTAAATGAAGTGCAAAATTGACAAAACCGGTAGACAATATACTTACATTGGAAAACAATAAACCAGCGGAGACTTAAAAATAAACAATAACTTCATTGAGCTATTCGGGTTTTGAAGTCTTTGTCCCTAATGGTAGTCCTTGAACCTTTAAACTTATACTAGCTGCGGTTGCTTTGCGAGAGCTGACCCGCGCAAAGCAACCTCGGCTCCGTAGCGTGATGTTATAAAGTCAGCCTTTCTGGATAGAATCGTTTATTCAGAGAGTAGGCCTTTACAAGTGGGATGGGTCCACGGACACCCGCCGGCGGCGGGGTTACGGAAGTATCACCAGTTCCATGTAACTAGGTGGAATAGAGGGCCACTACGAAGGCGGAGAAGGTGGCAGACAGTCAGGTTTTTAGTCGGTATCCCTCATTGGCCAGAGAGGTGAGCGCGACCCCAGTCGCTTCCCCAAGTGGCGGGCCGTTACAAGTACTTTGTCTAGTCAAAGTGTGCATACGACAATAATGATAGCTCTACCAATAAAATAATTTTTCAATTTGAACCAGTAGTTACTGAGATTATCGCGTTGGCGTGTTCCACCTAAAAAACAAAGTCTTCAAACCTCAACTTTCATGTATCCCACTTTTCCGTGGGAATTTTTGTATGCATTTAAACCTTCCTCTTGAATTTATCTATTTAAAATGCGTAGTTTTAATGATCTAAGCATACATAGGGATAGACAGACAACGAAAGCGACTTCATTTTATACTAGGTAAAGAAGTATGTAAGTATTATAAAGAAAAGAAGTAGGTCGGGGCTGAAGTAGAGACAATCTTTGATTTTATAGGTAAAACGGAAAATATATAAGTTTTATAGTGTTATCATAGTTAATTATTAATAGGTCATGTATGAATTTGAAGTATGTACATTAGTATTGCAGAAATATTATCATTGAATTAATTGCAAACAAAAATATACATATTTAATTATTATAAATAAGGCCAGCCAGCTATTGTGTTGTGTTCAGGTCAATAAAGAAAAAAATATCAATACTAGCTTTTGCCCGAGGCTTCGCTCGCGTTAAATCCGGGGTAACACGGTTCCCCTAGCTTCCTACCTTGAAAACTGCTAAAAGTCCCATAAAAAATCTCACCCCCTCTTTTAAGGGGTTGGGGGCAGATTTAAAAAAAAAAAAAAAGATCACGTCGATTCGCCGTTTTGCCGTGAAAGACGGACAAACAAACAGACACACACTTTCCCATTTATAATATTAGTATGGATGAACGAAAACGAATGGCTCCACTAGCTCACAAGTTGAATTTTAGAAAATGTCTAGAAAACGAAGTGCTCATGTTTCGTTGTTAAATATTACAATGATAAATCTTGAATTTATTAACTAAAATATACTATATAACCGTGCTATGTGACGTGATCAACTCGACATAATATGTGCTCATTTTCACACTTTCAAGCTGCTAAAAAGTTGTCATCGTAACATGTGAGATGAGGCGCAAGAATATAGAGAAACATATTATGATTTTGCTTATTTTCTACTAGCTTTTCCCGCGGCTTCGCTCGCGTTAAATTTTATGATGACAACAAGACCCATAGCGCGACTTGTGGCGCCATCTGTTGGCCGGCAATTGCAGCGCCATCTATAGTAGTAAAAACATTTTCTCATTGGAATGACATACTTTCACGGGATAAAAAGTAGCCTATGTTGAACTCTGTACCCCTGACAATATGTGTCCAAATTTTCATAAAGATCGGCTGCTTAGTCAAACTCAAGCCATGAAGGAATAACAAACAAACTCACTTTGCGTGCAATGTTGATAAAAGTTCCCACTAAAGTTTATTTTCAAAGACATAATAAAATCACTACATAGTATAAAACAAAGTCGCTTTTTCTGTCCCTATGTCCCTTTGTCCCTTTGTCCCTTTGTCCCTTTGTATGCTTAAATCTTTAAAACTACGCAACGGATTTTGATGCGGTTTTCACCAACGGATAGCCTGGTTCATGAGGAAGGTTTATGTATAAAATTTGTCAGGATTTTATGTAAATTGGCTGAAATATAAAGATTATTGTTGGGAGTGTCGGAAAAAATCAACCGCTTGGGAGCTGTCGACGAAAACGCTGGCTAAACCCTTTGAGATATAACAAAACAAAAATTATAGGATATTCTTCTTATTTAGGTCTCCAAAAAAGTCCGCGATAGCATATATTTATCGTATACGGATAACTTACTATAAAATAAAAAGCGATTTCCGAGTAATAATGCGGAAATAGCGCCATCTAGCGTAGAATAGAAAGAACTTGAATTGGAAACCGATTTTGACGTATACAATATTAATCCTTTAACAAAACAAAAATTATAGGATATTCCTCTTATTTAGGTCTCCAAAAAAGTCCGCGATAGCATATATTTATCGTATACGGATAACTTACTATAAAATAAAAAGCGATTTCCGAGTAATAATGCGGAAATAGCGCCATCTAGCGTAGAATAGAAAGAACTTGAATTGGAAACCGATTTTGACGTATACAATATTAATCCTTATCCAGTTAACTACGTTAGTTACCTTAAGTATTTCATGTACATTATTATAAACAAAACAAAAATTATAGGATATTCCTCTTATTTAGGTCTCCAAAAAAGTCCGCGATAGCATATATTTATCGTATACGGATAACTTACTATAAAATAAAAAGCGATTTCCGAGTAATAATGCGGAAATAGCGCCATCTAGCGTAGAATAGAAAGAACTTGAATTGGAAACCGATTTTGACGTATACAATATTAATCCTTATCCAGTTAACTACGTTAGTTACCTTAAGTATTTCATGTACATTATTATAATTTTTACATCATATTATTTAAATAGATACTTTAGAAGTTATAGCAAAAAATTTACGCGCTTGCCGAAATTAGTTCAAGTTCTTTCTATTCTACGCTAGATGGCGCTATTCAAAAGCATCGCGCTATGGTTACGTTTTCATTAAATTATAAATATCGCGCGAAAATTAAAGCACTTTAAATCTATTACGCTAGGTGGCGCTGTTTAAAAATAAAATTATAGATACTTACATACTTTTAATTTGTTTATGCTTCACAATTTGAATTATTTAAAGTTAATATTTTATTTGTTTCGTGTTATAATTTTTGATACAATTTATTGTAAATAGATAGATATAGATAGACACTTACATACTCGCTTCAATTTAGTCCTTTGTTTGGGCTTATTTTAACATCTGTCGCATTTTTTATTGGTTTCGTGTTGATTTATGTTATCTTTGAGTTTTTTTAAATTATAGATACTTACATACTTTTAATTTGTTTATGCTTCACAATTTGAATTATTTAAAGTTAATATTAAGGGTGCATTTTATTTGTTTCGTGTTAAAAATTTTGATACAATTGATTGTAAATAGATAGATATGGATAGACACTTACATACTCGCTTCAATTTAGTCCTTTGTTTGGGCTTATTTTAACATCTGTCGCATTTTTTAATGGTTTCGTGTTGATTTATGTTATCTTTGAGTTTTTTTTTATTGACAGATTATAACAATTATTTAAGTTTAATTAGCAATATAAAGTACCTATTTCATGACAATTTAATCATGCCTCGACGAAAGTCTAATATAGGACGCAGTACATCTTCTGCCAAAAGAATTCGTTTGAGTCGAAGCAACGAAAATGATCAAGAGAGGGATGTTCGTTTATCGTTGGACCGTGAAAGGCATGTTTCCCAAAGAGCGCGAGAATCGTCGGTGGATCGCACAGTTCGTTTATCGTTGGACCGTGACAGTCATGTTTCCCAAAGAGCACGAGAATCGTCGGTGGATCGCAGAGTTCGTTTATCGTTGGATTGTGAAAGGCATGTTTCCCAAAGAGCCCGAGAATCGTCGGTGGATCGCACAGTTCGTTTATCGTTGGACTGTGAAAGGCATGTTTCCCAAAGAGCGCGAGAATCGTCGGTGGATCGCACAGTTCGTTTAGCGTTGGACAATGATAGACATAACGCTCAAAGAGACAGAAACGCCCGAAGATAGACAACTCCGCTTACGTAACGACCGTATTCGTTGCTGGAATCGACTTAACTACTCAATGTTTTTCACATGGACAATTGTATGTTGCCCTGTCACGTGTAACATCAAAAAAAAAAATATGTTTGTTTTTACACGAAATGACGCAGAAGTTGTCAATGTGGTATATAAAGAAATATTTTAGTATGTTAAAAAACAAACTAAAATATTTATTTATATATGTAAGTATACGACTGTTTAACACAGGCAGATAGTTATAACCCGTGCGAAGCCGGGCCGGGCCGCTAGTAAATAATAAAATACAAAGTTCGATATTACAACGCTCATGCATTTCCCTCCCTAATGTATTTCCTTCAGCTTTCTAGACTTACAGGCAGCTGCTGAAACGCATTTTAATCTCAGTTTTTTTTATACCACAAAAATGGCAAACAAGCATACGGTCGGCCAGTAAGCCGTCACCACCGTAGCCTATAGACGCTTGCAATACCGGGGCCGGGGGTATCACTCACGCGTTGCCCTCCCAACCCTCCCAACCACCCCTAGTGGAGTTCTACATTAGAGTCAAGCTATCTCTTTTTTTTTTAGTTGGACTGACAACCATAATTTAACGTGTCATTAACTTTAAAAATGTATTTATGTACTTATCAAAACAACTAAGTTTTAGTTTTGCGTCAGTCAAGCAAGAGAGTCAGGACAAAATATTTTATATATACATAATGTAATCGACCTATGTGTGATCGATCAGATGATCAGATCATTATGTTTTCAGTTATGAATCATGAATGTTGTTTAGATAATCAAATGATTTATTTAACTGTCAATGTATCATAAAGAGTTTTTGTTCTAAAGAAATGATATTAAAACTACTCAAGCAGCCAAGTGTTTGATTTGATTCGATGAATCATTTGACTTTTGTAACGTACGCAAACTCCGGCGCACCTATATCACTGGAACTGAGTTGCCCAGTCGAAAATAGATTAAAGTGCATTATTAGGCACAAGATAATTGATTTCTTATAAGTATTCTTATGTATGTACATACAATAATTTTCCTCTGTATTTTATTATTAATAGTGAAATCTAACGATTGAAGGTAAACAGGCTAATTGCTTACTTAACGATAAGCAGTGAAAATATTGCATAGTACTATGACGTAGTTTTATAGCAGACCTTGTGCCAAGAAAAGGGTAATCTTACGTTATTGTGGAAAACTTACCATGAATTTTTCAAGTCCTTGATGCCGGAGAAACTGATGCTATTGGACCGGCTGAGTTTCTTGCCAATTGTCCAAAATCGGATTTTGTTGTGGTTGTCTTCCTCGTGAAATGGATTAAGGTGTTCAGGGTAGTCGTAAATTGAGATTGTTTTACGGGGTCCAGCCATCGTCGCCATAGCACTATCACCTTTTAGATTTTTACATAATACACAAGCACATGCGACGACCACTTACAACTTTATCAGTTATCATATCACTCTGGTTAGTTATCGCTGGTTGATAACACGTTCAATCGTTTTATCGTACTTAGATAATTAGGGTGTTTGTTTTTGCGGCGAGGCGAGAGACGCGAGGCGCGGTATCGGGCAGCGTCGCGGCGTTCGGCGTCGCGGGTAAAAACATACTGCAGTGATGTTCACGGACGTCGCCAGCGGCACCGTGCGCGCCGCCCGCCTCCATAGCTTACCGCTAGTCCGCAACCGCAGCATTGCCGACGAAGCTGATGTTGACGCATCTCATACATCACATTATAATAATACCATTCGATTACACAATGAACGTCACTAATGTTATCATACGGTAGTACTTATTGATTTCCCAGTGGAAATGCGGAAATATTTCTTTTGAGAATTTTAAATAATCTGAGTTAAATTAAACTTTCTTAGTTTCATTGAGTTTAATTAATGGATAGCAATTAGGCAATGCGCAATTTAATGGTTCATGTTATGCTATTTAATCAGTGACAAATTAAATTGCTTAGTATACTATGAAATTGTCTCCTATTCAACGATGAATGCAAGACAATTTCGCAGAGATTTTAAAAGGCATTTATGATATGTTTATTATAATAATGTCGCGAAATGTATTTATATGCGATGACGCCATGCTAAGGTATACATATGACGAAATAGCGTCACATACGTGTCACGCAAAAAGGCGAAGGTCGTGTAAACTTTGGAAAATATTAATCGCCTTGAGGTAAGTATTTACATTTAGATGTGTAGTGTAACTTCATGAATTACACAATTCTATTGTTCTTCAACAATAGGTTTTACTGAAACTGGACAGCGGAATATTGATGTTATAATGATTAAAATAAGTGTCTTTTTATCTATAAGTAAGTATTAGAAATGAAGATAAAAGACCTTCAGAGTATTGATCTTGGACAATTAAATCCATGTTGTCTGACTATGGAGACACAGATACAAATTCTACAAGGGTTTCGCTCATACGTAATATCAGGGTAGGAAAAAGATAAACTAAGTCATATGGACAGGCCATATGCAGGATGCAGGCCTGCAGTAGGTACTACTCCGTATTATAAATAGGTGGTGTCCCTAGTTTTGTTTCTTCCATTCTTCAAGATTCTAACTAAAGAATAGCATAAAATCGTTGATATTTTTCATCACCTCGCTCTACATTAATACATTAAATTTCATTCCTAGAAGTTAAAAATAAACATTTTCCATTGGTCGCAATGCGCCGGACCTAATCCATAACAATGGAAAGTATTTATTATAGTTTTATGGTTTGTGTCTTAAATCTAACACGCAACTATGTAGCCCGTACCAAAATAACATTAACTAACACGCAAAGGTGATATCGATCGGTTCGCCACTCAACACACTACGCTACAACTAAACTTATACTTGACTACCATGTTACTTACTTGTTGTGTTAAGGCCTGGATTCACTTGGATTAGTGCGAGTGCAGGTGATTAGTAATTGAGGGTAAATCACCCTCAGTACCAAAAAGATAGTTTATTGTTGTAGTTTTACATTTTATATTCCCCGCAGTGCCTTCCGAACACGTGAAGAATATGCGCACTTTAGAGGACACGACTCATGACAACGAAGCATAAATATACTGCTCTACTTGCTTTAATTAAATACTCAGACGTCAAAATATGATCTTTTGTAGGCCTGTGTTTATTTGAAGTAAGTATTATCGAGGTAGTCGAACGACAAGTGTGAAGGGTCCTTAACTGAAAAATCGACAATCGATACAATTTGGACGAGGTCATCTACCTTGGGGTAGTTCGAACAACACGCTTAAGTGCTCAGACATCGGCTCTATCAAAAGTGCATTTACAGAAGTATACATGTATGCAAGTAACAAGGTATTATTGCATTGCGACATCAATTGGTCTCAATATACCCAATTCATTGACTAGGTCACTAACTAATAGACACTTGCTCAATAGTTCAATACCTTTGTGGTATACAATTTCTAACAATAAATTGTCACTCCCTCTTCCGGGGTGGCCACATTCGCACATGTGACCCAACCCTTAACGCCCCTCGCAGTGTCTGGGTCTCCCAGTGTCTGCAGTCTGCAGCCGGCCGAGGAAAGCCCGGCCGTCCACCTCTTGTTTTCACAAAGGTTGTCTCCTTGAGCGCTCCACCCCCAGCACCAGTACGGATGCAAGGGGGAGCGGATTTGTCCGCATCCCACGTACTCCAAGGTAGGAGCACGGGGAGCAGACCCACCGCGTCGGGAATTTAGCCGTCGGCAAATAATACCAGAGTTAGTTCCAGAAACTAATGAATTACTCGCCGACGTTACCAGGGTGGACCGCGTGAAGATATTCCCGATATATATATTTCCTGAATTATTCTGTTTAATCTCTACCATCAGATATTCAATTACTTCTACAGTCTGCTGAATTCAGTATTTGACGCAAGAATTATTTTTCTTTTTAATAACAATGAATCTAATATATTTTTTGTATTAAGCATTAACTAAAAGAGAAAGTAACTATTGTTGGATTGCAAACTGTATAAATAAAGTGAGGCGTAAACCAGAGCGAGGAATTAGCATTAAAAGAAGTGTGTCACGCAATCTAGATTCCACTTTATAGGTATTCGCGTTAAAATTATCTTTTTCTTTATCGAAATTACAATGATATTAACCCGAGATTTTACATTATTAGAATAATCTAATGATTCATGTAATGTGAATGGAAGCCATGAACTAACTCTGAAATATTCGGTACTACTTTTTGCACCCAATGAAAATTTCTGTGTGATCATTATATGGACTGTTTGAAATGAGGGGTGAAGGCAAAAACAGAATGGCGTCACTGCGCAAAGGTCGAGTTGAGCCTACTGTAATAAATTCATGAGTTTTGTGTTGGATTACAAACTATATATATACTACAAATAAAGCGAGACGTAAACCATATCCATTTGGGATTGCCGTTGTAAATGGTTCATAATATTTAAACACCTTTCTATATCATCATTATGGCATTCGGTAGAGATTCTTCCTGCAACGGTTGAGGTTACATTCAGTACTGTTATGAATGAACAAGAGAACCCAGGCGAAGGAAGCTGCGACTTAACTCGGAAATTGCAAACCGGACGCGCTACCACAGACGACATTGAGCACCAATCAGGTGGACCTCGGCTAAATGGCAAA
The DNA here is from genome assembly GCA_905163395.2 of Endotricha flammealis. Lineage (NCBI taxonomy): Eukaryota > Metazoa > Arthropoda > Insecta > Lepidoptera > Pyralidae > Endotricha > Endotricha flammealis. Next base: position 8,406,545 of record LR990853.1, read on the forward strand.
CGCTCATGAAGGAACACAATGCGCAATTTCGTTCGTGGGATGGTATGGTTAGCAAAAGAATATTTCAATTATTATTAAAGTTGGTTAAAAACAAAACGTATAGGTCTTTCGACACGTACTTATTTAACGATATAAGGAACATTTTTGGGATGATAGCAAGAAAATTTTGGATCACTGATAAAATTCAGATGGAAAAATGTGAATTTCTTTCCAGAGTCTTACACACGTGGACTTGTAGCATACGAATATATGTGGTGGACTGATCGATGATACTGCCTACACAAGCAATGCATAGTTGCATACACATGCATGATGGACCATACGAAGTATAAAGAAAGAAAGAAAGAAAAAATATTTATTTGGAACACTAAACAACAATAACTTAAAATTACTTATAGCTAATTGTGTCTCCACTCAGCATATGTCGTGGCACGAGTACCACGACGCTGGTTTTCTGTGGAAACGTGTTATATTATTCAGAGGTGCCCGACATCAAGCAAACAATAGCTCCTAAAATATAATATATCATAAATATATAGATAACAAACACATTATTAAATAAATACACATACAATGAAATAAATATTATTAGTATAATAAGTACCTAATATTAATATTATTAATCGTTTATTTAAAAACGTTTACTTTTGCTCTATTCAGCTTTTTGTAAATTATCATGCATAAGACTAAGTATCATGCAGTAGCTCAGTGCATAATTTAGAAACCGTTTATACACCAAAAAGAATCTAACCATCATTGTTTCATCAAAAATTAGGTTACTGGGCGTTATTGAAGGAGGCCAGGAAGGGTCGTTATTTCCGTAGACCCGGTAGTCATAGCGACTGAAGACATTTTCTGTGTCAAAAGTGTTCGTTTTGTTATCAAGGTTTATAAAAGTTTATAGGTTTAATTGTTGTTTTAAGAAAGATTTATATACAATTATGGCTGCGGTGACATCTACGCCACCAAATCTCCAGGCTCGAATCTATTATGGGCTTCGTACAGATATTCAGTAAGAAAAAATAACTATTGACAAGCCTTCAAGCCATGATTTTTAGGTCTATGTTGTATTTAGAACAATATTCGGAACTTTTTCCGTAGTCTCCGTAGAGCTGATGCCTCTGCCCTGGATGTATTTGTAGCAATATCTTACCGTTTACTCAGCTTTTCAATATTCTAAGCGATAGGAAAGAACGTAGGTTCTGCTTGACTAACATGCTATGAAAGGTGGTAGATTTCATCATTATTCTTTTGAATTTAGTCTAAGCTGTTAATAATTTATGCCAGTCAGAGTTATAAGAAATATTTTTTCGATTGCAATATTAGTATTTAAAAGTACCATAACTACTACACGCTTCCTGTTTTGCTCTACCACATATAATGTACAGGATACTAATATTAAAGTCTCCCAAGAAGATAAGATTGGTCTATTTTTGTTTCCTAGATTCAATGCACATTACTTAACGGAAGCGGATATAATTTATCCGGCAGGCGGAGTAATAGTTATCCACGATCATCTACAGAAGAAACAAAAATTTATAAGACTTCAGGACAAACACAAACCTATTAAATCCTTAGTATTGGCACCAAACAGGTTAGTCAACACAGCATGAAATTGAACTGCAATAATAGCTTGGGTTTATCTTAACATCTTGTTCGAGAAGCTTTTTAATGCAATCTATTCCTACAACGGTTACAACCTCATAACCTTTTTTTAAATACATATTGGATCCATCCAATCATTGGAATTTTAGCAATTAAAGCATGTTATTATAATTTATCTACTACTGTAAGTTTTGTCAAAGTTTATATGCTTCGCTTTAGATTATTACAGTCGTAACTCGTAACAAATGCAGAAGAAATATTTGATATTTTTATTTTATAATCATTATTTCTATAAGTACAGAAAGCGTATTATTACATAAGTAAATTAATTCCGATAAGATTAAAGACAACCATCAATCATTATGTCAGACATATCATTTTAAAGTATAGTATCAAAAACATGGTTATCTATTAACAATGAATCAACGCAGCGAGTTCATGTCATGTATCGCCTTAACGCGCTAAAAATGCATCCACACAAAATTTACATCACTGCTATTAACATTTGTCAAGCAAGAGATCGCATGTTAAATACATACGCTTGTTTTATTACTAAATTGCCCATCAAATTCCTTACCATTAAATGAATGTGTATCGTGTTATCATTCGCATATGTAGACAATACAGAAGGTGACTAATGTTTACGTTTATAGACGATGGCTCGCATTGAACGAAATAGCAGAGGAAGGTCAAAAACCCTATATAACCATCTATGATTTAACGACATACAAAAGAAGGAAGATACTCACAGTACCCTTCGAAAATTCAACTGCATCGGAATTCGCATGCCTACAGTTTACTTACGATTCTAAATACTTGGTTGCTATAACTGGAGAGCCAGATTGGTATCTGTATTGTTCAAATGTATACTAGGTCGATAAACCTTGTGAAATTGCACTAAAAGGTTTTTCTGCCACTACGAATTCAAAAATGTTGTTTGTAGCTACTTATGTTCAGGGTATAGCCTCAACTTCTCCAATTCTCTATCATGGAACTGTGATTGTCAACACAATATACTTAGTAATCTTGTGTTTCTAGGTCTAATTTTACACCTCGACAAACTACTGGAGTAAGTTTATCAATGCAAAGGTCTTTAAGTGATTGAAAACAGTTTTCTGTCACTTGAGGACACGTTAGTATAGCGTCATGTTCTCTCACTTCACTTCACTGATACGTATTTGGCGCCGGCCTTCAGATTCTTATAAATATGAACGAAATGTTTGCACGTGCTGCTCCTGCATCAGTTAGATTTGTTAAAAACATTTTATACTTATTTCATTATGTTAATTTTTAGGTGCAATGTAATCCTTCTGACGCAACATTGATTGTCATCACCGGTCCGTACACATTCCGTATCATGAACGTATCAGAAACTGTTTGGCGTCAATGGGGTTGGTGCAAAGCAGAAAATGTGAGTATACTTTACTTTTATCGAACAAACGAAAATTGTAGAGACTTCTTTCATTAAATTAAAATTTCGAGTTCACAAAAAAAGAAACGGTTCTGAGAATATTTGAGGGTTACAAAAGTACTACTCTCATTTTCATATTATGATTTGTTCTGATTGATTTGATTAGGTAGTATGTACTTGGACGAAGATTGAGATTTTATTTTCATTTACTGCAGTTGAGAATGCACTTGCTACGTGCTCATTGTTCTTATTAGACTCACAATAGGTATTTAAGATAATTTTCATTTTAATAAAGTAAACGGTTGCTTCCACTTTAATCCAGCTAAACATAACAAGTTCTATGTGGCTCACGCCTGACCGCATTATGTTCGGGACAGACAACGGTGTGATTATGGTGGTTGAGAACGGAGAACTCCGACAAAACTGCATCTTTCAAGCAATGGAAGTGATGGAAATGGGGCTTAAGAAAGTCGACACAGAGTATGTGGAACTACTCTTATTTGTTGTATTCTTATTTTTATAATGTAGGTACTTGATTAGTTTTTTTACGATTGGGCTCACACTGAATAATCAACGACAATATGTTTGATGTGAAAACAAAATGTCTATTATTAGCATGTCAAGCAGTAAAGGAATTTGGCTCCATATTTTTTTTATTGAGATGATCTAATTATGTAAAATCACGTGATTCTTATCTGTGGTCTCATATGATAAGTTCATTTATTAAAATCAGACTCAAAACACACGATGAATCATTTATAATAGATAAATATTTATTTACGAAAAGTTAAAATATTCATGAATTGTACCTAACTATTGTCTCTTTTCCAACAAGCGATCACAGTGTAAATACTAACTGGCATAATTATCTGCAAACAGGCAGTGAGCTAGGTACCCGGATAAATTTACATAGGGAAAATGCGAAAATAGACATCGGAGAGTATTTTAGGTACCTACTCGATAACATGGGGAAAATACGAATATAGTGTATGATCATTAGCTATGTATGGACAGTGATACATCCAGTCTAGTATTTTATTATTGCAGGGGCGAGGAAGCTGAGAAAGCCAGCATTACAAGTAAACAAGAAACAAGTGCTGCAGGTGGACCGAGTACGACTGTTATTGCTGACAAGGGTTATCCCGTAACAAATTTTTTGAATTTTTCAAAAGGTTCGTTTTGTCGATTTAGCTAAATTATAGACAGTTGAGAAGTTCAGTTCAGGCGCGTTGCCGTCTCGTTTATAGTCAGAACACAGATTGACAAGAAGCGGTAAAACTAGTTGTCTCAGTTCAAAGAACTGCAACTGTTTTGGAAATCACAGGTAATTTGGTCAGAAACATTAGATGGAGTTAATGGAGTAGGAAGAATCTAAATTGCCAATTACCGATAAGTATAACATGAGGTTTAATGCTAAAGATATTCCTGTTATCAGTAAATTACATAATATTAAGACGAATGCAAAAGCAAACCCATTGAAGCTAAACTCAACCGTACAATCACAATACAATGGTCGCGGGGTCGAACCCTGCGCAAGGCAAACATTTGTGTGCATAAACATGTCTGTTTGCCTTGTTCTGGGTGTTTTCTATGTATAATAAGTATTTATTTAAAAGTATTTCAGTAGGTATATTTATCAGCAATCTAGTACCCATAGTACGCTAGTACTATTATGAATTCTGTGCCCATAGCACAAGCTTAGTTGCTTAGTTTAAGACTAGATGGCGTTGTGTGATTCGTGCAAGAATATTTATTTATATATATTTACAATAACCATACCTAATATGAAATTCTAAAAAGGTTATGACAAATTTTCGTTCTTAACCGTTCATTTGCTAAAACCATGCGGAATGGCATCAATACATACTTTTTTCCAGGTTTTGCTTTCGCCTGCGGTCAGGGTTACGTGCATATGTTTGAGAAAGAAACACCACATCATTGGAGAAAGAGGAATCTCTTTAGAATATCAAAACTATCTTACAAGTTCGTAACTTTTATAACTAGCATACAAATATAATACAAACGTGTCTATATCATCATGTTTAATGCTTAATCCATCTTGATCATCTTAATCATAATCACCCACATGTAGTTTGTTGCTTAACATAGACCTCCATATAGATGTCCAGCATGACTGACTGCACCCTCATCCAAGGACTTTAGTAATAATGAGAACTTACTTTTATACTCAGACACACTCGAGAATACCCAGTTTGGTCGCATCTGGATGCTATACAGCATATAACAATTGATCCGAATCAAGAAACTCTGCTTATAACAACACTGCGAAAGCAATTGTATTATGTGAAACTGTTTGGGCAGCATATGTTGCAGGTATCATTATTATTTGTAAACTAATTAAGAAATTAAATTAACTACTTAATCAAAATCAAGTTTACTACTCAACTTTACTTTAAGGGACCATCTCCAAGAGCGAGAGAATTGCGACGAGTCCGAATAAAAATAGCTGTGGAGCTGGGGAGGCACGTTCTAAGACAATGTATAATTAGGTGACACGACGATATCGTCGCGATTCCCGCGTTCGTAGAGATGGGTCCTAATATACATAAGATGGACAGAGTTACCTTCTTATTTATAATGTGTTGTGGTTCTGATACCAAGACAACATTTTAAAATTGTCAATTTTATGAAAAATATTTAGAATCCTGAGATTGCATTTTCGGAGCTCGGTCCTGCGATGCACTACGGACGAATCAACGCACTATCGATGTGCGCTTGGAAGCCAATATTTATGACTGCCGGAGAAGAAGATAAGAGTATCAGAATCTGGAATTATATGACAGATGATGTCGAAATGATACGATTGTATCAAGAAGAAATACATTGTGTATCTTTGCACCCTACTGGTAAGAAAAACATGCGGCATGTAGTTATTATGTATATGGAAATAACAAATCGAGTTTTTTTTTTTACATTATTAATGACACTTTACACTGCTTATGGTAATAGTTAAAAAGATGTCCATTTTTCAGGTTTGTTCGCTATTGTAGGGTTTTCTGACAAATTGCGATTTATGGTGGTACTGATAGACGATTTTGAGGTCATGCGGGAATTTCCTATTAGAAATTGCAAAAGGGCGAATTTCAGTTCTAACGGACATCTTTTCGCGGCAGTCAACGGTCAAGTGATACAAGTATTTTCTTCTGTATCATTTACAAATGTGTTTAATTTAAAAGGACATAATGGAAGGGTAAATAAAGTTACATTTAAAATTTTGATATTTTTCTCATATTGGTTTTCAAATGTAACGTATTTTCAGATCACTTGCTTAGCGTGGTCAGCTAATGACTTGACATTAGTGTCTTGTGGCACAGAGGGTGCTGTTTACGAATGGAGCATGTTTTCTGGCCATCGTGTGGGAGAAGTTATACTGAAAACTAATCAATTTAATGCATGTGCTGTTAACAGGTTAGTTTTGTGAAGTAATTTATGAAGAATCTATGGGAGTTTTAAATAATTTTTAACCTGTTCCAGTATCGGAAAAGTTACTTTCGCAGTCGGCTCTGATGGAGAAATCAAGGAAATTGGAAATAACACTATCAGAAGAAATTTGGGATTGATTGGTTGTTCCTTAGACACTATTTTGTTGTCTCGTTCGGACATGATGCTTTTTATTAGCGGTGGTTTGGGAGGCATCTCCGCCGTACAGCTTCCAATGGTTGACAAGGCAATTTTTAGCGAGTTTCATATGCATAACGTTAAAGTTACCTCCATAGCCTTGGCCTACGATGACCAGACTCTGATATCAGTGGCAGAAGATGCTTCTATATGCCTGTGGCGCTTGACTAATGCTGATGGGAGAGCAATAGCTTTAGATAAAGACTTTGCATATTCTAAAGAAATTTTAATCAGCAAAAGAGATCTGCAGGAGAAAATTAACAACATAAATGTAGGTACCATATAATTAACTAACAGATTTTAAATATAACTTCTATAAAACAGATATAAAACCGGACGCTTTCATATTCATAGTTTTTTTTTATATAAGGTCAGGTGGGGTAAAATAGACTTACTTTATTGTGAATTTACCAAATCGGGTTTTATGCAGAAATTGTTTAACCTAGAGTTAAATTAAATATACAGGTATCTAAAATATAAATTAAGCTTTAAAATACTATGAAGTTTTTGCCACAAAATTAATTAAAAACAGTAATAATAAGGAAAATGTAAAACCTGTAAACTGGTAGTCTTGCCCTGCCAATCGGGGTATGACTACCAGTTAGTTTTTTTTGGTTTAAATGTTTACTTTACATATTTTTTCAAAAATAGGCACCCTCGTAAAAGGAAAACGAATATTTTGAATCGTAGGTACAACAGAAAAACCTTTCGTTTTGTAGTAATTTAAATAAATAATAAAACAGGGCAAGTACAACATATGATTTACAAAACACAGTCCGGAAACCAGACAAGGTATCTTATACTAAGCTGCCATATTAAAATAATTGTGTACAATACTTCTCAGTAGTATTCATTCGAAAAATGTTTATTACTCCTGATATACATACAGCAAATTTAGCATGTTTTATACTTACTCCGGGCTCACTGGTAGTTTTACCCCACTTGATTTTTTCGGGTTATGTTTTTTCAAAGTAAAATATTACAGAAACCTCTTTATTTTACGTTTAACGAGTTACATTATTTTAAATCCCATATCTTTATGATGCTACATGTGTCCGTGACAACTCGATAGGAACGTTCTTTTTCACAAAAAAATACAAAAATAAAACTATCTTACACCTTAACTTTTCAAATGTCCGTTTTTATTTTCGATGTGGTGGTCATATTTGTGGCAGTAGCGACTTCTACTTCTGTGTTTTAAATGGAGATATTAACCGTGTCCGCTTTATAACTAGTATATCAAAATAGAATAGGAAGGTGTACTTCTCGAGTTATCAGGCACTGGTGGTCTTGCCTTGATAGCGGCCTTACCCCAACCGACCTTACCTCATTGATATTGTATTTACATTTTTTTAGTTACTCAGCACGAGAATGAGCGAGTTGGAAACAGAACATACATATCAGCTGCGTCAAGCTGAAGCGACACAAGCTGAGAAACTGAGAGAAGTACACGAAGGTTACTGTGCAGCTATCGAAGAATTGAAAGAAAAGAATGAGGTAAATATATTTCTGCATGAGTAGAAATTAATTGATTTTAACAATAATACATTTTTGTAAATAAATTTACAGACAATGGAAAATGAACATACTCATGAAATAGGTATGATTCAACAAGATATTCAAAAACTGCGATCGGGACACGAGAGGACGTTACAAGCCATGGAGGCAGATTTTAATATCCGACTCATTAGCGAATACGACAGATATCAGGTATTTTATTATTCTCTATAGACTTGTAAGGTGTAAATGAGGAATAACTACAATAAATTATTTGTTTTTAGAATTTGGAAGACAAAACAGCCCGTATGAGGAAGGACTACGAACAAAGACTCGATGACCTGGCTGAAAGCAAAAGACAAGCTTTGAGAGAAATGAACAAGATGTTCGAAACAAGGTTAGAAGAAAAGGATCTTGTTTTACTAGAGGTAATTACATAAAATTAAATATTGTTCCATAATTATACCATCCGGCAAAGTGCAGTCAATATATTTTTCTTTAAGTATAAGATGACCAATAAGTTAACGAACATTTTATCTTTAAAACAGCTTCAAGAACAAGCGGACATGGAAACAAAAGAACATGAGACAATAAAAGCTTCAATAGAGCAAGACGCTGACCGTGAAATTATAGAAATCAGGACAGCGTATGAAGCACAACTGAAGGAAGAAAAGGATGCTAACGTGCGCTTGAAAGGAGAGACTGGACTTATGAAGAAGAAGTTGATCAGTGCTCACAAGGAAATTGATGAGTTTATGCATCAAATTGCACAGTTGAAAGGTATTGTTAATATATTAAGTATTCATATTCAGTTTATCCTACTACCAATGTGATAGAAGATGGTTTTCGCTCTCTGGTATTATGGAGGGCGGTCTAACAATATCGCTCGCTTAGCTTATAGGATTACATAGCGGACCTCGCCAATTCAAATGGATTTATGGATAACGCTAGAAAGGAGAATATTAAAAAGTATCCATACAATATACTATAATATTATAAATGTGAAAGTGTGTTTGTTTGTTTGTCTTCCCTTTACGTCGAAAGTAATGAGCGGATTGATATGATTTTTTTATTGGGGATAGTTTAAGGTCTGTAGAGTGACATAGGCAACTTTTTTCCCACGGGATAAAGATATTCCCATGGGAAAAATTATTGACATTTTCCCTTGTAACAGCTAGTAGTTTATAAATGAAAACAGTTTTTTTTTCGAGATTCGAGTTACAAACAACGTGCAACTCAAATCTCGAAAAAAGAAACTTTACATTTGATTGCTTGTTGTCAAATTGAAGATATGAGATATTTTTTAATGCGTTAATCCTGGGAAATCTGGTAGCTAAACATGATAATTTATAAGAAAGTATCAAAATGTTGATCTATTTTATTTATGACATTGAATATTTGTAGCTGAACATAAACAATTCCAAAAAGTTATATCTACGCTGGAGCGTGATGTGGCCGATTTGAAGAAAGAAATACAGGAACGGGACAACACTATACAAGACAAAGAAAAAAGAATATACGAGCTCAAGCGGAAGAAACAAGAACTTGAAAAGTATAAGTTTGTCTTAAATTTCAAGATTACAGAGCTGAAAAATCAGGTGCCTATCCTAGAATTTGACTATGTATTTTTAACATATTATTTAGGTATTCGAGAACAGACTATACTAACAATTGACCATAAAAATATGATAGATTCTACTTTTTTTGTCTTAATACTCCTAGTGTAGGTATTTAAAAAACAAACAATTTAAGTATGTGTGTCATGGTGCAGATTGAGCCTAAACAAAACACTATACGCGAATTAAGAGTTCAAATAGATGACATGGAAAATGAGGAACTGAAGTTATTAAACGTCAAACACGACCTTGGTACGACAAAAACATACGACATTCAAGTAACTAATAGTAATACTTGTGCATGCGTAGACGCAATTTATGTATACATACATTAATTTGAGTTTTATGCTACAGAGATAAAAAAAAAAGCATGCATGTTTTGCCGCTATAGAGAATAACGTTTTAGCTTTTCTTCCACACGTAGACTTGCTCACGATTCGAGCTATGCTGGTTCGCACACATAAAAATAATCGTATTTCCTTTAACTCCCATGTGTCATGGTCATGTGCGTTTTTATAGGTGTCGAAAAAATTTTAACTAGATTTTTATTATAACTAGAAAAAAATTACAGCTGTAGAATATAATTTTGTTTTGCACAGATTGCACCGTTAGAACGCGAAATTAAAGAAAAAAAGATACGTATACTCGAATTGGAGGTATCTCTCGAATCTCTCCTAAAACAAAAATCATTCCGTGGTAAATATAATTTAATTTTTACAACCATTGTGCGGTCAGTTGTAAGTTTTTTCTAGTATGTACCATAATAAATTTGCGTTGATCTCATCGTGGTTTTAGTCGCAGTAGAACTCTAATTTTCGCACTTATTGCTTAATTTGTAGAATTGTCTTTTTATTTTTAAACTAATTATGACATGGTATGATTACTACGTAGATGCGAATCATTATTATGCTTTATATACGTCTTTTTCATCCTAGTGTTATTTTGCTTTAGTCTAGGAATTGGGACCCTTCGAGTTAGATCACACGTCTTTCAAAATACAATTTGTTGAAGTATCATGTTAGCCTTAGGATGTTTTCCTTCACCATCGAGTAAGTGACAATTTAGAAACATGAATCTAATCCGATATGAACCAAGAACCAGTTGGGTAATCTTTGATGTCCACTTAGCTATTCTACCTTCTCTGTTTTGAAATTAAATATAATATAAATTTTCTAGAACTTAAAATCAATCAGCTGAATGAAAAGTTGCTATCAGCTAAAAAGGACTTCTTGAGTGAGGCAAACAGAAACCTGACGTTGAAGAATACTCTTAAAAAAATTAAAATTGATCTACACAATATGACTGCTAACTTCCAAGATCCTGCAAAACTGAAGTTAAATGTTAAAGTAAGTTTAAGTACCTATAGTCTTTTAGAAGAAGCATTTTAGTCGTGACAAGCTGGATTTCCTATAAATCCATGTCCGGTGACCACAGATTTGCAATATGCAGTGACTTCCCGAAGAAATAACTATAAGCTGTCGTGGAATTAAGATCATTCTTTCTAGTAATAAAAAACAAGGCTGTAGAATGTGCAGATACATCTTCAAAGTTACCATATTTTTATAGAGAAATGTTCAATGTGATGGAACAAAAACGATAGAGAAGGAAATATACACCTTCCATTGTCTGATGCCCATAACACAAACAAGTTCAAGCCCACCTTATCCTGTGGTCTGCGTGTTGTAAAAATACTGTGCGTACCTATAAATTACATTGAAAATGTTTCAGGTACTTTTCCACAAGTACGTAGAGGATATAGACTTTGTACGTAGTCGTATAGCTGAGGATGAAGCGATACGCGAGTTCAACAGGCAGCGAGACCACCTCGAGAAGCAGGTGGCTGGACTGAAGCAACAGTTGGCAAAGTCATTGGGTGGATCTAAAAGTGACATCGGCAAGATTATGGACGTTAGTAGACTTTTCTTCTACCTTATGTAGCTGAATAAATGTTTAAACAGGAATTAATAAAGAAACAGCAGACGAACTCGGTTTTAGTCGCGCAATCCCCAATATTCCCGCTTTCGAAGTGATTTTTGGGAGAACTTGTTTTTATTTTTGTCCTAGGTCCAATCATAGCAAAATTTATTCCTATTTTCTTTATACTTGATAGATCGACGGACAGATTGTACCTTGTGCATTTATAATATTAAATGTTGACAGCCCGGTGGCGCAGTTGGTATTTTAAAATAAATTAATAAAGAATGTTGATTTATTCATTTTAAGGAAAACAACTATTTCACACTTTGGCACCATAATACCTGCTGTTGTTAACAAGTATAACAGGTCCTGGTGTGTGGATAATTCATGGTTACATCAACATTCTCCAGTCATTATTACAGTTTTAATTGCGTACTTATGTATGTAACATACATTCTACGTCGCATCCTGGTTTCTCACCAGTGTCATTAATGATTTTGATTTATTTAATCTATAATATAATAAAAGTGTAAAAAAAGTTTGTCTGTACATTGAATATATTTCCAAAAAAATTGTTTAGGGCGATGAAGAATAAGCAATAGAACAAGAATTTCGTAAAATTTTGTTCGTCTGTTTGTATGTTTGTATGTTTGGATGTTTGTATGTTTGTATGTATGTTTGTACACGCTAATCTCAGAAACGGCTGAACCGATTTGGATGCGGTTTTCACTAATATGTGGCTAATTGCTCAACTTAACATTTAGTGTATGTTTCTTTTCAAAATTCCCACGGGAATCCGAGATATACGCAAACGAAGTTGCGAAGGTATATCAACGCACAGCCCAAACCGCTGGGTCTGGAGATTCCAAATTTGGCATGTAGGTTACTTACGACGTCTAGGGATATACAAAGAAAGGATTTTTCAAAATTCCCACGGGAAAGCGAGATATACGCAAACGAAGTTGCAAGAGGACGCACAGACCAAACCGTTGGGTCTAGAGATGCCAAATTTGGCATGTAGGGTCCTTATATAGTCCGAACCGACCGGACCGGACCGGACCGGACCGGACCGGACCGGAACGGACCGGACCGGACCCGAACGGACCGGACCGGACCCGAACGGATCAGACCTGATCGGTCCGGAAGGAACCGCACCGTACCGAGTCCGTGCCGGACCGGATCGAACCGGATCGGACCGGTTTTTTTTTCTAAAGAAATATATGTTAATTGGTATGTAGGTATCTTATCAGGACCGGACCGACCGGACCGGAGCGGACCGACTTGACCTGATCGGACCGGACTATATATATATATAAAATTCAAAGTCCTGACTGACTTAACTATACATATATCAACGCACAGCCCAAACCGGTGGGTCTAGAGATTCCAAACTTGGACTGTAGGTTCCTTACGACGGCGACGTCTAGGGGTGTACAAAGAAAGGATTTTTCGAAATTCCCACGGGAAACCGAGATATACGCAAACGAGGTTGCCAGGCTCTACCAAATTTGATATGTAGGTTCCTTACGACGTCTAGGGATGTACTAAGAAAGGATTTTTCAAAATCCCACGGGAAAGCGAGATATGCGCAAACGTAGTTGCGAGAGGACGCACAGCCCAAACCGCTGGGTCTAGAGATGCCAAATTTGTCATGTAGGGTCCATATAAGGACCGGACCGGACCGGACCGGACCGGAACGGATCAGACCTGATCGGTCCGGAAGGAACCGCACCGTACCGGGCCGTGCCGGACCGGACCGGACCGGTTTTTTTTTCTGTAGAAAAAAATGTTAATTGGTATGTAGGTTCCATATCAGGACCGGACCGACCGGACCGGATGGAACCGTACCGTACCGGGCCGTGCAGGACCGGAATTTGTTTGTTGAAGAAAAATATGCTAATTGTTACTAGGCCACGCGGGCGAAGCCGCGGGCAGAAGCTAGTTTAAACTATAGTTGCCGCGTTGCGCAGACTAATTTTATACTACTTATTTTATTTTATATCACCTGTTGTATTAATAGATTGGGACACAATGCATATTCGGCATATACCTATATTTGATAGGTTCTGGAGTCTCTAGACTATCTACCTAGAAAAGTCATCATCAAAATGATAGACTTTAGTCAGCAACACTCTTTACCAAATTCTACTACCTAATTGTGAAATGGATTGTGTATTAGAGAACCACATTGGCTGATAGACACAACGCTACTTAGTAGAATAGAGAAGACCTCGTAATAAAAGTAAGCAGAATTAAATATATTTATTTTTATCACAGGAAAATTGTACCCTTCTCACGGAAATCAACAACTTGCGTACTGAGCTCAAGTCAACTCGCACTCGATGCTTCCAAATGGAATCTATACTGGGTTTGTCAGCACGGTACATACCGCCGGCAACTGCGCGCGCTAAGCTAAAACACGTTACAGAGGACCGGCAGAAACTTGACGAGAAATTCCAAGAAAAGATTGATGTGAGTTATGGTCTTTCTTTAAAAAATTAGACCTCTAAGTGGAAAGTTGAAATGTCAAATTTATGTATTCTTATCATCTCATTGCATATCAATTAATAGCGCACAATCCAAATCATGTACGCTGGGTGTTTTTTTATGTTTAATGTATATTACAAAAAAGTATTTATGTATGAGCAATCTAGTACCCATTTTTTATTAGTTTGAGACTAGATGACGTTGTGATTCGTTCAAGAATATTAGCGCAAATTTTAAATTATATTGTATCGGTTACATGTTTCTGTTATAATAACAAATGTTATAAACAGGAAAGAGAAGAAATAATTGTCGCTTTGAAGGAAGAAAACGATCGCTTACTGGGCAAAATTCGATGTACAGAAGCGGAACGCGACACAGAAGGAGCCACCAAGCAATAACTACTAATATAATAAATTAATTAATTACAAATCGTATGCCTCAGTTTTTTATGTAGAATTCTTTGGGCCAGTTCCACATGTGTTTGATAAGTTCCTGTATCTGTCAGATAAATTGTCATTGTTTTTATGATTTTTCAATCAATTATCTGACAGGCTATCTGGAACTCATCACGCACTTGTGAAATCAGATTTTTCTAGTATTTAGTATAAGTAGTCAAGGTGACTAAGACTATGTACTTCAAAAATGTAATGAAAAACTTGAATATTTATATTAATATTTTATTTTGTAAATGCTATAACCTTGTATTTGTTCGAGTACAAAAAAGAATTGTCTGTGTAATAACTAATAAGTGTCATTTAAATGGTACATTGAAATCATACAATGAATCTCTGAAATTATAATGGAATCTATAAAGTAATTAATTCAAAACTGATTAATTGACATTAGATATACTGAATGCCAACGCTACTGGCAGTCATAAAACTTAGATCCAAACTCATACTTATTACGCCTTGTAAAACTACAGCAGATTCTTAAATTGTTCTATGACCCCATGTGTCAAGGAGCGTCGGCGTTGAGTATAGAAGATATTCATTTACAACGACTGGCCTCCTATTGAAAACCAACCAAATGAATAGGTAACAAATCAATAACTTTTACGGTGTCCTTTCAGAGGTCCAATAGATGCACGTCTATAACTTAATTAAAAAAATATTAAAATATCTCTTGTCCCATATAATATATAATTAACATAATATAATTTAAAAAAATATTACATTCATTCCAGAAGATAACCATCACCTAATATAACTATTATACACCTAACCACACAAACCATAAACACATAATTCTGACGCAACCAAAATATACTACTTATTAATAAGGAAAGTAGTATTGAAAGAGAATTGATTGCTTAGAAGACCTGGGCGCACCCTATTTTTATATAATATTTAAAGAAGAAAAGGTATAATGGCTTTGCGACCTTTAGGGTAGTCGGGGAATTCCTTCTTGTAGTTGCGATGCTTGCCGAGTGCCCATACAGCCATTTGGTAGAACCCAGCAGCGGCGAATAGGCCGGCTGTAATACAAAAAAAACATACTTTTATTTTTCAAAAGTATATTTACTTAATTGTTTTATTTTATTTTTTATGTCATACAGTAGACAAACAAGCAAGCGGGCCACCTGATGGAAAGCTGTCACCGCTGCCTATGGACATCAGTAACACCAGGGGAGCTACCAATGCGTTGTCCACCAAGGAATTTGGAGGAAAGGAAGGAAGAACGGAAGGGAGAGAAGGAGGAAAGAGGGGATAGGTAAGGAGTTGGGCTTCCGGAACTCCCACTCACCGAACGAAACGCATTGCTGCTTCACGTCGAATCATTGATATTCTGTGAGAGGGTGGTACTTCCCCGGTCGAGCTAGCCCATTTCGTAATAAGTGCTCTACCACTCCAGAAACTGTGTTCTAATTTGGTATTAAAATACTATAAGCCCCTTCGTACACAAGGCTACTCAAATATTCGATACTAATGTGTGTAGTATCCTACATTAGTATCGAGTCGCGAGTATCTAGTCGCGGACGGTCCGTACACACGACATTGAATCGCAAGACGCAAATTGCCTATTCAGTCACTGTTAACGGCCTTTCCTACAGCTACCCAAGCTTTTTCTGTAATCTCCTTTTTAGAATATTCTTTTAAGTTATAATTATATACACAAGGATATTTCTCCACCTCAGAAACAAATTTAATATTCAATAATTGCTCGGCCATCTTGGAAATTGCTGTGACTTATGTCTCGACGATCACGTCCGGCAGGTAGCGCGCGGCTGGCGCGACACGAGTCGCGGAACGAATGTCGACGACGCGACCCGTGTACGAACCTCGATGGATTTGTATGGCGGTAGTTGCTTGAAGACTAAATCGTTCAGTATCGAAGATTTGCGTAGCCTTGTGTACGAAGGGGCTTAAAACTCTACTAAGCTTATAGTCTTATATGCTTTACTAGTCTTTTATGATACTTTTTTAAAACGGTAATTTAGAAAAGAATTTGTTGAAGTAAAATAGTGAATTAACAAATAACAAAGAATTTTTTCTAATGAAAAAAAAATCCCGGTAAAAACGTAAATACCTTGTGAAAACGGTAAAAAATATACCTCTCAAATGTAAATGTGTACTGTATTTTGTTTTTCCATATTAATTTTATTACGTATGGTTTAGGATGACTTCGTGTAGGACCTAGCCTATCAGTCATAATAAAATGATTGATAAGTGATAAGGCAACGTAAGCATTCATTCCTGATACTGCAATAATGTGTCAATGTGAATTGTAAATAATATGGTGATTCTCTAGTAGTAAAATCACAAAGTAAAAGACTATTGTTTAAACAATGTCACAAACAAATCAAACGAAATGGTAATTAGAAATTATAATTAACATCTTCATGTTGTGTGGGATTCACATAGTTTCGTAATGACGAACGTGTATTAACTTTACCTACATAATAATATCATACGACACATGAAACTATATTTGTGAGCCATTCATGAATAGTCGCGTCAACTTGAGAAAGAGTTGTTGCCTGAGATAAGTTTGCTCTTTTCATCCATAGCAAAATTCATTAAAATTTTATTAAATATATAATATTAATAAAAAAAAATAAAAAAATTACCCACGCGCTATTTTAGTCATGAAAGAGACTCAGTCTTTTAAGGCTTTTAACATAAGACTCGCCTCCTTTTACACGCCTTCGCCTTAAAATATCATGCATCTGTTAGTCTTAATTAATAAGACTCAGTCAGTTAACGTAAAAGACTAGTAGACTAAAACGACTTAAACGACTAAAAGGCATAAACGACTATGCAGTCTTTTTGTAAAAAAATTGGCGTTTGAGTAAAACTAGGTAAAGTAGGTAAAAATTCTTTTTTTAGAGTTCCGTACCTCAAAAGAAAAAAACGGAACCCTTATTAGATCACTTTGTTGTCCGTCTGTCAGTCTGTTAAGACCCTTTTTCTCGGGAATGCGTGGAGGTATCAAGTTGAAATTTTAACCGTATACTCACGGTCTACGGTCTCATGAGGTTGTGAAAAAATCATAGTTTACGTAAAAAAAAGATACAGCGGTTTATTCAGCAAAAAAACGGAACGCTACGTTTTTTAGAAATCGGGTTGCCAGATTTTGAAAATGGGGAAGAAAACTGCCAAGTTTAGCTGCTAGTAGCGCTGATATCGCTTGACTCAAAACAACGTTCAAGTTATGTCAAATATCATACAAAATTTTACGTCGAATGTGAAAAATATTTTTTATAACAAAAATGCCTCGTTGTGCTGTAATTGGGGGCAATAATAATGTTAACCAACCATTCTTTTTCTAAGAATTTGCGAATGAGAAGACTTTGGGAGAAGGCTGCTACGAACAATTTGAGGTTATGTTCAGAACATTTTCTTGCATCTGATTATAAAGGCGACAGTTCTGCTATGAATAGACCATGTTGAATACATAGTTATCTTTGATCAAGAAAAGAAATATTATAAACGCGGTAATGTGGTAATTTATGCGAAGAACTAAACAAACTGACAGGTGACAGATATTTACTTCGAGTCAAGCGAGCGCAGCGACATCTGCTATTAGCTTTGCGTTTTCTTCCCCTTTGCACACAGAATGTCAATAAGTACAAAATGACATCTTGTATTGATAACAGAAGGTACTTTTATACTTTTGTAGTCGGGAGAATACCAACTCACGCCTTAGGTACTACTCTCGACTCCCCAGGCGATCAGTCGCCAGTCCTTTATGCTGTTTATGTAACGCTCAGTCTTTTACGTTAAACGACTTCGACTAGAAGGGCTAGTCTTTTGACTAAAGGTTGGGAACTAAAAGACTAGTCAGTCGTAAGTCGTCAAAAATGAGGCGAGTCTTTATTAAAAGCCTTAAAAGACGGAGTCTCTTTCATCACTACTTATGACAGTTCCAGTTACAGCCATATTATGCCATAATAAACCTCAGGCCATACCTGGCTTTCGTTTGAAAAGAAATGTAGGAATATAAATGGTCATTTGTTTTTGAAATGGTTTTAACTTATAGATTCATTGATAGAACTAATTATATTATTATAACTACTAGTATTTACGAATAATAATACTACTAGTATATAGTATAGTACTAGAAAAAGTAGACATTTTTACAGGCATATAGGCCTCTGTCTTAGGCGTGAAAGTCTGTGAATAAACGATTTAATTACTAACCGTAAGTTACTTTCAATGGTTTTGGCCAATTAACCAGTTATATACCGACAACTCATGAACAAAAGTTGCGAGTTAAAACGTTAAACAGTAGTTGTTTATGTAAATATTATTCAAAGGAAGTAAAGTTCAAATGTGATATTGCATTTACTGAATGGATATTACATATAATTATTTTTAAATGTCTATGTTATATGTGTACATAGAAGAAAATATAAATAAATAAAATTACCTCCTCACCCCAGACTGATATGAACAAATGTAATAAAAAAAATGGTGTTGCGATTAAGATAATTATTCAAGCGTCACAAATTTTCGCTGAGATGTACATTTCGCGCCACGACAGATGAGACCTGATTGATTGCTGATTTGACTTGCGCCGTAGAAGATTTCTAGTAAAAAGATATAGAAATCGTATACTGTGCAAGTCGAACTATTTTCACGTGTTACGCCACAGGTCTCATCTCTCATCGCGCGGTTTGAACAGTCTTTCGATATTTTAACAATCCATATAGTATTTGTTCAATATATAAAATAGTTAATTCATCTTATGCTAGTCAGTCGTTTATCACAATTAATTAAAACTGTGAGATTACATACCTGGTAGACATTTAGTCATCATTGTGAAGAACACCCAAGAACCCACTTCATACGTGTAGTTAGGGCAGGAAACGTAGTTGAAAAGTACGGAGAGAGGGTTGCCATCGGGCTTCGGGATACGACGAATTTTGGTGCCTGGTGGGCGGAGGTTCTTCAGCAATAGATGGATACTGAAATTACCCAACTCGCAAACCTGAAATATATTAACAGCCCTATTTAATATCGCCATTCGCATTTTACTTCTCCTCAAGAACGACAGAGACAAAATAATCAATAACTATGACCTCGCTAAATATCTTTTTAAGTAGTAAGTATTTTTAAAACTAAATATTGTCCGCGGATTTCCGCGTCTTGTTCCATATCATAGTCTTTCTGAAGAATTCGGCTATTAAATTAAAGATGAAGTGCTCGTGAGGGAGATACGCACTTTTGAACTTTTCTGATTCGTCTATATCCTAACTCTAAGCCTCTTACATCCATAAGATCCAATCTATCTTTGTAGTCATCAAAATTAATACCAAAAATCATCGAACTCGAGAGAAAACATCAAAAACAGATTTACTTTTGTATGTAGGTACAGTAATTAATAACGACAGAATGCGGCGTTTCAAGAATTTTCGAAGTTTCTAGGTCATTATTATATTGCGGACGATCGCCATTGACACGGTTTACACCAATTAATGTACCTAAAATGCGAAATATTGCAAATCATAACACAATTTATTTGTAAATTAAACTATAAATAACCAATTCACTAGCATGCATAGCGTTGACCGGCTCAATGGTCGACTGAAGACCCGAGAGCAATTTCTTTATCAAAGGTCGCAAGCTAGAATAGCGCATAGCGCAAGGGCAAATATTTGTGTGCATGACTGTTTGTCTAGACCCGCCGGGCTAACATGACAAACGCGACAAAATTTTCTCGCTCCGCTCTGCCAATAGCGTATCTCGGTTATGTCTACAGTAGACAAAACAGGCCCACCCCATGTTGTGGGTTATCGTTAGATAGGTCTCATCAAAACATTGAGGGTTTGGGAAGATCATTTTACTATACTCGTACAATGAGCCGTTTCGGAATTATTTACATTTATCGTGACAATTTTCGTTTTGCACGGTGGTCCCCCCCCCCCCCCCACCCCTCCTCTATCTCCGAAAGTTTTCTGTTTAGAAATTTGAAAAAAAAAAATAAACATGGTAGTAGTCCGTATGCTGAACGGTTTTTTTTGTTTGTTTTTTGAGATCGGCGGCTATTTAAGAAATGCCATCCGAATATAGCAATGAGAGTACAATAAAATCCTTAAGACTACTGGAAACGGGAGTGCTACTACGAAACGTAAATCCGATACTTCGGCCGAAGTATCGGAAGAATTTTAACTATGAATTACAAGGTTTTTTCATGGTTATTTTATTAATTTCTTGAATTCTATGCATGAAATACTTTGTACTTTATGATTATTTTTGTAGTTCGTTGAATTATAACCATGAAATACCTTGAATTCGACGTTTAAAATTCTTCCGATACTTCGGCCGAAGTATCGGATTTACGTTTCGTAGTAGCCCTCCGGATTCCATTACAATTCATACACCATCTTCTACGACGAATTTTCCTTTTTTTTTTCTTTTTTTTTTTGTAAAAAAAATATAAAGGGACAAATCACACAGGTTGAGCTAGCCCCAAGGTCCCGGGGTGGGGAGTTGGGATACCTCCACGCGGTCCACCCTGGTAACGTCGGCGAGTAATTCCTTAGTTTCTGGACCCAACTCTGGAATTACTTGCCGACGGCCAAATTCCCGACGCGGTGGGTCTGCTCCCCGTGCTCCTACCTTGGATGGAGTACGTGGGATGCGGACAAATCCGCTCCCCCTTGCATCCGTACTGGTGCTGGGGGTGGATCGATTGAGGAGACAACCTCGTTAAAAAACAAGAGGTGGAGCCGGCCGCGCTTGGCTCGGGCGGCTGTATGATGAGCGGTGGTGGACTCGTTCGCTCGCTGATCCTCCCCAAAAGCGTCTTCGCCCCGACTGGTGTCCGGGCCTACTCCACCCGTTGATACCGGGGGCGACCTCCGTATGGTGGAACGCGGAGGCTCTGTAGACACTGGGTCTCGCCAACCCAGACACTGCGGGGGGCGTTAAGGGTTGGGTCACATGGGCGAATGAGACCACCCTGGAAGAGGGAGTGCGCGGTGGCGCAAAGTGTCACAGAGTCCACTAAGTACGTAGTGGACGCTGTGGCACTTGGAGTGGCGCAGGAGGCGCGGTGGAGGAAGAAAACCTCGTTAAAAAATTGAAGAAGAGGGGCCGGCGGCTCGCAGAGCCCGGCCAGCGGTCGCACGTTGTTGCGACCGCAGACATGGAGGGGACCCTTGCCCAGCCGAGACGGCGAGCCGGGGAAGGCCCGTCGTCTTGAGGGGGCAATGGTCCTCGGTGTCGGCAGTGCACCTGGATGCGGTGTGCTGCTGACGGGGCGTTCCGGGGAGAGCGGGTCCGGCCAGTTTAACTTTGGCCGGACGGCCCTGGCGGGGTCGCGGATGTATCACAGTACCCGTGGCCCCGTCACTTAGGGGGCGAGTGGCATCCCGTCAGTTTTTTTGTGGTAAGTCCCACAGTCCCCACCGCATATTCCTCGGGCGGTGGGGCTGCTGCAAAGCATTTTTCTGACGATAAAAAAAAAAAAAAAAGCCCCAAGGTCTCAAAGTAAGATCGAGACTTGTGTTATGGGAAACTAACTCAACTAAACTATGTAACAAATACATACATATATAGATAAACATCCAAGACCCAGGCCAATCAGAAAAAGTTAATTTTTTCATCATGACCCAACCGGGATTCGAACCCGGGACGTCCTGGGTGGTGCTCTGGCGTGATAACCACCACCACCACGTCACGCGCCACGGAGGTCGTTAAATTTTGTATTTGATATCTTTTTAACAAACGAAAATATTGTGCATTTCAAAAAGACGTGTTTTTTTACGATGGATTACGATGGCTATCTATCGTAAAAATAAATATCTATATCTATAAGTCATCCATCATCTTCTACGACGAATTTTATTTGTTTAATTGTGCATTGCAAAAAGACACAGCGCGGACGCTGTAATTATTTCGACGTCTGCCATTGCCGAAACTCAAACGCGAAGTGAGTGGTAGGGCAGTATGTAAACACACTGCTCTCGATCATGCTGCGGTGCTGCGGCATTATTCAGGGAATTATTGCCGGCAGAGCGAGGGGCAGTGGCATGGGCTGAATGTAAACGAGGCATAACGAATGGAGAAGAAAACATATTAGTCTACATAACTATGAGCTTGCTGCACGCACATTATGGTAGAAACAGAAGCATGCATATTGGTTAAAAAGGATATAGTCTACAGATTTCGACTAACTTTCAATTTGAGTCTTGCGTCATTCTAATTCAATTGTGTAATATTATGATTGTAAGTGTATACCGCAGCTCAACAGCTACAAATAAAAGGAACCTTGAATTATTTTTTGATAAATTAGAGAAATTATTAAATAAATATCTATCTATCACTATAAACAAAAGATTGTTATTGTAGGCGATATAAACATTAACACTCTAGTAAATAGTTATGCTAATAAACCTTTTAGGAATATTAAAAACTATAATCTAGTTCAGCATATTACTCAACCTACAAGGAATTTATCGTGCCTAGATCACATATTTAGCTATGTAAATGGCGCACAGGGTATTGTCCTGCCACTAGCGCTATCAGACCATGATATTGCACAGTTACTCGTTTTAAAACCAAAAGAAAGCCAATTATAGCAAAAAAATCCATATGTTTAAGAGATGCTACTCCGAAGAGTACATTTTAATGTTTAAAAAATACCTAAGAAGTCTTTCGTTTGCTGAGGTTTACAACGAAACTAATACAAACCAAGCTTTTAATAATTTTCATGACTGGTATTGTTTATTATATAAATTACTAGTTGTACCCGCGTGGGTAGCTGGTACCCGCGACTTCGTCTGCTCAGGATTAGTACTTTGAGTAGTTTATTTTCTTTTCCAAGGTCCTATCCTATCTATCTTTATACCAAAATCCATCAAAATCGGTTCTGCGGTTTAGTCGTGTAGGCGTAACAGACAGAGTTACTTTGAGAGATACATGTTTAAAAATGGAAGAGAAAGGGAGACATTACGTGGTGGAAGATCCACCCTGGGTGGAAGGTCATTGCCACGGCGCGAATGTTCATTACATCCACCGTGCCTGGGTGTAGTAAAGAACTCCTGGGTGTAAAGAACTACTCTTGAGTAGTCTTGCGTACTCTTGATTACTCTGGCGTACTCTTGCATACTGTGCTGTGGCGTACTCATGCGTATTCTCGCTTATTGTGCGTACTCTTGCGTACTCTGGCGTACTGTTGCGTACTCATGCGTATTCTTGCTTACTATGGCGTACTCTTCCGTACTCTGGCGTACTCTTGCGTACTGTGGCGTATACATGCGTATTCTTGCGTACTGTGGCTTACTCTGGCTTACTCTTGCGTACTGTGGCGTATTCATGCGTACTCTGGCACCTGCGATAATACACGACACGTACAGTCCTATTATTCCTGTTCCCGTGGGAATTCAATAACATCCCGTCTCTGTCGTTGTCAACATCATAAAGAGAACCTCTATACAAAATTTCAGCTTTCTAGGTTGAGCGCCTGCTATAATACAATGTGCAGTCCTATTACTCCCGTTCCCGTGGGAAGTCTATAAAATTGCCGTCTATGTCCTTGTCAACATCTTATAGGGAACCTCTACACAAAATTCCAGCTTTCTAAAGTTGAGCGTCTGCGATAATACACTTAAAGTTCTATTACTCCCTTTCCCGTGTGAATTCTATAAAACCCTATCTTTATCCTTGTCCACATCATAAAGGGAACCTCCATACAAAATTTCAGCTTTCTAGGTTGAGCGCCTGCGATAATACAATTACAGTCCTATTACTCCCTTTCCCGTGGGAATTCTATAAAACCCCATATTCTTGTCAACATCATAAAGGGAACCTCTTTACAAAATTTCAGCTTTCTAGGTTGAGCGCATGCGATAATACAATTACAGTCCTATTACTCCCTTTCCCGTGGGAATTCTATAAAACCCCATATTTATTCTTGTCAACATCATAAAGAGAACCTCTATACAAAATTTCAGCTTTCTAGGTTGAGCGCCTGCGATAATCATTGACCTCCCACAATATTAGAGGTCAGACTTAAGTGGACGGATGTTTCTGAGCGACGATCACTGACCAGTTGACCCGTGGAGATACATTTTGTTCCGATAGTTTTGATATTTTATATAATCATCCTGCTTTCCCGTGGGAATTTTGAAATGTATGATACTTAAAAACCATCCTCTTGAATCACTCTTATCTATTTAAAAAAACCGCATCAAAATCCGTTGCGTAGTTTTAAAGATTTAAGCATACATAGGGACACACAGATAGCAAAAGCGACTTGATTTTATACTATGTAAAGAAAAGATAAAGATGCTTTCCTGTCTGTTATAATAGATCAAATCAAATCAACACTGGATATCAAAAGGGATTAAAAAAAGCTGTGTAACAAATAGGTCTCATCGGCTTAACTATTACAAAAATAAGACTTGCACTGAGAAAAATAAATACCAAACCTACTCTTCATTATTTAAAAAATGTATTTTGCTTGCAAACTTTCTACCATCGAACTGCTCGTCACCGGCGGGGAATCCAACCTCACACACTAGAACCAAAATGGTCGCGTACTGCGCGGTTTCAGAGGAGTTTCCTCCCGCGAACGCTGAGGCTGTGGAATGAGATCCCCGCCGAGGTCTTTTCTTTAGATTATAACATGGGGTTCTTCAAAAGGGGCATTAAAAGATTTTTACAAGGTCGGTAACGCGCGAGTGATACTCCCGGTGTTGCAAGCGTCCATAGGCTACGGTGACCGCTCACCATCAGGCGGACCGTAAGCTTGTTTGCCACCTTTGTGGTATAAAAAAAAAACAAAAAAAAAAAAAATAAAAAATAAAATAAAAAAAAAAAAACAACAAATATACAGGGTGACCGGTAATATGTTGCATTCCTTGCAAGGGGTTAAAGAAGAGCTCATTTGCAACTTATTTAGTCATATGACACTATGTCCGAAACTTGGTCATTTCTGAGTAATTCGAGTTTTAAGGATTCTAATCAAAATATCCCGATTTCGAGTTACAAAGTACCATTGTAGTGACTTATTACCATTTTTTTTTATTCTTTTGTTGTTTTCTGGTAGGTAAAGAACAACAGCATCACTTAGAATCAAAATAAGCTAGAAAAGAATGTTATTTTTTAATTTAAGACTAAAAACCTTAGCTACATTTTACAAAAAAAAATATGTTCAAGCTCAAAGAATAATTATTTTAAAGAAAAAAATGTGTGGGATGTCGCGTACAAATTACGTAATTAAATTCCTCAATTCATTAGCCATTCAAAAAGGTACAGGTGTCAACAAAAAACTTCGAGGGTTATTCACTACCCTGACAAGAAAGATCAAATCCGATTTTCTCAGTTTTCAAGTCACAATCCCAATGTACCGTTGTAGTGACTTATAAGGAATTTTGTTTATTCTGTTGTTGTTTTCTGATAGGTAAATAAGAACAGCATCACTTAAAACCAAAATAAGCTAGAATAGAATGTAATTTTTCATTTAAGACTAAAAACTCTTAGTTAAAACTTAAATAATTAGATTTTCTTAAAAATACAGTTTCAACAAAAAAAAAATCGAAGCTTACTTACTACCCAGTCCAGATATTTTTTTAAACATTTTTTTTTATAAATCTTGTTCAAATTGTGAGCCACGTTTCCTAATACAAGCTCGAAGTCTTTTTCTGATTTCTGTTTTCGTCACCCTTGTTGTAAGACTTCGTCGAATGTCTTGTGCTGCTCTCTCAATCCGCTCACGGAGCTCTTCTTCGGTGTTGACAGGGGTGACGTAGACGAGATCTTTCATGTAACCCCAAAGAAAAAAATCACACGGCGTTAGATCGGGGCTTCTCGCAGGCCAAGGAATTGGTCGAAACAACGAAATGGAAATTCTTCATTTAACCATTGGCGTACACCGAGCCGAAAGTGAGCTGGACAACCATCGTGCTGATAAATAAGGTGTCTTCTAGTAGCTAAAGGGACACCGTCCAATAAAAGGTTCAAGTCGTTCCTTAAAAAAAATTCGTAGGTCTCCCCATTTAAATTTTGAGGAAAAAAGTGTGGTCCAATCAATTGTCCGTTAATTATCCCCATCCACACGTTCACAGAAAACCTTCTTTGATGCGCTCTTTCCTTTTTCATCCTAGGGTTATCTCCTTTTCTTTCCCAATAATGTAAATTGTGATAATTTGTAATTCCATCACGGTCAAACTTAAGACTCATCGGTCCACAATATTTTTTCCAAAAAATGTGTATCTTCTATTTCAGCGTTTATCATAAAACGACAGAACTCCATTCTTCGGATTGGATCTCCTTCGTCTAGTGCCTGAACCGGTGTGTAGTGGTAAGGATGCAAGCGCGCTATATGTAAGGTAAACCAAACTTTCCATTGCGTTAATCCAAGACGTCTAGCCGCAGTCCTTGTAGAGATCGTTGGATCCCTAAGAAACAAATTTAGTATTTCATCTTCATCTTCAGGAAGATTAACACGGGGCCTCCCTGCATCACGACTTCGTCTTTCAAAATGACCGGTTTCACGGGCGCGTTGAAACGCCGATGAAAATACTCTGACGTTTGGTACACGTCGGTGAGGAAAACGTAACATGTACGCTCTTTGTGCTTCTGCAGCGTTGCCGTTACAAAATCCATAAATGAACAGAATGTCTGTGTATTCTTCATTACTGAAAAATGAACAGAATGTCTGTGTATTCTTCATTACTGAATGCTGACATTGTAAGGTTTAATGAAGAAAAACGTAGTAAGAAAGAATGTCACGATAGATCTGTACTCAGAAGAAAGATGAAACTAACTGTTCCTGATAACCAAAAGTTCAACTGCCAAACATGTCCTTCTTGTCAATTGTCTCTAATTATTAATTTTTATTGTTTATTAGCTATTCAAAAAGGTGCAGGTGTCAACACAAAATTGCAAGGATAATTTATTACTTTAACAATAAAAGAGGTGCCGCTTTATGCAATCACAAGCACAAAACGCCACCAACTGTTGTTGTTTAAATTCCGTATAAATCACTACAACGGTACATTGGGATTGTGACTTGAAAACTGAGAAAATCGGATTTGATCTTTCTTGTCAGGGTAGTGAATAACCCTCAAAGTTTTTTGTTGACACCTGTACCTTTTTGAATGGCTAATGAATTGAGGAATTTAATTACGTACTTTGTACGCGACATCCCATACATTTTTTTCTTTAAATTAATTATTCTTTGAGCTTGAACATATTTTTTTTGTAAAATGTAGCTTAGGTTTTTAGTCTTAAATGAAAAAATAACATTCTTTTCTAGCTTATTTTGATTCTAAGTGATGTTGTTGTTCTTTACCTACCAGAAAACAACAAAAGAATAAAAAAAAATTGGTAATAAGTCACTACAATGGTACTTTGTAACTCGAAATCGGGATATTTTGATTAAAATCCCTAAAACTCGAATTACTCAGAAATGACCAAGTTTCGGACATAGTGTCATATGACTAAATAAGTTGCAAATGAGCTCTACTTTAACCCCTTGCAAGGAATGCACCCTGTATATTAAAAAATAAAAATACTTGTAAAGCCACTTGGAATATAATACATACAAAGACAAATACCAAATTAGATAACAGTTATAATATGGAAAATATTGAATATTATAATGATATAATAATTAATAGCCCTAATAAAATTGCTACCACATTTAATGACCATCATAAAAATTTATTAAATAAATATAATGATAATTTAATTTATGAATCACCTACTACTAAGTAATTACTTAAAATGTTCATCTATGATGGAATTCCATCTATATTCATCTATGGGATTCAGATAGATGGAATTCCATCTATCTGAATACCATAGAAGAATATGATATTTATAAAAAAAATTGTCTAAGTAGCACTAACTCTTGACTTGTTATGACCATGTATGTACTTTTTTTCGGGACAAGCCCACCACACATTTCCACCACTGTGTCTCCTGTGTAGCCAGGATCAACAACGGCGACCTCAGATAGACAATAACGACGACCATGTATGTACTAAGGTCCTTAAGGCATGTACCGAGGAGATAGGATCTATTTTAACTTTTTTGGTAAACTTATCGATGTCTACTAGTATTTTTCCTGACAGATTAAAGGATTCTGTGGTAAAGCCCCTATATAAAAAAACCGGGCAAGTACGCGTCGGGCCTCGCACAATGTACGGTTCCGTATTTGCTGTGCTTTGATTGCCTTCAGTTGAGTCCAATATAAAATTCTATCACATTTGTAAGTTCTCTACTCTTCTCTTCCTAGTGTACATAAATAATATTCCTGACTTGATAAAGCATCGATGCATCTTATAGTGCTACAAAGGTCTTTATGAACGTGGCCGAAATTGGAACTACAACTCCCGTTCATAATGTATGTCACTTTTCGACAGTTCCCCTTTGACAAAATGTATGAAAATATGCCACAATAACACCTACAAACGTCACTCACGTTCATAAACATCCTTGAACATCTGTATTCGCAGATGACATTTCTCTTATAATTACAACTGATAAAAATTTGACATAGAAAGAGCATTTATATGACATTAATAATACATTGAATATAGGTAATTATAAATTGGCTAAATAAAAATAATTTATTAATTAATATTAACAAAACTAATTATATAAATTTTAATAATATATCTCATGAATCATTAAACATAAATCATAAGGGTATAAAAGTCAATGGTATAAATGAACCAAAATTTTTAGGTGTAGATCTTGATCATAATTTAGATTGGAAACATAAAATTGAAACAGTATGCAATAAGAATAAAAGATTTACCTATGCCTTATATAAATTAAATAAAGTAGCAAAATGCTGCCCAAATTGCATACTTTGCTTACATTGAGTCTATTCTACGGTATGGCCTTATCATTTGGGGAAATAGCACTGACATAAATAAAACATTTGTCGCCGCCTTGTTTGTATATCTTAGAAATCTCTCAAACAAAACCACCATTGTCGGCTGAATGAGATGAGCTTTATGGTGTAATAAAAACTGAACCTAATATGTATGTACACCAGTCAAGAGCAAATAAAAAATATTTCTATTTCACGCTCAAATTGCTGAGCCAATTTTTACGATATTTGGTATAGAGGTAGCTGATGATACCTTGGTTGAATTAACACATAGGGTACTTTTTATCCCGAAAATTATGCGATTCTCGTAGGATTTGGTCAAAAGGTGTCAAAAGTCCAATAGTCAATGGCGCTTTGTAAAGTAGATGGCGCTGCTGTGCATAAATACACTCAAACGAAGTTGCTAGTATTATAGAAAACGTAATAAGATTGGCTGGGTATCAATTTTTTGCAGTTCGTCCGCGTGATCCAAGTCAATCTAAAATATAAAACATCTATGCAAGTGTTGATAATCATGCATGCGTGATTTCTTTGCATGCGTAAGTTATGAGTTGCGAGTCTGTCTGTTTGCCTAACTTGGCACAAATTACATAATGATTGTTACACCTTATGCATAGCTGGTAAGTCAAATACTTAACTAATGCTAACTTATGTGCTATTATAATACTGGTGGCACTGGTCATAATCATAATCATTTATTCCTTAACAATTCACATCGTATTGGAAATTTTCATTAAAAATAACAATATTTTTATACAATAGGCTAATCACGAATAATAGTATTAATAATTGATTGAATTTTTACATTTAAAAAATAAATCAGTGATAAATAAAAATAATAAAAAATTGGTACTTAAATTTTGCTGGACAGTACACTGATAGTATGCACCGCTATGATGTCAACCCCTGTACATCTGTTACGTTTTATGACCCCGCCATTAACTTTCCAAAAATTCGTTTAGTGTATAAAAGCATTTTTTCAATAGATATTGCTTCAGTGTACTTCCAAACTGTTTTGTGTATAATAATAGTTTCATATCCGTTGGCAACTTATTGAAGCATCTTATTGTTTGATAACAAGCGCTATGTTTCACCACCTGTAGATGTGGAACCATTCCAGACACAAAGTTTTTTCGTCGCGTTTTTTCTCGCGATTGTCGTTCCTCGTAGGTCTCATATTCATGGATGTGTTTGGCAAAATGTGTCAATAGTACCAATATGTATAGGCTTGGAACGGTTAGAATACCCAAGCTGATGAAATAGCTCCTACATGAGTCTTGTTGACGAATCCGTGTCATAGTTCTGATCGCTCTCTTTTGCAGCACAAATGCCTTTTGCATATTATAATTGTAACTTGCGCCCCAGAACAATATACTGTATCTTAGTTTTGACTCTATTAAGGCGTAGTATACCAATTTAAGGTGACTAATATCTACTTCGTCTCGTAAGCTTCTAAGTACGTAGCACGCAGAACTTATTTTGCCTTCTATTTCATTTAGCTCACATTTCCAATTTAATGAATTGTTAATGTGAACACCAAGAAACTTAACAGTCTCAACTACAGGCAGTTTATTATTATTTAAAGAGATATCGATTCTATCTTTAATTTGTCTGTTGTTTCCAAATAACATTAAATTGGTTTTAGTAGCATTTAGTATAAGATTGTTTGCAACAAACCAATCTTGTAAAAATTTTAGTCCCTTATTCACTGATTCGTTAAGACCGATTAAATCATCAGCTGATATTATTGCATTGGTATCATCAGCATACAACGTTAATTCAATGCATCCAGGGGCAGCGCAGTAAGCAAATTCTATCAGATCATTCATAAAGATTGTGAAAAGTACTGGGCCCAAGATACTGCCCTGTGGTACACCTCTTTTTATGGTCATAAGTTTTGACTTGTACGCTTTTTCACATTTATTCTTATCTATGGAAGTAATTTGAACGAACATTCGTCTATTTTGCAGATACGAATAGAACAACTGTAGTGGTCAACAACAACACATGATTTACAGTATCAAACGCAGAGCTGAGATCTAAAAATACACCGATAGTTTTTTTCTTAACTAAATAACATGTCACAATAAAATTATCGCCGAGTAGTTTTTGTAAATGTTTTCTAACTCCGTAACCCGTTTGATCAGCTAGTATCAATAGCCTCTGTTTCACAGTGGATGCCTGACAGTTAGCGACATCTCTCGTGGCGTGGACCTTATCATCATTATTGGTTGGATTCGTTAAGTTTATTTTAGACGCCATCTTCTTTTTCTGAATATCACCTGCCTTGGCTGCTGGTGTTGCAGTAGATTGGTTTGGTTTTTCTTTGGAATTAATATATATTATGTTCTCTGAAGTTCCACATGAAATAGCTTCTTTCTCAAACAAACGTTGCTTTTGTGGTCTGCCGCTTCCCAATGGAGTGGACATGTGTGGCCCAGTGGTTTTGAGACTTGAGTTAATGTTATCTATACCTACTGACTTGTATATTTTTATAACTTTATTTTGTTCTGCGATTTTATTTTGTAGTTGTTTATTTATAATGTTTAAGTTTTCTATCTCCTTGTGTGCTATGTCCAGTTCTAGTTGGATTCTACAATTTTTTTCATTCAATTCAGCTACCGTTGAGTTAGTAGAAATGTCAGGTTGACTGTAGCACGTTTTCTCACAGCAATTTATTATTGATAAGTCCGGTAACGATGAACGTTTGTTTTGCTTTCGTAATGTGACATATTCATAGACACTATCAGTGTAAGCGTCTTCTGGCAAACGCTCGAATGAGTTTTGAGTTGGAATGTTGATTTGGTATTCCGAGTCTTCACCTGAATTTGCCATGTTTTAATATTTGACTGGTTATACAGTTATGATTATTTTGGTTTTAACGATTTTGGTTTGTTGGAGCGCCCCCTAGAGTTGAAATATTTTTCATCAGCAGTTTGGTATATTTCTCTTAGAAGTACTATACTTCAAATCTTGATATTACAATCAAACATTTGAAGATAAAAATCTCCTTGTAAAATCATGCGTGCATGCTGAGGATCGAACTCGGGCCCTCGGGAGAGCACGGTTCAAAACGAGGCGTGTTAGCAATCAGCGCCAACAGTTCATTGCTAATTATTGATGAAAATCACAATCGTATTGCAGTTCAAAGGAGAGTTGTTGTCCGTTAGTTTTTATTTTAACAAATTACCGTCAAAAACACTTTCACTTGTTAATATTTGCCACTTTATTAGAAATGTTATTGTTTAATTAAATTACGATTTATTTTGTTAAACATAGAGTATGTATTTATTTATTTTTAAGCAAATTATATGTTAAAGTGATTGCTTTAGAATGTTTGTCACTTATGCATTTCACAATGACACTTTATAGATTTAAAATGGAGCTTTTTTAGTGCACAAAATAACACAGTGTAAAGTTTTACGTAACACTTTGCTTATATTCTTGCTGTTTATTTATTTATTTTTAATTGTTCTTTAGTAATTTTGTTAACACAAATTCTCACTTTCCAAGAACCTTTATTTTTAAGTCAATCTTTATTATTTCTTGTAGATAACACTTTCACTTATGTATTATGTCACTATCAACTTTTATTTAATATTTTTATACTAGAAAACGATGTAGAATTATTTTTACATTTTAATTATGCGGAGCTCAATGATTACTTGGCGGCAGCGCCATCTATCTCATAACCTTCTATCTCATAAAGTTCTACCGCAAATACCAGAGTAGAACAAACAGCTCATCACGTTCTGTGGGAGTGTGATCTTTGGCATGACGAACGCGTAATCGGTAAGTTACGTTATCGTTAATAAACGGTAAGTTAGTATGTAACTTAGTAAAGTACCTATAGTACCTAAGTACTTCGGGACTATTAACTTGTATGTATTTAAGTGACTGAATGGGTTGGACAGAAATACTCATTGAGATTGACACTTGCTCTTTTGTAATTTATTATCCCACCAAAAACATTCTGTAAATAACTAGCCAAATCTCGATGGAGCTGCTTGTTTATCTCTAAAAAGTAATGAAATCTAGACAAAGTCGTGCAAAGTCTAAGGTTCCTTACTGCGATTTCTTTATTATTATAGTTAATGTTGTGTGACTCAAAAAAAAAAAAAAATCAAAATCATTTATTGACCCAAAAATAACCTGTTACAAAGTAATAGTAATAACCCTGGTCCCCACACTAGGATTCCCTGTGTTGTGGGTAACCAGTCTCTTCCCTAGTTTTTAGTTATATTTAACAAAACAACAAATTACCACAAGTTCAACATAACATGTAGGTAGTATCATAAATAGAAACAAAAAACAAAAATCAAGGTAGGAATACAAAGAGTAACAATAACGATTTGAGTGGTGCGAGTATTAATTTTGTTATTTTATATTTGTTAATAATACCGTCATCAGCGCATACGGCTGACTTCGGTTTGGACGCTGCTGTGATATTCTCGTCAATGTCGATGCATTTGCTACCAGAGAAGTACACATTAGAAATACACAATAAATATTTTTTATAATCTAATAACAAAAATTGTCTAAGGATGTATGTGAATATGTGTGTGTATGTGTTTGTGTGTTTGTGTGTGTGTGTGTGTGTGTGTGTGTGTGTGTTTGTGTGTGTGTTTGCTCAAAAATATAATTCAATTTCAATTTAAATTAATGGATGGATAATTTTTTCGGTGCCGTGGTAGTCTAGAGTACGTAGCCATTTAACAACAATTTTTTTACAAGGATATCTTGGCGAGTTGCAAATATTCAGAATTTTGTTCACACGATTATAGATAAAAGGCGCCATATGAAAGAAAAATCGACTTGCAAAAAGTGTTCTCGTAATTGGAGCTAACCATTTTGGTTGACTCCGTCTTGAACTGTAAGGTTTTTCTTTGAGAAGGAATGACGTTCTGTGAAATTTCAGAATTATTGAAATAATGTAAGTTTGTCTTACTCTAGGGACTAAAAAGGTTTCATATAGGAGATCCGTAGGAAAACGAATTGGTTTGCGATATGCCACTTTGAGGATAGAACGTTGTGCTCGTTCGAGTTTAATCATTAGGGATTTACATGCGGCTCCCCAAGAAATTATGCAATATGCAATAATGGACTCGCATAAAGAGTTGTAAACAAGATTAATAGTTTCTTTGCTTGCGGTTGATCTAAGTTTGCGAAATATGTGGGTGAGTTTTCTTATTCGAATACACGTAGATTCAATGTGCTTTGCCCAAGTTAGTTTACTATCAAGAGTTATGCCGAGATACTTTGTAAACTCGACTTCCTCCAGTATGATGCAAGAACAATTATTAG
This sequence comes from Endotricha flammealis, assembly GCA_905163395.2. Taxonomy (NCBI): domain Eukaryota; kingdom Metazoa; phylum Arthropoda; class Insecta; order Lepidoptera; family Pyralidae; genus Endotricha; species Endotricha flammealis. The sequence goes on from LR990853.1 coordinate 8,441,318, forward strand.
TAGTAAAGTCGGGACCGGTACATGTATGCAGTTTTATACGAGGAGGATTTTTGGGGGCAGTGCGGTTAGATATTTTGAAATTTATATATTTTGTTTTGGAAGTATTCATAGTCAAAAGATTCTTTTGTTTCCACAACCACAAGGCTACTTTCCCAAGTCCCTCTTGCGCCACCTCGGCACATTCCTTCCAAGTCTCAGCAAAGAAAAGTATAGCAGTGTCATCTGCATATGTGTATATTTTTGCCTGTCTGATATTCATTTTGCAGAGGTCATTGATGTAGATAAGGAAAAGGGTCGGACCGAGCACGCTACCCTGTGGCACACCAAAATCAACAGTAAGGTAGTCACTGAGCTGGTGATCTACTTGAACTCGCTGTGTACGATCGCTTAAGTATGAGGTGAACCATTGCAATGCTATACCTCGAATTCCAATGACTTCCATTTTTTTGAGTAGAATAGCGCGTGACACTGTGTCAAAGGCTTTTGCCAGGTCGATGAAAACACCAGTGCAGCAGAGTTTTTTATCAAGATTTCTCGCAATATTATCTACCAGATCAGTTACCGCATCTTCAGTGGAAATCCTTTTTCTGAAACCAAATTGATTTTCAGCTAAATAATCTCCATGTTCTAAATAAGATAGTAATCTTCTGTTAACGATTTTTTCAATAACTTTGGACACTGCAGTCAGCAATGAAATCGGCCGATAGTTACAGGGCTCTTTTTTGTCACCTGCTTTGTAGATGGGGCATACATTTGCAACTTTCATATCTTTAGGAACTTTACCAGTTGTAAAACTCAAGTTACATATATGCACCAATGGTTCAGCTATATACAGTTTATTTTGTATTAGTACTCTGTTTGAGATGCAATCAAAACCAGGCGCTGGCATTCGTGTCATGGAGTTAATAGTACTAATAATTTCTTCTCGGCAAGTAGGTGACATGAAAAAGGATTTGACAGGTGATATGTCATCATTCGTCCGTATTTCATTCGCAAGTTCAAGTTCGGTTTTGTTTAACTGACTAAGTATATTATCAGCCAGGTCTTTTCCTACGTTTGAGAAGTATTTGTTTACTTTATTCAAGGAGTTTATTGGGCTAGGTTCATTACTCAAAAGTTCCAGATTTGTACTTTTTTTAGCATCTATATTACAAATACTCTTAACAACTTGCCAGGTCTTTTTAATGTTCCCTTTATTATCATTGAGCAGCTTTTTTTCATAGTCTTCTTTTAGGTTTTTTATAATATCATTGCAAAAATTTCTGTAACGTTTGTATTTGTTTTGTATATCAATGTCATTCGGGTATTTTTTTGCTTTTTGGTGTAATTTGTCCCTTTTCCTAGCACATTTTAAAATACCAGGAGTCATCCAAGGAAGTTTAATAACGCTAGCATTTGATTGGGTGTGCTTTATTGTGGTATGTCTATTTATTAATGTCTTGATGTTGTCAGTAAAAATTTTTAGGGCATAATCAGCATCCGTCTGTTCAAGTACAGCATTCCAATTATTCGTTTTAATTTCATCGGATAAGGCTGTGTAGTTAATTTTTGTTGTTGTACGACGGGTGTTTGGTTTGTTTTTTGATTTATGAATACTGCAGATAACTGTGTCATGGTCAGTAATATCCGATGCGCAGACAACAACGTCTGTCTCTCTGACTGTTTTAACGAACATATGATCCAGACTAGTCCGGTCATGTGTTGGATAGTTGTGGCCAGAAACGTACCCATAGTGAGTCATGAGATTCAGGTAATCATCTACACATTTTACGTAATTTGATTTTGGACAGATGTCAATATTAAGATCACCTGTTATAATGCAAGTGTCGTTCTTATATTTATTTATTGCATCTTCTAAAGAAATCATAAAATTATCAAGTGATTTAAAGGAAGGTGATCTATATATAGCTATAATACTAAAACCATGGTTAGTTTGTATGACAAGGCAATTTGCATCTCTGAAAGAGGGTTCAATTATGTTTACAGTGAGACCTATCTTTGTAAAAACAGCTAGTCCGTCATTCTGATTGAGATAATGCTTGGAGCAGTGATAGTTATAGTTATTCAAGTAAAAATCGGGTGAGTAGTCACTAAGTCGGCATTCAGTTAATATTATAACATCCGGCATGAATTTTAATCTTTTCAGACTTGGCGGTTGAAGGGTAAAAGTAGAAGTGGAGGCATTCTCCCAGCAGTGGGACGCTATAGGCTAGATTAAATTAGAAGATGTGTCCCACTACGCTGGATTTTTGCAATGACTGTCGATTTTTTTATGTATTAATAGTAGAAGGGGGCATTACCATATTTCTAATACAGCTGAGACCACTGAGGGTTCTTCATTCGATACTTTGGACCTTCGATTTTGACATCAAATGAAGCGGCCCACCAAGTTGAATATTAAAGGCGGTATGTCGATCTCTAATAGTTTGGTTGGGCTCTTGTGTGTTCTATTCAGGGTCACCAGGTACTCCAGATCTTCGATTGTCCTAGTTTTTATAGTTTTCCCTTTATGTGGTATTAAACCCTAACTCTGTACCAAATTTCAGCTCTCTGAGTTTATGGGAAGTACTAGTTCTATTCTGATGATCATGAGTGTCATAAATGCGAAACTTTGATTTCGCTTAACTTCGGAACTAAATGATCTACAGACTTGAAATTTTGGATTTTAAGTATGTGATTATAGCTTACTGGATGACGAAAATTTCTGTGTTCTGGTCTTATCTTATCTAGAGGTTCTCAAATAGGGGCCTGAAAATGCGGCGAAATAGTTCCAGTAAAGGATGATACGGCAGTGTTTGCTTCGCGCTCGACTTGGCGGGGGCACTGCCGTGCCCTCAAATTATCTTTATTATTTTATTATTCTGGTTTTCCTAAGGTCTTTTTAATTGTCTGGGTACTGCATTGTTTCCGTTCCAAAGGTAATTTCGAAAGTTATAATTAAGGCTAATTTATAAAGTTATAAGAAGTATCAAGTAACAATAATTTTCCACTGATGCAGAGTTGGACAGAGCATAGTGCAGCGTATCATGATATGACCAATCACAATGCCAGAAAATGCACGAGCAGAGATTTCAATTATTATAATTGGTCAATTCACAATAGGAAATGCACCCTTATCCCACCCATTATCTTGTAGCAATGAAATGCGGGAAATACTTAACATGACCAATTTTTTATCTATTACTAGTTTTGATCGCCATTTAATTCAATAAATATGAATTAATAGATGATATACAAATTAAGAGAAAATATGTAAATTACTTACAACAAATCCTGCTAGTCCAGTGTAGAAGTAAAAGCTGGATGGTGCAGTGTAAAGAGGGTGGTTAACATGGAATGCCACATATAGGGTGAACAGCCAATAATAGGAGCAGTTCTTGAATAAGTTACGTAATGGCATAGTTCCATGTGAGAACCGATGTACAAATAAAGTTTCTAATATTCTTTTCAAGTAATGAGCAGACCAGCATACCGCTGCCACACTGCAAAGCAAAAGTTTATTATACATAAAATCATAATAACTCTTCCGTTTCATAATTTCCCAATGACCATTTATTTAAAGCCTGTGGTCTGCTAATAAAAAATACGAGGCTGAATAAAATAGCCTGAATATCTGCCAAGTGATTTTCATCTGACCTATCATTGACACTGACTGACTATCGAGAGTTTACAAAGGATGGAAGTAATTCAATTCTATTTATTCAGTTTGATTTTAATTCAATTGGTTGTCTTTTTGGCTTGGTTTATGTTTTTTGTGGAGCCAGATATCAGAAAAAAATTACAAACTAATAATTTAATTAGTTAAATGTAAAAAAAAACAATAATATTAAAAATTTATCCGGGCAGGTCTCCATGGGTACCCTAAATATAGTTGTTTTATAGTTGTTTTTTTAAATATATAGGGACAATTCATACAGATTGAGCTAGCCCCAAAGTAAGTTCGAAACTTGTGTTATGGGATACTAACTCAACGATATTATATTTTATAACAAATACATATATAGATAAACATCCAAGACCCGAGGCCAATCAGCAAAAGATCGTTTTTCATCATGACCCGACCGGGGATCGAACCCGGGACCTCCTGGGTGGCGGTCTGGCGTGGTAACCATTACGCCACGGAGGTCGTCAAAATGCTTGCAGCAATGCCTCACTGTATAGCAAAATTATGTTCAAAATTCTCTCTAGACTACCCCTCTGGCTACATCTATGTTCATATTAGGGAACACAGTTTTGGTGAAAAAGAATTGGTACATACGTTGCGACACTTCCTGGAGATGATGTCTGCTCTCCATACAGAAGCCATGGCCTCTGGTAAACCCATAAATATACAAAAAACGGTCCCGCATATTCAGCTAAGAAGACAGTAGTCCAAGAAATTTGTGGACCCAAGTCTTTGAGAAATAATTGGGATCCATTCTTAATATTTAGGGACTTTATTGTGTCTTCATCTTTGAGTACTTTTCCTTTGACTTCTAGTTTTAGAGCTTGTCTATTAGGAGGTAATGATTTCTTAACACTTTGTTGTATTTTAGACTTTACTTGTGAGATGGTAGCGTCATCATTAATAGTAATTTTTCCCAGAGCTTTGGAACCGGTCGCACTCAGTATTTCGATCTAAAATGAAAAATTGGTTAGATTATCGACATAGGTACTAAAAAACTCTTTACATAAATTAAATAAAATTAATTATACTCTACCTCCATTTCGAATAATCCCTTTTTTAATCTCCCACTCGATTTTATATTATAGCGAGCGAACTTTACAAATATATTTCGATGTTCAAAGGTTCACAATCACATAAAAATGAACTTCATTCATTTCATCCACACGACAGTTGACGGACGAGTACGAGCTGTACGAGTGACGACAGCAAGTCAGTGTCAGCAAAGTGTCAGCAAAGCAAGTCGTGTCAGAGACAGAAGCATGCCTATGAAACTCAGAATAAGGAACAAAATCAAATTCTTTATTTAATTTAACGCCATCTAGTTAGGGGGTTAAGAACTCACCTACAACAACAAAGTTACTCATAATTTCGAATATTATAATTAAATGCCAATAAATTTGATAAATACTTTTGAAGGGTTTAGACGACAATTTAGGCATTAAAACTGATGAATTTTATGGAGAATAAGCCAAAAATAATATAAAAGGCACTAACGGGGATTGTCATGAGGAACTTTTTGAGTGTTACCATAATCAAAACAGGGGTTATTTTTAGCACTTTTTAGTAATGTACCGTACAAGAATGAAATTTAATATTTATGAGTATTTTTGATATTATTGATATATCTAAATGTAAATTATTTCAAAATGAGAACTGAAAGAAATATCTAATAAGTTGTAGAATTATATTTCTAATCACTGAAAATTGTGATTTTAAAAATAATTTATTGTCGTTGGAAAATACAATATTATAATAATAATACTACGCATCTGAAATGAAATGTTGATATCGCTTATTTCACAAGTCACTTCTTTTCTGTCTGCATTTTCAAATCTTCAAGGTGCAACAAATTTCTTTGTGATCATAATGCGTTGAGTCGAATATATTTATTACCTATATTATTAATCCGCCTTTGTATGTAGACATCCTGTAGAAATTTATGATATTGTGTATGAGCCTAGCGGCTCTTATTTTGACTAAGTTTGTGTACTTACATCAAACCTAGTGACTATATTAGCCTAGTGACTTTGTTTTGTGACGACGATGTGATAATAAATTGCAGAAGAAGACGTAATAATGAATTGCAAAATGTAAAATTTACGTATATATAATAAAATTGAATTTTTATTTGATCAATCTAATACATCATATTAGTAGATAGGTAGATATATGTATATATATGATATTATAGGTGTATTAGGATGTTGATATAGATACGTAGGAAGGTAGGTAAGGTACAGATGGCGCTAATAATAAGTTACAGGACTGAGCTCTGTTAAAATCTAAATTTACAAATGACAACTGTTATATCCTAATTTGGTAATTTATTAATATACTATTAGAATATTTGTTATATTTTATTTGTGTTAGAAAGAATTACAATAATCAGACATGAACCAAAAAGTACGCGCGCTCCACAGATAAAAAAAACCAACGCCGTCTCTGGTGACATATTGGGTTGCCACATTCACAACTAAACATAATACACAACAACAACTTTAAGAGTTCTCATTAAGGTTCAATTTGTTATAACCATGAAAACAGAGAGAAACCGAGCCGATTACAAGCCATGCACTGTGTCTCGTTCAAGGGGAGCACACTTAGTATAACCGTCAATAATTTTCATAGGCAACAGCGACATTTGGGGGATTGGTGGAAGAACTAAAATAAAAAAAAAGCGGCGGCCATTTTGTACTTCACTTATCGTCTGACGGACTATTCGACAGCATTGACGTTATTTATTTTATTAGTTACTAGCTTTTCCCCGCGGCTTCGCTCGCGTTAATTTTATGACATAGATCTCGTTTGACAACAAAACAACCCATAGCGCGACTTGTGGCGCCATCTATTGGCTGATACAGCGCCCTCTATAGTGGAAAAATTATTTTCTTATTGGAACAACATACTTTCACGGGATAAAAAGTAGCCTATGTTGGGCTCTGTACCCCTTACAATATGTATGCAAATTTTCATAATGATCGGCTGCTTAACCAAGTCGTGAAGGAATAACAAACAAACAAACAAACTCACTTTCTCATTTATAATATTAGTAAGGAAGTAAGGATTTATTTATTTACATAAAATGTAAATAAAATACAAGTTGAATACTTAAATACTCATAATTTGATGTATTCCTTCTGATGGGGGACTTCTTTGGGGCGCTAACAAAGAAATATATTCAGAAATTATAGGGAAGGGTATACATATTATGTATAGCTATATTTTAAATTTTAGTTCACCCACCAATCCCTGCGGTGGCAGCACCTTCCATAGATGCCGATTTCACTCCGGAGTTGCCACTCTATACCTACCATTTTTACTATCCTCTTTGGTCTCGTTCTCCATTGTTGCCAACAAGAAAAAAACAAGATATTTCTTTCTGAAGCTTATAGAAAGGATGAATAGAGTTGTCATTTGGCGTATACCCGGCCGGCGGCGGCGGGAGAGAAACAAAGTACATTGATTACGCAGTTTTACCAGAAAAGCGAATATTACCATGGGGTAATATTCTTTCTTAAAAAAAAAACATGGGGTAAATCATGGGATTTACCCCATGTTTTTTTTATATTTTTATAAACGATAAACTAATAGGACTATTGATGGTTTGCGATGTATTTTTCTTATAATCATCAATATATTGAGACTTCGATAATAATAATAATAATAATAATAATACTTTATTCAAAAATGCACTTGTTACAATTTAGTTGACAGCTCTGAAGCTCTGTGTTAGTTAAAACTGTGCTACAGGCTTCAGGCTTCCCACACTATTGTTCAGCTACAGTTAGATTATTAGTTTGTATGTTATAGAAAAGTATTACAATACAAAAGCAAAATTTGCCAGCTTAGGTACTACAATTTACAGAGCGCAACAACAACAAGAGTATGTGTGTGTGTGTGTCGTGTGTGTATGTGTGTGTGTTTGTGTTAGTGTGTGTGTGGTGCGTGTGTGTGTGTGATATGTGATATTATATATTTTCTTTTATTATTTTATTTTATATTATTAATACTACACAATTATGTTGAAGAGATCTTCAGTGGCCTCATAATCCATATCTTTGAGTTTTGTCGTTAAAATTGTTTTGTATTCGCGATTATTTATTTTTATGATTGATTTTATCATATCTTTATGGATTTTATTATAGAGCTTCGGTGCATGATACTCGTAGCATTTACTGCCAAACACTGTTTCAACACTAGGGACTGGTACTTTAGTCACTCTTTTTATATTTATATTTAGGTTCGGTACTATGAGTCTATGATATCTACGTAAGGTTTGGTATATATACAACTTTCTCACTGTTAACACATTGCATAATTTATAAAGTTCTGTTGTTGGGTATTTGTAGGGTAGTCGATTAATAACTTTTAAGCATGCTCGTTGGGCTCTTTCCAGTTCGATGAGATCTGTTTTTGATGATCCACCCCATGCACAAATACAGTAAGAAATTATACTTTCACATAACGACCTATAGGTTAATACAAGGACATCATAGCTGGCTAAGTCACGTAGATTTTTAAAAACAAATATAAGTCTTCTAACTCTACTTGCCAGCGCAGATACTTGGGGTGCCCAATTGAGTCTATCATCAATGATGATTCCCAAATATTTTATTGTTCTTTCCCGTGTTAAATAGGTACAGTTACAAAGAGCAGGTACCTGTGGTAGCGATGTTTACTTGTATAAATAAATCGAAGTCGCTGTCCGCGCCTTTTTGTCTGTATCTCCACTAACTCCTATAGTCTCCTATGGGAAGGTTGGTGTGACTACAGATCTCTCTCAGCTTGTATTAAATAGATATTATTTGACCAATTGTGGGTAATATTGCATGGGTAAATTCAAGTAAATTGCTGGTATCCCCAATACGCGTGGTACCCGATTAAATTCAGGAGACACAGGAAAGTGGCCGCCTCGCTTCATTTTACTTACCTACTTAATTTGGGTGCATAATACTACAAAATACGATTATTTTCTTGACCATTTACGTTTTATTTCGTTATTTCTGTACATTGAAGCCGTCATTTGAGTCTTAATAAATATAATCTGTATTCAATTTTATCAATTAGGGCCGAAATAAAGTCTAAATAGTGTACTTACGAATGAAAGGTTATGTTGTCGATTTTACGTTCACTGCGGCTATTGCAGCCTAAAACACTACAATGCACCATAGTCTATGAACGCAAAACACATCAACTCAACCACAGAACACAGTTTTCGCCTTGTTTTCACCCTGAAAATTCAGATTTTGAGAAATAAAGAAAACCGCTTTCGTTTGTTGGGCACAGTTAGCAAATGTGCCCAGCAAAAAATAGTATACGTCGATAAGGACAAAAATGTTTCTCTAGCTCTTTTTGGCCTTTGGAATATTGTATTTACTCATCTCGCTCACTCCTACCGTGTCGCCTCTATATTCATCCTTTCTCTAATGGCGGAAACACACTACCGTGTCGGGGCCTGTCGTGTCGCGCTCTGTCGTGACGGTGGGTGTGCACACTAATGGCGGAAACACACTACCGTGTCGGGGCCTGTCGTGTCGCGCTCTGTCGTGACGGTGGGTGTGCACACTTACGTGTCGTGTCGGGGCGCGATTCTGTTCAGAAACGAACGAAATAAAGCCAGACGTTTATTTCTTTCATTTCTGAACAGAAGCTTGCAGTGTTTGCCTTTATCTGGGTGTTTTCTATAATGATTAATGGTTTTTATTTACAAAAAAATGTATTTAAGTATATTTATCAGGAATCTACTACCTAGTAACTCATTATCACGCTGCAAAAACAAATTAAAAAAAAAGCGTCCACTTGTTCGCGACACGAACCGCGCGCGGGTATAGAAACACATTTGCAGGGCGTGTCGTGTCGCGTCATAACCCCCCCCACCGCCGTGGCGCAATCGGCGGCCAGCAGTCCGCGCCACGACAGAGCGAGTCACGACACGACACGCCCTACAAATGTGCTCCTAACCATATAAAATGTATGAACGCGATATGCTTCTGGCGCGACACGACACGCCCCGACACGGTAGTGTTTCCGCCATTACGTGTCGTGTCGGGGCGCGATTCTGTTCAGAAATGAACGAAATAAACGCCAGACGTTTATTTCTTTCATTTCTGAACAGAAGCTCACAATGTTTGCCTTTGTCTGGGTGTTTTCTATAATGTATAATGGTATTTATTTACAAAAAAATGTATTTAAGTATATTTATCAGGAATCTATTACCTAGTAACTCATTATAACGCTGCAAAAACAAATAAAAAAAAAAGCGTCTACTTGTTCGCGCCACGAACCACGCGCACCCGCGCGTGGTTCTATACCCATAGAAACACATTTGCAGGGCGTGTCGTGTCGCGTCATAACCCCCACCACCGCCGTGGCGCAATCGGCGGCCAGCAGTCCGCGCCACGACAGAGCGAGTCACGACACGACACGCCCTACAAATGTGCTCCTAACCATATAAAATGTATGAACGCGATATGCTTCTGGCGCGACACGACACGCCCCGACACGGTAGTGTGTTTCCGCCATAAGGCCTGTCATAACTGCATCTCGCTCGGCTCGTTTTTTTGCTTAGCTCGGTCCTGTTTATTATATCAAGTCCATGGGGGGAGCACACTTTTTTTTTTTCGTTTGGCAGTCGGACTTCAGACGAAGGTTCCATTGTGCCATCTTCAAAGTTATGCTTGAGTATGTACATTCAGGGTGCACGTCGAGTTTTACACTTGCAGTGCAGTACAATTTTGGCTCCATGACATAGAACTTATGAATGGTACAAAGTCCAATATGTAAAGGTCGACCTGCTCTTGACTGTACATAATGAACAGTTCCAGTAGGTATAATCAGTTGGTTTTTAAAATCATCAAAAGATAGCGCTAGCATCACTTTTGGTGTTGTTGAGGCCGAATGTTTAGTCTGTGGCAAGAAAGAACTGACCGAATGTCAATTTGATTAAGCCTCTACCCCACAGGTGCTGTATTACCGGCCGGTATTACCGCGTGCGATATTGCGATATCTGTTTTCAGTACATTTTGTATAAGATGGAAACACTGCTGCGGTAATAACGCAGCAATGGAAGTAGATCGCAAAAACCCATATGCGGTATACCAGCCGGTAAAAACGCTGCGTTCCTGCGATATTGCGATAAGCGTTCCTTTATCACACAGGTGCGTTTTAAGCCTCTTAACTTAAGCTTAAGCCTCTACCAACCGGAATAGCGACCAGACTTAAGAAATATCGGCCGATAAAAACGCAGCTGTTTGCAAGGAATCGGAACGTATTACCGCAATATCGCATGCGGTAATACCGGCCGGTGATACAGCACCTGTGGGGTAGAGGCACATGAGTAAATAATTTATTTACTCATGTGGTATAGACTTCTGTTTCTGTCATTTGACTCATTTGTCATTTCTGAATTCTGAGGCGTTGATTGCCGCCTCGTCAGACGTCAACGAAGGTCGTCAAGATGGCGACCTCGGATCCTCACGCCTCACCTCACCGTAGGTACAACGTTGCCTTTTTAAAGCGTACAAATATTTTTTTTGTTAAAAAGTGTTCATTTAAAATACTCGACATTGGCGAAATTGTCTGTGTCGTTGAGACGAGAGGACGAGACACGCACGACAGGAACGCGCAATAAATAAGAAAGAAAAGAAAGTTTGTTTGTATTGTATGAACATTGTAACCTTAAAAAGTTGTAACTTATCTACATTTTCAAAAAGTCTTTTTGGCCAAGCTCTCCTTAGTAGAGGATCCACCGTGCGGCGCGGCGGCGCGGCAAAATATTCTTCGATCGGAGGCAACTTATGCCGCGCCCCGCAGTGAAGCGCAGTGATACATTAAAAGAGACCAACGGATAACTTGGCTTTATTCAACTTAAAAATCCAGTTTACATTTTCTACTATAACAAATATAGTATCTAAGCAACACAACTTTAAACCACAGACTATTCCATAAGCCAAGAATACACGTCATTCTTCTCCTATTGAGTTTTCTTTGCAGGCTTATTCTAGTTACAAATGGTAATCTGCGAGGTAACGAGGCGGTCTTCGATTTCTCCCTGATCTCCTAGGAGATTCTATTCCGCCAGGAGTATTATTTGACTCGCTCTCATCTGCAGGAGGTGGCATGGGTGTTAACTCCAAGTTATTCTCGGACGTCAACTGGTCCAAGTTATTTGGAGAGTTCTCCAGTTCAATATCACCATCGTTAACGCTTTCCAATTCAATAACAGCATCATTAACGTTGTTATTTGGAGGCAGAGGAGCTAGGTGTCTATTTGAAATGGTTGACTCTCGACCACTAGCAAATCTTATGTGTGAGTAGTGCGGGTTGCTCTGTAGCAACTCCACCTCTTCAACTAAAGGTTCATTCTTATTGCGAACATGTTTCTTTGCCAAAACTGGACCCGGAGTTAGCCACGAAGGTAAAGACTCTCCATTTGCCGACCGTCTTGGAAAAGATAGAAATCTTTCGTGGGGTGTCACATTAGTTGAAGTGCACAAAAGGGATCTGATTGAGTGTAGTGCTATATGTAAAACGGTCTCCCAATTCTCGATAGGTAAGTTTTTACTTCGGAGTGCCAACTTAATTGTTTTCCATAGGGTGCCATTCAGTCTCTCTACCTGTCCATTTCCGCAAGGATTGTAAGGTGTTGTTCGGCTGCGAGCGACCCCCAACGGGTTCAGGAATTCGTTGAGCTCTTCGGATATAAACGAAGTTCCTCGATCACTATGAATGTAAGATGGCGTCCCGAACATATTAAATAAGTCCTTAAGGCACTTAATGACGGTAGTCGTCGACATGTCTTTACATGCATAAGCAAATGGAAAACGACTGTATTCATCAATAATTGTCAAGAGGTATCTATTAGGACCCGGCAACGGACCTTTAAAGTCAATGTTAAGTCTTTCAAAAGGTGATGTAGCTTTGATAAGTTGACCTCGAGATTTCATAAAGCGAGGTTTTATCTCAGCACACGTCGGACATGAGTTAGTAATATTCTTTACATCTTCAACAGAATATGGTAAGTTTTTGAGGCGTATCCAGTGTACCATCCTTACAATACCTGGATCATCATCATCATCTCAGCCACAAGAAGTCCACTGCTGGACATAGGCCTCCCCCAAACGCCTCCAATGCGACCTGCTGGCAGCGGCCTGCATCCAGCGGCTTCCTGCGACTTTCTTTAGGTCGTCTGACCACCTTGTAGGTGGGCGTCCTATGCTGCGCTTTCCGGTACGTGGTCGCCATTCCAGAACCCTCTTGCCCCACCGGCCGTCGGTTCTGCGCGCTATGTGCCCTGCCCACTGCCACTTCAGATTGCTGATCCGTTTAGCTATGTCGGTTATTTTGGTTCTGCTACGGATCTCCTCATTCCTGATTCGATCTCGTAGAGAAACCCCGAGCATAGCCCTCTCCATAGCTCGCTGAGTGACCGCGAGCCTTCTTATGAGGCCCATAGTGAGCGACCACGTCTCGGATCCATATGTCATCACTGGTAACACACATTGCTCGAAGGTTTTTCGTTTTAAGCACTGAGGAATTTTGGACGAGAAGATATGCCGTAATTTCCCGAAAGCTGCCCAGCCGAGTCGGATTCGTCGATTGACCTCTTTCTCGAAGTTGGACCTACCTAATTGGATTGTTTGTCCAAGGTATACATACTCGTCAACAACTTCGAGGATCGAGCTCCCAACTGAGACTGGAGCGGGCGCGACATGGACATTTGACATGATTTTTGTCTTGTCCATGTTCATTTTTAGACCCACCTGTTGGGAAACTCGATTGAGGTCTTCGAGCATAGTGCTAAGGTCCTCCAGCGACTCCGCCATGACCACGATGTCGTCGGCAAATCGAAGGTGAGTGATATACTCGCCGTTGACGTTGATGCCAAGTCCTTTCCATTCCAGAAGCTTGAAGGCATCCTCCAGAGCGGTCGTGAACAGTTTCGGAGATATGACGTCTCCCTGTCTCACGCCTCTGTGCAATGAGATTGCCTTCGTGTTCTGTTCCTGTACTCGGACTGACATAGTGGCGTTTTTGTATAAGCACTTCAACGCTTCGATATACCTGTAGTCTATGCGGCATCGCTGGAGAGACTGTAGCACGGCCCATGTCTCGATCGAATCGAAGGCTTTCTCATAGTCCACAAACGCTAAGCATAGTGGCAGATTGTATTCCTCGGTCTTCTGTACAATCTGCCGCAGCGTATGGATGTGGTCTATGGTACTGTAGCCTTTTCGGAATCCGGCTTGCTCGGGAGGCTGGAAGTCATCAAACTTGTGAGCGAGACGATTCGTGATGACCCTTGAGAACAGCTTGTAGACGTGGCTCAGAAGCGAGATAGGTCTATAGTTCTTCAAGAGGGTTTTATCGCCCTTTTTAAAGAACAGAACCACCACGCTTCTGTTCCACGCCTCGGGTGTTTTGCCCTCGAACAACACGGAATTGAAGAGCTTCTGCAGGACCTTAAGCACCGGTGTACCACGCGCTGTCAGAAGCTCTGCTGTGATTCCGTCCTCGCCCGGCGCCTTGTTGTTCTTGAGCTGTTTAAGAGCCATCCTAATCTCGTACAAGCTGATGTCCGGGATGTCTTCGGTGTAGTGTCGGGTTAGCGTGGCTCTTGGGTCCCTCGCAGTGCTGCTGACGGGTTTGGTTACTGAGGCATAAAGCTGCCCATAGAACCTCTCGACTTCCCTCAACACCTCTGCCGTCGTTGACGCCACGCTACCATCATCCGTCTTAAGCTTAGTCAGCCGGCTCTGCCCAATAGACATGTCTCTTGCGAACACTTTCGAGCTTTTATTCCGCTCTATCGACTCCTCAATGCTTTTAGCATTGAAGGAGCGAATATCACGTCGCAAGGACTTTGATATGCGTCTATTGAGCTGCCGGTACACTTCAGCGTCTTCGGAGGTACGCAGCGCCATAGATCGGCGTTGGTTCATTAAGTCGAGGGTGTGAGTCGAGAGCCGCTGTGGCCTGTTTTTGCGGTTAGGCCTGTAGTGTTTCATGCCTATCTCACAGACAGCTTTTACCAACCCATCATTTATATCGTCCACTGAGGCGCAGACCTCTAGACCATCGAAGCGATTGGACAGATCGAGTTGAAACTTCTCAGCATCCTGGATACGGGCACGTGTGGGTCGAAGAGTAGACTTCATTAGACGAGACCTCTCAAGTGGGAGATTTAAATTCAGTGTGCCTCTGACCATTCGGTGATCGCTTCCGGATTTAATCCTATTGATCACGGAGACATCACTGAATATTTGTCTCTTTGTTGTCATGATGAAGTCTATCTCGTTCCTGGTGGAACCATCGGGGCTCATCCAGGTCCATTTCCTGTGGGGCGGCTTTTTGAAGAAAGAGTTCATCGCGAAGAGTCCCTCTTTCTCCAAAAAGTCCGCCAGCCGCTGTCCACTTTGGTTCCGCCGCCCATACCCAAACTGCCCCAGTCTCAACTCCCCATCGCTTCGTTGGCCGAGTTTCGCGTTGAAGTCCCCCATAACAACATTAAAGTAGGTATTCGAGGAGTGTATAGCCCGACTAATGTCTTCGTACAACTCCTCTACCTCTTCATCTGAGTGTGCCGAGGTCGGCGCATACACCTGGATGACCTTCAACGAATATCTTTTAGATATTCTGAGTATCAGGTATATTACCCTGTTCGACACACTTTCGATGGTAACGATGTTGTTTATGAGGGACTTGTGGACGAGGAACCCGACACCACCTTGGGACTGTTGGTCGCCCTCCCGGTAATAGAGCAGGTTACCAGACTTGAGGGTTATCGTGTCCTCCCCCTGTCTTCGGACTTCTGACAACCCTATAATGTCCCATCGTAACCTGCCTATTTCTTCTTCCAGCTCGACAATCTTCTCGTCAGTCCTCAGAGTTCGAATGTTGTGTGTTACCAGGGCCAGTCGTCGTCGTTGGGGGTGGTAGCCGGATCTCTTCCGGAGATTCTTAGCACCCCCTGCCCCGCCGTTACCTTGGCCGCTACCGGAGCCAGGAATAGCGGAGCTGCCGGGTACTGGGGGCCTGGGCCATTTGGTCTTTAACATTTTGGAGGGGTTTTGCCAATACTCGCCACGCTTGGCAGGCGGGTTGGCGAGCGCAGTTAAGTTGGTAGTCCAGTCCAATTGAAGAAGAATGCTGCTGCCCATTCTTTTCTTACTATAATCCCTTAGTCGCCTTTTACGACACCCATGGGAAGAGAAGGGGGAGGTGGTATACAATACCTGGATGGCATAATGAATCGTGTAACTGCCGCAACTTTGTATTGTGGATACTAGCGCACACGCGCGATAAAGTGTCAGCAACAGTATTTTCGGAACCAGGACGATAAATTATGTCGTATTTCAAGCAGGAAAGTTCCAGGCGCCAACGTTCTATCTTCTCATTCTTAATTTTGCTCGAATGTTTTTGGTTAAACATAAACCCTACCGAGCGTTGGTCCGTGATAAGAATAAAATTCTTCCCGATTAGATAGTGACGCCACTTTCTAAGACTCTCCACTATAGCAGCAGCCTCTTTCTCAATGGAAGATTGTTTTTGTTCCGCTTCAGATAAAGTCCTGGAGAAAAAGGCTATCGGACGACCTTTCTGTGACAGTGTTGCTCCGAGATCGAATTCAGAAGCATCCGTTTCTACCGTCAGTATATCATTTTCATCGATGGCGATCAGAGCAGATTTCTCTATGTATTTCTTAAGTGTATTGAAAGAATTTTTAGCTGCATCGTCTAATGGGAATTTTGTTACTTTTATTAATGGTTGTATTTTGAATGAAAATTTGTCTACCCATTTTGCATAGTGTGCAAATAATCCCATGGTACGTTTTAATTCAATTGAATTCGTTGGAATTGGCAGTTCAATCAAAGGTTTCAGCCGGTCACCGTCAGGTTTAATAACGTTGTTTTTTATGTTATACCCAAGGAGGTTTATAGATTTCTGTGAGAAGGTACATTTCTGTTTATTGATAGTAAGTTTGTATTTATCGACAGCATGCATGAACTTTTCTAAATTTTTGTCATGGTCTTCTTGATATTTTCCGCATACAGTGACGTCATCTAAGTACGCATACGTACCTTCGAGCTGCTCTTCCTGGATGATATATTCAAGTGTACGCTGAAACGCAGCAACGCCATTTGTCACGCCAAACGGTATTCTAGTGAACTGATACAGTTTCCCATATGCTTCAAAGGCTGTATATATCTTTTCTTTTGACAGGATAGGCACCTGATGGTATGCACTCTTCAGGTCTATCTGGCTGAAGTAGTTAAACTTCGCTACATTCGCAACTATGTTTTCTATTTTCGGCAAGGGATAAGCATCAAGAAATGTAAATTTATTAATAGTCCGAGAGTAGTCAATGACGAGACGTTTGCGATGGGATCCGCCTCCAGCGACAAGAACTTGAGCACGCCAAGAAGAGATGCTGGGCTCTATAACTCCATCTTCTAGTAGCTTTGATACTTCTTCTTCAATAAATTTGACATCGTCTTTCGTGTACTGCCTCGATTTAATTGCTATAGGTCTAATATCAGGTGATAAGTTAGTAAATATTGAGGCAGGTGGCACTGTTGCCTCCATCACATTGCAAATTTCTAGCGGATCCTCTTTGCCTCCAAAACTCAGGACCAACGTAGAATGGTTTTTCAGAATGTCATGGCCGATTATTACATCTGCGCAAAGATTGTTTACTACAAGTAACGCTGTATGCTTATAAACGTGACGGCCAAGCTCGAGGGTAGCAGAACATACTCCTTCGACAAGAGATACGTGAGTCGTAGACGCTAAGGTAATTGATTGTCTGTGAGGTTTTCTTTTCAGATTTATCAAGCAGGCAAAGTTTTTATCAATAAAAGTGACCGAACTACCAGTGTCAATTAAAGCGTCGGCTCGCAAACCGTTAATCGTGACTGGGACTGTAGCCTTGCGAAGACTTGAAGGTGCTGCGGCGAGGATGCTGGCTGACTCGCCTTCGACATCTATAGCGTTAACTGGTTTTCGTTCTTTACTGCTTCGACAAACTTTAGCATAGTGTCCTACCTTTGAACATAACTGACAGGTGGCGTCTTTAGCTGGGCACATCATTCTTCGATGAACATTTCCACCACAGAAGAAACAGCGCTTTCGAAACGGTGTAGATAGTGCAAGGTTTGGATTATCTTGCGATGAAGGATTGTTTGTCTCAGAAGTGGCATTTATTGATAAAGGAGTTCCAGCAATTATTTGCGAGTTATGTTCTGCTGTTTCCAGTGATAATGCTTGATCTAGCGCTTTATCAAGCGTAAGTTCTTTGTTTTCTAATAGCCGTTCTCTAATTCTTTGAGACAAGACCCCAGAAATAAATGCACCTCGAATCGTTTCGTCTTCGTGTTCATGTGCTGTAAGATTCCTGAAGTTACAGCTTTGAGCGAGTAACCTTAATGCCCTGACGTACTCCGATATAGACTCACCTGATCCTTGTTTTCTTGTAGAAAGTAAATGACGAGCAAGGATCTCGTTTTTGGGCTTTATGTATAAGTAAATTGATACATTAAAAGAGACCAACGGATAACTTGGCTTTATTCAACTTAAAAATCCAGTTTACATTTTCTACTATAACAAATATAGTATCTAAGCAACACAACATTAAACCACAGACTATTCCATAAGCCAAGAATACACGTCACGCAGCGCCGCAAGTGCGGTATAGTCAACTGCAGCGGCGCGGCATTTTTGCTTGTCAGTTTCTATTTTCCGACGAACGATTGTTTTAATTAGGTATGCTTTAGGTAGAAAAGATGGACGTAGAAAAATTAATTAATTTTGTGAGTGGATATTCTGAATTGTATGATTATCCAATTTACATGAACCAAACAAGGATAAACAATAAATGGAATGAGATCGGCATCTTGTTGGGAGTGTCTGGTATAAACACATTGAAAAAAAAGTTTTTGTTTATCTAGGTAGGTTTATTATTAAGTAATACATGTTACAGTAAATGTGATTAATTGAAAATTATTATTTTCAACGCTAAAAACGGAAATACACTTCACAATACCGAAAAAAGTTTAGGTTAGATATATTAATTTTGTGTATTTTTTGGCAAAATAAATAAAAATATTTTTAGAACATCCACGGTTCTCGGCATCAATCTTCGCAAAAGTATCGTTTCCATAAATTGTTGGTTGCCAAATTAAAAAGTAGAAGTTATTTTAAAGGTTGGTATCACAGTTTGCACTAGTGTGGGTAAAAATTATATCATACACGCATGCATTTGTGTGTGTATATGAAAATGTCATCATTTATGTGTTTGTAATTAAATGGCGATTTGTGAACAGTAATCTGTGTACATCTTGAAATTTATAAAAATAAACTTCTGAAAGCCTAATATTTATTATTGTTTCGTAATATATTGGTTTCCTAAAATGCGTTCTGTCGTGGAAATTGGTGCTAGTGTTCCAGCTTTCCTTGGAAAGCTGTGGAAATTGGTGAACGATACCGAGACAAACAATTTGATTTCATGGAGCTCCGTAAGTGGCTATTTATTTCACTAAGTTTGTTGTAAAATGTAATATAAATAAAAAAAATAACATTTAAATAAATGTATTAAAAGATTTTCTCAAAAATAAGTAAGTATTACGAAAACAACCTGCGTAATGGTGCAAACTGACGGCTGGCTTAGTGATTGTGATAAATAAATAGATACCTCACGTTTCTAACCATGCCCTCATCCTCGTAGCAATCAATGTTGTTGTTTTTATATAAATTATTTGCTTTTTTATGTATGAATCAATCCTTTAACCATATTCTAAGTAATTTGTAGAACAGATGGTCGTCACTTTCTCCATTATAATACGTATCAAAGTAGATATTTTAAACATTTATAAAAATTTATAATTATAATTTATTTATTTCCCAAACAAAATGTTACACATACAATGGTGATTCCCAGACTTGACACTCGGATTACCTGTGTCATGAAGTCTAATTATGGCCCTCTTATTTTAATATAAGTACTTAGTAACAAATTTCTTTTTTTTACATTATATGCATAATCAATACTACCTACATTAACATCTTTACAGTAGATATAATTATTGATTCTATGCTTCCAAATCTCTATGACTGATGATTACCTACTTTTGATTTTTAAATGCATATTTTAGAACGGGAACACATTTGTAATAAAAAACCAAGCAGAATTTGCTCGAGTGCTGTTACCTTTATACTACAAACACAACAACATGGCAAGTTTTATCAGACAGTTGAATATGTATGGATTCCATAAAATCACATCAGTTGAGAATGGTGGCTTGAGATATGTAAAAGACGAAATTGAATTTTCACATCCCTGTTTTAAAAAAGGTAGCGCATACCTTTTGGATCATATCAAGAGGAAGATTGCAAATTCTAAGTCAATTGTAAGTAGTGATGGTGATAAAGTTTTGATAAAACCTGAGTTAATGAACAAAGTGCTGGCAGATGTTAAACAGATGAAAGGTAAACAGGAGAGTATTGATGCCAAGTTCAGTGCAATGAAACAAGAGAATGAAGCGTTGTGGAGGGAAGTCGCTATTCTCAGACAGAAACACATTAAACAACAACAAATTGTGAACAATGTAAGTGTTTAAAATATTAATATACAAATTATTAGTGTTACTTATTATAAATCACTATATTATTTAACTCTATATTTGCATTACTCTGAGGTCAAACCCACTTATGGTATGTTTATTATTCATCATTTCTGATTTGTAAAATATATTTAAAAAATACCTGATGACCCAAGAGATTTCAAAGAACTTTTTACAATAGGTTTATTTAAACACAGGGATTAATTCACTGTGTTTCCATGGGAAGAGAAACAACAGAATGCATATCCATGGTTAATGTGTTAAAATGAAGCCTGTTATTCACAGAACGGTTTTCTGACATAATGTGTGACATTCATTTGATTTCAGCTTATCCAATTTTTGGCTTCATTAGTGCAACCTACAAGAGCACCAAATACCAATGGAAACAATGTTGGTGTAAAGCGGCCTTATCAGCTCATGATCAATAATGCTGCATACAATTGTGCTAATGATGCAAATTATGAGAGCAAAGCTAAAAATGTTAAAATGGATAAAGATAATTTATTAGAAGAAATAAATGAAGATAATTTGGTAAGCCTAATGCTATTTTAAATAGATTTCCAGTAATACCAATACCATGACGAAACTTTCTTTAGTTCATAGAGTTTGTACATGTTATATTAAGATTATTATATATATACATATATTATTAGTATTACTACACAGTTTTTGTACCAAAATTACACTGAAATTTTCTTCTGATGTGATATTGGTATTATAGTGCAAAAGTTGCAACACATAGGAATAGTACAAAGTCCATGCATACCTTGCTATACATTTTATATTTTAAACTTTTAGGAGGATGGACCAACTATACATGAACTAGCTCATGATGATGTGTTACATAATGAGGCTTCACAAGAATCATTGGACCCATTAAACTTTGTGACAATAGAAGTACCTCACACAGGGGTTGGGGTTTCTGATAACAGTCCAGTTGACCCAACAACTGGCCTTCCATATCATGTTGTTGTTATGGATGATGAAGAAGATGCTGATCTGGGTAAATATAAATTTTATATTATTAAATAAGGTACACCACATTACGTTCAAAAATTACATTTACACCTTAAATCTAATGTAAACACCAATAATAGGTATTACACAACATTCAAGATAAATTTCAAAGAAGCTTAAATCAATAAACAATAAGTATATATATATTGAGATTAAGTATTGTTGACAAACTTCATTATTTTATTCTGTGTGGGTGGGTCTCTATAATACTGTTTTCTGTTTATAACATGTCAACACAATGAATGTATGGAATGGAAGGGTGTTAGTTCACAAATAGATAAACTTGTTCTACGCCAGATCTGCCCCCCTATTATCGAAACAAAAACCGATTCTTTTTCGATTCAAACTCGATTGCTGTCCTGTTTAATTCCTATTTTGTAGGAGTGAGACAGCAATTGAATTTGAATCGAAATAGAATCGGTTTTAATTACGGGAATACGGGGGCTGCTTTTACCATCTGGGTGTTTCATGCATTATTATTAATAAATATATTGTTCATGCTATTATAATTAAATAATCAATTTTATAGATGCTGCTAGAACAACAGATTTTTATAAAGCTTGCCGAATGAATAGACCACAACGGACAAACTCTATGGCACAAACTACAGCATCTCCTACTGTCACCACTCCTGATTCTCCTGAACAAGTCAACAATTTGATATTATCGCCTGGGACATCAAGAACTAAGAGTAAAAACCGTACAAACAAAACATTTGTGCCACAGAATGATAAAACTTTCTTATCCCCCAGTCATTTCAATACATTAAACCCACCAGCTGATTTAAAGCTTCCAGCTGAAATATTTGCCAGTGACGACTCGGTTAGTGATGCTGGATTGGTGACAGCCGAGGAGATATCTGTGGATAGCATACTGCAGGATCCAAATGTTATCTCAAGCAATATTACATCCTCCAAAGATAAAATGTTGGGTGGTATCAATATTAAACTAGAGAAACCAGAGGTGAAAATTTTAGCGAAAAAACAAAAAAAAGTTAAAGAAAATACTGGTAATATGAACTTGGCAGAAATAAAGACGGAACTTCAAGACGATTTGGATTGGAACAATATGACTTTGGCTACTGTCAATAACAACTCAAATATCAATGGATACCAACAAAGGTAATGTGGAACAGCACTTTTTTAAATATTTATTTATATAAAATGGTTTGCTTTTTAAATTATACCCTATAATAATTTAAAAAGTAAACCATATTATATGAACTCACAGGCCTGTAAAACATGCATGCATGCATGGCAACCAATTCAAAAACTAAATCTCTTGGCAGTCTACTGCAAGAACTGGATGCAGTGTTCATGTAACGGGTTGACCAAGCTACCCAGCTCTTGATATAAAATTATTATGTAAAGTAATGCCAACATAGACTTATGTAACCAATAATTTAAATATTCTATGTTTCATCTGAAAGTAAAATTTATTCTGAAATATTCTGAATTTCAAGAGATAGTAATATATTATTCAATGTGATTACATAGACATAATTTCAATATTCAGGAATAGGAGGGATAACATTGGAAAAAATCGAGAGGATCTTGCCTCCTTATTTGGAAATTCAAACAAGTATGTGTTATATAATTATTCTGCAAAACATTTGCTATATTTAATTGGGCTATTATATATATTTATTGAAAGTGACATTTATCATTTTTAGATTCGATTTCGATAAGTATTTATTTTAGACCACTGCTTAAATAATAAGTGCACAACGACAATATTTATTTTCATCTCTGTTGTCCTGCGCAAGGCAAACATTTGTGTGCATGAACATGTTGTATAAGTATTTATTTACAAAAAAAAAAGTATTTATGTATATTTTTCAGCAATCTAGTACCCATAGTAGAAGCTTAGTTGCTTAGTTTGGGACTAGATGGCGTTGTGTGATTCATCCAAGAATATTTATTTATATCTCTGATAGCCCAGCATACTTCATTCTAGTAAAACGTGCTGCTGTATCAGTAACAATTGTTCTAAAACCTGAATTAGGAAAGAAACAGTACATGCTCTTTTGTATCAGTTTTTCTGAAAAAGAATTACCTCCATAAGAATAAAATAATATTATTGTAAAGTATAATAACATAGTAATAGGCCTAATAGAAAGTCAAGGTTGATAATTCTATTTATATATGTGAAATAATATAAAACTCTTTCAAACACTGATACTAAAATTATAATGCAACAGTGATTTCAAAACATATCTGTAATATTTAGTGATATGTAGAGAGTTACTTAGTAAGACTATGTTTTATTTTGAAAGCATTGCAATAATACACATTTATAGGAATATCAACTGTTGAAACTGTAGTTCGTTTATTGAAGTATTGTAAAATGTATTATGTTATATTATTTCTTTAGTTTTATTTTTAACAAAATGCTTACACACCAGCTTCTTAATACTACTAGCTAATCAAACGTTAATTATTAATTTTAATACTTTCATAATCCATATTTTTTTATATGGATTATGAAAGTAAAAGATAAAACATCCCTACTTCTTATTATTATTTATATTTGGGTCGATCTGAAAGGTAAATTGTCGAAAAATCACATAAAAACTATAAATTCAAGTAAAGTGTGTTTATCCGGAATTGTTTGAACCGTAATAACTATAAAATATTTTTTTATGGGTATTCTCAAAAATTATTCACTAAATATAAAAAAAATTTTTTACTCATATTTTGAATTGGTCCTTCGAGACGGATTTTTTAAGGCTTTGTTAATAAAAGTGAACTAATTTCCAAATTTGAATCACCTATATCTTGTAACTAAACTAAAGTCGGGGATGTAAATTTGGATATGGATAATATTAATAAAATGATAAGCTTTATGTATTTATAAATCTGTTATCTTTTCATCAATTATAATTAAATAAATTCCAGGACTGACATCGACGATCATTTGGATACAATGCAAACAGATCTGGAATCTTTGAGGGAGTTACTAAGGAGCGACTCTTATTCGTTAGACACTAATACACTAATGGGGGTATGTACAAAAAAATATTTTTATTTAATGGATTACCTATTTAAGGTTTGTATCTATTTGATCTATTTGAAATCGATTTTACATTCACATGTTTTCGTTATTTGTCTTAAATATGTACATAATCGATACTAGATTTAAATAGAGAATTGATTTTACTTTCAACACTATGGTCTAATGGCGGACAAAAAGTGACAGTTAACGTAACGCACACATACAAACAAGCCGGCATTGTAAACAAGACATTTGTTTTCTTACGGTTGGTACCCCTGCGCTAGTCACGTTGCAGGCAACGTGTTGAAGCCGCGTGTAGCGCCTTGTGTATCACTCAATGTTTTTCCACGCACACAGACTAACTTAGTCAGTGTGTTATTATAATCATGGGTCTATCGAGAGTATAGCTGGCGGTTTGTCATACCAAGATTACCTAATGTTTGACGTAACTTGTTTGTTACAAAATATATGACAAAATTATGGTTTTAAAATTAAATATTTTGCCAGGTGGCAATGAAACATAGTAAGTATCTTATGCCTTTAAGGTACTATAATGTATGTTTTATCTGGAGCACTTTAAATTAATTTATGTTTTATAGAGCAGTAAGGCTGTTACATACGTGACTGGTTTTTATACAGACTGGACGGGATGAGGAATTTTAAAAAAATCGTTTCATACAAAATGTATATGAAAGAGTATAATATGTCGCGTGACTGTCTCGTTCTAAACGGCCAAGTTTCAGTCCCGTCTGATGTATTATCTCGTCACGTATGCATTGACCTTTATTTGGTAATGTAAAATTTATGTTTTACCCAAATGTTAAATAAATTGTAATTGCTTCAATCAATCGGTTATTCCTCTACTCTATGTTAGTTGTAAATGGTGGACAGTCATAGTTGATGCTGCTATCTCTTGTACAGTCAGCTACAGATAAACCTGACCTCCCAAACGAAATAAGAATTAAGTTTTCTCATGTAATTCTCAATGCATATAAAAATGTACATTTTGATTACATAGAGTACCGATTAGAGTTACCTAAACAACTTAATTATAACTTCGTTTGGGGGTTCAGATTTCTCTGCAGCTGACTATACATAATGTAATGTATAATACAGAATATTAGATTCTCGTGATAAAGGACAGTGGTTACCAACATTCATCTAAAGAGATTGCTTCGTTTGATTGATCCGTCTGTCCTACTAATATATTTTAAGTGCGGTAAGTATTCTTTATCAATAGAAATATCGTTACACACATACACCTTGATCCTGCCCCACAGATACTTCAGATGCGTTGTTCACCATCAAATGGTAATAGGACAGAAGTTGGGCTTCTTGGCTTATATTATAAAAATAAGTTTGTAATTTCTTCAACATTACATTTTTATTGTCCGTAGAATGCCGATGCGAGCGTCGGACCTATGATGTCCTTCGCCATACCTTCCTGTCAACAAACAACAAAACCATATGTAATAATGTGCACCGTTTAACGAACATAAAACAATAATTTTTATGTATTTGCGTATTAACTATATCCTGCTTGCTATTCAAAAGAAGCAGTGTTTGTATATTTAGCTCTGTATTGATGCAGACTGCAATGTGAAAATGCTTGGTCAATTACGACGAGATACGAAGTGAATTGAGTAATCATTTGCGCCGAGTACCTATTCCTGACACCAACTTGCCTCCCTGTACTGACACTGACTGACTGAGTAAGCCTTCAAACTGCTTTATGGTCAGTCAGTGGTAGTACGCAGTTAACACCTTGTAATACAAAAAGTTTTATGACGTTACTTGGAGTAATAAGTTCAGAATTCTTGTATGTTAATACGAAAGTTCTGAACTCTTATGTTATGCTACGGTAACTATTGTAGTTTTTTAAAACATTTTTTTTTGTTTTTCAGTTGTTTGGAACGGAAGAACCATTTTACGGACTTTCTTTTAACATGGATGATCGAGCAAAATCCTCGAATAGCGGTAAGTTGATAACATTGTTGTAGCCTATAATGCTATTAGTATGGTCAGCAGTATAAGTAGCATAGCACTTTATAATCGTGTCACTCCAAAGATTGACTGACAGAAATGGTCTATATCTATAATACCGAAAGCAACCATTGGATTGAAATTGCACTATAGTGTTAATCTATTTTTGTTGCTCACTGTTCTTACTAATAGATTTGCATAGTGAAAATATACGCTTGCACATTTATTTTGAAGAAATAAAAATTATCTTTAATAAAGTTACTAGTTATGGGTACTTTGGTTGTTTCTATTAGGTAATTATTTTTATTTATTTATTTTATTTTTTATTTATTTTACATGCAACATTTTATTTTATATTAATACTGTTTAAACAACTGCGTGTATAAATGATTAAATTCTTTGTTATTCTCAATGAAAACGAAGGGTTAAAAGTTATAGCACGCTTCTTAAATTTGCAATCATACAAAAATTTTAAATCAATGTGACTAGAATTTGTAAACAAGGTGTTGTTTTAGTCAGTTGCAATATTTGAATAGAAAATCGTAAGAGGCGTAAATAATTCGTCGGTTGTATTTCAAAAGCCGTAAACAGATTCCTGTAATATTTTTTAGGGTTCCGTAGTAAACTACAAGAAACCCTTATAGTTTCGCCATGTCCGTCTGTCCGTCCTCGGTCTAGCGCCTAGACGCTTGATGCTAGAAAGTAATTTGGTATGTATACGCATATTAACAATGCTAACAAAGTGGTAGAATAAAATTTTGAAAAAAATTTTTTTTAAGGTGCCTCCCCTACATGTAAAGTAGGAATAAATTTTTTTTTTCGCGCCGACCCCATGTTGTGGGCTATCGTTAGATAGGTCTATTAAAAACGTCGAGGGTGTGGGAGCATTATTTTTCGATACAATGATCCGTTTGCGAATTATTTACATTTAACGTGCCAATTTTCGATTTGCACGGTGGTCCCCCCCCCCTCTATCTCCGAAAGTCTTATGTTTAGAAATTCGAAAAAAATCATGGTAGTAGTCCATATAGTCAACCTACAAGGAAAACTATAACGGTTAAGTAGGCTCTACTAGTTACCGAGTAATAGCCGAGAAACTTATTATGTAAAATTTATTTGACGAAAACGTACAAATGTCATAGAATATGGCATTATACTCATCTGCAAGCAAGCAAAGCGTAGCAAATACGGAACCCTACATTGTGCGTGGCCCGACACGTACTTGCCCGGTTTTTTTACTTACTACTTTTGAGAGGTTTTTGAATAGTCCTCTATCAGTGCGCAGAATGGACCTCGACAATATTCGTGTATTTGTGAGCAAGAGTTTGTTATAAGTTGCTGGCCAGTTTTATGAAACTGTTTGACGGCTTGACGCGAATCTGCTGTCAGCAGTGTCAGTCAACAAATAGAATCTGGACCTATGTTGTGTTTATATGGAAAATTACAATTTATCATGTGATCGAAGAATTTTCCAAATTTTTCTGCGGCGTTTCTTTGGAGCGGCAGTGACCGACCACCGCATACTGACAGTCGGGTGTCGGCACCCTCTCACACGGAGTGATTTCATAACATAAAATGTATGGTGTGCCATGCGGGCGGATTTGGATTATCGTAAAAACATCAATTAAATGTAAGTTTTAAATAATATTTTTTTCACAGTTTCGTGTTCAGTACCTATCAGCAGTAGATACGCCTCCAAAAATATTTCAACTGTATAAAACAACACATTGTATAGTGCATCGGTGGAAACTTGCTTATTTAATTTGGGTACCTACTCATTTGTGATGCTTTTAAATTATGAAACATTAATTTGTCGACAATGTTGTAAAGCCATAATTATCAATGAGAAACAACAAACCCCATCAATATTTTGTCTGCCAACCATCCTACCTCCGTCCAACCTAAACATCTACATTTTTAGCTTTGAACTTCATAAGAATAAACTACACCGAAATAATATAGCTCGAACGACACAGAGGACGGGCGCGGCGTGGCTCTATTTTATTAATTAATATGAACCTTACGGACGTGGGATTTAAAGTGTATTCATACCAATATATTCGATGTTAGTGATTGTATATACTCGATATGAATGGTATTTCGTGATATTTGTGTCCAATTCTTGCCATTGGGGCTGGGGCTTTTAGGCAGGCCTCTTGTAGGCCTCAAGGGGGTGCCGCGCTTGCGCTCCGGCGCAACCAGCAAGCGTGTTCTGTGTTTTGACTTTCCTATAAAGTATAAACTAAACAAAATAAAGCCGCGCCCAATCAGTCCTCTGTGTGTTTCGCGCTTAATACCTTTCTCCACACTACTACAGTAACGGTTTAGCCGTTACAAATATTTCCTAGTTATATTCACGTTTAATTTAAATTGTAGATACAACCAAACAGTATCCGATGATTGATTTTGATTGGCTGGTTGGTAACACCGAGGCCTCGACAGCAAATTAACCTGTTACTACTTCATCCCTCAAGACATTATCAAGCTATATGTGTTTAGGCCACGTCAACATAACATTTTGGAAATTTTTGGTAAAGGGTTAAAATAATTGGGAGGGATACGAATATCGTGGTCGCATTTGACTATCAATAGTACTCTATTAAAGATGTAACATTTATGATAATTCAGTTTGTTAATATTTTTGAAATTCTACGAGTACTGTTAGTAAATGTCATAATGTTAGTTGTTAGGAATTATGTGAAAACTTTGTGATTCGTATGAGTCGTTTCATGATCGATGTTTTAGGTATAACGATTTATGTGTTAAGAACTAAATTTGTTATGTATTAGACTTGTTTTATATATTTTTTTATTGTTAATTAAAGCTATGAAGCAGAAAGGTGAGATTTCGAATGTTAGCTGTGGCGGTAATCGGATTGCAGACATAACGACAGAAAATGACGTAGAAGATGGTATTAAAATCCTTTAAATTCATTATGATATTTAGAATGCACGGTTGAAAATTAGTTAGTCTAGTTTTTTTCCATTTTTAAGTGCATGAAGTTGCAAGAGTTTTCCAGTAGGTACCAAAGTAGAAATTTAAAAATAAGATCGAAGTACACATATTAAATAAGGCTAGTGCATTTAGAAATGCGGAAATCGTAGAATTCTAAATTTGAATTAACACTGTTTTTTTTTTAAATTATAAAACCTGGTTGTAAACTAATGGCCTCTACCTACACACCTTACGAAAAATGGTTACGACTGGACGGTACAGTTCAAACTGCAACGATAAATCGACATGACGTGTGTGTATTAAATTAAACTCTACCGTCCAATCGTAACCTTAGCATTCGTGTGTGACGCAAACGCATACGCAGGCGAAATGGTCAGTTGTGAGCGTGCCGTCATCGTGTGTTGATCACAAGTAAATTCCGCTCGACAGAACAATAGGTGGGCTCTATCTAGTCGCACGCAACTCTAGCATGTACGCTGTCCAGTGTCCATGCGCAAAATTAGTAATTTCGAACCTCTTAATATTATCAACCAGTTATATTACATATATGTTAGTTACTAATAATAACTATAGATAATTTTGCCATCTAAATACCTACTAGAGAAAATATTTTGATTAATAGAGTATTTGTTCATTCTATCGATATAACTTAAGAGAGTTCAGAGCTAGTTTCGAGGCTTAAATATTGACAAACCTAATTAGCAAAAAATAATAACCAATTACAAAGATCGATAAGTAAATACTTAGTTAAAAATATTTTTGGATTTAGCGATTTAAAAATAAGAAATTAAAATTAAAAAATTGAGAATTATAATATCCAGAAATTAAAATGTTTTTATTACCGATATTTATTTTTTTATTTTTATAATAATAGCTTTTTAATACAGAATAAAGTTTTCTTCTGTAATTATTTTTCTATATATATTTGAAATCTAGTAACTAATACTAATATGTACGTAAACGCTCCATATAAAAACCTGCGTAAACAATCTTAAATGAGTTCCTTACCGTTATTTATTTCTTCCCTAAAAACGTTAATATAAAAAATACTAGCTTTTTGCCCGCGATTTCGTCCGCGTGAAGTTTCGGACTCGTTCCCGTGGGAACCACATTGAATTTCGGGAAAAGCTATAGCCTATGTCACTCCCGGATAATGTAGCTTTCTACTGGTGAAAGAATTTTTGAAATCGGTCCAGTAGTTTCGGAGCCTATTAAATGCAAACAAAAAACAAACAAACAATCAAATCTTTCCTCTTTACAATATTAGTATAGGTAGTATAGATGAAGTGGACAGTAAAGTTGGTAAAAACTATAAAGGCGTGTACGCACGACCGAACACGAACATGGTGAACATCGTACACATTGTTTGAAGTTCGTTAGTGGTACGCACGTGCGAACAAAGTGTTCGTGTTCGATGTTCACCAAGTTCGTTTTCGGTCGTGCGTACACGCCTTTAAGATGTCAATAAATTTGTCTATATTAAATGTCAATAAAATTACCTTTAAGTATTATAAAATTTAGAAATAGTCACATAAAATTTATTTTACTTTGCAGAAGATTGATATACATAATTTTTTCTTTGCATTTTTATTATGAATTTTGACTTTTGACTATTGCCCGCTTTACGTTCATTATTACATGCAAAAACTAACGGTTTTATCTTATTAAAAAATACAAAAAGATTTCAGTAGGGAAATACGACGTTAGCAAACGTAGTTTCTTTGCCATAAGCTTTAACTATAGTCTGACCGAAACCGCTATATCGCGGGGCGGGAGAGAAGGAAAGAGATACAACTATATTGACTGACAGAGAGAAACGATGCAGTCTACAGTTCTAAACCTCGCCTCACCACACACCCATCCTAGGGTGCGGTACTTACAGCGGTTTCGGTCAAATTATAATTTATGTAATTCATGACATTTTCACCTTTTCTGATATAGCGTAATGTATGATTATATTATTATTGCATAATTTTATGATAAAAGTTCATGTATGATATTTTATTTAAAATTATATTTCTAAAGGCTTGCGCAGATTGGACAAAAGCCCTTTTTTGTTTGCGGACTTTTTATGCGCAAATAGTCGATTTATAATAAGTGCATCGACTGTACACGATAATTTTAATGTCTCGTGTGCGTTATTTGATGCAATTGTAAAAGATCTATTTTGACGACACAAAAAAGTCTGTAGGCAAAAGTCTCTCGTCTGCACATTAAAAGCATTAAATTTTGTTTTCAAAGAATTGTAAAATAACTTTTGTACATAGTTTTTATTTATATTTTGTATAAATATTGTCGTATATATTAAATGGCTTGGTGGCGGTATTATAGCTATATTTAATTAAAATTAATAAATTTCAAATTAGTCTTCGCATGATTTTAATTCATAATTTCATCTCAAAAGTGTACCATATCTATCATTCATTTTATTAAGTACAATTACAAATAATAAGTAATTAATAAGTAGTTCAATTCGTAGAGATTGTTTTTAGTAATTATGCCGAGCATGTTTAAAAATAATTTGAATATGTGCAGCCATAATATGCGATTTAAGACATCGCAGCCAACAACTTAACAGACTTGATAAAGCAAGCGACTAACTAGCTGACTCTTGAATAAAATATCAATTTTAATTGTATATACTCTCACGTCAACTCGAAAATACACGAGAACGGTTGCTGCCTTGCGGGCGGTCTGTTCCTATCTTTAACACCAATTTAGCATTTTAGATTTTAGATTTAATTTTATGTTGAGACAAATTAATGGCACTATTTATTGACATTCCGCGTACGTAATGTTGTATGTATGTACCTAGTTTTAAATTTTATGTTAAAAAAGAAAAGAAAAAAAGTACGATATATTTTTAAATGACAAAAAAGGCCGTAACCGGTTTTCTTGCGCCATTTCTTTTTACCAGTGGTCATTTTGCTTTTGTTTCCGAAATGGTAGTCGTTTATAGAGTAGATTAATTTATACAAATCATTTATTACACTATACTCTAACAAGAGAACGTGTTTGTGAAAACCTATTCTCTGAATAAAAGTTTTGAATTTGAATATAACTTCAATTTAAAATAAATAACAATTCGTAATCTTGAAACTTTAGCGTACAAACGGATATAAACTAGTACCTCACCGTATTCTGATCGATCGGGATTATAGTCAAGAGTAAGGCACCAAGGCGAGTATCTAAAATCCGAAGTGCAGTGTGTTCACTAAAAGCGCAGTATAAGTATTTTAACCCCACAAGTGATTTGGACGCGCCAAGTCCGCTTGCTATATCAAGTTCTTAGTCAGCTACCTAGTTAGCTAGTTTGATAATTTTGAAAATTATTAAAACCATAGTATAAGTGAATTTATAATTTTAATATGCCTTTTCTTGGATAACTTTCAGTTGAAGCGAATCAGCTTATGTCGTATACAGGAAATCTTCCAGACTTTGAGGACATAAATATGCCAGAGTTGGAAGGCGACAGTCAGGACGCGTCCCCGGCGCCTTGTAGTTCCTCTTTAAACACCCCTCAAGTGGAACTTGGCTCACCGTCGCCTTGGAAGTTAAAATGAGAGCCAAGACAACATAACAATGTAAACTTACGATGAGGCTCATATAGGTACCTCGATTTAACAAAGCTCAGTAATTCTGATGTATGATAGAGTAAATTGTATAATAAGCTAATGTAAATGGCTGTTAATTGTATAGAATTAGGTGTACAGTTTAAGAATTTGTTTTAATTTACACGATTGATTGTAGACGCATTTTTGTTAAGTTAATCACAAAACCAACTCGATATCAGGGGGCCAATTGTCTTCAAGATTTTCTTGTAAATTTTCGAAGCGATAGAGCATTTATGAAAGAGCTAGTTCGAACTGGGACCACCCTCTCACAGAATATCTGTGCTCCATGGGCGGCGATGATCTTAACATCAAGTGCCAACCTCTTCCATAAAAAATTAAAAAACAAATAATTTCTATCAATCTCGTTCAGTTCACATTTTATTCGTATGAGAGATCGAAAAACTGATTATTCTTGTCAAGAGAATTGGCCCGCTGTTTTAAATTATAGTAATGTCCATTCCGAGTTTACAATGAACATGAAAATTAGCATCAGTTAA
This sequence comes from Endotricha flammealis, assembly GCA_905163395.2. NCBI lineage: Eukaryota > Metazoa > Arthropoda > Insecta > Lepidoptera > Pyralidae > Endotricha > Endotricha flammealis. Next base: position 8,474,661 of record LR990853.1, read on the forward strand.
GTCGACTTTAACGGAAATATGATTTACTAATAAATGACAATGTAACCTATTGTCATTTATTAGTAAATCATAAAATTGGTGATTATACTTTAGTGCCTTATAAATATATATAACGTTGTAGATATTAATAATAATATGTACGGCACAAATAACGACGAAAGATAACATTAATTAATATAGTTGTTTTCACACTATCCTATACAATGTAACGCAAATTTGTAACATATTTGGAAACGAATGTCGTAAAGGTCCCGAGATGCTAGGTTTATATGGTTGCATTGGGCTATAATGGCTTTCATATCGACCATACTTGGTTTAGAGAATTACTTCATAAAAGGACCCTTACTTTACTTAAACTTTCCTTTCGTAAGGTAGTTCCTTATATTTATTTGAGTCAGGAGGAAAGTGGACAGTATTATCGCTTGTAATATACCGTATTACGATACCACTTTACATAGTTACCATTTTTTGTGTGTTATTGAAGACACAATAAGATTTTCACATATTATAATAGTGGAATTCTCATGACCAAAGATCGCAGATTGTCACTATACGATGAATTGAATACCTGCTTATTTATTAGGATTATTGGATTGGTGGACCAACGTCTACGTATAAAGTTGGATATATTAGACCTTGGATTACATAGCATATTTTTCTACTATTAAAAGTTATTACATATTGAATATTTAAAAGTGTTTTGAACATTTGCCTTAACGTGACAAAGAACAAATAAGTGCATTATTTCCAGAATATAATAAAACAAGGTTATGTACGAGATGACCATCACTGCCAATTAATCCACAAATCACCATTATAACATTATGATAAAATTGTAAAAATTGAGGTTTTTCCCCAATATTCGAAGTATATTTACAGAATAAAAAATAATTATGAATGTGGTTACGCGGCTAGTGTACCATGACGTAACTGGTAAATGCTGGTAATTACGAACCAATTAACACTATAAGGAGGCACTAAAGTTGATTATCGTTTGTTTGAATCTGTTCTTGAAATTTTTATTTTCTGAATTCTTAGTTATGATGGTAATACTAAAATATACTATTGATGTAAATAGTTGAAATTATGTACCTAAATTCATTTTATCAGTTGTAGGTATTGGCTATCTTCTGTATTGTCGGATATTTATTTTTTATTTTGTTTAATAACATTCTACAAATTAAGACGTTCACGTCATTAGGTTTGTAGCTTGCGTGTAAGATTAGTAAGTTACAATCCACGCCACGAGAGATGAGAACTAGCGTATCACGTGGTCGACCTGTGCAGTAGACGATTTCTATACCATTTTACTAGAAATCGTCTACTGCACAAGTCAAATAAGCAATCAATCAGCTCATCTCTCGTGGCGCGTATTGTACCTACTTGAAATTTGCGTCCAAGCTATTTGCATACTGCTTGCACATATTGATTGCTGAAAACGTGCGACACGTCAATATGCTTTCCATTGTGAGCAAAGCGGACTGCTCATAATGTTAAATTTCGTACAAGCACTTAGGTGAAGGTTTGGTGTATGTAAATTCTAGAATGGTCCATCAATGTTGGTGTAATGTTTTGATTCACAGACTTTTAAACTTGTACCAGCTCCATTAGTTTGAAAAAAAAATAAGCTTATTGATACGCCGTCAGACGAATGTGGTCTATCATACAAATGGGGACGTATTTACTGAACGTCAAACTTTCACCTAACACGAAATTCTACCGGATACAGTTCAGATATTTGAACACATGTTTGAGGACTGCGATATCATAAGGAAAAGTGCAGTTTTGTTAAAAAGTTTGAGCAAATTTCTCAACACAATATAATTGTTCAAATATATGAAGCTGTATCTGGGACCGATTTAACGTGAATAATTCGCGTTGTGATCATGTGAATGGCACGTTTTCTGTAGTCAAACAGCAGCTGATAATTTAGATCCTAGTTGTAAAGTTTTAGTCATTTTATTGTTACATGTTAAAAATATTCCTACGATCACACTGTTTGGGTAATGGAATCTAAAAGTCAATTTTCATGCTTTATATATTTTAAAAGTATTAAACAATGTGCATTTTGAGTATATCTATGTTTTAATACTTATACTGTCATCACAACAACGTTAGAAACTTATGTATAATAGCAGCATTCAATTTCGCGTACGTCGCGGCATTGGTGCGATGGCGGCGTCTGTTTTCGCATACCAAAATAATAATTTAGAGTACGTCGTATCGCACGTCTATACGAGCGATGCGGCACTATGTTGCATAATCGAAATAAGTCATTGCTTTGTGGGACCGCAACTCAAATGGATTCAAATCAAATCAAATATCAACTTTAACATTGTTTTTTGGCAACTTTTACATTTGATTTTTTTGCCAGGGACACATTATCTCATGAGCCAATATTTGTTTCGGTTATAATAATACTGTACTGTTAAAAAGTTTTATCATGTTATTCATTGTATAATATCATTACAATATGAACAAAGTTAGGATGTAGAACTTACTGTATTTAAGAGTATGTCTATTGGTAATTTTAATGATTAAATGTAATAAAAGATTGGAATAAGAGTCATTTCTTTTATTTTGATGCAGTAATGCATTTTCCCGCGATGTCAATTTTTAACAAGTATATTGAATAAGAATTCACATAGACTTAATTGATGGAAATTGAGGATATTAAAAAGAAGATAAAATGGTTAAAAATATTTTAATGCACGCACATTTTGTACTATCACATAGGTAGCATATTAGGTACAAATGTTATCACAGGTGTATTAAACATTCCTTTCAGGAAAACAAAAAATAAATAAATTTGAATATTTAAAAATTTAACACAAATAATATCAATAATGTTAAAACAAATTTTAACAGAATATCTTAAATTTTATAATAAACTAAAAAGTGATAATTAATCTCAATGCCTTTTGATAACAATCCATATGATTTCCTATGTACTTCATCAAGTGTTAATGCGCGAAACACAGGGCGGTGCGGGTCGGATAGGGTAGTAGTAGTAGGATAGTATACCTAGTAAACGAACACTTGCTCTGTGTGTTGACGTTCATAATAATGAATTCTTTAGTCCAGGCGAATCAACCAGACTCCTGCCCCGTCCCACATCAATTATCTGTGTGTACAGCGCTTAAATAAATATTAAACTTATGGATATAAAAAAAAAACAATCACATTCCTATAAAAATCGAGAAAGATGACGAAGACTAGGCTATCTAGGGAGCATAAATGCTAGAGATAGGTACTTATGCAAAAGCACCTTAATAATAAAAGCGCGAAAAAAATTCTAATAGACTTTCAAATTACACTACCATTGAAGAAAAATTGGAATGTACATCTGTTAAATGACTTCACGACAAAAGAATACAAGTTAATAGTTTATATTGTATTGTACAATTACAAAGCCTTAATACGTAGATGAAATTACTACATATCTATCTATATATTTTTTTCCGTTTCGCCATTCAGTGCATTACCTACTACTTAATTAGAATTTATTCTTAAATTTAGTGCAATCTCAACTTCCTCATAAGAGCAGGTAAGAATGTAGGTGCTGGAGATCTATTTTTTAAACCATCAGTAATATATTGCCCTGGCTTAGACATCAAAACAGTGTGCAGTGTAGGCAGGCATCCAATTGAACATGCTAATTCTGGTGAAATGTATCGACACCCTTGCACATCCAAGAACTTAAGTTTCTCACAGTGAGACCTTACTGCTTCTAACGATTTGTCTGTCAGTTGATTACAACCCTGTAAACAACATTTTAACAAGATTTAAATAAGTTTTTATTGTTATGTGATTTATTATTGTCATAATAGCTCGGTTATACCCGCGCAATTTTGTTTGTGATAAAAAGGTGCCAAAAATGTACTCCGAATTGTTTTAACAGAAAATGTTACTTTCGCATTTATTTATGATAATTTTTCTTCTTTAGAACGCTCATAACATACATACACCTTGTAAAAAATAAATAAAATAGATTTAAAGATAAGAGCTTATAAATAAATATTATGACGGTAATCTTATAGCAGTGATTTTATTATAATAACCAAGATATAAATCAATATTTCTGCCTTACCCAATAGTTGACTGGTAGAGAATGCCTTTAGGTATTAAGGCAGCCAATTGTACTTTTCTTTGTGCAATAAACATTAAATAAATTTATGTAAAATCCAAAGTTATTACCCTTAATTCCAGTTGTTGCAGCCTCTTTAATTGTGTCACAATTTCTTTTACTGCTTCATCTTTCAAATTGTAGCAATCTATTAAATTGAAATATTCTATGCTTGGACAATTTTTGACTAGATGTTCTATTCCCTCATGAGTTATTTGTTGGCATCTGCTCAAGTTCAAATAAACAAGCTCTTTGAAATTGAAGGCATATGTTAGACTAACATCAGTTATTCTGTTACATCCACTAATGTCTAATTCTCTCAAGTTCTTCATGCGAGCTAAAGAATATCCAGTAAAGGAATCCATTGTTAACTTTTCACACATTAACATAACATCATACTTTCTTCTAGCATCGCGAACTATTTCTTCTTCGGCCCTGGACCCAAGATGGATTTTTTGGAAGGAAGACGACTCATCATAACTAGACATGATAGGGCCATCTTCTCCCTCTGATTCCACTTTTCCCATTCCTGTTAATCCTGCATCAGATACTTTGTCACAGTGACTCATTTTCAATGTATGCAACATAACTTGATTCTTAAACACAACCTGAATTGATGTATCTGTAACTGCATTAAAGCAGTAGCTTATATTCAAGAAACGGAGTTTAGGTAACTTCTCAGATAACATAATTAGAGCAGTCTGATCTAGATTTAAAGAGTGAATGTTTAAGTGTTCAAGTATATCATTTTCTTCTGGACATAGACCTTTTTCTAGACCATCTTTAGTTATCAGGTCACATTGTGATATATTCAGAAACTTCAGCTTCTTAAGTTTAGCTAGTTCAGCTACACCAAGGTCAGTGACAGCACGACATCTCTGTATGTTAAGGTGTTCTAAATTGACTAGATTTTTGCAAATATGAACAAGTGATTGATCTGTAACTCTGGTGCATAAACCTATATCTAGCTGTTTCAGGTTTGTTTGATGAGTTGTTAGTGCAAGTAAACCTGTGTTGGTTAGTTGGTCACAACCATGAACTTCTATTGACTCTAACTTCAAGTCCTTTGTTTCCGACAATGACTTCAGAGCAACTCCGTCAATAAGAGTATTTGAAAACAACAAATGTTTAATATGTTCAGCTCGGGAGACAATAAATTGTAATACAAAGTAAAAGGTTAATACACTTTCTGATGGGTTTGTATATATATTAGAGCCAGGTGGATAAAACTTTTTGACTAAACCGAAATGAAATTGTAAAGAACATGATGACAAATTCAGTTTTCTTAGAGCTGGGGCAGCTGAAATGAATCGATTAAATAAGGCATCAGTAAGATATTGGTTGCCAGACAAGCTTAAACATCTCAAATTGTCCAAGTTGTTCTCCAAGAGGCCTTCAGATTTCCCTTCCAGTAATCGCCCGGACATGAATAACTCCCGACAACATTCAATATGCAATGCTTCCAAACTTGTACATTTTTGCAAAATATACACAAATACTTTTTCACAAATATCACAACTTCTTAGTGTTAACGATTTTATATTTTCACCCATTTTGTCCCAAAATTCATTATGCTTATTTGTAATCTCAACATCATTGAATAAATAATTTTGATGTGCGATAGAGGATGTTTCAAATATTTGCATGGGTGAAGAATCTTCATCGCTTAGTACTGATTTGTAGAAGACAATAACTTTATTTTTTAGAAAACAATAATCATTGGCAGCCAGGTACCAATCTCGGCATGTTTCACTCGCTGCCTTCCTATCCGATTTCGGAAGGAACTTGAAAAGGTACACTAATACCTGAAATAATTATATTTACTGTAGTCATTAAAAAGTATTGTGTAATACGTTTACAGTAATCAAACTGTTAGACAGAAAAAATACTTGTTTAGTTATCATATCAAGTTAACAACAAAGAAATACGAACACGGAAGAGAATCACGTGAAAAAATGATCTAACAAAAGGGTAGGGAAAATCACAGCTAATTGGTTTCTGTCTGAATGAAATTACCTCGTATGGTAGAGCCATTTCCTTGCTGTTTTTCTATCAATTGCCACTGTCTGTATCCAATTATTCGTTTTTGTTCATAAAACGCATAGTGAAAATTATCAAGCGCCTTCGAATCTTTCACTTCTTTGTTTCTTGAATTTATAAAATTTTCTACAGTACATTGACATTCATTCACTGTCTGAGACAGAGACAAACAAAATTGACAGATGTCAGCTGATTCAATCAATATTGGTTTGTTCCATTTCTTTCAGGATTTTATGCCAATCGCGCAGCACGGTGGGTATATTCATGTAATTTATATAAGGTTTAAATATATTTTTAAGATTCTATGCTTATCATCAATATTTTTTTATTTAATTTATTTTTCTTTAAGAAAACAATTAAATTATACCAATAATTGTTTTCACCTATGAAAATTAGCGCGAAGGCGAAATTACATTATTGAAACGCAACACTGATAGTTTGAGCGGATGTGACGTGACGTGCATCAAGTAGTAACCATGGTAACGGAAAGTTTTTTTATTATGAATTGTAAGGAAATTCAGGGTTTTTAAAAAAATCTTATCATTTAACTTAGCTATTTTTTTAAAATTACATGCAATATTTCCTATTCTTTCTAGTTTTTTTCCGTATCGTAGGGTTTTTCTCGTTTAACTTTTCTACTTTGGCATGATAGTCTGATTGGAGCAACGGGTATTCTCCAACCATTACTACTCCAATACCCATAAACATAGGATCACTAAGAGCGCGTATGCTAGTTCTAAGATCTTTATCTAGCCTTTCTATCTCGGGCTCGCGATCTGTGCTCGGGACGTAAACTATAGTAATCTATGGCTAGGGCTAAGGGCTAGGGTTTCAATTTCCGCCGTACGGTATCTATATGCGCCGTATGCGCTATAGTTAGTAACAAGGAACATACACAAAATAATTTGATCTACGTCTACGTACCTATACGTAACGTATAAAAATCAACGGTCCATTCCACTTTCAAACAATGCCCGCATTGTATGAAAACTGTTCCTATTTCGCTTATGTCATTATACTTCTTTTAGGTTAAATATGTTTCATTTTTAAATACAAACTCACAATAAAGATTCCATGCAACATGCCTCGTGACTCTGCGCTCCATAGATAGGCAGGCGGTGATAACTTACGGTGAATTTCTTCAATGAAATAAAATTATCCTGGTAAATTTATATGTATTACTACCTAGGACAAAATAAAATTTGGATCTTAAATAGTTTTTGTCTTTTTTTTAGCCACATTATGCACTCCATCAGTTTTATAAAAACTTACTTCTTATTATCACCACATGCTTTCTGTTTATACAAAAGCTAAAGTTGTTATCGAATGTCGTAAATAAAGAAAGAATAGGTTACGTATGTCAAGTTTGGTTAGAAAAAGTAAGAAAACTAGATATCAAAACAGACGCGGTCCGCGGGCCATAATCATTGCCGCTGAATCTGCTGATAGATTGTAACAAAAGTAATTTGAGAATTGAATAGCTAGGCAGGTACTGAAATAATTTATATGGGTAAGTACGTACCTACATGAGCCTACTTACTTGGTACCTATTAAAATTATATAAAATAAAATAAAACTGCTTATTTAGTTATTTGCTTAGTAGTCATTCATTTCCATTGCACAAGACGCAGCTTGCAACGTGCATAAGAGTTTGCGCGGTGGTAACAATATTGTTATTGCCACTTGTTGGGCGCCAGTAAGCTCAGTTGGCGCGGGGAGTCCCGCGCGACCGGCCTGCTGTCCCGCGCTTCCTTTTCTCAGGATATCCGTTTTACTTTCCCGATAAACTTTACATATGCTTGAGAACTGAGTTAAACCATATATTTAGTCATGTAAACATGTTTCCGAAGTGAAGTGGAGCTGATTGTTTGTTGATATTTTTTTATTAATTAATCATAAACATGTCACGAAGAAAACAAGCGAAACCGAGATCCCTAAAAGGTAAGCATTATCGTTATAATTATTTATTTTACAAACGCCTTCGCTTTTTCAAAATTAAAAGTGGCTCTCTAGGTAGCCCTAGAGAGCTTTAGACTACTATTAGCACTTTCTACTAGGTACTTATCAGTACTTAATATGAAATAGATTTTTCAAAAGTGCGACTAAACGAGAATCTATTCTAATTTTGCGAAGTTGATCAAATAGTAGGTAATTATCTACTATACAATATGTAAATAATAGATAGATAGATAGAATATACTTTATTTGCAATATATACAACAATAGGAAGAAATACTATATTTTATTGATATCTATTATAGTGTAATACTTGCAACAAGGCGGCCTTATTTCTAAAGGCAACCTTAGGCCGGGTAATGAATTATTGCAAGAAAATAACTAAGCTAACAAAATAATCATAAGTTCATTACGTTAATAGAACTCGATGACTTATTGATTAATCTGAGTTTTTTTTTAGATCGAGTATAAATTCTCATAACATGCTGCATGTAACGATTAATTTTGATACTTTTATTCCAACTTAAAACCCATAAAATGGTCGCACGTTTTAGTCCGTCTGACTCCCGAAAATCCGCAGTGAGAATACACGTATAGGTACTTGTTATATAGTGTATCACAGAGTAAAAATTAATAGCATCACGTCCGTGCGAGGATGGTTCAGGCAAGTGATGGACGCGATGCGACTAGCGTTGCGGTCGCGGCGCCCTAATATCAGCGTTTTATCAGTGACTGGTGGCGGTCGCGACCGCGGTTTGGCCCCACGTGCACTGTTTCGCTCACCTATAATGCTCGCATCTGTCCGACACATCCTGATGGATTGTCAGTAACTTCGCGTTTGAGTATACGAATTATTCACATCATCTAAAATGTTGAACCAAATGGACATCATTATAGAAATAGAAAGGCTCGTTTATTTACCAAATTGTTGCAACTACCTATTGAATGTTGTGGCATACCAATTGGTTTAATTATCATTCTATAAGTATCATTATTATTTCTTTTGCGACTGTAAATGAATTTAAATATACAAGATTACCATTGTACTAAAAGAACATTAGAATAAGTAATCGTTTTAATAGTACTTTTTGACTCTTTCTTTAGTATTTTTTCATCTAAACCTGCAATCTCAACCTTTTTGAAAACGGTTGGGTCGAATTCCGATACTTCGAATAGCTCACTGGTCTTCGGAATGTATGCGTATCCCCTTGAGGATAAATAGCGTGACGCTGTCATTTCACCATTGACTGAAACCTTCATCTTATTTTGTTGTCGTATCGTAAAAGAAAATTATTGTCATAAATGACTATTTTCTAGTGAAATTTTCTATTAAATGTTAATTTGTAATATGGTTTAAAAGGTAAGTGGTAACAACGAACTGTTGTTTGTAGCTACGAACCCATGTAATGTAAGTTTAGGTATCGATCTGGAGTCTAGTACTTTCGTAATGCGTCCCGTGGGTCCGCGAGGATGCTGCGACCTGCGCTGCGACTCAGACTTACTCCTGGGATACCTAATGCAATAGAGCTACCGTAGTCCTGCACTATACATACTTGTATGTAAGTTATATGTATAAATTTGCTAATTATCTAACATTGAACAGAAAAAGAGAGCCTGTATTTGAATAAATAGTTAAATTTACGTTTTCAAGTCTGAAAATTGTTTAGTAAATTTGATCTTCTTACTACTTTCAATTTCAAGTATAAGTTGATGTACAAATATCAATAAATCAATTTACCATGAAAATACAATTCGTAAAAAGTTTGTATACTTAGCTAATATAGTTAAAAAAAACGGTGCTTTGATTTTCCACAATAATGTCGCATCTACGTCGCGCCGGACCGGCCGGCCGCGGCCGCCCGCCGGGGTCCAATAACGTGTCAATTTCCACCCGTCCCTCATGCGCACGAATTAAAATTTTACATTCACTGAAAATGTTAATCCTTCGCGTCCCAAGCAGACGATAAAAACGAATGGCTGTATCTTGAATTGTTTACTGTAACAACATTACACCTGAAGAATGGAAGCCCTTTAAGCTCGTTTGAATACTTGGAATATTATTTTGTATTGTAAAAGTAATATTAAAAGAAATAAATACATAATACAACAATACCGCGCAAGTAAAATTTAACAAGTTATTAGGAGATACAAATAATTAGGTGCTGGTAAAATTTTATTCATCCTGATTTTTTTTCAAAAATTATTTATACGCGATATTGTTGTATAAGCGACGATATGTCTACAGAAACTTATTATTAGGAAAACATGTTTTAACCACTCCATTACATTTTATTAGGTACGAGAACATTTGAAAATTCATGTATGGATTCAAAAAAAAATTAAAATTTCAGCCATTCTCGTGCCAAGTTCTTGTCATATTATGATAGTAACTTGTAAAATTATTATAACTAATCAATTTGTTCTCATCTACCTATACATGGCTGGTATGTAATGCAACGAAGGGGGAAGAGGTGTAAAGATCACAATAAAACGTATGAATGTTTTATGCGAGGTAAAAGCCCTGGATGGACGTATTTGTATGCCTTTTGAAGAGGGTTAAGTCAATTTGGATTTGAACGTCAACTTTTTCAACGGGCTGTGTTCGTGGTATCTAGACTGTTACTTTATCCTCAATTATAATTTCGTTTCTGTAATTAACTCTTCAGTATAAGAGTAAATGTTTATTACACATCTTGTACTTATTCCCTGTATTGCTACTTCAGAGAAATAGTTAGCATCCACTCGATCACATAAGTGTACACGTTATATTATGAAAGTTAACATTTTAATGAAACTGAAGTAAGTACATGACGTATGTATGTGGCTTCTAGCGTGTTGAGATTCATCCCTTGCAGCGATTGCTGGAAGTCTGTTGTCTGTCTGTCTGTAGAACTTCTAGAAATCCTATCTGATGTTACCTAAGTGTTCAATTGTGTAATTAGTACGCCACCTATTACTGTCAGCCTCCGTTACGTAGAGATAAGAAGTTGATGGCCGTGAGGGGTGCGGGAGGGGTGTTGGCATCCATAAAACTTGTAGAGGCTCCGCAGAGAATCGCGGGAAATTTCCCCTGGGTGGTGCGCACCTCCCCTGCCTCAGGGAAATACGCTAAAGCCATATCATAACAGTTTTATGTTGATGTTGACCTCTCATCCAGGGCGAGTTATCCTCGAGCTACTTGTAATCGTTTTAATTAGCCATCCTACGCTATTTTTGAAGTTATTTCACGAATTCTAATTGTAAAACAATATCTTTACATTTTGTATGAAAAACTTTATATTTTTTAATAGAAAAGAATAGGTACCAATTAGTTTCATCGCATTTGCTTGAAACTTTTTTTATTATTCTCAGAAAAGCAATAGACACAAACTATGTACATTAATTTTGTCTACAATATTGATGTAATATGCAGATAGATATCTCCAATTTGTAAAATTAAAAAAAACCTGGGCCCTAGGTCAAATGTTTGGAGTTCAGCTAGTAGCAGACTATTCCACCTATCTGTCATTATTGTATGATCAACCCTCTACCGAATAAATAAATAAATATTCTTCGACGAATCACACAACACCATCTAGTCCTAAATTTAGCAACTAAGCTTGTACTATGGGTACTAGATTGCTGATAACAATACTAAATTCTTTTTTTTTTTGTAAATAAATACTTATTATACATAGAAAACACCCAGACCAAGGCAAACAGACATGTTCGTGTACACAAATGTTTGCCTTGGGCAGGATTCGAACCCGCGGCCCTTGGGATAAAGTGACCATTGCCACTCGACCACCGGGCCTGTCAATACCCTGTAAATAGTATCCAAAGAATTGATTCGGTTCGTTGGTAATAATAAATCATTCATACAGCGAATTTATCGATATCAAACAAATCGATGGATTTCACAACTAGCTATTTATTTATATTCTTAGGCGGGCACGCTACTTTTAGTCGTAGCGATCGGCGTTTAAGCAATTCTATCTTGTTTTTTTTTCTGGGCTAAATCGCGGCGATTAGTAGCATGTCTGCTAAGGCTCTTACATTGACAGCTTTTGTGTGACTTTATAATTTTTTATATAATAATAATAATAAAATTTTATTGATAAAACTTAGATCTAAAATAAACATTTGATAAAATATACTAAGATAAAATTAAAACATATGCCCGAACTAGGAGATTCCTGTGTACACACAAATAAGCTAGCCTGTGTTGAAACAAGTCGTTGGGATAACAAAAGTGGATGATATACTAGACATACCACAACTGTCTCCCTTGGTCGCTAGTATTTGTGTATCCTTGTCGGATTTGTAATATCCACAAATCGTTACAAAGGAGTTTCCAATTAAGTATGAGAGTTTTACAACACATGATTTTAATATATTACACAAATGTGGGACATAAATGTCCCAGACCAATGTGGGAAATGTATATTATAGTCTACACGTAATCTATTAAATGTGAATAACTTTATTTTGAGCCCTATGTCTTATACAATACGATCTGTTTGGAAAATTGGAATGTGTTGATGCGTGCGTCATAGCTTATGAAGAAAATACGAATGTAAAACATTAATGCAATCTGTTAACATGACGAAGCATTCTTCTTTTTCCATTCCCAGTCGACTTCCATAAATCACTCACGTGTTTTCACGCAAAAAAATCCATAAAAGGTAACAATAATAACGCTTCATTCCGCGAGGGTTCTGTACGGAAACCTGGTTACACATTTTTGGATTCGCTGATTTATTTTATATTTGAAAATTTATGCTATGAATAATCTATGCTTTGTTCTGAATGTCTGACGGACCACAGCCTAAACCGCTGATCGTAGAGATCTAAAACTTCCAAGTTTTAGATCTCTACGATCAGCGGTTACGGGTTACGATTTTACGAATAATTAATATGAAGAAATAGGATGCGTCGAATAACTAAATATTTATTTCATTTTATTTTGTCACTATTTCACGTTATTTCAATAGAATCTTAATTCATTAATCTACTTATTTTATTTATGTTATCCAGTCGTGTTACAGCATTGCAATTGCAATATAAAAAGAAAACTAGACATTTTTATAATACTTAGTGTGTGACACACTAATATTATTAACACGTTATTAATAATTATTTAATTATATTTATATTAGTGTTATTTTAATAAACATAGTGTTATTTTATTATTCAAATTACCAAGTGGCATTTATAATGCTTTTGCTCTCTAGGGTAAGACTTGCGTCTGAAGATATTGTTAAAAAATATCACGGTACCTACCCGTGCTCCTTGGTGGGTAGCGGGGGTAGTCCCTGTGGATGCGAAGTTCTCGCCCGCCGCCCACGCCGCGTCCTATGGGACCTGGCCCGAGCGTGCCGCCTGCTCCCTGGAGACTATGCTCCCGCCCCCGGTACCGCGCACACCCCGCGCCACCGTCTCTCAGGGAAACAACAGCCTGAGACGCTCCAGTTTTAATTGATAAATCCTTATTTAGTTGCGTATTACTGTATTGTGTTATACGTATAAGTATTATGATGGTTATAAGTATATTATGCCACTTCTGAGACGCACTCTACATACCCTTTTTTAAACAAAAAGAAAAACCAAGGAGAGTATCTGACTTATAACTGTTTTGTCACTGTCTGTCATGTATGAGGACAATTAAATGAAGTGCAAAGGTAAAAAGTTTTAGATAAACCCTGCTGATCTTTGTATAAAATGGAAGAACTTTTAAAGTTTCTTATCTATATTTTAAAAGATCTTTTAATTCTGTTTACATTTGATAGCCTAATTTAAGAAATGTTACCGAACATCACTATGACACTTACGAACAAAAATCAAGGGCGGGCGATCCCGCGGGTAACAACTTGTCATGCCTACGCATACTAGTTCTTTTTCATGAAGTATACATATTACGTGAATTTGCAAACACTACCTAAAAAATAACTTTATATTAGACGCGAAAAAATAACAGTTATTTGGTTAAAGTACATTCAAATATGATTCTCGTACGTTTTACCGAGTTATGGGTAAATGGAACATTCCAAGCCTAATAATTACAAGTTCGAGTCTGAAATTTGAAAAGGATGAATTGAGTAGTAGTCGGTATTCGTTTTAGATAAACATTGGTAACAAAGTACAGTTGGCTAACTTCGGCGACGCGAGGGCCCGAACGCAACCGGGAGGCCCGGCCGTGGGCGCGGCCGGCACCCCGGGCCACCGGCCACCACTGGGACCTCCTCGACTCCTCTATTCCCACTCGGCATCATACTAACGCCTCCGAACACATTAAAATTACAGTTTCCAAGGATATACAACTGGCGAAACTACAACGACTTGCCGGAGATGGGAATTCTGTTATTATTCCTTTGTGCTACTATCCGCTTGGTCCTTAATCAAAGTTATTACCTACATCGTTTAGTGCTGCCTGCGGAATAGGTCGTTTCTAGAGTGTTGTACGTAACGACTTAATAAAGGAATCTCTGTAGAATTGTTGGTACCGTATTAATGAAAGTTATATAGATTTAACAAACGACGGTCGTTAATACGTAAATATTGATCTTCCTCTGAGGTTACTGTAAGTTGTTTGTATAACTAACAGAATATCCAATCTTAATTGTCATATTATGCAGAATAATATTTGAGTAATCTTTTAGAAAACAATTGCATTAATTTAAAACTTTCGTGGACAGCTATCTATTAAATTTTGATTGAGATTGGGATTTGGTTCTATTTGTATTGCATTAATGTAACGTCCACGTCTAACTGCAGTTTAGTTTCAATTTTTCCAAGTCCTCATCCGATAATATAACTTTCAAAAGTTGTACGTCTAAGGTACAATTTGCTTTTCATAGTAAGCTTTAGGCTTGGAATAATAACATAATAGAAGGAGTGTCTTCAAACAAACGCTCAGTCTGCCTTAGGACATATTTTGACACAACGTCATTTGTATTATGCATTCGTGCACTGAACCACTCTTTTTATTCCGAATACTTTGAGGACGACTCGTAAGTATAATAATATTCGTAAGTAAAACAGCTAATGGAATATATTTTAAGTTTAGCTATCAGTGGCGAAGGGTGAAATTTTACTCAGGGGAAGCCGGAGCAAAAAAAAAAAATATACAGTGTTATCTTACCACAGGGATGGAGAATTCCGAATACCATAATACCATTACCATACATAAAAGCACTGATAGGTATAATATGGAAAACCAAAACAGTGTTTTAAGTTTACAACTACCTACCTGTGAGCCACGAATACTTTTCGTACAAATTACAATGAAAATGTTTAGTAAAGCCATCTTTCCGTTTATAATCTATTTTCATAGAAGGAAAAGCACGGGCGCGCTGTATAATATGTTTTTTATTTTCAAAACTGTATGTTTGAAAATTATTATCTAATAAAATGTCTGTGAGACAACCCACGTCTAAAATTGCAGCCATTACGAATGTAAACAAAACAGACTAAACCAAAATAAACAATTAATTACTTACAACTGAAACCGATAAATTATAGAATTTATCGTGTGTTGTTGTGAACTATAACACAATTCACACCGAGCCCTGTCCAACATTTAACCACGAAGTCATTCTAATCTATTCAAATTTACTAAATTAACAACAAACATATAAAAAAAAACTAAGAACAGTACGAGCGAAAGCACAGGCGAAAGTGAATTGAAAAAATGTCATAATTTTGACAATTACAACGCGACAAAATTATAGTTGTTTTATTATTCAAGCACTAAACACATAATTAACTATATTTTTTACTTCTCAGGTTAATACCTCTGTTTATCTTTGTCGCACTAACGTAATCTGATACATGCCATCCTTGTCGTAACTCGGCGACTACCGGCTTAATATGTTCATATGATCAGCGTGAGAAAGAGACCGCGCTAGGAACAAAAAGTACGCGTAAGAAAGAGACAGCCGCTCCTAAAACTGTATGCAGCTACAACTCGGGAATTACCGGCTTTCGACGCACAGGCTAAGCGACGAATAAATAGCAATATCACAATATTGCTATTTATTATTGTATAGGCGTTTGGCGACGTGTGATATTGCTATTTATTATTGTATAGGCGTTTGGGTATCATTATTATGTATGAAGCGAAATCATGTTATTAGCAGAGTCCATGCTGTTAGATAATTCACTATTTTTAAAAGGGAAGCCGACAGGAATCGTGTTATTAGGACCCCTCGCTTAGCTATCATCATATCAACCCATAATCATCCCATTGCTGGGATACGGGTCTCCCTTCAATCGAAGGTGATTAGAGCGTACTCTGCCACGCTGCTCCAATGCGGATTGGCAGAGGCCGGTGTTTTCAAGCCGCCCGAAGGCCATCGACTTGGCTTAACGACTGTCATCTACCGATAACAGCCGGGACCGACGGCTTAATGTGCCCTCCGAAGCACGGAGAAGCTCGAGATAACGAAACCCATCCAAACGCTGGCTAGGGTCGACGTCGCTTAACTTGCGTGTTCATATTAGAGTGCGACACACAGCGATGCCATCGAGCTCCTCAAGTTTAGCTATACTTACTAATAATAGTGTATCTAGTATAAAAACATAAGCGGGCTTTAATCGTAGGTAGGAAAGAGACTTGATACTCTTGATAGCTAGGGTTGTCACAAATCAGTCGAGTTAAATTAGATTGTCTTCGTAGCACGTACTCGAGTCACGTCGCTCACCGTGACATGCATCTATATATTGATAAAAATACATATTGGTTGGTGTTGGTACGTACCTACCTGGCTTATACATTAGGGTGTTAGAAATCGGAGTTTTAAGACATAGCGAGCAATATTACCCTCGCAAAGCTCAAGTCTAAGTTAGCCGATAACAAATTTGGAGTTCTGATGTCACCATTTTTACAGTACTGACTGTAAATTTTTATACTTTTTGTCTTGTGTAACTTTAACCTTTAGTCATTAGGCGCTTTTACCCGCTTCTATCATAAAAAGAACTAGAAAAACATCATCAAACGTATGCATAGTAAAACACAACATTCCGGTAAGGTTGTAAACTGCAATCGTAAACTATTTAACTACTGAGCTTTGGACAGTAGGTCATAAGCAATACCAATATGGTCAGTAAGAAAATTGAATTACCGACGGTATGGCTGCGTCGGCGTCGGCGCGCCGCTTTGGTGCCGAATGCGTCCCGCGCGGGACATTGTTCGGAAGTTATGATGGGCTATCGTTGTTGGATGCTGCCTGATGGCTCTCTGTGGTCGCAAACAACTATCCCCTATTTTCATACAAATCGTAGAGCGTATAGTTAAGCGTCAGATGTTTACAATTTAAAGTAAGTTTTTTTAATCCATTATATATCTTAAAGACGATTTTAAGCACTTCCCTGACTTGGGTATATTGTAAACTAGCTGTTACCCGCGGCTCCGCCCGCGTGGTCAAGGGAAAATGTCAATATTTTTTCCCATGGGAATCTCTTTATCCCGTGGGAAAAAAGCCTATGTGACTCTCCAGACTTTAAACTATCCCCAATAAAAAAATCATATCAATCCGTTCATCACTTTCGACGTGAAGGGAGGACAAACAAACAAACACACACTTTCACATTTATATTATTAATCAGGTCGATGTTTGACTTAGTTTCAAACTTCTTGCTTACTCTTCTCTTGTTTTACGTAGGATCGAAAAAAAAACAGCTGCATTTAAACATTTATGTGTGCAGTAAAAGTAATATATTTAATGTATCCAGAGTAGTCAATATACTTATCATAAATTCAGCTAATATGAAAAATGGGCATAGCAAGTATTTTCATGATTTAAACAATACTAGCGGAACCCGCGTCACTTGTTTTGCGTGTATCACGCTTTCCCGTGGGAATTTTGGAATGTATTATACGTATAAACCTTACTGTTGAAGCCCTCTATCTATTATAAAAACCGCATTAAAATCCGTTGAGTAGTTTTAAAGATATAAGCAGACAAACACAGACAGACAGCACGACTTCATTTTATATTATGTAAAGATTTTAAAACTTTATGAATAAGTTAAAACGTGATGTTTGGTCTACTCACGAAATTTTAAAACGACTAATTATTGGATCAAACTAATACCTAATTACTGTGATTATTTATAAAAATTTGGTCATCATCAACGTCATCTTAAGTACAGCCGGCCATGAATTAAGGAATTTTATTGGTGACTGAATATAATAAATTGTGTGTAATATATAGGTTAATCATTGAATAGAGGTTGATAACCCCTGCGTTGTGGGAAGACCACATCGGGGGCAGTGTGGGCCTATTGCTGGGATTTGGCCTGTGGCCTGCTTTGATGAATCGATGGACGGTCCCTTGGGCCAATAGGCCGGACTAACTCCCAGCGGCGATCGTTGGTCTGCCGGCTTTAGTGTTCTATACGATAATAAATTGAAATTGGTTAGGTATTATTTTTTAAACGTTTATTTGTATTAGAATATCGTTTTTCGAATATATATCCACTTACTATATCTAATTTAAAAATACATGAACATAAATAATGATTCCTGAGGGATTACACGATTTGATGTTTACAAAACATTCTGGTCAAACAGTCATCTTCATTTCATACTTGCAAATGTTTGTTTTACGGATTCGAACTCATGACTCAACAAAACAAACTTCTTTCACGAGAAGCCAGTAATGATTTTAAATAAATTGATAATTAACATCATAGAGCAAGCTGCAGCCGCGCCGCGAGCGCCCATATGCTGTCCGGACGTGCCACGAAACGCTAAAGATTCGTGTTAATTCGATTGCTTTGCTATTGATTAAAGAACTATTTACTGGAGACTCTGCTTGAGACCGATAATTTTACCGAGCAAAGCCTATACTTATCATATGGATAATAGCCCATTCAACCAAGACTCAATAGTTGTCAATAATAAAAAAATATAAATGATGATAAATCTCAATTTATACAGATACCATTGTAATTTGCATATAAAATAAACACAGAAGGGAATGGCCGCTATGACCTCACAGTTATCGACCTGTAACAGATGATAAATAAGTCATGGGTACCCGCCGTTTTAGCCTATATGCGTCCTGGTGTGGTGGGCCGGCTCGTTTTGCACTAGGGATATATCCTTTAATAGTCCACTCTGTTACAATGAAACTTGATAGACGTTTAAGTTTCATTAAATATAAAACACATGGCTCATTGTATTTCACGAAATTTAAAAGTTAAGGACACATTAAACTATGGCTGTCACTGTTAATCTAAGGAAGAAGAGAAAGTACATGTCATACACAAACAGATTACTGTTTAAAAAAAATAAGAGAGTTAACTGACGACACCCCACAATTTAAAATAAGCGACGTAGACGTTGCAACGCGTAGCGTAGGGTCGCGTACAGTTATCTATCGTAGAATCTTGTACCAGCAGTTGTAGCACCGCACCGTAGTGCAGCGACGACGTTATCATTGCTAATAACGTAGCCATTGCTACGCTACATTTTGGAAGCGCTACGTTCTGCGTAGCAGTCCGTAGTAAGTGTAGTATCCGCTGTAGCACTCTGTAGTGTAGCGAAAGCGAAAGCTTAGTGATATTGTACGTAGCCGCTGCTACGCGCGATATTGCACCCACCGCGCAACGTTACGTTATGCGTAGCAGTCCGTAGCTAGCCGTAGTTATTGTGCGTAGTGTCATTGTGGATATCACTACACTACTTAAAATGGCTTGTTCGGGACAATAACGTAATTACTCATTTTAACTGGTAAAAGTTTTTGACTAGGCATTGCAAATTAAATAATTTAGCAATTGAATATTTCACAAATAACCTCTAATTGTTTTTCTCACTTGTAGCGTAATTTTCAATATTCTCAATTTTCTCTTTAACGAGAATGTATCGTTCGTTATTAATGTCAGACAAAAGACAATGTCAGAAAGGTAAATATTTGTTGTAAACTATTGATGTGTATTGTAACAATCAGGCTTTTTGGTCTAATTGAATAATCCGGAGTATTGTCGGATGGGCGCGGCCGAGGACGGGGCGCAATCACGCCACCCGCGCCCTTCGCTAATTATGTCACCAAACTGCTACTACGGGCCTCGACCACTGTGTAGCAAACCATCTCACAGGTGATTAACACAAATCCGATTTAATAACAAAACGAGAACGGAACAACAGCTTGTCCTACAAAGGCCTCCCTGATTGCGATCTGCTCATCTCTGCTTTACTTTTTTGGTTTGTTTGCTTAATATGCATAATAATATGTTATAGTCAAATATATTTATACATACATATTTCAACCTTTCACTGATATATATTTAGGTTATTTCTGATAAATACTTGTCTTTGTCTTAGCTCCATCTCGTTCTCTCGTGATTCCTGCCATTACCCACAACCTAAATACAGAACTATAAACATTGGAAGCCTCTGGGAAACGCTAATCCACATTAGTCCACAATGAATTCCGTCATTGGCGAGTGTGCCAGTGATTTCTGGTCCCCAAGGGCGGCGGCGCGCACCTAACTCGCGCTTCTGCCACTTACATTATCCTAATTAGCTTTCCCTCCGTTTGTATTCATTAATTTGATGTACTTATTGTTATTTGATTACTACTCTATTGTAATCAAAATAGTTTTGGTCGTTTATCGAAGTGAGAACTAACCAAAATATAATTATATGGTATACTTGTGTCGATTATATGTAAGTACTAGCTGTTACCCGCGGCTTCGCCCGCGTGGTCAAGTGAAAATGCCAATAAGTTCGTTCCCGTGGGAATTTAAAAAAAAAAAACAACTTTATCTTTGTTAACATCATAAAGGAAATCTCTATAAAAAATTTCAGCTTTCTAGGTTGAGCGCTCCCGATAATACACGTGTAATCTTATTATTCCGAATCCTGTGGGAATTTAAAAAAATCCCGTCTTTATTATCTTTGTCTACTTTATAAATGGAAGCTTAATACAAAATCTAGGCGTTTTAGGTTGAGCGTCCACGATAATACACGTGCAGCTATTTTCTCTTTCCCGTGGGAATTAAAAAAAAAACGGCTTTTTCCTTGTCAACATCATAAAGGGAACCTCTATACAAAATTTCAGCTTTCTATGTTAAGCGCCTGGGATAATACACTTACAGTCCTATTACTCCCTTTCCCGTGAGAATTTTATAAAACCCCATCTTTATTCTTGTCAACATTATAAATAGAACCTCTATACAAAATTTCAGCTTTCTAGGTTGAGCGCCTGCGATAATACACGTACAGTCCTATTACTCCCTTTCCCGTGGGAATTTCATAATATTCCATCTTTATTCTTGTCAACATCATAAATCTTGTAAACAATTAAAAATCTCAGCTTTCTAGGTTGAGCGCCCCCGATAATACACATGTAGTCTTATTTATTATTCCTGATCCTGTGGGAATTTTAAAAAATCCCGTTTTTGTCCTTCTCTACTTTATAAAGGGAACCTCAATACAAAATCTAAGTGTTCTAGGTTGAGCGCCCATAATAACACACGTGCAGTCCAATTTGTCCAGTTCCCGTGGGAATTTAAAAAATCCTGTCTTCATCCTTGTCTACATCCTAAAAGGAACCTCTATACAAAATCTCAGCGTTCTAGGTTGAGCGCACCTCATAAAACACGTGTAGTCTTATTATTCCTGTTCTCGTGGGAATTTAAAAAAAGTCACGTATCTATCCTTGTATACATCATAAAGGGAATCCATATAAAAAAATTTCAGCTTTCTGGGTTGAGCGCCCTCGATAATACACGTGTAGTCGCCTAGGTAGGTCACCCCATTTCATCCCTCTAGGGGTTGGATTTTGAAAAATCCTGAAACACGGACTTACTCATTTACCGCCAGGAGTATTCCTACTAAATTTCAAATAAAATGGTCTAACTAATCTAGTTTCTTCATACTAACTTTGCGCCACGTTCAACCCCCTAAGGGATGAATTTTGAAAAAAATATTTTACTCATGTTTCATGCCTTTCAGTAAAGAACCTTCATGCTGAATTTCATTCGTATAACTTCAAAAACGGCAAAGTTTCATACTAACTTTGCACCCCCGTTTAACCCCCTAAGGGATGATTTTTGAGAAAAATATTTTACTCGTGTTTTATGGCTTTCAATAAAGAACCTTCATGCTGAATTTCATTCGAATAACTTCAAAAACGGCAAAGTTTCATACTATCTTTGCACCCCCGTTTAACCCCCTAAGGGATGAATTTTGAAAAAAATATTTTACTCATGTTTCATGCTTTTTAGTAAAGAACCTTCATGCTGAATTTCTTTTGAATAACTTCAAAAACGGCAAAGTTTCATACTAACTTTGCACCCCCGTTTTATCCCCTTAGGGGATGAATTTCCAAAAATCCTTTCTTAGTGAGCACCTACGCTCCAAAAGGAACCCCCATGCAAAATTTGAGACTCCTGGCACTTGTAGTTTCGGAGATTTCGTGATGAATCAGTCAGTGATTTTCTCTTTTATAAATATAGATATTAAAAAAAACTTAGAACATTAAGCGATAACATTAAGGTTCGAAATTAAAGTAGGCTATAAGTATTAGGCCATGTATAAATCTGTAGCAAATTGCTCCGAGAAATTGCCTTCAGCTCTGTCCGATAGCAACTTGAGGTATCTCAGGAAGAGATTAGCTTCTTGGGCAGGGTAGAACCAGCAATCTGTTAAGCATATTAACAGTTGCTCTACACACACAGAGATATGTTCCGTAAACACAAAAGTATTATGCGGGATTGGACCTTGAAATCTTTAATGCAGAATGCGCTATACACAGTATAAAATGAAGTCGCTTCTGCTGTCTGTTTGCTTATCTGTTATATTACACAATGTTTTCAGGAATAGATAGTGATTTAAAATCAAGTTTATATAACTGTATACTACATAATACAACAATTTACCTGTGGCAATCAGAACCGCGAAATCACTAACTATATTTAATCGAGAAGTAAAAAACTATTTCCTTTCACGCTGATTCCTTGTTTTTAATGACATTTTATTTTATTTTAAATATTGTATTATTAAGTACCTATTGTTTTAGTTTTATATATTTAAATTATATATATATATAAGTATATATGTAGTATTGTATACATACTTATTATGTATTATATAAATACCTTATAGTATATAAATTATTTTTTTATATATAGATATATTGACCCTGCCCACTCCATTACAGAATTTCGTTACCCTAAGGTTGCCTTGAGCAATAAGGCCGCCTTGTTGCATATACACTTGTCTTGTTTGTTACTTTTACTGTTTACTGTATCACTGTTTGTTTTGTAAATAAAGCATATTCTATCCATATGGAATTTCCCAAATTCCCACGGGAAACCGGGATATAAGCAGTAGTTGCGCATGTTTCGCTAGTTTACAATAACACATTTTAAATAAGATCACCTAACAGTGTAATAGGATTTTCAAACGAGAAGTGAGCCGGTGCCTTCATACACCATTTATTTATTTTACAATAATCATTACTTCACCCCGGCCGTTTACTGGAATTGGAGGATGCACAATAATATTACCATAATTGTAGATAGCTCGCTATAAGGGGGTTTCCTTTTCATAGTGACCACTCTCCATCCCGTTAACGGCATTATGACGACACAAATTACTATGGCAATCACGGTTACATGGACTACATTTACTGTTAACGTAATATTCGAAAGAAAGGCTGGTCTTGTGGTCACATTTAGAATAAAACATTTACGCGTATGAATTATAATACTGACATGGTAATTATTATTAGTATGTTTTTGGTTTGATGAAAAACTGATTGTCAAAATAATATCAATGACTAGCTGACCCGTGCCCACTTCGTTGGGCATAATGTTAAAAGCCTTTTTATTTTTTGGTTTTTTATATAACCTATGACACTCAGCAATAACGTGGCTTTCTATTGGTGAAAGAATTTTTAACATCGGTTCAGTAGATCCCGAGATTACCCCTTACAATTTAACAAATACACAAACTTTACCTCTTTATAATATTAGTATAGAAGTATAGATGACATATTGTTTTCGAAAATTATAAATTTTTTATAGTTTTGTTTTAATATTTATAACAAACAATGTCAAATAAAAATTTAAGTCACCAAAATTTGTTAAAAGATGTTTTTTGTTATTTTTTATAGCGGAAGAAGACGAATGGAATGACGAAGGTACAGCTGCGGGGAATGATGGAGAAGATGGGGGCAAACAATCTGAAGATGAAGACCATGAAGATGATGACAAAATAGAAGATGTCGATGAATCCAATATCGAAGAATGTTTTGAAGGTTAGTACTATTTTATTTTTCACTTACTGACCCGATGATGAAGGAAAGTCGTGTTTTTATTAACAGAAAACGTCAAAAATGAAAATATTTCATGTAATTTCTGGCAACTATAGCGTCGCTAAGCAATGGAAATTATTATTATGTTGGTTTACATACCTATAATGTCTAATAATTTATAAATAATTTGCATATTTTGTTACTTTATTAAGCAAAAACGGCTTAATAGATTGTTTGGCACATTTATAATTTGAATCAACACATGTTACTTATAGGAAAATGACTGAGGGTACAGTGAGTCTTTTTAGTTTTCGTAAAAGGATAAAAAAAACTAAACGTATACCTATTTATTATAATCTGAACTTCAATGTATCGAGGATATTATGCCTTGCGTCACTAAATTCAGATGAAACTCCTTTCAAAGTAACAGAACGTATGCGTGCGAGCTGAACATTTGCATAATCGTTCACCCAGTGTCTGACACTGACATAGTGTGTGTTATAAAGGATGACGTACGAGCGACTAGTGCGGCGGACAGTGGGTGCATGGTGCATATTGGTGCAACATTCAGCCGTGGACGTCGCGTCGATGTCGTGATGACAGATCGCCGCGACGCTCGTCTGTCGCAACTGCGAACATTTGCCGTTAATGTTCAGATGGCTACTAAAATTATATTTTCTTAGTTCGCGTTTCATTTCATTGTATAATACATTGTTCAATTTTGTGCAGGTAGGTTATTTTGTGTAATTTCGGGAGGTTTTCTATAAGTAAAAAAAGTGTATTTCTACATTATACTGTGTACAGAAGGAAATATCTGTCAATTGAAATATTCATAAGAAATATAGTTTTTTAATTAAGTATACTTGATTTTTTTGTGAACAGAATCGCAGAATTTCGAAGTGTTTCTACCACTACCCAGGTTTTATTTGCTGTCTATAACTTTTAAGTTAAGTACCTACTTAAAAGTTATCATCTTCTTTAGTAACAAACTCTTGCACAAAGTAATAATATGTATAAGATTTTAGAAAATGTTTAGGACAAGATGACGAAAAGTAAGATCCAATATCTTACTGACGGTAAGTAAAGACTGGAATGTTTTACTAGATGTTACGGGATTAGTGATTGGGCATTTGGGCATTCACAGTGAAAGGACACATCCATCGCCGGATTACTCCATGTTAGACAAATCTAATATTAACCACGACTATATATTGACTATTGATTTCCAATAATTTTACAAATTGTCATCCTGTGATATATTACCGGACATTCGCTAATTTTGCTTTATGTATCTACGCAATTGCCCATGCCAATGTGCCAATGAGTTTTAAAAGAAGCCTGTTTCACTCCAGATTTTGAACTATCTTCCGTGAAAAAATCCGTGATCAGTGTGACGTACTGGATTACAGAGTCAGTCTAAATCAATCTGATCACGGATCTCGATCAGGACCAATCGAACGCTGTTTTATTGAATGAATTAGTTTTTAGACTTTTGGGTGGTGGACAAAAGTGAGTTTCTTGCGGGATTTGAAACTTTATACTTATTTATTGACAATATTCTAACTTTTCATACTTATTTTTTTAACATACTTAGGAATGTATTTTTAGTCACAGCAGATCTTTTTAATTTTAATAGCATTAAAATATTTCAAGCTTCCTGTCATTCCTGAAAGACGCTTGCTCTCCGGAGTATTATTTTAAGGTAGGGGAAAAATTCGAGTTGGATGCATTTACATTATGATTCCAGTTTCGCTTTGTCTTCATGTGTGGCCCCCAGTGGCGAAACAATGTTTCCATGTGAGCTTATTTGGCGTGCTTGTTATGTTTTTAAGGTTTCATACCCATGTTCTCGCACAAGCAATGGAATTAATGTCTAAACGTATTTTGTAACAACGGCTTGTCGGTTTAGTTGCGTTCAAGGCATGATTATATTTTTCAGACGCAATGACGCAATTCATTCGTTCAGACGCGATAGTATTATCATCGAGTCTTACAAACGACAGTATGAATTGCAGGAATCTTAATAATAATGTAGATAAGTCGCAAACATGGTCTAACAGTGGTGCTTTCTAATCAACTATGATATAATTATAAGTAATAATTTATTATGAAAGGCAAATAATGCTTAACTAGTAGGAAAAATGATTATGTGTTGTTTAGTGAATATTTTATTACAGATGCGGAGGAGGTCGAGGAAAATCATAATAAGTCAAACGAACAAGGCGAGACCGAGGCAATGGCTGGTAAGTAATATTTACTTTAAAAGAATTTAATATATATAAGCACACGTAATCACGGTCCTTCTTCTCTTAGTAAATAGTTAAGGCATGCTCTTCATCTCCAGCGTTAGTTATGAAAGTCCTGATAATGACTGACCAACATCATTTTAGGCTAGCGTCGTTTTAAATAATCTTTTCTGTTTTTTTTATGTTAAGCGGTGTACCCATGAAGGAGGATCTCCTTCATGGGTGTACCTGACGAAACAAAAACCTGTGGTTACCGCCGCCTATGAACATCAGTAACGTCTTTGATGCTATCAATGCGTTTCCCGCTACAAGAAAGGGAATAGGGACAAAGAGAATAGGAAAACAAATTGATCTTCCGGATTTCTCACTCACTGAACAAAACGCAGTGCTGCTTCATTCCGATAATTTGTGAGAGGGTGGTATTTTCTCGGTCGAGCTAGATATTTCATAAAAGCTTTACCAAACTTTATAAATGCTCTACCAGTCTGACCTAGGTGCCTTTGATCTGACTTTTTAGAGTTACGTTATAGAATTTTCAAAACGGAACAAAATTCTTAGGCGAAACGAGCACGATTAATAGCGTTGTAAGGGCGAGAGCGCGTCTCATTACGGCAACATCTCTTCATTGAAATTCATAAGGAGGCCACTAAAATAACGAGGAGCGTCATCGCCCGCGCCGGCGATGCGTTTTTACTGTGGTTTAATGCTCTTTTTACAACTTCGCCAAAGGGTGTGGTGCGGCCGTGCCAGCCCCGGGCTCCCCCGCCCGTGCTTTATGGCCCACTCCTCGCTTATCTCCCGCCGTTCACGATAAATCTCCACCAGACTCCTTGGACCTCAAATATTTACATGCTAATTCGTAGCCAATTCTGCACCCGAGATTATAAATAAATAGGCTGCCGTGGCCCATCATCGGCCGGCCGAGCCTCCACTTTATCTTTTATGACTTAGCGACTTTTTGAAGGACTACCTAACTCTGTCGAGGTTGTAATTTTATGCCACACCAGATAATTTAGATTTTATGTTCCACTGCGCCGTTCGCTGCGAAAGCCACTACAAAGAGACATTACTGTTTCTAACTTGTAGCCCCCATACTATAAGTAATCTTTCTTGTAATATGGAAGCGTTTTTATCAAAGAATGTAAGATAGCCTTTATAAATAAATAATAATGATATGGGGACAAATCACACAGATTGAGCTAGCCCCAAAGTAAGTTCGACACTTGTGTTATGGGATACTAACTCAACGATACCGTATTTTATAACAAATACCCTACATAAATAGACAAACATCCAAGACCCAGCCAATCAGAAAAAGTTCGTTTTTCATCATGACCCGAACGGGATTCGAAACCGGGACCTCCTAGGTGGCGGACCGGCATAGTAACCATTACGCCATGGAGGTCGTTATAAAGTAGAGTCAATAAGTATTTGTTCCACTCTTGACATTGAAGTACTTAAGTTGGATATCAAGCTAATAAATTAGAAATATCTTTGTTTTTAATTAAATAAGTGCTTTTAAGTGAAATACATAATTATATTTTTGCAAATATAAAGGAGCTCGATGGCGTCGTTGTGTGTCGCAATATGAATACGCAAGTTAAGCGACGTCGACCCTTTTTTTTTTTTTTTTCTTTTACGTCAGAAAAATGCTTTGTGGCAGCCCCACCGCCCGGGGAGCACGCGGTGGGGACTGTGGAACTTACCACTAAAAAACTGACGGGATGCCTCTTGCCCTGTGTGGCGGGGCCACGGGAAACTGGGATACAACCGCGACCCCGCCAGGGCCGTCCGGCCAAGGTACCAGCCGGACCCGCTCGCCCCCGATACGCTCCGTCAGCAGTACACCGCATCCAGGTGCACTGCCGACACCGAGGACCATCGCTCCCTCAAGACGACGGGCCTTCCCCGGCCCGCCGTCTCGGCTGGGCTATGGTCCCCGTCCACTCGGCGATCGCACCCACTGTGCCGACCGCCAGCCAACGGCCACACCACACTTATTCAGCGTGGCGCGGCCGTCAGCTCCGCTCGTGATTTTTATAGAGGTTGTCTTCCTCGCGGCCCGGGCGGTTAAGCCAAGGCCCCCGGCCCGTGGGTGGAGGACCCACGGGTTACGGTATGCGCCGCACGCCGGCTGGTAAGGCCGGCGCCCACTAGGGCGTCCGCGTCAACCCGCGAGCCGAGCGCAGGGAGTGGACACACCCGTCCGCCTGCAACCCGCACCCGGCGAAACGCAGGGACCGGACCCCGCTCGTCCCCCTCAACCCGCGGCTCGCCGCAACTCGAGCGCAGGGAGGGGACCCACGTGTCGGGACTTCAGCCGCCGGCAAGGACGCGCCGGCGTTGCCCGGGGTGGACCACGTGGAGGTATCCCGACAACCACCCCAAGCGACGTCGACCCTAGCCAGCGTTTGGATGGGTTTCGTTATTTCAAGCTTCTCCGTGCTTCGGAGGGCACGTTAAGCCGTCGATCCCGCTTGTTGTCGATGGATGACAGTCGTTAAGCCAAGTCGGTGGCCTTCGGGCGGCTTGAAAACACCGGCACCGGCTTGACCTACCAATCCGCATTGGAGCAGCGTGGCAGAGTACGCTCTAATCACCTTCGATTGAAGGGAGACCCGTATCCCTGCAGTGGGATGATGATGGGTTGGAATGATGATGATGAAATATAAAAACCCGGCTTAATATAACCATCGTTTCACAACTTGCATTATCAGGGATACACACGTCACCAACCGTTTTAGGAACCTTTTCACTCTTTTTTTAAAGAATCCCTTACTGGCCTCTGGGGAAAAACTCGCCCAGTGTGACGTTTTTTTACATACAGATAAAAACGGCACAGTTCATTTCACAACTTCATCTCTGAAATCGCATGACAAATTGTTGGGCTATATTATTAGATACTTCGCCAGTAGGATGTACTGGCTGACATGGCTAGCAGACGTTGCTTACTCGTTTTTATTTACAATTCACTGCAGCACAATCGTGTGTGTTACGCAAAACAATCGGATAATATAAAAGTAAGAGACAAAGCCTCCTTTTCCCCAAGGCACCCTCAGAATTATAAGTGAATTACTTATTGTTCGTATTTTATTGTGAATTCTTTATCGCCTATCGTCAGCAGCCGAGTGTTTCTGGGGAAGGGGTATTAAATGCGAAGAACTCTTTGTCTCGCAACAAAATACTTAAACTATCTGCTCCTTTAGTTAGATGTCTATTGGAAATAAGTAATTTTTCCCAGTGAGTGGCTCTCGTTGTCGCAGAGTCGTTGTTAGGCCAACACGAGTGTTGCGCAAATGTATTCTCGGCGGGGGCGAGGGAGGTGCGCGCAGGGGGGCGCCGCCGCTGAGCCCGAAGTTGGGCGCGCGGGCTCGCTCCCGCGGGACCGTGCCGCAGGGACCGCACTCGCCTCAACAACTTTTTTAATATTATTTTATACTTAATGGTAACATTCTCGAAAAGGTACTCCAATAATGAAACCAACAAACATATTCGGGTGATCTCTACGAGATTCGAGTTGGTAATTTAATAATGTTGCGGTTTATTGGGGTGAATATTCAAATAGTAATGCTAAACATCTGTAAGTTATTTTGTCAACTTAGGCGGACAACAATGGTTGGTATGCCAGAACGGAGGATCGCCTTTCGGTGGCACGTGGGTAATTAAATGCCGATGCTCCATAGGTTGGCGTTGCCGGGCGACCCGGGTCGGGGGTGCATTCGGAATTCTATGCGGCGGCGAAACACGGCGCGTGCCCGTCCACACCGCGCCGCATGCCTCGACGCTGTTGTTACGTTGACGATCTCGAATTGTTCACGAACTTGGTCCAAATTCTGACCCAACAATCTAGTAACTGTGGCTTACTTAGCACATAAGTTAAGTACCTATACGTAGGTATAACATCAATAATAGAATCGTGCGTTGGGGAACTAGGGGTAAATATTAAGTAGTACCCAAGTGTAGACTTATATAATGCAATGACATTCATTATTTCGTCTTTAAGTTGAACTATAATTTTGTGCATTCTTCTAAATTAAATGTTCTAAATTAACTTTAATGGGTAATAAAATGTTGTTTCTTATTAACATTTACTGCTTATTAGAAAAATGTAGCAAATATCCCTACTTTTAAGTTTTCCTTGTGTTTTAGTTAATAAATCATACTCATAATCTTCTACATACTCTACTCATAATGGTCGACTATATCACCAGTATTCATACTGGAAAAAGGATAAAAAAAAAGAAAAAGTATATTATTATTTTGTGTACTGAGTTCGTCCCTGGCAGATCCCAGGTGGCGCGGCCGCAGCGTTTGGAATTATCACATAGTGGAGAGGCGCGGCGGGCGGCGCGCGGGGGGCGGCCGCCCGATACATTCGTCACAGGCCCAGCAGCCATTAGGCATTTAGATATTATCAGCCGCCACAAGGGATGACCCGCGACCTGAGGCCATCGTTGTTACACAGCTTAATTACTAAAAGTGTTTCTTGTGCACCAAGGGATAAAACTCTATGGATTTAACTTACTATACGTCTGTATAGTCCATTCACACTTATTTTACTTCTAACAGATGTAAAAACAGGTTTAAAACACTCAAAAAAGAGCGGTCTGTGTATGTTGATCAATGGCTAACTGCTCGAGCAGTCCGTCCATGTTCACACATTATTTCTGCTACAGAATTATTACTGTGTGTGACACTTATTTTGAGTGTTTTAAACAATCTGTCAGAGGTTAAACAACTGTGAACGAGGAGTAGGCTACGTCTGTTACTTGTCTAATGCCACCCGCCGCCGCCCCGCGCTCCCCCGCGGTCCCAGGTGACGTTGCTCCGGCCACACTTCCTTGCGTCCCGTGGGAATTCTCCTGGACCTGTTCACCCACACATTCACAGTACACACACAACTACACCGTCGCTATTAGAAATGATGATCGTATCCGGAAAAGAGGAAACAGGATTTTATTTGCTTCGAATTTATATTAGAGTTTACTTACGGAGTTTTCATAATATTCGTTTTTTTTTAAATATTACACTTAATCTTGATTTTTTTAATGCTTTAGACTAATACTATTGTTAATTTAATTTACATTAATAATTAATTATGAGTTAGTCTTATGTCATTCTTATCGCGTATTGCTGTTCAATCATGAAATCAGCTTCAACCAATGTAAGATTTCGGGTCCTTTATATCTAGTGCTTAATAAATGTCCCAAAAGTTGACAACGTTGTGGTAACTCTCTGAGTTACTGGTGTTTCTGGGCGATGGTGATTGCTGACCATCAGGGAAATTGTCTTCTATACAATAAAAAGAAGTAAGTAGGTACCTATTTATTATATGTTAAAGTATGCTTATATAAGTACTTATATTAAAATTAACAGAAGATTATGTATAAATATATTATGTGTGTTACTTAAAAAAGACATACTTTATAGTCATCTGGATGAACAGGACAGTTTTTAAGAGTGTCTCTACTCAAAGGACTCCATCGCTTTTTCAAAAACTGTGAGAATAATTTACACTCGTACAATATACATATTAATATTTACTTATACTAATTTATACTATTTTATAAACACTATTAGATTTTAATTTTGGCATATTGCGTACAACAATGTGTACGAGTAGCTTCTCGAGGGCGGTTCGGCCACAGTGGAGTTAATACAAGTAGGGATTAATCAGAGAAATTTTGGTGTTACCACAAACATAAGAAGTGTAAACTAGTAATTATATTGAGGTAATATGTAACAGGTAATATGTAATGTATTTGAGGAGCTCGATGGCGTCGCTGTGTGTCGCACTCTAATATGAACACGCCATTTAAGCGACGGCGACCCTAGCCAGCGTTTGGATGGGTTTCGCTATGTCGAGCTTCTCCGTGCTTCGGAGGGCACGTTAAGCCGTCGGTCCCGGCTGTTGTCGGTGGATGACAGTCGTTAAGAGTCGTCGTCAAGTCGGTGGCCTTAGGGCGGTTTGAAAACACCGACCTCTGCCAATCCGCATTGGAGCGGCGTGGCAGAGTACGCTCTAATCACCTTCGATTGAAGGGAGACCCCAGGGACATCCCAGCAGTGGGATGATTATGGGTTGATATGAATGAATGAATATGTAATTATTTTTAAACTGCCTAAATTAAATAAGAACTTTAGCAGTTTCTGACTCCGCCAAATGCATCGACTAAGTATCCCTTAAACGTCACCAGTTCTATTATTATGTCAAGAAGTATCACTAAGCTAGAACAGAAGACGCAGAAAGCGACAAAAGTATTTTTTGTTTTTTTCAAAGAATGTTGTTGACCTCGTAGTACTAGGTGCTCCGGAAAATTGGGGTTCTCCAAAAATTTGTGTGAAAAACGCTTATTGCTTTAAATTTTGTACAGTTAGATGCAAGTTTACAGTTGCAGTACAATTTGGCTCTTCTGACATAGAACTTAAGAATGGTACGAAGTCCGATATGTAAAGGTTGACATGCTCTTGCTTGACTGTACCAAAGTATTTTACTAACAGTGCCAGCTCTAGACCATAAAAGGTTGTTGTATTATAGTCTTTGAGATCAATACAGGCTTTTAGAAAATGTAGTCGCTGCAGGCCTTCAGACGTCCGTAATTTCCCTGCGTTCGTGTACATCGCACATCGTTAACCCGTGAGAAGGCGCGCCTAATTTTCTTACACAAGGAGGCGCGTGCGAGCAAATTGCTCACACTACTGTAAATGTTCTTATTTTTAGAGTTTCCATATTTATTGACTTATAATGTATTTAAATTAATAAAACAAGGTTTAGTAAATATGAAAATAAGTATTTTAATTAAAACTATTAATCACAAATACAACTTCTGCAACAAATAACAAAACAACTTATTATTTTTTGACAGTCTTCATAAAAATCACAATATAATCTCTTACATAACAAAAAATCTAAAAAATTATTCTTCCATGAGATCGACTCTGGTGTACTTCTCGAAACACATGGAGCACATGTATGTCGTATGTTCAGTGCAAAGTAACTGCTTGCACGAAATACAGGCGTTTTTTGACCTTCTATTCTTACGTCTAGGACATATGGCACAGAATTTGGTCTGGGCTGAGGACTGCGAATGATAGAACTATCGCTTTCTATGGTGTCAACACGATATTGTTCTCTATTTTCAAGATCCGCATCCAATTCATCTTCAGAATCCTCTTCTAACCACGAAACAATTTGTCCTTGCATTCGTTCGTCCATTTTGAATATGTGGTGTAGCTAGAAATCAAATAATAATAATAAAATTATTACTAATGAGTTATTACATAATAATAAACGAAAATAAATCAAAGAAATGAAATAATATTGAATAAAACACAACTATTGTTTTTTTGAACCACAAAAATAAATACTTACACGGGTGGGCGCGTGATGAGCAAATTGCCGCAAGATGGTACACGGCCACCAATAAGGCTTCGCTGCGCCGCCGCAACGCAACTGACCGGTACGAGAGATGCGTCAAACGAGAGGAGATGAATAGTTAGGAAGGTACTTAGGTGCTTGAAACGGTATAGTGAGAGCGAGACAAAAAATTCTTAAATTGAATTTTTGTGTGAGCAAATTGCTCATAGCGCGCCTTCTCACGGGTTAACCGTAAGCCAGTTTCGAAAACGTTAATAAGATGTTTAGATATACAATCTTACATGCCAAATGCTTAAGAATTAATATAAAAAGGAGTGCACTCCGGGAGTGCCGGCAGAAGTGAAAACTTGAACATTAACGTTGTGCATTTTTGCTCCGCTGAAACGAAACAGCAGAAGCAGGCATACATTTTCGTATGCGGTAGAAAGAAACTTTCTCTCCTACGCCGCCCCGCTGGTCTACTTCCCTTCGTCTTACGAATTTTCGATCAGGTCACGTGTTCTGACGCGAGTTTAACATTTTTACCCATCCCAAAAAGTGCACCACGCTAAAGAAGTTTTCACCTTAAAAATCTTATAAATTCCAGTAAAATTTATACACAAACA
Source organism: Endotricha flammealis (assembly GCA_905163395.2). NCBI lineage: Eukaryota > Metazoa > Arthropoda > Insecta > Lepidoptera > Pyralidae > Endotricha > Endotricha flammealis. The sequence continues at coordinate 8,509,259 of LR990853.1, forward strand.
CACACTCATCACAACACACACGAATCCACGAGGGCTGACTGACAGTTTGGCAGATTGTTTTGCATTATTGTATTGTTTACGTAATAAATAAAAATAAATAAGTAACCGTCAGTCCATACTGTTTCTTATTCCACTATGACTCGGTCGGCGGTTTGGCGCTGGGCGGATGAAGAGTCGTGATTAATGCATCCTCGGAGGGCAGCGGAACTGATTGCCTCCAAATCTCGCAGGACTGTAGTGCACTTTACATTACTACAATCAATCTCGCTAATATTAATATCTTTGTGACCATATTGTGTGATGCGGTAACTGAAAGAACAGCTTTACTTCAATGGGTTAGCTCGAACGGGGAAGCACCGCTCTCTTTCAGAATGAAAACGACGCTGTTTAACGTTGTTTTGCGTTTCGTTGGTGAGTAACAGATCCGGAAACTTCTGGTGTTACTCACGTCCTTTCTTCTTGGAAACATTCACATTTAGACACAAAGAAACAAATCGATAAATTTTATAGAAACGATGAATTATTGATATTTTACATATTATAATAAAAGTACTATGAAGATATAGTAAACAAAACGAATGAAGTACTACAGTTTGCAATGCAACCGTGCCCATGAACTCGCGACGAAAGTTATAATGTCACTACATGACTAACTTTTATTGGCTTTTATATTAGTTTTTCATTTTCAACTATGATTTTCAATAATGTTACACGTGTTGCGATCAGTTTTATAAATTTCTAGTTAATAGCAAATGATTTCATACTTGTTACGAATGAATAAAGGATATATCTAACAGATATATAAAACTACCAATTATAATATTATTTATCGTCTTTAAACATTTAATTGTTAATATGGTTAAATTCTATTCATTAACAAAATTATGATAATATAGAGCTACATTTCTTTTTAATTTATTTTTTATTGTTTTTATTTTTTATTAATTGATAAGTTCAGTTCGGGTGTACTAACACCCTTTTCTGAGACACCGGACTGTTGCGGGAGCGTAGGGCTCTCACCGCCAAAAATTTACAGTGTTTATAGAGCTACATAAACCTAAGAAGCCTTAAATACAAAAACTGGTACTGTCACATTTTTATCGAATGTAAAAATAATTATAAAAGAATCATTTAAACATGTAGTAACATTTTGTATTTATTTTTATTCGTGTGTTACGTGAAAAAGTTTCCTCGGGAGAGGCATATCGACATCAGTCCGCGGCGTTACCGGAATAACACCTTCAGTCTGAATGGCTACGCGAAAGGTAGCGCGCCCCCGGGGGGCACTATGCTCAAGGCGGCAGAAAATTAACGTGCTCCCCTGGGAAATCTAGCGGCAGCCTTAGAGCCTTCGAGTGCCTCCGACCGCCGCGCCCACTCCGCCGGGATGTATTTAATATCCTTTGCTGTCGTCACAGCCACACCTGGACTCCAGTAATAACCCGGGGACGTTGATATACTCGTGTGTAACGATTAGGATGAGGGTAATTGAATTACATCGCTCCTAGTGTAAATGTGTTTAATCTTGGAATTTGTAGTTGTAAATGAATTTAACGGATTGCTTAAATATTCAGTTAATTTAATAGTTTTTTTTATAGATGAGGTTGGTAAACGAGCATGCGGATCACCTGATGGCCAGTGCTCACAGACGCTTATAGAGGATTGGATTAAAAGGATGAAGGTGGAAATGATGAAAAATGATAAATGAGGTGAACCCAATGAATTTAAACGCATTACTACTTCACGCTGATATTTTGTAAGAGATTGTACTAGTTGAGCTAGTCCCTTTCATAAATGCTGTAGGTATACCTCTCCAAACAAATGAGAATAACTTGCATACATGATTTTGTCCGCCCTTGATTCAGTGTTTAATTGTCATAACTTGATCATGAGTAACCTATAACCTTCAATCGGCATTTTGAATGCAAAAATGCTTTTTCACATCTTACTGGGTAGTGCGCAAAGATTATATCGTTCAAGCAAACAAACTCTTCAACGTTGTTATACTTATTAGTACTTATAGTTAATGCATCATTACAAAAATCTCTACTATTTAGTCTGCGTTAACATTCTACCATACATGTACGATCAATAAAGATTAAAAATGCGAAACGTCGATGATTAATAAATATGATTACAAAAATAGAAATTCCATTCTATAAACGCTGTGCTACTAGTTCAATTATCTTAAGCGCCTATCTTCCTTGTGAACCAAAATGGCGTCCCTTCTCAATCTAATCTAAATCATTCATAACTATTTACGGTTAAGCGTTTGCGATTTGCGCCAATTAATGTAATACACTATCAAGTAGATTAATTTTGTAATGTCAAGAGCGTCGGGAGCCGACGTTTGAGTAGGCGTCGGCGTTGCTACTACATCGATCAGAGGCAAACTATCGAAATAGTACCGAAGAACTAGTAATACGGTACATTATTGTGTCGACTTCAAAATCTGCCGTCTCTAAAGTTTTGCTGTCATGTTTCTTCAGGGCGGCGTCTTGATTCAGAAACTTTACTGAATCGAATTGAATCGAAAATATTTTTTTTAGCAGTCATTTGTGTCACTCTGCAGGGCAAAGGCCTCCCCCCAACTTCCCCTTTTTACTTGAGACAGGTTAAATAATAAAGAATGGAAAGAATGCCATAATTTAAAAAAAAGTAAAGACAATAAATAAATAACCAACATTGGACCAGTTCAAAAAAACATTGCAGCTGATGCATGTAATGTCTAGTAAATGTACTATGTCTTTGCGCATTGTTACTAATTCACGAGATCCAATCGCGGCGCTGAGCGGCGCCTTCGGTCATTAATGTTGCACACACTTCGCCCGGTCTTATTATCTTGCGCTACTTAGGTGCTCTTAAAGCATCTAAGTAACAACTCACTTTTATATCAGATCCAATTCATAGAAATTACATTAGGAAATGGCTGATCATCATGATGATCGATCATTTAATTTCAAAAGTAATTTTGGCTTGAACAATAAGACCCAAACTATATTATAAGTGCCTATTATCTATTTACGCGGGACACGTGTCATAAATTCCCATCAAAACAATGAACTAAAAGTTTTAGGGAATACTGATGCCAATAAAACATTATCCTTTACGTAAAATATGGGAAAGGACGTGCAAACTACTGTATTGGACTAAAAGTTTAAACTGGATCACCTACTCCAATTGGAAATTTAAAATAGAGGAAAAGTGGCTCCGAGTGGCGTATCGTGCGCCTGGAAGTGGATTAGAGCGCCCGACCGCAGCGGGCCGACCGCGCCTCGGGCTCGGCTCGCGGCGTCGGCAGGGTTCGCCGCGAACCAACTTTGCTGCGGTCCACATGTTCTAATTTGAAGAAACACACCAACTTTGAGACTGCCAAAAAGTATTAACTTAATTCGCAATGATACAACATTTACAGTATAATTTCTCTTTTTCAGACATGGCTGACATCAAGTCGGAGAGCATGGATAGTTTTGAATCGGGTGAGTAATACTTTTTTTATATCTCAACAAAACAATGGACTCATAATGCCCCTCGTAAAAAATACGATAAAAATAAAATTTAGCTTAAATGACAACGACGACGTAAAAGGAACTCTCATATTAATATTTGAATAGTGGAGAGTGTAAAAAGTGTTGAAGTCGGAGGTGGCAGGGCCGGCCGCGGCGTTAACGGAGCCCTGGAGGGCCTTTGGCGGAGTCCCCGCTTCGCAATACAGCCGAAAAGATAAAATGAACATAAAGTTGAGGAACAGATACTCTCGCTCAGAGGAATCGTAGTTTTCCTCCTGGCGATACTAAACCGGCTACGACTGGAAACACGCAGTTTGCGGAAGCACATTGCGCACGTCTCTCTACGAGAATGGCTATGCACTCGTAACAGCCTTTGGATATGTCATTTACGCCGTTTTATAATACAAATAAAATATATTAACATAAAGTGCTAATGTTAATTAAGTTAAATTATTAAAAGCCATCGAATACGTCGAAAATACTATTAAAAAAGATAATAATATCGTAAATGAAAAATTGTAAAGTAAGAGCAATGGCATGGTGTGCAATTAATCGTCCGCTATAGTGTGCTATAAATTGTTCACTAACCAAAATAATATTATGGATTCTTCCAAATGCGAACACACTTTTCGATTACACCTTTTCATACCATTATTTTGTTTCGTGCAATTAATTAATTGACACAATCATATGTCGAAGTTTAAAAAGTGTTTTAAAATAGAAATTCCAAAAAGGGAACTCGTTAAAAGAGGAACCAATGGAAAATGAAGCTAAAATTGCATTGCGGATGAGAACCGTACCGAACTTACAATTAAAACGGACGCACGAAATTGTGTACAGCGTTCGTCACTTAGTACACGATGACCGGTGCTCCGGTGCCGGACTGCCGGACCGGGCCGTCCGGCGATACACTTTATCTCTGATATGCTTTTAAGGACTTCCTAATACGTCTGTTTAATATGTTAAGAGAAAAGGGTGAATTTCTAGTTTTTGTATCTATTCGTTCGTGCTTTTGGCAAATCTAATAACATTGTAGGTGTATTGTTGATGTCGACTTGACATAAATTTATTTTTTATATATTTAAAAACTATAAGTAACTATAATAATTATTTTATATTAATACAGAACTAATTATACAACTATCTATTAGTTCATGAGCACAATATCCGACGAACTCCCAAGATAGAGGTATCATTGACAGCAACATTTATTACTACCATTTCGAAATAATAATAAATATAAGTAATAAGAAAGTACAACTGAATACCTAGTTGCAAGAAATTTCCTAAGACAAATACCTTATCGGAGCACAAAATAAAATTACTTATCTACCAAATGATATAAAAGATCAATTTCATACTATACTTATTAATAAAACATGTTAATTCCCATTACATTAAGTAACATTTTATTCAGATAAACAATATACTTTGATCTGAAAGCTAACAGTTCGGTCAAATAAACACCAGCGTATTAAATCGGGAACTAATAAAGCCATTAATAGTACTAAAATAAAGCGACAGGGCGACTTTTAGCTGGTATAGTAACACGACTCTGCAATCAGGTGCAGTTTAAAATGTGCATTTGAGATGTGGTGTTGCGCAGCGGGCGCAGGGCGCGGACAGAAATGCATTTTCAATAATTGAGGGTCAGACAGGGTGGTGGGGGCACATTAAAATGCTCACGGATGAACTTTCCGATCGTCATTGGGCCGCGACACACGACGCCAGGCCAGATTTGGAAACTAATGGAGCGCGGAAATATGAACGGTTAAACATATCACCACTTCGTCGACTTGAATAATTTAACAGTTGAAATTTTGTTTACATTACTAATTTTGTAAGTTATAATTTTATTTCTTTATGATGTTAATGTATAAACGGACAATTCCATTTGGTCAAAGGAAGATCTCTTAACCAACAGTCGGATGATGTAATGCATGATTAGGAAACACACATCGATATGTGTTGGTTCTGATTGTAGTGTGTACCGTGAGAGTGAGATGTTGATCAAATAATTATATTCCAGTATTTAACCAGTATTCGCTTGTTTACTCGTCCCCAGTCCAGTGATCTGTGATTCCATCCTACCTATAAGATGACTTCTACACTACTTCAACTTATATAATGCAAAGTAACGGACGAGCTGATATATACGATGTTAGTCAAAGCACCACTACTTTCGCAATTCCAAAATATTTTCATTCTAACATTTCATTTTTATTTTTTGATTAGCTATGCATGTCCCACTGCTAACATAAACAAATACCTAATATACCTACCTACCTAAATATTTTCATCAAACAAACTATTAAATAAATACTTAATTTGACTGGTATACATTCTATCTCCGTTAATTCTCCTGAGCTTCTGATTTTCCTAATTAAGGAATGAACTACGTAATGAAGAAGTTTAGTTATAGGTAAAATGTTCATAGGATGTCGTGGGTAATTTATTAGCACAGGTTTGTCTAGAGGCGTCTATCCGAGATGTTGCATCTTGCCAAGGCGACAGGCTTTTACTTGAACCCACGACCGCGTAATTAAGATGTTCATGAGTGTAAAGCAACTCTCGCTGTTACAAATCTTTAGGAATAAATATAGTTTATTTAACATAGATATATGTAGAGTTTTGATTCAGGTTGTTTAATCTAATGGAAAAGTAAAATATTTGTAATAAAATCCCAATAAAAATGCCTCGGTTTATCTCTTACATTAACTAAAAGTAAAACTATTCTTTTCGAAATTCCCATGAGAATAGGAAAAATAGGATTACATGGACCTGGTGTCAGATAGTACAACAAAAAAAAGCTAAGTAGAGTTGGTATGCATAAGTTTTAATGAATTTATAGCAAAACGCAACTTTTGCTCAACTTAACAGATCATCTATTTCACTTACAACAAAAATGTAGACAACAAAAAGAAAAGAAGTACGTCTCGGTTATTTTCTTGGGGAGATCACGTAGGCGCGCACCTCATCTGCGGCGCTCCCGCTGCGGCGATAAAATTTAAAATTCAAGGCCGCGTTAACGAACCGTCCTCGCGAAGAAATAGATATTCAAATGTGAGAAGATCCCATATTAACATTTATGGCAAGTTTGCGGGGACGAAACAAAGGCCAGGCGGCCCCCGCGGAACAACTGCGGCCGCGGTCCGAATTGAGCTGGGAACATCGACGCGTGTCGCCTTTCGACGCTCATGCTCTTCGTACCTTAGAATAATTCCACGCTACCTTCACTTAAATAATAATAGCGTTCTCTTGATACGAGTTAAGCAAACACTTGGGATATTTTTACTTACAACTATACAAGTGTTATTTTTAAACATGTATGATTCGTTAACAAACAAAAAATATAGCAAAAAATAATTGAAGATTTAAAAAAGTTTAATTTAACTCGATGATTACTCATAAGGCTACGAAATCTCTTTACCTATATTATCATTAAAATGTTTGTACAAACACGGTTTATAAAAGCAAACGATTGAACCATACAATTACAGCAAAAAGTGGATTCAAGCTCACTATTAGGTATTACTCAAGACCAGGTGGAAAACTTCGTAAATTTTTCCGCTTCGTTAACTTATTAATTAATAATGGGACTCGCTGAAAAGACAAAAGAAACCATTGTGCTCAGGTACCTCCATTGACATCGAAGACAAATAAAAGTTTCCAAGAAAACAAATCAAAATCCCAATTTTGCGGGCTGCATTATTTATGTGATATTGCTTGGCGCCAGTAGCTCCCCCTTTCTTTACTATGGTTTGTGGTGGCATAATTCACACTTCTCCTAACTTTGACTATCAATAGTTAAAAAATAACGTATGCTTCTGTATTTTTATTTTGCTTGTTTGTTTCGTCTCTTTTGTTCTTTTCAGATTGTTGGTGTACATATATTTATGATAGAAATAATGATTGTGTTGTAAGCAACTTTTATTATCTAGATTTTTTTATATTTTGCATTCTCATGCACTTCCAGTTATTATATTACTACGTATTAATTTCTTTATAACTGTATTTATTACATATTATAAATTGAATATAGTATTCAAAGTGGAGAATGTTTGTTGTCTGCTTCATACTGTATGGAAAGCTGAAGCTGGCTTTAGCGGCGCACCGGTCGGTTAGTGGCTCACACACGTTTCTTATTAATATCAGGCGGTCGGAATGGCCGAAGACGTCCCCAGCGCCCGCTCTCTCCCAAATAAAATTGCCGCTATCTAAACAAAGAGCCCTAATTATTCGGCCGTGGCGGGCGGGGTCGCTCTCTTATGGGTGTTCGGGGGCCCATTTCGCTTCTCGTATAGGGCCCCGGGGAGCAGCGGGCGCCGCCTAGCCAATCGCCGGATGGAAGAGCGAGCGATCCGCAACCTTTTTATATGCGATATCGGCGTTGGCGCTGGACCCTCAACCCTCCCGCACCCCCTATGGGTTCCGGGGAATTAAAAGTTGGAAGGCGCACATCTGATTACCCCTACACACATTACTCCGGATCGCCAATCTCGATAAGCCACCCACAATTTATTAGCGGACACTGACGAGTTGTTTTTGGCTATAACGGACTACTAAATTGTGTTATCGCAAATAGCCACAATATACAAGTGTATGTACATACGTATGTCACCGCTTTATATTGGTGTAGCCAATACTCATCTCATCACGTGCATGTATGTGGTTGGATATTTCGTGTTGATAACATTTATTACATTCTCTAGTTTTGCTGAGGATTTTGATGTTTACATTCCGTCATCATCAAAGAGTTGACCAATATTTATCCCAATGCACGATTAAATGCCGGCTATTAGATTTTCTGTTGTTGCTTAACCCTTACGGATTCAATCTCCACTTATTGAACATGACATGTGTCTCTGTAAAAAATATTGGATTAGTATTTCAAGCTATCGTCGTTTATAAAATGTGCCCGAATAGTGTTCATCGTTCCTTTTTAATTCTCACCGGGCGAGATTTGATCTCTATTTATAAACTTAGCTATCTATCATCGCGATTTGAATGTGAAGGAGCGGTTAAAAGAACCATTTTGGTACGGTCCTTCCCTTCAATATATTTTAATTTGCACCCGATTTTATTTTGAGACAATAAATTCAATATAAAGGGTTTCCGAGCGGTTTACCTCCGGGCGCATTGTCTTCACCCTACGCCTTTGCAGCGTTTGTATTGTGTAGAAATTATGAATTTAAAAAGGCGATATCGTGTGTCGGCAAGAGGTGCGGAGGCGGCGCGGCGCGGGCGACGAGCGGCGCGGCCCAGGCTGAGCGGCCGACATACGACACCTAGCCGGCCGGGTTGCACTACGGCAGCCATTGTGTCGCCACCATTCACCCGCCACCACCGACTCATATTCGATTGCAATGTTTTAAGCATTCGATTGCCCTCGCCAGCAATAAAGGGTTCCCAAGAAGTACAATATACATTTTTTTAAACTTTTTGTAGTATTTCACCCGGGCGCGCTGAAGGGTACGCGCATTGTTTCTATGGTGAATTACTGCCGATGAATGGGTTACGAGCTTTTAGGTTTGCTTGTACTTGGAGATCGTAGAAAGATAATACAGAACAGGCGGGCTCGGGCGGCCCAGGGCCGTCTGAGGTGGTAACAACAAACCTCCCATCAAACACTCACAGCGGATGCGGCTTTGAAATGCGTTTTATGTAGTTTAAAAATACTTGCGTTTATAAAATGTTAATTAAATTTTAAGATTTGCATGAATTTATCCTAAGAGTAGAAGAGTAATTTCGGCGAATTCTCTGGTGGGTGACACTAGCATACCGTCGCCCGTTCATTTAAACTTTGGCGTGTTATCATCTGAATCTCGGCCGGGCACCTCGGTGATCGCCTCTCGTTCGTGAATAACAATTCGATGTAGATTAAACTAATATTCTAGATCACTTTTATAGGATAGCAACATATTTGTAATATTTCTCTTTCTTGATAGTTTTATGCACTGATCGAAAAAGTTTATAATGTAATGGAAGTATTGCTAAAAATAGTGTCAGTGATTTCGTCTGCGTATAATTATTTAATTGACAAAATGTAGAAGAATCATTCAACGTAATTAGTTTTAGAAATTAAGGCGTGAAAAAGGTTGACAAAAATAGGCTTTAATAAAATTGTACTAAACGTCTCTACAGAGTAGGCGTTTATTATATTAGTTTGGATTAATTAAGATACTGGAATAAAATAACGGTTTTGTTTTTTAAACAAAGAACTAACAACAGAAGTTGTCATAGAAGCTAAACTCGTAATATCTCAAGACGGGAGACGTGCTCCTGGGAACGCATCCATACCGCGTCTCTACACACGCGACGCGGTACAATTTTTATCTATGCATGAACGCGGGAACTTCATTCGAAACCACAATATTATTCTTGAACATTTTTTTTAATAATCGACAACTATCTCTACATTCACGAATATGATTATGTCATGCTTGCTTAAATGTCCAAACTGGTGGTGGCATCGAGAAGGGTTGTTCAGTTCCTTCTTTTATGATTACGCACAGCGAAAACCGGCTCTGGCGTCAACTTGTGAACGGGTGCCGCCTGTTGTAAGGGTAAAAGGTTTTTTTTTTGTAAAATGAAAAAATAGAAAGGTGTACTTTTTATTAATATTTGATGAGCCAAAAAAGCCTTAATCGGTTTTCTATAAAAAAACGTTGATTTAGACATCACAAAAAATAATTGTGTCAGTTAATAGAGTGTCTTAATTCCCCAGCGGTGGACGGCGGCCATCCAAGAAGTTAAATCGCCAACCTGGGTCCCCGGGGAAGTTCCGATATTGCGTCGCCACTTGACACAGATGCACTTAACTATGCATGGACAGAGATGCCGCGCTCCCAAATACGAATGCTTGGCAAAGTTTCAGATAGTCAATTTTGAAATTAATCAGAAATTCTTATCAAACATCGCGAAATCTTTCCTATGTTTAGTAATATTGACCGTACTATTCCTTAAACGGTATAAAGTTTATAACACAACTATTACTATTATCTAGTACTCATTTAAGTATTGGATAACTTAATTCTAACTGTCCACTTTGTTTAAATTGGTCTGTTTTTTTTTTTGGATGGACGACGGAAAATTCATTACCACTTTACCTGTAAGGGAGGCACCCCAAAAATCAATATTTTTGAATATTTTGTTCTACCACTTTGTTAGCATTGTTAATATGAGTATACATACCAAATTACAGCTTTCTAGCATCAAGCGTCTAGGCGCTAGACCGCGGACGGACGGAAAGACGGACAGACGGACATGGCGAAACTGTAAGGGTTCCTTGTAGTTTACTACGGAAACCTGAAAATTATGAAAGAGAATGAAAGTGTTTTATCTGTTACGTCCTCTGAGTAGATTTCAGAATTGTCTCTCAAGCTCAATTGTGTGTTATATTTAAATTTATTTGTTATTTTTATTCAAATATATCGTCTGTAATGGGTGAATGTAAAGGATCGCAAATTATTATCCTCTGTTTAGATTCACTCAAAAATCTTGCTGAATAAAGTAGGTAAAAGCTGTCTACTCACTACCGTAAAATAACTTATAAGATACTTGTACAGACCGTGACAATTCATTGGTTCTTTCATTATCCCGAGTTCAGATTTATCAGAGATAACAATTGTCGCATTATATTTAGTGCTACGCCTCGCAGTGGGATCACCCAGCGATAAGTAGCCGTGAGAACTTAGCGTTCTCAGTCATTCACTAAAGAAAATATTCTACAAAATTACTTTTGAATTTGTACGAAGATGAAATGAAAGATGAAGGTTATTTTATCAAAGATTTGATACAACGCGCGTGGCGGCGTCGGCAAGGTGTCGCAAAGACTCGCGATTGTATCGTGGTCTCCTTCATCTCGCCGCCGGTCTACCGCCGTTTATTCCGTCACTAACTGAAGCTACTTGATTATAATCACTTTATTTAAATTGTATTGCGTTATCTTTATTACTGCTTAGAACTACGTACCATCGTAAATCTCGCCGACTTCCATAAACCAAAACAACTTCTATAGGCATTTCCTTTAAGGATCATATCTTTATTATTGTATTTATGAGCTTTAAATTTTCTCACAATACGGTTTTTCATTAACAGAACAATATTGAAGAGTTTGTAAAAATATTAAGGTGCTATTATTACTAAGTATTAACTATTATTTACTAAACATTTGAACATAAGTAGACTTAGTAGGAATCAAATGTTATAACTAGACATTCTATCTATTTATCTAAATGCAAAATGAATATAAACTGTCAGTATTTATTATAATGTTAATTTCGCTTCAGCAATGCTTTTCTTCTTGAAATAATATACATGTAGCGCACTCTATCGCCATACAAAACAAGTTAAACTTGAGGGTTGGTTCATATCGGGGGTGGATTTTACCCCCGAGCGCAAGCATTGTACCGACATCTACCGTGGAACTATTGAATTAGCTTACAAACTTAACCCTCAAGTTGAGAAAAGTTTTTGCATTTGTCAGGAGGTAAATTTTATGTAAAACTAACAATAACGACATACGAAAGAATACCTTAAATTTGATTTAATTTTAAAAAAATTATCATGATTTTGTAAATAAAGGAAATAAATTAAATAATTTTCTTTAAAAAAAAAATATGTTTATATTTAAACTTTCTCATAAAATCTTAGAAAAAATCACATTTTAATATAGGTATGTCTAGATAGGACAGATTTTAATTACTCGAACTTCCTCATAAATAATGCGAGCATATATTTAATAATCTTTACATAATATAAAATGAAGTCGCTTCTCTGTGTCTGTCCCTATGTATGATTAGATCTTTAAAACTACGTAACGGATTTTGATGCGGTTTTTTTTAAATAGAGAGAGATTTAAATTTATAATACATTTCGAAATTCCCACGGGAAAGCGGGATACACGCAAACGATAGTTGCGTGCAATGAGATTTTATATATTTTATTTACTAGTTGCGTGGGTTTCGCTAGTGTTATAATATAATAATCACATAATTAAAAAGAACCGGGCAAGCACGTGTCGGGCCACGCACAATGTAGGGTTCCGTATTTGCTGTGCCTTGCTTGCCTTCAAAATTGAAAACTTTTTTTCAGAGAATAGGTTTTCACAAACACGTTCTCTTGTCAGAGTACAGTAATAAATGATTTGTATAAATTAATATACTCTATAAACTACTACCATTTCGGAAACAAAAGCAAAATGACCACTGGTAAAAAGAAACGGCGAAAGAAAACGTTACGGCCTTTTTGTCATTGAAAAATATATCGTACTTTTCTTTTATATATATTTATACATAAAATTTAAAACTAGGTACATACATACAACATTACGTACGCTGAATGTCAATAAATAGTGCCTAAATCTAAAATTTAAAATGCTAAATCGGTGTTAAAGATAGGAGCAGACCGCCCGCGATTATTCAGTTGAGTGCAATATCAAATTCTATCACATTTGTAAGTTTTCATGAAAGAAATTTTATTTTATAAGTTCGTCGGCTATTACTCTCTAACTAGTAGAGCCTACTTAACCGTTATAGTTTTCATTGAAGGTCCAGCATATGGACTATAACCAAGATTTTTTTCAAATTTCTAAACATAAGACTTTTGGAGATAGAGGGGGGGGGGGATCACCGTGCAAAACGAAAACTGACACGATAAACGTAAATAATTCCGAAACGGATCATTGTATCGGAAAATGTAATCTTTCCATAGCCTCAATGGGGTCGGCTCGAAAAAAAAATCATTCCCACTTTACCTGTAGGGGAAGCACCCCAAAAAAAATATTTTTCAAAATTTTGTTCTACCATTTTGTTAGCATTGTTAATATGAGTATACATACCAAATTACAGCTTTCTAGGATCAAGCGTCTAGGCGCTAGACCGCGGACGGACAGACGGACAGGCGGACATGGCGAAACTATAAGCGTTCCTTGTAGTTTACTACGGAACCCTAAAAGGGAATATATTTTTGAAGATTTTCATGATTTTACCCGTTATTTTTCAAGTCAGAATTTTCTGTCCTTGGATTACTTGCGAGGTAATTGGCGGTTTACCTGTGCGTCAAGGTATGATGTTTATAACTAGCTGCTGCACACGGCACAGATTACTTAATAGTTCCTTCGTAACCCGTGGTGTTACCCGCGTTTAATTTTATGCACAGCAGCGCCATCTATATCAGATTTTTGACCAAATCCTACGGGAATAGCGTACTTTTGTGTTAATCCAAGGTATCAGCTACATACCAAATATCATAAAAATTGGTCCACACACAAACTTTCTCTTTTATAATATTAGTAGTAGGATTTATAACTACTACATTTGATACACACTTTATTCGAATTTAATTTGTAAATATAATAATAATAATATTTTTTATTTTTATTTGAGTGTATTTTGCTAATAAAATACACTATTATTAGGACCAAACACGCGACAAAAAAGCAAATTGATATTATGTATCACTGAAAATTATTGCATTAAACAATACTTTTATCAAGTAATTACAAACAGTTTGATATTTTTGAAAATAGTTTTTAAGCGCTGAGTAATTAAAAGTAAATTAAAGTAATTACAATTAATGAATAAAAAAAAAATGAATTTCAAACAAAAACTAGACAACTAGAAAAGAAATCATGACTGTGTGTATACATGATGTAATAGATTTAATTCAGATGAGGGAGTTTTTCTTTTAGAATAAGAATGGTAGTCAACATAAAAATAATTAAAAATTATAGTCGTCAAGTCAGAAAAGATAAAAATCACAGCGTTTATTCAGAGACTAGGCCCTCTCTAGGCAAACAAAGTGTCAGATAATATTGATTTGTATAGATATCATCATTTCGGAAACAAAACCAAAATTTCCACTGGTAAAAGAAATGGTGATTCGAGATCGCCGCCTTGTCAACGAAGGTCGTCAAGAGCCTGGGATCCTCGCCGTACCACGTTGCCTTTTTAAAGTGTACTTTTTGGTTAAAAAGTGTTCATTTGAAATACTTGACATCGGCGAAATTGTTTGTGTCGTTAAGACACGACAGAAACGCCATTAATTAAGGAAGATTAAGAATAAGAAGAAATGGTGATAGAAACCCAGTTACGGCCTTTTTGCATTTGAATAATATTTAAAAAAAATTAAAAAGCTAGGTAGGTACATACGAGTACATATATTATACAAACAATTCGAAGTCGTTATAGTTACTTAAAAAAAAAAACTTCGGGCCGGTTTTACCAGTATCGCATAACATATACACAGTAGGGCATAGCTGATAATCCGCTCAATTCGGAGCAGCCCGTCTGGGGAAGGACCTCCACCTTATAGAAGATCGTAGCCAAATAGCATTGGTCTCGGCTATGTTGTGTTCCTACGGTGAGTAAGGTCTCCAGAGCTCCACTTGTGGGTTGGGAGGGTTGGCAACGCGTGAGTGATACCCCCAGTATTGCAAGCGTCTATAGGCTACAGTGATGCTTACCATCAGGCGGGTCGTATGCTTGTTTGCCACCTTAGTAGCATAACATACACTAATAAACTGACAGCTTTTTGACAGTTCTAGTATATATTTGACGTAAGAAATTGGCCTATTCGGGTTATATTTATTTTATTAGCAAGCGATAAAAACGGCACTTCCCTCTTTTCGCGTCAACCATTCGTTTTACCGTACCGTATCTGATGTTTCTAACTATATTTACCGTTTTATTAGGAAATAATAGTATTCTAATTTTTACAAGAAAAGTTATTTTTTATAAGGTTTACAGTTAGTTCAAAGTAGCAATTGGGCGTGGCTTACCGAGAACGCTGGGCGGTGCCATGGCGGACCCCGCCCTCGGCACCCACGCGTGAGCACCCATGTGTTTCATATTTGATAATAGTTACATACTATTAAGCTAAAAGTTCCATATTAACTATTCACTAGACAGCTCTAGTCTTATTGTATCTAGTCTGGTTAGTATGCTGTGATTTTCGGACGACATTTTAAAGTATGGTTATGCAAATTTTCCCCATGGATCAACTTGGGTTGGAGAGTTGATTTATGGAACAGTAATATTTTATTTAGATTGCGACACACATCGATGCCATCGAGCTCCTATTACCTTCGATTGAAGGGAAACCCGTATCCCTTGATTATGGGTTGATATGATTGATTGAATATTTTATTTAAAGGAAAATTTTAACTTAAAAATTATGCTTTATTGTAAAATTTTTATACATACCTAAATTATAGCATGCGCAAGCACGCGATAGGCTGAATAAAGAACCAGCTTACCAACTAAGCAACTAGTCCCTGGTGTGCCCTGGTTTAAATCCCCCCGTAAAATTAAATTTATACTAAATTCGAGTTTTTGTATTATCAAACTGACACTCTTAATAATGTTGTAAATACCCCATTATATCAGTTTTATAATTAGCTACTGTCAAAAGTTCCACTAGGTAAAAAAAACGGTTGATTGTCGATTAATTTGCCTAATCGTTTCGCATTAGTTATTTTATTATTGAGCTTTTAATTTGTACTGTTTGTTGGAACATGAAGGCTACCGGTAATAGCGTTTAAAACGCGTGAAATGAACGCCCGTCCGCCGACCACCCAAAGGAGGATGTTCACAAGGTGTAACCTCTGTAGATAAAGGTCACTCAACTAAAAAATATTTTTCAAAAGGTAAAGCTTTGAAGTAATTTCAAAGTGCTGTTTTAATTCAGAAATATTCTATATTAATTTCATAAAATTTGGAAATTAATGTAATTTATATTATATCTTAACATCGATATTCCTGAATCGTCTTTTCACGGAAAGGATTAAGGATCAAATAAGACCACAGATGTGAAAATTACATCACAACCTTTAAAACTTAAACTACTTATTTAATTTTTATCTCAGGATTACAATATACTTAATGTTTTTAATATTTTACAACTAGTGAAACCCGCGCAACTTCGTTTGCGTGTATTTATTTTTGCACAGTAGCGCCATCTATACCCGACTTTTGATGAAATCTTACGGGAATGGCGTACTTTTCGGGATAAAAATGTGTTAATCCAAGGTATCAGCTACCTACATAGGTACCAAATATCATAAATAGGCCCAGCCATTTGAGCGTGAAGAAGTAACAAAAAAAAATAACTTTTGCCTTTATAATATTCGTAGGATTTGCTCAAAATGGTCATTGATATAGGTGTATGTAGCTCCTTACGTCAATGAAAATGGTACATTTTATGGGAAAATCATTTATAATTACAATACATGATATTTGCGGCCACGAAACGGGCTAGTCACGTTTTACCTAGTAGTTCGTGACCAGTGGAAAATCAGTACGTGCCTTGATTGGTCATCAGTCATCAGCCATCATTGTGGTGAAGATTACCTTAAGCTACAGAACAGATATTTCTCATCTAAATTAAGCTATTTGGTTTCGTAGCGGTACCTTATATTTGTGTACTTATTAATACTTAGGAGTAACCCATAATGTCATTTGGTCAGGTCATTACAATGTACATCTATAAAATTTTAACCACATAAACCACATAACTAGGACAACGCTATAAAAATATAGGTTCGACTATACTATAGACGCTTGCACCGTAGCCTATAGATTCTATCTATAGGCTACGGTGACGGCTTACCATCAGCCCGGCCGTGCTTGTTTGCCACCTTTGTGGTATAAAAAAAATAGTACAACCTTCGCGTAGTTTGGGATTAAATAACATTGTGTGAATCGTCAAAAAAAATTGCGATCAAAAAAGTCCTGTTATTTTTTTTGATGACGTTTTTCTAAATATACATATTAATAACGTGCTACATTTAAATCGGCAACCTATGGTTATTCATATAAATCTTAATTCAATGCTAGCGTACATAATATGTGCGTGAATGATAAGAAATGAATCGTACGCAGTGAATGATATTCAAGGCTTACTGAGAATTTGAAAGGGCATTGCGATTATAATAAATGATAGTTTTAATGAAGTTGCCATAAGGATTTTATTTAAAATATTTCATAGAACTCAATAAATTATCAGATCCTAAACCTCCATTTGCAGAAATACTCGGCTGAAGTAAAAATTATAACTTTAGATTTTTTTTATTTGATCAGATACAAAAATAGTCTTTCGGAGTTCAGCGGGGATTTAGACGTCTGGCAGTGGGTCGATGAAAACTAAAAATGATTATTAGATTGTCGAATAGGTTAGGTACTAGTCACATAATTTCGACGACCTCCGTGGCGTAATGGTTACCACCCCAGACCGCCACCCAGGAGGTCGATCCCCGGTCGGGTCATGATGAAAAACGAACTTTTTCTGATTGGCCTCGGGTCTTGGATGTTTATCTATATATGTATTTGTTATAAAATATAATATCGTTGAGTTAGTATCCCACAACACAAGTTTCGAACTTACTTTGGGGCTAGGTCAATCTGTAAGAATTGTCCCTATATATTTCTTTATTTATTTCGGAAACTTGTGTAATGTACATTTATGGGGGAACTAATAGTAAATTCTTATACTAGAAGGCCCACCTTATACCCACATCTAAACCACAATAGAGAATCAGAATTCACAAAATAGAGTCCTTTCAGTATATCTTTATCCTGTATAATTTTAACACCGATAGGTTTTTGATCAGCATAATAATACGCTTCATAATAATATTGCATATTATCGCCTACAAATGGTGAATAAGTCTTAGAGTGGATAACCGCAAATTGTATGGCGGCAAGGTAGCAAAAGAGAATAGAGCAGGTGTGAAGTCAACTGATTTCTGGCGAAGACGTCTTCATAACGCGTGCGCAACTAATCGATATTCAACCCTCCATTTTGTTGATAAACAGAAATCAGGGGGTCTACTCGAACGTTTATTTGAAATTCCCAAAAGCAGTTTTAGTTGATGCTCAGTTTGTCTAAGTTTACGATATTTATGGATAAATTCAGCTTATAATTTTATGGTCTGAATTATTTTTTTTATTTTATATATTATGATAACATCATTACTTAAAAAGGTGTAGTGGTATAGCACGCTCACTTCTGGAAACAAAGGGCGGAGATATTGTTTTGTTAAGCGTGAAAGTTAAACTTTTTACTCGCCAAAAGCACAGATATTCTTATTCTTGGACAAATACATATTTAAAATAAATAGACATATACTTAAAAGGTCAACTAATATTCAGTTACAGATATCAACCGGCGGCGGTTATAGTTAGGGGATCTTGACACTTTGCTCACTAACATTCGCATTTAGATTTTTTTTTGTCATTAATATTCCTATTTGGTTTATTCTAGAAATTACTTTTAAAATTCCATCTATTCGTCGTAATGTGGTCGTGATCGTTGAATTAGAGCCATTACGCACTGTCGACTAGTCGCCGGCGGACTCAGTCTCTCAGCGACCAAAACATAGGCAAGCGACCGGGGCGACCAAGTGCGTAAACACTTATTGAACTTTATGAAAGTCACAGTCGCTGTCGACCGAGTCGCCGGCGACCAGTCGACAGTGCCTAATAGCGCTTAAAGTCATTAGAGTAGGCCCCTTATAACAATTTCATGAAAGCTGTCGATTACATTTCATGTAATTATCGACCGAAACGATTACTATTATGCATTTTGTGCGGCAATCAAATGAGCTTCCGTAGTTTTTCAGTTACATTAACGACCCTAATGGATAGTGTTAAATTGAGTATTTTGTACCGGTTTAGTTTTTATATTCTCATTTAAAACGTGTTACTGAATCTAATTGGTACGATTCGCATAATACCTTCCTTTATATAACTCGTGCCATGGAGTAAGGTTTTTTTAATTGTAAACTTTGTATCATTTTTGTTGTATACACCATAAAAAAGTCACCAACAACTGCAGAAAGGAGAAGCTTTGCTTTTTAAAACCTTTTTGTGTTCTCTTAAAAATATATTTAATGTAATTACTATCTATATACAAAAATAGGAACAATCAAATGTTGTAACCAATATTAAATAGTCTGCGACGACGACAAAGGCTTAATTTTTTTTTAAATAGAGCATAAACTCTTCTGTGAAATGTAAACAATTGAGATAGTGCAACATATTAGCATTAAGCACAAAACAAAAAAGCAATACTTTAGATATATATACAGTGACAATAAATCTAAATCAGATTTAAGAGTTTAGACTGATGTCATTAATACTAGTAATATTAATTAACACAAACATAAACTATTAACGAAATAACTTTACATTCAACAATCTTACTTCGCTGTAATTCTACGTAGATCTTGACTAAGACCAATGTTTATAAATTAAATTGGTCTATTTGATACTCGGGCCATTGTTATTTCTATTGTGCTTGCTAGTTTGCGAGCTGTTCATCTCCTCCCGGTGTTTCCTGCTCATTGTTGTTGTTGTTTGCGTTTTGTATTACGTCTTAGTTTAATGTTTGACATTCTATGCCTCTGTAACGCATTTCCGATCGCAAATAATGACGTATTCGCGTAGTAAACTAAAATTGTGTAACCATGATTTTAACGTAGAATTTAAATTGTCTATCAGTCAGCTTCGCATGGATCAGGGCATAAGAGGATGTTGTTTGTTCTAAACATCATAAATTATGATACTAAAGACATTATGATTCATAATGTCTTTAGTACTTCCTCTATTTCTTACTTGACACTGGCTAATTGCAATGAATGAATTTGAATGCAGAAGCTATAACTTTAAAAAAAATACGTCAACAATAACTAAAAACAATCTTTGCGCTCGGCTTTCATCTTTTTTACACTGATTACTTTAAATGTGAGTAAAGTCGAAATAAATCTTGAGTCAGTACTTTAACAATTTAAATTACGATATAAATTAACTTTATGATCATCCCCTAGGATATAAATTACGGATAAAGAGGGCGGTGTCTTGTAAGAACAGTTAAAAGGCGGAAGTCCATCTCGTGCCGGCCGGACATTCGGACCGCTGCCGGACAGGCGAACGACTCGAGGTCCGGCTTCCTGTTGAGAATGATGTGGGCTCGTGTATGTTCAGTGATTTATTAATACTACACCTTATGCTAATACTTTCTTTGTTCGTTTTCTCAAAATTTGCCCTTGAAAAGCAGTACAATAGCAGCTGTACTTTGTAATACCTTGTTATCAATTTTGCCCCTTTATTGATTCCAAATATTCCAATGCTGGAATAAGTGAAATTAGGAAATAGGACTCAAATCAAAATATCGAAAGGTTATATAAGAAAAGAAAGAACATTATTATCGATAGCCAGAAACGACTAATGTGCTTTCCGAATTGAGGCGATCGTAAATTTAAAAACTATCAAAGTAGTGACTGGGGTCATTGTCACTGGTTTATTAGGACAATTTATATTACTTACTTAAAAATAAAAGACGATCTAGTATACGTACCTATTTTGGAGAAATAGTGACTGATCAAAACCCGTGAAGCCAACGAGGCAGGTGGTGGAATCAGGCAGGCTTCGGAGCGCGACCGCAGCCCCAGCACCTGCGGGCTGCGCCAGCGCTCACCGCACCATTGCCGGAACTACGTGCCGATTCGCTGTGATCATGCGCATCTATCCATAGATCAGTTATATAATTAGACGTGGTTCGCGAGATGTAACTACATTTTTATTTTTCTTCCTATCGGTAGTGATAGTGAACACAGTTTTTTAATTTCTTTAGAATTTTGTACGCAACAAATTAAACATAATGATGATGAAATTGGACATAGGTGGTGTTGTTGTGTAGTGATCATAATAGCTGTATGTAAAATAAATTTGATTACGTAATTTTCTTGTTATGAGTCTTGAATGCCTTGGAATCAATTTATCAATATTTGGTCAGTGTGGTAATAAGGAATCAAATTTCAATTTTTGGTCTATGTGGTCTCTCAACTCTTATTAGAACAAAAGTATTACTTCTCGGTGTTTTAGTACGTTTTTGCGATATCTACATTATAGTTGATCATGGTATCGATCGCTTCGCGCAATCGCCCACAAATTGCCACCAACCTTGTTGAAACCAATGAATTTGTCAGGTGTGGCCAGAAACGATTAGGTTTGTCTGTTCGGGATTGAAAGCTTACGAGTAAAAAACTTCAACTTGTAAATTATTATAAGGACAATATACAAAAATACGGGTCACCTGATAATGAAATGATTATCGACGTCCATGGTATTACCTACAAGTTTTTTTAATGGAATGTACGCAACTATGATATGGTCTGGCCTTTACACAATAAGTGAAGTAGTAAGAAAAGAAGATGAAGATGTTGAGTTCCTTTCAGTACCTGATGCTGTCATTCATGCCGAAATTAAAATTTAAAAGGAGACAAGACTGATTGAAAGGAGGTCTTGTAGTAGTGCTGCTGTCTTCTATGGCGTAAGTGAGCATTAATGCATTTTCCTTTAATTTTCTAAATGATAACAAGTGTACGTTAATGCCGCGTACGCCCGCCGGAACCGTTGGCCAGTCGCTAACATAATTGTCTAAAGGTTTGTCACCAAATCACCAACCGTAGAAATCTAGTGTCAGGGTCGTGCGGCGTAATATAGCATATCTCACCAATAGGTGGTAAAAAGAGCTGCGTGACTGGGCTACTTGGTGGAAGCGTGGCAATCAGAGATCACGATCGGTTCAAAGACACTACTGTTATTGGCGCAGATTCGATTTTTTTACACTACGGTAGCTGTGTTATCGAAAAGTAAGTTTCATTGTTTCGAAGCATTATTAAAGATATTAATCCGATTCAGTGTCGTGATGAGGCACTTATTGGTGTCGTGAACCTATTGAATGTAACTAAGTTAGTAAGATTACACAAGGTAAGCTGTTCAATCTTTAAAATGAAATGAAATGTTATATGTACAAACTTACTGAGTAAATATTCAGTATTAAAGCACAAAACCTTAGACGTGGTCAAGAAGCAAAGTTGCTTGACGATATGAAATAGGATGTGATGCCATTTAGCTTTATAAACAGTTCACTACAATTTTTTTCATACACGTATTTCTTACTATCAGAATATTTGGACTTCCTAGTCCCGACGTTGGTGACCCCAGTAGTAGGCGCCGAAGCTACGCGGAATCGTCACCAAGCAGCATGCTTTTTCATTCGTTCCACCGATTTCTCTATATTAGCCTTAGTCATGCTGCTCACAGTAGGACTTGCACTGTTGCTAACGTTTCCCACGGATCGCTGTTCATTGACTCTAATTTTGCGGTCAACATTTTCGTTCTGTAGATACAAAGAAGCAATAGGAAACACAATATCGTTTTCGATTTGGAGTTTGCACGCAATTGTTGATTCAAGTCGATTGTCTGTTGATTTATTCATGTGGAAGGCATTTGGCACCTTCTGGTGTCCGATAAACAAAGATTTATTGAGAAAAGACCAGAAGAATAGACCGTATGATAGTGAGTTTCCCGATGGTCTTTATCCCTTTTTATTTGAGTGGAGAAGAAAATGAACAGGCGGGACATAGTGCCGTTGTCTGTCTTTGAAAAAATCATATTAAATCCATAATAATATGGTTATAATTCTTCTGAAATACCACTGATGGATCTATATCCATCAGTGGTATTTCAGAAGAATTATAACCAAATTATGTTCCATAGCACAGATTAATAAATAGTGTCCATAGTTTCATTGAACTGAATAATGTTTTCTCTTAGTAGGCCTATCCTATTGCAGATTGCAGGCTCGATGCTGTCCATTACGATGATAAATCGGAACATTTTCTCGTGTTTCCTGAGAATATAATCTAGTTTAGTTCTCGTGACGTGGCGGCTATACTACACAAAGGCATGAAACCAAGCACCGTCATATTATTATCATGTACCATCGGGCGTTACGGTCACGTATGCCTCACTCCCACGTCTTAATTGACCCATTTCGTGTGAGATGTAACGCGTGGAACTGAATACGATTCGTCTGGGATAGGATCGCCGAGCCACATGAGCGCACGTGACGACTCCTATCGGTCTATCTAGTCCACCTCAGCGTAGTTACGCACGTAATTTTAAATATTTATTAACGACATTTATTTTATACATTTGTAAATTAGTATATTTTAATTCAACAAATCGTTATGAATAATCTCGTGTCGCAGTGGTAAATGGATTAATTAATATATTTATTTCTGTACGTATTTGTTAATGTATTTATAGATTTGACATTAGTTTTAGTCCGTGACTTCGTTCTATGCGATTTATCTATGCTCTTAGGAATATAAATACGAATTTTATATGTACTAATAAGTTCTTAGTTTATATTCTAACATACAAAAAATATGCTTCGTCATTACTTTAGATTAATATTACTTACTTATCTTACTCTGCATGTAATGAAACTTTTTTCAAATAATTACAATGGTCCCGGGGATACTACCACGTAGGTACACTAAAATGACTAAATTGTAGTACCCAAATTTTATACTACATAGGTTATAAACAAGATTTCGCAAACGTACCAGATACAGAACAAAAGTCAACAAGTGTTTAATGAAATTTGAGTCTCACAACAAATTACGAGTATATAAATAAACCGACTAATTCTTAATTTGTTGTTAAATGTGGTAATGTCATAAAAACCTTTATGTAGAGCACTATAAAGGTTCGTGTACAAATGTGATGATATCAGAAAGGCGGTCGTCACATTTTGTGGCAGAGTGTTTATTACACACATTTACACAGCGTGATGGCACGTCGCACATTTTGCGGTTAAATGTGTTACCACTCGTCACGATTATGTCGCGCCTCAAGCAATTACCATAAGATATTGGTCACTAAAACGTTTTACACAATTACAGTTAGGAATTATTAAACTTTCTATAAAGGAGGTATTGTAGAGTAGCAGAGTTTGAGAGAACATGGAGAAGTTTTTGTCAGTTCAACTTAATACAATTCTGACGTCTGATATGGTGATAGGAAAAGCAGTGCTTGTGATTGTGACCGATTATGACCGCTTACCATTAGGCGGGCCGTAAGCTTGTTTGCCATCTTAGTGATATAAAAAAAAGAGGCGATTCGATAGAGCATGTTATAATTTGGTACAATTTGAAAAATATTTTGAGTTTGATATTTTGATTGTGTGCATGAAGTTGTATGTGTTTGTCTTGGTTTGGACGTGTTTCTATGACCTATTATTATATGCATTTATTTACTAAAACAAGTTATCAGCAATCTAGTACCCATAGTACAAACTTCACTTTGTTTGGGACTAGATAGCGTTGGTAAAAAAGTGATGGGTAAATTACTGGATTAATTTTAATAAAAAAAAATATAAAAAGCAAGAAAGTGATCCGCTAAAACAATTTCACAGATCCCAAGGAGCGTAAAATGAAGGCCACACAAGGCAAACAAATCAATAGGGTCACCCCTATTTTTTACAATGTTCAAGATTGCGGCACAAGATATCGAAGTGGCGACGGGGTGGTCCCTCGAATGATACGGCACTTCACTATGTTTATTGAGATAGGTACTACTCCCCAATTTTGTTAACAATGAATACCGCTAACCAGACGTAAATTATAATGTTCATGAAATTGAAACAAAAATGTTATTTCATTATTACTAGGACCTGGAGCTACCTTTTCGACAAGTGTTAAATAAACTCAGGACAGGTCTGGTGGTCGAGTGGCTAACAATGATCACTTTATCCCAAGGGCCGGGTTCGATTCCTGCGCAAGGCAAACATTTGTGTGCATGAACATGCCTGTTTGCCTTGGTCTGGGGGTTTTCTATGTATAATAAGTATTTATTTACAGAAAAAAGTATTTAAGTATATTTATCAGCAATCTAGTACCCATAGTACAAGCTTAGTTGCTTAGTTTGGAACGAGATGGCGTTGTGAGATTCGTGAAAAAAAAACTTAAAGCCTACTTTTCATGGTTCCGTATTTTCGTCTAAACGTTTCTGGGTTACCAAATCTGTGTGTCATCTTTTGAATACTTTCCTTTACCAAAAATGGATATGTACTTGAAACGTTCTTTGAAGATGACGTCGTTATCAGCAATTATCAATTCAATAAACAGTCTCCTAAGCAAATCAATAAGTAATCAATTTTATAATTAAAGTACGAAATTCAACTTTGCTATCACTGTACAGTTGACAATGAGGGTTAGGGTTTTCTTAATCTCTTATTTACGAGACCCTAAAAGACTAGAGACGTGAAAGGTATGATGTAATAATCTATTGGAATGACGGGTGGAGGCTTTTTCGTTGATTTATTAGGGCGCATACTGGCGTGCGCGTGTCCCATCCGCCGCGGGACACAGAGG
Organism: Endotricha flammealis; assembly: GCA_905163395.2. NCBI lineage: Eukaryota > Metazoa > Arthropoda > Insecta > Lepidoptera > Pyralidae > Endotricha > Endotricha flammealis. Next base: position 8,534,996 of record LR990853.1, read on the forward strand.
GACTCAGGTAGGACTCCAAAAAAAATTTGGGTGTTTGTTGACATCGCAGGTTCGTCATGCACAGAGACTACCTTTTTTTATTATCTGCGAAATCTTGTTTATGTCATAATTCAAAAATAACTAAAACAAAGTTTTTACAATGGATAAAGACTAAAAAAATGTACCGTGTACCTATTATAGTAATAATTTTCTACAAATTAATTAAGTTAAGCAAAAAGAGTTTGACCTGTTTAAAATTAATACACTATATTGGTATTTTGTTGAGGACAAACAAAAAATATATTATATTAGTGAAACCAGCGCAACTTCGTTTGCGCGTATTTATTTCAGACTTTTGATGAAATCTAACGGGAATCGCGTACTTTTCGGGATAAAAAGTACCCTATGTGTTAATCCAAGGTATCAGCTATACATACCAAATATCATAAAATATTGAATGAGCCATTTGAGTGTGAAGAAGTAACTAACATACACATAAACTTTCACCTTTATAATATTAGTAGGATTAGAATCTACTATTTGCCGTATTATAGAAGGTTTAAATAAATTATATGGAAAATATATTTTGCACCAAATAAGCAACATTGAAAATTTAATGAGTCAGTAGCGGATAGGTTTCTCGAGTACTCACGACGTCCAAATAAAGGGTTGAGCGCTACTATTAGCGTCTTTCGTGGAGGAAGGGCCCGCGTGTCAGCTCGTCCCATCAAATATGCAGTACGCCCGCGTCTCTGCGCCTTCAAGCGTTCGATACATTTGGGATTCAATAAATGATACTTAGATATCCATTACCTTTAGATACTATAGATAAATTGGCTTTATTTTGTATATATTTAGGTACAGTCAGCGGCATAAATATGTTGTCATTTTAGTACTTATCTTGTTAATTATGTAGGTAGGTATATCAATTAATTACAGTAGACTTTTGAACGAACGCGTTATAGTGACAATGACAAGGTACCTATTCTTAAGTGACGAGACGACATATTACCTACATATTATTATTTACGGCCGCTGACTGTACATCTTACAAATATATTTTTTTGATACGAAAATATCGCACAAAAATATTAGATCAATTTTACTCCTAATGTAAATTAGTCAAGCGATTGAGAAAACATATATTTTTACATAAATCGTTTTGTGTAATACTTTTAACAAATGGTAGGTACTTCCCGGGATTATTTTTATTATAGAGTAGAGTATGATAGCCGTCGCAATGTCCATTTGGGGCTCAAAGAAAGCTAACAAGTGAAAATATTTCAGACCCTCATCAGAGCAGAGGCGAGAGGTCCGCTCGCGAGATAAGAAGCACTTTTTCATAATACTTTATTCAGGCCGGAGATTTGGCTCAGTGACAGACTAATCGGCCATGTCAGGGGCGAGGTGCGCCCGCTTAAGTATTAATGTTTACCCCTTTTGTATCCAGCCGCCGGCGCCCGACATCTCTCCTGTCCCGATTCGTGAATGTTTTGAATGTTTAATGTTCATTAATTTGTGCGAACGGCGCTCGCCGTCTTGCAGCCAGCGGAGAAACAATTTACTTGTTAATTAAGATAGTATTAGTATTTAGATATCCAGTATCCATTTGTTGCAAGTTATTAGCTGTAAGTAAATTGGAAATTCGAGTCTTAAGCACAAGGCACAACTTAAAAATCCAAGACAAGTCGAATTTATTTAAGCTAATTTATGATTTTATATTCATTCCAATATGAACGAATGATTGAATTAGAAGTATTCGAATATCATTTATTTTATTATATACATATTTATTATATATTTCACAGACATAAAAATAAATATTTTACAGAGTTCAATGTATTTGAAATATTTCTGTCACAATTTTTTGTTCACCTTCAATAAATAATTAGTGTGTAAAGTAACTGTGAAATCGTCAAGACCTTTTCATATTTTAATACAACATCTTCAAACAAACTAAAGTTCTGGTGCCCAAAATGCAACAAAGTATATTTTATTTCCTGATTTCGTTTTTAAAATATTCACTACTAGTGACTAGTGAGTCCTATGTGAGGTTCGTAGAGTTGGCAATTATGACCCATATATTGTGCGTGAGCAGGGAATTTGTTAAAATTGATTTATATTCATGTATAACAAGCGTTTAGTGGGTAGTCGACCAGTTCATACATCGCTAGGGTGCTATTTTGAGCAAATATTTCTCGAGTTTATCCTCAAAATTACAGCAGTCGGTGTCGTGTGTAATCCTGTAATATATTCACAACTAAAAGGCAACGAAGCCCAAGATCGTCCCCTTAGGAGCTATGGACATCGGGTGACCGACCGGGAACACTACCGTGTAATAAAATCATAAAACATATTTTACTACAAATTAATAAAATTCATATTTTATTACCTAAAAACGTTTGTTATTTAACATTCACTTTGTTTTTTATTGTTGCTAGAATAATACTTCTCAAAGTCTGGAAGGCCCGGTTCACGTCAATAAAAGTTTACAAAATGTGTATATTTTTAAGCGTACACTTAAACCGTTGTTTTTTGTAACATTAATTAGAGTTTAGTAAAGTAAGTATAACTATATGACAAAAGAAACAAACAAAAAGTTGAAATAGTATCGTCGCGCGTAGTGCGCCAAGTCGAGTGTAGCGTAGCGGGGCGTCGCGCGGGGCGACGGCGCCCATTGGCCGCGCCCACTCACCGTGGGTGGAACGAGGAAAATCCGCACAGTTTTCCCAGATTTCCCCAACACTGTGACGTTTTTGAAAAGCTTTTAGCGTCATTCGCATGTCATTTCGCTTATTTACGGCACATTAGCAAATGTCTCGTCCGTCTATATCGAATATCTCCCGTCAAACAGGTGACGATTGATAATCTCATCGTACTCCCGGGATTTATTTGAACTCGTAAAATAACGGAATAAAACATATTATAAGAGAAAATTACATTGAATTTACATAAAAATATCTTGATAAGTTTATATTTCCCGTGAATATAAAATTTTGCTTTTCTCAGTAAATGTGTGGTGTGACCTTATGAAACATCAAATTATCAGTAGAAAATATCCAAATATCATCAGAGAAATTTACAAAATATTCATATTACGAGAAAATAAATACCCAAGGTACGGTTGCACTTCACACCTGAAGATGTATATCTTCTTTAGGTACTTTATCATTGCACTTTTCCACCTGCACTACTAGATCTATAGCCTTAAGGCTTAGTGGGTGCAGTGGGGGGAGGTCGTTGTGGGCGGAGCGTCAGGCGGGGCGCAGGGTGCCCGAGGACCGAGGTGCTCGGGCCGGGCGCCGAGACTCGCCCACCGGCCCATCAGAGCCCGCAGTCGCGCCGCACACGCCGATCTTGCCGCGCGTACCGGTTCCTTACATCACTTCGACGAACGATACCAAACAAAAAGTTTCATCAACACACATTTTATTAAAAGGCCATCGGACATCCACCTGTACCCTAAAAATAAAGGTGCACACTGTCGCCAATTAAACTGATAGGCAGCAGGCACCCAAATTGCCGTAAAGGAAGCTCAACGGAGGGCAAACCGCGACGAGCGCCCCTTCAATTAGCGGCACCTGTCGGACACGCGTCGCGCATTAATTCGCACTCGCGATAAGTGCCCACAAAAAAGTCCAAAATAAACTGGAATCGATGCACCTGCGATTGGCGAGTCGGGAGCTGTCGCAGTGCCGCTAGGAGCGCCGAGCCTTGGCCATGATCATGTTATTCAAAGGTAACAGCAGCAGGCTCGAGCACCTTATAGAGAAGATACAGGCCAACAAGGAAAATCACGACGTCACCTCGGACGATATTAAAGGTAAGCAAGCATAACATTTTATAAAGAGTTCATTTCACATATTTTAAAATTAAATTATAAGTTTAGCCATTATTAGTATTTATTCTTGCAAAAATATTTTTTCGGTAGAGATTTTACTAACATTACCTATATAGTTCTCTAGTGATTTACTTATTTGTAGTTATATTGAAGTTGTCTTTACTTATAAGTTGTTCGTTTTTATTTTATACAGTTGGTAAATAGAGATTAAGTCTTGCTAGACAGGCCAATCGTGGTAAATAATCACAACTAAAAATTTAACCGAAAGCTCATAAAAACTTTTTGAAGATTTCGTTATCGCGTTAATAAAGACAACTTTTTAATGGTTTAAACATTATTGCAGTATAACGCAGATAAGCGCTAAAATCAGAGAATACACATTTTTTCTTCAGCCATTTGCATAAATTTTAATATTTTGCGGAATAGGGAAGCGTTTATTATATAAGAGAAAGCCCTAAAGTAAGATCGAAACTTGTGTAATGGGATACTAACTCAACGATACTATATTTTATAACAAATACATATAGATAAACATCCAAGACCCGAGGTCAATCAGAAAAAGTGAGTTTTTCATCATGACCCGACCGGGATTCGAACCCGGGACCTCTGGGTGGCGGGCCGGCGTGGTAACCATTACGCCATGGAGGTCGTCATTTAAAACCTGAATGAAAATTTGATCTATAGAGTTTGGATTGGAAACTTACCAGAATGGGTATTCATTAATTGTCATATTCGCTGACTTATCTTTAGTAATTTCCCATATAAAATATCAATTAAAACAATGAAAGGTTGTGAAGACGATCTGAAACTACTGAAACACAGGTTGCTTATCTATCAGCTGCCGTGCAACTAGTCTTTTATTATTAAAAGAAAATGACAAATCATCGATCAATCTAAACAAACCTTTTCTTAAACGTTGACAGAAGTCTTGAGACCTTAAAAGGCATAGGTATGCGGTCGAAATAAAAATGCAATACAATTTAAGTTATTATTAAAATTATTACTTTTTAACATGCCAAATAATCCATATTGTTTTTCATCGAAGACTCATTACTCAATGTAAAGCAGCTGATGAAGACCTTTATTTTACTTTTAAAGGATCTCAGTTTTATTTACAATTTTATATTACCGTACCTGGTCTATTGTTTTTTAAATACGTACTGATGAGTACTGATAGACTTTAGCTTTCTAGTACCTGGTACCTCACAGATAAATAAACGAGAGCATAATTAGCAAGCATTCAAACAAAGAGACAGAGCAATTTAGTTGGAGTTTTTTGTATTAACTAAACACTAGAGCATTTGCTAGAATGCCATGTTTGGCATTATTCGCTGTTCAGTTCAACGATTTAAAAGCGAGGGCTCTACGTTCTCTTTCAAGTGAATGCTCAAATCTGCAGACATCTTTATTTTCACAGGTTTCATATCAGAGTAAGTATTTAATTATATTACGTAATTAAATACTTACTCTAATGTTCCCTATAGTTTCTAGTTATTTTGATTTTGTTATGATTGTTCCACAATTTAACTGACAGGTAAACAGTTTTTAGGGTAATTTATTAAATAAGTTCAGTAAGGCCGACCGGGTAAGTATCACCTCCTCACAGGATATCAAAGTGAAGCAGATATGCGTTTCATTCGATGAGTGCGAGAAATGGAAGTATAAATCCTCACTTATCCCTTTTCTATTTATTTATTTCTTCAACAACATGGTCAACATGGTCGGCTGAGGGCCTCAACCTGTTGTTTCTGTGCTACAGGGGCGCCGATATCACTTACCGACAGATTAACAAGCATGCTCGTTTGCCAACCTTTTTTATAAAAACTAGGCTAACTGAAATTTTCAGGAAACAATGATAAATCCACCCAAAATGCTATGATAAATCTATACCTACTCTACTAGTGTTATAAAAAAGGTAAAGTTTGTGAGGTTGTAAGCCAGGGTAAGCTCTGGACTTTTGAACCGATTTTGACAATTCCTTTATCAATAGAAAGGCGCGTTGATTGTGAGCGTCGTCATAGCGGGCGCAGCCGCGGGCAACAAATTAATATCTTTTATTGGAGACAGAAAATCTTGAGAAAAAGTTAAACCTAGGCTTACCCTAGTAACGTTAATCTTAAACAACCTCAATACCACGTTTATCTACCCACGTGCTATCTATTCGTACTTAGCATCTCAACTTATTATAATTACGCTAACACGAATCGAAAGGTTCGGGTTCGTGTTAAGCATTAAATACCCTCCGAGGAAGCATTAGCATAATGATAAGCCGATCTTCTAGTATGATGGAGTTACGTAAAGCAGTATAATTAATTACTTAAGTCTTAATAGGTCCTTGAATTATCGCAAGTTCGTAATTAAGACTTGATCAATTTGCTAGTGCCATACCGCGACGTTTTGTGTTAATCGACCTGAAAATTAATGTTTATTGATCAACTGATAATTACAATTAAAGAGTTCTTATTGTACTTAATGAAGTTACTAAAAAGAACACATTCAATTTTTGCATATCAAAGGAGATTATTTGTAACGAAAAGATTGACGGGTTAATTTGTGTGCAGGAACTTTTTTTTTAATTTATTCATTTTTTATTCTCACCACAAACAAGTACAATATATAAATTAAAAATGATAAAAGAAACATGCATAATTAGATGCAACAATACTTGCTTGTGGAGACTGGCGATCCGTGATAGGCATAAAATGCCTGTGTTACAAACCACCAGGTCTCCACCCCTGGACAATGTAGTGAACATTTTTAATTATTTTTTCATCATTTATATATACCTAATAATAATAATATATAATATTTTCTATTTTATCTAAAACTAACATTCCTACATAATATTGGCAAATTAACTAATTAACATAGTAAATTATAAAAATTAAATGTAATATATAATAGTTAATTTACAAAATTAAATTGACTCAATATTACAAAAAATTGAATTCATATAACAAAAAAAACAAACAAAAAAAATAATAATAGAAAAAATTTGTAAAATAAAAAGATCATCTAATTATACTCAATACATTTTCAGTTTCTTCATACGAGAGAGTTTGCAACCACTTTATAATAATCCTTTTACATTGAAACTTAGTAGTAGGATAGATATTAAATTTCTTATTAGTTTTATTATAAATTCTTGGGCCCTGAAAACAGAAGAATCTGTTTGTAAAAAAGGACGTAAATAAAACAGAAGGACATACGTTGTGTCGTCTCCTGGTACCAGTTGTCAATTCATTTAGACTTTTGTCTTGGGTTGTTTGTTTCTATGTACTTATAATATTTATTTAGCAAAAAGTTTTATGTAAGGTTGGGTCTATTACTACACTGGGCGTCAAAAATGAGTAGTACAGTTTTAAAATTGCAATATCTCCTAAACTACAGAAGCTAGACCTTTGAAATAAATAAAAAAGTTAAAAGACAATTTCATTTCATTTAATAAAAACTTCATGCATAATATCGTCTTTTATAGATTGATTTTTATTTCAAAACTCTAACTTCTATAGTTTAAGAGTAATTGCAATTTTAAAACTGTACTACTTATTTTTGACGCCCAGTGTATTAGGTACATTACAAATAGTAAAATTTTAAAGTAACATTAAACTGTTTATTTAGTTGGTTTACCATTACATAACCAAATGTAAAATTAGTTGAATGTAAACACAACATGCACTATAATATATTCTTATGGTTATATCCATCGACTTAGTTATAATAACTAAGTGGCGAAGGGTGAAATTTTACTCAGGGGAAGACGGAGCAAACAAAAAAATTTATACAGTGTTATCTTACCACAGGGATGGAGAATTCCGAATACCATATTACCATTACCATACATAAAAGCACTGATAGGTATAATATGGAAAACCAAAACAGTGTTTTAAGTTTACAACTACCTACCTGTGAGCCACGAATACTTTTCGTACAAATTACAATGAAAATGTTTAGTAAAGCCATCTTTCCGTTTATAATCTATTTTCATAGAAGGAAAAGCACGGGCGCGCTGTATAATATATTTTTTATTTTCAAAACTGTATGTTTGAAAATTATTATCTATTAGAAAGACTGTGAGACAACAACCCACGTCTAAAATTGCAGCCATTACGAATGTAAACAAAACAGACTAAACCAAAATAAACAATTAACTACTTACAACTGAAACCGATAAATTCTATAACTATAACACAATTCACACCGAGCCCTGTCCAACATTTAACCACGAAGTCACTCTAATCTATTCAAATTTACTAAATTAACAACAAACAAATAAAAAAAAACTAACAACAGTACGAGCGAAAGCACAGGCGAAAGTGAATTGAAAAAATGTCATAATTTTGACAATTACAACGCGACAAAATTATAGTTGTTTTATTATTCAAGCACTAAACACATAATTAACTATATTTTTTACTTCTCAGGTTAATACCTCTGTTTATCTTAGTCGCACTAACGTAATCTGATACATGCCGTCCTTGTCGTAACTCGGCGACTACCGGCTTAATATGTTCATATGACCGGCGTGATAAAGAGACCGCGCTAGGAACAAAATGTACGCGTAAGAAAGAGACAGCCGCTCCTAAAACTGTATGCAGCTACAACTCGGGAGTTACCGGCTTTCGACGCACAGGCTAAGCGACGAATAAATAGTAATATCACAATATTGCTATTTATTATTGTATAGGCGTTTGGCGACGTGTGATATTGCTATTTATTATTGTATAGGCGTTTGGGTATCATTATTATGTATGAAGCGAAATCATGTTATTAGCAGAGTCGATGCTGTTAGATAATTCACTATTTTTAAAAGGGAAGCCGACAGGAATCGTGTAATTAGGACCCCTCGCCACTCATACTACATAATAACTTTTACATACCTAAGTAACTTTTATACAAAAATATCTGTATTTTATTTTTCTTAAAGAGTTTGGTCTTAATACATGGTCGCATTAATTAATATTTCAGGATTTCAAAAATAGAATAAGTAATCTATAACCTAGTCTATTACATAATCCCTTGAAACAAATTGGATGTGTACAGTCAACAACACAATATTATTCTTACAATGTTGCAGGGTTCAGAATTTCAGAACATTGGAGTTTATGTTTATTAATTCTGGCTGACTTGCGCAGAGTGATCTTATATATATATATAGCCTACAGCCATCATCGATAATTGTACCAGTAGTTTCCCTTCAACCATTAAACTCTTCAGCTTTATAATATACAATATTGTATAGGTATAATTATTCGGTTGTTGTCTATAGATGGTTGATTGTTAACATGAGTCATTGACCATCTTGGCTTGAAAGTACTGATCTCTAACCTGCAATAATGTTCATCATTGTAATGTAGTGAGAACCAGGAGACAAGTGATACATTTGAGTTATGAGTAAATAGCTACACCACATCGTATTATGATATATGCTAAAATGCTAATGCTTATGATTATAATCAATGATAGAGACTATTGATTAAAACTTCCAATACTTAATGACCATATTTAATCATTAATTCCATTACATACTTAAATATATTTTCAAAAATTAATTTAATGACATCTATCATATAAATAACTTTGCCTTGCTCTGAAGGAAATTCAACCCGGAACCTAAAATTTTCCTACACGGATATGTCGTCAGAATGATATAATTGAAGGCTAATATACATGATAATAAGGTTAGTTTTAAAATAAAAACATATTTAGATAATGACACCTTAATTAATGTAAACAAATAAACAAATTAGATGAACAAAGTGATTTGGGGCGCTTCACGCCCGCCTCTGCAGTGAGGCGATTTCCGAGATATTTAATCAGTTCATTTTGGAATAAAAACATGAAATATAAAAAACTTTAGAATTACTTTTTATTCCTTAATATTCGAAAAATGTATCGATTTGACGAGACTCACTGACCAGACCTTAATAGGAGTACGTAAATTTTTTGAAATTCCTATGATACAGGACAGCAACGAGAATTATTTAGAGATTTTAGCATTCTTTCTAATTTAAAAGTTCTACGCAAATAATTCGTTACCTTAAGGTTGCCTTGAAAAGATTGCTTTTAGCAATAAGGCCGCCTTGTTGCAATTTTACGAAGCTGTAAGTTGTCTATGTATACTGTGTCCTATTGTTGTGATTTGCAAATAAAGCATATTCTATTATATCTATCTATAATAATAAATAATAGCTATATTATTGAGAAATATCGGGCATGTACGTGTCGGGCCACGCACAATGTAGGGTTTCGTATTTGCTACGCTTTGCTTGCCTGCAGATGAGTCCAATATTAAATTCTATCACATTTACAAGTTTTCATAAAAAAATAATTATAAATTCGTCTATTACCTACTCGGTTTGGTAACTACGTAAACTTACTAGTTTTTAGACATAAGATTTTCGGAGATAGAGGGGGGGGGGGCACCACTGCGCAATACGAAAATTGACAACACAAAAAAAAAATTTTTCAAAACCATGTTAGCATTGTTATATTAAAATGCGTACATATTAAGCGTCTAGGCGCTAGACCGCGGACGGACTGACGACGGACAGACAGACAGACGGACATGGCGAAACTATACGGATTCCTTGAGTTTACTACGGAACTCTAAAAAGTGCAGGAACTAAATCCTATTAATGCGGAAGTCAAATAAACCAATATGCGCAGTTAGTCGCTAATAATCGGCATAAAATTTTCAAATAACTACGACTGAATTGTTATCTGCAGACATTTTCTAATTTGTAGTGAGCTAGCGATTGGCGTTGATTGCCGAGGCGCCGGTCGAGGTGTCTCAGACATCGCAATTAGGAAGTGCGCTTCCGCCGCCCACCGCCGCCGTCGCGCGGCGCCACCGTCACCCGGGGAATTGCAGCAATCGCTGCTAATTACGCCTATGCCACCATCCGACTAACTCCTACCTATCTCTTGGTTAACGTGTCCCGTTAGATAATATGACGGAATCGTTGCTTTTAGTTAATAGGGATGTAAGCAAAACACATGTTTCATAAATTATAGGAAAAACCACACAGCCGCACGCACGGTACAATATACATTTCAAAATATGCATTTGTCTTGGTTATGAAAGAAATATTATAATATTTCTTTTCTTGTTTTAAAAAGAAAAAACGTAAGCCGTAAAATTTTTGAATACTTACCTAGAGACCTGAAGCTTCTCTTTATAATGTAGACAAGGCACTACCAAGATTTTTCTAAATTCCCGGGTTCTACCGATGATCCAGGATAAACTAAGGATTAAATAGGTTTTAAATAGGTTCTTTTTAAAAGCTTTTATTTAACTTGACCTGTATGTATGTATGTATGTATGTATGTATGAATGTATGTATGTATGTATGTAAGGGTGGAATCTTGGAACGAAAATTTGAACCACTTCCCGAAGACCGATTGAGCTGAAATTTTGCTTAAAACTGTAGATCAGATGACAATACAATATTATGATAACAAAATTAAGATACAGCCGTTTGTGTTCCGTTTTTCGTACAAAACCGTTCCGACCAAAAACCTATAGGGTACTTCCGGTTGTCCTAGAATCATGAAATTTGGCAAGAAGCAAGATGATGTAGTACAAGTACAGGAATAAATCTGAAAATCGTAAATTTGTAGTTACTTCTTCTTCTTTAAACAACCAATATAATGTGACCCTACCCTTGGTACATTTTACATTGGTACATGGCTCTTTTATACCGGTTATGAATTAAAATGTATTTTATCTATTACTAGCTTTTCCTCGCGGCTTCGCTCGCGTTAATTTTATGACATAGATCTCGTTTGACAACAAAACAACCCATAGCGCGACTTGTGGCGCCATCTGTTGGCCGATAGCATCCCACACAGCGCCCTTTATAGTAGAAAAAATATTTTCCCTTTGGATTGACATACTTTCACGGGTAAAAAGGTAGCCTATGTTGGGCTCTGTACCCCTGACATATACAAATTTTCATAATGATCAACTGATTAGTCAAGCCGTGAAGGAATAACAAACAAACAAACTCACTTTCTCATTTATAATATTAGTATGATAGTATGACTAGTATGAGGAGCTCGATGGCGTCGCTGTGTGTCACACTCTATTATGAACACACAAGTTAAGCGACGGTGACCCTAGCCAGCGTTTGGATGGGTTTCGTTATCTCGAGCTTCTTCGTGCTTCGGAGGGCACGTTAAGCCGTCGGTCCCGGCTGTTGTCGATAGATGACAGTCGTTAAGCCAAGTCGGTGGCCTTAGGGCGGTTTGAAAACACCGACCTCTGCCAATCCGCATTGGAGCAGCGTGGCAGAGTACGCTCTAATCACCTTCGATTGAAGGGAGACCTGAGACCAGCAGTGGGATGATTATGGGTTGATATGATGATGATGATGATGACTAGTATGATTATGGGAAGGAACCCTCATGCGCGAGTTCTACTTGCCCTTGGTCGGTATTTTATTTTTGATGGGTACATAAACCTGTTTAGTTTGTCGCAGGGTGACTGTAGTAAAATCAGGAAATTATATAGGTATTCAAATTACTGGTGCTAGTTATAACAAATAAATTCATTAGACAAGTACCGCCCCTCGACAATAGATGGCACTGCGAAACCTGTCCAGTGATAACTAAAAAGTAAAAAATAAATTAAAAGTAAAAAAATATATTTAAAAACAAGCTTTTATTTAATTGCGCTAAAAAGAATAAAATAAACTTTTCTTTTAAAATTTTAACTATCAACTTATAACGTCATTACACAATTTATATGACATAAAAGCTTGTCGCGAGATTTACTTGTATAAGAAAACATAATTATCGAACTAACATTTATTCGTAGTACGAGTAAATGTTAGTAATTAAATCTCGCGACAAGCTTTTATGTCATATAAATTGTGTAATGACGTTATAAGTTGATAGTTAAAATTTTAAAAGAAAAGTTTATTTTATTCTTTTTAGCGCAATTAAATAAAAGCTTGGTTTTAAATATATTTTTTTACTTTTAATTTTTATAATTTTGCCATTGTCATCCTTGAGGCGAAGATGTTGTTTATTAATAAAATAAAAAGATTTTTTATAATTTTTTTTATAATGAGTATAGTGTTTCATTTCGTTCAATATATCATATTTTCTGTAAAATGCAATATATAATTTTGTTGTCTACTTAGGAAATATTTCTCAAGACTAAATAAAGATGTCATTATTTCGACCATTAGCGCGCGGTCGTTACGTGCGTCCGGGGCGTGCGGGGTCGCAGATTGATATAAATAGTTCCTCCTATTAAATGTGTTTAGATGGAAGCGGGAGACGTAATTCGAAAAAGTCTACTCGTGCGAAATTTTTATTTTTATTAAGAAACTAGCTTTTCCCCGCGGCTTCGCTCGCGTTAATTTTATGACATAGATCTCGTTTGACAACAAAACAACCCATAGCGCGACTTGTGGCGCCATCTGTTGGCTGATACAGCGCCCTCTATAGTAGAAAATATATTTTCCCATTGGAATGACATACTTTCACCGGATAAAAAGTAGCCTATGTTGGGCTCTGTACCCGTGACAATACATATACAAATTTTCATAATGATCGGCTGATTAGTTAAGCCGTGAAGGAATAACAAACAAACTCACTTTATCATTTATAATATTAGTTAGGATGTATGAAAACTGGTGTGTTCGCATTTTACTAGAGTACTAATTAAATAAAATTCTAATTGTAAATAAATCTTTATTTTTTTATAATTCTATAATCTACTGTAATGTATTTTATTCATGTGTGCACTTACAAACATTTTGAATTCGCTCCACAAAGCACTCGGATTGTTAGGAATGTTCCGAGAGTGCGGGCGGGTCTCGAGGAGCTGCGGGCGGAGGCCTCGAGTTGGTTTCCGACATTACTCATCATTTGCGCTGACGCTCATCATCACGGCCCATTCAATTTGTTTATATTTCACGCCACTCTGAGGTGCTCCCGGTGATATACCGCCCCTAACTCCGAAATATGGGGCTTTACCGATATTTATGATGGCTTTATCTCAGCCAAGAGCCACGTTCGCCTGTCCTAATGTACTGTAGTATTTGCAAGATTGCAATATTCATTGCTCTTTATTATTTGCTTGTCAATGTCTCTACTTTATGAGGTGAAGTATGTATTTTAAAATGTAGTTAGAAATATATTTCATTTATTTTTATTCTTGTAAAATCGAATTCCAAATTAACCGCTATTTGGATACCATTGATGTCATTGCTTTTATTTTATCAATCTTATTATAATATCTAAGATAATATATACTTACGTTTTTCTGTTGTACGTCTCTGTTGTAACAACAATAACTGTGTACAACCAAATACAATTGTATTATATATGTAATTTAAAATTTTGACAATCTATATTACGCAGTAAAATTTGTATGATTATTATAAAACAAAACAAAGCTTATGGTTGTTCAATTAGGCCCGAGTTCGCCAACTACAACATAACCAATGTTTACGTAACCGCCCGGTTATATTTTAATCGGTTGTATAAACAAGCTGCGTTTTTTTAATGTTCTCCGTTCAATTTTATCTGGCGGTTAACTAACCAAACGTTTTTGAATGAATGAGCCGAAAAAGAATGAATAGTTTAATACTACTTTGTAAAGATGGCAGTGTACCTCCATACTTTTGTCTTTACCCGAACGGCATCTATAAATGGTATGGTTTTGTTATTATACTACAAAATTCAAAATCTGTTAATTTTTCACCTCGAAGTTATTTTTGTAATATTGTAATACATAATTTAATAACATATTACATACATATGTAATATAAAAGTATCAGTTATGGAGATGGGTTTTAAAGTACCAAGATTTAGTAGAAAATAAAAAGTCTACGCTGCACTACGTTTATATGTATAAACGAATGTAAATAAATATTTTAAATATAAATAAAACTAAAATGTATTTTAGTTTTATTTAAATTTTAAATCACTACGTAAATAACATGAATACTTACTTACATTATATGCAAATATATTATACTATCATTACATAAATATCATAATTATTAAAATTATAATAACAGCTCAACGATGCATGATGCCACATCCAGTTTCTAAATATTTACCTACATGTTACTTTATATCCGTGTTTGTTGATCGTTTTTATGTTTGAAATACTTTGAATATGCCTATCCTACTGTTGTGACTTTGTTAATAGTGATTAGATGGTGTTATCTAGGCTGTGCACTCAATAAATTCAGTGATATAGTGAAATACAACTCACATCAGGTCACGTCACTCAAATAACCGACGTTTAAACTACGTCTATTCCGTCCATTAAATTAAACAGACGGTTACGACACTTAACCAATGTTTAGTGCACGGTGAACAGCAAAATTTGGTTAAACAGCCGGTTAGGGTCTAAACATCTGTTTAAAATTTAAACATCAGTTGGTGAACTCCGGTCTCCGTCAAATAAGTTAAACAGACGGTTACGACACTTAACCAATGTTTAGTGCACGGTGAACAGCAAAATTTGGTTAAACAGCCGGTTAGGGTCTAAACATCTGTTTAAAATTTAAACATCAGTTGGTGAACTCGGGTTTAATGTATGTACCTAAATTCTTGTCTTCCAATTTAATTAATCATACAGTACTATCGTCGATCCTGAATTAAAAAAAAACAACTATAGGTGTAACAAAGTGGAAAAGCGCAATTTAAATTCTAAAATAAGATATAGATTAATGAGTCGAGCAATGATTAAACAGGTACGGATGCAGCAAACCGGGCGGCAAAGGGAAACAATTTGTAGTCGTTGGTTCTTCGAGATAATGATAATAGGCTAGTTGCCGTAAAAAATGTAATTAGTCCGTCTTTTAGATTATTCAAAAATAAGGGCAACTCATTTTTTCATTTGTAAATTAGACCAAAAATGACAAAGATATAGCCCATTAAAGTTACTTGTGACGTCACGCCGTGTGGCATTTTTTCGCACGGGGTGACGTCAAAGGCCTCTATTTCACCTCACTCCTAAATTTTTATGCCTTGTATCTTTGTTATTTTTTGTTTAATCGAAAATAGAAAAAATACGTTTCCAATATTTTTTAGGGTTCCGTAGTAAACTACAAGGAACCCTTATAGTTTCGCCATGTCCGTCTGTCCGTCTGTCCGTCCGCGGTCTAGCGCCTAAACGCTTAATGCTAGAAAGTTGTAATTTGGTATGTATACTCATACTAGCTTCTGCCCGCGACTTCGCCCGCGTGGCCTAGTAACAATTAGCATATTTTTATTCAGAGACAAATGCCGGTCCGGCACGGCCTGGTACGGTACGGTTCCATCCGGTCCGATCAGGTCTGGTCGGTCCGGTCCGGTCCGTCGGTCCGGTCCGTCGGTCCGGTCCGTCGGTCCGGTCCTGCTAAGGAACCTACATACCAATCAGCATATTTTTCTTCAGATAAAAAAAACCAGCCCGGTCCGGTTCGGTCGGGTCCGGCACGGCCCGATCAGGTCTGATCCGTTCCGGTCCGGCCTGGTCCGTTCCGGTCCGGTCCGGTCCTTATAAGGACCCTGGCAAATTTGGCATCTCTAGACCCAGCGGTTTGGGCTGTGCGTCCCCTCGCAACTTCGTTTGCGTATATCTCGCTTTCCCGTGGGAATTTTGAACAATCCTTTCTTAGTACATCCCTAGACGTCGTAAGGAACGCAGTCCAAATTTGGAATCTCTAGTCCCACCGGTTTGGGCTGTGCGTTGATATATAGTTAAGTCAGTCAGTCAGGACTTTGAATTTTATATATATAGATTAACAATGCTAACAAAGTGGTAGAACAAAATTTTGAATCTTTTTTTTTAGGGTAAAGTGGAAGTGAATTTTTCTTCGCACCGACCCCGTGTTGTCGGGTATCGTTAGACCTTAATAATAATAATAATAATATATCTTTATTTCAAGCAACAGGTAAAAGATTACACGGGCTCATATTATAAATACCTTACAGACTAACATACATATTATATCACTTATAATTTAATAAAATTAACTATTAACACGTAGTGTCGGCGACGTGTAGCGCGCGGTCTCCGCTGGCAGTCGTCCTCGGAATCTCCGGAATACGACTCTCTGCGGCCAGAAGTCCTCCTTCATGAAGGTCTCAAGATGGTGGGTCGGCACCCTCACCACAAAAGAATTGAAGTTCGTTCTGTGGCGGGATTCCAACCTTTCGACCCTCAGCGTGAAGTTGGTCTTCTTCCTGATGTAGTCTACAACCTCCTCGACCGTTGTAGACCAATGAAGTCGGGAGACGTACACCTGCGTCGATGGTGTCTCTGGACGCAAAAGATGATTCGCTCCGGTCGGTGCTGTGCCGCGATGGTTGCGACTGGTTGGCTTCCTCTTCTTCCTTTCCACCTTGACGAAGCCTTCCTCGTCGCAATGTCGACTAGGTGGTTGTGTAGGTGGCACAGCCTTACGTTGAGCCATCTTGCTCTTCTTCTTTTCCCCTTTGCTTTGCTGAGGTGGTATGGCAGCAGCAACTGCAGCGTATGCACGAGGGGTCGACGTACACACGCGTGAAATCTGCTCCTGAGGTGTGGAGCGGGCGGCGGGGCAAAGGGCATCGCACCTAGCGACGGCAGCCGGCGGCGAGTCGTCCGATTTCGCTGACTCAAAACTGCCAATGTCCATGTTTCGCGCTCCGCGACGAGTGTTTACATTAGCGGCCTCGTTTGACCTACTTACCGAATCATTATTATTTTTCAATGAAAATAATTCGGCACGCAGTTCGTTGATGGTAGATTCAGAAGCCTCTAACCTAAGCACCATCTCGGCCTGACTGGCTTTCAGGGTAGTAATATCCTTGAGCAGCCTGGTGACGTCGACGTGGTCAAAAGTGACGGGGGGCAGTTTATGCAGCTCCTTGGCCACGAAAGTGGGCACGTCGTCTGGATCGGTTGTCTTCAGCAACGAAATGATGTCTTGAAGACTTCTTTCTCCTTTCTCATCCCTTCGCCGGGACGGCATACGGTCGATCTTGCCGAGCACCTCGTAGAGCAACACCTTGCTTCTGCAAATCTCTTCTTCATTGAAGTTCGACTTGCAGATCTGCACGATGCTGATCTCGTCCATAGTGTCGATGGCGTGGTTGATGAACGCCAACAGTTCATTGGCTATGAGTTGCGCGGAACCCATAGCAGCGGTAGCGTGCAGCGGACAAGCCGCGCTGTTCGCGAATTATAAATTCGTAATAATGCAATTTGCGGGGCGCGTCCGTTTCCGAGCGCGCATCGCACTGCACTTTGACTTAAAAACAACAGGGTGTGGGAAGACCATTTTCCGATATACAATGATCCGTTTGCGAATTATTTACATTTAACGTGTCAATTTTCGTTGCCCGGTGCACGGTGGTCCCCCCCCCCCCCTTCTATCTCCGAAAGTTTTGTGTTTAGACATTTAAAAAAATTCATGGAAGTAGTCCATATAGTGAACCTACAAGGACGAAAACGTACAAATGGCATTGTACTCATCTGCAAGCAAGAAATGCGTAGCCAATACGGAACCCTACATTGTGCGTAGCCCGACACGTACTTGCCCGGTTTTTATAATCTAAAATACGGACTAAATATAATGTAATAATTTTGACCCTGGAAACAACCCTATTAAGTCAAAACAAGTTTATAATTGAGTATTTGTTTACAGAGGCGCTGGGTAGCGTGGGCAGCACGGCGGGCAGCTCTTGGCCGTCGTCGACGCCGGAGCCGTCGCCGTCGCCCGCCTCCACGCCGACGTCGGCCGACGCCGCCGACGCCGATGCCGACCCACCCTTCACGCTCGGCGTCACCGAACACACCCCGTACCAGTGCCAGTTCTGCGATAAGGCTTTCCCCAGGAACTCTTATCTGAAGAAACATGAACAGGTACCATTTATTAACTTAATGAAGTAGCTTATTAGAGATGTACCACTTTATCGCTCGCATCAGAACGAGTTAGTAGTTCTCATAACGATTGCATTATAAATCCGCTTCTGATTAACTATACACTGTGATTTTATATTTAATGAAAGTTTAAACTACAATGTTGAAGACCAAGAAAAAATGCTCAAAATGAAGAATATTGCGTAAGTTTAATCTGTAAATGTCCCTGGACAAACCTGTACCATAATAACGTAAACAATGCAAACAATAATGTTCAACGGAGCAGATAGCATCGCTCGACCCAGGCATCATCAAAGCCTTAACACAGTACAACAAGATAATAGGTTCCGTTTACTCCTACTGCCATAAAGCAAGTTGGCTTACGACGGCAAAACGACTATTACGGCTGTCATATCTGTGAATTCACAGACTAGTTTCGCCATGCAGCTCCGCCGCGCTTCATTAGCAAGTAGATATCCAAAACGGCCCATTTACAGAGCCGCAGCATAGATATGCATCGCTCGCCGCGCCTTGCACTGCGGCTGGCTCGGCCGGCGCATGAGGCCTGTGACGTGTTAGCCATTACGGCCGCACATCTCGGCTCCTTTGTGCCTCGCCGATCTCGCCGCGTTACGATTGCGACACGCCGCGACAGATCTAGCTGAGATAGGGTAAATAGAAACATCACTTTGCATAACGCCGCCGAAACCTACGTACGCGCGGATAGAGATCGACACGTACGCTTCGAGTGCCAGAAATGTCACCTAAATATTTGGGGAGGCCCTGGCTTGCACTTTCCTAGAAGCGAAAATGATCGGTACGAGATTCATTAGATTTATCAGCGCGCAATTGCGACGATGGCTGCGGCTCGGGAGATATGAATCGATGCATGCGCGGACGCAGGCTGCTTCGGTGATGGTGTTCGCCGACAAATGTATCGGGCGATAATCGCGTCCAGCGCGCGACAGACCATTGACGGCCGGAAATAGGCTCGCGATAACAACTCCCTACGCTGGCGCGCACACCTTTATCATCGCGCCGCGCTGGGAAAGGCGATCATTATAAGAATAAATCAATTACGAGTCCAGACACAGCCGCCATTCGTCTTAGACTTTGCGGCGGAGGAAATCGTAAAACAGTAAACGTGGAAATATTACTTAGCTAAAATGCTAATAGAATGGTACAGCCTGCCTAAGTTAATTAAGCCGTGTGATATGTATTGTACCCTCGACTAGATAGAGCCGGATCGGCCGCGGAGCAGCGCAATCACGCTCGTAAAGCTGCTACCCGCAGCGCCATCACACCCACTGCCCGTCACCGCTTTCTGTTTTGTCTTACTTTTATTAGAAAGACATTTTCAATTAACGTTATCGCATTCCTTAACCTTATGTGCGAAGAATTAATGAATACTTTATGGGAACGAAGTTTTGCATCGTTGGTATAGGTTTTTAGAATTTTATTAATGAACATTGCTACTATGATGTATACAATAAGATCATCATCTACATTCTTATCTGTCTATTTGCGAGCTCCTTCTAAATCACTAAATTGACGAACGGTATTCACGGTATTTACTGTCAATCGGATATTATTTATTAACTGAAGATGTAATAAGTTCTCTTTGAAATCTCCCATGAAAACTGGAATTGCTCAAGTAGCACTGGTGATGAAATAAAGCATTTATTTTGTAAAACCAAGATTAATATTGCAGCAGAAACAAGTTCCACTGGAAAGATGGGGATCTTTATTGTCAAGTAATAATAACGCACGGTATTAGATGCCACCAAAGTAATAAAGAGCGAGTTACTATTTCAGAGAAATCGTCGGTCATGGGAATATTATTTCACGTCACCTACAACGCTGTTATAGGATGTAAATTGAAAGTGAAACTGGCCATAATAACTAGACACTGTTCTGAATACACAATTTGCAGACGTAGTCCTCCATAAATAACTGTATTTAAGTGTTACTCAGCTCAGCTGAGTAGTCTGAAATGTATTATACAATATGGTACATAATATTTTGTGAAAAATCGTTTAGGTACAGTTACTTAGTTATTACTCGACAAAACAATTTTTTCGTCTTTTTGTTTGGAAAATTTTCAGAACTTGTACCACATGAGTAAACAAAACCACTCATGTGCTTGTACCTACATATTATATTCTTTATGTAGGTACTTACTTAATATTATGATCAGATACTTTATGAAAAAATGACAATGATACCTATTGTTTATTCATTTATCAGAGACTATGCAGACACGTTCTCTTGTCATAAAAATTACATTTTAAGATTCCAACCAACACACAAGGTTTTAAGAGAGGTAGGGCACAGCACAGCGGATAATCTGCTCAAATCGGAACAGCCCGTCTGGGGAAGGACGTCTACCTTACAGAAGATCGTAGCCAAATAGCAAGGTCTCCAGAGCTCCTCTTGGCGGTTTGGGAGGGTTGGCAACGCGCGAGTGATACCCCCGGTATTGCTAGCTTCTATAGGATACGATGATGCTTACCATCAGGCAGGCCGTATGCTTGTTTGCCCACTTTGTGGTATAAAAAAAAACCACGAGTAATACCATATTATTATTTTCGAAACTTCTACGTGATCGGAATCGCGAGCTAGGTCATTTTATAAAGGCTCTACATTCCACCATTTCATTTGATTTTTAAGTACATCTAAATGTTTACATACTATAAAATGAACTCGCTTCCCTGTCTGTCTGTGCCATGTCTGTCCCTATGTACCTATGCTTAAATCTTTAAAATTACGCAACGGATTTTAATGTCTTTTTTTGATAGAGTGATTCAATGTCGGAATGTATTATATTTAGGTATAATACATTCCGAAATTCCCACGGGAAAGCGGGAAACATGCAAAGGAAGTTGCGAGGGTTTCGCTAGTATTGGATAAAATAGACGTTTCGTTTAACTTTTGAATAAAATTCAGTTTGACACGTTCCTCCTGCATAAATATTAATCATAAAAAATATCTTAATAATTTTTTGCTTTAAATTATAAGTACACACGCCATTTTAAAGTCGATAAATGTATGTAAGCAATTTTGAAAAGGCTGAGAACTGACGTTGTCGTTAGCAGAGTGCGGGGCTACGGTGGCCGAGACTCGCGCTGACCCCGGGGTCGGCAGGCACCTGCCGGCGTATGTGAACCGCGGTGTGTCGTACTGTTATTGCACCTGGGAAAGTCGCTCAGTAGCCTCCCGCAGCCCATTTCCAAGCTTTTATTGGCTATCACGTTCACCTCAAACTAGTTTAGAATGTGTTTTGGTGAGCTTTACGCGGAAAACATACCAACATGGGGTTCATTATAATACTGACGCATGACGGTCTCACGGTTTAATAATAAACAGTGAAGGTATTCGCGTGCCTTTTCACTATAAGAAGTGCAGCGTCGAGGGCCAGCGCACGCGGCCAGCGGGACTCCCTGCTCGCACCCAGCGAGCGCACTCCCGCGGCGCTCCGTAGGATACTCTTATTGAATTCTCGCACGAATAATGCAATGATAAAAGTCAATAATTATTTTATAACAGTGTACATCCTTTTATTTTTATTTGGAATATAAATGACAAAAGACGTTTTATTAAAGCATAATTTAATAAAGACTAAAGAGAGTTTTAGAAAATAATATAAAGTGTCGGAAACACGCATGAGCGAAAGTTTATTATCTGTGGTTAAAATGAGAGTTGTTACATGCAAGAGAAAATTAAATTTATTTTATCAGCAAAATTGTAGCAAATTACAAAATAATGCGAAAAATGTTTATCACAACTTTCCAATACGAGCAATCAGCGAAACCATCTTTTGGGCATACTGAAAGTTTTCTGCTAATAAGCAGAGCATGTGCGTGGGTATGGGCGCTGGCTGCAAGGAGATTTATCGCGGGCTGACGATCGGATTTATTAATTCTGTCGACGGCCGATTGCTCCAATTAAGCGAGTGGAGTAAACATGCCGCTGCCAAGTTTATGCGTTTGCCGCCGGGCGCTCCGCGGCAACACTCGGCGTCACTCAACGCTAATCACAACAAGATTTAGATATTGCAATTAACTATCGACTTTATACAACAGAAAATAACTGGGAATACACAGTAATTGTTAGAGATCGTTTTATTTTACTATTATAAAATGTAGTTGTAGCTTTGTATATGACGTGAATTCAGTTCAGCAATGAATGCATTTCTGTAAAAGTAAAATACAATTGAAGTGTATATTTTGAAAAAAAGGACGGGCTGCACTGCACTCCGGCGAGTGCCGGCAGAAGTGAAAACTTAAACATCAACGTTGTTCATTTTTGAATATTTTGGGAATGGTTAGGGAATCTTACGCTTTTTCGATCAGGCTACATATCTGACGCGAGTTTAACATTTTTTACCTATCTAAAAAAAGTTCCAAGCGCCTTTATAGAAGTTTTCACTTCAAAAACTTTGCCTATAATAATTATTTTCAATAATTTCTGACGAAACCGAAATAGCGATAATGCGACTCCTGACCGTAGCGTATAAAGACGTTCGCTTGATATTTCTTTATATAGGATGTTTCTTTTTTAAATAATTATTTAAATAGGCTAACTAAGAGGCAACTTTATTACCTCGCTTGTTTATAGTAAAATAATAAACATTGAAAAGCTGATAGCCTACGGGAAGGGGACATCTTGATTGTAGAAAGTGACGACGGAAGCCCTATCACTTAGCACAATTACAGCAAAACGATGGCTAAACGTAATTAAAAGTAACGTAGTTATAAATGCGACTATAGTTATGTCTCTGTGCTAAGTATACAAACCGAACAAAGAAATTACAAAAGGAAATGAATCTTATTAACATTATTAACTAACGATTTCCCGTGGCTTTCCTTGATTTTCTCCTAAGCCCGTAATGGGACGATGAAACTGGCACATGAGCGAGTGGTGTAAAAAAGGCCTATCCGGAAGTGGAAGCATGTGGGCTGATAATAATAATAAAACCTAGTAACGAGATGTTATATGTACCTATAGCTGAAAAACCTTCCTTAGTAATGGGCTTTCTTAAAAATGTAAACAGATTTTTTTAAATCTAATCAGATTCAATTGGTAAGGTAACAAAATATCATAATAACCACTGGTTTGTTTACGTAGACCATTATCAATAACTGGAAAATAAAACGGTAAATTTTATTTACGTCATACGGCAGACAAACAAAGAATTAGGCAACCTGATGGAAAGCTGTTACCGCTGTCAAAGAAGATCTTCGTAGACGGCGTTACTGTACTGTAATATCACAATAGCCGTCTACGAAGATACTGGTGCTAATTCTCTTGTACATTTAACTAGAATAAACTAATTTTGACAGGACTAGAAGTGTTGCTATCCTTGTCACTAATTGTAAACCAAGGAAGGACAACAACACCTTTGGTCCTGTCAAAATTAGTTTAGTCTAGTTACATGCACAACAGAATTAGCACCAGTAGCACTCTGTGCTAGGAAGGTGGGAATAGGTAGAAAAATGATATCAAAGGAAAACCTGTTGTTGCACTTTCGGATCGTTGACTCACTAATTTAATATTATAACGCATTGTTGTTTCGCACCGATATTCTGGAAGAGGGTGGTACTTCAATCGAGCTATCCCATTTCAAAAACGGTTTGTTTACCACTCCAAAATATATATATTTGCACCACCATTTCAAGTTAATTAAGTATAACTTGTAAAAATATTATTTATATTTCCTACATTTCAATTCATAATAAATAATTTGGGTGATCGATAATCGTAAATATGTTCGAATTATTTGAAGTTCCGATGTGGCATACTGGCGCTAACAAATTGAGACGTGGCGCTAATGGGCTACCAGCCTTCCCGTGGTAATTGAGGGCGCACGATACCGCAAACCCTCAATAAACAACACATTTCTTTTCTACGGAGCATGTACATAATACTTTTCACTTATTTCTGACAGTATATGATAGTATTTTAGAAGTTCTGTTCACATTAGTTTATTAATTAAAACTATTAAAGCTGCCAATAATTCGTAATTGGTATATTCGTAGTTTAGCTTTTGTTGCGTAAATAAAGACGACGTTCCCTATATAACGCTGTACGCCACGTTCGTAAACGCTCCGATTACAAAACTTTTAACAAGACAATAACTAATTACTTTTTAATGTTAATTAATTTATTTTGTAACTACACGAGAACTCTAAACGTGTGACGATATGCTCCAAATGTCGTTGTTTGTTTTACTGTGAAAAAAATACTTAGCATATTGTCTATGAATGACAAAGGAGTCAATCATACGTTCAGTATTTTGCATTATGAATGAATAACGCTTCGAGGTGGTCAATAATTAGTAAAAGCGTGAACTGGCTGTCAGTTTGGGAGTCCATTGTGGTGTTTAGGTTGCCTCCACCGGTTCACGGTGTTGTGCGAAGGCCGAAGACACTCCGCATTATTCCACTGCCAGTGACTATTGAAAATCACTACATTTGCATACTCATTATAGTCAACATACAGAATATTTTAAATTTTCTAACAAACCCAAACTTGGTTCGTCGACTATGAAAAAGGTTCATTAGTTTAGACGAAAACATATTAAGCTGGTCGAGTCATTATAACTTAGCCTGGCTTGGTTGGTGAAGTACCACCATCTCATAGAGTATCGGAGCGAAACATTTTTCCGCAAGTAAGAGAACTGTAACTCCCTCACATCCGCCCTTTTCTCTAATATACTTTTCATTATCTTGTTTCCATTTAAGAGCAGCGTTTTGGGATAACTGCGTTAACTGCTATATTTTCCAGGTTAAGTATTTTTAATTTGTACATACAACAAGAATATCAAGTTTTGCGCGGTTGATTAATAAAATATCTAAAATTATCAACGTTACATTGTCATGTTTATATTATTAGTACTAAATACATTTCATTTTTTTGTTTAGAATTTCCCAAATTTTCTTCTAGAACTGTCCACAATAACTACGCTACGCGGGGACGACATAAAAGGTTCTAACAAAAGAGATTACGACTAGTGTGCAACATTTAATGATGCATTATGTATTGTGTGAGACGCATGTGAGTAGTCACTTTTAGCGGACGGGAATTAAAATCTCGTTAACCTAACCGACAAACTTAGCACCTATCACAATAAATTACATTCATAGTATTAGGCGTACACTTCTTCGAGTTATTGCTTCATTATTTCATATAGCGTTAGAGCTATCAAAATAAAAATCAGCAATCTTCGCCAATACCTTGACCTTAGGTAATGGATTCGTCAATCCTAAGCAATCAGGAATGAGATAACATTAATATGGAAGAAGTACTAGAGCAATAAATGTGTATGCTGGCGTATCAGAAAGATAAAAGCTCCTAGAAAAAAAAAAAGAATAAAAAATGGGTCTTTCTCCGTCCATTCTGTCCGTGTCCATCTTTTTCACTATTTCATATCCCATTTTAAGAGGAACTCCGCGTTCTGGACTCCATTTGAGTCATGGATACATGAACAACGGAAATAATTTTAACATGAGATGACTACTTTGTTTGGGGAGGCCAATGTCCAGCAAATGGACTTTGTGACTGAGATGATGATGATGAATAAATATATGATTTATTTTCCAAAGAAGGAATGGTGAATTGTTTTTCTGACCAAATAATCTATTAATTTATCGGCACAATAATATCTATTAGTTATTGTAATCGGTATATCTTTACACCTTTAAAAGCGTATGTTACATTATCAGCTATTGAAGATCGTCCCGTTAGATAGAGGATATCCGTACAACAATAAGGCTGAGTAACCCACAGGAATGTTATCGGGGACATCAATTCGTTACCCTCAATGATGTGGACTATAAAAAAGCAAGCGATCAATCAGTTTGAAATTACCGTATTCTGGTGACACGATAACTTAACTAAGCAAGTTCTAGGTGACATTTTGTAGACTTGGAAAGTACGACAGGGGTTTCGGATAAATATCTACGAGGATTTTCATTTTTAATATTCATACAAAAAATTTAATACACGATAATTCATAACGAGCTTCAGTGAGTTTACCGTAAATATTGTTACACTCAACAATCCCACTCAACACCAATCAGACTATTTTATCTAACCTTTTAGATATATAGATTATCACTTTATTTGCAATACATACAAATATACAAACTTGTGTAATTAACAACAAGGCGGCCTTATTGCTGAAAGCATCTTTTTAAGGCAACCTTAGGGTAACGAAATCACATATGGAGTTAGTTAAAGAAGAGTCTTTATGCTACGTGTTATTTTTTGTGTTATGAAATAAAAAATAAGTTAAAGACTAAAAGAAACGACACAACATATTCGCATATAATATTTATGTTTATATTAATATTGACATTGCAGGCAGGTGTACAGTCCATAATTTATAACAGTTTTGCGATAATTATCTTTTGTACGAATTGTGTCGAAATTAATAATATGAACAATTAACTTATCGATACCAATCGATCTACCAGTTCTCGATAGTATACCGTCACGACCATTACAAAGTTTTTAAGTTTTTACCCACTATTGACATAAAGCAGAGACCCGACTGAGCATCACGAGGCTCCTCTGGTAGCCTATTGTACCCAGACAGTTCTCACGATATTTTTTTCGATCAATGCACCCGGAGTTATTCCATTTCAATCATACTATGACTTACAAATTTTAATCGTTACTCATACCGTAGATAAAATAAGTCGAATACCAGTAGAGTAATTTAATAGCGGGATTTGTAAAGTTTTTTTTTTGTTATTAAATAATTTTGAATATTCCGATTACTCTGGCTGTGCCTGGTAACAAACTAATAGTGTAATAATATTTTAATAAGCTTTTGCAATAATATTAAACATTCGAAAATAATATACATTATTATTGCAAAAGCGGTAGCGAATACAGTAATAAAATCCACGCAGTTGTAAGTTGATAAATAAATATGGGTTTAAAATCTTCTATCGTTATCATTTGTTGAGTTTCTTCATCTTCTTTCCCATTTTTCACCATAAGAAGAAAATGATTATATATTTAATTGATTTTGTTAGTGCACCTAAAAAGGTGCGCTTTGAGATAGTTTAGGTGTGCTTCATTAAGTGCGCTTAAAATGGGTGCCTTTCAAACGCCATATTGTCCCCCTTAATAATAAACAAAGAACAGCCACGGTTGAACTAAAACTTTTTGAAACTTTCGCACTTCATATAATTCTCCTCAAAAATATCATTTGATCTATTTTATTAATAAGATCATAAGCACCAGTAATTTTTAGTCATAAAAGTAATTTTAACTAGTGATTAATTTAAATATCTCTTTCTTGGCAGACGCATTCAGATCAAATGCCGTTTCGCTGTGAGTTCTGCGCGAGATTGTTCAAGCACAAGAGATCTCGAGATCGCCACGTGAAGCTGCATACCGGGGATCGAAAGTACCGCTGTGCGCATTGTCCAGCTGCCTTCTCCAGGAGGTAACCATATTTTAACATCAAACGAGATAATACATACTATCATGTATAGTCAAATGAAAGAGGTTTTCCGGGCCATGGATGTAACTCAAGTTTTAAAAGCATGAAAGGATTTACTCGAATTACCATCAAGTTTTTTTTTTTTTTTTTTTTTTTATAGAAGCGTGATTTGCACACTTAAATATTACAATCTAGCTTATGGGCTAATAAGTAATTTAAATTTAACGTAAACTTCTAAAATGTTTTAGTCTAAGAATAATGTCCATTGACTTTTCTTAGTGTCTGTTAAGGCGAAACACTCTGTTCTTGTGTTTTAAGTTAATACACTAATATTATTCATTTCACTTATCACTACACTAACTCAAAAGGTTTTATTCTTTTCAGTCTTCTCACTAAATCTGTTGAATCGAGCAGTTGGACGGCTTCGAGATTCACATGATGATGAAGTCTATTATCATGAGCTTCTGCATACTTTTGTATAGCATTGTCCACAAACTCCACTTTAAGGTCCCGATGGAGGCAATAATTTGTGAAGTACCAGGGTGCATTTGCGATGCCTCTGAGTACTTTATTCTGAAAACGCTGAATAATCTGTCTATTGCTCTGTTTGGTACAGCCCCATAACTGTATGCCATAGGTCCACACAGGCATGAGCACTTGTTTATACAGAAGCAATTTATTATGTATTGATAGGTAAGAATTTCTCCCAAGCAGCCAATACATGTTTTTATAACGTAATTCTAACTCTTCTCGTTTTTTCTTGACATGAGCTTTCCAGCGCAGTTTAGCGTCTAGAGTCATGCCTAGGTACTTAGCTGTATTAGAATACGGGATTGGCTTGTTATTTAGGAACACTGGATGGTAGTGCTGATTTTTGTTCGTGAAGTCAATATGAACTGATTTTGACTCATTTAGTTTAATTCGCCATTTTTTAGTCCAATTATGTACTTTTGTTATGGCAACTTGTACTTTCTCTACTGATTCTGCATGTGAGTTTCCGGTTGCCATTATAGCAGTATCATCGGCAAAGGTTGCAATGATATTATTTTCTAGTTCTGGAATATCACAAGTGTATAATAAGTACAGGACCGGACCTAATACACTTCCCTGTGGTACTCCAGCTTTTATTTCCTTTAGGTCAGAATAAGCCTCCTCTTGTCTGATCCTAAACATTCTGTTGGAGATATATGATTCCAGTATTGCAGTAAATTGTTTCGGTAACATCGTCCTAAGTTTATATAATAGACCTTTGTGCCAAACTTTATCAAAAGCTTGTGCTACATCCAAGAATACGGTAGCGCATACTTTCTTTTCCTCTAATGCTTTTTCTATTACATTTGTGATCCTATGCACTTGGTCTATAGTTGAATGTTTCTCCCTAAAGCCAAATTGATGCTGTGGTATTAAATCCTTTTCATCCAGTATTGGCTTTAGTCTTTTAAGCAAGAGTTTTTCAAATAATTTAGACATCACTGGCAATAACGAGATTGGCCTATATGACGTAGTTTCGTGAGGTGGTTTGCCCGGTTTTGCAATCATAATTACTTCCGCTACTTTCCATATAGCAGGAACTATCTGAAGCCTGAACGCTGCATTAATAAGGTTCGTTAGTTTGACCAAGGCTTTACGGGGAAGATGTTGCAATATTTCTCCCGTTATGAGGTCGTAGCCTGGTGCTTTTCTGGGATCGATGTTTTTCTTTATTTCGTTCGCAACTCCTTTTGGTGTTACAAACTTTATTTCTGATTCTTCTTGCACAGGATCTTGGCACATTAAATCATCGACACCTTCGTTAGGTTGGAATATTGCTTCCAAATGTTGTGCAAATCTTTTTGCTTTTTGTTCATTACTTATTGCCCACTTTCCATTTTCTTCTCTTATGGGAGGTATGTGCAGAACTGGTCTTTTCAATTTTTTGGTAGCTTTCCAAAGAGAGTAGTTAGTACTGCGGTCATTCGTAAGCTTTTCCAAATGTGTTTTGAGACATTCATCCTTGTAGGAGTGGATGGATTTTCTCAGCTTTTTAGTTAAATTATTGAGGAGTTGTTTTTCGAGTGGAGACCGAGTTTGGTGCCATTTTTTTCTTTGTTTCCTTTTTTGGCCTATTAGATCCATAATGTCTTTAGGATATCTATTTCCTTGTGTTTTCCACTGGATATCTGGCGTATTATGCCATGCTGACTGTTGAATATCGACTGTGAATTTTTCAACTTCTGAATCTAATTGGTCTGCAGTACGAAGCGGTACATTAAGATTAATTCTGTTTTCTAAGTTTATGTGAAAACTCGCCCAGTCAGTTTTTTTGTTAACTAAGGCTGGAATGCTCTCTAAATGTAGAGGATTTTCGCTTAGGGTTAGAGTAATTGGTGAGTGATCTGAGTTCATATCGAACCCTTCTTTTATTCTCAGGCAAGAGCTGTAAATATTTTTGTAGATAAAAAAATCAATCAGGTCCGGAATTTTTTGTGGGTCAGTGGGCCAATAAGTAGGCTTACCAGTAGATAAAACGTCACATTTACTTTCTTTTATGGCATTAAATAATTCTCGCCCTTTAGTTGTTGTTAATCTGGAACCCCAATACGTATTTTTGGCATTGAAATCACCTCCGAGAATAAACCTATTTCCAAGTTGTTGTAAGAATCTTAAGTAATATTCTTTTTGTATTGAATGTCTTGGCGGGCAATATAATGCTGATACAGTTATTGGATACTTTTTAGTTTTAATACATACAGCTACAGCTTGTATTTCTCGTTCTTCATGAGTGATGTTTTGATAGTGATAAAGATTTTCTTTCACGATTATAGAACAACCTCCTCTCGCTCGATTATCGGGATGGACGGCATGATATGTTTTATAGCCTTTAAAATAAATGAAGGTTTGCTTAGTCATGTGTGATTCGGAAATCAAGCACACGTCAATTTTTTCTGTATCCAGAACAACTTGTAATTCGTTTTGGTGTTGAAGTAGCCCATTGGAGTTCCAGGCCATAATTTTGAGAAAACTATTCATAGTTTATGTTTATTTATTGCTCCTTTAGAGCTAGTTTCAATTTTTTTGAGCCGCTCGTCAAAGGATGACATAAGTTCGAGCATTTTATTCAGTTTTTCTCCTATGTCGACGTTAAATTGCGCATCCTTTTTAGTTACATTTTTGGATGTGATTTGTGCGTAAGACATTCTTTCTGACTTACTTTTGTCTTCTTGACATGGCACTGTTGTAGTCCCGTGTGTTTTGCTTGCTTTTGGTATAGGTTGCCGTTGAGGCTGTGAATTTTTCTTTAGATTTTTATTTTTAAAGTTCTGCAATTCTTTGGCTACTACACACCCTCTATAGTTTGCAGGATGTGGTTCACCACAGTGTATGCATTTTGGTTTTTCTTGTGCCGGCTTTTGGCAGTTTATGGTTAAATGCTTGCCAGTACATTTAACACATCGTGGTTCTTTCGAGCAATACTTTTGCGTATGACCATATGCTTGGCATTTTTTACACTGAGGAATTAGCTTCGGTGTCTTTAGGGAGTGTATTTCAACCTTACATCCCAGTATGTTTTTAATGTTGAAGATTTTATTCAAATCTTCATCATTTTTAAAAGTGAGCATGAACATATTCAATGGCTCTTTATTTTTCCATCTTAGTTTATTTACTGCACTTTCAATTTTATAACCTTTAAATAGCAGCTCTTCGACTATTCTTTCTGGCTTACATGTATGGTGCAGATTTTTTGCCATCACTCTTATAGGGCGATCTTGCTTGTTTTCATAAGAGTGCCATGCACAGTTATTGGAAGTGAGACATCTACTGATTAATCTAAATGCTTCCTCATTATCAGCGTTAATTTTTACGCTATCACCACTTAACATCTTAACTTTGAATGGGTCACCTAATAGACCTTCTACCAAAAAATCATAAAATTTTTGATAGTCTTGAATTCCGTCTACGATTATTGGCGGAGGAGGAGGTAATTTTTTGCTCACCTTTGGTTGTTGATCATTTTTAACGTCCGGAGTTGGCGATGGCGAGTTAATCAGCTTCCTTTTCTTTCTATTTTTCGCACGTACCCATCCAGTTTCTTTAGCTAGTTCCTCTTCGTCCGTGCAATACTCAGCGCGTTCTGAAGAGTTACTTGCGGTATTGGCGTTATCACTAGAAGCAGGAGTTTGTACCTGTTCCTTGTTTTTCTGCAGTTTCTCAAGTTCTTGCTGCATATTTTCAAGCTTAGCTTGCAGGTGACGCACCTGACATTCAAGGTTTTCCCTTGCTGCTTTCTCATTTTTATAATAATTATAGAGAATGTGTTCATTCTCAGTTTTGACTTTTACGGCAGATGGAGAATCTTTACCCATTTTTAAAGTTACCCAAACATTTAATATTATTTAAATAAATTGCTTCGCCTTAACAATAGTTTGTTTTGGTTATTCGATGCCTAAGTGGGTCATCGTGTCGCGCACTACACAGCTGTAGACGCGCGAAAATGATGATCACTGCACTTGCACTTTTAACTAGAACACGAGAGCGCTGCGTTCGACACGTTCGCTCTGCACAATATCGGAAACCGAACTCTCAAGAACCATCAAGTGACACGTATTCTCGTTTGCCCACTTCTTTCATTTAAAAAACCAAAACAGTATTGCGTAACTCTAGCATAATCTATATACCTACTTAGTATAGTTTCCTAAATGGGATGTCGTGTAATTATGCAATACTCGGATTAGAACCTTAAAGTTTAAAACTATTAGAGGGATTATTGTAAAGGTCTTGCCTATTTGTAAAATTTGTTTTGTTATATATCTTAAGTTAAATATTAGACTACCAAATTAAGACATGTAGCACCATGCGCAGTAGAGTTTGTATAAGGAGAATACCAATTCTCCTAATCCGAAGTTATTGAAAGCTGACTGAGCGACGTCCGAGAGGTGCGTGAAGTAAGGTGTAGGTAGACCCTAAGTGCAGATGTAATTATTAAAAGAAAAAGTGTCTTAAGATTATGTGATAAGGTTCTCAAGTTCTCAAAGTATACCAGCACTCATGATCGTGAGCGTACAATGGCCGCACGCTGAGATTGATCACCATAACTCACGAGACAAAGCTCTTGTCCGCTTCGAGGCGCGTCACCTTTTTCGTCACCTCGCCGCGGTCACGTGACTAATTCCACGCAATTTGTCGGCCCAGCGTACCGCCGACGAGTGAAAAGAGATGATGTGCTGACAAATGGCGTCGAGGGTCTCACAAAAATGAAATAATGGCCCGTACCTAAACCGGCACGGCGAGCGCGGCCATTAGCGGAGGTGTTTGGGCGAACGCCTCTATTCTGTAGTTTGCGTGAAAAGCCTCTTTGTTAGTTCTGTTTGGTTCGTGCTTTATGTGGGTACTTATGTCTCATATGACAAATTGTCGTCTTCGGTCACATAAAGACGATTTATCTCATTTAATTTTAAATTCCCACTCAGTTGTTTTTGACAAGAATTCTTTAAGCGTACCGCATACGTAATCCCTTTAAGATATTTTTCTAATGAGACCCATAAAAATATACTATGAAATTTTACGTGGGGATGATTGATAGATTCCAAAATTGTAATATCATTAGATTCCTATCAGTATAATGAATCTTTTATTATTTCAGCGATCATTTGAAGATTCACATGAAAACTCACGACAATCAGAAGCCGTTTCAGTGCACTGTATGTAACCGTGGATATAATACTGCAGCGGCTCTGACCTCACATATGCAGGGTCATAAGCGCGACCGGGAAGGCCGTGAAACTGAACGACGTCGGGCACTTAGGTGCCTACGTTGCGGAGATGCATTCCGACGCCCGGATCTTCTGCAGGTATGTAACACAAAACTCAATCAATTAGTTCATCGTCAACGTCGCCTTTGAGCGTAGGTCTCTCTTTTTGTATGTCATTCTTCTTGAACCTGTATCAATCTCTGTCAGGTATAACTTTACATATAACGTTACCCATCTCGTTATTGGATAGCCTCTCGCCAGGACTATGTGCGGCATTAATAAATGTTTTTACATTATTGTGGGAACAACAAGTATGTAACAGAAAACTCAATCAATAATGTAAAAACATTACATCAAAATGATCAGATTCTCAACAAAATTCGATTTTGAAATTTAGCAATAAAACTACATATTGGAATTAATAAGAAATTTATATACAATATACGTTAGTTTAATCAAAAAGTAAACAAAAGTTCTATATTCTTCAGAAGTCATGTGCAATGTATTGTTGTCTAATTTTTCCAGGCTCATATGGCTAGCGCACATGGTGTAGAAACCTCGGCTATGACTCCACCTAGACGTGTAGCCTCACAGCCCCCGCCAACGCTTCTAGCATGCATATACTGTACACGTGATACATTCACCAGTATGGAGCAACTCCAACTGCATGTTCGAGCTGCTCATTCAGCGCTATTAAATGGCGAGAGTCCTCAAATTGTAGACCAACCAGCACCTACTGACCTTAGCAGACGAGGAGCAGAAGATGGTCTGCCAGTGAAAAGACCACGCTCAGGATCAATAACTCCACAAACGGCATTATCACCCAGTACATTACTATGTAACCAATGTGGAGCAGCTTTACCGGATTTCGAAGCTTTCCGAGCCCATTTGAAAGGACATTTAGAAGAAGGTGGAGAACTCGGTCGTTCGAGTCCAACACCATGCGTCCACTGTGGAGCTACATTCGCTGATGCCGCTGCCTCAGAAAGACATCTAGCTTCGTACTATCTCGCCGTTTCCTGTGAATACTCATGTCACAGTTGCAGTCGAAGCTTCTCATCTCCAGATGACTTGCAAAAACATCTTCTCGATATGCATACCCACCATTTATACCGTTGCTCTGTCTGCAAGGAAATTTTTGATTCCAAAGCAGCAATTCAGGTTTGTTATTTTAGTGGAATAATAATTACTTGTTTATTTTAACTGAATTTCTACCAAGATGTATTAATTGGAAATTATCTACTTAGGTGCACTTTGCGGTAGCGCACAGCGGTGAGAGCAAAGTTTGGGTTTGCCGGTCATGTGGCGTTGGAGGACCAGGTGGGGGCGCGCTGCGGTCGGAGGCGGCGGCCGCGGCACACGTACGCTCGCGGCACGCGCCAGCTCGTTGCGCTTGCGGAGCCGTGCTAGCAGCTGGCGCACGTCCGCCTCGTGCCTATCGCTGTCCTGCGCCCGCTTGTACCGACACCTTCGCTGTACAGTACCTTCTAGAACGGCACATGCAAGCACACCACGCCATGCCACAGGTTAATATTTCTGAACACTTATACTTATTTAACTTTTCCAAACGTGGCAGACTTATAAATTTTATGATTACAGGCTTTGAACGGTGAAATGTCGAGAGTGAAGCGTACAGAAAACAATAATGCAGCTGAAGGTGCTGATGGAACTTGTTCACCGTGCGCTACGGGGGCTGAGAACGCAGCCAACAGCGTAGCTCCTGCTGGCGAGGAACGTCGGCGCAAGAATGGGGCTGTCGCATTGCAGTGCGCCTACTGCGGCGAACGCACTCGCAGCCGTGCTGAACTCGAAGCACATACACGTGCACACTCTGGCGCTGCTGCTGCAAGACACAAGTGTCTTATTTGTGATGAAGTTTTGCCTTCTGCTGCTGTCCTCGCAGAACACAAACTTACTCATTGCAAGGTGTGTGTATTTCCTATGTTGATTTTTATGGACTTATTAATTTACTAGCTGACCCGGCGAACTTTGTTCCGCCTAGAGGCACTACCCTACCCTACACTATCCTATGTCCTTCTTCTATCCTATGCCTTCTCCTGGTTCTATGCTACCTCTCCACTAATTTTCAGCCAAATCGACAAATAACACGACTTTCTATTATATATAGATATAGATAGATAACCGACATATAGACCGATAGAGAAGTAAACCGCATTCGTGAATCTCTGCACTTCCCAATGGTTGACTGGTAGAGAATGCAATTTAGCATTAAGTCCGCCTATTGTATCAGTACTTATGTATTGTGGTCAATAAAGTTAAATAAATAAATAAATAAATAGATATTAAAAACCAATAAAGTATTTAAATTTTTTCAGGTGGTCGCAGGCGATACATGTTCACGATGTCGCGCTAGGTTGCCGTCGGAAGAGTCGTTCTTAACGCACATGGCACGTCATCACCCCGCTTTACCAGCGCCTTGCGTTGTGTGCCGTCAAACGCTCGCCTCCGAAGCTGAGGCTCGCCTTCACGCTCGCTTCCACCTTCGACCAACGGAAGATGAGCAAAGATGTGCAATATGTCTGAGAGCACTACCCGAAGGAGAGGCAGGAGAAGGAGCTCGGGCTTGCTCTGCCTGTTACGCTCGTCACGCCGCTCCACGACCACCTCCACCCACTGATCACGACTGCCGACTTTGTCGCCGAGCACTTGGCTCTCCCACTCGTCTACAGGCTCACTTAATCGAACATACGTTCGCAGGTATCGATACCTTTACCTGCTACTTATGTCGGGCAGTATTTACAAGCGCAACGGGTCTTCAGCGTCACCTACCTGAGCATGCTGACGTTCCAAGACCCTTTGACTGCGGTCGCTGTGGAATGAAATTCTTCTTCCGTGCGGAACGAGACAATCACGCGTTCGTTCATCTGGAAGAAGCAGAAATAGCGCAGAGAGCGTTCTACGAAGCGTACGCGAGAGGAGCAGCTTCTGCTTGGGCAGCTTTAGCACCGCCGGACACTCAACAGGCTTCTACTCCTTCAGCGGCTGTGGAAGTGAAGAAAGAGCCTGAAATAAAGGAAGAGCGTGCCGATGAATACATTGAGGTATCCTCGCCGCCTCCCGCGCCGCCGCCGGCCGCTTCCTCCTCGCCTCCACCAGTAGTCGTCAAGCAAGAACAGCCCGACGAAGTCTGAACGGGTTGCCAGCGAACATTGTCGTCCGAGACGCGGGCCACCCCCGCTGCAATACTAGTTTACGTCCCTAGTTATAGTTAATATGTTATAAATTAATATATCGTTGATTTTTTGCGTTTAGAACGCCGCGTCTCCTATGAGTAGGTGATTTGTACCTAACTATTATATCATTTATGTTGATTAGGAATCGTATGTTTTATAATGTTTACATGGCTATTTGTATAAACTGTTAACTTAATAAATTATTACGTTAAGCTTCGAATAATTAGTTTTATTGGGTTACACAAATTTATTATAAAAAATCATGGAGCACATTTAAAAATAAATAAGACCTTATATCTATCTGCTGCACTGTCGTATCTGTGGAGTATTTCAAGGAGTTGCGACCTGTTGTTGAATCCAGGGTAGCAGAGCAGCGACGTTGACATACGCAGCAGGGACGTTAGGGTTAGCGCAACCGAGTCCCCATGACACGAGTCCTACCACAACCATTTGCCCGTTTACTTGGCACACTAGTCCTGAACCACCGTCACCCTAAAACATTACAATATCATATTGAATTAAAATGAATTGGTAATTAATAATAGGTATCATCAATTTCTTTTTTTAACAGGACTAGCTATCACAAGTTTCCATTATTGTGTCTCTTGCATATCCAGAATTAACAACATCGTGCAGAGAATATGAATTTTTATTTTTATTACAAGTGGTAGGAAGTATTGAAAACCCTAACCATCAGTTTTTTTCCATGGAAGAGGTTGGAAAACGCGCATGCATCAGGTAACCCTGATGGTAAGTGATTATCACCTCTCATGAGAGGTGGTGTGGTGTGGTTCATGAAACACATAGACGCCGGGGGCACCACTGAGGCGTTGTCAGCTTTTACCAGGAAGAAAGGTGAATATAAAGAAGAACGGGATAGGGGAGGAATTGGGTAACCAATTTGTGATAAAGTTTGTGATCAGAGGACGGACTGGGTATATCACGTAACTTACTATCTGTTTCAAATCTGAATGACTGCGGATGTGAAAAGCAGTCAACTTGGTGTTGAATCGGATAGTGGGGCAGCGGTTGTATCATTGTTCCCGCAGCCCCGCCCATCTAGGCGGATGAGGTGGCAGTCAGTCAGGTTTTTAGTCGGTATACCCCAAGTGGCTTAGAGGGGGGAGCCCGACATACCCCCGCGACTCCCCAAGAGGTGGGGAATGCAATAATGCATTTTCCTGACTTAAAACAAAAAAAAAGTTTATGCAAAAGCGCGCTTACCGTACAAGAGTCTTTGTTGGCGACCCCACCAGCGCATATAAAGGACGTTGTATCCAATACATAGGTTGGTCCAAGGCGTGCTGCTTGTAATTGACTCTGACATGTAGCTGGTGCGACGATAGGAACATCAACCTCTTTTAAAATCTGCTGATATTGTCCTTGAACGCCAAACATGTTTTTACCCCAGCCTGCTACCCAACACCTAAAATATTCAAGAAAAGGAATAAATAAAATCAGCTCAATGCAAAGTCATTATTTAAAAAAAACATGAATATAATACAGCTAAAGTTACATGGTATCAACATTTTAATTTTCTTCTCTTCAGATAAAGAAAATGACTAAAACTATATAATAGAGAGTAAGGATTTTGTAATTTGGAAATGTGTTTCATAATTTGATTGTTTTTTCCAAATCACAAAATAGACTCGGGTGAAACCAGAGTAGATTAGTTTTTTTAATATAAATACATACGTTTGTCCAATATACGTGGATGCTGCTGAAGGTGGCAAACAAGCTCTGTTGATGGTAACAGCGGCGCCGACTGTGGGCGTTATCGGTACTGCTGAAGCTAGCCTTAGCACAGTGATATCAAACTGCAATGTGTTTGGATTATACGATGGATGAGTGAATACTTTGGCTATAGTGTACTCCCGGTATGGTACTGGCTCGTATGTTCCCGCAGCATCCCATTCACCAAGTCTCACTTTTAAATTCGGTGCTGTACCTGAAACGCTGCGGACAACTAATATATTAATAACAAAACAATGTATCGATGGCTACTTTTCATATTTGAATCATCCAGTTTCGTAATCCAAATAGTATTTCTTTTTTGAATGAAAGAAACAGGGACAAAACGGTTAAAGAAAAAATGAATGATTCAGTTGGAAAGTGGTCGATTTGATATCTGGGCAATTTATGTGCGTCTTTTCGTCAATTTCTTTGATCAAAGTTGTGGTACCATGTAGGTTGTAAATGGGTCTTTGGAAAATAGACTCCTAGTTAGTTATTACATGCAATCTACTGTTTCCAATTTCAAAGTCAAGCACAATCTAATTACCTACTTTACTGGTAATATCAGTTAAGTAATAGACATTACCTTGATACTTACACATAGGACACCAGTCTATGAGTGACTGTCAAAACATTCAATGTATCTATCAGTACACCTCCTGCTACATAATCATTTTGTCTTGTAAGTATGAGGGCCTGTAATAAAAACAATTTAAATGAATTGAACATCTGAAACTTTAGAAATTTTTCACCCACAACACGAAATACTTAGTTGCTGGTATAAATATTTCTTCCTTTTTGTAACACCGGGCTATTGAATTTTAGACCTTGGCCATATGGTTGCGCGTAGTCGCGCGTATAGAGATTCTAAGGAAATACATCAGACCGTTCGTTCACATGATAACGAGACGTCCGCGCGATCATGTGAATGGTGTTATGTACGCACGTGGACTTGCTATACGCGCGTAAAGGATGATCTCGCAACCATCTAAGTCATGAAGAAGCAGTTAATAACAACTGTTAATAATTAGCACTTCATTTGTATTTAAACTCGGCCACAAGAAGTCTACTGCTAGACATAGGCCTATCTTTTATGTTTAACATCAGGGACAATGAATATTTTACATATGATGTAAGTATATGAAAAAGTCACTTAAAAATGACAAATTTATACATCATTTACTAGCTAGTAGTAAAAATTTGAAGATTTGTACGTAGATTACCTGCCAAGGATATTCCCCAAAATTTGCTTGGCCTGCAGAAGGAGTTACAGCAGTGGCAGGCACTGTTTGCAGAGTGCCACAAGCTATGAGAGCTCCTGATGTACCCCCACAACAGTAAACCTGACCAGCGGGACACTGACCAGTGCCACCACCTCCCTAAAATTTTATGGAAAATATTTGCAGTTATTTGGATACTTTTAAACCTTTGTACACAGATATACAAGGCGTTGATTTAGTCAGTTGCAATATTTGAATAGAACATTGTAAAGACGTAAATAATTCGTCGGTTCTATTTTAAAAGCTGTAAACAGATCCCTTTAATTTTTTTTTCTCACAAATATTTGAGAGATTTTTGAATAACCTCTATCAGTGCGCAGAATGGCCTCGACAATATTCGTATATTTATGAGCAAAGATTTTCTTATAAAGTCGGTAGCCACTTTTATGAAACTGCTTGACAGCTTGACGCGAATCTGCTGTCAGTAGTGTCAGTTAATAAAATGTAATCGAATTGTAATTTTCCATAAAAACACAACATTAGTCGAATGTTGTGTTTTTATGGAAAATTACAATTTACCATATCACCCCTTCCACACGGCCCAATCTAATTGGCCAATTTGTATACCTGTCCTTTTCTTTAGATATCACCAATAACAGGACAATGAGGACAATACATCAAATTGGCCCAAAAATTGGGTGCGTGTGGACGGGGTGTTAGATCGAAGAATTTTACAAATTTTACTGCGGTATTTCCTTGGAGCGGCGCAGTGACCGCCGCATACTGACAGGCGGGTGTCTGGGCCCTTTCACAAGGAGTGATTTCATAACTTAAAATGTTTTGTGTGCGACGGCGGATTATGATTTTCGACAAAAATATCAAATTGAAATGTAAGTTTATAATAATGTTTTTTTCACATTTCGTGTTCAGTATCAGCAGTAGATTCGCCTCCAAAAATATTTCAACTGTACAAAACAACACATTGTATACAAATAATATAAGGCAAAAGAGACAAATCTGAAGTTTTGGAATACAAATTAGTGATTGGCAATTTTGGTATACAAACTGGTGAAAAAACATTATAATTATCTATTATTAATTATGATTATTAATAAATAAATATATAGGGACAAATCACACAGATAGAGCTAGCCCCAAAGTAAGTTTGAGACTTGTGTTATGGGATACTAACTCAAGGATACTATATTTTATAACAAATAATTGATAAACATCCAAACCCAGGCCAATCAGAAATTTTTCATCATGACCCGACCGGGATTCGAACCCGGGACGTCCTAGGTCGTCGGATTAACAAACAAGTGACAAAATTATAACTTACAGGAGTTACAATCCTAATATCAATCAACCCAGCGCCATTATTGACACCTGTTGCACACGTTCCAGCTGGCACGCAGCTACAGCTTTGCCTCTTGCGTCTGACATGTCTGTCGCACTCTTCAGATATGTCTCTCAAATAATGTTTAATATTATTTGTTTCTTCATTTAAACTTCTGCGTTGTCT
This sequence comes from Endotricha flammealis, assembly GCA_905163395.2. Taxonomy (NCBI): domain Eukaryota; kingdom Metazoa; phylum Arthropoda; class Insecta; order Lepidoptera; family Pyralidae; genus Endotricha; species Endotricha flammealis. The sequence goes on from LR990853.1 coordinate 8,576,532, forward strand.
AGGAAACTTTACAGCTGTATCGTACGATGGTAGTTGAGCGCTGTATCCAATAATAGGTGGCACCTGCAACGCCGCCGATGGTGCCGGTGTGGTGCCGAGCCTCGGATCGATCGGAAGGGGCCCTGTGGCGTTTTCATCAGGATTAGAGATACATACTATATCAGGATTGTTACAAAGAATCACAGGTAAAAGATTTCCACCTGTTGTTACTGGTGGTCGTGTAGGTGGTTGCGTAGGTGGCTGAGTTGGTGGTTGAGTTGGTGGTTGAGTTGGTGGTTGAGTTGGTGGTTGAGTCGGTGGTCGAGTCGGTGGTTGAGTCGGTGGTATCGTAGGAATGGTCGGTGTACCAGTGATTGGTGGAAACGTTGGGGGTCTTAATGTCGTTGTTGTGGTCGTTGTCGTTGTTGTTGTTGTTGGTTGGAGAATAGGCGTTGGTACTGCTTGAACGACGACAATATTTTGCTGCGGATTTGCCGGAAGCAGTCCCAAGCAAGCAGTTAAAAGCCACAAGCACATTTTATAAACACGACTGACTTGGCGCGGAGCGAACACAGGATTCGCGGTCTGCAGCCACTGTTACTATTAAAATCAGAGGTGGTGATGACCAGGCATTAAATATGTCCTTAATCTAAATGATGGTATTCCCCTAACAATTGCAACCTTCATGGCATAATGCGTGTGATCATGTAGCGACAAATTGTTGTAATCATCAAAATGTGGATTACTAATCTGTTACAGATGGATGACGTAATCACCAGCGCAATGTTATGCATTTGTGTAAGGTAATTATAATAACAAAGTTTACAGAACAATTTGTGTGTGGACGTTGGCATAACGTAGCAGTAGGTAAAAAATGGTTTACTGCAGAGCATGGAATAATAAAATGAAATATTTTTAGTCAAATTAGTTATGGTTTAACGAGGTTGGCCTTCGTTTAACACAAAATTACTTATAAATTCCCATATAGTCAATGTCGCAATATGCGTTATACTGGAATTGCCAAATGTGACGTAAATACAGCACAATATTGAGTCATGGTTACTGGGTTTACATCAATGTATTAGATGCCATTGGCCATATACTTTTACTGGATTAAGATATGGTACTGTGCAAGAAATAAAAATTATAGATTTCCTCAAAATGTTAAGATTTTATTTTTTATCATCTTTAGCCACATGTAAAAAACCACTGCTGATCATTTGGACTGTTCCCAACGACTTCTTTCGACCCTCGACGACCCCATTTTTTATTATTAATCTGAATAATCTATACTTATAATAAATCTGTAGAGAGGTCAATTTTGTACATGAAATATATCTCCAAAATAACTATCAGGGGGTGATTAGTGATCGATCCTGATGCCAAAAATGCAATCAGCAAAATTTTTGTCTGTCTGTCTGTATGTTTGTTATAGAAACAAAAACTACTCGACGGATGGAAAATGACGAGGCGTAAATTTATTTAAATTCGTAAAACGCGATTTCACTTCACAAGATTGACTTGACATTTGTGTCAGTCCGATCCGACAGGGTGCGTTTTGAACGTGTAATATTTAATTTTCGTTAAATACTTTTTTTACGCAAGAATAAGAAAGTATACCCCGTTTAATCTGTCTATAATCTATAAAAAATCGATGTTTTTCGTTTGAATATAGATTAATTTACATCTTAAACAATTTTAAAATAGATAAATAATAAAATTAAGTTATTTTAAAAAACCGGTAATGACCAAAACGAATTAATGGTTTGTTTTGAACGCACCGCTGCAACTAATCAGCGACAATTTTCATTTGCTCATCCGACGAAATGCGATCCTGTTTATGAGAGATGGTGGTACGAAATAATGCGATTACGTTTAGGTACCTAAACGGAACCAATTCAAAACGTGAGTAGTTAGGTAAAAGATGATGGTAACCCCCCTGGGCAGGTTATATACTTTTCATCACGCTACGATCAATAGGAGCAGAGCAGTGAAGGGAAATGTTGGGAGAAGTTACTCTATTTTTTAAGCTTCCGTTTCTTCCGGTCCTTGATTATGCGGATTGCTGTTACATTGATCTCTCTGAAGCGCAGCTTAATAAACTAGAGCGTCTCCAAAATCTCGGCATTCGCTTCATTTTTGGCCTTCGGAAATATGACCACGTCTCCCAATACCGTTCTCAACTCAAGTGGCTCCCTGTCCGTTATCGCAGAAACCTACATATTCTTTCCCTACTTTATTCTATCCTCTTTAATCCTTCTACACCACCTTATTTAAAGGAATGCTTTGCTTATCACAGCAACACTAATGGTCCCACTCTTCGCAGCAAATTTAATCTTCGCCTTGTTACCCCTCCACACTCCACTAACTTTTTCACAAATTCCTTTTCTGTCCGAGCTGTCCGTCTTTGGAATTCCCTTCCTCTCAATGTTCGACAAGCTCAGTCGCTTCGTTCTTTTAAAAATTTGATCAAGCGTCACTATTTGTCCACATAATTATAATGTTCATTTTATTTATCATAAATTTTATATGTAAGTATATTCATCTATATTATTACCTTATTTTTGTTTTGTTTTTCCCTTTCTCTTGTTTATATGTAATTATTTTTCTTTTTAGTATTGTTTCGGTACTACTGCGCCACCTACCTATTTCTACCTCTTAATCCTTTCTCTCAGGTTGCCTGGAAGAAATTGCTATGCGATAAGGCCGCCTATTGTATATTTCACCCGATTTTTTTTGATTTTGTTATTTTTGATAATGTTTTGGTGCAATAAAGAGTATTATTATTATTATTATTATTAATATATAAAAGAGAAAATCACTGACTCATTCATCACGAGGAGTCTCAAATTTTGCATGGGGGTTTCTTTTGGGGCGTAGGTGCTCACTAAGAAAGGATTTTTTTTAATTCTCACGGGAAAGGGAGTAATAGCACTGTAAGTATTTTAACGCAGGTGCTCAACCTAGAACTCCTAGATTTTGTCACAGCACAGCCCGGACACTCCATACAACGCGCGTGAAATAATTACCTTTTTCTACTACAAAGGCCAATGTCGTCTGTACGTACGCGTATGCGCACACGTATACACATTCGTTCACTAATCGCACACCTTTGCGACTGCACCCTCCACGGCACCCGCCTGGGGTTAAGGTAACGCGTTTCGGTGACGGGGCGGAGAGAGGCCAATTTACCTCGGGTTATTACTTATTCTTTGATTTTGTATTAAGCTTCCCTTTCCAAAGTAGACAAGGATAAAGTCGTTTTTTTTTAAATTCCCACGGGAACGAAATTATTGACATTTTCGGCCAGGCGGGCGGAGCCGCGGGTAACAGCTAGTACAGAATATAGTACTACAGTACGTAGGTACCTACGTAGTCTTCACTCGAGAACCTTATTTTACCCATTACTTCTTAGACCATCTGTCCAGAAGAACATATTAAGAGCTATATAGGTTTCTTTGTAATTACATCTAGATAGTTATGACTGTATTTAGGTATTTAAAATAAAAAAATAAATACCTGTAAAAAAACAAAATGGGCAAATAAATGGAGTTAGTTTGTTACTCTAAGTGCCACCTAACAATAGAACCTCATATTAGTAAATACTAAAAATTCACGTAGCAAACAGATATCATAGCAGCAAGCATACAGTATTGTTAAGAAAGAATACCTTTAGATGGCGCTGTATTTATTTTCCATTCCAGTCAACAGGGGGCACTGCTCAACGTTGCGCGCTATCGCGCAAGTCGAATATACGTCAATACAAACAAGAGGTGTATTATCGAGACCATTGCGTATATGTATAGGCTACGATCGCAGCGCCAGCCAGTAGTGTTCCATTCCATTTGAGCACACCGATCGTATAATTCGAGGCCAATCGTGCGTGCATTTTAAATAATAGTAAATCGGGACGGGCCCCGCGAGCATCCGTAATGACCGATGAGTGTAATCCCCCATGTGACAATTCGCCTTTATTTTAGTGCGATATAAATCAATATCAAAATATTTGTGTGTTGCTTACTACAAATCATCGATTAGATTAAAGAATGAACAGATACAGTCTGTGTATCTTATTAAAATAGTGATAATCTTATAAATATGATCGTTTCGTGTAATTATTTGTTTATGTTTACGGAGAGACCATTTCAAACATCGGATACTCAGTTGAATTGCAGATAAAAATAAACATCCTGATGAATTTAATTAGCAAGTGTTTACGGAAAATGCCTTCTTTTAGTCAAAAAATAGATATGGACTTAAATGATAACGGTGCCTTAAAAGCTGAAGACAAAACTAACAAAAAGGAAGAAAGCAAATTTGTAACAACAGATAGTATTCCAAGTAGCGCACCGGTGGGACTAAGTCCCGATCAGCTACTCGCCTACGCACTGCGAGACTTTTTGGGTACACCTGCAACGGTTATAGAGGATCAACAGCCGTCTCCATCTGGTGCCGGTTCCTCACTACCTTACGTGGACGAACTCCAAGAAGACGCCATACAGTCTGAGGAGGAACAGCCAGCGGCGCGAGACACTGATGAAGTGTTGAACAACGCCGCCTGCCGTCTGCGGCGATGGAGGGCCGCTTCACGAAAGCTCCGTCGTCCACGAATAATAAATAATTTGAGTGCTAGTGAAGATAAAGAAGGTAGCGGAAATACGGCCAACAACACAGGGTACACGGATCTGGCTGACCGGTTGCGGAGCTTAGCCACAGCCGGCAGTATGTCGGCGTCGGCAGGCGAGCTGCTGTCGTTGGCGCCTCCGCCTCCAGCTGCCACTGCCCCACCGTCACCAGGTTGCTTGCTGTCACCAACACTTGCAGATCAGAGTTCAGCAGATTATTTTGTAAGTGCCTCTCTTGACATATTTACGATATTAAAATATCAATCGATGTATATAATATTAAATTCTACCGTCAGTAAAGTCAACATATTAATTTTCATTATCTACTTACACAAAAAGTTAGGTAAATATGAAGCAAAATAAAAAATGTCTGACAGCGTAAATAGTGGTGATAACGCACGCAGGCTATGCGGGTTCCGACAGCCTCGTCTTGTTTTCTTAACTTTATCAAAGTTAAACAATACGTACGTACCTGAATAGAAAGGAAAAAGTGAAATACATTATAGAAGTATCATTATGACAAAGCCATGAGTTCATTATGCGAAATTATATACTTATCTAAAAAATTATCACAAACTTATGTATCTTAGTGTATTCGTTTTCCTGCTGGTATCAGATATTGAGCGATATCTGTGCATTAAAATTCTTTATTTGGTTTTCTTCTTTGACATGCAAAAAAAAGTGTCAGTGGCTGCGGAACCAGTTAGATGCTTGAAGAATCATTACGTAGTAACGTTTATCTTATCTGACGTATTGCTTGAGATCATAAGGTGACATGCTAAGACTGGGGCTGAAATCTACTTATACCTGCGACTTTGCTCGCATGAATAATGTATCCAATTTTCATCGCAATAACAACTTAAGCTTAAACCTTTTAAAAATTGACAATCTCTTCTTCCTGTTTACCAAATTTTTTTTAGTACTTTTTTAAAGATTTAGCTAGGCACACAGATGTACAAGAAATGTGATGTAGTTTCGTCATGTCCGTTTGTCGGTGGTCTAGCTCCGAAACGCTATTAATATTTATTTATATTTTTTTTTGTTAGACACGGTGGTTGCTAATTTAAGGAAGGTTAGGGTATAGATAGGCTATTAAACAATACTTTAGATTAGATGACAATTAGAAGTCAGAAGAGAAGTAGCGGGCGCGTATATAACAACATTTTAAATTGATGTATGTGAAAATTAATCAGAATTAAAACGGAATTCGAATATAGTGTTGATACAATAGACAAAGAAAAATGCATCTCGAGCACAGAAATATAAATCACGACTGTATTTACGGCATGCGGTACTAAAATACCCAGTTAATTTTTAGAAATAAAAAAAACTTGTGATTCTCCTAAGTCATTCTAAGGGTACTTGACATATTTACGTAGCCGGGCAGCGAGTATTTTTATTTAAACGTTTTCGAAATGTAAATTCCCAATTGCGTACAAAGACGTATTTGATTGACATGTAGAATCCATAACGAAGGTAATTTGTATTTGACAAGCCTTCATTCATGGGGACAGGGGAAACCCAAATCGGTGGAATGCAGCCGAGTAGGTATGTATTTAAAATTTCTTGGTTCTCATGACAAATGGAAAGTGAAATATTCAAACACAAAAGGCTCTGCGCGCTTGGTGTCATAAATGTAAAAACCTTTCATACATGTCAAGTTAAGTTAAAGACAGTTTAGCTCACATGAAGCCATGTGTAGTTGAACCTATACGATTTTAGGGGGCAATCGTGCGTCCATCCAACAACTCTACTCAAACTGACATCTGTCATTTGGTAAAATTGGCGCAACTATGTAAGCTGAGCTAGACAACATTAGTTTTAGCTGGTGGTGGACGACCGGCTTTGTGACTGTCATTTATGATCTAACGACGGCTTCGAAACGTTCGTCCCCTGCGTTCGTGCCGTATATTAACGAGCAACCCAGACGGGACGGCAGACAGATTTTTCTGTGAAAATAGAATTTATGTATTAACTCACACAACGACGGGCAAAAAGTCCGGCGCACAAAAATCTATGTATTATATTTTGTGCGCCGCGCCGCGCCGCAGATTAGGTCGCTCAATATCTAAGTGTAATAAACAAATAAAAAATATTTATTGTAGGTGAAAATTATTAAAAATTAAAAGGTCTAAAATTACTGAATGAAAATGAAAGTTGTTTGTTAATGTAAATGTTCTAATCCTCCGAAATTACTATGCGTGGGTTTGACGTAAATTTGATGCAACAATAGAATGTTTCGATGTAGTTACAGGCTTTCACTAAATATTAAGACGTGTAAGCGTTCCAGGTGTATGTAAATTGTATAAATTAGCATCTCATACTCTAACATATTTTTTATGATCTCTCTACGCTAAATCGGAATAGCCGAAATAGCGTTATAACTACTTCGGACAGAAATTCAGGAAAGGACTTTTAACAGCACATGTGATGTTACATATTATTTATATTGTATATTATGCGAATGAACACGAATAAATAAATAAGGACCGATACCTGTGGCAACCATTCATTAAAAGTCGAAATTCCTTTCAAGTGTTTCGTGGTAACGATACAGTCATCAAACTGCTTACTTAAAAACATATTTCAATTACAAACTAAACAAATACAGTTTAAATATTTCGAACATTACTCATACTCATTTTTACCTATTATTTTAATATTTTATACGGCAGGCAAACAAGCAAGACCTTCGGAGGGGGGAGCCTGACTGACAGACCTTCGCCGCTCCCCAGCAGCGCAGCGGTGTGACATGCAGTAATGCATTTTCCTAACTTTAATTTTTAAAAAAGCAAACAAGCAAGGAGGTCCCCTGATGGAAAAGGTTATCGCCCGCCTATAAACATTAGTAACACAAGGGGTGTTACCAATGCTTGCCAGCTACGTGGAATGTGGGAATAGGGATTAAAATAGGGATAAACATAATCCATTATATTTGTATAAAATAAAACTAGGCACATGCAATACGTAACTGGATTTTCAGCAACAATGTTATCACTGGCCTAGCAGCCATGGCCCTTTTGCGTTACTACAACGCACATCCCGTTATAACTGTGTTAAGATTATTGTAACCTCGCCAATTATAAGCCGTATTTTATTAATATAGTATAGAAATATTCGCTAGCTGTTACCTGTAACTTCGTCCGCGCAGTAAACTTTTAATCCCTTGCCATCGTAGGCTTCCTTTTCTGTATCACTGATAATGTATACAAATTTTCATGATGATCGGCTGAATAGTAAAGCTGTGAAGGGATTACAAACAAATCAAATTATATAATCAGTATATATACGTTACAATACTGTATCTTAGGATCTGATGGCTCCATTTAAGCAATTTGTGTATATTTTGTGATATTTGCGTTGTGTTTAACAAAAATACCATTTCTAATTTTAGTAAGATGTTGAATCTACTCCATACCGCTAATATCATAGACGCAAAAGTGTATATGGATGGATGTGTAGATACAAAGACTGCTAAAAAAGATAAATAAAACCTGTGTTGTCACTGTCATGAGCAGAACTAAATAAACTGCGAAAGTAATAAAACAAGTTTTAGTTAAACTGTACTATTTATTATTCTGTGGTTAAACCAAGGCTGATCTTTATGTATATATTAGTAAGTTTATGACCCAAACTTTTAAGTTTTAATGTGACTTTAGATTCCGTTTTTAACTTTGATTCAGAGAAAATAATATTCTCAGAATTGAGTGCATGGCGTACAAGGCACGGCGCATTTATGCTGTGGACATCAAAAGGTTAATAACCCTATATCCCTAGCTATAGGAAGCCGGATCACGTTCGACATAGTAATTTTCTTATTAATTCTTTCTAACTATGAAGAAGTTAATATTTATTAGGAAATAATTTTATAGAGAACTAGCGAAACCCCCGCAACTTCGTTTGTGCGTGTACCCACCCCCGCAACTTCGTCTGTGTTTATTTATGCAAAGTTATTGACTAAATCCTACAGGAATCGCCTACGTTTCGGGATAAAAAGTACCCTATGTGTTAATCCAAGGTATCAGCTATCTACATACTAAAAATCATAGAACTTGGCCCAGCCATTTGAGCGTCAAAAAGTAACAAACATACTCCATACTCACCAGTGAACGATACCCACAAACTTTCACCTTTCTAAGATTACTAGCTGTTACCCGCGTCTCCGCCCGCGTGGTCAAGGGAAAATGTCAATAATTGTTCCCATGGGAATCTCTTTATCCCGTGGGAAAAAAATAGTAGCCTTATGTCTCCAAACCTTAAATTATCCCCGTTTAAAAATATGAAAAAATAATGTTATACTTTTTTTCCTCGTGGGAATGAGATGTTTTTTCGGGATAAAAAGTCACACTCCAGACCTTAAACTACCCGCAATAAAAAATCATATCAATTCATTCATTACTTTCGACGTGAAGGGAGGACAAACAAACACACTTTCACATTTATAATATTAAAGTAAGTATGGATTAGTGAAACCCGCGCAACTTTTTGCGTGTATTTATTTCTCGCGAATCGAATCGATCGCGTACTTTTCGGGATAAAAAGTACTCTGTGTTAATCCAAACCTACACACTAAATATCATAAATATTGACCCAGCCATTTGAGCGTAAAGAAGTAACAAACATACACATAACTTTCGCCGTTATAATATAGTACCTACGATTGGGATAGTAAGTATGATTGTATTAATTACTAGTGGAAGACCGTTGTTCCTGTTCTCCACGCGATTTACGGAATAATCAAACGGAGTCCATCGAATCTTAATAAACTGTGTGTGTACCAAATTTCAAGATTTGCGTAAAAGAGTATAAACATCACATTCATTTATCACATCAATCAATGTAATCATTGACGAGAAAAAGTGTCTGTGGGGACCTACTCTATGATTAAATATTTTGAATTTAGAATTTTTTGTATTTCATTTATAAAATGTTTATGTTATTGGTTATGTTGTTGAAATAAAACACCCATGTTTGGTACCTAACTAACTAGTACCTAACCCTAGTAAGCTAAACCGACACACGTCAATATTATATGATTTAGCGTGATTTAGCAATGGCTTCAACAAGAGGTTTTTTTAAATAGGTATATTTGTTTTGTATTAAGTATATATTTTCAAACCAAGCCCCCAGAAACATGTTTACCAACACGTAGCACAGGCTTTCCTCATATGTATCACTCTAAATTTGTAGGACAGTAAGTTAGCACGCATTTTTAAATCAAAATATTGTTCAATATAAGTAGTGGTTCGATAGAATCACTCAACGATTCTATCGAGCCACTATTGAACAATATTTTGACATCTGTGGGAAGTGAGTGAGATAGCTCTGTGGGTGGTGGGTGGTAAATGAGATGGTCCTACTACCGTTCATTAGAACACAGTATAGTGCGTTCTCGTCCTACTAATAATATAAATTGTACCTACACATTTCACACGGTGCCATCTGGTCATAAACATAGCCCTGCTTGTCTTTCCTTCTCACTTCTTTGCCGTAATCGAACCTGGTGCATTGGTGCAATTCACGTATTATTATTATTATTTGTTTTTTGTTTTGTGCGGTTTTAATAGCACTGCGACCAGGACTGGTCTATTGTGATCGCCACATGATTTGTTAGAGCTCACCGCTAAACCCTGCAGCTGTGATGAACCGCAGGATTTGCTTAGGGGGGAACTCCTTTAACTCATCTGGGCTTAATAAGTGTTCAATTCGATTCAACGACACTCGCTGTCCCGTTCAATTCCTATTTTGTATGAGTGAGACAGCGAGTGTCGTTGAATCGAACTAGAATCGGTTCTTGTTTTGTGAATTGCCCCACTGGAAATAGGTAGGGTTATTAACAAAAAAGTAATAACATAATAACTTCATTTCTTTTTATTCAGGTTACGAATTATTATAGAAACCAGAACACTGGTGTTTTAGACATCACAATTCTAGATCACATCATAAACTATTTTTATTTTATAACAACAACTGACTAGGTATGTGTTATGCGTAATAAATATAATGTTTATATCAATATACAGTAACCGCTAAATATATTGAACTACCTATTTCATGAATAAATTAATACCTAATATATAAGTATGGTTAAACAGTATTTTCATGTAATAAAACATTAAATAAATTATACAACTAATTTTTCCGAGGATTCCGCCGGCGGCGTGGACTTTTGGCAAGGGCAAAATAACTACCATCTCGTCCTCTACCTACTCTATCCAACCAAGATTCGTTCAAGTTTTAAACCTGCGTGCACTCACTTTTTTTTGGGATTTCCGCGATAAAAACTATCCCATATCCTTTTATGGGTTCCCCATCCCCATAAACTATCCCTATTAAAAATTCGTGTCAATTAGGGTAAATGACTAGTCATGGGATATGCCTACTGGTGGGACAATACATTTCGCCAGACCGCCGCCACCCAGGAGGTTCCGGGTTCAAAACCCGGTCGGGTCATGATGAAAAACTAACTTTTTCTGTTTGGCCTCGGGTATTGAATGTTTAATCAATCAAAATCTATATTATGTATTTGTTATATAATATAGTACTTATCGTTGAGTTAGTATTCCATAACACAAGTGTGTCATCAACATCTGTGTGATTTGTCCCTATATATTTATTTATTTATTTTCTTATGGATTTTAAAAGACCTAGGATGCTACTTTGTAATTATATTATTTAAAGATAATGACGTATTCTAATAGATTTTTAAATAATATAATTACAAAATAGATGGTTCATTTTATCTTTTGCAAACATCAATGTATTTTTTTCTGTGTGGGCATAATTATTTCAGTGAAGTTAATACCCGTGATGGGATAAACATTTCAATTGCGACTGACTGTACTTTGACTGCGTCCTTTAGATAACATTTAATAATGTGCATTAAGCACAGTTTCCGCCTATTTTATACATTAATTTTCCGTGTATTGTTATCAATTTTATTAGTCATTCCCCTTTTCATAAAGTTCGTTATTAAAATAAATTATAATTAAATACATTAGTTATTACAAGACAATTAAGAGTGGACATATGCGAAACATTATTAAGTGATCGGTGCAATGCTATTTAATTATGAGGTAAATATATTTATTTTAATAACTTTCAATCATGATGTGGTCCTTTAATCCCTCATCAGGGACATTTGGGTTCGTAGAAGAATAACTTTCAATAGATACAAGTAAATAATCTTTAGAGAACGCACGTAAAAAGTGTCATTTATACACTTTTACGAGCGTTTTCTAAAGATATTTACTCTATCTATCGTATCACACGTAAAAATGTTCACTACAAGTGCTACAAGTCGCTTTATATACGTGTTCTACTATTACTAGAGATTGTTTGATCTATCCTTTAATTAAATTAGCACTTAGCACATTATATGTAAATAATTCGCAAATGGATCATCGTATTGCCTTGAAAAGATTGCTGTTAGCAATAAGGCCGCCTTGTTGCAATTTCAGTAGTCTGTAAGTTATATAGGTATTCTGTTTCCTGTTTTTGTGATTTGCAAATAAAGCATATTTTATCTATCTATCTGTATTGATGACGAAAATGATCTTCCCATAGCCCCAATATTTTTAAGATAGCTATCCAATGACATCCGTCCATCCCACATGATGGGATGGGCGGGAAAAATATTCATTCCCACTATAAGTGTAGACCCAAAAAATATTTCGCAATTTTTTGTTTTACCACTGAAATGAGGCAATTTGAATTGAAATATTTAAGCTACAATGTAATTTTAGTAATATCGTTTTTCAACTAATCATATTCGAATAATTATCCTTGGGTGACGATACACTGATTTTTTATTTACTGCGTTATTATTTGTGGTTGTTAGGTGACTGTTACTGCTCAAAATAATAACAATGTAATATTGTGTTTGGTGGTAATCACTGCTATAACAATCTGTCTATACTAATTTTATAAAGAGGAAAGATTTGATTGTTTGTTTAAAACAAATATAACAATAAAATATTACAAGGTGGTAGGAAAAGCACAACAGGCGGTCTTACCCCTAAAGCAATCTCTTCCAGACACCCTTAGGTAGGATAGAGAGATAATATAATATGGAATAGGTAAGTAATATATAGAATGATATATTACTTGTTAAATATAGCTTCTAAGTTCAAAACTATCCACTGAAGACAACTTAGCTTCTAGTGATGCTTGTTTGATCTGGGTTTTAGGAGCATCTCCTTTCTGATATCACAATTCACAATATAGGTACGTCTATATATTAAAATTTATTTCCCCGTTGCTCGTGATCCCATCGCGTTGGTTGTTTATACGGTCTATTTTCAGTGCTGGCTGCGTGCTCGTAGTTTCATATGCAAGTCTATAAATCGAAATATAATATCGTTTACAATGTTACGTACGCACATTCGCAAACTAGCGAACTGACCTTAGGGCACTTTGGTAGAGTTCTATTGTATGGAACAGATAGAGGAAATCGAACAAAAATACATCTATTTGAAACATGTGTATGTATGCAAGCAGTAAATTGATTTGAAGTAACGGAGAATGAAATGCATGGCGCGCAAATAGTTTTCAGACTTGCAGACTAGATAGTTTGTCCTCTGCATTTCTCATAGAAAAATAAAGTTTTATTACTTACTAGCTTTTCCCCGCGGATTCGCTCGCGTTAATTTTATGACATAGATCTCGTTTGACAACAAAACAACCCATAGCGCGACTTGTGGCACCATCTGTTGGCCGATACAGCGCCCTCTATAGTAGAATTTTTTTTTTCCCATTGGACCGACATACTTTCACGGAATAAAAAGTAGCCCATGTTGGGCTCTGTACCCCTAACTAAAATATGTATGCAAATTTCCATAATGATCGGCTGCTTAGTCAAGCCATGAAGGAATAACAAACAAACAAACTCACTTTCTCATTTGTAATATTAGTACCTAAGGATAAAATATAACATGGACTGGACTAGAGCAAATATTTCATGTGTTATTTTAGTACTCATGTATGTATCTGACAATATTTAAATAAATATTACGATCTTTACTTAAACGAAGTGAAAATACTGCGTCATACATGCGAGAGGACATTTAACTACATTGAATCACGACTCTTCCGACACTTTCACAGTAAACGAGAACAAGTAAATACATTTTCCCCTTATTTATAAACAAAGGTTTAAGTAAAACTTGATTCGTCTCTGCACCACATTTTTATTTCTTCTTAGGATTTGAGGTTCTTTCTTTTCTTAATTAATTAGTAAAGGGGATGAACAGGTACTAGGGCTATACTAGAAACATTTGAGAGGAATCCTGTCCAACAGTGGGTTTCTTGTGGATGGGGTGATGATAGTGATGATGATAGCGATGATGTCATCAAATACGGTAAAAACATAGCAATGGTAGCCCTAAATAAAGTTGATTCAAGAATTTAACGATCTTAAATTTTTTATCGTAAAATATGCAGTTGTCGTTGTTTGTCAGTAATATGGCATCGCCGTTATCTATAAAAGGACGATCTGTGAGCTTCCGCGAATCTTTGTATCTGGGAATTTATAATCACGTGTACCTACGGCAAGTTCATTGCTGTAATTTCATAAAATAGGACTCTTACCAGAGATGTGTTCGATATGGATCTACATCCATAGGTTGCTAGCTAGATTTTGCAAAAGAAATATAAATGAGAAGAGCGTATAAAATATTATCCAGTAGAGAAACCTATTGTGTACAGGTAGACGGAAAATTTATTTTCTCTAATTGGACCACTATATTGGAATGAATTTTAATAGCTAAGTCTTTATCTTTACTCCATTTTGATCAATCGTGTGGCTCATAGCAGAACTAAAATACTTCCTTTTGCTATCACCACCATAGCGCAGCCTAACAAAATAATATTAACGCTCTTTGACATATTCTAACTTATTCTCATTAGAGAATAAGTTAGAATGTAACTTATTCTCATTAGAGAATAGTTAGAATGTCAAACAGTTTAATATAAAAGTTTTATGTAACTATACTCGTGTAAATGTCAGTAAATGTAACTAACACGCGGCTGTATGATGCAGGGCACGCGGCCACCGCGCCGTCCATATCGATTGGTTCAAGTCCGACAGCCAGCGATCGAGTTTAATCTGACCATTCGTTTCGCTACTCATAAAAACCTACACAATAGAACATTACACATTTGCATTTTGATTTCCTATATTGTATTGTTAAAATGTTTTCACTATTCAATGTATTTGCTAAAGGTTTTCTGCTATTACTCTTTAGACCAGCATTCCCCAAACTATGGGTTGTGATCCTTTCTTCAGTTGAAGTTTAAAACATTTTTTTAAAAGGGTTCTAGCCATTTTCATTGTTTTCCTTAGGTGGATCGCGATTCAGTCAACAATTTTGTTTTATGTCGCGAATTTTTACATCTACCACTGCTTGTTTAATGATACTACCAACAATAATATTGTCGTCAAAACTAATAAACATTCGGTATGTCACAAACAATACTGTCGTCACACTGTTCCTATCACTAGAGCAGTGTGATGACGATGTGGTGTTGTATCGCAAAAATCAACGTCGCACGACACGTCATCACAACTTCACAAGAACTTGCGAATTGATTCGAAAGTATTTTCCTTTGGTAATACGGACAGTGGAAGGGAGACTCCTCTGCGCAGGAATTTGCATCGCAGGGAGTCGTATCGGATTTTCTGCATATTCACATCGCAACTTCGTCTACAAGCACTAAAAATATAACTGCACCGGTTTTATAATAATAAATTGATTGAAACAGAACAAAATACTTTTCCTTATAGAGAAATCTTTCTTTTCTTCTACATTTTTTATTGAACATATTTTATTGTGTAACTTGGAGATATTTGGTGCGGTGCCAAAATTTAAATTATTTCGAGAGATTTGAAAGCTCTTGACGTGTTACAATCATTTTGTGTTGTTTTATCAAAAATTGTGTTATGCTAAATGATTTATTTCTCAATGAATATTTCCTTTATTATTAACGTGTATATATTTTAAATTTAAAAAACCTTTAAGTTTTGTTTGTGGGCGTGAAAGCCTTTTTTCTTTTGTTTTTTCTAAAAAATACGCTCTATGAATCCTCTTTTCTTTTCTCTCTATTAACTTATGCAAGTTATATACGACAACTCTGGTGTATACAGCAATGATTCTTACAATAAAATAATCTGTTTGGTTGTTTGATTAAAAAAAACTTAAAAATCTTCTAGAAAATATTTTTATTAAAAGCTACAATGACTGTGTGAACGAGAATAATCATAAAATAGGTGTTTCATTGAAAACACAAGCCTCATATCCTGTGCTCATATGATTTACCTAAGGCTCAGCGTTATCAACACGATGTGGCACCCATACAAAACAGTTTTAATTATGATATTGTATGCGATGCGATGAGTAATGCTCACTATTCACACGATATACAAGTAGGTAACTCAACTCTTGTTGTTTTGTTATTTATATTTTCTATTTCGGAATTTACGTCAGTCTAATTTTAGTTTATATTCAAAATAAACATAGTTTTATTATTCTACTAGCAAAATATTTAGGCAATTTACGAGGGAAGAAGAGCGTAAATCATGACAATAACCATATTTTTTTAGTAGTTTCTTAGGAGTAACGAAGCACACAGAAGTGTCTTAACAACTTTAGCGTTAAATATTGTTGTAACTTTCTTAATAAATAGAATATTTATATCTTCATGAACAAAGGTAAGGTAATGGACTAAATTACAGTATTTTATGTAGTGACACTACAGGCAATATTTTTTATTATATGTGAAAACTTGTATAACAAAAACAAACTCACTATGGCAGGGAGTTTATTTGACAGGAACGCGTTCGCAAATAAAGCCTATTGAGTCTAATAAAGCCACTGAACTCAATCTAAACCGAGTACACGATTTTATATGAGCACGACGAGATGTATTCAATAAAGGAAGTATTCGGGTCGATCTGATCCAGCGACTCGGTCCGTGGCGTCTCTGCACCTCAGAAGCGCGCCCTCATGACCCAAATTTTCGCAATGACGTCATCGAACAGCGACCACAATGTGGGTCACAGAATGTCCCAACGCCACAAACTGCAGTGACATACACTAAACCGGCAATCTCACGTTTATCTTTTATCGTAATATTTAAAAAGGTCATTTTTAATTCGTAAAAACATTTTCGATATCCGATACGATATCTTAATAAGATTATTGTGAATAAAAAATAGACTGAAAAACTCGGTAGTAAGTACTTATTATTGGCTATGACTATAGAATCAACACAAAGAGGCTTTTCGTGTCATACATATTCGAAGAATTAGCCCTAAATGATTTATTGGTATTTTTTATGGAACGCAACCATTGCCAATAGTTAAGCTACGTTCAGAACGTAAAAACTCTATGATAATTGATATAGCTTCTTTGTGGCTTTGGGCACAATTCAACGCTTTATCAATGAGTTTCTCAACCCTTTTACAATATAAATAAATTAGTGCTTGGATTATTAATCTATCCAAAATTTTTTTGGAAATAAAATAACGAATGAACAACGTTTAAATTTCTTGGGCCAATGACGTCCATCCATTTGGCTGGTTGAGTTTAAGTAGGCCTATACTTTATCCCAAAATGAAGAAAGTGGTATCAGTTATGTTACACGCAGACGTGACCTCTGTTTGTTATCTATATATATTTAAAATAAATTTATCTGCGAAA
Source organism: Endotricha flammealis (assembly GCA_905163395.2). NCBI lineage: Eukaryota > Metazoa > Arthropoda > Insecta > Lepidoptera > Pyralidae > Endotricha > Endotricha flammealis. The sequence goes on from LR990853.1 coordinate 8,593,834, forward strand.
CTTAAAGTACAAGGTCGGAACTGACGTCAAACTGTTATATAGGTATTACCTATTTCATAAGTGCATTAACCATGCGGTCACCTATAATTTGATTTTTTGTTGATAAATATCAAACCTGTATGAGATCAGGTTAATATATAAGATAAACACAAAAAAAGAAAAATGTGTACCTATGTGGACTGAACTACAAGCAGGCTTGTTTAGTAATTAAGAAAATAATAATAAGTTTTTCTTTTATTTTGTAATTAGCAGAGTAGTTTTTAAGTTGTAAAATTAAACTAACAAAACTGATTAAATTAAAAAATGTAACGAACCAAGAGTCCGTAGTTGTAAATTTTATTATAAAAAATAAATAAAAAACTACAAGCAGGCAGGCTAGATTTAGAATCATAATTTATTAATACTAATATTACATTAAAATTTGTAATTGTCAGGCCCTTTTTAAATCAATCAGAAATTAACAATAATAATATTTAAACTGCCACGGTTTTTGAAACCTTATTGACCATTGAGAGTTCAATGTACTGTGCTGAACTTTAGTAACAGAATTCGTCATACATACGAGATATAAGGAATCGTATTCATTCGAAATTTTCTTATAGGGTTCCAGCCCAGAGTGCTGCGCGGATAGCGTGGGACTCCATAGCACACCAAGAGGCCCAGCTCCACCTCCAGGACCTCGGTACAAGTTGGCCACCGAAGGCACATTAAGAGTATGCTGTTTTCAACACACGAGGACCGTGGTAGTCAAAATCTTGGCTGCCAAATTTCTGAGGCGATGGGAGACACACGTGCTTTGCCTGAACGATGAGAATATAGTGTCGAAAACTGTAAGTACCCATTTATTTGAAAGTCCAAATAACATAATAAATATTCTATTAGAGTAGAAAATAGTTTCAAAGGCTTTTGAAATGAATATCACAAACAGTTCGGTATAAATGCATTGCATTCATATTCAAAATGCATTGATTGAGGTTACTCGTACGTATCGTAAATGAAATTTAATTAAACCCTTTGACAGATTATTATAAAACGATACTGCGTATACTGTTAAAATTAATTACAAATAAATAAATATAAATAAATGTACTTATAGCGACAAATCACACAGATTGAGCTAGCCCCAAAGTAATTTCGAAACTTGAATTATGGGATACTATAACAAAAACATATATATAGATTAACATGCAAGACCCAAGGCAAATCAGAAAAAGTTCGTTTTTCATCATGACCCGACCGGGATTCGAAGTTCAAACCCGGGACCTCCTAGGTGGCGGTCTGGCGTGGTAACCATTACGCCGCGCCACGGAGGCAGTCAATTGAAACAAAAATCCTTTTATATAAATGCTGTTTCAAATTGCGCGTACGTGACTATTTATTTGGAATTCACTATCTGGGTTGATAATAATCTCTTGTTGAAAATACATTGACGATTCACAGATTGTCGGTGAGGGCGGGCGTCATGCTTTGCCAAAACCCATTCCCAGTTTCAAAATCGCATATAACTAATTCAAGGCTGTAGGTACTAGACTGAAAGGTCGTTGTTATCAGAATAATATACCTAAGTAAAATAAAGTTGCTTTCTTACTTTCCTATTGCAATGTTTTAGTTTTCTTTTTTGCCAAGTTGTTGACCATCTGGAACATACCTAATATTATATTATATTATAATGAGAAAATATTACTTTATGTAGAAAATTTATCATTCATTCGTTTATTACAAAAACTAAAACTTGGAAATGTGTTACTGTGTCGACGTTGCCTATTACTTGTCAAATCGTCACAACAAATGCAACATCGAAACATTACACAGACTTACAAGAACATAGACTTACATAATCTTATAGCTTTTTATTTTGTAAGTAAGTAGAAAATATGTAACAGGCATTTATTTGACAGCGTTTCTTTAGTATTTCATTACACCAAATGCTTTCACTACATAACAATAATTGAATATTTAAATAGCTTGTAAGTAATTCTCTTACCTGCTGAACAAATAATAACATACGTCAATTCGATTACTCATCACATCGCTTTACGCGTAATTATAATAAAATTTTAATCAGTCCTTTAGAAATTTTAAGGAACGAGCTAAAGTAACGTCATGTTTGTTACATAGAGAGAAGAATTTTGACCACCAAATTCTGTAAAACTTAAATGTTTTATAACATTATATTATGTTTTATGAAACCTTGAAGATAAAGTACCTACTAAGTAATTGAATAAAAATGCGTTTTATTATTTACTAGCTTTTCCGCGCGGCTTCGCTCGCGGTTAATTTTATGACGTAGATATCGTTTGACAACAAAACCCACGGCGCGACTTATGGCGCCATCTGTTGGCCGATACAGCGCCCTCTATAGTAGAAAAAATATTTTCCCATTGGAATGACATACTTTCACGGGATAAATAGTAGCCTATGTTGGGCTCTGTACCCCTAACAATATGTATGCAAATTTTCATATTGATCGGCTGCTTAGTCAAGCCATGAAGGAATAACAAACAAAAAAACAAACTCACTTTTTCATTTGTAATATTAGTTAGGATTATTGTTACTTAAGCTATATTATATATTTTTTTAAATTAGGGATCCTTAGAAAAAGCCGTGCAAAGCTGGGACGGGGTGGTAGTATTTATATAGATAGGTATCTTAACAAATGTTATACCTATCAATGTATTATCATCGCCATTAGTGACGCGCTAATCCCTAATGTTAGTGTTAAAACTTTTACATGAAAAATATTTGTGAATATTTAAAAACTATTTCGTGATATGAAAATCCATACTGAAATTGCATTTTAACAAATCCTTTACCTACATTTCGGTACACGTGTATGTTCGGCATTCGTTTTTTGTGAATATGCATCAATTTAGTTTTGCCGGTCCGCAAATAAAACCAATCAAACCACAATGTTTGTTCGGTGTATTTTTTGAGATTCGCACATGATGACAAAATAAAAATGTTTTTCTTATGAAATGGAAAAATCTAACGTTATTACAAAAATGTGGGCGAGCATGTAGATTATCTGATGATAATAATCACATTATGGGCCACATCATTTAAACTTGAGTTTGCTTATAGCACCTTTAAGTCCGTAAATAGGAGAAGAATGAGATTCCGACTTTCACTCAACATACGACATCCCGTCCCTAAAGACATTTCACTAAAAGTGTTTTCTCTCTAGTAGTGCCAGTGGATATGGATGTGCCAATACCTTAATGGGCCCCGGAGACGGTCAAGCCACTTGAGTCAAGTTTACGTAGAGATGTGATTAAAAGTTTTTTTAAATCGTTAAATGTGAAAAATAAAAATAAAACATGTTATATTAAAAAATAAAACTGATAATCTTAAAACATATTGATATTTTTATTGAGTTTACTTTTGTAAGCGTTTTTCGTATGTTTCGTTATAACTAATTCAATGAACACTTAATAAAAAAAATCAAAATTTTAAAAGATTATCAGTTAGATTTTTGACGTTTAATATAAGTAACATGTTATATTTTTTTTTACTTTTAATCACATCTCTACGTAGACTTGACGCAAGTGGCTTGACCGTTTTCGGGGCCCATAAGATCAAAAGGCTTACTGCGGCTACTGTACTTAGTGGAAGTCGTCGTGCTCAATCGAGTGCTTTTCTTATTTAAGTAATTGGTTTATTACTTCTATTACTTTCTTACTCTATCTGTTATTTATTAATTATTTTAAACAAATTGATTTGATTACCTACGCATGAAAAAAATAAAAATGGTGTACTGTTGACGCTCCATAGAAGTGTTTACCTAATTTACAGGTCTTGGGAGCCACGTTTAGTGAAAAGCGGTTGTTATGGGGTACTTCTGTAAAATGCAAAATACATTATATTACTCGACTTCTGCTACAGGGTAGGACCTAGAAGACCTAGATTGAGTAGTTACTGTATCGTTACGTTTACTGAATAATGTCTAGAGAGTGTCTAAGGTAGTCTAAGCACATGGGTCTATCTTATCAGATACTGCATTTCATGTTTGTCGATAACAGGTTATTCCAATAATACTGATAACACTGTAATGAACGAGTACCGCAATATGATCAATGTAATCATTAAACACAATGAGTCTATTTAAAATACACTCAAAACAATAGTCTACAATGAACTTATAATAAAAAAAATATTTCAACATAGATTTTCAAATTAATTATAAAGGTTTTCATTTCTATCCGGGTCGAGACAAATATTTGTGTGCATATTTGTATGCTTGTTTTGTCTGGATATAATAATAAGTATTATTAATTTTAATTATTTACCATAATAAATTTTCATGTAGGTTTCAGCGATCTAGTACTTACCCATAGTACAAGCTTTGTTTAGTTTAGGACTAAATGGCGCTGTGTGAATCGTCCAATAATGTTTATTAATGAATGTTTGTTTAGAATTGTACATAAACGTATATTCTTTAACGGTTATAAAGTTATACCATCAGTCAATAATGTTTTTTTATTGAAGAAAATACAGTTACATGAATTTTACATAGTAGGTTGGCTACCATGGATTCCTCGATTAGCTATCTAAACCTGTACCTCTATAATCGTCTATCGTCGTTATAATTATCTGATGAAGATGGAATAGATATAATCCCGCTATTCCTTAGAAATTTTGAATAAACTCGTCTAATTATTACATCATAAGGAATCTCTTTGTAAATTTTCTAGATTCAGGCAGGCATAGATGACCAGTCAGTTCTATCAGAGATTTTCTTTTTATAGTATTGACTAGCTTCTGCCCGCGCGGCTTCGCCCGCTTGGCCTACTTATTAACAATTAGCATATTTTTCTTCAGAAACAAATTCGGCTCCGGTCCCGGCTCGGTACGGTACGGTTCCATCCGGCCCGATCAGGTCTTATCCGTTCCAGTCCAGTTGGTCCTGTTCTTATAAGAAACCTACGTGCCAATTTTGGAATCTCTAGACCCAGCGGTTTCGACTGTGCGTTGATTTACCCTCGCAACTTCGTTTGCGTATATCTCGCTTTCCCGTGGGAATTTTGAAAAATCCTTTCTTAGTACACCCCTAGACGTCGTAAGGAACCTACATTTCAAATTTGGAATCTCTAGACCCAGAGGATCAGTAAAAGCCTCGCAACTTAGTTTGCGTATATCTCGCTTTCCCGTGGAAATTTTGAAAAATCCTTTCTTAGTACACCCCTAGACGTCGTCGTAAGGAACCTACATTCCTAAATTGGAATCTTTAGACCCAGCGGTTTGGGCTGTGCGTTGGTCGGTCAGGACTTTGAATTTTATATAGTTAGATTAACTTGTTGGTTCCCTGACTGACATCCGGGATAAAGACTGTCCTATACGTTAATACAGGATGTAAACCTACCTATGTATCAAATTTAAGACAATTCTGGCAAGGCATTTACGCATGAAGAGTAACTAATATCCATACATACAAACTTTCACGTTTGTAATATTAGTAGTAAGTATAGGAAATCCTTACAAATTAACAACTGTTGTTATTATAACAGTATAAATAGAATAGATAGTATATTTAAATTAGAGTGTGGTTGCAATTTAACTTTATCATGAACTCTATAACGAGGTCAATCGTAGATAAGAGTGTTCGTGCGTCATTGCTTTTTATTAACATATTTTTATTAGGGTACCGCGGAGTCCGGTTAACTCACCACTCACCACACAGTAATTAGTTACTTAATACAATACTAGTTACAAAATAAAGTAATTACCCACTAACATTTACTCGTACTAAGTTCGATAATTATGTTTTCTAATACATACCTGTATCATCTCGCGACAAGCTTTTATATCATATAAATTGTGTAATGACGTTATAAGTTGATAGTAAAACTTTTAAAAGAAAAGTTTATTTTATTCTTTTCAGCGCACTTAAATAAATGCTTGTTTTTAAATATTTTTTTTACTTTTAATTTATTTTTAGTTATCACTGGACCTAGACATGTTTCGCAGTGCCGTCTATTGTCGAAAGGCGGTACTAGTGTAATAAATAAATTTGTATTAAAAAAAAAATGTAACTACAAATTTACGATTTTCAGATTTATTCCTGTACTTGTGTACCTATATGATCTTGCTTCTTGCTAAATTTTATCATTTTAGGACAACCGGAAGTACCCTATAGGTTTTCTGTCGGAACGGTTTTTGTATGAAAAACGGAACAAACGGAAAACGGAAACGGAATAAAATCTCATTCCTCGAATCTATTTTCTCATTTAAGTATATCTATTTTCCATATCATTTCCTCGTGTATGTCTGTTTTTTCGTTTAACCTCTAGCTCCTAAATTATTACAGTTATACCTACAGTTTTTGAAAATTCCCGTAGAGGGTTATTACCCTCTACGGTACTCTAATTAAGTACTCGTCGTATTATTATACCACATCGACTAGTACTTAATTAATAAGCATAAATTACTAGGAAGACGACGTCATTTAACTTTAATTGTTTTGATTGAACATTGAGTAATATAGTTAATGGAACTTCTCTAAGGAATTGGTTAACGTTCATTTTGTAATTACTAATAAATAATAATCATAATGTATAATTGGAACTATGAAGTTTTTATTAATTGGTTTTTACAAAACCATTTTATTGTAGTTAAGCTATTGCATAGCTTTTATCGCGGGCTTTGAGCGCGGCGACCGAATCAAGAAATTCCGTAACGTAAATAAACTTAACACCGATAAAATTAATAATCAGAATTCAACCGTATTCGAACGAAATAAGACTCAAAATTCGTACACAATTTAATGTATACAAAATATAACCGATAAAATTACCACTATTCCCTCATAGAGGACTCTGTTAACCAGTGTTATATTTTAAAATTCAATACGCAAATTTTAACGAGATAATACCGCTATTCCCTCATACATAGAGGACTCTGTTAACCAGTGTTATATTTAACAATTTTAATTATAATTGCATAAGTTGATAAAAATGCTATGCAATAGCTTTACCGCGGCAGTCCCCGAGTGGCACACGTATTTTTTTTTTCGAAAAAGTAATCATTCCTCTTTTTAGTCATCATCGTCAGCCTGTGTCTACCCTGGATATAGGCCTTTCTTCACGCTTTTCAATAAATGCGAACTTCCACCTTTAAAATATATAATGTAGGTAGGTACATTATATATTTTAAAGGTGGAAGTTCGCATTTATAGTCGCAAATATTTTTTTTACTTTCTGTATAAGCATATTTTAAAAAAAACATCATATCCCGTTGTCTAAATGAAGGGAACCTCTAAACAGCTTTCTAAAGTTGGCTTTAGGCCCTTGGGGGTTCACCAAGCGTTGATCAGTCGGTCAGGAAAATTATTTTTATTTTGGTTTTGGTGATAAGATTTATTTGTAAAGAACCTTCATCTACGGCAGGTGGTGTAACGTAATTTTGTTAGCGTCTTTATAAATTATTCATTCTCGTATATAATTTTATTACCCGTTTGTTTGACGACAATCCGGAAAGATTATACCTACCTAACGTATTAGATTTATAAATATAATATTCAAAGCTGGACTTTTTTTATTAGAAGTCAGAAAAACGCCACCGCACCATTGTGATATGAACTACAGCATTTTAAACTTAATTCCACAATAAAATTAATCTTACTCATCCAATATTTAATGGCAATTTTAAAAATAAAATCAATAACAAGTTATATGCAATGCAACTAACGAAACCATTCCAAAAGGAGTCTTAGATTATGGTATTCAAGTTTACAATTAAATTCAACGTATGCGAAACCCGTGCAAAACGAAAACATAAACAGTTTTGCCAAGATCTGTTCGCGCAGGTACACACAAACGGATACTGTTGAAAACAATTCGCGTTTGACGTCACAACGAACGCAGAAATCATACAAATTAAAAACTGAGACATGCGCATGGTTTACGGACAAAGTACCACTTTTTATAGTTGTAGAACAAAGAATTGATTTAGTCTAGTCTAACCATCGATATATATGTTTACGTCGATGAGTCTAACCGGTAAGCTTTGCTGGTCTAATGATGTTGTTCTTGTCAAATTCCCGATTGGGGTTGCCGAAGTAAAAAATTGTGTTTCACAAAATTACATTGGAACGGTAGGAATTTTACGAATGCCAGTCTCATTGAGAGCATGCCTCCTCTGAAATTTAATAATAATAATAATAATCTCTTTATTTCAGATATTTATCCATTTTGTTAGTAACATTTGCACACTTAAAAACTATGTTAGATTATTGCATTAGACAAAAATAAAATTAAAATTAAAATTACAATTTAAGTGCGTACTCTCGTGTATTGGGTTAATGCACGCATCCTTATCATATCAGATTAGGGCGAGCCTACGTAGGAAATAGCGACGCAAATGTGAGTTGTACATAAATCCTTCAATGGTTCATAGTCCACAATATTCTGCAATACTGCAGTGTAACCTGCAGAGTGGTACGTCAGTCGCCGTCACCGACGTCGACGCTAATGTCAAAGGTCATCGGATAAACAAAAATACTTCGCTTTTATTGTAATGGATATCTGAAAGGTCTTGGGGCTTTTTCGAAAGGTATTATTGCAATTAATTGGACGAAAAACAAAATGTTATTACTAGCAAACCCCCGCATTTTACCTGCGCAATTCTGCTGTTCCAGAATATATTTCCAAATCAAATGTATCGTACTTCATTAGTGTACAGCCGTGCCCACAAAGAGCGTTAATTCACTGAAAATTCCGAATTTGCGTGGACCATTGCGCGCGAATGGAAACGCCCGTTAGGGTTTCGCGGAAAATTCGCCCTGTATGGACGCCCTGTAAGATGTCATTATGGAAAAAACTTGCTAACTTGAATTTAACTGTGTCATAAAATTAAAAAGAAATCTGTAGATTTTATCATAGTAGAATAATCTCATCTTTTGGACGCACAAAATCGTCTACGCCTGTCCAGTACCATATTTGTATGAAAATCTATAAATGTGAATAGTAATTACAATAATTTTATTCTACCTCTCATAAATTGATGACATATTCTTGATAATATCATAAATATTTTGTATTTACTGATATAATAAATATTTTAGACACAACAACATCATATACGTATGAAACGTCTGTGTACGTCAATTGAACATGATTAGATGTTTTTGTATTTTGTTTAGTAAAGCTCGTCGCACACAGCAACTATAATGTATTGTATAGATGTAAATTATTGTACGATACATCCCAATCCCAATACATCTTTCCGCAGAAATCGTAAGGAGTGTGAGGTACACGGCAGCTATAATATTTATTTTTATATCTTGAATATAATATTTTATTTATTTATTTATTATATGTTAAATATACAGAGCGATTCGAAAAATCAAAGCGAGACACTGCTATCCGCGATAAAAATATTACATTACTAGCTGTTACCCGCGGCTTCGCCCGCGTAAAAGTTAGCTTATGTTGGCCTCTGTAACCCTGACAATATGTATACAAATTTTCATAATGATCAGCTGCTTAGTCAAGCCGTGTAGGAATAACAAACAAACACTGCTGCAAACTGCGAAAAGTCCCATATAAAATTTCACCCCCTCTTTTAAGGGGTTGGGGGTAGATTTAAAAAAAATGATGCACGATTTTTTTGTTAGTCACAAATAATAGTCCCCATACCAAATTTTACCTTTCTACCTTGAAAATTGCGAAAAGTCCCATATAAAATTTACGATAAACAAACAGACAGACACACGCACACTTTCATATTTCTAATATCAGTATAGATTTCGAATGAAACGGAAGGAAAACACATAAACTTACATTAGATACATTATCTGCTTCGTGTGATACAAATCAAATCAAAATATTTTTATTCAAATAGGCATATCACCAGCACTTTCACTTTTTTTCCCTACCACCAGTTCAGACGGCAGATTTGTGCTAAGAAGAACCGGCAAGAAACTTAGCACTTGCTCTTTTAAAATGGTAATGACTGTTACAATTACGATAAATAAAAGTAAACATTGAAACAAGAATAAAAAATAAAATAAAACGACAATTATTTTTTTTAATAATAAAGAAAAAATTATACATATATACCTACATTTTAAGGTGTAAAAAAAGGGGTAAACAGGGTGTATATAACATATGTATGCGCAATATATTAAGTACCTAGCAGTAGGTAGACTTGAGTTTAGTGTCTGTGCCGAATTGATGATTCCAGTTATTCTTATCATTTAAATAATCTTCAATTCTGTAATAAGCCTCGTTGCTGAGTGATACCTTAAGATAATGTAAAGATATACAATCCTAAGATGTAACGTACATTAATATAAATTATAGGCTGCCGTCTGGAACGAGTTTAACATATACTCATAATATCTGAAGAAAATTGTTTGAAGAAAGGATAAATTGATATTGTTATAATGAAAGACTAATTTCCGCTAATGAAAGAAATAATATGATACATATTTATCTCATATACCAATTTCCCCTCTTTGTGTGTGTTTCACGTTTATGTTAACGATACCGGAATCCTGACGTCATTACTTTTAAATTATATAATTTAGTGTATTTTTACTTCTATAGTCACAAAACTCACAAATAAGATATTGTAAAAGTAAAAATAACAACTAATAGCTATAGAAGAAAATAGAAATATGACTCATAAAATATATCGTACCATGTCACACTTCCGATCCAAATACCTGACATTCGGTAAACTATAAGCAAAAGACAATTTCGTGTGAAAGGGACCTAAAACATAAATCTATCTACCTTGCTGACGTGGTCTTCAAAGTCAACATAATTATTAAAAGTACGTAAGCACACACATAAGGGACAAAAACAGGTTTTATAGGTAGAACTTGGGCACTTAGTTGTGTCTTTCTCTTTTCACGTTATATTATACTAGCAGTTACCCACGGCTACGCCCGCGTAAAAATTTGCCTATGTTGGGCTCTGTTCTGTACCCCTGACAATAGTAATAGTAATTCATAATGATAGGCTGCTTAGTCAAGCCGTGAACGAATAACAATCAAACTCACTTTCTCATATATAATATTATTATGATGGATTTTAACTTTATCTGGTGGATTGGGCTGAAATTTCGTACGATGACAAGCTACTTCTTCCCTATGTGTTTTGTAACGTCAAAACGTCATACGTAAAGTACAACAAGCAATTTTGTTTCTTTCGCTATATGTTGATTGGCGATTCCCAAGATGACGTTGCATGAATTGTGTACAGTCAGCCGCATAAATATGTTCTCACTTTAGGACCTTGTCACATTTTAACTACTGAATACTACTAGATGATTTTGGAGTGAACACGTTGAATACTGTACTAGGTGACAGGTCACAGTGACTAGGTAATAAAGTGACAATACATGCCGCTTACTGAACAATTTGTTTATGTCAATGTGAATGAAAAGCCAGTTTGTTCGAAGCAAAAAGTTCATTGGTTTTTATTTTAAATTTTGTTTTTATGATGTCGTTTATACCATTTAAAATTTTATCCAAGAGATAAATTATTTTACAACGTCATAAGAATATTTTATATAAAATAATGATTTAATTATAATATGTACAAATAGGTACCTAATAATTACAAATTAATGTTTCTAGAAACTATAAAGTTTGTCTAAGTGTGCCGCTCCGCTCAGAGAACCCTGAATTGATTGACGTCAATGCTAGCTCATTTACAAAGTCAACTAGGCACAACAACTCATATTTTAATTGGATTATAAATATTCCTGTTTTGAGTGGGTATGCGGTACACCCAATCGTTTATTCAAATACATGCCAAATCCGCACGAATTATGCTAGAAGAGTTATAGTTAATGAGTTATAGCGAAATGGGAGGTCTATGTTCAGCAGTGGACTTCTTGTGGCTGAGATGATGATGATTATATGGGGTCGTTGTTGCTTGTCGTAGAAGTTTCATTTCTCAGCTCCTTCAATAACAAAATAAACATAATTCTCTATTTAATACTAAAGCGAATCCCTCTCTATCTGAATTTCGAAAACCTTGAAAGGTTTAATTTGAAAGTTACTCACAGAATACTCAGTCTATTTTGAAAATCATGAAAATCGTAGTGTCAAAGATTACCACGATCAAACAAATAAACTATTCTATAATTATATAGATTTATGAATTTGTAAAAATAGTCTAGTATAGTCTTTAAATAGGTACCTACCTATATCTAATTATGCCAAATAGTTAAACAATAATATAATTGAACAACATAAATTCCTGTCATTAAATCATTTAGTTTCGAGGCTCAGTCATTATTCTGTGGCTCTATTCTGGCAAATACATAAGTACTGTTATTTATTAGTTTTAAAATGTAGGTAGGTACCTACTAATTATCAGGAATTTTCCAAATTTTAAACAATAACTTTATTGTTATTACATTTATAATAATACAAAAATTTCAAAACTTTAAGGTCTCTATACTACCGAAGAGCTTATTCGTCAAATAAACCAGATTTTTGCCTTCTTTCATGGTTTTGGCGTTTCTTATTTGACAGATACCCTGTTCGTAGCATGGTCCTGTCATAAATTTCCAAAAAAAATGTTTTACTTAGTCATTGCTATGCTTATCTGTAAAAAAAATACAGTTTAGGCTAACTGGAACTTAACAGGAACCTGTGAAACCGGTTCTTAGTTTCCATAATGAGATCCCGTGAGACTTTGCTTGTTCGACTCTACTCTATTTAAAAATATTGTAGTTTTTTTTTTATACCACAAAGTTTCACTTTATGTTCCACCGGCTTCTTTACTACACAGGGCGTCCTACGGCTATGCCGCATAGAGGGAAAGTACCTTGAATATTGTAGATGAAACATTTTACTAAAATAAGACATTATTTTAATTTTAAAAACAATCTAAACTGCATTCATAGATTTTTAAATAATTACGTGGTTGAACTGGGAATCGAACATCGAACCCGCTACACAAAAAAAATACTTTGTAAAGTATTTTTTCGATCGGTATGGCTACATCATAAGGATTATTTTCTCCGAAGTCTTATGTTTAGAAATTTAAAAAAAAAAACATGGTAGTAGGCTCTTCTAGTTTCCGAGTAATAGCCGACGAACTTACGTGTATGTGAAGTAAAATTTATTTGATGAAAACGTACAAATGTCATAGAATGTATGTGGCATTCTACTCATCTGCAAGCAAGCAATGCGTAGCCAATACGGAACCCTACATTGTGCGTGGCCCGACACGTACTTGCCGGTTTTTATGTAAGTCTCTTAAATTAGCACATGTAGCATATGAGCATAATATGACAAATACAAAAACTTCATAATGACAAAAATGCATAATGAATTGAAATTTAATTATTGTCACATTAAGTACCTATCGACATTGAAAAGAGTTTTTTTTTTCGTAACAATATTATTGCGAATGTAAAACATTGATTCAGTATAAATATCCTTTCAAATAATGGTAAACCAACAACCAACAAAAGATAACCAACAACAAAATGTAGACTTCGATGACGTCTTACAAATAGTCCAAAAATAGTAAAGGGTAAATGTTTTTATAGGTATTCCAGTCGAAAGTCTTTACCTATGTAATGAACACAACCTTGTGTAGTAAGTAAGAGAAACAATAAATGACTGTCATCATCATTTTAAAATCGGTGCTGCTTTATGGGTGCGAGACGTGGAAAGTTACCAAAGTCATGGCGCATCGTCTCCAGGTTTTTTATCAAACAATGCCTTCGCCGTATATCTGTCTACTGGCCAGAAAGAATCTCGAATGATGACCTATACTAGCAAGATGCCGTGAAAATCAGATCGACTAGCAGATCAAACGCCGTGAGTGGAACTGGATCGGTCATACGCTCCGCAAGGGTCCTGAAGTCCTGTCCTGACCATATACCCAAGCAGGCAATGTACCTACTGGAAACCACAAGGAAAACGTAAACGTGGCCGTCCCAAACAAACCTGGCGAGGCACAGTGTTAGACGAAGCGAGGCACATAGAAAAGTCTTGGAGCTCAAGACCAACAGGGATGGAGTCACTGTGGACGCCCTCTGCCCCCATTCAGGGGACTTATGATCATAAGACATCATCATTTTCTGGTCATCAACGGGCTACTATCATGAAATATTAACTAAAATTATAATTAACTACAATACAATAAATTTAACTAAGTACCAAAATAAAACAAAATAACCAACGGTAAAACAAGTCTTCGGTCCAAATTCCAATCCTGATACATGATGAGCAATATTAATCAGAAGCTACGTGGGGTTGTAAGATGCGAAGTCGCTGACGTCACAAGCCCGCGTCTGCGGCCCGCGCAGGGGCATTGCTCTACGACGTCACACATCAACTTGCTCGACGTAGGCCCTGCATACTTCTACCTATAGGCGAAGCAGACGGGCTTGGCGACACGCCCTCGGTTCTCGTTGACCTAATTCCTCTTTGGTATCCAATTATGCCATAACTGCATTATCGACGACGATATTTTTATACATTCTAATTTTGAAACGATATTCATTTATTTTTAATCTTTCTGAATTTTCTTGTATCTGTTCATAGGCGGATCGTAAACGGCCAATGCTTTTTAAATTATAAAAAAAAAAGAGAAGGCATAGAAATAATTAACTTTGAATTATCTTGTTTGACTGTTCATGCGAATATGGCACATGGCAAATTGGTCAAAGGCTTAATAACAATTAAAACAAATGTTTTTTATTTCCATATTTAAAAATATTGCTTATTACCAAATACTATAGAAGACTAATGGCGGAAACACACTACCGTGTCGGGGCCTGTCTCGTGTCGCGCTCTGTCGTGACGGTGGGTGTGCACACTTACGTGTCGTGTCGGGGCGCGCTTCTGTTCAGAAATGAACGAAATAAACGCCAGACGTTTATTTCTTTCATTTCTGAACAGAAGCTCGCAGTGTTTGCCTTTGTCTGGGTGTTTTCTATAATGTATAATGGTATTTATTTACAAAAAAAAATTATTTAAGTATATTTATCAGGAATCTACTACCTAGTAACTCATTATCACGCTGCAAAAACAAATTTAAAAAAAAAAGTCCACTTGTTCGCGACACGAACCACGCGCGGGTATAGAAACACATTTGCAGGGCGTGTCGTGTCGCGTCATAACTCATAACCTCCACCACCGCCGTGGCGCAATCGGCGGCCAGCAGTCCGCGTCACGACAGAGCGAGTCACGACACGACACGCCCTACAAATGTGCTCCTAACCATATAAAATGTATGAACGCGATATGCTTCTGGCGCGACACGACACGCCCCGACACGGTAGTGTGTTTCCGCCATTACGGACAGTTCTTGACGTTTCTCATACAATGACTTGGCAACCTCCGTTCACCTCATGCCGCTAGGGGCACTATAACATTTTGCATACAAAAAACCTCCGTTCACCTCATGCCGCTAGAGGCGCTATAACATTTTGCATACAAAACGCACAAAAGTTTTGAAATCGTTCACCTCATGCCGCCCTCATGCCGTAGGGGGCGCTAGTGCCGCGTCTTGCCCGAATTCTTCCGAAGCTGTGCGTATTAGTCTTCTATGGCGTCCATTAGACGATCATGCATGAATCATCAGTCATGAATGATGGTTGACTGTTCGTGACTGACGGAATTAAATAGGCATTACACGGTCATGCCGACTGATCGTCAGTCATATTTAAAATATCACAAAGGATTGACGTGTTCATGATGGGTTTTCGGATAAATGAAAAGCTAAAAGACTGGCTAAAAAGGGATTTCGATATCCATCAATTTGTTAGCTGATATACTTTTTTTTTAGAAGAAAACGAATTTATCGAGATATTTATTATGTACCTATCTAGTCCATTACCATATTAAAGTCTTTAACTTAGCACACTTCTCTTTTGTATATCATGTAATTAATTGACTGAAATTAACTAAAACATATTAATTAACTAAAATAAAAAAATTAAAACTGTTGCAACTCAATAATTTAGTATTTTTCTAAAAAAAAAATTAAATTAAATCTGTACCTACACCGAAATAGTATTTTTCAAAAAAAAAATTGACGGAGTACTAGTTATATACTGTATTGTTATCTATATAATAGTGAAAACTTGTTAGTTAGTTAGTTCGCATGAAAGATCGTTTTTTGACAACCTTTTGGTAACACCATACTTAAAAAACATTCATCATCATCATCTCAGCCACAAGAAGTCCAAAAAACATTAAATTTCTGAAAAAAAAACTAGGAGCAACTGCGAACACCGTGCGCTCCGCGCGCTGATCACGCGCTGACTGACCGTGATTGACGAAATGCCATTACACGTTCATGCAAAAATCATGACTGATGGTTGCATGAAGCAAAAATCAAAATATCCAGATATTCGTCAATCACCATCAGTCACCGCATTACACGGTAGGTTAGTCGTCAGTCACAGCCGTGACTGTGGTTAAACTGACAGCAAAACGTATCGTGTAATGGGCGCCTATAGTATTTGTTATTACTAAACGTTAAACTGTGGGTAGTAGGTACCTACTACCTACCTACCTACAGTTTAATTATGTACAGTAGGTACATAATTAGTTCTTATAAGTCTGTATCCAGCGGCATCCTGTGACTTTACTTATCTTATTGAATAAAATATTGGTATTTAATGCATACTTTTTATAGGAGACACACTCTTTCATTTACTGTAATATTCCCTTTAATCATCCGATTTTTGTTTGTTGCAGCCATCGGGCCTCTTGGAGCATCCTCTACCCCTGAGTTACATGCAAGAAGTTTACTGCATATCGCGATGGGATTCTGCGAACAAATACTGTCTGAGGATTGTCATGCCTCACGGATCCCTTCTCTTGCAGGTACTTACATAAAACTTTTTGATAATATACGTGATATTTATTATATGTTTTTATGACCATCGAGACATAAGTACTAACGTTAGTAGGTACTTATATCTCGATGTGTGAGATCAATTTTATTAATTCGGACAATAAAAACAAATCGCAATCTTCTAAGTCGCAATCAATAAAATAATAAACAACTTTTTTTAAAATATAAAGTTCTACATCGCAATTCTGAATAACTATGTTGGATATCAATCATGCCATTATTATAGTTAAACAAGATTATTAAAATAATCCTGTTAAACTATACGGTACGGAGTCAATAGGCTACCGCAATAATATTGTGGCAAGGAGTAAAGGTAACCTGATTGCGGTTACAGGATCGTCTTTCTGTAGTTTATTTCTTATTTTAAACGGCAAGTTTAAAGCCTTGTGTTATTATATCACATAACTTTAACACACAAATATATAAAAACATAGTCTGTCTTGTAGACGAAATCGATTGAACTATGTCCCCGTTTAGAAGACTTAAATTAAAATATTGTAATTATCCTAATAAAATATTAGTATCATTTCTCCGAAAAAAAAAAGATTTATTAACGAATAATACTACGTACCTAGTACAATTTATTATTCTGTAATAATACCTACCTACCTATTTAAAATAATCATCGAAATTATTTTCTAAAAAGTTAATAAATTTTTCTTGTGTACCTTGTACGGTCAGTTACAATAATTATGTAGGTATGTTACACGTGCAATGCAATAAGATTTTGACTTATATTTTTTACGATTGTATGTACCAACAAACCTACATACTCAATTACTTTTTCAGGCAAATGACATGTATACGAGGGATCAGTGGTATCATTCCATTGTTTGGAAGGTAATATTTTTTTTATCATGTCCATTGCTTTTTTTATTCAAGAATTTCAATAAATACAGAATTTATCTAACGATAAATGAAACATTCGTACCACAATAGATTATTTTTTATTTGTGACAAATACAAAAATCACAACAGAAACTATGGTCCATATCGAATTGATTAGTAACATTGGACAATTTTAAATGCCGTGCAATATAAAGCTAAAGTCACATTGGGTACTGGCGATGGCGGGATCTTTTCATACTTCGATATTAAGTCTGACAGGCGAACGACTGGTATCGTCGTCAACAAGGAGCTCACGACGAAGTTAATCAGAAGAAATTAATTAACTTAACGAATTAACTTCGTCGTGAGCTCCTTCTTTCAGCACTTTGATTTTCGCTTCGTTTCGCCCGTTAGACGCTAGTCTGACCAGCTAGAACGCGATGTGACCTACGCTTAAGCATACTACACACAATACCATTATAATTCAGTATTTAAATTACGATATTGCCTAACTTTTCTGTTTCTCTTTCAGAGGAATATTATAAGATATCGGAATTTTCTTACCAAGACTGTTAGAAGGGAGGTTGTTCTGAAAGAATTGAAGGTAAGGAAAACAAACATGATTATTTTATGGAAGGGGTTGCGACAACGAGTATGCGGGTTACCTGATGGTAGATGTTCACCGACGCCCATGGCGCACAGAGATACAGACTGAGTCGTTGCCGACCTTTAAAAGGAAGAAAGATGGAAAAGGTAGGGGATGGATAGGGAATAAATAGGTTGGGCTTCCGATTTTCTTACTGATCTAACCAAACACATTTTTTTACGTCGGTTTTCAGTGAGAAGGTACTTCTCTGGCGTTCGACTCTATTAAAATTACTCTACCACTCCAATTATGTTCTATAAATACTATGATATCACATAAAAAATCTGAATACGTTCGATACCCAAATGTATAGGGAATAGCGGACTAAAACACAAATTGTCACAAATGTATACGACTTTAGTGCTTACGACTTTATAAATTTCCTTCCCACGAAAGAATTTCCCAGTATGAAATAGTGTGCGAAAATTTCGTTCATATTCGTTATTTTGTGTTTCAAACAGTAGAATAAGAAAGTTGACTAAGACCATCACATACAGGAAATGTTTTGTTAACATTTTTTGATAATCAAGTGTTACTAACGTATTAATTTTCAGAACATGGTGGATTTTGTGATGACGACACCATTGCAAGATGACGCCGTGACGCGAACGCCACTAATTATACTCACCGATTTACTGTCTGAGGTATGCAAATATTATTAATTTTAAACAATTTGAAAACTGATCAAATTATGACCTATTGTAGTTATTATTGTAAGTAATACTTACTTTTAATAATTACGTGTAGGTACTTAAATACTGTGAACGAAATGGAAAAGCGGAAAATGCGAGTCGGACTCGCCCATGAAGGGTTCCGTAGCAGCAATTACGGTTTACGATTTATGACGTAGTAAATAAAAACTACTCACAAGATCTTGTTCAAACCAATTTTCGGTGGAAGTTTGCATGGTAATGTACATCATTATATTTTTTTTAGTTTTCTCATTCTCTTATTTTAGAAGTTTCAGGCATTTTACTACTTTGGAAGTCTCTCGCGTAAACTATTCAGTTTAGAAAAAAATTATATTACAAACCTCAATATCACTCGGTTCACAGAACACATCTACATCAAGCTTCAACGGTATAGTTCTTATAGTTTCGGAAAAATTGGCTGTGATGTGACATACGGACGGACAGGCAGACAGACAGACATGACGAATCAATCCATAAGGGTTCCGTTTGGCTATGGAACCCTAAAAATTAGAAATTATTTTTTGAAAAGTAAGAACTATTTTTAATTCAGCATTACCGTACAGGTATAATAAAAATTGTATCTTGTAGCATACAATAAAGTTTCTATGACAAGACACATGAGTGAAATGTCTACCAAAATGTCAATAAAAAATGTATAAATTTAATTTAATTTGAAACTTTTAGCCCTCGTCCAGATGTTTTCCACACGTGAACCTGCATTAATATATACTTGCATTCACGTGAAGAAACAATCGTGACATGACGTTTCGATTACAACGGCCATTGACGTAAATACCACGATTATATAAATGTTTACTACGATTGATTAATTAGTGTCAATGTCGAGATATCTAAGTAAATCATTCAATAGTTTTATAAGATAGGACTCGTGATTAGACCGTCATGTGGCACGTAGGTTACCATTGCTAAAATACGACGTATAGTACTTAGAGATGACTAAAGGGTCAGCTTCACTAATATCTAATAAGTTGAAGATAGCGTATCTGCCAGATAAATTGTTGATAGAAAAACAAAACAATTTATCCGATTAGCTATTTCGGAAATATTAGAACATTGTGAGCTTTCATGAATTTACACGTGAAGTTTTTTCTTTTCAAATCAAAAATAGCTTCTGTCCTAAAAATAGCCCTGTTGTCGGTTTAAATGCTATTTAAGTATTACCTTCCTTTATAAGAGTACTTTTATCACACTTAACAACCTACGTTTATAGTCTGTTTATTATTAAAATCAATACAAATTGGAAAGGTCAAAATAAACCTTGCTATTGATTTTATTTTTAGAATAAAGAAAATCCCGATTGGGAAGAGTGGGCGGAGAATACGACTAATGTTGCGGCCCCTCTGTTGGCGGAGAGGTGTGCGTCTGGCGACCTGTGCGCCTTGCTGGCGAGGCTGTGTCGGCGGCGGCCGCGCGCCGCGCCGCTGCCCGCTCTCGCTCCGCCTGTGCGACGCGTCCTCACCCGAAACGTTGATTTTGCAAGGGCACCTGATGCTCGAAGTCTAGTCAAAGATTATATTAGGTAAGTTACCTATACATTTAAATTTTAATTAAAATATCAGAACCTAAGATGCTCGACACAACATACATAAGCGGATAAGCGGCAGCACGGTGCGCCTCCCAAGCCTGTGCCACGCCGCATCTGATCTGTGGAACTGACGCTACTTCGCCGCACCGCTAGCGCACCTGATTAAGATAGTCTTCATTGAAAATACAATTAAATGTATTTTGCACATAAAGTCCCATCTTATCTTTTATCTGCATCTTAGGAAGAACTTCTGTGCAAAATCAAATCTCTATGTTGGGGTTGGGCGTTGATCCCAAGATATTAGTCAAGACTCTTATTTTTATAATGAGTTATTAAGATTAAAAATATGCAATGTTTTTTCTATTAATACTTTTTAATTAACTACCTACGTCACAAACAAATGTACAGTGTTTTTAATATAAAAGTATAATGAACACAATTAGCCTCGATGTTAGTTTAGTTAGAATAATGGGTTAATTAATATCGTCATTACATTGCAATATTCAATCAATAGCCGATTTAGTTTTATATTATTGACGTCAATGCTGATACTGTGGTCAATAATCGTCATTTCGTTATTCAAATGCAGTTAACGCGTCACGTAGATAAATATTATTGCCTAGATAAAATTTAGTGAGTACGTTTCCTAATTTATTTCATTACTACAGAATTATGTTATCATAATTTTAATTTTCTGGACATTTTTTTATACCACAAAGTTGTCAAACAAGCATACGGGCCGCCTGATGGTAAGCATCACCGTAGCCTATAGACGCTTGCAATACTGGGGTATCACTCACGTGGGGTGCCAACCCTCCCATCCCCTCCAAGTGGAGCTCTGGAGACCATACTCACCGTAGGAACACAACATGGCCGAGACCAATGCTATTTGGCTACGATCCCATTATATATTTCCACCGCTGTTTCTCCTGTGTAGCCAGGATTAACAACGGAGACCCCATACTAAGAATGATTTAGTATTAGCAATTTTTAAGTAGGTACTTTGTGTAAATATTATGTTAGCTAAATACATGCTTCATGTGTTAAATAACCTAGTTCACTAGAATTATAGAATAACATCCGTTTACGCATGATTCTTGGATTTCTAATCTGTGGGTCAAGTACAATTCCCATCTAAGCCTGAATTTATAAGATAGTACCAATAGTACTGTCGTTGCAAATGCAACGACACGCATTAATAATTTCCGGGATAATACACGCTTTAATAGGTATTTATGCAACGCATCTATATTAAGCAAAACTTGTACTATAATAATAATAATAATAATAATAATAATAATAAATACTCTTTATTGCACCAAAATATACATAAAATACAAAAGAAAAATAAACATTAACAAAAGTACAATAGGCGGCCTTATCGCTAGGCAATTTCTTCCAGGCAACCAGTTCGAAAAAGAACAAAGATAAAGAATAGGTAGGTGGCGCAGCAGTACTATTGTTGTACATACACATACACACAGCAAATCCAATGTTCCTAGGCGGCAGTGATTACATCAGGTGGCTTACTTGATTGTTTGTCTGCTATGTATCATCAAAACTTATTTACCTTGTTGACTGGTCATAGACTTAATTAATCTATTTATTACTTAGCTTTGTTTTGTTTATCAAATCATTCTCTATCAAATTTTGTTTGTGCATAAAATTAAACGCGGGTAACGTAACACCGCGGACAGCCGTTAGTATGAAATAAATAAAAACTGATATAAATTTTTGCAGCGCGCTAAGTGCACACAACTCGGGCTCCGCACTTGTGCGTCGTTTTGTAGAGGTGACGCATGGGAGCCGAGCCTCGTGCCCTCATCCACGCGCTGCGCCCAACCTCGCCGCCGTAGCCTTAGCTGCCATAGATGAGCACTACCGCGACTCCGCCACGCCTCATGTGTGCAATGACCGTGAAGAAGAAGTGTTATGCTTTGCCGATATTCTGGAACATATGTAAGTGCATTTACCTCGTTCAATAATAAACCGTGTGTGTTCAATAATATTTTAGACCTATCCTCAATAAAGATCTCGGAGTGTAGGGATGACCTTGTAAAGTTCATAAATTCCGAAAATTCTATCTTTGTTGTTTTATACAATTGCAAATATCAGTACCTATGCATGGAAAAAAATCATATTGGCATCGTATGGTCCATTGTTCACAAACAACTTGTTGGTGACAAAGTTCATTGATTATAATACATTATTTTGCAGTACGCTATGCTAGTCTATAATTGATTATTACTATGAAGATAAAATAAAATAAATAAAATTTTCTTTTTCAGGTGCGAATATGAAGACTGGTTGATAGTGGTGGGAGCAGTGCTCCAACCCGTTCCTTTGTGTGCTAACGCTATTAACTGTCCACGTATTGCAAAGAGGTTGGAGAAAGTGCTCAATGCACTCGCCAAAGACTCCCGTTGCTCTGCACACTGCTGTGTTGCGCCTGCACGAGCTGCCAGAACTTCGCCCCCCTCCTGGCTCAAAGCTGCTGCACCCTCAGACCCGATACTAGCATTATCACAACCACAACTATGTCAGCTTTGGGGAGACATGGTAATTTTAACTCCAAATAAAGAAAATTGTATAGAGATTAAATCAAGCTAAATCGTCATATGCCCTCGAATTAGTCGAAATGACGGTTAAATTGTAACCCTGATACTAATTGTATGCAGTTTATAGACCATATCATGTACACACAGTACAATTGGTTCAATTAAAAATTCTTTTTTTTTCCTCACATCGAATTAGTAAATGTAACTTTGAAATGAGTTCACATTATATAACAACATAGTTATGAGTTGATGCCTACAAATCTTCTGTCACATCTCACTATAGACTCAATTTCTATTACAGATCGGGAGTTTACTGAAGTGTTGCAATAAGAGAAAAAGCTTTCTACAAAGTCTGAGCAAACAGTTGCCAGATTTCGTTCTGGTAGCTCTGTTTGAGCATGTAAGTTTTCTTTCTTTTTATTAACCAACTTCTTATGGCCTTTTTCACTAACCAGCCGTAACATATTCCTTAACTCATACAAATTGGTTCGAGTCAGCGAAACCTACAATATGGATGGTTGCTGAAAATGGGCATTAATCACTGAAATCTTATTATATTATATTATTATTTTTTATATTTTTTTTTTTCTCAGTCTTTTAAACCGGGTTACTTTTTTTTTCGTTTTGGCAATCACACTTCAGACGAAAATTATATTGTGCCATCTTCAAGTTATCCTTGTGTACATACATACGTAATTCAAAGCAACGTGTTCATGACTCAGTATACCTTCAGTCTCTGAGTCAAGACGCCGCCCGAAGAAAGATGATAGAAAATTTTCCTCAGAAAAGGCGGATTTTGAAGTCGACACGATATTATGCACTTTTCATAGTTCCTGATTACAAATTTCAATCACTGCACTTTAACCAATGTTGCTTCACATTACACTATCAATCAATACTATTAATCAAACGCTGAAAAACACAGAAAATAAATTTCCAATCACGAGCCCAAATGGACGCTATCGTAGTTGGCGCCAAAATCCAATCTTATTTATTATTATGCTGGAATATCATAATCATAGCATTGTTGTCTTTGCAGCCAGCGGCCTTAGAAGCATTGTGCTTGATGCTAGAATGGGAAGTAGCGAGTGGGGAACAGACTCAGTTGGAAATTATAGCAGCATTACAAGGCACAGACCTAGGTCAAAATTATTACAAAGATTTGTGCGACAGGCAACAAAGTCTACAGAGATTGGTAAGTTAACGACCAATGTTCTATGAAGTTATGTCAACAAGGCGTCACGAAAGCAATTAAGGAAAACATGATCCTAACAGTTGTTTCGTAAAACGCAATATGTCGTAACGAGAATTTGAATTCTGCGAACTATAATGGCATGTTTTCTTTGTAATGTTTGACGTCAAACGTACCTAACGCTTGATTTGATGCAAACGACACTATTTTTGTGTCTTTGAGTTATTTTTGTCGCTTTTACTTATTTTACTATCGGCAAGTTGGATACACAGTAAACATTTTAATTAATTAACTTCATCACTTTTTAGATTTCATGTTTTTTTAATGAAAAAGATTCGTAAACAAACATGCGGGTCGTATCTCGTATGTTACCAGATGGTGGGTGATCACTCACAGGGACACGACACCACAGCAGTCATTGAGCCATTATCATTCTTTAAAAATTCCACTTCTTGAAGGTCCCCAAGTCATAGTTAGGAAACACCACTGGAGGAAGTTGGTTCTAAATTATTTTCAATCTAATGTTTTGCAGCAAGCGGAGGGCGGACCCAAGCGTATGGCGCTACCAGTTCGTGCGACGGACTCCGACGTCGAGGCGATGCTGGACGAGGGCTCGCTCGGCAACCTCGAGTGTCTCTCCCTTGCCTTCACCAGCGTTACCAGCGCTTGTGCTCATCACCTCATCAAGGTATTAAAACTTATTATGAAACATACTTACTTCATATTTATTGCGTACTATGTGTACATATACTTACTTCATATTACTTCGTTTCCCTCCCTTCTCGGTGGTAATTGGTGTCAATTGCGGATTTAACTGAAGCCAGTGTTCCATCCACGCCCCTGTCGGTCATTGACTTAGTAATGTTTCAAGATGCACATACGGTCTAGACTAGACTAGACGAACCCTCTGAATCTGAATTTGTTTTTATATGCAATTTAGACTGCGCAATTCTAGTGACTGCAGTCTACTTCCAAATTAAACTTACGCAAATTAAATTCAACTGTATTAATTTAGCGCTAAAAATAAACAAAACGATTATAATGTAGGTACTATATCCATTTGTGTATTTTGGAGTTATTGCAAAAAAAAAATGTACGTAGGTAGATATGTGTATGTACATACGGCTCATGTTTAATGTACACAAACATTACACAACTATGTCATTTTCACAAGATTGTGGTTACAGTTCTCATTAGAATTTGTTTAACGTAAGTTGTGACAAGTGATGTTAATGTCCAAACGTGATGGTATTTTATTTATTACCTACATTAACAGTCATATGATAGAGCTGTTTTTAATTTTTAATTAACTACTGAATTAGAACTAGGTACTTTTATTTGTTTGTTTTTTTTTATTTTTATTTTTTTATTTAAGGGACAATTCATACAGATTGAGCTAGCCCCAAAGTTCGAAACTTGTGTTATGGGATACTAACTCAACGATATTATATTTTATAACAAATACATATATAGATAAACATCCAAGACCCGAGGCCAATCAGAAAAAGTTCGTTTTTCATCATGACCCGACCGGGGATCGAACCCGGGACCTCCTGGGTGGCGGTCTGGAGTGGTAACCATTACGCCACGGAGGTCGTCTTGATTGGCATAGATCTTTGTAATTAGTTTATTTCTATCGGGTGCAATGTTTTGTATTTTATTGATGATTCAACGCTGCGAGCCAGGCCAACTAAGGTGTCCCAACTTAGTTTTTATGATGAAAAGTGCACTTCGCTATGACATCGCTTCATAAAACAAATTTTTTTTCTTTTTCACAATTTAATTTCTAAAATATTTACTAGATACCTAGGTAATGATATTTTAAATACATAATGATATTTTTTTAGAACAAGCGTTTGCTTAATGAACGAAAATAGAAAATTAGGTAGGTAGGTACCTAATTAAATTGTGGTCTACCAGTAAGTGTATAATATGACGTACTTACTTATGAAATTTCAGCTACCTTCCCTCCGATACCTCAATCTGTGGGCGACGAAATTTGGAGATAGCGGAGTACAACTGATCGCAGAGCACCTACCGAGGCTTCAGGTCCTGAATTTATGCGAGACACCAGTCTCCGACAAAGGAATCGAAGCCTTATCAGGTACAGTCAATTTAATACTAACATTTTAATTTGATTGTATTAAGAGTTATTCGTTAAGTCGCGCGTAGGAAACGCTTGCACATAACGAGTTGACGAGAAAAAAATAGGTAAAATCAGAAGGTGCCGTGTCGCGCGCGCTAGCGAGTTTCATAAACGCGACTTGACGAATAATTCGGCTAAACGAGAGTACGGTGACAAGGCAAGTCTTTATGAATTTATTCCCGACAGAAATACATATATTACCTACTTTTTTATACTGCTACCCAGTTCCTTATCAAACCAACGCTGTTATAGACAGTTAACTGCGCTATCAGTTGATAAAGTATTATGAACTATGTACTCACAAATGCTCATTTTACTTACTTCCGTTCCGATGCAAGACCTTTGACCTGCCAAGTTATGTATGACTATATTTTTATCACTGATATTATTTGGATGATTAGTAATTGATAAAAATTGCACAGAAATATATTATTTATCACGATTGTTTTTCTGCGTCATTCATTGCCGGGTAAATTAAAAGTATACTTGCAGAAATGACGATAAATATTCCATTAATCACGATAATTTCCATGAAAGGTGATAACATAACTTCCAAATAAATATAATACTATTATACTTAGATGTAATGATTATATTTTATAACTACGTACCGGAAATAGATTTTCCTGGTAACTGTGTAATATTTCTTCTTCTTATACAGGGCTCCCAAATCTGCGTCGCTTGAATTTAAACAGCACAAAGTTATCAGCAGAAGCATTCGAGATTCTCCGTGAGAGGCTACCACAGCTCCAAGAATATGATATTCGCTACACCGAAGCGTGGTAATAACTTTAGCTCGAACATCAACCAGGTTCCACTTCAAAACAAACTCACGCACGTTCTCAGAAAAAGAATCCTTTATATTAAGAAGTTATTTAGTTAATACCGTTCAAAAGGATATTTAATGTCATATCGATTAATATTGTTGTTAGTAAATAATCTACTTTTGTCAAATTTGTACAGTTCGGTAATTCAGGAACTGTCACGATATAGATCAGTCTCTATTAGGTATTTGAACAAGCGGCCAGGGTTTGCATCAAGTCGCCTGTGAGGCAAAAATGTATGACATTTGGATGTGTACTTGTAAGGCAAGCGCTTATTATTCGGTGACATACAATTCTGAAAATTGCATCGGACGCCCACCTTGGCCTCTTGTATCAAGCTCCTTATTATTGTGTGTGTAGTGCAGTCATTTACGTGCATTGATATAATATGACTTGTTTTCCGCAGTCAACATGGTATCACACCATGTATGTATGTATAGGAATTATCCTGAATAATCACCATAGCTCTACGCATTTTCTTAAAAGATACCACTTCTAAATGTGTTATTAATGTTGTATGTTATAAGTGCTGGCATTTGATTATAAGAAATGCACATTAATCTACTTAATTGTTTCCAGATCTGTGGTTAATATATTATCTATGTTATATTGTTGAAAGCATAATGTGGTTGGGACGATTAAAAAAAGGTCTAATGGATATTCCTAAAATAGAATAAATTATTCATCGATGTTGGAATAACCCCTAACTATGGCCGCAATTTATGGATGTATGGCGTCAACAGTTTGTTATTCACGCCACACAAGTGCTGTTAGATTAAAATTATACATTTAGTAAAAACATTTTCAAACAATTTTCGACTTATTGATATCAAAGAGGCCTATGGAGTATGAATGTGCACAAGGAACGTTAGTTTCGAAACCGTACCACCATCGTATGTGATTTAACGATTTAGAATTGCACGAAAATGTATTATTAACCTAATTTATTTATTGTAATCTTAATTGTACAGTTAAGTATAATAATTGTTAATTTAAACAATCTACGCTTAACCGTTAGTATTGTTATCATTAAGGTTAAATTATAAGTTCAAAATTTTTGGGCTGTGAGAAAAGAACCAACTCGAGTGTATGAAACATTGTGGAAAGTTAGTATGCTCTCAGAAAGGTTGCACCGAATTAAAACAAAATATTTATTATATTTAAATAGCACAATTTTAATGTTAACTGTAAAATAAAATATGCCATTACAGTTCTGTGCAAATCATATCAAGTGTTTACTACGAACTCAAAAGGTTTATTCACACATTATTTTAGTCAAATGGCAATGGCATCTGATCTCTTTTACTTTTGTCCGCTGACAAGAGTTTATTTCATTAATTATTTTTTTTTCATGAGTCCATAATATATTTGGTTCTAACTGTAAATTTCACGGGCTAATTATGCAAATTCGACAATATTTTCATTGGACCAACGCAATTGTTAGACCTTCATGGCATTCATTTTAAATATGATATTGAATAAAGCGTTAAATTTGAGGATTTTTTTACTGTATCTTCAATACATTCTGAAAATAAATCAGGGTCTTTAGATTTACGACCAACCGACGCTTCTGGTATATTCCAGCATCCTTGGGGAGCAGGCATCTGGGATTTTTTAAATATAACACGGAGGGCCGTGTCACAGTAGAGGGGGCAACTCCTCTGGTGAGACGGAGGGCAACTAGGACATTTTCATAATAAAAATTGAATGTATTGAAGATGCAGTAAAAATCCTTGAATTTAACGGGCTACTGGGAAACATCGGCTTTTTCTACATGTCGTATTTGTTCTTAATCCATGGACACGATACATTTACTTTGCCCCATTACAAGAGATATGCGGAGACATCACTCCGTCCTGTCAACATGAGTTTTCATACTCATATTTTGTGTAAACTTGAATGTTATGCAGCTAAGTCTTATGCCGATTCGTGTGAATATACCTTTGTTATATTAGGTATATTAAGCAAGATTTCTTCTTTTCTGGTCTTTTACATAATATTCCTAGTCCAATAATTATTACACACTGTAGTTATTCATGTATGTAATCTATAGTTTATTAAGTGTCGTGTTAATTACTGTGAAATTGTAAATCGACGTGAATTGTAACTTTAATGTTGGACAATATAACAAAATAATCCTTGTGTGTTGTTGTTATACAGCTATCAAAAACTTCAATAGTTTCGTTTTATTTAGATCTTGTTTTGAGAGAGTGGTTCTCTAGAGGAGAGGCCTAGGTTCAGCAGTTCTATATAGGCTGAAATAATATATAAAAAAAAGTTCTAAATGTAATAAAAAGAAAATATTTATTCAAAGAGTACGCCTTCTCAGGCAATTTCTCTTGTCATTTTTTACATAATATTATATAATTCGTCATAAATTTATAATATGCTATGCGTTATTTTTTAAGAACGACCAGCGCTTGCGCATCCTTGGTTCAGCCGACGCATTGAGAATACTGTAGTCATGTGCAGTTCTACATGGAACTTTTTGCTGTTATGTTCTACGAAAAGAACCAGATAACACCGATACTGGTGCTTTACTTGCACTCCACTACTCCATTGTACACAACTCGAAATTTTTGATAGTTGAATATATGTATCCACAATAAACGTTGCATGAAGGTAGGTTATGAGAACTGAGTATTGTAATTAAATTAATTAGTGTCATAAAGAGGTATAAGACTTATCCACTATGTGATGTGTGCAAGTTTTTAATAAAATTCCATTCAAAAGTTTTTTTAATATTATTTTTGCCTTTCACACTTAAAATGCACCGACTTCTTATCGGGTGCATAAAATCATTATACCTACATCATACTTATGATAATAACAAAACTTTGTGGAAGCAATAATTTTAATTTTGACTTTAAATCAAGTTTCGAACTTACTTTAGCTCTATCTATGTGACTTGTCCCTATATATTTATATTTATTCTATGAAATACGAATCATCTGAAAATTATTATGGCAAAAAATATGCATTTTCACACAACGAATAAATTAATAAAAACAATCATAGGCAGCCGTGAAAATATACGAAATATGATGATAAAAATCTTATCCTAATTTAGTATCCTGTAAACAACCGAAACGGTCACAAACATGCGATTTAGGGTTTCAAAATTTTTTTTAATGACAAAATCAGAACTAAAGCGCAAAAGACACAGAGGACGACACGGAAGTGCGTAGACGGCGCGGACGGGAGAGCGCGGCTCGATTCACTTTATTTATATGACTCGGAACGCGCGTGCTGGTAGACTGACGCTGAAATAAATTGCCGCACCCGATCCGCGATCAAGTGCAACTCCTCTGTGTGTATTGTGCTTAAAATATTAAAATACAAATAAAGTTACTAAGGAATATATTTGAGTAATTTGCAATACTATGTGTATGATACAATATATCTTAAAATTTACACGTTTCATCACTTCTCAATTTATGATTTTATCCCCTTAATGTTATCATTAGACGTTATATCTATGTACAAATCTAAACGGAATCAATAAAAATAATTCATTAATGATATATCAACACAAATACTTAATTGTTTTCGTATAATATAATTTCATGTAAATCTAAAAGCATTAACACAGTCAATTTAATTGCAAGATGTTAACATTTTTTAATCATCATGGCTGCCAAATATGATAACAATAATGATAGTAGGACATGGTTTTTGCAACCAAGTATAAGTTTATTACTTGCTTCAGAAGACTAATCTTAAATCGATTGACTTTATTGTAGACATATAAGGGCGTAAGTAGCCCACATATTGCTTGGACAAATCTAAGTTCGGCAATTTATATTTCGTATGCTCCGTTCTTTTATCATGCAATATTTATTTAAATATTAGACTAAACAACTTGTAAAATCAATAAAATAATTTGTGTAATCCGTAATAACTCATCGCTATAAAACCACATATCATATACAATGTATGTGATTATGTTACATGAATTGCACTAAACAAAAAGAATATACTGCTAAAAATATTCATATGAATACCTAAAGTAAAAATTACAAAATTATAGTTTCCGTTTTAGAAACACATCAGCCTGCTCACACTTTATTGAAAACTATTCGGTACTTCGTCTAAGTCCACACCTCGCCTCGCTCACGAGTCCAATAAGATACATATTAAGATAGAGAGTTTCCACCATACTATTTCGGTAATATTCGTGTACGTCTATGGGATGCGCAACGCATATCAGTCCTAAGATCGCGTTTACACTTTTACGTAGGTTCTCGCGGAAGTCGTGCACGAGTTTAATACAAACGGCTGCGAGTGCCAGAAGTATACGGAACTGAACTGACATTCTGGGAGAACTGTCGTGAGATATTGCAAATTACGATTAGACTAATACATAATATATTATTAATCTCTTGCGCGATAACCCGCAGGCACTGCCTAGTAAGCTATCGTGGTTCGTGAGCGTACTTGCATGCAATTTGTTGCAGGTGTAAACGCGAAAGTAGGTCGACGAGCTTGCAAGTATAGGTCGAGTGAGTAGCACGAATTTGAATCTTAACCGCGTTGACAAG
The DNA here is from genome assembly GCA_905163395.2 of Endotricha flammealis. Classification (NCBI taxonomy): domain Eukaryota; kingdom Metazoa; phylum Arthropoda; class Insecta; order Lepidoptera; family Pyralidae; genus Endotricha; species Endotricha flammealis. Next base: position 8,625,645 of record LR990853.1, read on the forward strand.
TAAATCGTGTCGAAGTGTAAACGAACAGGCTTAGTACCGAAAAGGTGCGGTTTACACGTGACACAGCCTTAGGCACATCTGTCGGGTACAGACTACTACTGTAACGTAACATGTAATGTAACAGAATTCCCATAATGTGGACGCGTTTCGTTCACGAACTGTGCACACTACGCGCACGAACCGAGCATTCAACTCGTGCTCGCCGCGATCGATGGAAGAAAACACAGCGCTGTGTCCATACATATTAAATGCTCATTACATGTTACTTTACAGCAGTGTACCCGGCAATATGATATGTTATGGGTGAAAACAAAGATTTTTTTCCGAGTCCTCGTATAACATAGCCAGGAACGTTTTATAAAGTGTTTGTATGGCTAAGAAGGCGTTCTCTCACTAGGAACTGTTACGTCAGATAAAGGTGACGTTGGAATGCAAGGTGCCTTTCTATACGGCTGGCTCTGTTTCTATAACCTTTACCTACTCTACATTAAAGAAACACTTATTATACAAAAATTTAAATTAATCATAAGTTTTAGCCCAAACATTAACTGAAAATTAGTATATAGAAAACATGAAACATCTTAAATATTGTTATGAATTCAAATAACTAACAAATTAAAAATATTGAAACCCTTAAATTTTAAATACGATACATTAAAAATATTCACATCAATCGATGCGTAATATAACAGACGCGTTTTCCGTTTCTATGTTTTAAATCTCGCATATAGATAATTTACGTAATTATTCTCTATATCTATCTTCCTGTTTTGATAGGCGTCTGTTACGTCACTTGCTATATGAATACTACATTTGTCTGAATTATAAATAAATCTATCCACACACAATAATATAGAAAAAACATCTAAAATGAATCAAAAGTACTGAAATTTCACAGTATCTCAACTAAATAAATGAAATATATTTATTGAGCTGAGCGAGCCGAAGGCGAGCGAAGCTCTCCATACCAGACTCTCCTCATTTGGTTGTTCGTCTTCTCCTCCCAAACTACTCCACCAATTAGAACCAAACTTGGCACATCTTAAGAGACAGTTTGTGGCAAGGTTTTAAAAAAATAAAAATGAAAATAAAATGTGCCAAAATGTGCCAAAATGTGCCAAAACCAATAAAGCTGATTTTTGGCGCCAAAACTTTCAACATTCGCTCAGCTCAACTTTGCATCGCGTTACGCCATGCACCCCTAGTTACAAACATTTTTCATGGTGTGTTTATTTTTTACAATAATAAATCTACAATGATATTACAATACAAACAGTATAAAAAGAACATTATACCACATTTTAGCTATTTTTCATATCCGCCCACTGCGCTAGTCGTGCCACTTTCACTGACATTTAAATAAACTTAACATACATAAAACGCGTTGTGCCGTCAAAAACGATACATTAATTAATTTGATATCATCACATTTTACTTTTAGACTAAAACTGGAATTGAAATCTACACTTATGGGAATAGACTATAAATTCAATCGTTTTTTTTTCAAATATTATTTTTTCAGATTTTTTTTATAGTAAAATTATTCTGAAGTACACACAGTAATCAAACTTAATACTGATGAAACCAGGACAAATTTTATCGTGCTGGTTGATAACATAATGATTTCTAAAGAAGATAATTTTCTATGTTCGATTCACAATAATCTTGATTTTTAAAACCATTATCTTGTAAATAGGGTATTTATATAACGAGTTAATTTATCTGTATTTATACCATCTTGTCAAACTGTAGCTTACTTCCGGCAGCAATCAAGAAATCGAATATAATAATGTTTTTATCTGGTGACATATAGGGATTTTCCTATTCAACCAGCGACAATACGTGTTACCGCTATTTGGTGAACGCCGCAAACACTGCCCACATGATCTCGCAGGCATCAGGCCTCATCGCTTCTGCTTCGAAGTCGAGATCAAGAAGTGCACGGACGCGTCTGGTGGCCAGCTCGTAGTCCTCATCAGACAATGGCGCGAACGCATTCTCTAAGACATCAGCGGAGTGAGCGAGCATCAATAGGGCAAGCGATCTTTTATCTGCATGGGCTACGTCAGTAATCGATCGTCGTAAAGCTGCTTCTTGTACCTGAAAGAAATATGATAAATGCTCTCAAAAAAGATTATCCCATTAGCACACTGTCCTTGAAAATTTTGAAAAAGTTAAAAGAACTTGTAGATATGTATAAATGTTTAAAAAAACAAGAAAATACTTTTTAATAATTTTATTTAGGCATAAAACTGCCAGTTTTAAATTGCAAAATAAGCAGCTAATATAATAATTGGAAAAATACTTGTTCAATTAACCCAATATTTACATTTTACAAATGCCATTGTGATATGTAATATGTACACTTGTTGTGAATAAACTAGTACATAAAAGAATGCTGTTATTATATTTTGACTTTGAAAGGATATAGCTATTAAAACAAATAGTTATAACAGTTAATTAATAACATAACATAATTTTTGCTATCATTATATGTCATTAAATTTATCAATGATAATGTAATGTAGTTAACACACCCAAATGCGTCCAACGCCCCATTTTATAACGCTTCAAATTAATATATAAATATCTTTTTAATTTAGTAGTAGTGGTATTACTTTTTTTCTGGCACTGGCAACATTTTGAAACAAAAAGGCGCCAACTTGTTATGTCAAATGTATTTTTTTTCCACACCAAATGTAAAGTTACGGCTGCAGCACAATGTCGGGAAACAAAAAGTGGTATTTATAGTTTTTTTTTTTATAATTATGCCAAATAAGTCCTCTGTGTGTCTGAATATATTGCAATACTTTTGTTGAGGTATAAGTGTGACGCCCCATTTTTGGAGCGCTGAGCGCGGATGGGGACAATCTTTTCTTTGTATATTTTTCAAACTATTATGTACGCAATCTTTTTTGTAATTATATTATTGTCATTTAGCTACTGTTTTAAGTCAGGAAAATGCATTTCTGCATGTCCCGCCGCTGGGGAAGCGACGGGGGTCTGTCGAGCTCCCCCTTTATATGACACTTGGGTATACCGACTCAAAACCTGACTGACTGCCACCTCATCCGCCTATATTGGCGGGGCTGCGGGAACTACGTTACATCCACTACCCCGCCGGCGGTTGTCCGAAGACCCACTTGTGGGCTACGGCATGGTTGGCGGCGCGCACAAGGCTAGGCGCGCCGCAACACTCGGGGACTTCCGTTCCAACGAGCAGCAGTTTCCCCAAACCGACGCCCGGAAGCCCCCGTTAGGGTCCCCCCCGGCAGTCGCCGGGCATAGGCCAAACGACTGCCACCCGGTCTTTTTCGGCGGAGCGGAGAGGTGGCTAGATACACTTCCCTCACCCGCTCCGCTGCCTCCTGTAGCAATTGGTGAAACTAGGCTTTAACTGTAAAATTATCTGCAAGCCCATTATTAAATATTAATTTTATAGTGGTCATGGCCATCTTTGACGCCAGCAATGGGCCTGATAATTTCACCTTCGTCACACAAAATAGACATACCTTTTTCACTAAACGGCATTTCACCACATTGTCCGTAAGAGGATGTGTTGTCATATCAAATAAAAGGAAATTTTGTTTCTCAGTCGTAAGAACACCCTTCTCAACAAGATTTTTTGCCAGTCTCTCTCGAACATTTTTAAGTTGATACTTTAGCTTCATAGGATTCCATGTTTCGCCTGAAAGTTAATTAATGACACATCAATTTACTATACTTCCTTCATGAAAATATAACATTTCCATTCCATTTTTTTTGAACAGTTTCACTTTCTTTAGTTAATAAAATAGCAAATTTCTTGAGAGTTTTGCAAGTGTTTATAATAACTTGCATGGTTTCTATGCAAAGAAAGGATCACCAAAAGTAATTGGTAGCTAGTAATATACTTTTGGTAATATAGTTTATGCCTGCCCTTCATATCAGTAAAGATATGAATCATTTTCTTCCTAGAATTTAGCAGCATTTGCTGAAGATGATTTCACATGCAGCAACTATCATCAAATATCCTCAACCCAGAAGGTAAAACCAAGTCTTTCTAGAAATTAAGTCACACATCTATTAAACAATTTCTTGCACATGCAAGTTTTCTCCCAATGTAGGTGATAAGAATATAAGATCGTAATCTCTAAATAATATCTTGATATTATTTAATAAGTGCATTTTTGTCAACTTTTCCTAAACTTTACAATAATTGTTGATGCTAATACAATAGCCATCCACATCAGCTATTAATCACAATAGAACAAATTAAAAAATCATTAATGTTAAGTAGAAATTAATTTAAGATAACAAACCACTTAGATATTCTATCCAACTCTGAACAGTCTCTGGAGGATCAGTATCTTTCATGTGTTTCAAGGCCTCATCTAAAAGAACATCACCCGTTGGTGTATCTGAAATAGATGGGTTAAGGTAATGAGGTCACCTGGGGAATGGTTTGCCAAGACCTAAAGATATAAAGATCAAGACAGTTTTTAAATTATCAGATCAATTCTTTTTTTTAACAAAACATGATGATCAAAACTGATTTAAAACAATATAATAAAATTTATATTAACATTCATAAGTAAATATTACACGTTCAAAATAACCAACTTTGTACTTTCTCTCAAGGGGGGGATTGAGTAACATAATGTTATAATGTGTATAAAATTATTCACAATTTAACAGTCAGATGAGTATCTATTAGATAATAGAATATCTGATAAATACAGTTTTACTTTTATGGGCAATATAAGCCAATGGTAATGAAATGGTTGAAAACAAAACATGACATACCTGACTTCATAATAACTTTTCTAGAGAGTAATCCTTTCCTTCGCATACCAGCCCTCTCTAATTCTACGCGTCCACGCAACCCAAGTTCAATTAAAATACATCCTCTTAAGCCACTCGATATGCAGTCATTCCAAAAAGACGTGTAACCCTGAAAAGTCCATCAACAAGACATGTACCACGGTAATGGACGATTCAACTTGTTTATATAGGAATGTCAGTCTTACCTCTTTGTCCTTTAAACCTAAGAGTAACACCTCTTCCATGAGGGTCAATCTAGTCTCTTTGGAGTCTCCGTCATCATAACTTTTATCGTTTTTCTTATCATCATCATGGTTTTCCTTTATTGTTCCATCAGAATTGCTGTCCTTTATAATATTTCTTCGTTGCACCAACCCTTCGGTTCGATTCATTTTTACATTTAATTAAACAGTAACATAAAAGTAAATCGTTTAGTAATGGAGAATTTTTCAGGATTTTTGGAAATGATAAAACAAATCGGTAATTAATTAAAACGTTGACGTTTAGTAATGACGTGAATTTGCTTCTGTGCTGTTGTGTGAAAACATGGCCGACAATGACCGACCACAGACTAATCATGACAGAATGTCAGTGCGTTTCGTTCTGTCTGTAGTGCGCTAACAAAACGCAATGACAAATGCATGCCTTTATTTTACCAGAGGATGGTTGGTTTTGTGCCAGTATTAATAGCCTTTAGACTGCAGTTTTGTCCCGGTTGAAAACGAGTGTGGATGTGGATGGGCTTTTCGTTCTTACTTTTTATTACCTACCTTTGTTGGTTTTTGGCGCCAACTACGATAGCGCGAGCGCGATAGCGCTCCACTTGGCCTCGTGATTTTTTTTTTTTTCTTGACGATGTTGTGCAAGCTAGTGATGCGCTAACGGGATACGCTTCACCAGCAACATTGGTTTTACGTGGGCGAGGTGTCAACCCGCCGCACAACCCACGAAATGCTGGAGAACCACACCCGTCGTTGGTCAGCGAGTCCATCTGACTTGAGCCGGTTAGTGTAGCTAGGCTGTACTACCGGCCATTCCCCTATCCGCCACCTTGGGGACGCTCCCCTACGCTGTGAGGGCCAGCGCGGGGGGCCTTGTGATTTCTGTGTTTTCAGCGTTTGATTCATAATGTTGATAGTGTAATATGCAAACATTGGTTAAATAAAGTGCTTAGTGATATAGGTTTGTGATCAGGAACTATTATTTTCTGAAAAAAATTTTGCTATCATTTTATTTCGGAGCGTCTTGACTCAGAGACTGTATACTGAGTAGAGATAGCATGAAATATGTTGCTTTGAATTTACGTACACAAGTATAACTTGAAGATGGCACAATATAATCTTCGTCTGAAGTCCCAAACGAAAGAAAAAAAATCTTTGTACTTCGCATTTCACATCGAGTTCAACTAACGGTCAACTTACTCAACTTTGCGAGAGTACTAGAAAGAGACCTGGCATTTGTATACATTTTCTAAAATTTTATTACTTAAGTAGGTACTATATTTTATCTTTGTAAAATGTATAAAAAAATATTGCTGGCCTTTTTAAATTTCGATTAGTTGCTGGTATCGTATAATTGAGGTCGCCTCCGAGACTTCGCTATTGTTGTGGTGTTTTCAGTTTTGACACCATCATAACTTCATGGTTACCCATCAAATAAAATTAAGCAACGACAGTCAGTCTTTTATTGGGTTTAAAAGAACTCCTCTCACCTTTGTCCACTATCTATCTAAGAGAGGTAGGGCCATGGTAGGGCACAGCGGATAATCCGCTCAAATCAGAGCAGCCCGTCTGGGGAAGGAAGAAGATATAGTAGCTAAATAGCATTGGTGTCGGCCATGTTGTGTTCCTGCTATGAGTAAGGTCTCCAGAGCTTGGGGGGGTTGGGTACCTGGCAACGCGTGAGTGATACCCCTGGTATTGCAAGCGTCTGTAGGCTACGGTAATGCTTACCATTACCATCAGGCGGGCCGTAAGCTAGTTTGCCAACTTTGTGGTATAAAAAAAAATATTCCCTCTTCTTTCTTTCTTTCCTTTTGTAGTAAACTACATCTACCTACCTACAACTATGAATAGTTTACATATAGCACTATGTATCACTCGGACAAAATGCGATTCCCAACTCAGGGGCATTCGCATTACTCACCCTCCGCTAATCAGGTAGGTAGGTAGGAGTCAAAATACACTCACGTAGGAAATCAATTGGAATTTTGTCATACTTACTTTAAATTATTTTCCAAATTTAGAATCATACCCCCCAATTCAATTCATAGAAATTGGTATCATACGAAACATCATGATTAAATATTTTCGATAATGATCATACCTACTTAGATTATATTGCTCAAATCTTCGAACTGAATGCTGATTGAATGAATCATTACGTCACTAATTTATTTACATAGGTGAGTAATTATTAAGTAAATAATAATAAATAAATAAATATATAGGGACAATTCATACAGATTGAGCTAGCCCCAAAGTAAGTTCGAAACTTGTGTTATGGGATACTAACTCAACGATAATCTATTTTATAACAAATACAGTTAATAAATATAGTTAAACATCCAAGACCAGACGAGGCCAATCAGAAAAAATTCGTTTTTCATCATGACCCGACCGGGGATCGAACCCGGGACCTCCTGAGTCGCGGTCTGGCGTGGTAAGTAGGTACATAGTACTAGTAGAAAATACAAGTACCTACCTACTTAACCCCTAAAATGCTTCTGGTAGATACTCGTCATCGTCCACACACTACACAAGCGCAGAGTTGCAGTCCAGTCGTTGTGTACTTTGGTGAGCCTTGCACCGTAGTTGGTGGCACCGATTTTCTTTCTCTGTCGCCGAAAGGAAGCTCTCAAAGAGTTAATCTGTTTAATTACAAATTCCTTGTTGGCTTGTGGAAACATTTCCTTGAATTTAGCTGTACAAGGCATCCGTACGCCGGCCGCTTGTTTAGTACAAGTTGTAGGTAGAGTTGAACAAACAAACACTCAAACAAACAAACGAACAACTCAGCGCGTGATGGCAAATGACTGAACTGACAAAGTTCACCGACAAATCCGTGGACCACAGATGTACGGATTTGTCCGGCGCGGCTGGGGTGCGGCGCGGCGCTCGCGTCTTCTGTCTTCTGAACTTCTGAACCGCGAACCTATTCATTCACACGCAGATTTGTCTGCGGACTTGTCGCCAGCGACAAGTCCAGCGGATGGGCGCGCCTGTGAATGGTAGCCTATAGAAAACAACAAAGGACAATACACGACTTCTTTACTCTTTGGAGAGCCTAATGAAAAGTTGTCAATTAAATGTCTAACCAAAACTTCTACAGAACAATCCACGCTAAGTTTAATCACAATAATAATTTTATTTGTGTGTTACTTGCGTGTTTCAAGTATTCTTTACACTGTTTGTAATCTATCAAAATAATGAATGTTATACACGGTAACTACTATTTTCGCGCGTCCATGTCACATTTGCGATTTTTCAAACTTCTGAGCAATCTTCTGTTATAATTTTATTGATGATGGGAAGAATTGTTATTGAGTTGCCTAATGTGCGATTTTTGCCACTCAACACTGTGCTGTAAGTAAGCTGCGCCTATCGACTTTTGTTTTTATTATTCTTAAGTTTTTTAAAGCACAAATAAATTTAAAATAATAATAAAGAGACTACATGAGGTTCAGCCTTTTAAAATCTGACAATTTTCCTCTGAAGAGCCGCGTGCATGTGATTTTGCCTTGCAGAACCAAAAATAGTATTATTTATTTAATTTAATCACTTTATATTTTATGAACTTAACAATACTTAATATTTACACTTTCCTTTGCGGGTTCGATCCCCGCACGCGGAAATATTGATGTCATGAACATTTATTTTTGACCCTGAGTCTAGGAGTTTTCTACGTAAGTATTTATGATAATATTTTAGTTTTCCGACACCCTAAAGACAATCTGGTTTAAGCTTAGCATAATTTGGGACTAAGTGGCACTGTGAATTGTGTACAGCAGAATGGGAGTAAGCCCGTTCGTACACAAGGCGACGCAAGTCTCCGATACTCGGCGATTTTAGTATCCAAGCGACTACCGCCATACAAGTCCATTGAGGTTCGTACATACACTCGCGTCGTTGGATGCTAAAATCGCCGAGTATCGGAGACTTGCGTCGCCTTGTGTACGAACGGGTTTACTCCCATTCTGCTCCTTGTCATCGAACATATAAGAATACTTACATATATCTTATACTTACATATACTTATATATGTATTTGTTATAAAATATAATATCGTTGAGTTAGTATCCCATAACACAAGTTTCGAACTTACTTTGGGGCTAGCTCAATCTGTATGAATTGTCCCTATATTTATTTATTATTATTATTATTTATTATAGTACTACTTACTCTTACTTAGCTTCTAATGCTTCTATATTCCCAAAGGAAGTGTTCGCCAATTATGCACATATTAATATGATGATATCGTTTTGGGATCATGATCACGTATAAGAATGAATGATTGTCCTGCCTGCCTGAACGGAATGTCAAGTTTTAAGAATACGAGTAAAATTTCAATCGGAATTGAAATAATGCCGGGCTAATTTTGATAATATTTTCTTCTGAAGTAATCTGAATGATATGAACTTTTATGGACGTTTCCTGTGGGCTATGGACACATTTTAAAATATAATTGCTGTAGAGATAAGATAAACTGTTAACTGTAGATACTATTTTAGGAACCATACCAAACATAAACGAGGTAATCATACTGATATCCATAGCTAGTGTTATTATCAGTTCAGGCTGAGAAAACAAGTGAGCACGGCCAGTCGTCGCGCACTCGGTGATCTGCAGGGTTTGTAAAACACGTGCAGCGCGGCAGTGCGTCTCTACACTCTGAAAACTTGCCCTCTATTATGGACCAGGAACGACCACAAAACACGGTATGCCATATTTCCTATAGTACAAACTTCTACAAACTGCAGCCCAATGAAAATAAACTTTTTAGCGACTTTACATTGTGCGAAGTGAACTTTACACTTAGTACCGTGCGAATTATAGATCCGCCTTTATAAATGTTTGCATTCAAAAATATGCCGTGTATAATTAATTAATAAGGTTTGTGGTAATATTAACGCTAGTGCGGCAGAGCACATTACCACGCGTAGGCAAATCGCCAGTTGGCTGCCGAAGTCGCGTTGCCTCGGTCGCAGAAAGCTGTTTTCCGTATCGCGCGACGACCTACATGGGTCACCTATCGTTATTTATTTTATCTGTGATATATTATATACCTAGGTATAACATAAATTGACACGAGAAATGATAAATACGACTGTTTCTCGAAGTGTTGTGAGATAATATAGATAGATTAAAATATATAGAGTAAAAATATTAAATGTTAAAATCTTTAATGATTTACAATTGTTAATAAGTACATATTTGTATTTGATTGAAGTGATATTAGAATTGAATAAAATGAATTATTTACTAAATACTATATAAATTGAATTTAGTGCATCCAAGTCATCTAGTGGATTTACCTGTTTGGAGAGGTTTGTTTTGATTTTGCATGATTTTATTATGGGTTGACCTAAATCGTGAAGAAATGTTCGTGAGTGGAAATAAACTCATTTAGCTGCACACAAGTCTTGGTTAATAAAGTGTTCCTTCTGGTTTGGTTATGTATGAGTATTTTAAACTTTGTAAACTTGACTTATTTTGGGCTCACACGCGCTCCGTGTGGCATGGCGCGCGCCGGCCGACGTCCGCAGTGCCCCAGTAGCCCGTTATCACCCGTTACTTGACCGTTTTGCCGAAATTAACATTGCCCTAAGAAATTTACATATCGTGCCGTTTACAAATGCAGTTTCAATTAATATAATTATCGCAATTCAAAACGACCTTAGTCTACAATTTTTCCAATTTGATAAAGTACTTTTATAGTATAAATAGAAGCTGTGCAATATTGTGTGACCAATATTTCATAGATTTATTATAAAACACTATGTACCTACCTAATTATCTACCAATTAGAATCCTACTTACAAAAGAAGTCTTGTAACTTTGATTGCCTATGAGGAAAATATGCGAAAATTTTATCAAAATATATAAGCACGTAAAGTTAGTATAGTAGTTGCTTTACAGAGGGAGAAAGTAACCAATTACGAAACGAGATTGTTTTATTTTTATTTTACATACCGATTACATTTGAGAACCGTAGATAGGTGGGTTAAAATCTCTCTCTTAACTTAAAAATATTTTTTTTTTATATTTTGTAAATTGATCTAAATTAAATCACGGTCCTACCACATCAATTTGTCGTTTGACATAACAAACAAATGGACTTTTGAAATTACCATCAACTAGGTATTTTAATAGGTAAGGTATTAAATTACTATGTGCAATTTTATTAAATGCAATCTCAATAATACTTACATCGACATTGCTTGACTTTGAATTTGAACTTTGATCTATAATGTAGGTACTTATTTGATTTGTATAATTTACACAAGTATGCCAAATCACAAGTAAATATCTCCTCACATCTTATAAAGAAACGTGCAAAATATGTTTCAGTCATATTTCGCATTTTCGCAAATCAACTGCGGTGTAGTTTGTGTCAATGTTTTCAGACTTCCTGAGGGTCAATAACTTGTCTTAACGACTGTCATCTATCGACAAAATTTAAAACCCATCCGTAATATCGTTTCGCTGTTGTTTAACTTGCACTTTCATTCAGTTATGACATGCTCGACGACGACGCGACGGCTCTACAACTATTTAAAACTTGTTTTCTTTATAAAATAATCTCCAATTTGATCTGTGTTGTATCATTTATTTTATGATTGGCAGCATTTATTCAATTAACATCTGCAATCAATAACGCCATACTTATCTTATCACACGTGGTCCAATCAATCATGATGGCAAGTAAAAATTTAAGAAGCATTTCCAGCTTGCCGGCCATCCATTGCAATTCCGAAAAAAGTAAAAACATAGGCTTGGCTACTATTTCCCAAGGGTAGTCGTTTCTATTTCCACACGAGATACACTTGCGTGTAAAACATGAATGTGTGTTGACATGGATGTTTTATTTATTTACAAAAAGAGTCTATGTTTGAGCGAATTTTAGTAGCTAAGTACGTAAGCGTTGCTTAGTTTGGCACATAGATGGCGTGTGTAATTCACCCAAAAGTATGCCGTAGAGTTCTTTTACGAGAACTCAGTACCTACTTCACTTTATTTCGAAATTCTGAAGTCACATCTTGCACCCGATTACTCCGAATTTTTCTTTTGTATGAGACACAACTCACACAACAGAGAACATGTAAAACTCGCCCTTGGCTATCTATTCAAAACTTCCCACATCAGCATTTAATTTGCTATACTACCGTTATTGAAAAACTAGACATGAATTTGTAGTAATGTAAAACAAAGTCCATTTTCGCATCTGTTATTCTTTCTGTCTGTTTATCTACAATTCTCTTAAACCATGCAACCAATTTTGATTCGGTTTTTACAGAGAGGCATTTTTTATGTAATGTTTATATTTTTATAAGTAGGTTATTGTACGAAAATATTCAAAGTGAGAATGGATGTATACAATAATTGTTACTAGAGATAACGCGTGCATTCGCTGCTTCACCAAGTGAAATCATTATACTTACATATAGGAAAGCATCGAATTTCAAAATTATCTCTTTAAAATTATCATTATTTATGAGTCATTGTGGGTGGTATTATAATAATTACAGAACAGAACCATAAATTGTGCATTTAAAGCAACGTCATAAATAAAATAATCGCCATTTTGCTTTTTATATTAGACAAAAATAAAGATTTAAGTAATATGTAAATATTTTTTTAGATACCATTTCAAAATAGTAGAGTTATTTATTATTGACAAGGGCATATTGTGGTTGTAAAAATTTTACCCACTAATCCTTTTTATGAAATGACAATTTAAACATAGATAGTTAATCTGATAAAACGACGGTATTAATAAAATATCAAATACTCACAAAAGACTTTAAGACTTCAGGGGATAGTGTTTATCATCATAATCCACTGTGTGTATTACATTTACGTAAGAATATAAAAATCCGTTAAATACTAAAGTACTTATGTAATCTAGCCGGACATTCATTTTACTGCTTTTTAATCATAAATATTTTGACTAGGTATAATTATGCAAAATAACAATCCATTAATCTATTTGCTGCTAGTAAGTATACATGGCATAATTATTCTAACTATTGTATTATTTTAATCAGTATTTTCATTTAATTAAATATGACGTAGAGTCATAGTAGAATAATAGGACATTTCAAGCTTCATTGTTAATTGCAGCATGAAATTAAGCACGAACGCAATTAAAATAACGACTGGTTAATTAAACTTTTTTTTTTACTTAAACAATTCAGTTTACTACATAATACAATTACAAATTAATCTTATTGGAACTGAGCTTGACCATTACATAATATCCCAAACTTTGAATAATTCCTTAACTAATTAATTTTATTTTCTACATAATTATGAGTTATACGTAATATGTATAATATATCCTATAACTGGTACCCATAATACAAGCAGTATACCTAGCTTACTTGTTTAATTTGTGTACATTTAATAATTTGTTAAATGTTTTACAATTAGTTATATTTGGTTTAACTAAACTATAAAAATTATAATATCTATACAAATAAAAGAAAGTCGTGTTAGTTACACTAATTATAACTCAAGAGCGGCTGAAGCGATTTCGCTGAAAATTGGTGGAGAGTAAGCATAAAACCAGGAGAAGGACATAGGGTGGTAGTGTATGGCGGAACAAATTTCGCCGGGTCAGTATTTATAATTAACTAGCTTTTCCCCGCGGCTTCGCTCGCGTTAATTTTATGACATAGATCTCGTTTGACAACAAAACAACCCAAAGCGCGACTTGTGGCGCCATCTGTTGGCCGATACAGCAAAATTATTTTCCCATTGGAACGACATACTTTCACGGGATAAAAAGTAGCCTATGTTAGGCTCTGTACCCCTAACAATATGTATGCAAATTTTCATAATGATCGGCTGCTTTTACAAGCCGTGAAGGAATAACAAACAAACAAACTCACTTTCTCATTTATAATATTAGGTATAGTTAGGATAATAGTCACTATACAAAGGAGTTATTTACGAAGGAACACAACACAATAAATTGCTAATTACGACAAGTTCCATTCGCTGTTTAGCAATAAAAGTCACGCTACCTTGCATCTTCAACAATTGGTATAAGGAGAGTAATTAAAATAATTGCAGGCTCTACGCGAACATAGGGCTGTATTTACACATTATAGGCACTATTTACAACGTGTTTAATTATTTTGTCATTGCATGTAAATGTACCACGCGTTTGACGACCTCTGTGCGGCTCCGTGGCGTAATGGTTACCATGCCGACCCAGGAGGTCACGGGTTCGAATCCCGATCGGGTCATGTTGAAAAACTAACTTTTTCTGATTGGTCTGGGTTTTGAATATGTATTTAGATATGTATTTGTTATAAAATATAGATCCGTTGAGTTAGTATCCCATAACACAAGTCTCGAACTTACTTTGGGGCTAGCTCAATCTGTGTGATTTGTCAAAAAAAATACATTATTACAAAACCTGTTAATAATGCAACATTTTAGGTCCTTATTGCATTAGTAGTACTCTGGTACTGATGTTGATAGGCGGTGATAACCACTTTTGACATTAGTCGCCTGCTTGCTTGTTTGCCTGTGGTGTGATAACTCATATAAATAAGGGTCATACATAATATAACCCTTCATCAGTCGTAACAGAGCCGCTATCAATGCGTTGCCTGCTACAAGTAGCGATAAAGAAAAAAAAGCTAACCCATTTCATAAATTTGCTCGCCACTCCAAAAAATCCCTTATACCAGATTTAACTCTTCTACGGAAATCAACTTTTTTATGCAAGCATTAACTTTTTTTACTTTGGTTTAGGATATCGACGAATGTAGAGTCGTGCGAGGACGATAACAAATGCGTCACGTTCTCTTACGACTTTACATTCGTCAATATCGTAACCAAAGAAAAAAAAGAAATATTGCGTTTTGCGCAAATGCAGTTTCTGAAGCGCATTTTAGTTCCTCAAGTTATCCATTTTCTTCTGTAGTATGGCATTGATAGCCATAGTATAATGCGTTACTTTAAAATTTATTTTGAACAAATCATTGATAAAGCCTCAGATAGTACTAAAAATTAAAAGTCAGATATGTTTTGGTTAGTTAGAGATAGACGATAGGTATTTATTATAGCGATATTGGTCTATTCTAAAATCGTAAATTGCTAATATTATCGATAGAACTAAATTTATCGTCAATATTATTGTTGTTGCTGATGTTTTCATTAAAAACAATGACAAATCCTCGGATGCTGATGTTGATTTTACAGCAAACATTTGGAACTTTCTGCTGTTGGCCAAGAATCTACGCCAATTTATAAAACGTAAACTAAAATTGCCGAAACATTCTCTAATCGGTACATGAGTGTAGTGACCGCAGTAATAAATAATGCATAATCTAGAAATATTTATTATAATTTACAATCGTGCATAATCTACTTTAATTATAAAATGATAACCCTAAATAATAAATACTTTGTATAATTTTTATTTTTTTAAATCTTTTCCAACAACGCACGCGTTGGTTGTATGTTGGGGATGTCAATGTGCCAAGTTCGTATTTATTTTGTTCCCTGTAACTCGTGCACGTATCAACATCCGCGTTCACTGATATTTTCTACTCACAATAGATATTCAGTATTGTTATCAAAAAATAAGATAAACTAAGTCCGCCTTGTAAACCGATAAAATTCAAAAACGTAAAACATCGAGTTTCGTAATAAAAGTTTATTTAGAAAAGAATTGTAAAGGTACAGCTGTTTTAATTTTATATAGTTTTATTGTGAGTGATCTTAATTAATTTTCCTAAATGAATATAAGTTGCTTCATGAAAAAAAAACTTTTCATTAGTTTATTTTATACCTGGAAATGATAATTTGAAAGGATCAAAGTTTTTAAACTAGGTATTTGATAAAATTAAATGTGTTAGACTGCCAATATAACGATAATTTTATAATTATGTAATACGAGGAAAGGATTTGATTATTAATTTATTAATCATTTTTGTTTCAGGAAAATACAACAGTAATCGTCGAGAACGGAGAAGAAATAGTTAAAGTACATAAAATGAATAATAACAATATACCAAACGGTGTGATGAACCGGGACTCCTACTTGAATGGTAAGTCTTTAAGTAATACTCTTACAGTGAGTTGCAGGAACACATTTCAAAGTTAACGACACATTTAATCTAACTCTGTTCTAAAATATTAGGAAGACAAAAGAGACACCTAGTTTATGTGTCAAACTTTACAATGTTTTTGTGCAATTCGCTGTTTATTTGTTTAGTTTTGTATAAGACGAGGTTTGGAGACATGCTTTGGATTCTGCTCTCCAAGGATCTACAGAAGTCCTAATTACCCCAACTATATTTAATTTTATGTTTTTGTTTATGATTTTACGACATTTTGGTCGATAGATAGGTAACCTGAAACTTATTAGAAACATATGGAACCTACTGTCAAACATTTCGAAAGTTTTTATCAATGTTTAGTTGTTGGTTCGACATGAGTGATTACTGAGATTAAGATTATTTCGTAGGTCGGTACAGTGGGATTAAGATTATTTTGTCTGTGAGGGCCAAAATATACAGACTATCCTGGTAGAATGGAATATTGACATCACTATCATTATAAGTATCCATATTGCACAATTATTAATTACTTATTATTATATTCATGACTAGATGACGCCCGCGGGTTTACCCGCTAAATCCCGTTATTCCCGTTCCCGGATGATAGACGTGGACCGAAGCCAATCAAACTTAGTTTTTTTCGTTTAATTCCTGGTGTAGAGGGCGCTTTTTAAGATTGTGTCTAAATAATACATTTTCGATTCTATGGAACTGTTAACACTGCATCACATTAACTATTTTACCTACTTATACAAAAAATTAAAGAATGTAACAAATAGACATAGCGACCTTTTTTTTTTCTCTTATGAATACATATCGTCATCGAATTTTCCACTTTTATGTCAAATAAATTAAACCGAATAGAAATATCAATAAACTAGGGCTGCCAACTGTTTTTCGTAGAAACATAGTAAGTAATCCGAGTTAAAAAAGATAAAATTGTAACTTGTAAAAATAGTATCAAGTATTATCAAGTGCGCACCTCGCTTACTTGCACTCCTCGACTTCGTATGATCTTTGAGCATCAAATCAAACAAAATACGATTATCTTCCAAGCAAGTCAGCTTTTATGAGCTATATTCTTCTTCTCACTAGCCATGACCCGTTTTCTAATACATTAGGTTTACAGAAGTCCAATTAAAATTAAGGAATTGGCGATGATACAAATTTTATTGGTACGTTTGGTACTCATTATGCGTTGATATGGTTCTTAACCTAGTTTAATGAACCCGCTGTCGTAATGTTATCTTGCTACTTTTCATTTAATAATTAGGTACTAAGTTGTCACGCAATATACAGGTATTAAACTAAACATAATTATTTCAGGGCCAGAACAGGTGATACCGTCCAACAACTTCGTTACAAGTTTACCAGATGGATGCGTTAAAATTCGGATGGAGCCAAGAGGTTTGGCTGGCGAACCACCTATATCTGTACCTGGACTACTCAATAGAACAGTAGCTAGATATCCCGATGGTATAGCGTTAGCTGCCAAGAAACCTGATGGAAAATGGCATAAAATTACATACAAGTAAGTAGAGTATGCCCGATTTCACCAACAATTCATAAAATGCAAGTCTCCTAACAGCTTTTTCTACGTCCAAATCATTTTCTTGGTACGTGTATAACATACTTACATATAAAATAATCGATAAAAATATGTACGGTTTTTAAAAAATTGATAATTTTTTATGTTATTCACGTATGTACCAAAAACAAGGATTTGGAAAAACGCTTTAGTTGACTTATCTGTCTGAAACATTACTACTTTTGCTGAATTCCTAGACAATTTACCTGGCTTATAAGCTAACTAGGTATTATAGAATCTATGAGGAAACTAGTAAACTGTGAAACCGGTTAATAATGATTATATTGGATACTTTGTCGATTTACATGGCGATGCGATTGCAAATACTAAAGTTAATAGGTAAACTTGCATGAATTAACATATTATTTGATATTGTTACAAAATGTAACGGAAATGAAATAGTACGTAGACTAAATAGTAAGTAGGTAGAGCCAAGTAAACATAAGAAAATAAATTTCTTCCGCTTACCACTGTCTCATAAATCACTTAACGATTTTTAATAGTACCTATCTCATTTTGATGCGGTTTCTTACGAAAATTTTAAATAAAATCCTCTCAAGTCAAAGTCAAACTATTATAATATTATTATAGGCTTTTCCAAGCTCTTTCGAATCGTCACTTGTACTAGGATGTATTCTCTGATCTAGATTTATTAATACGGCTGTAAATTTTAAAACCCTTGCCCTGAAACGTGTTATGTTTACGGCATGTCAACAAAATCACGCCATGTATGGGCAAAACTAAGTAGGCTTGGCTGTTTCGCTTCGTGTGAATGTGGAATTTAGGTCGGGACTTACGTGACCGACCTCCGTCCAGTGACACTGTGTACTTAATACTATCCGTCCGGGTAAACGTACTTGACGTTTGACTCTTAATTAACATTTTAATAAACTAAGTCAATGTTATATTAGGCAAAAATGTTTATTTAAATTATATTTATTGTTATCTCTTCTAATTTAGCGATGTGTGCGCTCAATTGATTAATAATTAATTTGTTAAATTTGCTTTTCTTAATTTATTTCTACTTTAATTACAAAAGTACTTAAAGACGGACACATACAAATTCATTTATAACAAATAGTTTTGCACGAAGTAACTATTATGTAATCTGGGGTTGTGCTTTGCTAGGGTAGATGTCGTTTTTCTTTACTATAAACTTTTCGCGATAAAGTATAGAACAATATCCAATCTTTTGAATTATAATATTAGAAATGGCGTATGCAGATGAGGGACTTTTGTCCTTCAAATATATTTACATCGATTGTTCTTATTGCCTCTACTTTTAGTCACTCGTGTGCGCTTTTCGATGTAGTAATTAACGTTTTATTTTGACGGTGGATAAAAGTCCCTCGCATACGCACGTTTTTAGGATGAAAACATCCATGTCCTTTTTGTCACTGTATTCTTAGGCCGCATTTACATTTGCAAGTACTCGCGGTAGTTTTGCATGATTTTATTGCAAGCAACTGAGACTAGAAGAAATATACAGAACTGAACCCATAATCTACTACAATTTAACTAACATGTTAAAATCGCTTGCGCCAAATCAGATTTGACGTATATTGTTCTCATGAACAAGTTAACTTATTATAAAGTATTTGTGTAACATAAGTAACTGCCTATCAATTGTTTTATTTTTAAAATATGTAATGTGTACACGGTTCGATTTCATGTCTAATAAATAAATCCAATTTAACATATAGAAAGAGCATGCGCAAAAAATTTTATACGGTAAGATTTTTATGGTATCAATAACTTTCGTACTTAATTAGGATAGAACTATAAAAAGAAAATAAAAAATATGTTCATAGGTATAGTTATAAATAATATCTAAGTATGTATTATTTAAATATATCGAGAGTAAACAAATGCTAAATTAAATTAGCTCATTTAACGACGACTATATATAGGTTAGGTACCTACCTATACTTACAATAAAATATCGTATGCGCTGCAGAATACGGTTATGTATGATTACTTACGTAATAATTTTATCATACTTGATTATTGTTTCATTTTAAACAAAATTATAATCTCGAAAACATTGATAAATGCTCATAAGAATAATATTTACACTGAAAATGGGTGCAAACAAGAGACAAACAAATGGTGGTAAGTCGTCTGCTTCTTCATGTGTGTGATGTCTCGTAAAGAATTATTCGATTTGGTGCCAACGGCCCAATTCCGCAACCGCACCACCCGCCGCGGGCTGGGTGCTCATCCCCACTACGTTGACCCTCTCTCTCTTGGTGACCTCGCGAAGGTTCGAAAGAACGTTTCTCGCTCGCTCTATACGGATGTGGAATGAGCTCCCAGCCTCTGTGTTTCCTTCGGACTATGACATGGGACTGTTTAAGAGGTACATTAGAGGTCTCGTCAGAGGTTGCCAACGCATTGGTACCCCTGGTATTGCTGATGTCCATAGGCGGCGGTGACCACTTTCCATCAGGTGGCCCGCTTGCCTGTTTGTCTGCCGTATAACATTAAAAAAAATGTGATACGTTTCGGTCCGCGCGAGAAATTCAATTTTTTGGGGGTTTTTTACAAATTGCATCTCAATCATTTCCCGCGCGGACCGAAACGTACCACCTTAAACTGATTTTGAAAGTGGTTCCCTTTTTCCTACACACTTTTAGAACTTTTTTTACATAGGTACTTGTAATTCAATTTTACATTTTCAGACAATATCAAGAACGAGTCCGAACTGTTGCAAAGGCATTCCTGAAATTGGGATTGGAGCGATACCATTCTGTGGGCATCCTTGGTTTCAATTCAGAACAATGGTTCGTTGCGGACTTGGCTGCTATTCATGCAGGGTAAGTGTGGAATTATTATTCTCCGTCCCCAAATAGAGAACTTTCATAATTTTGTAATAAGTAATTAAAAATAATATTAACTGTACTATTAATACTGATAGACTGTTAATTTTATTTTTATATACATAACTCATTTTACTACAAAAATTATGTTAAACTTTCTCGATTTGTTTTTTTTATTATGTTAGCTTCTTAGAAATTAAATAGATCTTAATTTGATTAGATATAAGTCTAAATTAAAAATCTTCTCTTCCTATGCTTAATAGAAAAAAGAACGCAATTACATTTCTAAATTACAATAGGTACTTACTCATATATATTTTTACCTTTCCAACATAATATTAAGTATTTATGAACTAGGTACGTAATAAAACCAAAAATAATCTGATTGATCAAATCAGAATGATAAAAGATAATACGTCAAATTATAAATGGATGGATGTTGTAAATCTCGAAATGGTACTGTTTGGTCGGTGATTTAATAATCTCTAAAAACGTAACAACAAAACGCAGATAAATTCTCTGAGTCAAAACGTAATGTAGCTATTTGCAGCCGACCTAACTTCACAATAAAGCAGTAAACCCTCGGGTCATAATTTATTCTTGATGGAGTCTTTGCCAATGCAGGTTAGAAATAGAATGTCATTTATATTTCGCTGCCTTTATTAATAAACCAGCTGATATCTGCAGCTTCACCCGCGTGGCAAATAGAAAAAACATTTTTTTTTACTTAATTTTTTCCCATGGGAATAAGAAGTTTTCCGGGATAAAAGTGGCCTTTGTCACTCTCTAGATCTTAACCTACCTACCCTAAAAAATTACAATTCGTTCGTTACTTTCGACGTGAAAGAAGGACAGAGTATGGATGATCAGCCAAGGTTTAACTTATACCTGTTCTGTCACTGTCATCCTTGAAGAGACATGAAGTATGAATTCCAAAAGTGACTTTGTTCTTCTTAAAAAAAAGAAGATAAATTGGACATTTAAAAAAAAACTTTCTGTCAGTTTTACTCACATATATGTATATCAAATCTCTGTGGTTTTACCCATGTTTTACCTCGCTGGTGTGGCAAGAATGCCAGTTTTAGATACGTAAAAAATTTTTTAATTTAGGGAAAAAAAAACTAGTTTAAGTTTGTTAACGCTAAAGTATGTTAGTCTTGCCACCATCCTACCTACCTCATAGATTTTAAATTATCTTTATTTCCAGTGGTTTCGCCGCGGGTATATACACAACAAATTCGGCAGAAGCCTGTTTTCACTGCCTCTTGTCGTCTCGCGCCAACATCTGCGTCGTTCAAGATAAGAAGCAATTGGATAAAATTCTGTCTGTGCGCAGCCGCCTGCCTCATCTTAAGGCCATCGTGCAGTGGGAAGCACCAATAGACCCTAACACGCCAGGTCTTTACAGTGTAAGTATTCAATATATTTTAATAGTATAAAATGAAGTCGCTTCCCTTGTCTGTCTGTCTCTATGTATGCGTAGATCTTTATAACTACGCAATGGATTTTGATTTTTTCTAATAGATACGAGTGATTCAAGATGAAGATTTATATATGTATAATACATACAAGTATTTTCCGAAATTCCCACGGGAAAGCGGGATACATGCAAACGAAGTTGCGCGGCTTTCGCTAGTAAGGAATATTTAAAAATTTGATGTATTTTACAGTATCGTAAAAAGCATACAGGGAAAGGATAATTAAATATAATGTTAGTTATCATATCAACAGGGCAGAGGAGCAGTTAACCATAAATTTTATAAATTATATTTTTGCACATATACGTCAAACGAGGACATAACACCACAACTTAGTTACTACATTTATAGGTAATAAAACTGATACATAAAAGTTCTCGTTTAAAAAATTAATTAACTATACATGTAAGGTACTTACTACAAAGTTACAACGCAAAAGATACAAAAGTTATGATGAAACAGTTTTACTAATACTCCAACAACATATTCAAGTTAATGACACCATAAGTTCTGTCACCATAATCTGTGCCTCTGAATTCTAATCGTCTGAAGCTATTTCATTTTTTTCCTTCATATATTGAGCAGCGAGACAAAGCGGTATCTATGCCTGATTTATAAAATATTTCTGTCATACATAACGGCCAATTATGCAAAATGTAAATTTACATCCATATAAAAACAAAATTATTGTTGACATTTCAGTACAGTGTTATCAAACATGTACGCAAACATTACTTAGCACTCGCGGATAACGGTGGATAACGTGAGAGACCTCTATTGAGCCCCGATAACATTCATTTAATAACAGTTGTAGGTTCCTAATTTATTTGTCATAAATATCTCATTCAAATATACAACTGAAGAGTGAAACACATAAAGGTTTGTAGCGTAGAGCGCGGTTTCTGGGAGGCCTATGTTCAGCCGTGGATAACTTGTGGCTGCGATGATGATTGTTTACTAAATTGTTTTTGTATTAAAATTATGGAATATTAGAAACAAAATATAATAAAATTATATGATCTTATAAGCCACTCTTCTATAGCCGAGATATGCTAGATTACAATGCTATCGTTGATTTGATAATACCAATAATCGTGGAAGAACCAAGTATTTACCGCATAAAAATGTCTCACGACTTAGAGGACGATAATTTTTTGTAGCAATGCATCATAATTATAATCACTCTATGAAGCACGAGGCAAGTGAAAATATTGAAACTGCCAGAAAGACAATATTTATAATTTTATTATCAAAATTCTTCTATAAAATATGTAAATTGTGACTTTTGCAATAAAAAAAATTTGAGTTCGTCATGCATGAGTTCTAGTTGAATATAGAGTTTACAATCTTCAATCAATCAGTAATGACTACACCGGTGGCGATCGGGTGTCATGTGTTTTCAAAAAGCTCTGTCTCTTTCAGGCGTAATATTTTTTTATCAACTAAAAATTTATATTTAATATGTTAAGTATTCGACAGGCAATCAATCAATCATTCTCTGTACATTTATTTACATGTTACATTCTTCAGGTAACATTGACATAACATTACTTTGAAATCTGAATGCAGCGTAGGTTAATTTAATTTACATATTTTGAATATTATTATAATTTACGTTTATAAATAACAATAAGTATATAACATAAATGGATAGATATTGTCTTCCTTAAGTACCTATTACATTTTCTTCACAATATGCCAGATAAAAAAAAATCTAGGCTTTTTTAAACTACAAGGAACCCTTATAGTTTCGCCATGTCCGTCTGTCTGTCTGTCTGCGGTCTAGCGCCTATACGCTTAATGCTAGAAAGCTGTGCCAACCCTCCGAACCCACCACAAGTGGAGCTCTGGAGGCCTTACTCACCGTAGGAACACAACATGGCCGAGACCAATGCTATTTCGCTACGATCTTCTGTAAGGTCCCCCTTTCTTCCCCAGACGGGCTGCTCCGATTTGAGCGTATGATCCGTTGTGCCCTAATACCCTCTCTTAAAGGTACTTAAACAAAAAAAACCATGTGGATGATCCAAGCATTAGCATCTTTTAAACCTAGCTTACGATTTGAGACCTAGCTGTAAAGTACCCGAGATGTACAACTCAGCTGGTAAGCGGTGCGTCAGAACTTTTAAAACGAAATTCGGTCTAGCGAACCACATGAGACCTAATGCCAGAAACACGTCATTTATTGTTCATGGATCGCCGTCGTCAATAGCCGGATCCATACCAGACGACGCGATCCAAATGCGCGCGGCAGGATCTCGATCCTATGGAGCGTCTATTGGGTCAAGATTCTGCCGCGCGCATTTTGATCGCGTTGAATCGTCTGGTGTGAATCCGGGTAATAGCGATGAGGAGGGCTATACCTATTGAAATGACAATTTTATTACTAACTCGATAGACCGCAACATCCGTTGGATAATAATTAATAATAGAACATAATATAATTATTACAACAATAAATCCATTCAGGAATTTCCAATTCAATAGATATATCATTTTGTAAATAGGATCAATATATTATTCTTAATAGGGGATATCCCACTATGTTATAATAAAAAAACCGTAGATAACAATTATGTAATCGATGCGCGAATTACTTAATAACTTGTATATTCTAACTTGTTTCTTTTTGCATGACGTATGGGTATCTGACCTGATAGACCGTCCTACTTTCACATGTAATCTCGTATGGTGTGACATCACAATATTACGTTTTTAAGGTGTCCGTTATAGTATCATTATGAAGAGAAAAACATTGTAAGAAAATAGTTTGTTATCCATACTAATAATTTTTATAAATGCAAAAGTATGTTTGTCCTTCTTACACTTCGAATCAAAAGTAACGAACGGATTGACATGATTTTTATTTGGGGAAAGGTTATCCCGGAAAAACATCTTATTTCCACGGGGAAAAATACATACCTATGTAGGTTACGTATAGGTATACTTAAAAGCACAAAATTCACACTGTCTTCTGATAATATTAAATTTTATATTTGTAAAATAGTTTTAAAATATTTATAATTTTTAATCAAAAACATTTTTCAATATTTATGCATGGTTCAGGAATAATATGCATGCATTTACGACAAACGCTTTGAAACACCAAGAGGTGAAGGTTTTTGTCACAAAGGTATCAAATTCCACATAACTTAAAATAACAGTATAAGTATAATTTTAGATATATACTATTAAATTTAAATGTATAGTACCTATATTAATAAGTAGAACATTGATATCTTAGCTTAGTGGATAACGTATCACACCATATTGACCTACTGGTACTTGGTTCAAATTCTGATGTGCGTATGATAAGTACCTATGAACTGGTATGTACTGTCAACAACTGCCCTTATTCTCGTGACAAAAATCGTTCAAATCTCATGTCAATCTCAACTGCTGTCTCACTCATACAAAATAGGAATTAAGCGAGATAGATAAGGTTGACACAAGAATAGAGACGCAGAAATATATTAACAGTTTAGTACCATTTCAAACCAAGTTGGTGCTGTTTGCACTACTTCTGTTGTTGACCATACATACTACTAATGAACATCTAATATAGTACAGTCCCCAAGAATATTAAATTCTATAAAGCTCTGGTTTCCCATCCAGGTTGCGGAGGATAATTTAGCATAAAAAATTATAAATGGTGCACCGGATTTGTCAGAATAGGCTAGGATTAGGCTTATAATAATATGAAGATATTTATGTTCTCAAGTCGATGCAGTAAAATCTAAAATTGAATGCACAGTAATACATTTCACAGACTACACGTTATATAATTACGTAAAACACAAATTTAAATCTGTTTCGATACGATACTAGAACTAACAATTACACAAGGTTATCTTATTGGTGAATCAAGTTGGTCGTCTCATTCAATAATCATGTTTATCTCTATTTCCAGTGGGAGCAGGTATTGGAGATTGGTGCCAGAGAGCCGGACGCACATTTAGAGAAAGTGCTAAAACACATCGCTGTCAACGAATGCTGCACACTGGTGTACACTGTACGTATATAAAACATCAGATACTGGCTTCGCTTACGTAACAGTATATTCATATGATTATTTTGTTTTATTTTTAATCCCTGGATTTATTGTGGAAACATTAATATGAATTGAATGACAAAAAAGACCGTAACTGGGGTCGATTTTTCGCCATTTCTTTTCCCAGTGGTCATTTTGCTTTGTTTCCGAAATGGTGGCAGTTTATAGAGCGTCTTAATTATTTATTATTTAATACCGAATAATAAAATGAACATCAATAATATGTACATAATGATGTTATTGCATATTTTCACTCCATTTCATACCGCTGTCTACGAATACTGCATACACTTGTGTACACTGTATTTAAAACTATCCGATACTCTCGGCTTTGCTTATGTAACAGTATTGTTCCCGTTCATATGATAATTTCGGTTATAGTAGCTTGTTGTATTACATAAACTGGAAGTGAAAGTCCCGTCAAAGTAGACACGAGCCACAGTCGTCGGGCCGTTTTAAAGATTGTCCGAAATAACATAAACATTACTTTCTTTTGCCAGTGGTCATTTTGCTTTTGTTTCAGATATGGTACTAGTTTAAAGAGTAGATTAAATATAGAAATCATTTAAGTATTACTCAATGTAGTACTCTTTGACAAGAGAACGTGTTTATAAAAACCGTAAAACCTATTCTCTGAATAAAAGTTTTAATTTTAATTTTTTTTTTTAAATAAGTAGGTAAGTAAGCGATGCATTATTATTTAACACGAGTAAATCGTTATTTTGACAAATTGACACTTTCGTTTTTATTTGTTTAAGTAAGAGCTTTTAACGCATTTACTTTCGTACTTTGTAAACCGGCAAAATGCAAATTGCATTTTACACTGAATAAGTATTATAGTTTTACTGCATTTAAAAAACTTAAAAAAATTATAGCGCTGTAAATAATGCACAAAATCACTACAAGTAATGAATCGTGCGATTAAAATTATTTATTAAACTTAAGTGTTAAGTACTTTCTGTTGTCTTGTGCGATTCAAACCTGTGGCCATTGAAATAAAATATTCAATTGCTATCCACTCGGGCACCGGGTCTGTTATGAGCGAAACCTCTGTGATAATGATAACCCTACACAAGCTCCAACCGAGTTGTGACTCGTCTTTTAGAAAGCAAAAAAGCCAATGAGCGAGACGAGACATTCACATTTCGTCAGTACGGACAGGAAGAAAAATGGATTAACACTTTGGTACTAGTAAATATTTTTATCACTTTAGTCTGTCAGTTTACATTGTTCACTCAAGTGTATAGGTTAATTGATATTATTAAAATACATATAACATATTTATTGAGTAAAGTGTTAATCTATGTTGTTGACGACTGTACCATTGATTCCATTTCCAAAATACCGCACCCAAAGCACAGGATATTCAGAAAAATATCAAAAAATATAAGTTTTAGTACTTCAACACATTAAAATATGGCATTTCTTTTATAAATCAGCAAATAAACACGACAAAAAGGTATTCTTACATGAGAGAAAGTTGATTTTTTAATGGCTTTAAACTTACGTTCACAGACAATGTTTGTTATGTATAAGAATATTACTTTAGCGTAGGAACTTTCACTGCTTTTCATCCACAAACCAATACTTAATCATACAAAATATCTCTCTTCCTACTTTTTTTCGCAAACTACAATAATGGTGCTAATTTTTATTTTATTTGTCAGTCAGGCACAGTGGGTGCTCCGAAGGCGGTGATGCTGTCTCATGACAATCTCACGTGGGATTCGTTTTCTATCGGCGAGCGAGTCGGCGATTTGCAGCCTTTGAGCGAGAGATTGGTCTCCTTCCTTCCGCTGAGTCACGTTGCTGCTCAGGTAAAAATAACTTGTAGTTAATAGTAAACATAGCTAATTGAAGTGATTAGTAGACATGAAGCTGTTAAGATACCATCGATTGGTTTCCAGAACATCGTTGCACCATAAAGTCGATGGCGACAAATCCCACTAATTATTAAACGCATAGTTTATTTTGATGGATGTGTGGATGTTAATTATACTTTTTCATGCATTTACATTTGTTGTGATAAAAAAATAGATTATAACGACGTAAAAAGTAAATGAAACAAAACAACAAATTATATATTTCTTATAGGGACGCTAGTTTAAAGGATTTTAATTTTATGTCCCATTTATCCTAAATAATAGATAAATTGACGAAGAATTAAACTAAAACTCTCAAATTATCTGGGACTTATGAGAAACCTATTACGAATCAGGCTTTGAAACATACTGTAGATATCATTGGCGATATGGATAATGGGCACTATTACTGTATTTTAAAGTTAATTTCATATTATATTTTATACGATACGTATTAGGTATCTAATTTCATGAAAATAGTCCGGATGTAGGTTATATTTTTACGTTACAATGCATACTGTTATTGTAATACTAAATTGAATCTGTTCATTATGTTTTCACCGTAAACCCCTTAATTTTTTGTACTAGTGAAAAAATATCCTAGAGAAGGGACGTATTTTGACATGTAAAATGTACAATAGAAAATATGTACGGGTCGGTTTCACTACTCCCGGAAAGCTTGTTTGTCAAATTAACTGGTAAGTAGGTACTGTTTTTGGCAGTTTTATTCGGAATGAATAATGATGATAACTGTTACTTTAATACTATTTAACGAATAAGTGCAAATGAGGGCCGGTTTCACCACTCCCAAATTGACTTGATTGGTTGACCTTTCTTAATTGGCATTGGATTATTCGGAACTTACTAAATAAATATGTGTTCCACTTTTACCTATAATATACTTAACGTAATTTCTGTTACGCTGTATAAATGTTATATTTAGAGAATGGCATTCGAGAAACCATAAAAGGCAATCGGAATATACGCTTGGTCACCACACCATACCATACACTAAGTTTAATTGGGTTGTAGATTCGTCGCAAAGTAAATTCGTCACATAACACCTAGGTATGTATATTTGTGACCTATTAACTTATGTGCGGAATGTAAAATAATGACGAATTTACTTTGCGACGTATGTCCAACAACTCGTTTAATTTTATATATGACAGCCCGGTGGCGTCGTTGGTAGTGTAGTGAACACTACACATACCGAAGATAGGGACCGTTGGTATAAGAGGCGCGAGTTTGATACTGTACCTACTCGCTGTATGTACTAATATGTGTTAATAAATAGGTACTGGGGGGAAACATGTATAATTCAATAACATTAGAAGAAAATACATATAAGTATCTAGATTATTATCTATTGACTATTACTTAATATATATTTTTAAATGACAAAAAAGGCCGTAACTGGTTTTCTTTCGCCATTTCTTTTTACCAGTGGTCATTTTGCTTTTGTTTCCGAAATGGTAGTAGTTTATAGAGTAGATTAATTTATACAAATCATTTATTACTGTATACTCTGACAAGAGAACGTGTTTGTGAAAACCTATTCTCTGAATAAAAGTTTTGAATTTTGAACTTTACTATGTTTCAATGCCAGACAAAATGACATTGAGGGGTTTTAAAAATAAATAGCTTATTGATTAGACCGTAATGAAACCTAATTCAACTCGCACTCAAGGGTTTTAAATGTAATGAACCAAATAAATAGTACACATAGATGAAGAATCCGGTAACTCAAAGGACACCTACGTACGTGTCGAATTGGTGGTCCTGCAAGTTTCTTGTACCCGTTTCTGAGTTACGTTCGGGCCTCAATTTCGATTCGAACTAACGTTTTAGTACCGCAGACTTTGTGGTAGAGCGTTTTTGAAATTGGCTAGATCGACCGGGGAATTTTTAGCCGATTCTGAGTTACATACATGCATGCACACATGCATTCATTAAACTTTCACGTTTATTTATTTTAGAGAGAGAGAGAAAATATACCTTTTTTGCAATATACAAGTTTAAATATTACAATATACGGAAAACTTATAGAATAGTATATCGGTAACAAGGCGGCCTTATTGCTAAAAGCAATCTTTTTACGGCTACCTTAGAATAACGAACTTCTGAATGGAGTGTATTTTAATTAGATGCGCTAGGCTTATTCACCTTTTTCCAAGACAACAAACTAAATAGCTACTTGCATAAATTAATATTAATATCTCAATTATAATAATATAAATATTTGACACAATGCTGTTTAAGTATATTTACATAATGGTAGAAAATTAAATCTGAAAAATAATATACAAAATAAACACCTTGTCTATTCATAAATCAACTTGACAGTTAGGTAGGTAGGTAATTTAAAATGATGGTTTATTTTTCTAATTGAAAATGTATCTCGTATTAGCCTGTGATGCCAGGCTTATACGTGTAGGTAAGTCACAATGTTATTATAGGTACCAATATTATCAATAATATATTAGTATTTACACTTATATTTGTCATATTTGCAAACACAAAATATATGTAGATAGGCCCAATTTCGCTACTCTGTCAGAGAAACCGACTTAATTTTGACAGTTCTTTTTTTTTTTGTACCAAAAAGGTGGCAAACAAGCATACGGCCCGCCTCACCGTAGCCTATAGACGCTTGCAATACCGGCGTTATCACTCGCGCGTGCACGTTGGGTTGTATAGTTGGTTTGTCAGTTTTATTTGACAAAAAAAAATTACCACAACTTTATTCACCAATGATGAAACAAGTTACTTATAGTTACCCTTTCATATTGCAGGTGGTCGATATTTATACGACTCTATCGCATGGCGTAACAGTGTTCTTTGCACAACCCGATGCGCTGAAGGGCAGCCTTGTAGAGACACTGAGGGAGGTGCGACCTACGAGGTTGGTGAACCTTTGGCATTAGTCATTTGTCTATTGAAAGTGTTCAAACTTATTTACATAGTATTAAATGAAGTCGCTTCTCGCGTCTGTCTGTCCTTGTGTATGTTTAGATCTTTAAAACTACGCAATGGATTTTGATGCGGTTTTCTTCATTTGATTGAGTGATTCAAATGTAGGTTTATATGTACAATACATATAAGGATCTTCCGAAATTCCCATGGGAAAGCGGATTTCGCTAGTATTTAAATAAAACAGAATTAATACATATAGACTATGATGTATGTTATTTATTTATTATGAACAATATTAATTCATAATTCAGCGTTTTTCTAGTCTGCATAAGAACTTGACCTGAATAATCACATCGGGTCTTCAATTTATTTCCATTATATCATTCAAATAATCATGCCTGCATTAAAATTTGTTATTTATGATTTTTGTGAGTTAGCATTCATGTGAGTTAGTGAATTTAAAAAACCTTCTTTGTCTATGATCTATTTTCCGTTAGGTTGGATTTCAAATAGAATACAAGTACACTATGAAACCACATTATTAGCTTGTTTATAACTGGACACTTTTTTTTATAGATTCCTTGCAGTGCCACGTGTATGGGAGAAAATGCATGAAAAAATAATGGCGGTTGGTGCGTCAAGTGGCGGCCTTAAGAAGTCGATTGCAATGTGGGCAAAAGACAAGGGATTGCAGTACCACCTCGCAAGGATAAATGGGTATGAACTTAATTATAATTAAAATGTAAATAGCCTCTATTATGTTTGTTAACAATTTGACAAATCGAAAATATTGCCGGGGAAAACTGAAGAATGAAAGGATAGCGAGTGATACCCCCGATGTTGCAAGCGTCCATAGGCTACGGTAACTGCTTTGCTTACCACCAGGCGGGTCGTATGCTTGTTTGCTACCATAGTGGTATAAAAAAAGTCTATGGACTACTACGAAAAAAGACTTCCTACTTTTTTCCACTCACCGACACGACAGACGATAACGGCGACGACTCTACAGAAGTAAGCAAATGTGTATTCAAAATCAAATTAATTATGTTATCGTTGTCGTCTCTGGTATTATAAAAAACGCCACATATTGAGTTTTTAAACAAAAATAGCATTTAAAAATATTTCTTCTTTTCTATTTTTTTAATAAATAGTTCTCTATCAGCCGGAATGACCGGTCTTCCGATAGACTTCACGGCGCTTGAAATGTTCAAATATTGGTACGTGGGTTAACCCAGTAGAGTGAAATCGAGAATGATTTATAAGCATGATATTTCGTAACTTTAGAATGCATTAAGGGTTATTTTCACAGGTTCCTGATAAGATTCAGTTAGCTTATCTATCAAATAAATTCATACAAACACTGGCAAATTATCTGACAGATAGACTAATTTGGAGTTATAATAAACCTGTGAAATCGGCCTAAAAACAAGTTTTGCATATATAATAAGCGTGCTGTTACGTAGTTTACCTACTTGTCCTTTGAATTCCTCATACCTATGCACTTTTTAATTAAGTTACTTGTGGTTACTTCCCAAAGTAGTATACTAGACAATTTTTCATCAATAATGTGTATTGAATGAATCCATTGCATGTCAGTTTGAAATTAATTTCATAATGTTAGGCGTGACGCTTTAAACTGTTTGAAGTTTGTACCCACGCGATGTATGAACTACTATAAACCTAGTTTACCCTAATCAATTTTATCCTCTATTTCTTTCAGTTCCATTGTCATTTTTGTAATAAAATACTTGGAGTAAATTATGCAATTGGTAACTTTCAGACAATCTGTCGGTCGCTTACTCATTAACCCACATCGGTCAGCTATCGACATCAGTCGTACCCTCCGAAAGCCGGAATAGCTTGATGTTTTTAAACCGATCAAAATACTAGCTGGAATTTTTGTTGCTTAACTTCCGTGTTCATACACACATCAGATACAGCAACGCGTGGCAACCCTATCAGATTCCTCGCTCTACTGAAACTTATGTAGTACCTAGTTCTCTTCAACTTTTTCGAAGCAATCTAGGTCAAATTGTTCATGAGTTTTTAGGTCAAATTGATTAGATCAAATAAAATAGACGTTACTAATAGCAAACAATTTTGTTTGTAAGTGTTAAGAAATATCATAACCATCACTCAAGTGCGACTCGTGTAGATTTGTAGAACATTATTTTTAATTAAACGATGTATAAGACATTGTATTTTGTACCATATCTATGTGTACAAAAATAGATATTGTTATGAGAGCTAGTCCATAAAATAATCTAAGATCATTTAGGTCGTGTTTATTACTTTAGACGCATGACTTGATGATAAAAATATAAAAAATGTTTTTGCTTTAATTACGTACGATTAAAAAACGGTTCTCAAGTGATCAGTCGTCGCGATTGTACAATATCAATCATACATAATGCAAAATTTTATTGATAGATTTGAAAGACGATTTGGGAATCACGTGGGAATAGAATAGATATTGAATAAACATCGCTACGGCCTATCGCTCGATAACGGTAATAAAAGGGTCAGTAAATAAGCCCACCGGTGACGTAGAGCTCTTAATAACAAGTAACCTTTATCAGCCCTGTTCAAATTGAAAGTGCCTGAAAAGAGCTACTTTTTGGATAAATGATTTCATTTTCATTTCAATAGACAATTTTTATGTAGGAATGGTCATTGCATGATGCGTACTGGTCAGTACGATTTGATATAATTATTATCATTACTGTAACATTGTTTTTTTTTAAATTAGGCAACAAGGTAGCGGTTGTGGATACAAATTGGCGAGCTCGCTGGTGTTCAGCAAAGTACATCAAACACTAGGGTTGGACAAGTGCTCTACGTTTGTGACGTCAGCAGCACCCCTATCGCCTGACATTAAGAAATTCTTCTTATCTCTGGACATACCTATTGTTGATGCGTTTGGCATGAGTGAAGCTGCCGGAGCTCATACTCTCAGTATCTATCCAAAGTAAGTTGATTTATTTATACTTATACGTTTTACTTGCAATGCTCTTCAAATTTTCAGTCTGGTTTCCCGGCTGATTACTGGGATAAAAACTATATATCCTTGCCCTGTATCTTATACGACCTCTAAAGTTATTTTATCAAAACCGGTTTGCAAAAGAGACAAATAGTTACTTGAAGCATTATTAGTATGGAAATATATAATAATGTAATCATCACCGATAACATTAAATTTTCACCTTACATGTTACGAATTGAAAAGAATAATTTTACTGATATTGAAACGTCATTGAACTAATATGTACATAAATTAAAAAAACATAAAGTAGCATATAACGCTGTCAACATGGTGTAAAATTTACATAACATTTAAAAATACTAGAAAAATATTCGTGTTGCTTTTTGTGTATGTACAAACAACACACCGCGTCATAACAACATTAACAACGTGGTGCGAATTATGGCGTGATTTTAGAAAAAACCAATCGGGAAATTAAGCTTCATGTCTGCAATACAAGAACGTAAATTGTTTGACAAAATAACTCAATCGAGACGTCAATAACAGCGACGCACGCGCAGTGTTAACAATATCGAATGAACTGAGAACTGACCCTAACTTTGTGATCAGCGTTACGTATACATTCTGTAACAGTCCTTGCGTAATTTATACTACTGGGTACACAGATAACCCCCACTAGGTACGATATAGAGATACGAGAGAAACCGTTTTAAAATAGACAAAAATCATCCCGTTGTAAACTAGCCTTATCTTTTTCCCGTAGTTTCTTATGAATACAAAAATGTTTCAGGTTCAAATTAGACTCAGCTGGAGAATTATTAGAAGGTACAAACACCAAATTTGATGGTGCAATGAGTCCAAATGGACCTGGCGAAGTTTGCATGAGCGGCCGACATTGCCTCATGGGTTACCTTAATGACGATGCCAAAACCAAAGAAGCGGTAGACGACGAAGGTTGGCTACACTCCGGAGACATCGGAAGAGTCGACTCACATAATCTGCTTTACATCACTGGCAGGATAAAGGTATCGCGACATTGACCATCACATAATTATATTAAAACTTTAGCACACCCAAGAGATGGTATCTTTCGAAATGAGTACGGGTTGCTATCTTTATTTCCAACACCGTGCATCCACATCGTAGTTACTTTTTGTGGAGTAAGTAACGTTTCCAAATGTTAGTAGGCAACATTCGATAACAAATGGTTATTTGAAAAGTCGCAAAAGTTGAAGAATGTTACCCAATGTTATTGTGTTGCATGATGTTGCCCACACAAAAGTAACTACGGTGTTGGGACGGTTAGACAAGATTAACAGCGCGCACATATTTTTTTATTAAAGAGTTTGGCAAACAATCATGAGTGTCGCCTAATGATAAGTAATGAAATCAGCTCTTAGTTGTGCAAATTAAGGAGAAATGATTTTCGGGTATTTGCGGGCAACAGATATTTACTAAGTATTGATCAACAGGAACTTCTGATTACGGCGGGAGGCGAAAATATAGCGCCGGTGCCAATCGAGCAGGTGGTACAAGCGGAGTTGAGACACATTGGATACGCGGTCCTTATTGGAGACAAACGCAAGTTCTTGGCGTTGCTCGTCACGCTCAAGGTTTTTTTTAATTCATAATTACAGTCAACTTTTATAAATCTAAAACTGGAGAATATATTGTGGTAAAATTCCATATCGCACTGTTCTTGAGCTTGTGAAATTCTATACAATAGTGAGATTATTTAGGTCGGCCCATAGATGGCGCGGATCACTAGTTAATAAATACTATTCTTTGTTTGCTTACCACAATGCGATCCGTTAACTCCTTTATACCTCTATGATATATGATTTATGGAACCGTATGTTACAGGCCAAAGTAGATTTGGACAGCGGTGCAGCGTTAGACGACTTGGAAGGCGAGACCAGAAAATGGGTGGCCAGTCTAGGATCCAAAGCCACTACAATCAGTCAAATCTACAATTCTAAGGATCCTGCTGTAAGTAACCATATTTCCAGTAGTTATAACATTACTAGCAACTAAAGCTAAATAAGATATACGTAGGTAGTGAGTCTGGTAGTGGTAGTTGTAGAAATATTACACGTGGTAGTTTATAGAGTAGCGTATTTATGTAATATATTTAAAATAAGACTAAAGAACGTCCCTTTGAAGGCTCTGAATAAGTGGTAATTACTGTCGACTGGTCGACGGCGACTCGGTCGACAGTGCGTAATGGCTCTTAAAGGATTTAATTTTCATTTATGCAATGATCATCAACACTGCCAGAGTTATGTATATTTTTTCCCATGGGATTTTATTTGCCCCCGGGATATTTTTGTTAATATATTATGATAATGGTAGATGATAATTTTCTCGTTTTCTGATGATAATCCCTAATCGGTTTTTTTCAGGTACATAAAGCCATAGAAGAAGGTATAATGAAAGCCAACAAACAAGCTATATCAAATGCGCAAAAGATACAGAAATTCGCGATACTACCTGCGGACTTCTCATTACAGTCAGGAGAATTAGGCAAGTTCTTGTTAAGAAAACAACCTTTTTATGTTAATGATGTAAATTTAAGTAAATATATAATACGATTGTATGTACCAGAATTCACCTATTTATTGTCAACTAGTTACTGACCGCGCGCCGCGGTGTTACCCGCGTTTAATTGTATGCACAGCAGCGCCATCAGACTTTTGTCCAAATCGTACTTTTCGGGATAAAAAGTACCTTACGTGTTAATCCAAGGTATCAGCTACCTACGAACCAAATATCATAAAAATTAGCAATTTGAGCGTGAAGAAGTAACATAACTTTCGGCTTTATGATATTAGTGGGATAAAAAGATTCTGAAGCTGCTTCAAAGCAAATAATTCCGTTTAGGTAAACGTGTCCAATGTCTAATTATGACACAGCAGTATTGCAAAAAAATCTATCTCGCACGTCAATGTATTGATTTTTTATCGGCCCAAAAGTTACTTAGTCACGTTAAGCTTTCATTTCCGAAAATAATCAAGAGATTATTAGTATCATGATCAGACCATACACTCATTGATAATTGTGGATTTATGGGGTATCATTAAACTGTCAAAATAATATTATCATGATTGAATACATAATTTGTAATAATTTTAGAATGTTTGTGACCGAACAGGTGGACTGGCGTGATGTTAGCAATGGCTACTTTGTCCACAAGGTCGGAATCCCGCGTAGTTTTTATAGACAACAGCTGAACTGCGCGAAATACCTAGTCATATTCAGGCACACAGATATTAGTCTTGCACAGGTATTAAACCTGTGAACTTTGTGATAAAGTACCCTAGACACTCGATCAACGGGCCCGTCAATATAAGGTCCTAATTTGTTAATGAACACATGACTATGTAGGTTACATATGATCGTAAATAATGGTCTAGTATTCAGTAAAAAAAGGCATTAAATTTAGAAATACTCGGTAAAATGCGCCTCTCTTGTAGCAGCCATCCGTCAGTAGAAAAAAAAGGTTTAAGGGTGCGGTGCGAAGGGCGCGTCAACGCGTCTCACATATCAAAATGGTTGAATATGGATGAATTTATGTACTAAGCAATTTTTTTTAACTACTTACAATACAATTTTTTTTTTTTTTTACTGAATACTAGACCATTATTTCCTTGCTTAAACGATCATTGTAACCTTTATAGTCATGTGTTAAAAGGAAGTTAATTTATAAATTAGGACCTTATAATATATTAAGAAGACTAATTTCATTATATTTAATTTAATATTTTTTGTTTCACAGGTCCAACGTTGAAAGTGAAGAGAAATGTTGTTTATGAAAAGTACAAAGATATCATAGAAGGTTTCTATAAAGAGTGATTTGTAAAGTGATCTTATTATAAGCTTAGTACGTAGGGCATATGGGGTGTAAATTAAATTAAATTATGATTGTTACGCATTAATTGCTCAACTAGGGACTCATTGTGATTCTTAAGTAGAGGTGTAAATAGACAATATATTTTGTTACGAAAATATACAGATTTTTTTAAATATACACATGTGTTTTTTTTAACTACCGTGTTGTTTCCGTAATTGATGTCCATTAGGAGTTGCTACCCGTCAATAATTACAACTAAGATTGTTGAGTTTCATATACAGGCCCTAGATATCTCAAAATATGTTCATTTAACTTGGCTATTTAAACGTTCTATTCAAAAGTTCAAAATTACGGGAGTAATCAATGAAACATTACATAACTAATTAAAATTTTATTTCATAGACTTAATATTAATAAATTCAATTGTAACTATATTAACATTAAAATAAGCGCATTGAATATAATCTGCGCATTTATGATTTACAATATAATACTTATAAATAAACACATAATTGATTATAATTGATACGTCCGAATGTAGATCATCGTATGACATTTATAAATTAATGGAATGAAAATGTGATAATAACCGCCAAATCGAAAGATGTCTGACATTGATTAATTAATCAAGTTTATCACATAAAATACAATTATATCATTATCATTAAGTACAATTATCCGTACATTGATAAGGATACGGAATGGAAGGAAGTAGGGCATGGGTTAAATTACCCACTAGTCAAAACATTGCGTCAAACTACCCTTTTCAACGTCTCATAAACGTGATGGAATCTATTCTATACTTATAATAAAGTCTGTTAGATTGAGCTAATATAAAAAGAAAAATTATTCAATTTTAAAAGAATCGTGTATTTACGCAGCCGTAGGATCAAAAAGGACTATTCTTGAAAGTAGCGCAGCGGAAATCTTCAATGTAACCATACAACGTATTGGTCGCGTTTTGTGCGTCGACAGTACGTAGTCGACGCACGAAATGCGACCAATTCCATACAACATGCGGCGATTTTTTATTAAAGATATTGTACACGCATGTCTATTTTTTTGACATAAATTGTTGTCACTGCAGAAAATAATATTATGATATTGACGTTGAAAAGATTAATCTTAGTCATTAATTCTAAAAGTTCAACAAATTATAGCTGGGAGCTACCAAGTCTTTTATCGTATGTGGACATAAACATGGTAATTAAAAAACAAACATGGAAGTCAATTGGAAGGACCATTCAGGCCTACACAAACAACTGGCGTTTTGATTATCACAGATAAAAATCAATCACAATCATTGATCAGCCGTCAGGTAAACGTGTCGATCCGAAAATATTGTCGAGTGAGACGTAAGTATAAAAAGATCCCCGATATCTTTTATTTAAAAAAATTGGCCATCCATGAAAAATACACCCTCTAAAGAACTCGGTATCGTCTGGCTGGAGACAAAAATCAAAAAGTCAATCATCTGTGTAGGCCCTAAATCTACTGCCGATCATAGCACCCTGCGTTCAAAACGTGCAATTCCTCGTGTCATTTAAAACTAATGGGAGACCAATTAATAACGTGCAAATAGGTACTCAACGCTGATTGACGCGCTTATTACCGTTCTAATGCAACACGCTTTTACGATAATTGTGCAATTTTTATTTTATTTTTTTATACAACAATGGTGGCAAACAGGCATACGGTCGGCCTGATGGTAAGCCGACACCGTAGCCTATAGACGCTTGCAATACCGGGGGTATCACTCACGTGTTGCCAACCCTCCCAACCCCAAGTGGAGCTCTGTCATATTTGCCAATATCACTATTGAATTTGACGTTGTTAACGAGACTTTTACGATTGTAAATTGAAATCTCACTATCACAAAAGCGACGAATTGCATCAGTACGGTAATAACCTTCAGAACACTCTTCAATTAATGCCCGCAACCAATATGTGATCTCAATCCTTTGTTTCCTATGTCAGATTGCAAAACTCGTCGTTATAAACGTCTTTATAACCAATCAATGCATTGTATTTATGACGCATCGAAGTAAACTACCAATCAATACTTCCGTCAATCACGAATCGATAGAGGATTGAGATTGCATATTGGGTTCGGGTGTAAATGAGTAAAAGTTTCTCACGGCTCGTGTGTGAGAGTGAGAGCGGTGGATGCTGTGGTAGTTGGGGGAGCAGTTGCCGGCAGCGGGGGGGGAGCGTCGGCCAGCGGCAACGGCTTGGCCACTCCGATGCGCACTACGCCGCGGGGCGCACCCTTCAACGCAGCCACAGCTTGCTCCAGACTTGCATCTTCCAAATTCTATGATCAATTAAACATACTTTATCATTTCGGAATCAAAAGTAGAACAGCTAACAAAAAGAAATATCTACAGGGACTGTATGACACAAATACGTGTATCGAGAGAATAATTCTCGTCTTTTCAATTTCAAATCACCTTTTTCTCCAAACGGGTAATTTGTTACAATAATAATAATATTTATTCTCATAAAACGTGATACTTGCCGCGCCACGAGAGATGAGACGACGAGTGAAGTGATTTGACTTTCTACTACGCAAATCCAATCACGTACTCGTGTCTCTAGTGGCGCGGATAATACATAGTTGTTATAATACAAATTAGGTGCACATATTTGGCTAGTTTGTTGCTGCATGTAAAATATAGACTAATGTTACATACCTGATCGTTGACGAAGAGTAAGCGATCGCCGGGAATGAGTCTGCCGTCTTGCTGCGCGACGCCTCCCGGCACGAGCGAGCGGATGACGACGAGCGTGTGCGCCGGCCGCAGCGGGTCTTGGTAGTCCAGGATCGAGAAGCCCAGCCCGCGCTCTCCTTTCACCAATTCTGTTATTACAAAATAAAGATCGAGTGTTTGACTGCATTTTATTATTTCACACATAAAGAACACTTAAGAGACGTCAAATGTATTAAAGATAGAACTGTAAAAAAATTATACTTTATTATATTATGGTACAAATAATATACTGCGCCTGGTATACTCTTTCTCGTATCTATGGCCAAAGAGGCTCAAGACTACGTCACGGTCGATGACGTAATCTTGGGCCAATCGTGGGATCTAGCTGTTACGGGAAGAGAATACCTTGTTTTGTTATACCATGGTTTATTAGGCCTCAGGATTTTCGCGACAAGCAGGGCGACAGCAATATAGAAGCGGGCGCGGTGTGACCTGACGCATAGATTCTTATGGAAGTGAACTGGATGGCAACGACAGTATATACCGCCCGCCCTGCTTGTCGCGGACATCTAATTTGAGGCCTCACGAATATACTATTCCGGACTCGCGAAACCAGCATCGTTAGAAACACGTAAAAATGTTTCAGATGATACTAAAAAGTAAAAATATAATATGAAAGCAATATTGTAGTAATGAGTGGGAGCGGGACCTATGATCTGCGGCTCCTCCGACCACATGGCGAGCCCGGTGAGCGGCTCGAGGCTGCGCGAGCGCGCCTTGGCGCCCGACAGGGAGCTGCCCTCTTCGGCGCCCGCGCCCGCCAGGCTGCCGTCCGACTTCGCCTGCAAGGCACGAAACATATTATTCGCATTTTACAAATACTATCATTGAGGAAACATCAAAAACCTTGGCTAATCTTTGTTTATTAAATTCAAATCATTTATTTGTAAAAAAAAACATGTTATAATAGTGACATACA
This sequence comes from Endotricha flammealis, assembly GCA_905163395.2. Classification (NCBI taxonomy): domain Eukaryota; kingdom Metazoa; phylum Arthropoda; class Insecta; order Lepidoptera; family Pyralidae; genus Endotricha; species Endotricha flammealis. Next base: position 8,666,984 of record LR990853.1, read on the forward strand.
GTTTAGCATGAAAAATATTAAATGTAGGTACCAATAAAAAGACAAAACAAGTGATGACTAACAAATACAGATTTAAATCAAATTACATTAAAATCGGGGAATAAATATAAATTCGAACAGACCTTGACGAGTGTGGGCGCAGGCGGGGCTAGGTCCAGCGCAGGTTGCGGTCTCGGCCGCGCGCACACCATGCACACTTCGCTCGACAGCTCCTTGAGAATGGACACCACCTCCAAATGGTTCATACCGAGTAGGCGATGCCCGTTCACCTCTGACACACAACACAAATATAACAATAAGTAATAAAACATTGGTATAACTAACAAATGATTCTTTGTTTGTTGAATATTAATGATACCTAATAATAAAATTTATTATGTAGAATGTCTATTTATATTCATACATAAATTATAGAAGTTACTTTAAATAGAATGGGTGTTTGGAATCTCGCGATTTTCCGTCATTATGAAGTTAATATTTTATGGCAGCGACTGACATTAGTAATCGCACTTTATAAATTTACATTTCAAATATAATATTCAAGATGTAACTTTAGATTAATTGCTAATATAAAAAATGACATTAAATATTATGGATAGTCCCGTACCGAGCAGCTCGTCCCCGGGGCGGTGCACGTCGGCGCGGCCCACGGGCCCCTCGGGCAGCACGCTGCGCACGTAGTGGTGCGGCCGCACCTCGCGCCCGCCCTCCACATCCACCGTGCCCTCCAGCGAGATGCCCAGCCCGCCGCCGCCCCGCACCACCACGCCCACCACGATCTCCACCGCCGCGCCCAGCAGCGCCTGCCACTTGCGCCGGATCGCCTCGCGCTGCTCCGCCGTGCGCGGCATCGAGAAGGCGGGCGCGCGCGGAGGGGGCGTGCGCGGCGGAGACGCATTCTCCACGCTGCAAATATTGTATATCAAGTTATGTTGTGGTCCTTCGAACCTGATAATTTCATTTTAAATCTTCAATCACTAAGCGATCTGCGAGGAGAAGTCCTCTTGAGCCGTATATTTGGTAACCGCGTTGCACGAATTGTCCTAATCAGCAATCAATCAGATATCATCTCTCGTGGTGCGGATTGTAATACTCATAGTACTCATGTAGGTATATTCCTGTAAAATAATACTTTGTATTATTGTATTGTAACCTTTGCAGCGGTGTCATTTGTATATCATGGTCTGGCGTGAGGGGGGGCTCGGGCCTGTGCATGTGCAGGAAAGGGTTGTGAGGGGCGGTGGTGGCCGCCGACTCGCCCGCCGCTATCGCCTGCTGCAGCTGCTCGAACTTCGGCCCACGGAGGTATCTGTACACATAATAAATAAAAAATAATATTATGGCATCATCACTTAGTTTATTTATCGTCATGTTTTGTCTTTTAAAATTATTTTAGATGGATGACTAGAAGAGAATGAATATAAAATTTACTTGTAATTTTGTGAGGAAACAGTCTTACGTAGTTATGGTCTTAATATGCTGATGGATGAAAGACTAGCGACGAAATAAGATATTTGTGGGAAGACTAGTAATCACAGTTGTACGGGGAAAATGTACAAAATAGACATACACATAACTAGGCAAACACAGACAGGCAGGAGTGATACGATAATATAATCAGTTTTGTTAGAAAATAGTCTTCAATACCTCTCTAGTTCAAGTGTGACGATGTTGCCGCTCTGCTTGAGCGCGTCAACAGCGCGCTGGTTGGACTTTCCTGCGAGGGACACGCCGTCCACTGCTACGATGCGGTCGTTGACCCGCACTTTGCCGCTGAGGGCCGCCGCACTGCCCGCCGTCACCGATTTCACGAAGATGCCCGACAGCTCCTCTTTCTCGCACACGTATCCTATGTAAAAAAATAAACAAATTATGTACAAAAACCACATTTCAAAGCTAAAAAAAAATCTATACATTCTTATAAAAGCTTTAATACATATTTCTTTATAATTTTTTGGGTTCCTTATATTATAGAGCTGCCTTATAAGCAAGATTTTGTTAATTTTAACTTACCAGCTATAGTGATGCCGAGACCGTTTTCATCTTTCTTTAACTGTACCGTAAATCTGTCTACCTCTGGTGATTCCGCATCTGTGTACAATGTAAGAAAATTAAACATTTTACTCCTAATGTGTATCTTGAATGTTTCCTAATTATCCAACCCTACATATAAAATCTCTACATACACTTTTATATTCTATATAGGCAGGTAGAGTCGGTAGAAACCACTGACTTTCAATCGTATCAGTTCTTTCATACAACTTTTAGTGTGAATTAGTGATATTTTACTTTAAAATGATGCGTAAGTATTTAATGGACACAAGATTTTTCTTCGCTAGTGATCTTTCCCTGTCCCTTACTTTGTTTCTGTGCCACCTAATCCCTTTAGCCAGTGCACTAAAGGTTTAGGAACCACCAGATACTTCAGAAATCGTTTTCAATATACGTAGCTAGGATTAAAGTGGATTGTTACCTGTTTCAGGCGGTGGTGTAATAGATTGGTCGAATACGAATCTCGAAGGTGCTGTGTTATGCGGCAGAGTCGTGGGCTGCGTGTGGAATACTTGCTCGAACCCAGCGTCCATCAAATAACGGTCTAATGCCTCCGGGTCGGAAAGTAGTCTAAATAAAAAGTATATTTTTAATTAATTATTTAAAACTTGAAAATTGACCCAGCCATTTGAGAGTGAAGAAGTAACAAACATACACACAAACTTTCGCAATTTATAATATTATTAGCTTTTCCCTGCGGCTTCGCTCGCGGTTAATTTTATGACATATATCTCGTTTGAGAAAAACACCCCATAGCGCGACTTGTAGCGTCATCTGTTGGCCGACATTAAAAGTTTTGCAGCGCCATCGATAGTAGAAAAAATATTTTTGGACAGACATACTTTCACGGGATAAAAAGTAGCCTACGTTGGGCTCTGTACCCCTGACAATAGCTATTTTACCGCTCACTGAGCGTTTTCGGTCTTTGAGCGTAACATGTATACAAATTTTCATAATGATCGGCTGCTTAGTCAAGCCGTAAAGGAATAACAAACAAACTCACTTTCTCATTTATATTATAGGATATAGGATTAATTACGCAAATAATTGATTACTGTGAAGTAATTATTGGCGAGAGTGTCTGTGAGGACATAGATAAATACGTTAAATTTTACATAGGATAGCAAACCTGGCGGGTACGATAGGCGCAGTGGACGCGGGGTCAGGATCTGCCGGGTCCACGGGTCGAGCCACGACAAGCCGAACGCGGGAACCCGAAGCACGCAATACTCCCGCGACCTGCTCCGATCCCATTTCCATTAGGTGCGCCTGAAATTTTATTTTTTATTTTATTTATTACACACATCAACAAAGGGAACACTAATACATGCTATATAAATTAAATACTCGGATAGGTATATACAATTATAGAGTGCCACCCTTTATTACAGATGTGAATGGCATGTCAGTAGAGCACAGCAGTAATATTAGAATTTAATGATAATGGTGCTAATTCTGTTGTACATTTAACTAGACAAAACTAATTTTGACAGGATTAAAAGTGTTGCTATCCTTGTCACTAATTTGTAACCCAAGAAAGGACAACAACACCTTGGTACTGTCAAAATTAGTTTAGTCTAGTTAAATGTACAACAGAATTAGCACCAGTGTCAATTTTTAATAATTAATAAAATAATCACATATGAACTAATGATATATTATGAGTTAGCGCTCGAGCAATCTCAATTTGCTTGTTTATGTGGGTTTTGAAAATAAAGGAAACTGTTTTTACACTTCATATAGCTGCAGACAAGCAAAATTGTTTGTAAAAGAAAAGAACCACTAAAGAACCCGGTCACTACTATCACTAAGCCGGGAAAGACTGGGCATCGTCATGGGCATCATCACGGGCCACTGCAGACTTAACCGACATATGTCCCTCATAGACAACAGCATAGACCCCGCTTGTCCCGAATGCGGTGAACCAGAGACCAGCCAGCATTTCCTGGCTGAATGCATACACTACAGCAGGCTCAGGTGGGAAACTTTTGAAGCCGATAGGATCGAAGAAGGAAGACTATGAGACCTGGACACTGGTCGCATTGCGGAGTTCTGCAGAAGGAGTTCAAGGTTTTCTGGGGGGAGGTCATCGGGGCCACAGTAACAACCGTACCCACACGGGAATAGGGTGTAATGAGTCCAACAAGCGACTTGAACGCGCGCCTGTGCCCCGCAGGCGTCCCACCCTATAATAATAATAGTACACTTCATATCATCAGAAATTTGTCAATCAAAGTTCTACCACAAGTGGTCCACCTGTCTCGGATTTTACCTATCATATTAATATTATAAAGAGGGCAGATTTGTGTTTTAATTTGGAACGGATAAACACAAAAACGACTGGACCGATTTTAAAAAAAACTTTCACCATTGGGAAGCTACGCTATTCTCGGGTAACATAGACTACATTTTTTTTTAAATAGGGATCTCTACTAAAACCTTCACGAAGCCGGGGCGGGGCGCTAGTGTTTTATATAGACAGATACTATTTATATGTTTAATTAAATATAGTTTTGTGAACAAAGTGACTTACATCTCCAATTTGTAAAATATGGTCACCAGATTTGAGTCGACCATCGCGATCTGCAACGCCTCCCGCTAGAATAGTCTTCACTATAACGCCGCTAGTACGGGCTCCGATTATACCTGCAAATAATTTCATGTTTTTTGTATATAATTATTTATTGAATAGGTATACCACAAAACGATACATAATATATAGTGGCAAAAACCTGAATAAGTATCACGTAATAGCGTGGTAATACAAAATTGGTGGACTAAGGTGATTGCTTACTATCAGGCGGGCGGTAGACTTGTTTGCCACCTTAGTGGTATAAAAAAAGCCAAGATGATGCCAGCAATTAGCAAAGTTAAATAACAACGCTGATTTATTATGTTTAATGTAATGGTGATTGGACCCAGTAAAATTTTTGTAAAGCTGCATTTTAATATTACCGAATCCAAGTCCAGTGCCATCGTTGACTAGGTTAATAATTTCCACCTGTGCCCAATCTCCCGCCACGATGTTGTGAGAAGTAGATGCCAAGGAATCTTCACGCATCTCCAACAAACCCCGAGTCTGTATTTTAAAATAATTTAATTATTAATCTTATAGTTTCAAAAAAAAGCAGGCCCGTATTTTAGCAATCGGATTTTTTTAAAACCCGTCAAATAATCATAAATAATATCTAAAGCCTGTTTCTTTTAACTTGACCAATGTACACAATCTTAGCGTGTCTTTTTATTCAAATACCCATGTGTAAAATCGATAAATCGCCAGAATAATAAAGAGTGTTGTGGTAAATGCCATTTCTAACTATATTATTATTATTTGGGTGTGAATAATTTTAATTGCCTATTTTCGTTAAAAAGGCATGCTAAGATTGTTTACTACATTGGTCAAGTTAAAAGAAACAGGGTTTAACTCACCACATGGCGGAAAAAAGATAGATTGTGCTACTTTTGTTTTTAATATCTTTATCTTAAGTTTTACATATGTAAATAAAAAAGGAATAAGTTGAAGTACAGATTACTTTTATTTCTTTATTATTAAAAAACTAGAATTTAATTATATCAATGCTACCTCGCTCGTGGCAGTTTTTTTAGCCCTCTAGAGACTAACAATGACTTCTAGAAATACATTTTAAAGTTAATGACACATAAAATCTGATATCATTGTCAAATTAAAACGGCCTTTACATTTGGCTAAATTCAGAGTCTAACAAAAGAGATGGCATACGAAAAAGCGAGAAGCACTTACAACTTCTCACTTCTCAGTATTGCACCATCTCTTTTGTTAGACTCTGAATTAAGCCAAGTGTAAAAGCCGTTTAAGGAAGAATAAAGAGATAGCTTGAGATTAAATGTGTCATGAACCCTAAAATATTTTAGTACTAAATTATTATCATAACTTTATTACGATCAATGGGTTAGGTTAGGCACATCAAAACACTGAAGTATGTTGGATACGCCACTATGTGTGGTATCTTATAACTATAGCAAACTGTAAACATTAAAAGTAGTACACACAACATAAGGTTCATTAGGGTTTAATCACTTGGCAGTAAGGTACACTGGGAGCTCAAATGTGGAACTGGGAATAGTCAATGCCTACTTACAGTTATACCAAGGAAATGACATTTCCCCATCATGAAGTATGAATGCCTGTATGCCTGATTTCACAAAAATTTACATATAAGATTTTTTCAAACATTGCATACTAATAATAGGCATTTCAGTGAAGCGACAGTTCAAAGAACAATAAAATTGTAATAAACCTATTTGCTTTAAAAAAAAGTTCAACTTTTTAAAAAAAAAATAATTTCAATGTTTTCCATTTACTCCAATGTAATGTTAATATTAATTGTGTTTTATAATGATATGAATTTTATATATATAGATAGATAATGGTATGATCTTGATTCACATTAGTGCGAATGCAAAGAAAATTATTCATTTCATTAACATAGAAAGTAATTTAGTTATTTGGAAGAACATGGTATTTCTTATCTGTGTCTAATAGAATAGAATTGAACACAGGCTGTTTACCAATTACTCGAAATCAATAGTAAATTATAATTAAATAGCAATGTGCTTAATCTAGCATACAATGAGACAAACCTGTTTAGGTGACATGTTAGAGTCTACAGAAGCACTATCAAGCCCAAGGATACGTTCATTATCCGAGCCGGAACCAAATTCCAGACTTTGAGGAGGAGACACCTGAGGCACTCTTTGTTCCTCTTCTCCTTCATGGCCACCATAGAGGTTCCTTGCCTGCAATGCTAAGTCACCTGTCAAAAATCAATTTGGTTACTCAACACAATCCAGGACAAAAGCACAACATTATATTTGTACCACTAAATTAAATATTTTCTTAAAACTAGTGACAAACATCACAATCTGAATACTGGGTGGAGTCTTAACTTTAGCTTGACCACTGTATTGCTCTCTAAAGCAACACAGGGACACAAACATGTAGTCTGGTTCCTCTATTACTCCATGGTAGTGTGTCACTATCCTTCGCTCCCCATTTATTCAGTGTGACACTGACAACATTACTAAAATTATGAAAGCATCATTTCATGAAATTTTTTCTTAAAATTTAACATAACTTGTATTTAAAGAAATAAAATAATAAATTACTCAATTTTAACATAATACATTTTCTTTTCATTTTCATACCTGCTGGTGTAATGTCAAAATCTCCTGGTAATATCGAAGGATGGTGTGCTACCTGTGTAGCCAGCATTCCAACAGAGTCATGAAGAGTTGCTATACTCTTCAATATAGGACTTTCCAACAAATTAATTAACATGTTCAAGTCATCGTTAGTTGCAGCCTGTTGAATGATATAGCATTAATAATAGACATTTCCTGACATAGGTGATGTGTGTAACTTCTCACAAGACCATCAGTATTCCTCATCTACTCTACTATTGTTGACAATCTGGTATTTGTTAGTGACTTCTATGTACAATGCCAGAGGATGCAAGATCATACTACTCTATGACAATCATTTACATCATGATGAACATTTTTGGTATGGGTGTTATCTATGTATAAATCAACAAGTAGTTACAACACAATAGAATAGTGATAATGGACTAAAACATTCAAGGTATATTAGTCAAGAAATTAGCAATACAATTTACAACAATGTTATGAGTTTCAAGCTTTGTAAATTCTGACTTTCTTTTGAAGAATTGAACATTTTACCTTAAGTTTTGGGTCATCACTTTGGTCCACAGCAGCTTTAACACTCTCCAATTGCTGTAGCGCATTTGATATATTAACTCCAAGATGCATCTTGAAGTATTATTATACAATTTAACGTTATCCTCCTCAATTGCCTTCCTGAAAGTCCCAAACAAAATCAAGATCTACCTTTTGAAGACAAAAATAACAATCCTCATTATTGAATTAAGACTAAATTGTAACTACCACTATTTTATAATGGAATATATTATGTATTGAAGGTTTTATTTATTGGCATTTAATTAATTTCTTTTGACAACAATCACTGTAATCTCAAAAATAGGTACTTCTACCCTTCTGCCATTTACAAAATTTAGACAGACAGACAAGAAACTCAAGAAAGGTGTTTTTTATTAATTTTTATGTCATGTCAAAATATAATGTTGCCATGTAGTGAATATTTTTGAAAAAAGTTTTGGTGTGGTTTTGGTCATCCTACACAGTTAAACTTTGTTGTGAGAAGAAGAAGAATATGTGAAGTTGTCAAAAATATTTCGAAAATTTTAAGGTAAAACTTTGTACAAAATTATAGAAAAGAAAGACTATTCAAATTTGATGAAAATACAACAAAGATTTTATTATTTCATTAATACCTTTTAGTGTAACTCAAAAGTCTCTGACCCGTGAATTCTGTAATAATACAGAGTAGATACTCTGTCTGTGGACCATGCCAAGCTTCCGCGTGTTTTACTCATAAAATATATTTTTGTAGATTATGCTACAGTAAACATAAAGTTTTTGTTTGTTTTACAGATATTAACCAAACACGGGAGAAATTTATTGTACTATAAAGTAAATGAAAATATTTAAGTGTAGGTACTTCACTGATGTTATTAGTATCATCATGTGTGCTGTATCAAAGTTCAAATTAGGTCATTGTCTTAGATATCCAGTTGATCTCAGAATTTGTTAAAACGGTACACGTCAATACCTACCTATATAAGTAGAGTTAATATATTACAGCTCTGTACAGTATGTCGCTGTTTGTAATTCTCTTTTTGTTTACTTCAGTATTGATATGTGACTGTGAAAGAATTTCAGTTGAAAAAGTCTACAAAAATGCTGTTGAGGCCTATTCAAAGCAAGATTGGCCCGAATGTGTTATACAATTTGAAGAATCATTAAATTTATACAAACTTCACAAAGCCATAATAGTTAACTGTCGCCATAAATGTAAATTTTTCTCATATCAATTTATTATAAAAGACGATTTAGAAGACCTAAAGACATATGAAAAATTTTTGCTAATCAACAAATGTTTACTCGCTTGTGAAGAAGAAGAATTTGAGAGAGTTTCTTTGAATAGAAAAATACCAGATTCACTGCTTTCAAGATTAATGGATTTGGAGCCTTATGAGTATTTGCATGCGTGCTACTACTATATTCACCAAATTGAAAAAGCTGCATCTGCTGCTGCCACCTACTTAACAGTACATCATGATGACGAAATTATGAGATCTAATTTGGAACAATACCTAAAACTATCTGGTCGTAGTGTTGACGAATTGGTAAATTTTGAAGCTGAAAAATATATGGTATTTTATTTTAAAGCTATGGATACCTATAAAAATAAAGATTGGTTGAAAACTATTGAATACATGGAAGATGCAATCAAAAACTATTTTGCCTCCGAAGACAACTGTCGTGCAGAATGTGATCAGTTAACACAGCAAGAATGGGATACTGACTTTATGAATACACTATCAAATGCTGTATTATTGCTCTTACGTTGTAGACAAAATTGTCAGACTAGACTGAACTCCATCACATATAATTCAGGTGTTCAATTTTTATCAGGTGCACTCAATTACATACAAATATGTTATTATAATCTTGGCAAATATGATGATGCTGCTGAAGCAACAGAAACTTTTTTAGCATTAAACCCAAATGATGACGATATGTTGGCCAATAAAGATATTTATCTCAGTCTGGCTAATGAAGGTTCATTTGTAGAAAGTTCCAACATCATTTATTATATGAAGCGGGATACATATGAGAAAAATCTCCTTCAGATGTATCTTGCAAAAAATTATGACAATTTTACATTAAACACTAATGCAATATACTCTTAATTTTCCATGAAAAATGGATAGAAATCATCTTCACTGCAAACAGGTACAAATTGCTGTGTAATAAACTAAAGTAGTATAAACCCTACAAAGATTTTTTTTTGTTAATATAGGTATTAAGGAATAATGTATTCTTTATTATTATCAGTGTACGGCCATGTTAAATTTTCCCGAAGAATTACAGATTTTAGTTAACCTTGACTAAAGTTTGTTAGGTAAGGAGATACAAGTTTTGGTTTTCGTTAAATTTAAAATTATTATGGTAACACCTCTAATTTTTAAATATGACGATACCAAAATCAAATATCGCACTCACAAGAGAGCATTTTTTAGTCACATTTAAACGTGCCTCTTTACATTATGTGATATTTATGTGCCATATTTTATCTTGTAGGTAGCTTTAAGGAAGAGAATTTTCTAATTTTATGTCTTTGTTTTATAATAATATTATATTTTTTGACCACATATTACTTACCCACTTATATTAAATCAGTATGAAAATAATTTAGTTTATTTTATTTTATATGAATATGTAAGGAAAAAGACGATTCCTGATGTTTGCATTGTAATATGTATGTCAGAAGAAAATGTCTTTTGCTATCTTGACTTTCTGATCCTACTATATAGTGCCTGAGGTACGCGGACGGGGGAGGGCGCAATAAAAAATTCACTAGTAGTATTGATATCCTACTAATATTATATAGGCGAAAGTTATGTATGTTTGTTACTTGTTCACGCTCAAATGGCTTGAGCCAATCCTTACTATCCTTACTAATATTATAAACTAGCTTTTTTGCCGGCGACTTCGTCCGCGTTAAGTTCCTGACCCGTTCCAGTGGGAACCACATTGAATTTCGGGAAAAGCTACAGCCTGTCACTCCCTAATAATGTAGCTTTCTACTGGTGAAATAATTTTTGAAATCGGTCTAGTGTCGGAGCATATTCATGCGAACAAACAATCAAATCTTTCCTCTTTATAATGTTAGTATTATGAGAAAGTGAGTTTGTTTGTTATTCCTTCACGGCTTGACCAAGTAGCCGATCATTATGAAAATTTGCATACATATTGTTAGGGGTACAGAGCCCAACATAGGCTACTTTTTATCCCATGAAAATATGTCGTTCCAATGGGAAAATATTTTTTCTGATATAGAGGGCGCTGTATCGGCCAACAGATGGCGCTACAAGTCGCGCTATGGGTTGTTTTGTTGTCAAAGGAGATCTATTTTTTTATCCCTAAAGGTGAACACACACTTATCCGAGCCGAACGCGTTGAACGAATCGAAGTCAAGGAGGCCTCGCACACATATCCGCACCAGAAGAATGGACCACGCCGAAAGAATCGACCGAAAACAATGACGAAGTAGTACTCGCGTTGTTTTGTCGTACGTAACTGATAAAATGCGAGCTTATCGGTCAAGTTGATCGCATTAGCCAAGCCGAATCTGATGACGTCATCGGAATTCATCTAGGATTTCTGGGGTTCTTCCAGATTCGGACGATTCGACGCGGGGAAGTGTGCGAGGTTTCATGAGATTTCATTCATATACAGAATTCTAAAATTCGTTTCGTTCGGCTCGGAATGCTCGGATTAGTGTGCGTTCACCTTAAAAGTACGCGATTCCCATAGGATTTCATCAAAAGTCCGATATAGATGGCGCCACTGTGCATAAATAAACACGCAAACGAAGTTGCGCGGGTCTCACTAGTAGTTGATATGAGCAGGAGGCAGAACCCTACTTGTTGCATATAAGCAAACAATAAGTAGAGTAGGTAACCCCGTTCAGTCGCCCTCCAAAAACGGCAATCAAAATGAAAACTGCACGTCGCGGTTTTCGTTGTGTTCGCTCCACGCCTGCGCATACAAGTAGGTAGAGAAAAAAATTCAACGGATTTTGGTAGATATTTGGTTTGAATGAAATAATATATACTTAATTTGCTGCCTAGTTGTTGTAAGAAATAACTGAGTACCCGCCTACATAATTACATGTAAGTAGGTAACGTAAGAATTTTTAGAAATCGCTACAATAATACGAATAATTATACGATTTCGTATATTATTGTGGTAACACTTCTTATTTTTTCACGATGGCGATACTTTCAAGCTAATTCTTGCAACAGACAGGGCAATAGTCACGTTAAAATGTCAAATTATTTTGATGTTGTAAACGCCAAATCTGTACAAATGTAGAATTTTGTTAAAATTAGCATCGCATTGTAGTTTTGCGGTAAGTGTAATATTAGTTAAATTCATTTTTAATCAGTGATAGCTTAAACTATTCATAATTCATGAAAAATTATTCGATATAATGAAGTGATAAGCTTCGACAAGGACAACCGTAGATGGGTGGGGTGGGTGGTTAAGATAGGGCAGGAAAAGTATGGTGTTGCCATTATAAAGTGAGAACTGAAATCTTAATATGTGAATACAATTTCTTCATAGAATTTCCAAATAAGATATTAAAAACATCCCAGTTCTGTAATTAAAAATAATAATTACTTACTACTATCTAAAAAAAATGAGATTTTACTAAAAACTAAGTACCTATTATAAAAAAGTTGCAATTATAATGAAGAAGGAAATGTTATGGTAGATAATAAAATCAACCCATTTAATTCAACAGGAACCTACTTAAACTGCACTGGTCTTAAATTATATTTTCAGGACAATTGGACAAGCTATGACCATGAATGCAGATGAGAAATATAGTATAAAAAATCTATTATTTTATCGAGCTATACCAAGTTATACAATACCAGTACCTATTGACGGTCACAAGGTTTTTAGCTGTACTGACTGCTGCGACAGGTGATTATTTAAAATGTATAATCTATCAATTTCCTATTCGTTATTCCAGTTATAATATGAACCTATTATCCTTACTTTTTTAGAACTAATTATTATTTATTACTAACAATTAACTTGAGATGAAATTTGGTATAGGGATAGTTGGAGACCTGAGAAATCACCCCCTAAAAGGGTGGAAAGTGAGGTGGATGTTTGGGGTTATTTTTATTTTTATTTACCTACTTGAAACTTGCTTGTTGGTTGTTCCGGAGAAAGAGAGGGGGGGGGGGGGGATATTTTGTCCATACCAAAAATCCGCGCGAACGGAATCGCGGCCACAGTTAAGAGATTATATTATTATCCACAGGCAACACTATAAATTTTGTGTTGTAGATATCTCTTGAAAGGGTTAATATAACTTTTTTTCTACATCATAAAAAATTTAATTGTGTGAAAATCATGGACAAAACAGTTTTTTGCCCATTTTACGTATTAAATACAGTTAGAAAGCACCCATGTTTTTTGTCATACCGCAAGCAAACAAGCAAGCGGGCCACCTGATGGGAATTAGATACTAAATTCCCTACCACTGCGTTGCCTGCCACATGAAATGGAATATAGAAAAAGTATAACAAAAACGTCTTATTATACTTACTTATTCTAATAAATACATAGGCGTCTGTGCTTAATTAAATAGAATTATGTTTTTTTTTATTACAGGTTCGTCCTAGAATCAAGTTATGAGTACCACATTAACCGAAAATCTCTCACAATTGCATACACCTGCCGCCCGTGCAATCAAACAAAAATTTTCTACAATAGATGTAACTTGTTATCTCACATACGGTCGCATACATTTAAGACAGCAACTATTAATCTAAGTGACCTGAAAATAGAACCGCTTCCATTAACTTTTTTCGCAATCAATGATTCCAATAAACCTGTACAAACATCGGAAATTCAACAACAAAACCAAAATGGCACGGAATGGGTTTGTTTTGATTGTAAAACAGAATTTACTACTACGCTGCCGATCTGTCAAGACAGAGCAAAACATTATATGCAATTAACAAATACTGTAAGGACTTGCCCTGTGTGTTTGTTTGCTCTCCCAACGTCGTGTGCATTAAAAGCGCATCTGCGTCTTCATACCAACTCTCCTCCATTTTATTGCCCAGAATGTGGTAAACATCTTTCGAACAAGACCATTACCTATCCTTTCACACATCATTGTGAAGGGTTTAAAATGATGCGAGCTACTGCTAGATTAGAGTGTAAAGTTTCAAACTGTAAAGTTTTTCATCCGAATGATATTAAACTACATTTCAAGAAACAACATTTTAACAAGGTATATAAATGCCAAAGTTGTGTCGTTGCTTGCTTCAATGAACAAACAATGCAGAAGCACTTAAAGACCCATTGTATTGACGGCAAAGCACTGCTCTTTTTTCAGTGTGTATTATGTCCTGGTAGATTGGTGCTACAGTGTCAGATAGATCATCATCTAAAGACACATGATTTCGATTTTACATACCCGTGTTGGGAATGTGGTGTGCCGTATAAAAATATTATCACTTTCATAAGACATCACATAGATAAACATTGTTTGGATGATGAGACAAAAAATATTTATTTGTCTGGTTTACCAAAAAATGAAGCAGCAATAAATAAACGTACATTTCGCGTAATCAAGCGCTGCGAGCAATGCAAAAGAAGTTTCACATATAAATGCAAATATGATGAAATACAACTGCTTCCCAATGAATGTCCATATAAGTGCGCTAATGACCTATCTCAAAATGTTGTTACTAATAGTTTGACTAAAGCTTCAAATGATAAGGAAATAGTATGCCCGTTGTGTAAGAAACGAATATCAGAGGATTGGGAACTAATAAAAAGTCATTATGCAATATTTCACTCTATAACAAAATGTTTAGATGTTAAAATCGTCCTGAAAAGATTTGATAAAAAACAATTAAAAAGTCAAGGAGTTTTGTTAAAGAAACGCCGTACAAGAAAAATTAAAAAAGTTGTTGAAACTCTGAACAAAGCAGTTGAAACTGTGAACAAAGTAGTTGAAACTGTGAACACCGTTGAAGAACCATCTACATCCAAGAATATCCAGTACAGCTGCTGTTTATGTGACTTCAACTGTAAAGACAAACAGTCATTAGAATCACACATTTTAAACCATAAAGATCCATGTATGGCATACCAATGTATGGAATGTGGACAATCCTTTGTTGTGAAACCATCATTTTCAACACATTTGTTAGTCGAACACAGCATTGACAATGTGGAAGAATATATTCAACAAAAGCAATGTTACAATAAAAGTGCAATGGAAAAACACCAAACCGTAATAGAGTCCAATGATCCAGTCAAAGAAAATCAATGTAGGATTTGCAGAGAGCAATTTAATACTTCGGAAACTTTAGAGAAGCACTTTCGGATGCATGGCATGGCATTTTTGCTAAAAAATACATCTACCAAAAATAGCTAGTGTAATTAGAAGTTACGCAGGAAGGAAGAAGTTATGTACATAATTTTTTTTGAGTCATGTGAGTAGGTCCTTCACAATTTTTCACTTCCATGACACGTTGATCACATATTATTATTATTTTATATAAATTAGGTACAGTACGCGCAACTTTATGGCGATACAGTGAGCAGTGTTATCTATGCGCAAGTAGATACTGTCAATAAAACATACCGAGTGAGTTTCATAATTTTTGTATAATATTAATTAGGGCCTGTATTCACTTTGATTAGTGCGAGTGGAGGTGATTAGTAACTAATTCACCCTCAATGACTACGATGCAAGAGTTAGGTAGTATTTATTAGCAATTTTTGGTATTGAGGGTGATTATTCAATTTACCAATCACCTGCACTCGCACTAATCAAATTCACTTTGATGGCCTTTAGCTACCAAATTCTTGCGATTATATTAAAATCCAAACATTAGTGTCATGTAGTGTACAACGTAGTCTTATAATCTACGGTGACACATCTTGTGGCGGTAAACTTGTTTGCCACCGTCGTGGCATAAAATAATTCAGATGGGTAGTACAGTCAAGAGCATGTCGACCTTTACATATCGGACTTGGTACCATTCTTAACCTTTAAACTGGTGACAAATTTTTTTTGTACTCACAGGCCGCTACCGTTTCTGGTCTTTAAGTAATAATTAAATTATGTATATTAACGACCTCCGTGGCGTAATGGTTACCACGCCAGACCGCCACCCAGGAGGTCCCGGGTTCGATCCCCGGTCGGGTCATGATGAAAACCGAACTTTTTCTGATTGGCCTCGGGTCTTGGATGTTTATCTATATATGTATTTGTTATAAAATATAATATCGTTGAGTTAGTATCCCATAACACAAGTTTCGAACTTACTTTGGGGCTAGCTCAATCTGTATGAATTGTCCCTATATATTTATTTATCTATATATTAAATACGGTACGTTTCCGTAATGTATACTTTCTGTTGAAGTACCTACATAATATAGTAATAATTAAATCAAATTTAGGTACTCTTAATATAATTTTTAATTAGAAACATGCAAATAAAAGTAAGCAGTCAAAAAAAATCAAAAATCTAGGCTTGAGATCAATAATTAATTTTCAAATTACAAAAATCGACATATTACGATGAAACGGCTTCTTAGCCAGAAAGTTTGATCATTAATCAACTAAAAAGAAAATAATAACTCCTGTCATGGACCTAGAAAAAAAGGCGGACACCATCACTGAAACTAAAAAGTGAAGCACCCATAGTAAGCCACCTCGCGTATACGTACGAACCGGCCGGCTTACTATGCGCTATGGTATGAATTAATGTGTGCGTGCTGGTCAGCCATTTCACACTCGCACATAGTTACACCGCCGCCATTAGGGTGCTTCAATTCTTTCTTAGCAAGATTCCGCCCGCCTTTTTTTCTAGGTCTTTCATGACTCCTGTAATAAGTATCATTGCATAAAACTGACAATAGTCGAACTTTAGTATTTTTTATTGACATTCAGGGCATAATTTGCTTTGCAAATTGCAAACACATGTATTTCGTACGACATATATTGGTAATTCGGTTTACGATATTCAATTTAGGCCGCTAGTAAGTTATAATAAATCTATGGGCGGACCATACTAGTAGACCTACACGTTTTCCGTGTTTTAGATCTATTTTCGAGATTAGGTGGTTTAGGCGGCATATCAGAAATCAAAATACGGTCCAGATTGGTTTTATATCACATAGAATATGAATGTTATACATTCTTCACTGCATGTGATGTAGAAACACCATAAGCTTCTTTTTACAAGGTTAGAAGTTATAGCAACTAATTTCTATAAAAAACGACACAAACCAATTCAGCGAAGTTACAAAAAAAGTTACGTGACATGCGGTCTCACAGGCCGCTCGAAAACTTTACATTGATCTTATTTACCAATTTGGGACTGGCCGCCGCTGTTATCTTCCTCAACGGCAATGTTAAACCTAAATTCGAAGTTACTCCGGCGCACAAACACGGGAAACTCTGGGAAGGGGTTGACATGATGTTTTGCTTGCCTCGAGCGGTCTGTGAGTCCGCACGTCACCAGTTAAAGGTTAAGTTCTATGTCTTATGAGCCAAAATTGTACTGCAAGTGTAAAGCACAACGTGTACCTGACTGTACTTACTATCTATTCCCCTACCTATAATAAATAAGTAATTATATTGTAACGGAAAAGACAATATATTATAAAATTTTAATAATTAAGTCAGTTTCTTGATTAGGCGAAGCAGTTCCGTTCAGTTTATCCAGTAAAACTGACTGTTCGCCTAACAAAGACACAGATAGCCGATGGGTTGCAATGTGCCTAAATCTAAAAAAAAATACTTATAAGTTAGGTAAAATAGTAATAACTAGGTTTCTTTATAAAAGACGGAAATTACTACGTACGTAGGGTATTGTATTAGCATATTTTATCCCTTGAAGTACCCTCAAATGTCAGGAAAACATTTTAGTACCATGTCATTCCAACTATCCAAACAGCAGCTGTCAATGTCCATAATCTCCATTCTAAGGGGCATATTACACTATCATTTATCTTAATAAAGACAAATTTTGTCTTTATTACATTAGCCAATATCATTGACTCATAGATCTATGATCCAATATATAATAGTGTAATATGCCCCTAAGGGTACCGCGCGCTCGC
Organism: Endotricha flammealis; assembly: GCA_905163395.2. NCBI lineage: Eukaryota > Metazoa > Arthropoda > Insecta > Lepidoptera > Pyralidae > Endotricha > Endotricha flammealis. The sequence goes on from LR990853.1 coordinate 8,684,855, forward strand.
TATATTTATAACATTAATTTTAAGTTGTGAATAGTGATAGGTTTGGAAGTCGCTAATTTCGAATTAAATTAAATTTACATTACATATTTTATCATTTTACTACCGCCGCGTACCTAAACAGATTAGCACTGTGGCTTTTTGTAGTCTAATCTTTACTACTTTTGAACCCGCCGCCAAAAATAGACATGATTTATGGAAAGTAATTAAAAAAAAAATTAAAAAAAAAATTGTGAAAAAAAAATTAAGTTTTAAAATCCACATTTTACAGTCACTTTTTTAAATCTTACATTTCTAGGAATGTACGGTCACCCTAGCGCCAGTCAACGTGTCATTATTGGTTGAAAGGATGATATCAGCTACGCGTATATGCTATGCTGCGAGATGGCCGCACGCGCGGTAAACAAGAGTGACCATAATTTTAATTTGTGTTTGTAAAATTTAGAAAAAAATAAGCCAATAAAATAATTTATTTTTATTTCATAAATTCATTGTACATACTGCTGCTATAGAATCGCCAAAAAAAATTTGGCGGTGGGTCCAAAAGTAACCCTGTATTAATAAGCTATTGCAAATTTACAGTGCTGAATCAAGAGTAAAATGTTGTTGACATCAATCACTCACACAATCATTTTACTCTTGATTATATTATCTATCATACTTCATACTATTATTTTATATGACAAAGTGAGTTTCTTTGTTATTCCTTCACGGCTTGACTAATCAGCCGATCATTATGAAAATTTGTATAATGTATATTGTCAGGGGTACCGAGCCCAACATAGGCTACTTTATATCCCGTGAAAGTATATCATTTCAATGGGAAATATTTTTTCTACTATAGAGGGCGCTGTATGGGATGCTATCGGTCAACAGATGGCGCCACAAGTCGCGCTATAGGTTTCGTTATCAAACGTAATCTATGTCATAAAATTAACGCGATCGAAGCCGCGGGGAAAAGCTAGTTAAAATATATGTAATTATGCTTTTTTCAGTTCTTCAAATCTCTAGTCTTTTTTCGAAAAGTATGGATGGTTGTAGAATAACATCACACATTTTTTTCATAATAATTTTTTTTATTATTTAAGTTTTTAATTTGTATTTGTAACACATAATTTCCATTTTCTTATTCTACATATTATTATTCCAAGTACCTAGGTATCATCAATGATAGACAGAAATAATAAATAAGGTAAATGGGAACTAATAGAATCCTAAAAAATATTAAAATAAGATGAGTTTTCAAAGCCCTGTCCTTAAATTAATTATTATATGAATAAAACAAACATCTATTAATGAATTAGAAGACATACCAGCTGTATCTATGTTTGGATTTGTCATAATGATTACAGTAAAACTACTACGTCAGAAATTCCAATCAATTTACTACTGAAGTATGCCTGAGAGACAGAAAAATATATTTGGAGAAATTTTAATATACCTATTATCACAAATTTTAAACAACTACATAAATATATTTTTAAATTATAAAAAACTCTGAGATGGTTGTACAGTAGGAGAAAGAAATTGCACTATTAGTTACACTGGTCTTTCTCCTGATAAGTCTCTTATTAAAAAATAAATTAATTAACTATTGACTGAATTCAAAGTCAAGAATACATTGTTGGCTTTAAAATTTAATCGAGTAATTGAGATAATTATTATATTTCATATCTATTCAAGATCATTTTACTGATCATATTTCACTGAAACCAAATTTACTGCAATTTTGTATTCAGCCAATATTTTACTAATAATGCATTATATTATGTACAAAATTTATTGACAATGATTAACACTCTAAATATAAAGGATGATAGCCAGACTTCTTTTTTAAAACTTTTCTACATGTGGGGCATTCCTTTTTGTGACCTAAAGCTTTCTCTAAACACACATAACAAAATACGTGTCCACAATTTGTTGATGCCAGTGGATTTTTCCCCAGTTCTTCACAACATATTGGACATTCACCCCATTTTTTTAATTTCCTTGGTGTTTGAAATTCCAAAACCTGAAAACAAATTGTTAAAGAATAAGTTACACAAAACGTTTTAAAGTGAATGACACATGTTTTTTCTGTTAACAATCAAGTCTCTAATATAGGGAAGAAAAAAGACAAAAAAAGTGTCTTTAATTTCTAAATTTTTTTGTCATACAGCTGACAAATAAGCTAGCCTGATGGAAACCACTGCCTATGAATATCAGTAATGTCAGGAGTCCTAGTAATGTATTGCTAGCTACATGGAATTGTGTAAGACGACTCTCTGATCGAATATTAGGTCAGAGAGTCACCTTAGTATTCACCTATATCTAGTAGACACTGCTGAGAGAACTGATAAACTTGCAGGTCTACAAAACAATAATAGTCACCATATTATCTTAACATTTGTTTTAAAGCCAAGGCATAATAGAATTTGAATAATTAAATTATTTGGGGTTTTGCATGGATTTTGTAACATAATGTAAAATTGATAGGGATCTATACATGGGAAACAGGTAGTAGACAATAAAATTAAATTTATTTTCAGAGTCAGAGAGTCGCCTTTTCATAAAATTATGAAAAGTAAATAAATAATTGTTTGTGGGGTACTATACCCAACTCACCTCACTCTCCACCATGGGAGCCTTTCTTTTACGGTTTTTGTTTTTTTTTCTCTGCTTATTGAGTGGAGTTTTATTGACGAAACTGTCTGGGTCCAAGTTTATATATTCACCGCTCCATTCAAAACGGTTAGCAATAGTGAAAGATTCTGTTAAATCTATTATTTCATTGGATTCATTCATTTTTATATAAATTTTAATACAAATAGAATTTTTTATAACACTTTCAGTCTATTGTTCTATGCCCAAACCTCTAAACAATTCCCCTCTTCAATTTATGCGATACACTTTTAATTTTTTCAAGATTTGATTGACTTCACTATTTATTTATTCAAATTTTCAATAATTTCCAATTTGGATTTGAACTCCGATTTGAATTGCGAACGAAGGAACGAATCAATAACGTCTCAATGACACATGGATGTAGTATCAAACAGGATTGAGTTCTCTGGAAATAGCTCAATGCAATAATAAAACTTCGTGCAATAATTTTCATTTTAGGCTGCCAGAATCATAGGGAGGAAAACAGGCCGACAGAGAGTCTGGACCTGGACAGAGGTGTGTGTCCCTTTCTCGCGCTTTTTAGTAGATAAATTCATTAAATTTGGTAGTTCCGTCGATCGCTTGTAACAATATATTTTTTCTGATAACTTGTTTTTTAGCATAGAAATATTAAATAATTAGTAACATTACTACGTTACTTTAAAAATGATAAACAGAAACAAATAACAAAACTATTTCAGAAAAGTTTTACTGAAAGTAGAAGTATTCTATTTTAAAGAACTGGCAACATAGAACATTAATATGGCGTCTACTTGAAGCATAGCGGCCATTATGTATGGCGGCCTATTGTCAAGCTTGAGTGGTAATGTGGCATTTATTTCGTATGTTTAATGAAATATACGAAAAAAAATAGTGCAAAAGTGTTGCATCAAAAACTGTGCAAGTAAATCGATCGGTGGTTGCGGCATATCTTTTCATAGATACGTTTAAATACAAAATAGAAACTAAATATGTAATTAGGGTGGCCAAAAATTAGGTTTAATAATTTTATATTTACGACTATTGTTTTAGTATTCCAAAAAATGAAGAACGACGAATGACTTTTACGACGGCATTGGCGGCGACCTAATTAAGATTAATAATTTAGGATGTTATCAAAATAAAAATGTTTTTAAAACAATGATTTTTATTTATTTATCCCGTAGTTGTATCATCGCTATTATACATAGACCTAGTACCTATATACTTACGCTAGTATATATGTATATATTATATAACCTGTACCTATTTTATTGTAAAACTAGCTTTAGCCTGCAGCTTCGCCTGCATGGCCTACTAACAATAAGCATATTTTTCTTCAAAAACAAATTCCGGTACGATCGGGTTTGGTCCGGTCCGGCACGGCCCGGTCCAGTCCAGCACGACCCGGTACGATACGGTTCCATTCGGTCCGGTCCGTCCGGTCCTTATAAGGAACCTACATGCCAAAGGAATCTCTAGATCCAGCGGTTTGGGCTGTGCGTTTACCCTCGCAACTTCGTTTGCGTATATCTCGCTTTCCCGTGGGAATTTAGATAAATCCTTTCTTGGTAGATACACTCCTAGACGTCGTCGTAAGGAACCTACATTCCAATTCCGGTCCGGTCCGGCACGGCCCGGTACGGTACGGTTCCGTCCAGTCCGATCAGGTCTGATCCGTTCCGGTCCAGTCCGATCCGGTCCGGTCGGTCCGGTCCTTATAAGGAACCTACATGCCAAATTTGGAATCTCTAGACCCGGCGGTTTGGGCTGTGCGTCCCTTTGCAACTTCGTTTGCGTATATCTCGCTTTCCCGTGGGAATTTTGAAAAATCTTTTCTTAGTACATGCCTCGTACAGACGTCGTAAGGAGCCTACATGCCAAATTTGGAATCTTTAGACCCAGCGGTTTGGGCTGTGCGTTGATATATAGTTAAGTCAGTCAGTCAGAACTTTGAATTTTATATATATAGATAAAGCCTTTTCTTCTTGTTGTGACACACGAAGATGTGTAACACTTTGACTCAACGAAAATCAAATAATCCATGTGTAAGAGTATTACACATTGCATGAGCAATGTGTAATACTAACTAAAATACCAGCTTCCATCGTATGTATGAACATACGACGGTAGCTGGTTTCGTACAATGGTTAATAGTATAGTAGAAGACGGTAGCGCCATATTTGAGCCTTATTGTGCACTTTGGTATAGAAGCATGAAATTTCTACCATGGATAGAGTGTCTCACAATGATCGTTTTAAGATGTGGAGGGAAGTCAGATTCTTCCTCTGTGAGTGGGGGGAGGGGGGCAAAGGGTGTGAATTCCACGTCTTGATGATTATTTTTTTACTGATCCGTTAATGTTACTAGGGCTTGTATGGTGTCGTTTTCATATAAACCGAATACAAGGAATTCATTTTTAACAATAAAAATGTATGGTCCCATACAAAAAAAATAAAAATACTGCCAAAAAGTGAAAAGTTCCGCTACTTTTTTTTGTTAGCACGTTATTTTTACTTTCAAATCTTAATTATTATGATATTAAAAAATACTGTGATAAAGCTTATTTAATGTAGTTTACAAATATATATAATTGTAGTATACTTGTCGTACAAAAACTATTTTAAAAAAAAGAAGAACGTGCAAATTCCAGAAGATGCGCGCGGTGATTCGGTGAGATGTATGTACGCGTAGCGACAAATTTTCATAATGTACTATAGTCATTTGTTATTCATATTTTATAGCAATGCTACTAGCCATTTTGCGACATAGTTTTAATGAAAACAAATGAAAGAAATGCGTTTTTATTGCTTTCACGGAGAAAAACATTTAATAATTTTGACTTAGAGAAGGTTACTAATAAAACATCAGAAATAAAAGTAAAATGACGTTTAACCAGCAGTTACCAGTACAAAAGCAAAGTGCTGTACATTTGAGTGCAGCTTTGTTACATTTGCATCTTCCAGTACACCCTTTTTTAACGCTGCACTGCACGTAATTAACATAGTGATAGTGGGGATAGTGTTGTCCAGACTGGCTGCCATTCGTTCGAATTTTTAATCCAACCCCAGTTAGATGGTTCAGGAATATCTGGAACTTTTGTTAAAGATTGCATCCAAATGTAAGCCTGATAGGAAGCGCGTTTTATATATTGCTAGAGTGCCTTTTTTGAGGGGGGGTATGTTCTCTATGGCTCGGGATTTTTGGGTAAAGAGTTTTTTTTCTGGCTTCATTTATAGTCAGCATTTCACTAATGCGGTCATACATTAAAACCACAAATCTGCAATGAGTCGTCGCTTATTTGTTGTGGCATTGTTGTCATTTCTTCAAAGGCGCTGTTTACTTCTGGAAAAGATCGCCATGTTTCTCATGCTGTTTTTTCCCTATAACAACAAAAGTGAACTCCGTATCACACCCTGTGAACGCATGAAAGACGGGAACGTACTCACATTGTGACAAATTCATTGACGCTACCAGGTCGTGTAGCGGAAACTTGAGCCAACACCAAATGCAACCTGTATAATGGCGTTGCCTCCAGTTTCCGCAAGACCTGGTAGCGTCAATGAGTTTGTCACAATGTGAGTACGTTCCCGTCTTTCATGCGTTCGCAGTAGGGTGTGATACGGAGTTCTTTGCTGGTAGAGGGAAAAAGTGAAAGTGAAGTGAACTCCGTCACTTTTGTTGTTATAGGGAAAAAACAGCATGGGAAACATGGCGATCTTTTCCAGAAGTAAACAGCGCCTTTGAAGAAATGACAACAATGCCACAACAAATAAGCGACGACTCATTGCAGATTTGTGGTTTTAATGTATGACCGCATTAGTGAAATGCTGACTATAAATGAAGCCAGAAAAAAAACTCTTTACCCAAAAATCCCGAGCCATAGAGAACATACCCCCCCACAAAAAAGGCACTCTAGCAATATATAAAACGCGCTTCCTATCAGGCTTACATTTGGATGCAATCTTTAACAAAAGTTCCAGATATTCCTGAACCATGTAACTGGGGTTGGATTAAAGATTCGAACGAATGGCAGCCAGTCTGGACAACGCTACTTGAAGTAGCAACTTTATGTGCTGAGTTAATTAGGTGCAGCGTTAAAAAAGGGTGTACTGGAAGATGCAAATGTAACAAAGCTGCACTCAAATGTACAGCACTTTGCTTTTGTACTGGTGACTGCTGGTTAAACATCATTTTATGATTTTTTATTTATAGTTGTTAGGCAACTAGCCATTCATATTTCTGAAATTGATTTTTTGAAAGAAAAATTTCACCTCCTCCCCCCAGGTGGGATTCGAACCCACGGCCGGATATCGAGGGGGCGTGGGTTCGAATCCCACCTGGGGGGAGGAGGTGAATTTTTTTTTCAAAAAATCAATTTCAGAAACATCATTTTACTTTTATTTCTGACGTTTTATTAGTAACCTTCTCTATGTCAAAATTATTAAATGTTTTTTTCCGTGGAAGCAATAAAAACGCATTTCTTACATTTTATTACATTAAAACTACGTCGCATAATGGCTAGTAGCATTGCTTTAAATATTTATAACAAATGACCATAGTACATTATGAAAATTTGTCGCTACGCGTACCTACATCTCACCGAATCACCGCGCGCATATTCTGGAATTTGCACGTTCTTCTTTTTTTTAAAATAGTTTTTGTATGACAAGTATACTACAATTATATATATTTGTAAACTACATTAAATAAGCTATAACACAGTATTTTTTTAATATCATAATAATTAAGATTTGAAAGTAAAAATAACGTGCTTACAAAAAAAACGTAGCGGAACTTTTTACTTTTTGGCAGTATTTTTAATTTTTTTGTATGGGACCATACATTTTTATTGTTAAAAATGAATTCCTTGTATTCGGTTTATATGAAAACGACACCATACAAGCCCTAGTAACATTAACGGATCAGTAAAAAAATAATCATCAAGACGTGGAATTCACACCCTTTGCCCCCCTCCCCCCACTCACAGAGGAAGAATCTGACTTCCCTCCACATCTTAAAACGATCACCGTGGGACACTCTATCCATGGTAGAAATTTCATGCTTCTATACCAAAGTGCACAATCATCGCGCTACCGTCTTCTACTAGTAGGGCAATATCGTACGAATAGTTGTTCAATCGACTATGTACTTATATAATATCCCATAAAATTTTACTTGTATAGACACCCTGTGGGAAAAGGACAAACACCTCTGTTCTCGTTGTCTCACGTGGGCCCGTTTTTTGATTCCGAGTACTCAATCCTGATTGATTACTACATCCATGCAATGATCATGAATATCCAAAGATTAAAGAAAGAGAGGATACAGCATACCTACAACAAAAATGGTCGTAACATACCTAAACTATAGTCACAATTATGGCTTCGGTGCGGTGTTATAGCTGAACTGACAGCACACACACTGACAGTTTGAACTGACCGCTTGAGTATTTCATCCAATCACCACAGTCGTGTCGTGCGTGACTGTAATGTCACACGAAGGGGTGCGCTAATGAAAGACTTGCTGGTCGTAAACTGAATGTTTCTTTATTGGAGGAAACATGTACATACAGTACGGAAGTAGGACATACCATATGATACAAAGATTTAGGTTAAAGATGTAATATTATACCATTAACCTGAGCTTCATCGGAAGTAGTAGAGTTACGTGTTGAATTACAAGGATTTAGTACAAATGTAGTAGGTACTTACAAGGTTTCGATGAGAGAGAACGATGCGTGTGTCATCACACTACATGACAGTTGTCACAAAAATGGCGTCAGGTGCCACATGTCAAAACTCGCAAATAATATTTAGATGTTGCCAGAAATAGAAATTTCAAGTTAGTCATCTCCTTTTGTCATACGAGAGACCCATTGTTAAACAGAGATAAACATAATGTCACATTATGCATTTCGTAAAAGCACAATATTTGTACAGAATGTCCACTCCATGTATATTACCTCTCCATGTGAATATCTTGATCATCAAGACTTGAATGAAATGAAATTATCAGTCAAATTGAATGAAAATAATGGCGGAAACACACTACCGTGTCGGGGCCTGTCGTGTCGCGCTCTGTCGTGACGGTGGGTGTGCACACTTACGTGTCGTGTCGGGGCGCGCTTCTGTTCAGAAATGAACGAAATAAACGCCAGACGTTTATTTCTTTCATTTCTGAACAGAAGCTCGCAGTGTTTGCCCTTGTCTGGGTGTTTTCTATAATGTATAATGGTATTTATTTACAAAAAAAGTATTTAAGTATATTTATCAGGAATCTAGTACCTAGTAACTCATTATCACGCTGCAAAAATAAATTTTAAAAAAAAGCGTCCACTTGTTCGCGCCACGAGCCGCGCGCGGGTATAGAAACACATTTGCAGGGCGTGTCGTGTCGCGTCATAACCCCCACCACCGCCGTGGCGCAATCGGCGGCCAGCAGTCCGCGCCACGACAGAGCGAGTCACGACACGACACGCCCTACAAATGTGCTCCTAACCATATAAAATGTATGAACGCGATATGCTTCTGGCGCGACACGACAGGCCCCGACACGGTAGTGTGTTTCCGCCATAATTGAGGCCTTTTTGGTATGGCAATGCCCTTTGAAATTTTATTGATTATTATTGCTGCCATTATCAAGACTAAAACTGAAGACTTTCAATTATCTTCTCGTTTTCACAGAGCCATGTCATGTACCAATGTAAAATGTATGTACCAAGGGTAGCGTCACATTATAGGTTGTATAAAGAAGAAAAAATTACAAATTTACGGTTTTCATATTTTATTCTTAGGGTCGAAACGCACTTGCGATGCGAATTTGTTTGTTTGTACTGGTGACTTTATTACGTCACAGTTACTACCCTCACCATTTTCGCGTCTTGTCATCTCATATATTTGATACCAAATTTACCCATATACGAGATGACTTGAATGGAAATCGATTTTTAGAAGACTTTTGACATAATGGCCTACTATTTTTGCGAGAGTGCATTTGTGTGGATTTTGGCGCCAACTACGATAGCGTCTACTTGGGCTCGTGATTAAAAAATGAATTTCTGTGTGTTTCAATCAACGTTTGATTCATAGTATTGATAGTGTAATGTGAAGCTAATGTGTGAAGCAAACATTGGTTGGTTAAAGTGCATAGTGATTGTAATTTATGAGGAACTTTTAAAAGTGCATTAATCGTGTTGACTTCAAAATCCGCCTACACTGAAGAGCTATCGTCTTTCTTCGGGGCGTCTTGACTCAGAGACTTTAAACTGAGTCAAGATAGCAGGAATACGCTGCTTTGAATTACGTACACAAGTTTAGTATAACTTGAAAATGGCACAATGGAATCTTCGTCTGAAGACCGATTGCCAAACGAAAGAAAAAAATATATATTTCGATTTTAGTTTTTCAGTTCAATAAAAAGCACCAGTCGGATTTTGGCGCCAACTACGAACTACGATAGCGTCCACTTGGGCTCGTGATTATAAATTTAATTTCTGTGTGTTTCAGCGTTTGATTCATAGTAGGTATTGATTGATAGTGTTATCATATCATACGCGTATCAACCCATAATCATCCCACTACTGCTAGGATACTGGTCTCCCTTCAATCGAAGGTGATTAGAGCGTACTCTGCCACGCTGCTTCAATGCGGATTGGCAGAGGCCGGTGTTTTCAAACCGCCCTGGCCACCGACTTGGCTTAAGGACTGTCATCCATCGACCACAGCCGGGACCGACGGCTTAACGTGCCCTCCGAAGCACGGAGAAGCTCGAGATAACGAAACCCATCCAATCGCTGTCTAGGGTCGACGTCGCTTAACTTGCGTGTTTATAATAGAGTGCGACACACAGCGACGCCGAGCTCCTTACTATGATATATCATGTGCAACTCTAGTGTAATGTGAAGCAAACATTGGTCATAGTTTGTGATCAGGAACTATTAAAAGTGCCTACACGTGTTGACTTTAAAATCCGCCCTTTCTGAAGAAATTTTGTTATCATCTTTCTTCGGGGCGTCTTGATTCAGAGGCTCTACTCTAAACTGCGTCAAGATAGCATGAACACGTTGCTTTGAATTACGTGTACACAAGCATAACTTGAAGATGGCACAATAGAATCTTCGTCTGAAGTCTGATTGCAAAAACAAAAAAAAAGTAAAAGCAGGAAGTTAAATATTCTGTGGTTGGATTCGCACGGGGATTTTGGCGCCAAGGCCGTTAGTAATATTATGAATTCTGTGCCAAGGCGCCAACTACGATGAGTGATTGGAGTTTATAAAGCCACATAAATTCACTACACGAACCCAACCCGACTCGCACGCAACCCGGACCCGACCGCGGACCAATCTGGCGTTGTCCATACACTGCACGAACGAACCCTCCGCCAACCCTCATCATCATCATCATAAGAACCCTCTAGTGGGTGTGGTTTCCGCACTCAGTCCCGTTCTGGACCATTGTACGTGATGCCGTGGGGCTGTTATTCCATCCAGCCCACCTCCCTCCAGAAGCGAATTAGTCCTCCCAAACTGCTCAGTGTGTCCGCGAGAGACGTTGGTGACCCAAGTGTCTCTTTCCGAATTTGGGCGACGCCTGTGCACTCAAGGAGCACGTGCGCCACCGTTTCTTCAGTTTCCATGCATGCTCTGCACAGAGGACTGTCCGTGATACCTATTGTGTGAAAGTGTTTGTTCAGTGAGCAATGTCCTGTGATGGTTCCTGTTACCAGGCGCAGGCTTTTCCTGTCCAGGCGCAATAGGCGCTTGGGCAGCTTGTTGTCCAGGGATGGCATCGCCTCCTTGGATTGCCTGCAGCCTGGTGCCGCAGTCCACCATTTCTCAGCTTGTGTGTATGTGATGTTTTGTAACCATCTGCGTAGCTGATTGAAAGGGACTGGCACGATGGGCTCGGGTCCGAGAACTGTCGTGTCAGATCCCCTCCTGGCCAGTTCGTCAGCTGCATCGTTACCTAGTGAGCCACTATGTCCTTTTATCCATTGAAGTGTTAGCGCATTGCGATTCGTCACCGCAACGCGCTCGAGTGCATTGTGACATTCTAGTATTAATCCTGAGTCAAAATAGTTTTTGTTCAGAGATTGGAGTACTGAAGCGCTATCGGAGAGTATGCGGATATGAGTTCCCGTGACCTTCCTGGCTTCAAGGGCATATGCTGCTTGGATAATGCCTACACATTCCGCTTGATAGACAGTGTTGAACATTCCAAGGGGTTTTGATATTTTAATGTTCAGTTCATCTGAGTAGACTCCGACTCCGGTCCCAGAGTCAGTCTTTGATCCGTCTTTTGGGCCTGAATAGTCGTTCGGTTCTTCGGTTAGTTGTACTTTGTAGTGTTTTGAGAATCGGTGTGTTTTTGGAATTTTGTCAGTGAGTGATGACATCATTGGTTGCTGTTTGATGGCATCCTCTTTTATTCGTATGTGTTTGATTCGGAAATCTTTGCCTAGGGTGCCCGCTATGCTAAGTCTAAAGGCTGCTAGTGTTGCTTCCTCTCGCACGATTAAGTGCAGGGGTGGCAGTCCCAGCATCGCCTGTAGAGAAGCAGTAGGTGCTGTTCTCATGCTGCTCGTGATTGCTACGCAGGCCAAACGTTGCAGTTTTTCTAGGTCTTTTTGGGCTGTACTCAAGTCGGTCCTGGGCCACCATACTAGAGAGCCGTAGGTGATGATTGGTCTAATGATTGCGGTGTATAGCCAGTGGGTAATCTTTGGAGTGATACCCCAGTTTCTGCCTAGTAGTTGTTTGCATTGCCACATGGACATACTGGCTTTTGTGGTGATGTAGTCAGTGTGTTTTGCCCAATTCAGCTGCTTATCCAAGAAAATACCCAGATACTTGGTTTCCGTTGAAAGGCTTAGGGTTGTGTCAAAGAAGTGTGGTAGTTGTAACGGGGCCACCTTCCTTTTCTTTGTGAATAGAATCAGTTCGGTTTTCGTGGGATTTACTGCTAGTTGGTATTCCTTGCACCAGTCCTCTACTATTTTCAAGGCTTGGCGCATGAGGTTACATAGTGTGTTTTCGTGGTTGCCGTTTATTATTATTGTTAAATCGTCCGCGTACCCTACGGTAAAATAGCCCTTGTCATTTAGACGTTTTATTAGGCTATCTACCACCAGGTTCCATAAAAGTGGCGAGAGAACGCCTCCTTGTGGGCAGCCCTTCGCCACAATGGCTCTTGTGGTGTCATTTACTGTGACCTGTACGGCTCTCAACTTAAGCATGTTGGTGATCCAACTGCGTAGGGTCGAGTCTACGCCGTGTTTCTTGAGGGCTGTGTTAATACTGTGAAATAGAGTTTTGTCGAAAGCGCCTTCAATGTCGATGAAAGCAGCCAACGAGGATGACTTGTGGTCTAGTGCGCATTCGATTTTCGACACTACGCTGTGAAGCGCAGATTCTGTTGATTTACCTGTGGAGTAGGCGTGTTGTTGTTTGTGTAGAGGGTTTTGTCGGAGAGGTCCGTCTCGAATGTAACGGTCACATAGTCTCTCTAGTGTCTTCAGTAGAAATGATGTTAGGCTTATAGGTCTGTAAGATTTCGGTTGTGTGTAGTCGGATTTACCGGGTTTAGGAATGAAGATTACTTTTACCTCACGCCACGCCCGTGGTACGTATCTGTGTGCTATGCATGACCTGTATATCGCCACCAGCCATGGTGTTATGGGGTCTATTCCCCATTGTAGCAGTGCTGGGATGATACCGTCTAGGCCTGCAGATTTGTATGATTGGAAGGTTTTAATTGCCCATTTTATGCGGTCTTCCGTAACTATGCTGGCTCTCGACCAGTCTTGGTTAGTAGGCGTCCATTTGGTTTCCCCAGTCCAGGATTTGTCCTCGGAGAGGTGACAGTCTGGGAAGTGCGTTTCCAGAAGGACCTTGCTAATTTCTTGGTCTGTTTGCGTGTATGTGTTGTCCGGTTTTTTCAGCGAACCAAGGGTGCGATCCTTATCAGTTGATAAGATCTTCCTTACTCGGGCCGCTTCATTGTGAGATTCAATGTTTTCACAGAACTGTCGCCAGGCAGCTCTCCTGGCAATTCTAATCTGTTTTTTGAAAGTGTATTGTGTCTCTTTGTATAGCTCCCAATCTTCTGTCAGTCTTGAGTTCTTTGCTCTGTTAAATTGTTTGCGTAATGCATGTCTGAGTTTGCTTAGTTCAGAGTTCCACCAGGGGGAGCCTTTCCCTTTTGTATTTGGAACTTTCAGTTTGCAGCACGCATGATACGCTTCAGTTATGTATTCCGAGAGTTTGGTTACAGTGTTCTCAAGTTGTGTGAGGTCTGTTAGAGTTGTGGGTGTTAGATGATTGCCTAATAGTTGGGCTAGGAGGCTTTTGTACCCGGGTATGTGTGTGCGACGCGGGTTTCGTCTTGGTGTAGGTTTTTTTGTGTTTGCTAGTAGTGTAAAACGGATTCTTCTATGGTCTGAGCAAGAAGCTTCATCGGTTACGCGCCAGTTTGTGATTAGGTCTGTCGCTTTCCCCGTGGCTAGCGTTAGGTCAATTACTGTTTGTCCTCGGCTCGTGACCCAAGTGGGTTCCGAACCTCGGTTTATAATGTTAAGGTTAGTGGAAAATAAATATGTGCATAATACCTCTCCTCTGTGGTTTGGCTTTTCGCTGCCCCAGAGTGGGTGGTGGGCGTTCGCATCGGTGCAGATGATGAGGTCCAGGTTTGCGCTCTCGCAGTAGAGCACCAGGTCCGTCATCTCCTTCGGTGGGCAGCTTTCATCGTCGCCTGGCATATATACCGAGGCTAGTACGATGTCTGGTGCGTTCTCGCTGGTCTGGAGCCTGACTGCAGTCAGATCTCTGGAACAGAATTGGGTGAGTGTTGTGGTCGGTATATCATGGGGTATATACGCGCAAGTGCGTGGTTTGTCTGTGCTATGGGTGTTGAGGATTAGCTTACCTCCTATATTACCGAGGCCGCATATCCTGTTGTTTCTGATCCACGGCTCTTGGATCAGTGCAATGGTTCGGGGTCTCATCTCCAGGGCCTTGCGCAAACTAGCCGTGGCGCACTGGCTGTGCTGGAGGTTTGTTTGTATGACCTCGAGGTTTGGCGTGGGTGATGACGATGGCGGGGTGGAGCTAGGAGGAGACTGATCCATCGGATAGTCTTCCAGCCATCTCCATCCCGTGCCGGTCGTCGTTCGGCGACGAGGCGAGCAGCTCGTCTGTCCACCCTGGTGATGCAGGCGGGAGAGATTCCGCGTCAGCCATCGCCGCTTTGACCATTTCCTCCTCGAGGTGTGTGATGTCGTCTTCTGTCTGTGCCGTCTGTGTGGAAGCGGTGTCGGGGCCTTCTTTCTGTGCTTCTGGTGGCGTTCTGGTGAGGAGCCGCACGTATATCGACCCAAGGAGGTACGATACACGTCGCTCTCGCGCCAGAACTTTCTCCACTTCGTCTGGTGGGATGCCCAGGGTCAGAAAGGTCCCAGGGTTGTCTCCTCCAACTGATGTCGCCCTATATAAGGACCACCTCCCTATGTCATACCAGGTGTTCTGACGCTTCAGAACACTCTGGAGTCGCGCTATGTCCCCATTGTACCTGGGTACGAAGAGCGCAGCTCGGACACGGGTCGGTACATCGGCTTGCTTCATCACAGTCAGTGACATCTCGGTGTCCGGTAAGGTGATTTTGGGGACGTTCAGTGTGAGCCAGGTCAGGGCGTTTTCGTCCTCACACCACATCTGCACGGTGCCGTCCGCTATCCGTGGGTATCCTCGGAAAGCTGGAAGTGGTGTGGTGGGGTCGGTGTCCATGACGAGGTCTTCAAGCTTCATTTTTATGTGCTCGGCTTCGTCGGTGGTCATGTCTCTGGCGGGGGGGGGGGGGGAGAAGCAGATCGCTACGGCTAGCCGCGCCGGGATGTCCGCTGTGGCCCGCGCATAGGTTTTCCGCTCCCCTGACTGAAGCCTCGCACGCTTGGGGTCTCCCTGTAGTGTGCTCGGCGAGATCGTTTCGTCTGGGCGCACTCTTTTCACCGCTCCCTGGCCACTAGACCCTGGTTGCGGTTCAGAAGTGTTTGGCAAGGTATTGGTAGCCAAGGTCGCCTTGTGGGAGGCTCCGGCCCGCTTGCCCCGTTTCCTCTGTCTCGGTCTGTTCTGTGTGAGGGCGCGGTTTGGGGTGTCGGCCGTGGTTGGTCCAGTCGTGGGCCTTGACGTTTCGCGCTGGGTGTCCCCTTCGCGTACTGATCTTGGCCCACGTGTTTCCGCGTCCGGCTGCTTTTCGCGCTGGGAACTCCCTTCGCGTACTCGCTGCTGGTCGCGTACTCCCTTGTCAGCTGTCGCTTGCGCTTCGCGCTGGCTTTCGCCTTCGCGGGTTTTACGCAAGCGGCTGCTGAGTTCTCTCTCTCGAGCTAAAATTTTTCCGCGCTTCTGATTGAGCAAGCGTACTTCATCTGCCGAGATATAGCTGGAACCAGGGCCGCCATCCTTCACTGTACGTTCCTGGTCGGTGTCCGCGTCCCTCAGCCTCGCGTCGATCTTTGCGCGCTGTAGCGCCAGCGCACGCAGTTCGTCACCGATGCTTGTTAGTCGGGCGTTGCTCTTATCGTTGTCCGGGTTGTTGGTGACGCTATTCCTGACGATGCTCTGTTGCCAGGCACTCGTGGAGGGTTTGTCACGTGTTGTGGTTGGCGCGTTCGTCGCAGCCGTTGTTGTGTTGGATGGCGCGTGGGTCGCAGCCGTTGCTGTGTCGAGTGGCGCGTGAGTCGCAGCCAGAGTCGTGGGCGCTAAAGCAGCCTGCCGCACAGAAGGTGCGGCGCTAGAGAGCATGTTGATGTTCCCCCCCAGATTACGATGGGAACTGACCGACGAGTCGGCATGGGATTCCCCGGCTTGGCCGGGACCCACCTGGGGATTTGCTTTTTCAATATGCTGCATTTCATTGGGGGTTGGTGGGCTGTTTTTGATGGACGAGGTCACCCCTCCTCGTTGGAACAAAGGGATAAAGGTATGGGTTACCCTAGGGCTGGGATTTGGCCTTCGGGCACTCCTCTTGTCCGGGATCCCTTACGGGACACTCTCGCTGTGGGGTCGACCTAAAGTTGGTCGGCCCCACAGCCAGAGTTGGGCTATCCGCAACCTGCCCACCCGCTCGGTTGCATGAGAAGAAATGCCTGGCGGTCCGTGCTCACCCGATACCGGTGTGTAGATACAGCGGTATAAGGGCAGCCCAGCCGGCCCCGAGTCCCCCCAACCCTCTCTCGAAGTGTGACTTTGGTGAGCCCTATACGTGTACCCGCCTGTACTATCTAAGCAAAAGTAGCTTTAATCGTCGTCGGAATAATGATTTTATGCGAGAAATGAAAAAGAAACGGTTTGTTACATCGACGTAAAACATATATATCGATGGTTTGTTATCGTCGAAAGACAAAGACAAATAAAAACGTGGTTATTTCTACGAGCGCAGTCAAGTTCGACACTGACTGAGTCGCCCGACCCGACCAATCGAATCACTGAGTCGATTGGTCGGGTCGGGCGAGGGTTCGACAGGCGCTCGCGGCTCGCAACCGCGGACCTGCGAGCCCGAGACGCCCCAACCCATTTGACAGTCTGGCGACTCTGGCGTACCGGCTCGTCGCTTCCATCAAATACTATAGACGAGTAATACCCACAGCTTCGGAAGAATTCGGGCAAGACGCGACACTAGCGCCCCTACGGTATGAGGGCGGCATGAGGTGAACGATTTCAAAACTTTTGTATGCAAAATGTTATAGCGCCCCTAGCGGCATGAGGTGAACTGTGCGTTTTATAATAATAATAATAATAAATCTTTATTTCAGACATAAACAATGAGTCCATATAAAACTAAAATTAAAAAATACAATAAAGAATATGTTATATAATAACATTATCACATTCCGGCATTACAATCAACCATAATTTGTGGTTATCTCCATCCACCGTCTGTATGTAGACGTCATGTGAAGTCTGTCTGCCAGACCCCTAACAATTCCATTGCTACACGTGTCCACTCTGGCAATGAAGGATGCGATTCGATGGCGCTGAATGGCATTAAATGTATTAACGCGAGCCGTCGCGAACATGCCGGAGGCGCTGCAGCTGCGCTTGTAGCCCATAAGAAACCTAAAAATGTTGTTGTAGGTTACTCGCAATGTGTTGTGCGGTTTTTGGGTATAATTTGTCCAGAGTTGACACGTGTAAAAGGTCTGGCAGAAAGACCTAAACAAAGTCGTTTTCACGTCTGTTGACGCTTTATTAAATTTCCTGGCAATCATGTTGCCAACCACACAGAGTGCCCTACGTTGACGTTCCATATCGGAATCGTACCTCATATTAGATGTAACAATGTGGCCAAGGTACTTGAACGAGCTACTGATTGCTACTGGCTGCTCATTCAGTGTGACAGCAGGAATATGCGTGGGCCCCGCCCCCGACCTAAATACTACCATTTCTGTTTTCTTCACGTTAAGCCGTGGTTTCTCGCATAATTTTCGCATTTAGATATTAGTTTACTCAAGCCCTTGATCGAGGGGCTGAGCAGCACCATATCATCCGCATAGCTGAGATTATTTATGTACATGCTGTTCATTTTTAGGCCGACTGGGGTGCCACTCAGCTCCTCGATCAAATCATTCACATAAATGTTAAATAGGTCGGGAGACGTGAGTCCACCCTGCCTCACGCCACACGTAAGTCTATATGTATCTGACATCTCCTCCCCCATCTCACATTGTTGGTTTGGTGACTATACCAAAACTGCAGTAGGTCTACAATTTCTTCCTCAATCCCCGTCTTGCGCACTTTGTTCCATAGAAGGTCATGATTGATAGTGTCGAAAGCGCGACTGAGATCATGGAAGCATGCGTATACAGTGGTTCAGTGGTTACGTTTTGTATGCAAAATGTTATAGCGCTGTTATAGCGGCATGAGGTGAACGGAGGTTGCCAAGTCATTGTATGAGAAACGTCAAGAGCTGTGCGTATTACTCGTCTATAGTATTTGCTTCCATACACAGACGGATTAGTCGGATGGCCGACCAATCCGCCGGACCAATCTGCGTGTGAATGGTGGGCTTAAGCAGGAACTAATTAAAAATGCTTTAGTAGTGCTGACTTCAAAATGCGCCTTTTCTGAAGAAAATGCTATCATCTATCATCAGACGTATACTGAGTCGAGACAGCATGAATACGATGCTTTGAATGATTTAAATTAACATATTACATAACAAGAATGAAAAAGCCACAACGTGAAGATAAAAGTCTGAAGAAAAATGCATTTCTACCATCGAAATAATATTACTACGTATAGAACGGACACCGCGAACAAAATTTTTGTCCCCATACGTTGAGGCCAATAGACATCAACTCGTTTAGAAACTTGCCGACGCTCATCGTGAATGGTCCTCGGATTTATGTCAAAAAAAAAATTGTAAGATGCCGTCATGTTCAATAAAAACTTGTAAAAACCGTTCAACAGTAAGGAAGAAAGATAGCGGCATGACTTATCATCGGTAAGTATACAAAAAATTAAGTAAAACCAACCAAAACAAATTTTTTTCATTATTTTCTATTGCATCATAATTGCATCCGCCATTTCTATGTGAAAATCATAGATTATCAAAAAGTAATCGTACAGATGGGATACGTAGGTACTAAGCGTAGGTCAATTTTATAATATAATTTAGGTACTTCTGAAAAATTTTTTGCTTTTTTTTTAACCGACTTCAAAAAAGGAGGAGGTTCTATGTTTCATTGTTTTTTTTTGGAGGTCCGCCGATTACTCCTTCAATTTTGGACCGATTTTCATAATTCTTTTTTTAAAATAATATGTAATTTAAATATTGATTTTTTAAACTATATTTCCAAAAAAATTTTATATAGTAGGTAAAAAATACGTAAATGTGGATAAAGTTACTAAGTAAAAAAAATAGTTTCTAGAAAACAAAAAGATGGAAAACGAAACAGCATTTTAAATTTCGACCAACCATTTTCGAACAAATGAAATTCGGGCAAACAAGTTTCGGAGTAAAGATACGTTACCATTCAACAAGAGGAGTTGTCTTGTCTGGCAGGCGACCGTCTCCTAGTATTTGCATATATTACAAAATACTTCAATATATAAATAGCTTCATTATAAAGTTTTGATTTAATCTCAGTTTATTTTTGACTAATATTAAGTTAAGAACAAAAATGTAATGTAGCTTCCTACCTATAAAACTAATATTATACCTATTTTCTATTAAGTTTATTCTATTAAGTAAAATAAAATATTGTAATAAAATAAAATAATCAGTTGGATGTCCAATAGGCAGAATATAAACAAAGTGTCGCCCCTGCGTAGTAATGTCATATTCTATGACTCGGTTGGGGGCGGGGCCAGGGAGGGGCGCGCCCCTCACGGCCGAACACGGCGCCAAAATTTGAAGGCGCTGTCATTTCTATACGTAGTAATATTATTTCGATGATTTCTACCCATTCTACGATCTATGTTTCTACCTATGTATGCGGCCATTTATTGACAGTTTTGAAATTTGAAAGTTAAGGACTGTCATTTTATAAAATTGTTGTGATGACTTACAATAATTCAGTTCTAGTTGGTAATTGGAGTGAAGAAAGATTGAAAAATGAGGTACCTATTTATTATTATAATCGAAATTATAGAAATACTTAATATTCGATTCAGTCAGATAGATAGAGTAATAGGTAACATAATTGTAAGTACCTACCTATGTAACATAGTTGTTCGTTGCCTGCCTCGTTGCATTACGTCGAATCGGTTCAATCAGGGTTGGGTTAGGTAGAGAAGTCCAAGTTTTCTTCCTTCAATCAAGTTTAGTCTATAATAATATATCTACCATATCTATATACTTCTATAAAGCCTTTTAATTAATTTCCATAATTTCCAGTTCGTCACATGTACATCTTTTAAAAAATACTTATAACTACGTAATTTTACGTAATGAGTAGGTACCTTTAATATCACTTTTATTTACAGTACGAGTTTAAACTGTTTTTACGCAAACGCGACAGACGTGAATTACTGCTTCAGAGATCAAGAACGCTTTTTAGCAATTTGTTGAAAGAGGTAATAAACATCGAAATAAAGAACCTAGGTAGTTTAAAAAATATAAAAACGAGTAAAAACTCATTAATTATCATCAATTTAGTCGAATCGAAAAATACATACATGAATGAATCATAGATTGATAAAAATCTAAATACATAAATACGATATCACAGAGAGAGACAACCAGTTGCAGAGACGCATTTTACTCTTAGTTCCATATTATGTCTCACGTTGCCTCTTTTTGGGCGCATGGCGGTGAAGCGTTACTGTCCCACAATAATTGCGGTATCGTAGCAAAAGGACTTAATGTGGAATTAAAATTAAAATGCATTCCAGAAACTGGCTGTAAGTCCGGCTACCTAGTCCATTAAAAAAAAACTTATAACACCCTTAAAAAATCGTTAATCTATTGTTATTTAATAATTAAAACTTATTTATTATTAGTTAGTTAATTATTTAGTAAGTATAGTAATTTACTGTAATTTCAACATATTTACGTGCTAACTTGGTTTTTCAGAGACCGCTTGCTATAAGTGGGACGTATGTGCTATACGGATTTAACGTTCAATTAGTGGCTTCTGATATGCCAGGTAAAATGTAGTCCATAAATATTCAAGGATTTTTTTATTTTATTATTCAAAAGAGGTTCTTTAAGCTGTATCATTTTGATTTGTCTTACAAAAAATTTAAAACAAACATTATTCCTAATTTAAATAGTGAAGAAGCTAGCCAGTGGGAAGCAACTGTACGGCCTGGCGTTGTCAAGCCTTGTTTCGGAGCGGCAAGTGGACTACATGCAAAACATAAACGATGGATGTCTTATGACGTTATCTCCAATCACGACCCCCTGTTGTCGGAATACATTCATTATAATTAGGTTTGTTGTGTTTTCTTAGGGAAAAGTGGGAAAACTTTACATGTAGGTAGGTAGGTACGGCTTACGACAATACAAGTACTTACTAAGTGTTTGTTACTAACAATTTATTATACTTACATGAGAAAATATCCCACTACTTAGAATAATTTTATCTTGAAATTGGTAAATTTAGTAGAAAAGAGTACTTTAAAAAAATGAAAATTATAATGGACCTACCCTACTGTAATGTACCATTATAGCACCCTTTTTTGCGGGGGTTAAAAGCACTACATCGAGAATATTACTTAGCAAGGCAGCGAGAGTGATGCTTTGTGATAACGGATCGGAAAGGTTCGCATAAAAATCCTCCCAATTTTGGTAAAATTTGCTGATAGAGGTCGCTAGTGGTTTTATTTAAATAAAATTGGTATAAAGTATGAATGAAATAAAAGTATATAGTCATTATATTATTTTATACTAGCTTCTGCCCGCGGCTTCGCCCGCGTGGTCAAGCGAAAATGCCAATATGTTCGTTCCCTTGGGAATTAAAAAAAACGACTATCATTATTATTCCGAATCCTGTTAGACTTTAAAAATCCCGTTTATCCTTGGGAAGCTTAATACAAAATCTAGGCTTTCTAGGTTGAGCGCCCACAATAACACACGTGCAATCCTATTTATCCCATTCCCGTGGGAATTAAAACATCCCGTCTTTATCCTTGTTTACATCATAAAAAGAACCTCTATACAAAATCTCTGCTTTCTATGTTGAGCGCCTGCAATAATACACTTACAGTCCTATTACTCCCTTTCCCGTGGGAATTTCGTAAAACCCCATCTTTATCCTTGTCAACATCATAAAGGGAACGTCTATACAAAATTTCAGCTTTCTAGGTTGAGCGCCTGCGATAAAACACTTACAGTCTTATTACTCCCTTTCCCGTGGGAATTATATAAAACCCCATCTTTGTCCTTGTTAACATCATAAAGAGAACCTCTATACAAATTTTGAGCTTTCTAGGTTGAGCGCCTGCGATAATACACTTACAGTACTATTACTCCCTTTCCCGTGGGAATTTTAAAAGTTTCTAACACTTATAGTTTAGGCCCTGCGTTGATATGTCAGTCAGTCTGTCAGTCAGCTTCTCCTTTTATGTATATAGACTAGAGAAACCCGCGCAACTTCGTGTGCGTTTATCCCGCTTTCCCGTGGGAATTTCAAAAAATCCTTTCATATCGGTTGCCTACATCATACACCACACTTTTCAGAACACACCCAAAAAATTGTGATATGCTTAGATTTTTTTTTTTCTATTTTTATACTTCTCATTACAATCTTTGGTGTTTATGAAATAGGCTAGCCCGACCGGTGAAGAGCCACCTTTATACAGAATATTGACGTGAAGCAGCAATGCGTTTCGTTCGGGGAGTGAAATCTCCGAAATTCTTGTTTCTCACCTTTGTGGTATAAAAAAAATCTAACTCATTCCTTATACTATTTCTCGCTATATCCTGTTTTTTCCTGTCGGTCGGCAACGGGTCAGGGACCCTAGAATCTATGTGCTCCATAGTCGACGGTAATCACCTAATATCAAATGATCCATATTCCTGAGCTTGTTTTCCAACCACTTCCGTAAAAAAAATGTATAAATTACAACACCACTACGAAATAATAGAGCGAGTCGACGTAATGAGATTTCCTATAAGTGAGAAAGAGACAATATCAAAATGTATGCCATTTAACCATTGACCAATTTAACTTGAACCCTGTCAAATATTATAAAATTTAATATTTATTTATTTACTTTTTAATATCGATGAATATGATTCAGTGCGCTATACACATAGTTAGAATTTTAGCTGTTTTTCCGATATCACAAACAGAATAAATAGACGACATTATGATTGAATATTCACAATTTATAATTACATGACAGATGATACACTTCACTTCACGGATGTGTCAAAATGAAATGTAATTGAAATCAAAAGCACTAAGGAGTATGAGTATTGATATCAACTCGAAGAAAATTACCCACAAAATACATTTTTTTCAAGAATTTCAATAAAATAAGAATCACATCTTCCATCAATTCTCTTAAACAATTTTTATGCAAAATTTGAAGTAGATTGGACCAAGGAATCAAGTTGTCCCATAGTAACTTTACCCCCCTTTTTTACCCCCTTAGAGTTCGAATTTCGAAAAATCCTTTCTTATCGGACGCCTACGTCTTATAATAGTTCTACCTGCCAAATTTCAGATTTTTACGATGAGCGGTTTAGGCTGTGCGTTGATTCTCAGTCAGTCAGTCAGTCAGTCAGGACAAAGCATTTTATATATATAGATGATAGAATCTTTCAGCTAGATTGAGCGTCCCGGGTAATACACGTGCAGTCCATGAAACAATGGAAACTTCTAGCACTTGCAGTTTCAGAACACTTAATGATTCAGTGATTTACACGTTCAGTCCCATTATTCCCGTTCCTGTGGGAATTTCGAGATAAAAATACCCGATGTACGTACGATGTACGATGATGTGATACTCCAGATTAAATTCTACACGTGAACCAAATTTCATTATAATCCCTACAGTAGTCAGTGATTTATACGTTCAGTCCTATTATTCCCGTTCCCGTAGGAATTTTGAAAAGAAACATACACTAAATGTTATGTTGAGCCAATCGCTACATATTAGTGAAAACCGCATCCAAATCGGTTCAGCCGTTTCTGAGATTAGCGAGTACAAACATACATACAAACATACAAACAGACGGACAATATATTTCGAAATTCTTGTTCTATTGCTTATTCTTCATCGCCCTAAACAATTTTTTTGGAAATATATTCAATGTACAGACAAACTTTTTTTACACTTTTATTATAGATTATAGATGAACTTATCATTTTGTGTTGTGGCAGTACATTGGATGAATCTCTTCGTGGGGAGAAAATGAACTATGGTGACGAGTTTTTATTAAAAGCTGAAAACTACGGAGAACCTGATGTAAGTGTCATCAAAGAAGTATACATAGATTGAAGTATAAATCGGTACATTTACATTCTATTATTATTTAATTTATTCCTATAAATTAACATAATTAAATACAATAATTATATATTACGTACGCAACTGCTGGTGTGACATGTTACTAATGTTTCACTCGCGCCCATTGTTCCCGTTTCCGGGATCATTGCTGGGATAAAAACTATCCTATGTGTAAATTCAGGCTATAAACTCTAAAGGCTAGGCGGATTTGTTTGGACCTAGGTACAGATAAAACAATCCGCCTAGCATTTTTTGCCAATAAATATCCCATGTGATTATCCATACAAACTTTCGCGATAATACTTGTAGGGTAACCTGACGCATGCTGTTTCACCCATGCTATCTTGTTAATTAATAAATATAATTGAATGGCTAAACTCAAATAATTTAATAATTAATCTCAATAAAACAAAATATATGACATTTCAATATAAACCAAATAATCGTAAACATGAAATAAAATTGAATATTAATTATAATGATAATAACATAGAAAAAACGACAACTACCAAGTTCTTAGGTATACATATCGATAGTAATATGTCATGGAAAACACACACATCAAATGTGTGTAAAAAACTTAATCAGTATTCCTATGCACTTTACATGCTGAATAAGGTAGCTGATCGGGCTGCAGTTTTAACTGCGTATTATGGACTTGTCGAATCAACCCTAAGCTATGGCATTATTTTCTGGGGAAATTCTACACAAAAGATCGACGTATTCAAAGCGCAAAAAAAGTGTGTTCGAGCAATATGCAAACTGGTCCCCACTGACTCTTGTAAGTCGTACTTTGTAAACTTAAAACTATTAACTGTGCCTTCTATATACATTTATGAAACAGCCCTATTTGTCAAAAACAATCCAGGTTTTTATGATCGATTTTCATATTGTAAGCGTAATGAGAATAAGTTAAAGCTGCCTATGTCGAGGACCACCACATTTAATAAAAATATATTAAGTATGGCCCCCAAAATTTATAACAAAGTACCAAGCACTATAAAACAGAGTGATAACTTTAAATTAAAACTTAAACAGTTCCTCATAAGTAAAGCTTATTATAGTGTGCAAGAATACTTAACAGATTAATTTTTTGTGTATGTGTTTGTTTTAATTTTTGTTTATATTTTCTATGCAAATTTGATATAAATCGATTGACATAATTCGTAAATAATTAATAGAAATTGTAATGTGAATTTAATATTGTTTGTACGCCTGGCGGCAGGACATGGTGAAACTATTTATTGTTATCGACCATTAATATGTACCTATGTTCCACAAATAAAGAATATTTGTATTTGTATTATTCCCGTAGTCAGGGTGATTTCTGGAGGATAAAAACTGTCCTGTCTGTTCTTAGATCTTTCTCCATACTAAATATCAATAAAATTAGTTCAACGGCTTTAACGTGAAAATCATGTGAAAATATAACAAACAGACTGTAGCTTTCGTATTTATAATATGGATTTGTTTATAATACAATAGGCAGCACCATTATACGTGCGATACAAGCCAGAAGCAACGCCCGGGCCCGCAGATAGAATGCCAATTTGTCTAAGCGCCACTAAAGACAGCAATTGTAGATGGACCACCACTCCTTTGCTGGCTGGAGATCGTTTGGAGGGGCTAGGTAGTCCAGTCAAGGTTAGTTAAATATATCAGAAACTTTATAGTAAGTAAGCGAAAACATGTATATTTATAAATAAAAAAAAAAGTTCCTAGTCTTTCTCGGATTAATCGGTATTTGTCGATCTAGAAGTGTCTACGAAGATCCGACAACCTACATATATATTGTTATGTAAAAAAATATATATAATATTGTAAATTGCTCATTTAAGTGAACCATGTAAAAAAAATGTTCTATAATAGTAAGTTGTTAATTCTTTAAACCGAAAACTTACTAAACTTAGATATTCATTTCACGAAGAGTATTCGGCTTTGAATGTTGTAACCATGGACTAAAGAATTGAAGCACCCTAATGGCGGCCGCGTAACTATGTGTGAGTGTGAAATGGCTGGCCGGCACGCACACATTCACACCATAGCAAGCCTGCAGGTTTGTATACGTGAGGTCGCTTACTATGGGTGCTTCACTTTTTAGTTTCAGTGATGGTGTCCGCCTTTTTTTCTAGGTCCATGGTTGTAACGTTCACATGCACATTGTTAATGTCTGCGTAACCTCGGAAACGTTTATAAAATCGGTCACGCACACATTAACAATGTGTGTGAAATAGAATATCTATTTATAAGTTCTGTAACTCTTTTAATATAAAATCAGTAAAGAGGTAAGTGAAGTTAAGCATTCGCCACTGGCCTTCTTACACTTGCTGCTACAGAGACTTGGATCTTTGAAGGTTATAGGGAGAGAGGTACAGTATCCGAAAGACTTGGACGTGAAACTAATTAAGTACAGTCAAGAGCAGGTCGACTTTTACATATTGGACTTAGTACTTAGTATTAAGTTCTATGTCATAAGAGCCAAAATTGTACTGCAAGTGTAAAGCTCGACGTGCACCTGACACAGATTTTGGGTTAACTGTTATAAACTCGCCACAAATTATACCACATTACCAAAATAAACTTTGAGGGTTAACATATTATTATAGAATAGGTACTGAACATCCATTTAATTCCGTTGTAATACTGTAATTTTCATTTCAGACAGGCGCCAAACTTCTTGTGAAAAATTGCGTAGCTGATAAAAATTTGTGTGTTATGAACCAAAATTGGATGCAAACTTTCTTTGGTCCTGTAAGCACAGATTTTATGTCGTAGGAGTAATAGTATTTTCTTGTGAGATACTTATTACATTTACGAATCATTTAAGTAATTTAATAAGTGCTTACATGTTGTAGGAATGCGGAGTAACCTGTCGGAATTACATAGACATTCACAAAAGGTATACCGCTGAAAATATCTTTACTTTGGTTAGTGACGTAGAAACCAAGTCCAAGGATTGATGAACTCGAAGCTCTATTAATATTTGTTTAAAATTTTATTGTTTTAATATTTAATAAAGTTATTGGTTTTGTTACTTTTCGACTTTTTGTTTCCAATGTACCTACACTACCTACCTACTTTTAGGACTTCTTACATTTAGGACCAGACTGTTTCCAATGTATCTACACTACCTACCTACTTTTAGACTTCTTACATTTAGGACCAGACTTACCGATTCGATCAATAAGGGATAGCATCGGTAGTGTTCGGCTCTAAGAGCATTGGTAGGTATGCTTCTTATAAAATGTGCATAAGTGTCAGAAGTGATCTTTATAAATGTAAATTTCTACAAATTGTACCTAACCCATAGGCTTTTACGTAAAATTGAAAATTTAATAGGGATCATTAAAATCCGGAAGTTCTATGTTATGACCAAACTCAGATCAAACCATACACTGAACGTTTGTTAACCTTTTTTGTTTGGAATTTTCAAAACTTCAAACTGTGCTCACAAAAGTGCAGTCATACATAGTGCAGTAACATGACCATTGAGTAGGATACTCGATGAAAATGTCACACTACTCCGTCATAAAGTGTCAATGTTTTTAATGACAGACGGATTATAATTGATTTTTGTTTACCAAGTTTAAAATAAATTTTTATAGTTAACATGTCGAAGATGGAAGAAGATAAAGGCATCGTATATTGTAACCGGGTTCGACTCGGTAATTGGTATGAAGCTACTAAATTGGAGGAGGTGAGAGTAATGGGTTACCCGAAGTACCCCAGTGAAAGTTATTGCCTCAACTACACAAATTAACGGTTTTCGCAAACCATTTCAGTACAAGCTCAATGTATTTTTGCAACAAATGAAACGTGGAGATTTGATGTTGGCTAGATTTCGCAAAATGACGGAAAATCTCAATACGCCAACAGAGCTAACTCAAGCATCTGGTAGTATTGGGTTTGGAGCAAAAATATCTTTGTTGGCGCCACATGTACCAGGTTCATAAGAATTATGTTAGATCTATGTATTAGAATGACATATAGGAAAGATTTAAGAGAAAGAGTGACCAAGTCAAGTTCTTTTTTAATAGGAAAAATTGAACTTCTAGCTGAATATTTTAGCATTAGATAATAATACTTACTAAGATAGTCTTTCCTGTAGTAACGTAATATAATGTTTACAATTTTCCTTTTAATTATACTAAATTAGGAGAGGTATGCAATAATTGAAATGATTTTTTGTCTACGATAATCTGCTTAATGTAAGAACTTCCTTATCTTACATTTTAGATGAAAATAATAAATTGCCTTTAGGAGACGCCCTACTTATTCCGTTCTTTTGAAGATGTTAAGATGGCTGGATAATGTTACCATGGCACCAATTTAAATTTAAGTTCTAAGACGTAACGCACACAGACCCCACAAGAGAAGTGGCAAACGATGTGACGTTCGGACATACTCAATATAATAATTTAAAACGGAAAATACTGAGCAGGCACGAGTCAGACACGGTGCGGGCGCGTCTCTGTTCCCTTTTGGAACGCTTGTGTGGTTTGGGCGCAGATCGACTGACTTTCATATAAATTGCCCAATTATTTAGTGCCCGATCCGCGTTCGACGCGACCCTATGTATTTTTTGCGCTAAGTAATGTACAAATATTTAGTTTGGATGATTTTTAGCCTCGGACCCGCCAGTGGAAGGCAGGAACGGCCTGCTTCTCGGTGGTCGTATCTCTTCTAACGAGATTACTTACTCTCAAAACTTAGAGGATGGCTGTTCGCTCGCAGGGCTCGTGAACTTAACCCCTACAGAAAGTACCACGTTTGTTATTACCAGCGCTGATTATTGCAATAGAGATAATGAACCTTTGAAATACTATCAGGAATTTTTGCTTACCTTATCTTCGTCTGTTAGCACTAAGGTAAATAATAAACCCTAAATAATATAGTCGGTGCCGAGAGCGCATGAATTGAATGAATTTATGTCTGAATCTAGCAATGATGCTAGTACAACTTTTGAGATTGTTATAAATTGCACGATTGCTTTGTGTTTCGTCTCGTCACATAACTGACCATAACGTCGTCCTAGCGAAACTTTGTGCACCTCCAACCTAACGTGCAAAACTTTCAACTTATTACTTATAACTCTCGATTCGAGACTGGTCGACATTGTTTCTCGACATCATCGCCTCTGTGTGACTGGGGCTTTAGTAAAATTTTATTTTCAATGTAATTTCAAATTATGAATAGGTGGAAAGGATTGACAAATTAATGAAATAATAAATAAAAGATATACTTAATAAGTAATGTTCAAAAGGATGCTAAGATGGTTAAGATTTATCTTCATCATTTTCAGCTTATAAGAGGTATAAATAATTAGAAAATGTAAAAATATGAAACTCGGCCAATTTCTGAAAAGCATTTTTAGAGTTATGGCTGGTATACACTTTGATTAGTGTTAAGTGCGAGTGGCTTGTTTAGTGTTAAGTGTTTAGCAAAAAACACGTTCGGACAGTTTCTGTTTAGTGTTAAGTGTATAGTGCTTAGCGAAGTACAGTATTTAAAGCGCGTTCTATTTTTTCTGCGAGTAGCACCTCCGCGCGTCCCGCCTTCACCCATCACTTGCACTAAACACGAACTAAACACGTCTGGATGTAACTGTTAAGTGTTTAGTTTATGTCAACACTAATCAAAGTATATGTACAGGCAAAATGTCGTCATTTTTTTTTAAATGATCTAAACATCGCCTACTAAACAGTATAGGACATCACTAAACACTTAACAGAAATCACTATACACACTTAACACTACGCACTTGGCACTTGACTAATCAAAGTGTATACCAGCCATTAAATTATAGCTGTCACTGTCAAACTACAGAAGATAGAAAGAGATAGCCTGAGACTTAATGTGGAATTAAAATTAAAATGCGTTTCAGGAACTGGTTGTCAGTTATACACATCTGCATTAGGTATTTACGTCTTTGTAATATACATGCTTCTTGTTAGGGTACGATTCCATTCATGCGTCCCCGTGTAACATACGAGTAGGTATTGGCAGGTTGCATTGTGTTTCAGCCTCTATACGTGAGATACGATCCGAATCCGATCCCGGGGCTATGTGGAATGTTTCCTCTGTATCTGAGCCACCACGCCGTTTCGAACACACGCTGGCGTATTTTGCCAGTTCAAAGCCCAAGCATCACTCGCTTTGAGCAGGAAGGAAAGCCTCTAAATGTAAGCACTGAATATAAACAATCTTATCTGGCTGAATTTTACGTATGAAACTTAGGGCCGGTTTTACAGGTTAGCCTATCGGATAAATTATCGAAAAATCATAAAGATAAACCTGAAACTGTTTTATAGCGGACGTTTTATAAAACGAGAGAGTAAATTGTGATATTTCAACTCGGTCACTCTAATCAGAGCTCAATTCTCCTTATAAAAACAGTTATTACCTAATACCTATGTTTTAAAGCTCACTAACTCGCTCCTATCACATTTCGTAAGACCAAGATCGCGCGAATTTTAGATAACAGAATAAGTCTGCAGATTTTTCTATAAACTATTGTCAAAAATAACTATCGCGGTATGTAAGTACTCATTGAAGTAAATAACATTTATAATCTTGCATATTGTACAATTTTGCTAGAGAACTATGATACTTTATCAATATACTTATTTACTTATCAAATAATCTACAGTTTACAAACAAGTTCAAATCACATTATTAAACATTCGCTATATTCCTTTGCTAGTTTTGGTTACATGTTTTATGTTAGTATTCAGTTTTACAAGTCGGAACTTAATTGTAACCTCACATGTGAATGTGTGGGCCCTACAGGCCTACACTAACCACTCATGGTCTCGACTTCGAGTGTCAGTTCAACTGCAAATAGCCCATTTAAACGAACACCACCGTTTTGTTTGTAGACTGTACGCAATACATAAATAAATTGCGTATGTATTTTTGTAAGTCGTATTCATAATATCTTGTTTAGAGGTATTCAAATCGTAATATATTATTTTAGCTTTGAAGTCGAGATGAAAACAAATTATCTTGCTAATTAAATAATACAAAGCTGGCTGACGACAGACTACGATATTCTCAAAGATCACGTATTAAATTCAGGTTCGGAGAATTTAATTAACAGAGGCTCTTTATTTTCAGGTTAACACAGATGTCGTGATAAATCATTGCGCGACAAATGTTAATTTAGGTATACGAGAGGGCTGCTGGATGATGGGATTCTATGGAAAAGTAAATACGTTTTATTTGTCTTTACACTCTCTCACAAGATTTTCAGGAAGAGGTTCATTTAGATGTTGGCCAGATGATACTTACGGCCAGATGATACTCAAATTACTTAAAATTAGAGATTTTATATTTTCACCTTTTCAAGACTTACAAAAATCCACAAAATCTCAAGTTTCGATATGATCAAACAAACGTTATTTTATGTTTCACGCCATTCTTTTTATTCTGTTTTATAAAAGGTTTTATTATTAGACTCTTTTCAAAATTTTGTATATTTCAGATCTGTGCTCCAGTTATGAAAACATGTAAAGACGTCTACGGTCGCGAATTACCTAATAATATCTGGCAAATTCATATACCGATAGCTAAATAGGTAGTTCGTTCAAAGGTGTCTTTTTATTTCAAATAAACATGAACATTTTCCGGATAACTTTGATTTATAACCTTGAAATTAATTTGAGAATTCATTAGTGCTATGAATTCGACATTCGTGGGAGTTTGTCATATACTTACTTAAAATACTTAAATAAATCTTAGAAAAAACTCGCGCTTTCCTTTAAAGGAAAGGAAAGACATAGACATTAAGAGAGGTAGGGCACAGCGGATAATCCGCTCAAATCGGAGCAGCCCGTCTGGGGAAGGACCTCCACCTTATAGAAGATCGTAGCCAAATAGCATTGGTCTCGGCTATGTTGTGTTCCTACGGTGAGTAAGGTCCCCAGAGCTCCACTTGAGTTTGGCAACGCGCGAGTGATACCCACGCGATACTGTAAGCGTCTATAGGCGACGGTGATGCTTACCATCAGGCGGGCCTATGCTTGTTTGCCAACTATGTGGTATAAAAAAAAAACATAGAGAAATGAGAAGATTGAAATCCGAAAAGAAGTGTTACAGATTGTCGTTCGGTCAGAGATCGGGAACTATTTCTATCCCTTTTCTTCCTATTCTCATCTTTTTCGAATTACAAATTAATCGCAAAACTGTGTGTATAAACCTAGTTTAAGTATAATATTAGTATACCTAACTGAAGAAGGGTTCGTTATTGTCTCGTCTCTTCGTTTATTGCACGGCGGGAGATCTGAAGGCTTGCAACTTATTGCGTATACTTTCAGGAGAACATGAATAAGTCATAACCTTCGTTATAAAGATTGCTAAAACACCATGAATGTAGCTAAAACATTTTGACCGGAAATCATTTTACCGTTTTGCAAGTCTGATACAGTTGGGATTTACATTTTTCAGAGTCTGTTTGGTGAAAGATGAAGTTAGAGTGTTTTCTAATGGTTATAGGATGTATAATGGTGTGTCTAAAATTAATAGTAGTAACCGAATTTATTTATCGAATAGAGCAGATTTATCATGGGATTTTTTGCATAAAGCTCGATTTATTAAATTAACAATAAGTACCTATGTTTGTCTTACCCTACCTGACCTTATGTGGATTATCGGATTATCCCGGTCAGGTACGATATACCTAAATGAAATTTATTAAAATAACACTAAATGATATAAAGTAGGTACCTATGTAAGTATGTACCTGCAAAATATAAATTTCCCGAAATGATTTTATGCATGAACTATTTCAGTGTTATTCTCACAACTTTCAATCTCGAACTTTATGTAATTGAGTTCCATTGAATTTCGACTATATTTTATATCTTCCCCTTTTCAGTATATTTTTCTTAACGAAAATCTCAATGATACTTATTCTTGAATAGATCCCCGCAATCTGGAGTTGGGACACAATCGTCTGGATTTAACAAGTGCAGCCTTATAATGAACGTGTTTCATTGAATTTCAAGTATTGAAGCGGAGACATTGTGTCAGATGTTTTTTGAGAAAAAAGTCCCCTCCGATCTTATTCTATTTCTTTTTCGTTAGCTACAGTTTGATTGTGTATTTTCCATTTGAGAAATGAACCGATATCGATAGATACTTTTCTATTACTTTTGTAGAAGAGGGCCATCGAGTTATCGGATCATCTAATGGCAAGCAACCACTGTGTCTAGGTGAAAGTATGTAAAACCCACATCAGAGTAGTCAAAAGGACTGTTTTTTTTACTCGGTCAATCATTCCGGAGATGTTCGGCAAAGTCTACGTTTTGTATCTACTATAGTTATTATGGTAGATCAGGATCATATACACAGTTTTACTTAGGTGCTAATAAGTGTAATTGGCATATATAAATAATAAAATTCAAGGAAATAGAGTTACCCTAAAATGGTAATAGTCGTAGAGTGTTAGGGATATTGGAATTGAAAAGGATGACTATAAAATAAGCTTATGGTAAGCGAAACGATATTTTTATTCGCAATCATTTTCATACGATTTGAGTGAGTTATGTTTGTTTACGTCTTTGCAAACAAAACGTCTTGGTTTAAATCAGACTGTTTATGCAGGATAATTGATGATTAAACGAACTTACCTGTACGTGAAGTTCTATCATAATTATACTAGCTGGTCAATTCTCATAATTAATTTCTTACTTACAGTATTATTCGTATTTACTCGGCTTAATCACACGACTTGTTCAAAGATAATCGAAAAAACATCACTATTACACAGGCGCCACGTTACACCACATCCCTATAAACGTCATTTTGTTTAAAGTACTCCTGACTCCGTAGACAGAGAATACTATTGTCTACGCCCGACTCGGACAATGTGGGCTAAATACAGATTTGTGTATCCCATACACTTACGGGAGGGGTACTTGGGAGGGACCTAATTATGAGAATTGACCAGCTAGTATAATTATGATAGAACTTCACGTACAGGTAAGTTCGTTTAATCATCAATTATACAGCGCTGGTCAATTCTCATAATTAATTTCTTACTTACAGTAGATGTTTAGAGCATCTGGATTTTTGCCCATTTTGTCCTTAATATTATAACCAGAACACCAAATACCTATATGGTCAGCACACCAGTTCTGAAGATGATTCTGTAGTAAACAGAAAATATAATATTATCTTTGTATTTTTGCCTATCCCAGAAAGGGTTGTCATAAAAATACAAACTCCAAATAGTTTTGAATAAATGTCCATTTCGGTCACAGTTTCAGAAAAAACATTTGACTAATATTGATTCGGTGATAATAGTGAATTATTTAGTTTCTCAGTAAGTGAACATATTGTCATTTAAGTTCTCATGAGAAATAAATTTCTTAAACCATACTAATATTGATGATTAGATAGGTAAAATCTATAGTGTTGACCTACCGATATTACAGACACATTATAGATCTCGATTAAACAACATGCAAACACAATGTAAAATATATCTAATCGCTATACTTAAG
The DNA here is from genome assembly GCA_905163395.2 of Endotricha flammealis. Taxonomy (NCBI): domain Eukaryota; kingdom Metazoa; phylum Arthropoda; class Insecta; order Lepidoptera; family Pyralidae; genus Endotricha; species Endotricha flammealis. The sequence continues at coordinate 8,719,934 of LR990853.1, forward strand.
TCATGCCCATAACTTATCTCTTAGAAAAGTGGACAAGATTTGATAAGAATTAACACACTAGATGTGAGAGTTAATAGTGAATTTAAGGTAAAAGGACAAGTTATCGCAAAGTACTACAGATTTTTACCGTAGGTACAGAAAATCTCTTGCTTAGGTATTTATCTTTAAATATTATTTTAACCTATTTGTTTTAAATTTAAAAAACCAATCAGTGCAACTGGATGATTTTCAATTCTGCATAACATGTCACTACACTCCACCCCCCCCCAATGTTTAAAGCAATTCAATGCAGGATTCGAAAGTCTAGTTTTAGTTATATGAAATGGAAATTTCAATAACCATTGTCCTTCCTTTTCTGGACAGGTTCAGTAATTTCTTACTGTAATATTGAATCAAAAAACATGAATTATAAAAGTACAAACTTAAAAAAGCACTATTTTCTGTTATACTGTCCATTATTATTATTATTATTATTTTTTTTTTTTAAAACCAACTGTTAAACTTGCAACAAGCTTTAATGACATTATCTCATACCATCAGCAACATAAGGGTTGAAGTGCTTTGTTGGGTGACAACGCTTATACATGATAAGATCTCATACCATACTAAGGTATTGCTGTTAATATAATTGAGTCAAATACTGGAAAGTCATTTGTTTACTTAAACCACTAAATACCATAAGTTAAATAATTTATCGTTTGAATAAACGATTTTTTGTAGTTTTAAGAAAATTGAAATTCAATTTCATTTGTTTTGCGATCTGTACATAGCTCATGATAGCTTAGTTCTGAAACATAAATTCAAAGTACATACATAAATATTATGCAATCTGAAAACATCAGAATTGAGCAATTTTAATATTGTTCAATCATTAAAAGTTTTATAGACTTAAGACTTTGGTCAGGATAATTCCAATCATGAATACATCATATTATTATTATTATTAACTATAGTTTTAATGTTAATTACATTCTATTTTTGTTTATTCACAGTACCTACATAATTACTGGATAAACCATGTTGACATAGAGAATATGATAGTTTTAGTATCAACTATGTATAAATTCAACCATTTTTCAATAATAAATATATATATTACATAATAGAATAGGTTTATAATAAGTGTATATATAAAACCACAGCAAATGCTATGTAAATTATTACACAAAAGGTTTTAACACCCGTATCCATCAACCTGTCTTGAATATACACTGACGCTCATCATCAGAAAATGATCAAAGTACACATAGGTCACCCTATGTTACAAAAGATTCATAGTAATTGTAACTACTTATAGGAATTTTACATATGTAAAATCTTTCATAAAAAAAAAAGGTCATATTTTTTACTTAAACAAGGGCAACAATCAATTGCCACTTCCATAACAGAATTACTTGCATAGTATGTGTTTTCTCACACAATATAAAAGGTAAATTATTCTACAGAAAAAAAACCACTTTATGACAAGATGTCATAACTAAATGTATTTTTCTACCAAGTAGGAAATAATTCATACAAACTTGTTTGAAACTGTATCTTGCCGGTTTGGTTAAGTACCCAATAAAAAGGACAGATTCATTGTAATTTCATTGCCGACTTTCTGGTTGTGCTGTACAAACGTACGTTACGCTTTTGGCGTAGGTACTAGGTAGTCTTTCAGGCTAAGACCGCTAACTTCAAGAAGAAGTATACTGGTAGCCAACACAGCTGGCTCGCGTAGTCATAAAAAACGAAGTTCGAAACTCGCTCATCATACTTATTAGGTACTCAGTGCACAACGACAATCGGCCCTCCATTGTTTTATAAACTGAGCCCTTTTTTCTGCATAATTACACAACAATGCGATATATTTACTGTGTATTTACACATTATGGCTCCTATAAACTTTGTTTACACTGAAAGAAAGGATTAATAATTTTATTTAATTTATTCAAAAAACTAAAATCTTTCACTGTCACTAATGTCACTGTCAATTTCGTGACGTTTTGTTTCGACTTCTTCTTCTTTGGCAACAACTGTCTGATTACAATACAGTTTTTGGCTTACTAATACTGCTGTCAAATAAAATAAAAAATAAAATCTTTAGTATTGCCAGTACTAAATTATTAAATTGCTAAAAAGCCATTGAAAAATATGAAGTCTCGTCTCGATCGACTGATCGAAGTCTTGTCTTGTTCAAACAAGCTGAAATTCGCAAAAGAAAAATACCTTGTAGGTATATAATGCGTAAGACGGGAGTTTTAGATATTGCCAAAGAGAGCTTTAGTTGGCATTTTTCCCGTTGTGAAAAAAGAATAATCGTTTTATGATTTCATAATTCTGAAAAAAGAAAAAACGTTATGTTTTAGCAGTAAGAGTAAATTATTTCAGGCACAATTTTAATAATTAATGCATAAAAGACAGAACAGTAGGTAACTGTCTCAAAAAACCCTCCACTAAAGGCATGTAAAAACATAATAATATATTTTTATGTATATTTTAAAAATAAATCTCCAACTATAACCATCACTTTCCTTGGTTAATATATGCCATTGTGTTTAATGCATTATGGTCTGGAATAAATTAATATTATTGTTTTTAACAATTTTGGCAGAGATGGTTCTTTTAAGAAACCATTCACATAACCAGGTAAACATTGTTCACCATTGTCATTAATGCATTGCTAGAAAAATAATTTAATTTTGTGAAAGAAATGGTTCCTTCGGTTGAAGGGAAACCCGTATCCCTGCAGTGGGATGATTATGGGTTGATATATGATGTATGGTCTCATAAGGACAACTCGTATTCTGGAAATCAATCCATTATTTTCTGAAATAAATTATATTAATTCTGAAACTATATTCTTCACAAAATCATATGACCAAGGCCAACTTTGTTTTCCATTGCTTGCTTGGAAAAAGGATTTTCACGAAGGTAATGGTCCGAGAAAAGAAAATATAACCAACCATCGCTAAACATTATTGTTAATAAATGCTAATATAATATTTGTGTCAGGAAAGAGGCATTCAGCACAAACAAAACCACACGGAGCCAAGTGCCTCCTGTCTGTGGATGGCTGCAATTTTTGGATAATAAATCCAGATAAAAAACCGGGAAGAAATAGCCCCAATTGTGCTATTCGCAATCCCTAAATCCAAGATTTTTATGAACAGGAAACATGATCTGACCCCAATGTGTCAGACGCTAATGTCCCAAAATCCATGATAAATAAGAACGGAACTAGTCCCACAAACTAGACACATCCTTTATATCTAGGATATAATTCGGAAAGAAATGATCCCGCAAATCATTCGCAGTTCCTTAATCTCGGATAATAATATAATGGTTGGCATAATAAAAAATCCTCATGGCAGGTACACAAATTAATAAATAATTTCTTCTTTTCCAACTTTAAATTTGTGCCAAATACCTCTTATAAATTTTGTAAACTGTAAAGCAGCTGTAAAGATAGTCACTGCAAGAAATCCCATGTGTTACATAAAGGAGCGGCCAGTCTTTGTTTTTCTGTATTTAAAATATATATATATGGAAAGGGTCTTCCAAACTATATTGGTTACTTATATGTATTCTTGTTGATCCAGCAACGGCCATTTACCAAGGTTAAATAAAATAACTTCCAAATGTGTTAGTACTTAACACAATAATTGTGAAGTATATTATTAATGTATTCTTATTATTCATCTAGCTAGACCAAATTGTTTTTGGTCAAACATCAAACAATTGTTTAGCTGAATGTGGTTTACATACTAAGATCACTGATATTTGAAATGAATGTATTCCATTTAATGCATGGAACGGTCGGTACCACTGAGCCACACACAATGCCTTGATTTGACATTATTAAATTTATAATAATATTATGCAAATGAATTTGCAATGCATCACATCTTGGAAAAAGGATAACGATCTTTACTTTTTCTAAAGGCAACAATCCCATAGAAAAATTTGTTCATCACAAATTTATAGGAACATTACGACAAATTATAAAAAAAATTAATTGCAAAATGAAAGCAGCGGCCATTTTTTTTCTTACCAGGTCGCCTGCCGAATTGTTTGGAAATCTAAATTATTAAGAGATTTTATTATTTTTACTCTTTTTGAGAGTTCAACTTTAAAACAACTCACCATTTTGCTTTGAAATTATATAGATATTGGATTTATATCAACCTAAGGTAACCATCCTCGTAGCGGCGACGACAGCGCGTGAGTCTTGTTTTCGTCGAATTCCTCCATTACTCGATTTTTACCCATTTTCTTTTTATCTCCTCTTCTTCCACTTATTTAAAGACTTAATAATGTCTTAATAATAGAAAAAACTAATAAAATTGAATAAAATATATTATTGCGTGTATTGCCGAATACACACGAAAAAAAGAATGACGTTTATAGGGATGTGGTGTAACGTGGCGCCTGTGTAATAGTGATGTTTTTTCGATTATCTTTGAACAAGTCGTGTGATTAAGCCGAGTAAATACGAATAATACTGTAAGTAAGAAATTAATTATGAGAATTGACCAGCGCTGTATAATAACACTATCTAACCGTAATAGTAGCGAAATATTTCTCTTATATTTAGACAAGTATAAAATTACATTTTCTAATCTGTGAGAATTAAGGTGCTTATATTACAGGACTTTGGGATTTCGCAGTTCATTTAGATATACGGAATAATACGGATTATGTGCATTTTATAATTTAAGTATTATTTTATACAATATTCCGAACTCTAATTTAGATAAGTACTTATTATTATTATTTTATATTACAAAGTTGCCGAACAGCATTCGGCCCGCCTGATGGTAAGCATCACCGTAGCTTAGGGATAGACGCTTGCAGTACCGTGGGTATTGAAATATAAAAAAAAGCTATTTCTGCGTGAGCAGTAAAATGACTACTTGTGAGTTTTACTCAATTTAGTGAGTCATACGTGAGACGCGGGTACAGCTTGAGTTTTTTAACTTTTGATAAGAGACTGCGTTGTATCGAGACGAGTGGCGACATGGTGTCTGACAGTGGAAAATTACACAACACCTATATACAGGCTAAAAAATCTCAATACGTAGGTAAATAAATGATTACATAACATAATACACCTTTTCCAATGTAATGTAACACCAAAATTATGGCTACAGAAATATAACTCTTACTTACGACCGTAACCTACCATAAAGTTCGTTGTAGTATGTAATAAATAGTCTCAGGGCCTGAGTGCGGTCATTTTCGCTAGCTTATACAGATTAAGGTCAGTAAAGGTAGTCCTTTAGTTAGGAATTTAATGGTTGCCTTGCTAAGTTTTACATACATTTTATTCTAGTCATATTATAGGTTTATTATCTTCATTGTTTCGGATTATTTCCGGTATTGCTAAATGCTGACTTATACTTCTTCGTTACAACGTCCTTTCATATTATCAGTGACCTATTTTGGCCACCAACAGGCCGTGGCCAAGAGGAATAATCGCAGCGCACGTCTACTTTGCATTATGGCTGCGTATGCGACGAATGTCTGACCTATACCATTGTAAAGTGGTCTTTTAATAGTCCCAAAAGTGCCAGTAATAACTAAAAAACTTTTATTTTTAACCCCCGACAGAGAAAGAAGCCCGACCGGCTGTACAAGTATAAATTAAAACTTTTTAATTTATTCTTGTACGAACATACAAGATCTAACTAAGTCTATAGCCGAATATTGTATTGCGATCGATTAACTCGGAAACTACTTTGTATTCAACAAGAGGCGATTGATCAAATTCGTAACTACAGATTATGGAGATAACTCTTCAGGCGATTTGTACTTCAAGTTAAATTAGGAATTACTGAAAACCGATGTGCCGTGTCTATTGAATTATTAACAGACGAGTAACAAACAATAAAGTCTGAGTAAAGAAATATTCTCTAAAGTAATTTGGTGGATGGTTTTATGTTCGTGGTTGGTCCAACCAGGTGTACGAGCAGGTGGACCACGCATACGGAGAGATAATATATCGATACTTATTCGAACAATTAACGCGTTAAGTATCAGGAAATTGTGTTTTGTTTAAACATAAAGATTATCACTATTACCCTAGTAATTACCTTAGTAAATGCCTTAGTTAATACTTCTTCTTCCTACCCTTATCCCACTTTACAACATGTTAGTCCCTATATCAAACTATCTTCATACCACTTCATACTAAATTACTTCTAATCGGATTAGTGGTTTACACTTGGGGCAAGGTAACATTTACTTTCGCATTATTAAGCATCAAATACGATGATGTTGAATGTTTTCTACGTTGAAAAAATTGTAAATATACACCTTATTGTACTTCATATCAACCTAATATCGTAACTTTAACATAAATTTCAATTCCACACAGATTTTTCCACGTGCGAAATGTCTTCATAAAGCCAGACGATGTTCTCGCTAAGACGTCATAAGAGTTCAGTTTATTTGAGGGGAAAGCTTGAGGCATTATGAAAATTTAATTAGTCTGTCTCCGACATTGTCAGTTCTATGTGAACGCATATGGAATATATAATTTTAGATAGCTACCTATCGTTATGTCTACGATTAGGTTTTGCTATTTTGTACACGTCCATATTATTATAGGGTTCGACATTGGGATTCTCAGTATCTAAGTAGGTATTTATTATCATAACAAAATACAGACATATTGGTATGCCGTGGAAAATTTTAATTATTTTTTGATTCTCAGAATCTAAGTATTATAATATCGTAACAAAATACAGATAAATTGGTACCTATTCCATGGGAACTTTTTTTTATTTTTTATGTCTAACTTGTTATCATCCTTCACAGGCGGATGAACACGTCTATTTTTAAAATAGGTACGACTTTATTAAAAATAATATTAGTATTACATGGTAATCTTTACAGTTTATTATTAAACTTTTTAAACGCAACAGTTTTTTTGTCGACAAAGTTCTTAAGCGATTTTATTTTTTATTTTATTTATTAAGTTTACCAACAGTTAATACATCTTATGCTAACTTATTATGTAAATACAATATATAAAACTTAGACGTTTAACTAATTATAGGCAAACCTGACAAGCAATGTTATAATTCGCAATTACAAACAAAAAAGTAAACAAATCAAAACTGATGCGAAATGGGGAAAAATGAGGAAAATAAGTAACTATTACTAGTAACTATATAAATTTTAAATATTTTTACTCTACTCAGATATAAACAACCTGCGAAGGTTGGGTTCAGTGATATTATTGATATCTATCTTGTCACTGTGATTATTATATATCTTACAAAGCCTCGGGATCGGGGAATTCGCGCCAAGTACGGTAGATCTCAATGGCGCGACAAGTGGAGTGATTGACTTCCGCGGTATTTTATATGGTACTCTAAATTTAAAAGACGACACTAATTCTGCGCAGTCCACTTTTCCATTGAAAAGTTTATGCAGAAATAAGATGTCTATCATATCTCTTCTCTTTTCTAAACTGAGTAGGTGGAAATGGGATAGTCTATTCTCATAGGATTTTATTTGCTTAGCAACTCCTGCCCCAAAAGCTAAATGCCACAAGAAACGTTTCTGAACTCGCTCAATGCGAAGCATATGCGATGAATAGTGTGGACGCCATACAGTACTACAGTACTCCAAAATACTACGAACGAGCGAATAATAAACAGTAATTTTAGTTTTTGCTTTTCGAAACCCCTTAACATTTCTTATTACAAAACCCAGCATTTTAAGACATTTTTTAACTACGTTATCTATGTGAGGTATAAATGTTAGTTTTTGATCTATTAAGATTCCCAAATCACGTACCGAAGTAACTTCTGTTAGAGTTGTCCTGCCAATATGGTATGAGGAAGAAATTTTATTTAACTTTCTTGTAAATTTTATATGCATACATTTGTTGGCCTTAACCTGGATACAATTATTATCGCACCAAACCTGCAGCCTATCGAGATCGCTCTGGAGCAATTTCGTATCATCAGTCGTTTCAATGACGCGAGTAAACTTTAAATCGTCGGCGTATAAAAAAGGAATAGAGTTATGAAAACAGTCAACAATATCATTAATAAAAATGTTAAACAAAATAGGACCTAAGTGTGATCCCTGTGGAACACCACTGGAGATGTGTTTAATTTCTGATTTATATCCATTAACTACTACGTAAAAACTGCGACTAGACAAATATGATCTCATCCAGCTAAGCAAGGGATCAGCAATGCCATATAAAGATAATTTATATATTAAAATTTCATGAGACACTACATCGAAAGCCCTACTAAAATCAGTGTATATGGCATCAATTTGTTTATTAGAATCTATAGACTTTGATAAATTTTCAATAAATGTGATTAAATTTGTATTAGTTGATCTTAATTTTATAAAACCATGCTGGTGTGCGTTCAGGTATCTGCTAAAATAATGTGTAATATAGGGACACAATAACGATTCAAACACTTTCGGAATAGTTGACAGTATAGATATTCCTCTGTAGTTACTAACTATACTATTATCCCCATTCTTAAAAACGGGTACAACTTTCGCCATCTTCCAATTTGACGGAAAAACTCCAGTTCTTAATGAATGATTTAGAATAATTTTAAGTGGTTTGGTTAAGCTTGCTGCGCAATTAGCTATGAAGAAGGATGGAATGTCATCTGGTCCAGCCCCTTTTGATTTATCCAATGATTTCAACTTCCTGAAAATTTCTACCTCTTCAAACTCGAGCAAGGATAATGAATCAGAATTCTTCAACACATAATTGAGATGGCTAAACTTATCCTTCGCTATGGGTGTACGCTGGGCGAACGTACTATTCTCAACTACAGAAGAAAATTGAGATGCAAACATATTACAGATTAGGATCTCATCTGAAGTAGTCTCTGAACCATTAGACATGGTATGAGGATAACCGCACGTACCACCTCTTTTATCCTTTAAATATGTCCAAAAAGATTTCGTATTGATAGCAATTTTATCTTCTATATTCATTAGGTAAGCATTATAATCTTGTTTCGTCTGAACCCTACAACGTTTCTTTAAAAGGTCAAGAACTAATTTATCACGTGGATTTTTAAATTTTTTATATTTAACTCTAATTTTGTTTTTTTCTTTTAACATTCGAATTAACGCACTGCTAAACCAGACTGGATATTTAAATTTATTCATTTTCAGCTTTGGAACAAATTTATGCACAGTTTCTTTTAAAATTTCATCAAACTTCATTGCCATTTCATTTACAGTTAAAAAATTTCCTAAAACTTCCGTCCACTTAATATTATTAAGATGAGAATTAATAGTGTCAAAATCAGCCTTTTTAAAATTTAATCTTTTACCGTTAGGGCAAGCTTTCATGTTTTCAGCAATCGCAAATGTACAATCAATTTCTACAGGTGGATGTGAAATGTCCACTTTGCTTAATATATCAGAGGTAGGATTAACTAGACATTTAGGAATATCTGTAAAAACCAGATCAAGAATTTTGTCTCGACAGTTAGTCACATTGTTACATTGTCTTAATTCATTAACTATTGAGAATTCCACTAGTCTTTCCGCTATAGATGCGTGAACGTTGGATTGAACTTGATTATCAGAACCCCAATCAATATTAGGCATGTTAAAATCCCCAACTACACAAGTATAACCGTTATTCCTTTCCAAAAAGTTATTACAGTTATCCACAAAAATTTCAAACTTTTGTTTGTTAACGGGGGGAGGAAAGTAGACTGCGCAGAAGTTAATCTTAAGGGATGAATTTCCATTTGGGATAACTATACTAATCCATAAGTCTTCATTACATGTCTCATAAGCAAACAATCTCCTAGAATCATATTTTTTTCTAACCGCAATCAACACTCCACCTCCGTCAGATTTAACATTCGGACCACAAGATTCCCTATCCTTCCTATAAACTATATATCGCTCATCGAATAGCTCATTATTATAAATTGTGCTATTAAGCCACGTCTCCGTCAAGATAATCAAATCAAAATCACAGGTCAACAAGTTACAATAAAATTCGTGAGTTTTTGTACGTAAACCTCTAACATTCTGATAATACAATTTAAGTTCCGCGAATTTTAAACATATAAAATGCTACAATGCATGCAAAAATAGAAGTAAAATTAGCACTAATAAACAGACTCTAATGAGTGAAATGTCTTAATCAATCTAGAATCCGAAGTATCCGATTTTCGCATAAATATTCTACCATTACGTACCCACACGTACTTGTAATCTTTTTCCTTGGCTTTTGCCCTTGCCGCTTTATGAAGTTCTTTATTACCAGCTGACAGATGTTCCGTAACGTAAATTGGCTGTTGTTCTCCTGGCAGTTCTAGGTGCGTCGTGTTCAATTTATCCTTGGGAGCCTTTAACCTATTGAATTTTGACGTAGCCGCCATAAAGGCATCACGTAATCTTGGATTGGAAAATTGTACCACAACAGATCTCGGACGTTTACTCTCGCGATTAATTTTTGCAACGCGAGAACTATACAGTATATTATCATCCTTTACCTCCATGCCAATGACATCACCAAGCTTCCTCACTGTATTGACGAGGTTTTCGTTCCTATCTTCGGGTAGGCACTGTATTTCTATATTACAATTACGAGACCTCTGTTCCATATCATTAATTCTACCATTTAAATCATATATAGTATTCTTCATGGTGCCATTCTGTTCTCTTAATTCCTTAATGACCTCTGTCGTCTTCTTAAATTCAATTTTAATATCCTCATACTCCGCACTTATAAATGACATGGAGTCCCTTACGCTCTTCAATTCATCTGAAAGGGATCTAATTTGAATGGTAAATATTTCAGACAGAGATTGTCTCAGATCATTTTTTATATCTTTCATTACATTCTGAACTTCTTCTCTAATTATAGTACGAATGTCATCCTCAGTAAATCCCGGTGATGATCCTGGGGAAGAAAGAGCCGGTCTTTTTGTGGAGCGTGATACAGGAGTTACTGACGTGGGAGTCTTTGTTATTGAAGGTTTATCACGTCCGACTGGTGTACTGTCATTCTGAGAACCTTTGGGGGTTTTATTGCATTGTGCGCAAATCCAGTTCGGCGATCGCTTAACAGTCCTATACTCGTGCTTACTTGTAGACGCTAGGCATTCGATATGAAAATAACTGCCACACTTTACACATCTAATATGTTCTTCATCCGTTTTACTAGGTCTAGAACAACATCCCCAGTTCATACGGTCGGCCATTCTTATTAATTCTTAGTTAAAGTCACTGATTATTCTGATCCGTACCATGAAACCGCTGCGATAAGTTAGCGATATCAATCGCTTATCGTTAGGATTCTCGGTAGCAGGCGGGAGGCGGCTACCGGCCGGCGCAGGCGCACGATCCAATGCAATGAGTCACCTTCGTTTTAAAATGATTGTCATAAAAATCAATACTGAGATTATGCTTAAACCACAAACAGAAACACAAAACTAAATATCACAATAGTTAACTGGACTATTTAACTTTATTATTGTTATTAAATTAGAATTGAAACTTTGATATTAATCACCAAAAAAGATTTGTTTATCGAGCGCGATAATAACGTAGCTTACGCGGCGCGATCGTTGATCGATGCATACTAAAGGCTCTGTGACGTCATAAATAAATAAATAAATATATAGGGACAATTCATACAGATTGAGCTAGCCCCAAAGTAAGTTCGAAACTTGTGTTATGGGATACTAACTTAACGATAGACTCATAGTCTTGTCCTCTTTGTATGAAAATATGATATTATTGTATAGTTCAGCAAGTATAAAGTGTCAGTGAATTTTTCACGCTTAGGGATACATACCTTTCTTTTAGAGAGAAGTATGTCAAAAACACATTAAAAGTCGTAAAATACAAAACATTTATTCCGGTTGGTCTTCACATGCACTTTGTCAACGGGCGTGAGTGATCTGAAAACCCAACTTCTATCCTTTCTCTCCTTTTTTAATACTTTCTCTCTCTAATCTCTTCCTTGGTATTACTGTTTATGTTTAGTAGCAGCGGTTACCATTTACCGTCAGATGGCCCGCTTGTTTGTTTTCCTGCGGTACGACGTAAAAAATACTACATAACTAACAGGCTTTATGTAAAACAATTACCGCTGCGCTGTCTACACTATCTACACTAATATAATACTTCTCTTGAGCTGTGGATGTATATGGACATCCGCTCAAGATAAGTATTAGATACGCCCCACCTTTCAAAATAAGTAGGGAATATAAAAGAAAGGTTTCCGTTTCCCTTAATTAAAAGATTCCGATGGATAAAATTGTTATTAGTGATTTCTATTTATACTTAAATATATCATTAACAATATCCTTCCTCATATGCTGAATGCATCAGACCAGATATTTCGATCAGGTGTGCAAACGCAGCTTAACCAATAAATAAATTTCATATTTTTCAAAGACTTTTTCAAATCAATCAAATAAAATCGACATAATGAAAACAAACAAAGGCAAGACAGCTTGTGTTGTGGGTCCATAATCGGTACGGAAAAAACTACGTTTATTTAGAAAGGAAAATCTCGCTCCTCGGCTGTCAGTCTCTAAGAAGCGCTTATCAGTATAATGCTTACTAACTACACCCAATAAAACAAAACAAGGGCTGCTCTTAGGTCGGGCTCTATTCGAAGGGACCCCTGTTTACCCCTGCAAGTTATCTGCCCTCCGAGTGAGATATGGCTAGCTACAATGGGTAAGGACGAGTGTGGGTAAGTTTTCACTTTATTATCAACCACGTAAGGTTAAAAGAATAAAGATGTTACATAGATGTAAGAAATGCATGTTAAGATGTAAAAACACTGTTATGTGTTAGTATTATCTGAGTAAATTGTAGAAATGACTCATGTAAGTATGAAAATTACAGTGGGTATATTATTTAGTGGTTTAACTTAAAGAAAAAGATTAATAAATTGCTATAATAGAACAAAGCAAACAACCCGATGATCGTGTATTTCAGACTCAAGTTTTGGTTCCTAGCATTAAAATCAATTATTTGATTTCCATTTATTTATATTTCAATGAAGAGTTCATGATGAGGCTGTATCAAGGTTGTATCCGACTGATATAGGCTTGGACGGACAGTTGATGTTTCGAAATAGTGAGGTGGGTGGACCATGGAAGGCCACTCTAACGAGTAAACGCTTTTTATTCGTTTATTAACTGGATAAATGAAAAAAACAAATGATCAAATAATACTTTGTTTTATTGTGTACCATATAAATCACTTTTTTTTAACCTAGCTTTAATCAGTATTCATTAAACTTAAATTTTGTTAAGCTCTTCCAAATGGCCTTGCAAGGAACACGGCTCCAAACAAGGCCAATATTATACATCAGTCGTTCAACTTAAAAATAGAGTTGTAACAGTTAATATATTCGCTTTTACTAAAACTACATAATAAGCTCTTTCATTTAAGCAAAACATTAAATGCCCAATATATTTTTATCATTTATAAAACACTCAACGAACATTACTTGAACACCATCGTATAACTAAGAATATATTAATGGAAATTATTTAAAAACAGTAGTAATGAGTATTATATTGACATCAAATAACTTGCCAACGCGTATTATAATGAAATTAAAAACTTTTTTTTTTTACCTCAAATGGCCTTACAAATTTTTGATTGGCCTTACAAGGAACCACCGGCTTTCCTGGGAACACTACCAATATTTTAACTTAAATCGAGGCAAAACTATTTTTTTTCTTTAGTACCATAAACATATCCTTATATACGACAATTCACAGTAAAAACATATGAAATAATAATAGGTTATCTAACTAAAAACGTACGTTTTGCTGTGCGTGCGAATAACAATTGTAACGTCGACGACCGAAGTCTACGAAGCGTGAGATCGCACTGCCACAATAGCGGCGCGAGCGACTCGCCGCCGCATCTGTGGCCTTGAGTTTGATGGATCTTAGTGTATAGCCGAAGGAATATGTGTTTACATGTCAATAACTACGACTTTTTGATAGTTGGCCTTCAAAGGAGCATGGCCTTCCATGGTCCTATTATATTGGTTATATTTTTGGTAAGGAACCCTAATAAAATACTTATTCATAATTTATAAACAACTAGCTGACCCGTGCCCACTTCGTTGGGCATAATGTTAATAATCCTTTTTTAGTACAGGCGTTCGTAAGAAACGCTTTCATTCGACCGTTTTTTTCTCCCATTTACTTTGTAAAACCGACTACCACGTAAAAGCCTATTTATTTTTCGGTTTTTTATATAACCTATGACACTCAGCAATAATGTGGCTTTCTATTGGTGAAAGAATTTTTAAAATCGGTTCAGTAGATCCCGAGATTACCCCTTACAATTTAACAAATATACAAACACACAAACTTTACTTCTTTTTAATATTAGTATATATTAATCTTTACATTGTATAAAATGAAGTCGCTTCCGCTATCTGTCTGTGATCTGTCTGTCCCTATGTATGCTAAAATCTTTAAAACTACGCAACGGATTATGATGCGTTTTTTTTTATAGATAGAGTGATTCATGACGAAGGTTTTTAGGTGTAATTCATTCCGAAATTTCCACGGAAAAGCGGGATATACGCAAAAGAAGTTGCGCGAGTGTAGCTTGTTTAGAATAAAACAAAGCTAAATCTTCAACAATGCACGTTCAAGTAACAGTCAGTAGTCAACATCACAGTACTTTTACAGGAACAATCTCTTTGATAACAAACCCCTTTCTCGTATATTGCAAAATATTATAATTATCTTCAATTTTCACACCCGCTCTGCCCTTCATTTATCTTTGTTCAGCCGGCGTTTCCCGTGAAACGTCGTTCATTAGCGATGACAATAGACTCGATAACAATTCTAAAAACTCGTCACAGAAGAACAAAGGTTTATCATTGCGACAGAGTTGTTCTGGGATCTGCGACTGTACCGGCTCTGTTATAAAAGGCTAACATTCGAATATAATGTGAACTAGGTTCTGCCTTGAAAATTCGTTCTAATATATTTCGAATCATAGACAATAGGAATTGACAGAAGTGACATAAATGAGACACTCGCCTGTTTTACGACGTGTTCCCATCTAGATGCAGCGCACAGAATAAACGAAGAATTTAGCTATTTTTACAGTGCAGTGTGATGTCTTGTCTCGTGAAAGAAGGCGGCGCGCGTGAAGCAGTACTCAATGACTGTAAATGGCAGAAAAGCAATGATTTATTTTTGTACTTCAAGAAAGCTAAATAAAATAATATAAATTTTAATAATTCTGTGTTGATTATATTGGAGGATGTAATGGAACAATCGTCTTATATTCTTGTGGTTGCATACCCATTGGAGTTAGTATCATATCGGTGCATTTGTAACTCGCCTATGTATCAACTGGTCTATTTATCAACTGGTAACTCTGTTACCAAGATAAATTGACATAACTTCTGTCGTAGGTACTTGTAATTATGTTTATTGTGACAAAACATAAAACTGCAAAGTTTTTGTTAGGAATTGTTGGTTGTTCCAGTTGTGCGTATTCGAAAACCTTTCCCACGTGAATAATTCATGGCTTACAATTTCACAGATCACAATAACAATTTTGTTTTGGATGTCGATTTTGTGAGTGTGTGCTGAAATTAATTAGCCACACAGCATTTAATTATCCTCCTGTAAAATCCCAATAACTTACAGACGAAAATTTATATTACTATCTATTATTTATATTTATGTATGTATTGTGTTTAGTTTATGTAATTATTAGTATTATAGAAAAACTTGTTTTACATCTGAGTATTATTTATTGTATGTCATATAATTTTAAACCGCTTTCGTGAATCTGCACTTCCCAAAGGTTGACTGGTAGATAATGCATTTAGCGTTAAGTCCGAATTTTGTACCCATATATTGTGGTCAATAAAGTTTAAATAAATAAATATTATAATGGGTAGGTACCTATATTTATTTGGAAAATAAAAAGAATGGATGTACCTAGACTATGCTGATCTGGAATAACTTGAAATTGGAGTGGTAACGCAGTTTATATAATGTACTTTCTCGTCAGGAAAAGGACCACCCTTTCACAAAATATCGGCGTGAAAGAATAGGGTGATTCTTGGAAATGCGATTATTCGGTTGATTCCACTGGCTAGTTTTTTTTTTCAAAATATAATGAAACCTGGTACTACACGTAAAAATAGGCTAAACCTGAAGTATAAATTTCGAATAGGCACTCATTTTGAACCTATAAATTCCAAGATATTAGACATTAAAAAAATCATGACCAGGGGAATCAATTAATAGTTACAGGGGAATCAAAAATCAATACCTCTGTACTTTTTTTAAAGAAATTGTAAGTTTTTACATATCAAAAATTACAAAATTAATTCTCAGTTATACATATCTAAATAAAATTAACAAATGTGAACATGTATTCTTCAATTTTCAGATATTATTATCTACTTTTGTAAACAATCGTCTGACATAGGTACATAAATATCTAATAATCTATTGGTGTCGTAATCACATTCGTGTTCCTTGAGAGCACCCCATTTGTACAACATTATTGTCATATTCCTGCAATAAAAAAAGGAATATTAGGAAAATTGCGAAATTTTAGAAATGTTTTACAAAAATAAAGTTTAAAAAAATGTTACTTAATCCAGCTTAAGTACAACAAGGCGCCAGGCGAGGACGGAATCACAGCAGAGCTTCTGATAACGGGTGGTACACCGGTGCTTAAAGTCCTGCAGAAGCTCTTTAATTCCGTGTTGGTCGAGGGCAAAACGCTTGAGGCGTGGAACAGAAGCGTGGTGGTTCTGTTCTTTAAAAAGGGCGATAAAACCATCTTAAAGAATTATACCACATCCATACGCTGCGGCAGATTGTACAGAAGACCGAAGAGTACAATCTGCTATCATGCTTAGCGTTTGTGGACTATGAGAAAGCCTTCGATTCGATCGAGACATGGGCCGTGCTACAGTCTCTCCAGCGATGCCGCATAGACTGCAGGTATATCGAACCTTTAACGTACTTATACAAAAACGCCATCATGTCAGTCCAAGTACAGGAACAGAACACGAAAGCAATCTCATTACACAGAGGTGTGAGACAGGGAGATGTCATATCTCTGAAACTGTTCACGACCGCTCTGGAAGATGCCTTCAACTTTTGGACGAGAAAGGATGCGGCATCAACGTCAACGGCGAGTATATCACTCACCTTCGATTTGCCGATGACATCGTGGTCGCTGGAGGACCTCAGCACCATGCTCGAAGGCCTCAATTGAGTTTCCCAACAGGTGGGTCAAAAAATGATCATGGTCAAGACAAAAATCATGTCGAATATCCATGTCGCACCCGCCCCGGTCTCAGTTGGGAGCTCGATCCTCGAAGTTGTTGACGAGTACGTATACCTTGGACAAACCATCCAATTAGGTAGGTCCATCTTCGAGAAAGAGGTCAATCGACAAATCCGACTTGGCTGGGCAGCTTTCGGGAAATTACGGCATATCTTCTCGTCCAAAATTCCTCAGTGCTTGAAACGAAGAACCTTCGAGCAATGTGTGTTTCCAGTGATGACCTATGGATCGTAAACGTGGTCGCTCACTATGAGCCTCATAAGAAGGCTATGGGTCACTCAGCGAGCCATGGAAAGAGCTATGCTCGGGGAGATCGAATCAGAAATGAGGAGATCCGTAGCAGAACCAAAATAACTGACATAGCCACTGACATAGCCAAACACTGAAGTGACAGTGGGTAGATCACATAGCGCGCAGAACCGAAGGCCGATGGGGCAAAGGGGTTCTGGAATGGCGACCACGTACCGGCAAGCGCAGCGTAGGACACCCGCCTACAAGGTGGTCAGACGACCTAAAGAAAGTCGCAGGAAGCCGCTGGATGCAGGCCGCTGCCAGCAGGTCGCACTGGAGACGTTTGGGGAGGCCTAGTTGACTTCTTGTGGCTGAGATGATGATGATGAAATAATTTTTCAGTCAAAAACTTTATCACATTTTGATTTCACTGACCTTAGAAACAGAGTAATCAATGTCAGGGAATCAAAAAATGTAGCAAAATTATCGATTGTCGCTAAATGACTGTATCTAGTACAATGACCTTTACACCCTAGGTAGTCATTAGAGTGGCGATAGTGCATAATTTTTTTTAGTCGTCTAATAAAATTAATTGATGGTAAAATTGAGGTCAAAGTAATCAACGATGTACCAAACCAAACCCAGTGGAATCATATACTTACCTTTATATTTCTGGAATGCAGCAAGCAGCCGCGCATCTCTTCCCTCGACACTCAAAACATGACTGACGGTTAACGCTCGGGGGGTACACATTGCTTCCAAATTGTGTCACTAAGGACGTACGTATTTTAGTAATGTACCAGTGGAATCACTGCTAAGGCCCGGACAACATTTAAAAAATTCATATAATTAAATGTACTATAAATACGTGGTTCATCTATTTTATTTATTAATTCTTATCAATTTGGGATCTAATATAAAATATTGAAATATCTATGAACTGAATGGAAAAAATGATATGGATGATATTGTGTACAAATTTGGAGTACGGACACGCCAGTGGAATCAATTTTTAACACTTCAGATATTTTTTTTACTCACTTTGTTTTATATTTTTCTTAATTATCGTAGTGACTCAGTTAGATTACAGTTTAAATTTTAATAAAAAAAATACTTCATACGCTTATTTTAATTATACGTACACTTTTTACTTCCGGACAACGAAAATCCAGGTTTTCAAGAAACACCCAATAATGCATTTCACTCCTGTGAGAGATCCGGGGTCCCAGTTTCTTTATCTTCCCTTTTTCCTTATTGCTTCTCTCTCTGTTCCCTTCCTTGTAGCGGGGAACGCAATGTCCCCTGGTGTTACTGATGTTCATAGGTGGAGGTAACTACTTTTCTTAAGGCTTTGCTTGTTTGGCTGTCGTAAGATAAAAGGTTATTATTGAAGATATAGACTACCATTGTCTTAACCGTGATAGTCCATATCCACAAATAGATTTAGTTTGTAACCGACAGGCGGCGCCACTGTGGCGATTACCCAAGTCTAGCCCTCTCAGACAATATTTTCCATCACATAGTTTTTCGTCTTTGAAATTAGTTCAGCAGTTCTGATTACTTTTCTTGAGCTCAATGTATTATGGAGGTGTAATTCATTTATATATTATTGGCAAGATTGTATACCTACCTACTGAGTTTCTCTACTTATTACTTTATTTCAATATTTTGGTGATCCAATAAGAAAACTTATATCATCGCCTATAATTGCTAAAGTTGTCACTTATTTTTTTAAGGGCTTTTTATACTAACCAATTTTTTTTTTAATGAACGCCAAATCTAAAACAAGTAAATCTAAAAATATATTTACCTGAAGCCTAGGTAAGGTTATACCTTATTTAAAAAAAAGCTGAAATACGAATGTATCTTTCATGTATTAAGATAACGCGAAATAACTAATAAGTATTTCACTTTTATGCTAAATTATTAAACATCTTTCGCGTCCGAATGCAAACTTTTAGTAAATCAGTCATAGTGAGTCTGCATCTGAAAGGGCATTAAAAACACCCAAATTTAATTTATCCTCGCGCTAAGAAACATTTTATACTTCCTTAAGAAATTTGAGTGGCTCTTGAAAAGAGAATTCTTAAAAAAAAAATACTTTAACGTAATTTTTTCAGTTACTTAGTAACGGGGGGATATAATTTTGCATGCAGGTGATCACTTTGGGAGTTTCAGACGTTATTAAAACTTATTACAGCGAGATTTGAAAGATGAAAACAAGTCAATTTCTCTCCTGCCCTGCCGTACGGAATTATGAAAATACCTTCATGTTTAATATTTATCGATTCGGAGCTATCACGTGCATTTGTATGAACGTATCGTTAGAGTACCTACTGATTGATGAGAAGGACAAGCCCACCACACATTTGCACCGATGTGTATCTTGTGTAGCCAGCCAGGATCAACAACGGCGACCTCAGATTGACAAAAAGCGATGAAGCTTATTGACGTCCCGGGGGAGAAACTACAGCTGTCTTGGAACTCACAACGAATTTAATCAGAAAGAAGATAGTCGGAGTAGGAAGTATTGAAAGGACTTCCTTAACAACTACGTGAGAGAGAGCAATTTGAATTGAAGCAAACGGCATTATACCTTAGGCAAATCAAGTGAGGTTCGATTGCTGAGCACCACGGTCTATTGTTACATTACTATTGGGACGTAATGCTATGAGCTGTTGTTTACTATTTTGATTCCAATAATATATAGTGCGAATCCTTCTAAATGCCTTGTAATTCTCTCTGATCGTTACGAGATCAGAATAATAAACTCCCGAAGTTATATGTAAGGAATCCTACATGATTAGCGTTCGTCATGCCAAAGATCACACTCCCACAGAACGTGATGAGCCGTTTGTTCTACTCTGTTATTCATGGTAGAACACTTATTGATTGATTAGAAATGTAAAGAGCACGTTATCGTTATTTGTTTACTATAATATTCCTCCTCCGACCAGTAGTAGCGGGATTGACCATGTTACAGTCTTTACCATCTAGCTCTAACGTTAGAATTAGTCAAGTAGGATATCTGATATCCTACTTGACTAATTAATGTTGACTTGTTAATGTAAGGGGATACCTACATTGCATTGGTGTTGGTGGATGAAATGAATGGACCTTATCAACTTAGTCTGCATGTCATATTAAAAGAGGAAGTTAAAGGAAAATTTGATGAAACATTATCGATGCACATCCAGGTCATTCTGCGGGTCACCGCCCGATAAGCCTTTCAATCGAACCTTCGTCACTGTGTGGAGATAAACGTGCTGTGAAATAGAATGACGTTTACCATTACAAAATAGTACCTATAGACATATTTAACACTTGTTCTACCAGGAAGGTTCCCGGATTTGAAAATATAAAAGCCCACAATATAAATAAAATCATAATTACATATTTCATTGTACATTTATAATCCTGTCCACAGAAATAAACCCTTAAAATAAAATCCACTGTAACCATTAATTACTTTAAAACACGCATTAATATTAATAAACACTTAATTTGAATAAATGCTGCAATTTTAGAGTTTAAATATCGGAATAAAAATAACACGTTTCAGTTCGCGCGGGAGATTCAATTTTTTTGGGGGTTTTTAAAAATTGCATCTCAATTTCAATCATTGATAGAATTTTCGTGAAAATTGGTTCGGCGACAACAAATACAATATATATACTGAATAATCATATAAATTATAAATATTGGCTCTTCTCATTATGAATGTGCATAATGCACGTTTATAGGGGAAAAGGTGCATCGTGTCGTGGACATTCATAATAAGAAGAGCTAATATTTATAATTTAATTGATAATTAATCAGTAGATATATTGTATTTGTCGTCGCCAGATCAATTTTCACGAAAATTTTATCAATGATTGAGATTGAGATGCAATTTGTAAAAAACCCCAAAAAATTTGAATTTTCCGCGCGGACCGACGTACCACCGTTCTATTGTTTAAATTTTACTACCCTATGTACATACTCGACTTTTCGATGAAAGACACTTGAGAAACGTATCTTCACTGACAAGATAAATGTATTTTTATCTACGCCCGTGTACGTCTCAGGTAATCTCGTTGTTCTCATTACTGCCGTGTTCCCTTCACTCGATCATATTTTAGCAGTTAATAAAGAGAGGTGATCGCTCAAACGTGTAATTTCTGCGCTCTCCCAGACAATACCGCGACTGGAGAATTATAACTATCATCAAAGCTGACTTCACATCTTAATTCGCACTTTTATTTACTTAGATGTTTTGAGGATGCCAGACAAGTAACGTTAATAAATGCAAATTGTGCTCTTAGCAAATGTTATTCATAGAACAAGGGAATCTTCATTTATATTCAGTGGAATTACTCGGCAGAACACAGTGCGGTACAAAATTAGGCAATGTTGCGAATACTAACAATCTGACATACCACCACCTTCTTGGAGGAATGCGTTACACTCGGGGGCGTCCTGTTACAAACATTTCTAGGAGCCCAGGACTCTGCATTCGGCTCGGCAAAGCTTTGTAACACTAAGACTTCATTGGAAATAGGGTACATTGTACGTGACATAGATACTTTTGCTAAGATAGTACGATTGTGATTTATAAACGTATGATATATAGCAAATAGTAAAAATACAATCAATCATTTAACTTGTGTCACAGAATAGATAATAGTACTACGTACTTGTGTGAAAAGAATTAGTGCAAATCTAGTGGTTCTGTAGTGAAATGAAATGTGTAAGTTATATGTTAGTTTGGAAGTATAATTTTAATTTAATAGACGTAGATTACTATTAAATATTACAATTAACATTTGACTGCAAAAAAGAACAATTTCAATTTAAAAGGATTTCATTGTCATAAAAATTATTTTATGTTTTAGCTATATATACGTCATATTATTATTATTGAAAGAATTCGTTAATAGAATATTTCTTCATGGAAAAATTGAATAAGTACTAAAAACTTTTGAAAGGTTTCAAAGATATATTCTTGCGAAATTGCTTCGTATTATTGTTTCATTATTTCCCTTGAGAGGCCCAGCTAACGCTGCGTTGTTTACTACTATTCTATGCATGACTTTTCTTGCCGATCGTGCCAATTGTGCGTGTTTACGAAGAATTTATTACATTATTTATTAGTTATGTGAATACAAATATGTTGTGGCCGATACATTGATCGACAGACTCCAGACAATGTAAAATGTTTGTATTTGTAGATTATGTACTGAGAGCAACGAGAAGTCGCGGAAACCACTCGACTCAACTCAGGGCTCTCAGGGTTGTGGTTACTGATGACAATTTAGTAAAAATAATATATTTGTGCCAGCAGTCGGCTGATGTGTTTGATGAAATGACCATAATATTATGTTAAAGTTGCTCTTTTTGTTTTTGGGTTGAACTTTGAAGCTTAGGTTCTAGACTAATAAAACATGGTCGGTCACTGGACGGACGACACTGGAGACCTGGTGGTTTGTAACACAGGCATTTTATGCCTATCACGGATCGCCAGTCTCCACAAGCAAGTATTGTTGCATCTAACTATGCATGTTTCTTTAATCATTTTTAATTTATATATTGTACTTGTTTGTGGTGAGAATAAATGAATAAAATATTATTTCCGCAGTACATGTAAAAAAAATGTAAGGCACATGTAGTAATTATTAATAGATATAATAGTGGTACTATCTATTAATAAGTAAAGTATTATAGTATAAGTATTAAAGTTCAAACTGTCAGAATTTAGTAACCAGGACAGAAAGTATGATTACTTTCTACTTACACTACACACGACACATGACTTATATTTTCATTAAATTGCTACTTCCAAGTACCTACCTACATTTTTAACAATTTCTGTTCAATGTTAATTATTTATCTATAACGCACACAAGTAGGTTTTTTTAGTATTTTACGTATTCCAAAAGTTGCTGATTACATTGTGTTTTAGTTTTTGGCAACCCTATATTCTGTGCAAATAGCGCCGTCTTGAGCTCGGTTAATAACTGTATGTATGTAGCTCAAAACATTGCCTCGAAGTTTTCCAATATCACCGATATTATTCGTTTCTATACCTTTTATGCAAATTAACCCCAGACTCGACGAGCTCCTATTAAGAACAAATAAAATTTTCAGACCATTACCATTTCCTTGTTATATTTTCATATTGACTTTGTACAGAGGAGTATCTATTTATTAATTATCTTAGTCCGAAAAATACCAGCTAATAATATGACTTCAATAGTTTGTAGTACCTATTGCCTTTTGCTTAATGATTTATTACAGGTTACCTATTAAAATCTTTCTCTGTGTATCAAACTATATTTATATTATTCATAGTAAACGTTATCCAGACAAAGTTACCTTCGCATTTATACAAAGAAAGAGATAAAAACATAACACAATGAAAATATCCAAGAACAATCTAAGACTGGACCTTATTACCATTTCAGCAGAGGTAAAACGTAATAAATATTTTCCAGTCGACAAACAACCGGCGGGTATGCTACATTAAATAATATCGACATATCCCAGCCAATTTCGTACTTTCCGCTAAGCTTATTTCAGACTTTCCGCACGCAAATATTTCCCTGCGCAGCGAAAATAGATTCGATTTGCATTTTAGGGTTATAAGACGAGCAATAACACATTTCACATTTTTGCGAGTTACTTGATGGTTATTGCGGGATGAGATTTATTGTTACTTTGATGTCTCTCGACATCTGCGCACCTCATATGCATGTTATTGATAAATATTCAGTAGATATTGGATAGCAAATATTGTTGTACATTGTGTTAATATTGCATTTTCTTTATTGTTGATCTAACTTGTTTCTGATAGAGTAAAATAGGAAAAGCATGTAGGCTTTAGTGCGTAGGCTTCGTACCTATCTTTTCTGATGGACTGAATTGGTGTGGTGGTAGTCATGGGTCAGAAAGATTGACAGAAAGAACGATTAATGCATTATCCTCTAAAAATACGATACTGTTATAGCATGTACAACTTATTTATTGGATTCTGTAGAATGATAAAATAAACGTCGTTAGATTTTTTACTATTGTAAACGTCTAACAAGATATTAAATGTATATGACTTCTCATTAGTTTTCAAATTTAATTTTTTTTTGTCGATTCCTGCGTTACATCTATTGTTACCAACAAAGGCCCTACTATATAAAGATCATCTAAGAAAAAGCCTATAGGTTTTTTACTTCATATTTATGATGAATGAATCGATTGAAATTTAAATAAACAAATACGTGTGACATCATTGTAACGATTTACGGCTCGGTCGGTGACGAGACGAATGTGCGGGGTGACGAATGTCAGCCAGCACCCCTCGTCTGCAGCTGGGTGACACTCGTAAATTATACATTCTAAACGTAGGTACATATCTACTCTACAAACGCATGTAAAAGCAGTGTATTTTTTATCTATCTTGTGGTACAATGACAACTTGATCAAAATAGAATGATATGTTTATAAAAAATGTAGGCTTTCTTATTTATTAGGTACTTTACATGTTTTTGTTTGAAATATATGTATTTTTTTATGTAAATCGTTGTTTTTTTTATAGGTAAATTATGGTGAAGATCGTTTTTTGGAGAAGATAGCAAGCAACCAAATAGCGTACAATTTATTCTCAACACTTTCAGCTGGAAAAACTCCGTAAACTTGGAGCACTGTGAAAGTAGTTGTATTGTCCGTAGTGGTGGTTAGTTGTTTACGCTGTCAATGAAAAATTACAATGCATTCTAGATATATTTAGAAATCATAGAGCAACTTTTTTTAAAACGGTATATAACTTTTTTTTACGCAGGCACCTGTAAATTCAAATGAAAGGTATACAAGTTCGTTCTTATGTAAATATGCCTTGTAAGTAAAGTTAAAATTAGAATACACAATGCTATATACAAAGATACCATTGCAGCCGTCCGTGCTGCTTTGGTAAGGTAAAAATGTGGAACATTTGTTTTAGAAGCAAACAGAAACAAAATTGAAAATTTCCACCTTTCCGCGTAATTAAATAAAAATTGCTTGCGTATTCGGCATTTTTAAAAGTGTTCATTAATAACAGTGGCCCCGGGGGGACGTGGCGAATTTACAAGCGTGTGTACTCGGTATTAGTTCACAGAGTTCGTAAATATGTGGGGTTAAATTATGGCAATTATATTTAGGGATATAAGCTAGGTAGAAAGGCTGCCTGTCACAGGATGTCCTGCAAATGGAAAACAGAGAGTAGAATTTTCCGGCAGTTAGATAAGTCGAGGACTCGAGGTTCAGGAAATTACTGGAAGAAAATCAATAGAGATTGTTATGGGGAAAGAAACAGCATAATTAACTTAAACTCGCAATAGGAATAGGTATATATACCAAATAAGACGCGTATTAAAATATAGTAGGTATTACCCACTAACCACTCTTATACTCGCAATGGCGAAATATACATAGTTCTTACACCAATCAAGACGAGTAATCAAAATGGCCCCACTACCTAAAAAAAAAAAATTTAAGGTTCAAAATCAAACAAAAAACAAAAAAAACATAGTACTCATGTCTAAAGAGCTAAGAGCTTGGTTGAAATAAATTCTCTTAATGATTTTTTCCTCCTACCCCGTTTCCTAACCCAATGTTACCTAAAATAATGAATTTATTTTCCTTGTTACTATAAATACACTCATTATACTTTATTGAACATAATAATATAGAAATGTGTAGTCCGACGTCACACTCCCATTTTTAGGGTTCCGTAATATAAAAGGTGGTTTTACCATGTCCACTCCGCTGCTGCACACTTGGCATGTTTACACAGATTAACACTATGCTAACAAAGTGGTAGAACAAAATCTTGATAAATATTAGAATGTTTTTTTTTTCGATACAATGATCCGTTTATTTACATTTAACGTTCACATTTCTTATTGTCGTTTAATATAGTATTCTACAGGACTAAATGCACACAATAAATGACAATAAAAGGGGTGCAAATAATAAAGAGGTTTTAAGAAGGTTGCCATGTGTGTGAAAAAGGCGGTCTGAGACAACGGACTATATTAGGTTCATACGAGCGGAGTTCTCATGTCATAAAAGGTTTATTAAATACGATTTCATGTTTATTTAAGGAAAGGGTTCTTTTCTAAAAACCTCTTTGTTGTGTTAAAGTATGTAGGTAGCTGTACCACGTAGACTCAACGAGTCCGTTTCAAAGAGTTACGTGTTTAGAATGTCGACTGTATTTCACGTCCACAAATAGAAGTTATTAGGTAAACTGTGATATATTTAAGAAAAATAAAGTTTCGTTGTATGCGCGATAATATCCATTCTTACTAGGGGTATCGCAAAAAATTTATATCCCCACGCTACAAAATAAGAAATGTTACAATCCAAGCAAGTAACCAAAATTTAACATATGGTTACCGCGCAGCCAAATTGAAATAGATGTGTGCGGGACATTTGGGACGCCTATGTGTTGAAAGTACTGGGTATTATAATGTCTGTGGTAGACAGATGGAGTAAATACGTTCTTGAAGACCTCCACTAGGAAGAAGTTTTGGCAGACAGACCACATGCCAGATGCATTGCATAGTGGTCATTTCACGCAGAAACTTGGAACTATGAGGATAGGAATCACAGGAGCCGTTCATCATGAAGACAAAATGATTAGGCGTAATACGCAGGAAACAACATAGAAGGAGAATCCAATGTAATGTAAACGATACTACACTTTACAGGGGGTTGACGGAGGTCAGTATTTCCAAGTCACTTATGGCCATCAATGATTTTCAAGTCTATGGGCGCTTCAAATCTTGTCTATGATCATCAATGTACGGTCAAGTATGTAGATTGAGATTGGCATGATGGGAGCTTCAAGTGTGCGTGTAAACGATCAAGTGACTTGTCAATGACGTGAGACTTGACAGGGATACTTGACCAAGCACGTAGATTCACATGATGAAAGCTTCGAGTGTGCGCGTAAACGATCAAGTGACTTGTCAATCACGTAGACTTGAGTCAAGTCACTTGATTGTCTCCGGGACCCATACTTATGGGTCCCGGAGACAATCAAGTGACTTGACTCAATCAATGACTACTTAGTCATTGATCCAGAAACAAATTGTATTTGGTAGAGGCCGAAATTATTGAAGTATCAGGAGTCAGTCAGCATTTAACTTGGTTGGTAGCTTGATACGCGTAGTGACTATGGCTCCTTAGATTAATATGCATACATTCGGTTCAATTACCCCAGGATTTTTGCTAGTTGAATATAATATGGATAAAAATAGTAACAAGCACGTACAGTAACAAGTACAATGATATGTTTTATTGGATCATGAACAAGGCTTAATAAATCCATCAACTCTATTGATATTGGATACAAAAATACTTATATCACGTCACCACCGAATTCGTTTCTGTTTAGGACTGTTTATGTATATTGTTTTCTTAAAACTTATGTTGGATTATGTATGTACATGAAACTGTGGCGATATGATTTTGTATCATAAACAATTATATTTTGTAACAAAATAATTGGTTTGTTGTGGTTTATAAATTTTATCAGATCTCTTAAAACTGGAGGTACCTGTCCACTCTGAGTCACTCTGACGTCTGAGCTACCTGTGAGACTTGCTCTTGTGATGAACCGGATAACTTGACGACAAATAATTTATTGCCAGATAAGAAATCACCATCCACATTAAGGGAACTATTAAGAAGAGAGAGGAGAAAATTCCGACAATATGGCTCATTTGCACCAGTCAAATATTTTTTATTTATTTATTTCAAAACAAACATATCGAATCTTCATGAAGCGACCTTTTACATTTTTCCCCTTTGTCGAGTTAATAAAAAATTCCTCTACGTGTTCAGCACCATACGATAAGAGTTTATTTGTCTGTTATTCCAGTAACATTTTCAGCGTGTTTCGTGCATTGGTATTACTGTGGTATTACATAATAATTTCCTCAATGTAGAGGCAGATGAAAAACCGACAAGTATTGGATTACTGCGGGGCGGCGATGCGTGGCGCGCCCAACAACGCGAATCGCGATTTGGTGATGTACAAACAGACGCTTTAAGTTACTACCGATTTAAAAATTTTATTGTGTCATTTATTCAATATTCTAGTTCTAGTAGTATAGTCCATTTTCGAACTGTTTATTTACTTTAGCTGACTAATTTTCCAACTTTAACTAAAAAAATACGTCTGTTATGTAATGTATGTCTGCCAAATTTTATTTGAATTCATTAGTTAAGTAATCAAGCATTAGGTAATGTTGTATGGAGGAGGAGATACATTTATTATTATCATAGTAAATAAACTTTCTGGTCTTCTTTTAAAATCAAATAAAAAACTACTTTTAAGTACATAATATGCGATGAATTAAATATTTATTTTCCTAGAATGCTAATGTCAGAAATTAAAATATTATGATAAGTTTTTAAAGTACCTATTGATGTGCACTTCGACTCTCGTAATATGCTCACAAAAAAACTGTACATGATTGGGAATTGAGTCTCATTCTGCGTGCGAATGTTGCACTTATAAAAAAAAATGTATTGTTTGGCTAATTTTTTCGTTTTTGGTTTGGTTAAGTTAATGTATTGGTTTGGTTTAGTTAAATTTGTATAAGTACTTTAAACATAATTATCTCTTTGGCAGTAAATATACAAGCGGTGTTTACCTTTAAGTAATTTTATTGTAACATTTAGTTTAGTACATAAGATTGTTTGTGGTGTTCTTTATGGTGTGAACAATTGTTGGTAAACTAAATAAATAAATAAAAATAAAAATATTGTTACACATTTTTTTTTCTATGTAAAGAACGCCATTTCATATGGAACCAAAATAAATACTAGAATTTAAAACTGCGGCTCTATTTTACCTTTGAGACTTTCATGGCACACGTTCCGTTTGAATTATTCATAGTACCGGTAAATATCTATGAAATCGAACCCTGTATTTCGTGGCGTATAGACGTTCAACACTTTGGAATCGTCTAGTGAACGTGAAGGGATTGACACAAAGCATTTAATAATCGCATCTCATTATAATCCACTCAAAAAAGAGGTTTAATAAATCAATCGAGATCCGTGTCTCAATTTAAATCATAAGGGTATATAAGACCCACAAATGTTGGTAATGAAAACAAAGAATTGGTTCATGTAGAATGGGACTGCGTACAACATAGAGTTGACTGAGAGAACCCATCAATCTTGAGGAGGGACGACACAGGGGTCCACTCCGAAAACTCTTTCCACTAAACTTTTGTAACGGGCCCGTGATAAATAGTCCGAAGGGTTAAAGGTAGAAGTAAATAACTTCTATTAGGAGTTAATTGAAAAATAAATAATGTTACTTCAATACCTATTTAATTAAGCTAATAAATTTCTATTTCATTAAGAGACAAAAACTAATGTCATTTTAATTTTAGGTTATCATGTCTGTATTTTTCGAGAATGTAGATCTTGATCAGTGAATTCTCGGACAGTTAGATAATAGACCATTCATATTTATAGG
Organism: Endotricha flammealis; assembly: GCA_905163395.2. Lineage (NCBI taxonomy): Eukaryota > Metazoa > Arthropoda > Insecta > Lepidoptera > Pyralidae > Endotricha > Endotricha flammealis. Next base: position 8,749,998 of record LR990853.1, read on the forward strand.
GCTAGTTCTGATTTAATATATTTTTAAGACCGCCATCAGCCACCGTATTTATCCAAGTTTGCAGTTTTGTAAGACCTATGTAAAATTTGTCGGACTTGGAAATCCGCGGTTATTTTTTTTTGTATTCAATATAATTACTCGCCGGAAACTGGCGAGACGTAAATCGGGTGCTATTTTGGAAGTAGCGAAGAGAATATTATTTCATAGGGTTCGGTTAATAATTCAACAGTTTAATTTCCTTTGCGGTTGATTGGGTGCCGCGGGGGGCAGACCGGCGAACACCCGGCGTCCAAGAAAATTGGATCCCTGTGTTTGTGCTCAAAGTGTGCTTTGACTATTCCTAGCCGTATTGACCACAGGGTCACCTATTAATTAAACATTTCGACGCCATGGGATCAACTTAAGTAATGTAGATACAAAGCGAATTTCTGAGAGATGTAGACATAAGAAACGTGGTTTATTTGAACATCAAAAATTACTTTTTGTTGAAATAAGAGAATTGAATGAGCCTTGGGCTAGACATCTTTTGAGTATTTAATAAGTATTTTTTTAAATATAAATACAATTACAGTCTCTTTTATAAACTTTTATTTACTTCATTACGAAAATCCTACAGTAACATTTGAAACTCTGTATGTAAGGAAAAAAGTTTTGTTAGGGTCCTCGCTCGATACATTGTTGTTTTTAACAATAGTATGGTTTTCTTAGTGAAAAACAAAATTGTAAAGAGGGAAGGAGGAAAATTTATTTGTTACGTTGTGAGAAAATGTAATCTCCTGGTTTTGGTGAGTCAGTTATGTATATCAAGCAATTATGTGGTCACCACCGCCTACCAACATCAGTAATACTAGAGGCGGTATCCATGCGTTGCTAAGGTAGAGAAGGGATTGCAAAAAAGTATAAACATAGTAATAACAATTTTAAAAATTCATAACGTTTTCTAGAGTCGCATTTCACATCACTGATGACTGAGTGATGTCTACATGCAGCACATGTGTGGCATTTGAGAATGCAGGATGAAATTGGTTCAATTGTTAGCATAACAAGTTGTCGGCGCATCTGCTGCCTGCAGCGGTATCATGGTAAGGTGCATTTTCCACTAAGCAACTGGTCCCGAGAATCCTTATTAAAATAAATAAATTAGTAAGTTCGAGACTTGTGTTATGGGATACTAACTCAGTGATAATACATTTTATAACAAATACATATAATACATGTATATAGATAAACATCCAAGACTCAGGCCAATCAGAAAAAAATCGTTTTTCATCATGACCCGACCAAGATTCGAACCCGGATGACCTCCGATGGCGGTCCGGCATGGTAAACAATACGCCACGGAGGTCGTCTATTCTTATTCGGCTAAACGTTTGAATTGGTACTAACTGGTAGACTCAAAATCACGAAACCATCTGTCTATACTAGTCTTCGAACATCCATCATCCAATTGAACTAGTAAGAGTGAGAATAAAAATTGTCACAAAAAACATTTAACTAAATAGAACTAAAATTAAAATATTTTTTTTTGACTAATAATTTTTTTGGGAGCGGGAATGCATTTTTCTTAACAGATCGTATGTTTATCCGCATCGGTGGAGTTAAGCCTTTATTCGGAGTTGCCTCAACTGCGCCGTTGCTGTAAGCTTGCTAATTTCTCCGTCAACTGAGCAATGTTAGGCGTCTGTCTTTGTGTATCAAAGTTCACGTTAATGAGGGTAAGACGAATAAACCTATCTCCTTTATGTTACAAGTTTCAGTTTACGATTTTATTACCTAGATTACAAATTTTACTGATAAATCCCGTCAGAAACGCATGAAAATGTAGTTTAATAATATGAATAATATGGTTATCGTTGTCGAAGTTTATTTTGTAACGTTAGTGAGATTATTAATAATCTAATTATTCAATAACTTAACTCAATAGCTATTAGTTTGTAATGTTTCATCTTGGTATTTTGTAAAATATTAATTAATACGATCTTCCAAGTATCGTGGTACATAAAGCATGCGGAAGATATTACAATCTTAGAATTTGCCTATTTACGCAGCAGTAAAACCAAAGTAAGTTCTGTTGTCCCAACCACACTTTTATTTGCATATTTAATACTTGAAAGACTGACTAAAATTTTAGTTTACTTTCTTTGATGTAAATAGGAAACCATAGGTAACCCACATACAAAAATCCGTTTAACTCTGTAAGTCCTTATTGTAAATTATATGGAGTTATAGTCTGTTCTATGTAGCTTGTAAAAAATATAAAAAAATATAAATACTATCAAATCTCAAAAGTTAATCATTAGTAATTTTTAAGACCTGAAGCATTTTTGAAAGATGGCCCTTCTGTTTGGCTCACCAGACGTCGATATTTAGATGTATCACTCAAGCAATATAATAGTCAATCAAGAAATTAAGAAAGGTTCGAAACACATCCCGTTATAAAGACAACATCAATAATTTTCATAGAAATTCTGAATTTCAAAGTAACGAGGAACGGATTAAATTGCTATAGGTACAGAGATGTTTAAGATATCACTTTAAATTATTCTCCTTCATAATTGGAAAACTTAAACCGTACAAAATTCGACGATACCAGTGATTATAATGAAAATAATTTCGTTCGTGTACGTGCCAAGGTGAGATAAGGCTATTTCAACGTGATACAATTTGTCAAAATTTATGGAGTAGCGGTAAAATACTTGAATACTGATTTATCATGTATAATTATTATATTTTAACTTTTGTCGAGTTACTAATTTCTCTGGTCTGGGATGGTAAGGAAGAATTTAAACAGCCTCATGGCCTTGTTGGTTGTATCCACCTCTGAAGAGCACGGGATCTCCCTGCCCAAATCAGACATTTATAAATCAAATTAACCGTGAGTTGTGGTAATATATTTATAAAGTTAATGTCACTTGTTAAATTTTAACCTATCAATAAGTGTTAGGATCTCCCAGAGTCACTGTACAAATTTTTTAAGTACGTTTCGTTTTTTTAAACTTGTTTATATGATTTTATTTATCAGTAACATCTATTGGGCGGAGGGTTGCAAACGAAGCGCCATGGAGCGAGTGGGGATTTGGGCAGTTCATCCGTAATTAGCGCGCCAGCTAATGGGCGCGCAGTCAGCTTTACAGGCCGATGCAAAAGTCCGCCGAAATCCCCCGCCAGCCTCCAATACTCTGTAAATAGCCGGCATTGTTAAACTGACTCGGATTGCAATCGGAATATTACAAGTTAAAACATAAAATGCATTGCCGAAATAAAGTATCTTTCCAGTATTTTATTCGACCAGTAAATCTCTATTGATGTGTTTTTAACACGGAACAGAAAATTCTATTCCGTGGTTTTTAATATATATTTTCATTTCGATGCTGGCTCAGTTGGCGGTGATCCTACTGCCGATATCGGACGCAGATTCAATTCCCGCATGGGACAATAAATTGTATTTGTCGTGTGTTTTAGTGTTCTCATCGTGCCGCTAAGCACAAAGTCGTGGCGTCCGATGTAAGGTTAGAAATAAGAAACAGTAATTTCCTTCGTTTTTAGTAAATCCACTATTCATTCATTTGTAATTTGTGGTCCAAATCATATTAACTCTGATGTAGGGGACAGCGACATCGCAATGTACGATAATATCGTTTCGTGCAATGAGCGAATGCAAATGGAGATTTGTACGCATATTGTTGCATCTTCGCTCGCGGCGTTGACAGCCGCTGATTGTATTCGCGGGGCCTTCAGCGGAATGAGGACCCCATTCCCGCGGGGACACAGATAAATCTACGTAATACCCGCATGTGCGTTGCTTGTTAGCTTTTACTAGCTTTTTTATGGGAGCTTTTAACTATGTATCAAAAGTTGACTGGAATTTAAAAAAATGTTATAAAGGCAATAGCAAGTATTATTAAATATGTAGATGGATAAAAATGACATGAATTTTCAATTAAACTGTTGCAATTGAACAATTAAACTATTATTACAAAATAAATTAAAACGCTCCTAAATTGGACGCAGTTCCATGTACAGATTGTGTTAAAGCCATTTTTAACATTACATTTCAAAATTCAATATTGTAAATCATTTATTTTTATTTTCCCATTTTGTTACACGTAGCTGTTTCAATGTTCTACCTGAAATAATAATGTTAGATTTTTTTAGCAGGCAACCTGCAAACTTTTTGCCTGTGAAAATAGAATACAAACATGCACACGCACAGAACTGCCAAAAAAATACATCGCACAAAAATCCATGTAATATGTAGGTACTACCAGGAGGAAAATACTACGTATAACAATACTGCATAGGATGGAACGAAATTCGCGCGACATATGCGGCCACCTAACTATATAACTGAGAACAACAGAATCCACAGCGCACCAGGGTCACCCTCCATTCCACTAGACTAATCAAGCCATTTCAGTGACCGGACTTTTCATTTGTTATTGAAAAGAAATAACAGACATGTTATGGCAGTGATGGTGGCTTTGTTTGTTTCTTTTTACATATAGCTGTAAAAGTGTACCTACACTGTTTTTATAAGATTTCGTGTATCAAAAAAAATATATTCCTAGGTTATATTTTGTTGTCCGTCTGCCTGTCAATGTGTGACTATCTCTCTCTAGACTCTACTAAAACTAATCTCAGCTGTATTACCGGAGAAAACGGCCTGAAAAGTGACTTGTCTATGTCGGAGTTTGACTTCGGTTCGGACTTAGGCCGTCACTGTTGACTTAAAGTTTAAACTAACGGGACTTGTGGTCAATAATTGTTTTGGTAGCAATATTGAAATGAATAGATGTCAAAATATAAATAGAAAGTTGAACTTCTTATGCACGGATTTATTCTCTTTTTGATGGTAAGCAACGCTGAGAAAAACCCTACATATTTAGGTTATTCAGGTAGCGATGATAACATACCACCAGAACCACATGAGTAAATAAACGTGACCAGAACAGCTCGGTATTCTATTAGAGCATGACTACTTAGTATGAGTAGAGTTTTTATTGTAAGTCATCAAAAAGAACAAATGTTTTTCAAAAGTTTTAAATATGTTACTTGAATTCATATGCGAGAAAGATTTTAATCTTAAATTGTAGGGTGTCAACAGACTGAAGAAGCGAACGCCAAAGTTAAGTTCGAAGCTCCAGTTAATGAAGACGGGACGTAATAAAGTTTGTAGGACGTCAGGTGTGGCGGAACAGAGAACACTCCGATCGACACGAGTTTCGTTTTCAATTTCACAAGAGGCAGTGTGTGCGCACCGCTAGCTATATACCTACGATACCTTTTACTACAATTCATAGGATCCAGCGGAATTTATATTTTGATAAAATAAAAATCTATAATAATTATGCATGTATGTATATGTCAATAGTGTATTTTTTTAAGGTTTTATTTTAAGTTGAACTTTGACTTTTCTTCATGTCATGTTAATCTTATTTTTTAATAGCAAGTAGGTATGTCCAGTGGTTTTGTTATTTTCAGACTAGTTAGTACAAAATTATGACCATGCCGTTACCCTTAAAATTACAGCTGTTTAGTACACACAGACTCACAGACAGACAGATGGCGAAATTTCCTTGTTAGGATTCTAAGGAAACCTAAAAATGTACAGTGCAGTCACATTAAAAACTACATAAAGTATTTTTCATACACATTTTACGCCGGCAGCGAGAGTTTTCGTTACCAATTTATAAGCAACCGCGTCAAATGAAGCCCCACCTTTTTTGGGTGAATCAGGGCCACGATAGGGTGTCGAGGTGACATTTGTTGTCACCCCTATTTACTACTCGATTCACCCTGTCGCCGATCTAAATTAATATTTTCTTTGTGTATAGTTTCCATTACTATTACATAGAAAAAATTCAGTTAAACTAATACATACAATTCATTATATTGTATCTATTAGTTTAGAAGTGCTTGCAAAGAAAATGTAGTTTCACGAAGGTCACGAACTCCCTTCCTATCCCTTTTCTTCCTATTTTTCTTTTATAATTGAGATAAAAAAAAGATAAAAAGCCATATACTTAAGTAATAAGACTTATCACTTACTATTTAGTATTATTTAAAATTTACATTTTAAACAATACTAAATAGTAAACGAAGATAACGGTTAATATTTGATCTGTGCAACGTTTAGTGTTATTGTAGTGTTATGTACATTTTTTTTCTCGTGTATCTTTGGAAATTGATAGCTCTAAGTTTTCTTAGCATATAAAATAAAATACATAAGCTAGACGCGGAGACAAAAACGATAAGTAGAAGCCAATCAACTTAGAAAGTTGTTTCATAGCCGTCTGAAGACTTGACTATACTAGGCTTCCAGCTTACACGAATAACTTCCTACATCCTCACTTCTGTGGTCGATACCAATAATATAGGTATCGTACCAATAATATAGGTCTCTGGACTTTGTAAAGATGAATGAATGATTCGAAAGCCTAACTCTTCCTTTTTTTTCCTTATTTCCTTCTTTCTTTCTTGTAAAGGTCGGCAAAGGTATACGAAGGACGTACGTATATTACACTTTCGCGGTTTGAAAGGTAGCGATAGTTTACGACCAGTCTGATCCACTGGTCCCAGTGATCATAAAAAAAATATTTTAGATATTACGATTTGGTATCTATTATTTACACTGCTGTGAGTCTATGAGGCCACTAATATATGACGGCTCATGGGAAATCTCGGAGGAAATCTCGACTCTTCCTAAAATAGATAGGAACATTAATATATGTATGTAACGTTAGCATCAGGTATATTTTTGATTTAAATATAAAAAAACCTTTTATTATACTTGAGAGATGTATGTGTCTAGTTTTATTTTATAAAAAATAAATATTATGTTTATTTATTGACAAAAATCCTGGTTTTCTATTGTCATTACTTTTGAGCAAAATAGAAATTATACTTTTTTTTTCCGCAAGTGGTAGTTTTGTAGAGTAGACAAAATCGTTATTTAGAAACTTTCTTTAAGAAAGAAAAGATATATAAACATCTTTTCTGTGTGAAGAAAATCTCTAAATAACGATTTTCAGTCAAACTTAAAACATTACAAATTGTTACTTATGAAATAGGAAGTAATATTGATGTCATAAGTTACATATTTGAGAATATTTTAAACATTTTTCCTTTGAAGTATACTTTACCAGTTACACAGTAACAATTTACGGTATCATTGTGTTTGAAGTTGTTCTGCAAAGAAAATATCTCCCATCTGCTACTTGCTTTATAAAACGATGTTTTTAACAAGATATTTACAAAAAGCAAACTTCTTTTTTTGTTAATATTTATAATTTTTTCTTGATATTAATTTTTCTTAGCCAGGTCGTTTTTTTACTTTTTTTATTATCAAGTATTAAAAAACTATTTTACAATAAAATAGGGATAAATCACATAGATCGAGCTAGCCCCAAAGTAAGTTCGAAACTTATGTCATGGGATACTAACCCCAAGATACTATATTTTATAACAAATACATATTATTATATAGATAAACATCCAAGACCCGAGGTCAATCAGAAAAAGTTCATTTTTCATCATGACCCGACCGGGATTCGAACCCGGGACCTCCTGGGTGGCGGTCTGGCGTGGTAACCATTATGCCACGGAGGTCGTCAGATTATTAAAAGTTAGGTAAGTTTCCCGAGCGAAGAGCTTACGTATGTATGTATTACTTACCTATACTTCAAAAATAATCTATGGCTAAATAAATTTTATTAGGTCCTGGGTTTTTGTAGACAGCAAATTTTATTTTCGGATTACAATGATAAGATTTTATAATATTTATGTTATCACTATATAAGAAAGTGCTTACCAAGATTTATGGCACTGAATAAATAATGACACCATTTTCAAAAAATCTGACGTGTTTATTACTTTTGTGTACCATCACTTTGGATAATTTCTGTTAACATTTTATTTATGTAATTTAAGGGGAAGCCTCCATTAAGTTAGCGCGTCCATTTGGACGTCTTATCCTGCGTATAAACCTATTCTCTGATCCGCTTACCGGGGCGCTCTCGTCACGAGCTTAGCTAATGGAATAGATGCTTGAAAATATTAAAGATATTCTTCTTGCGGAATTTAAATCAACTCTTTTGTTTTCTATTGTTATAAAAATCTTGCTTTTAGCTTTCATACCTTCATAGATTATTTATTACTCAAGAATATAAAATATAGAAATAACTTACCTCATTTACAAAGAAATACAATACATAATTAACTTTAAAAAAAAAAAAAACCGACTTCAAATATTATTAAATTTAAATGGGACCACCCTTGAGGTATCACTACATAGTATAAAACAAAGTCGCTTTCTCTGTCCCTATGTCCCTTTGTCCCTTTGTATGCTTAAATCTTTAAAATTACGCAACGGATTTTGATGCGGTTTTCACCAACGGATAGCTTGGTTCATGAGGAAGGTTTATGTATAAAATTTGTCAGGATTTTATGTAAATTGGCTGAAATATAAAGATTATTGTTGGGAGTGTCGGAAAAAATCAACCGCTTGGGAGCTGTCGACGAAAACGCTGGCTAAACCCTTTGAGATATATTATAGGATATTCCTCTTATTTAGGTCTCCAAAAAAGTCCGCGATAGCATATATTTATCGTATACGGATAACTTACTATAAAATAAAAAGCGATTTCCGAGTAATAATGCGGAAATAGCGCCATCTAGCGTAGAATAGAAAGAACTTGAATTGGAAACCGATTTTGACGTATACAATATTAATCCTTATCCAGTTAACTACGTTAGTTACCTTAAGTATTTCATGTACATTATTATAATCTTTACATCATATTATTTAAATAGATACTTTAGAAGTTATAGCAAAAAATTTACGCGCTTGCCGAAATTAGTTCAAGTTCTTTCTATTCTACGCTAGATGGCGCTATTCAAAAGCATCGCGCTATGGTTACGTTTTCATTAAATTATAAATATCGCGCGAAAATTAAAGCACTTGAAATCTATTACGCTAGGTGGCGCTGTTTAAAAATAAAATTATAGATACTTACATACTTTTAATTTGTTTATGCTTCACAATTTGAATTATTTAAAGTTAATATTAAGGGTGCATTTTATTTGTTTCGTGTTATAATTTTTGATACAATTTATTGTAAATAGATAGATATGGATAGACACTTACATACTCGCTTCAATTTAGTCCTTTGTTTGGGCTTATTTTAACATCTGTCGCATTTTTTAATGGTTTCGTGTTGATTTATGTTATCTTTGAGTTTTTTTTTATTGACAGATTATAACAATTATTTAAGTTTAATTAGCAATATAAAGTACCTATTTCATGACAATTTAATCATGCCTCGACGAAAGTCTAATATAGGACGCAGTACATCTTCTGCCAAAAGAATTCGTTTAAGTCGAAGCAACGAAAATGATCAAGAGAGGGATGTTCGTTTATCGTTGGACCGTGAAAGGCATGTTTCCCAAAGAGCGCGAGAATCGTCGGTGGATCGCACAGTTCGTTTATCGTTGGACCGTGACAGTCATGTTTCCCAAAGAGCACGAGAATCGTCGGTGGATCGCAGAGTTCGTTTATCGTTGGATTGTGAAAGGCATGTTTCCCAAAGAGCCCGAGAATCGTCGGTGGATCGCACAGTTCGTTTATCGTTGGACTGTGAAAGGCATGTTTCCCAAAGAGCGCGAGAATCGTCGGTGGATCGCACAGTTCGTTTATCGTTGGACTGTGAAAGGCATGTTTCCCAAAGAGCGCGAGAATCGTCGGTGGATCGCACAGTTCGTTTAGCGTTGGACAATGATAGACATAACGCTCAAAGAGACAGAAACGCCCGAAGATAGACAACTCCGCTTATTATTTATATATGTAAGTATACGACTGTTTAACACAGGCAGATAGTTATAACCCGTGCGAAGCCGGGCCGGGCCGCTAGTTACCTATAAGCCGAAAAAAGATTTGTTCAAATCGGTTCATAATTGGCGGAGTTATCGCGTAACAAACATAGAAAAAAAAAAAACATACGGTTCGAATTGAGAACCTCCTCCTTTTTTTGAAGTCGGTTGAAAATTACAAAGAAGTAAAGTATACTTCCCGTCCTCATGCAACCAATAATTTTTGCAATTTTCTATTAAAAATCGGATCCCTTCTTCATTAATAAAAAGTAAAACCTGTTTTGTAAATTATAGTGCAAAACTGCGAACTGTGAAAGTGACAAAACGAGTTTTGATTAAACCTTGATTACTATCTTTGTTCTACCTTTTAACATTTTTAATATTCTTCATTGTCCTAAAACAAAAGTCAATATCAAAAATACTCTGCTCTGTTGATTTAATGAGTCAACATTAAAATGCGTTATTCAAGTAATGTGTATTCGTATGCTCATGAATATCAAAGTTAAATACTGACTCAATTAATATTAATTGAAATATTTTAATAATGCCCTGTTTAACAAAGGTGTCGAACGAATAGTACGATCAATACGTTACATTGAAAAGTGCGATTTTAATTAAGGTAAAATTTCGATGGCGGCGGGCGGCGAAACGTGTATGTCGAAATTTGTTGAAATATTGTATCAAAGCAGGAAAATTGAATAGGCAGCGGACAAACCCGTCGCCATTCCAAATACCCCATGAATTAGCTCTATGTAGTGGAGTCTGGATGACATTAAATATCAGTATTGTGTGACAGCGCAGCGGCGTTATGTGTATGCTAGGTTTCAGTAATAAACTTTCGTAATTTGACTAGTAGTAAGTAAGTATGTCATAACTTATATAGGTTTAGAAACAAAAGAAAGAATAAATGTTGTTTTGAATTTTGAAAACGAACTTTTTCTGATTGGCCTCGGGTCTTGGATGTTTATCTTATATGTATTTGTTTCGAACTTACTTTGGGGCTAGCTCAATCTGTATGAATTGTCCCTATATATTTATTTATTTATTTAATCAGAAATAAAAATAAAAAAACAGATACTACAGAAAAGAGTTTTCATTGAACGAATTACAGAATGAATTTTAAAAAATGTAAGAAGGTAGAATGTAGCTCCCATCGGATGCAGCGTGAGCGCTTTCCGCAATAGAGGGGACCAATCTATATTTTCTCCTCAAATTTCAGCCCTTAGCGACTCATTATTTTTATACCGAAACATTAGATTTACAGCGATAAACATTATTATTTATATTGTGAATAAAATATAAAAGTTAAGAGTTTATTAACTTACTCATTAAACATCTAAACTGGAGAGCTACACTGTGCCTTAAAAGGCATTAGTTACATATGATGTACAGATTTTTTATCATTTCCTTGAGGACGAGTACAGAGTTTTTTTAATGGACAAAGTAGCCCGATGCGGTCTTTTGCTACGACGCGCAACGGTGAATTAGGGATACGCACCGTCTATAAAAATATATCGAAATATTATTTATAGAAAAAGTCTAAAAACATATTCTTAGCTTTGAAAGCAGGAGTATTAGCTTTTAGGTAACATGGTACTAATTATACAGTTTCTGCGGATTACGCCGAATTAATTTCAGGCGCTGTAAAGACAATTTCCTCGTGTACCCATATTAATATTAATATTTTGAAACAATATTACTAACTATGAAAGTTTTGCAACACACTAAGGACAAGGAAACCTCCCTGAGGGGCTCATTTCTTGTTATAATAACAACAAAATTGAGTTCAATTATTATCAGATTAAGAACGAAACGGTCTTTGTTGGCAGACCATATTGTGTTGTGATATGAAGGTTCTCTATTAAACTAGATAAGTATATCATTGTTGTATATAATCACGTTACTTATCATACAATATTACATCACTGACCCCAGAGATACGATTTGGGGCGAAAACATTTCTATGCTATGATTGCAATCACAAATAAATGTAGAGAAGAAATTGTGGTCACTTTGTTACTATATAAATTTATTTTTGTATCGGACACAATGAAATGCGGGATCACGCTCGTATCGGCCGGCCCCCTATTTAGTGGAAGGATATCGGTGCTATTCCAGCAAATAGGCCGAAATGAGTGTGCGATCTCGTTCGGAAAGCGCCTGCCTGGCGGCGAACTTCTCTTTATTGCGTATATTCGAAATGGGATCGCTTCAGATAGCGAGTATTTCCGAGATTTGAGAAAACCTCGCCGTTTTATTCTATCCCACCTAAACTCCTAATTAACATATTTTGTATAAACTGACGTAGGTATTGGCCGACGTCAGAGCGCGGACTTCGCCTTTTTACTTTTATTCCCAAAGTTCAACTTCAGGCCGTCTCGCTGATAGAAACGTCACGTTCTCAGCTTATAAGCTAAGTATTTTGCAATTCAAACAAGTTTCATGTACCTACCTGAACTTTGTATCCGTATCTTACCTTGCAAAAGTTTTAATTAGAATTTATTGTGTGAAGAATATTCGGAGAGAAAACTAATTACAAAGTATTCTTTACAATGTTAAAAAGTTTAATATAAATAGATTAGACATTAGAATATTTTCTTTTTAAAATGTTTACATATGAGGCACAACGGATAGACATCATTTTTCGCACACAACAAAGATTTCGGGGCTTAGGGCGATCTTTTTGTGGCTCGTAGAGATAGAGGCGCCGAATTGAATGCTGCGAGTTTGCTGGCTTATCCCGGTAACAGATACTTTGTTATTTTTTATTCGCGTTCCCTAGGCATCGGCTCAGTGATAAGGCTATTTTCCTTAATACAACCCCTTGTGCTCCATAACACGTCAGTTTATAAATCACGTTTCTTTTGATGACGTAAGCACAGACGTAAGCTCTTTGCGACAGCTGAAAAAGTGTTTTGTGTATTTACCTACGTCGCAACTGTACAAAACATTTCGAAAGTGTTATTTCACAATAGTTTTAGTAACAATATTAACGTGTAGGAACGCTTTTTTAATACGTTAATAAATCGTATAACATTCTGTGGTTTAACTAGTAATGTTAAAAAAAATTGTCATTTCGGAAAATTTTCCACTGTATCACGAGCTCACTTGTTTGGCCAAAGTGACAAAAAAGGATTTAATGACCTTGTCTAGGCTTAACTAAATCGTGATAATTTGTTTATTAATGGAATAATGTTCAGAAACAGTAATCCCATTATTGATTATTTTATCGTATCCACCCTGTATATATGTACTGTTATTGTTCTTTTTGATTATAACCGACAGTGATCGTCCAGGTGTTCCATACGATCGTATTTGCTTCCATAAAATAGATTTATCTTATTTCGTGCAAAGAAAACCCTGTTTTATGTCGACTTTACTTTTTGGCAGCGTGGAAACGGTGCAGGTAATTTGAATGAAAAACGATGGTTAGAATTTGGAACACTTATTATTCTCCTCGTGTTTTTACATCCCGACACAGCGGTGATGTATTGGGGATCTTATGGCGTATATCATATTATGTTCACAAAACTGTTGAATTTGTTCAAGGATTCAGTGATCAAGTTTCAAAGAGTTTCGCGATAACAGTAAATTTGTAAATGGAGATGGTTGTAGTTGTAATGAGTCTAAATAGCCCTGTGATTGTGAGCGGCGGCAGCACGTGTCTCCCGGGACGGTATGCGCAGTGGAGGAGTGGAGGCGCGTGGGGCGCTCGCAAAGCACAGAGGCCTGCTTATTTGTACAAGCCAACAATGCGGCCGAGATCAAAGAGCTGCTACCGGAATTAATTTGCGAACGCTATCTCTCGCGTCCCGCCCTTCGCAACGCCCGGACCATGACAAACCCAGGGAAAATATTTCTCTTTTTCATATTAAGCTATTCGTAATGTCAGTGTTAAATTGAACTTCGTTTATGAATTGTGAGTAAATAATGGAATGGCGTTTAAACTTTTTTACATCATCTAGGTACTAAAGAAAATCCTAAAAATAAACTTTAGAACGATACTGTGACGTGGAAGTATCGTGGCGTCAATTTAGATAGTTATTATATTTTAAGAGATGTGTAAAAAAATGTCTCGACAGCTTTCTACGATTAATTGGCCGATAACAATTTAATAACCAATCGGCGGCTTTTATTCAGATTCGCTCATAATGTTGTTAGTGAATAGAAGCAGTCATAATTAGCGTGAAATACGCTACACTGAATATTTCAAAAGCGGTTTAAATCACAAAATCTAATTATAATCTAGTTGTACCTAATTGCTACTGTATTGTATAGTGTGACAGTTTTAAAATTAAAAAGAATTGGTACTTATATATTCTTTTCTTACGCATTTTGATTTGTTTACGGAGTAAGCCATCAGAAATATTTAATACATGTATATAATAGTTATAGTTTTATTTAGTGTCCACATAAATTGGAATTGCAATCTGGAAATAATCTTATATGTATAATTATAATTATTTTGGTTGTAATTTAGTTTTGTAGTCCAAATAAATAAATACTGAACAACATTGAAACGTAAAATATGAGAGATCATTTAATTTCAATTAGGTATAGTTAAACTTTTATCCAAATCAGCTGAGTATCTAATTCTAATTCAAACTTTCACGATTATGTTATTTTTATTTGGATAATGTTCTTATGTTGTAGGTACACGGCATTTTCATGTTATATTTATATTTTACGTAAACCCTACTGAAAGCTTGACATTTTCATTCGCCGTTTCTCAATGTAACTGACGTCTCTTGAAATTAAACACGGTTTATGTAAATTAAATTTGAGATTGATAGGTTATTTTAAAATAGCGTATAAAGATATCATACATATTATGATACATGAAAACAGGCTTGATTTACGTAAAAGCTATAATAGTTGGTTTATGATAATAATAATAATGTTTAGAAGTATTGGGACAATACCACCACACATTCCCATCGATGTGTCTCCTGTGTAGTCAGGATCAACAACGGCGACCTCAGATAGACAATAAGCAATGAAGCTTATTGACGGCCCTGGGGAGAAAACTACAGCTGTCTTGGAACTCACAACGAATTTAATCAGAAAGAAGATAGTCGGAGTAGGAAGTATTGATAGGACTTCCCCCCTTTTTAGAAGTAATAATATAATAAATTAGTTTCTGTATGAATAGATTAATAATTTATTACCTACACACACAATAATTTAATTAAAACAAAAAAATTGGTTGTATACGAACTATGTCTAAGGAAAACAATTTAATGGTGTATATACGTAATTACGTAGTGATTATACGTAATGATAAATATTTTTTAGAAGTTTTATCGCATAGTTTTGCTAACATAATGTTTTTGTATTCTCTAAGTTTTCCTCCTTGTAATATAAAACTTAAGTCTTCTGTAAAATAATTTATTTTTTATTTTTTTATACAACACAGTTGGCAAACAAGCATACGGTCGACCTGATGGTAAGCCGTCACCGTAGCCTATAGACGTTTGCAATACCGGGGGTATCACTCACGCGTTGCCAACCCTCCCAACCCCCCCAAGTGGAGCTCTGGAGACCTTACTCACCGTAGGAACACAACATGGCCGAGACCAATGCTATTTGGCTACGATCTTCTGTAAGGTGGAGGTCCTTCCCCAGACGGGCTGCTCCGATTTGAGCGGATTATCCGCTGTGCCCTACCTCTCTTTTTATAATAATAACCTATAAACACAATTTGGGCAATAGTACCTTGATAAGGTCAACATCAAGACTGGTCGAGCCAATATGTTAAGGTAATGATTAATTCAAGCTTTGATAGCGATGCGATGAACCTATCAACTATTGCTAATACTGCTATCAGATATAGCAGTAATAACAATTAATACGGAACTATTATTCCTAATACAGTACCTAGTAAATTTACTAAAAACTGACCAGCGAAACTAAGTAGCCTTCCTTGATAAATGGGCTATCCAACATTATAATATTTTTTCAATTCGAACTAGTATGATGAGATCAGCGCATTCAACTAAACAAGCTCTTTATCGAATGCCTAAGCTCTTTTTATTTTTTTAAAAAGCATACGGCCTTGGCATTTGAGTTAAGTGACATTCAAACAGAAAGTTCTATTATATTTTCTTACTTAGGTATTTTATTAATAGGCTAATTAATATTTTTCCAAGACAAAGAATATAAAACTCAATTTATGTGTTTTTCTACTTTCAGCCTTAATTAAGTAAAAGGAGAAAATTCCGTCATCCATTTGCAGTTTTAATGAAAATGGTTCTCCTTAGATCCCTGGGGTTTAGGGAAAATAGTTAGTCGTTCAGTTAAACAGTCGAGCTCATCGCGTGATTGCGTACTGTCTCCTTCATTAGTCTGATATCGGACGAGTGCCTGGCCGCAAAATGTTCACCAACTAAATTTATTTTCTGGACTTTTGTGAATCTTTTCTTTAGAATAATCCTTTATTTTTCCATTGTTGATCCATGTAGTTTTAAGTCTCTTGTTTATGAGTATTTGAAACTTTGCAGTAGGTAGCAGCCAACCAAGTACTTTCTATCTAAGACATCGTAAACCTAATGAATTTAATAAAATTTTATAATATAATATATTATTTTACACAATAACTGATAATAGGATTTAAATTAAGTTGGAATCTTTGCTCCAATGGGTTAAGGAAAAAGAGAAAAATTAAGAAAGTAAAGAAGCCTTTTTTATATCATACGGTGCCTACCGTAATGGCGACTGAGAACAAAACTTCACGCCAATATTCAGTCAGAGGGTGGTACTCTCCCAGCCGAGATATGCTGTTTCAATAATGCTCTATCTCTTCGCAAAAAAATCATTTAACGGCGACTAACGTTAACATAGTAAAGAATATTGTGTATGTTTTAGTTGAAAGGTAATATAGTAGTTATATTCTCTAGGCTCTGCTAAACCCCTAAGACATCATACTCGCGCGCGACGTATGTCTTTGACGAATTTATTTTATAAAGCAATGTCTATAAAATAAGTAATGTTATAACTATAAAAATGAAAATTTTGAACACTGAATAGATTGCAGTGTTGAAGTGCCGTCATATTTACTACGTTGAGAGTGAGAAACATTTCATGATTTATTTATTTATATATTCCTGTGTCTTTGTAGTTTTACTACCAAAGTTGTATTCAAGTGAAACACAATGTTACGCCTCAGCGGAGATCACAAACTGACAATGAGCAATTAATTCCACTACTGTCTTGGGATTCGAGGAATTAAATTTGTAGGAAGAACATTTTAAAGATTGAATTTTTTGCGAAGAGATTGTGAAACGTGTGTGAGCATTAGTAAAACAACACATCTCGGCTGGGAGAGTACCACCCTCTGACTGAATATTGGCGTGAAGCTTTTTTTCTCAGTCGCCATTATGGTAGGCACCGTATGATATAAAAAAAGACTTCTTGACTTCCTTAATTTTTCTCTTTTTCATTAACCCATTGGAGCAAAGACTGTTGATATTTACTTAATTTAAATCCTCATTACAGTTATTGTGTAAAATAATATATTATATCATAAAATTGTATTATTTTCCTTAGGTATAGGTATACCCGGATGGGTATCCGTGGTACCCACAAATCTTAGGGTAGAACCGCGCTGAACGCAGCATTTCTCAAAAGTAAACATCTTTGACAACTCTCCCGGGAAATTATGGCATGTATAATTCTCATTTGTATGTTTTATAAAGCACGCATGTTTATTTTCTGTGCGGAAAATTAAGCTCTTGTAAATACATTTGTAAATACATTTACAAAGTAAAATGATAACGTAGACATTCGGTATATTAATGATATTCAAAGTTGAGGGATTTTATACAAATAATATTTTGTTATTGCGAGATGAATTTAAAACCCAAGTTAACAATAATTGATTTCGAAAACCAAATCTAAGTTTTTTAATCTACTAAATATTTATGAAAGAGTATGAAATATTAAAAATATATCAATTTGATAAATATCATAAAATGTAGTTCCATTTACTATGATTGTTAAAATACCGTAAATATAGTGAAAATGCACTTTAGTACACATAAAATACTTCAAACTAGTTGAATAATACCAAAATTAAAAGCACGCGTTGTAAAGTTCTACGACTTATGCTACAACAAATGCTACGAGAAACCGTAGCAGTTTTTCCGACGGAGACTTGGAAAGTATACGAGAGAAAAAGTTACTTATTACTTAATTTGTAGCAACATCTGGTTCAATTTTAAATTTAATTATTGTTTATTAATGTTGTTACATACTTGCTATGTGAAACAAATACTTTTCTTAAGTTTTCTCCACGTTTTTAACTTGTTGTAGGGAAGCGTGGCCAATGCCATTAGATTTATAATAAGACATTGATATATAGAAATAGACCAGCAATAGGCTGACTGACTAGTATTAACAATGACTAATTAATTGGGTAATTTACATTCGTCACAATTAAATTAACCAATTTACACCATATTTATTCCGCGACGAAATATGCTTTGTGACAAAATATACAAATATCTATTATTTTAATTAAATTTAATAGTGATTCGTTTCGATATTTATTTGTCCACATTTCACTGTTTCACATGTGTTTATTACGTAAATAATGCAACGTACAAATCAATAGTAGATGTCGAAGTTTGCACGTCTCGCTATTGTAAATAGGAATTAGAATGGGACGTGGCTCTGCAACAGATCTGACCGATACGATGGGGGCCGCCGAGATCCTTTCCCAAATGCGATTGATTTAGCTTTATTGCTGGTAATAAATTTACCCCTCACTGCCTGTCTTTTTACTATTTTCTTAACATTAGCTAAAGATTCCACATTTTACTACCACATAAAAATGATCGTAAAATTTCCATATTTACACAGATCTTGTAATTTAATCTCTGAGATAATATTTATTTGATTGTTGGCACTTCCAGGAATTTTATATTGTTGCTCCCTTAAAAGCGAGACATCAAAATGTTACAGGCACAAATAATGTACCTATGGTTATAGTGTTACATACATTCTATACATCTCAATGATATCTACTAATTACTCAGATATTTTTAGAATACATAATTATGACATAATTTCGTAAAGAGTTTGTACATTCGAAATTTAAATCACAAAATGAGTTAAATTTTCATATAATCAAAACACAGAATATGTTTTATTACCGGTTCAGATACTGTTTCATCAGTCTCTTACAAAGTGTCGCACCAAGGCTCTTTACGAGCACTTCCCCACGCGAGTGAAATGCAACTTTATTGCCAACATAATATCCCAAAAGTAAATAACTTTTGAGAGCACAATATTGCCATTTCACTCGTCAGAAATTTACTGCACAGTGTTTACCTGTTTAGTGTTAATGATTGTAGTAATTAACTTTTTCTCTTTGTCTCTATTTATTGAGCCTATTTTGCTCTAGCTTCCGTGAGTAATAAATGTAAATTATTTATAGGGAGTAACTGTCCGCGGGCGTCTACAAAGTTGTACAAGAACAAAGGGCGCTGAAGACGCCGAGTAAACAAGTTGCAATAAGTTTCACGGCGACCTGACATCGTTCGCTGCCGCCCGTGCCCGAACTACCAAAGCCTGGGGTCCTACTAGTAATGCAACATTTTACGAAATTTGGACAAAAGATTTATGTATTACAAAATACACTTATTTTTTTTCTAAACTTTATATGGCTATCAACATCAGCGTTATCAAACAGCGCCTATCAAATAACTATTAACATGAATAGTAACATATTGTAGTAACATGAAATGATGCGAAAAAACGTTAAGTTATTCATTGAAAGCCGACAGTGCGAAACGGCATCGATGGCCCGTGGGTCGCTAGTAAAACTCGGATATTCGTAAAACAAACAAGAGCATCCAGGTGCTCCATCGGGTCCGATAACGGGACAACTACTCTAAATTCTTTTGTATCGTAAATGTAACACACATTTTAGGAAGGCGCTGTTAACCCTTTCGGTACGATATAAATAAAGAGAAAGTTTTTAGGGTTTCGTACTCAAAAGGGGCTTGAGCTCCTTGATACTAAGCACACGCTTGTCGGTACCAACACTACCAACGATGCTTGTCTTGTATTTATAGTTCAATCAACATATAACCTACTTATAAACAGTGGTCTTATGTACATACTTCTAACACGACTACAATTAAAATTTATAATAAATCTTGATTACTTTAAATATGGCTACGTTTTCAATTCAAATCTTTCTTGATGCCAAGAGGCGCTTGAATAAACACTGTTGTGGTAGACGTGTAGTTCGGGGCGAGACAAGCCCAAAACCCACCACAAATTCACACTGCGCTGTGCGTCCTGTAAAGCCAGGATTAGTAGCGGCGGCTACAAACTGTCAAATTGAACAGTAAGAAGTAAAACTTATTAACATCGCGGGGGAGTATTTACAACTGTTTTATAACTCACAACTTTTATCTGAAACGTACCTAATAGATGAAGTAGGAACTATTAAAAGGACTCTTTAGCATACGTGAGTAATACGTGGGAGACTGCAATGCAATTTGGAAATAAGGCAAAATAGAGATGATTGATGGCAAATCAAGTGAATTTCGATTGCTAAGCACCACAGTTCAAAGTTGCATGAGAAATATTGGAACTAATGCTGTGAGCTGTTTTTTACTACTGACTTTTATTCCAGTATTATAGATTGCAAAACTGTCTAAATGTCTGATAATACTCTCTGTTTGAGACGACATCAGAATAGTACTCGTAAATTACTATAATGGTTTCACGTCCGTTACATCTCGAGACCTAAATAAGTTTTGATAAAATCTAATTTCTGCTCTGGGTTGTAGCTTCTTCATTCTTTCTGTATGTGCCTGGATCTGTATTTTATTTATTCTTATAAATGTATGTACTTATACATTGTAACAAACGAGTGAAAGAAAAAAATTGCTAAATGACAAAAAAAGGCCGTAACCGGGTTTCTTTCGCCATTTCTTTTACTGGTGGCCATTTTGCATGTATCCGAAATGGTGGTAGTATATAACGTAGTTTATTTTCTTAATACATATATACAAATTGTAAATGACAAGAAAAAGTGCCTTTGAAGGTCTAATTTCTGAAATAAACGATTTCATTTCATTTCATTTAGTTAAGTTAAAATGCGAACTTCACTCAATCGTAATCCTAAAGCAGAGTGATCTTTATATGTTTTAGAAGGTTAATCAAGTCCTTAGAGTTTATATACGTGGCGAACCCTTCAAAACTAGAGTTCGACTCGCATGTATCACTTTTGGAATACGTGACTGAAAATTCCATAGGTGTTTATTGCGGCAGTGAGGCCGAGAAGTCACCACATCGAGATTAGTCGGCCGGCAAAGGTTACAATTCAATTTTCCGCTAGAGCCGCCGCGGCCGGGAAAGGGTTACGATGCTCCGATGTGTATGGCTCGATAAGCTTCGGTTCCGATCTTATTTGTTTCTTTGCTGATTCAATTTTCGTTATTAATCTTTTCGAAACTGGATGTTATTTAATTTTGAAAACTATGTATTGGGTTATTAGTTCATTTTTTGCTGACATTTTGTTTTTAATGATTTCTATAACGGTCCGACACGCACTTGACTGGTTTTTCGTCTTGAATTTGACAGTAACAGCCATAATATATTGTAATATGCTATTAACTTTAACACACATAATTTTACATGTAACTTGATTGTTAAGCTCCGTTTATTAATTAATTGGTAATAACATAAAACCGAATCCCGACGTTAAAGAAAACGCCAATTAATTTACGTGTAACAGTGTAATATTAAGCCGGCTTCGTATATTTTCAATTTGGCGATTAATTAATAAAAGGCAACGGTGTTGAATCGATTCTGGGATGTTTTGTTATAATCTTACAAACGCAGTAATTAAAGCACCGTGTTTCGAGTGCTCGGTTTTAGATAGAAATGTTAATCTTAGCGTGTCCTTTTTATTCAATTATCCATGTGTAAAATCGATAAATCGCCAGAATAATAGGAGTGTTGTGTTAAATGCCATTTCTAACTATATTATTATATTAAGAAAAACAGGGTTTTTATATTTTATAAGGTGCCACTAAAAACTCTATTGCTTAAGGTGAAGTCACATCAGACATCATTTTACACACATAAATATTTACACGATTCTGACACGACGAATTATGTTAAAATTATGTCTGTAAAGGGATAATTTCCGAAACACGACGCAAAATGCAAATATTTTTTTTTTGGCTACTTTGTACACGAACAACATTATTAACATACATAACATTAACATTGAATATGAACAACAGGATTAATCCGCTAATAGCATCTGAAAATAAAAGATTTTTTTTTACATAATAATTATGATATTTCTACAATCACAATGGCGTCCCTTTTAAACATTTCCCTTTGTTTTCATTAAAAGGACTATCTAATTTTTCTTTAATGGGTAACAGATCGAATTACTCGTAGTGACCGGGCCGGAATCAATAATGTCCACTCGCTATGTTGACTCTGTCTAATTGAAATCAAACTGCAACCGACTAATGAATTTGTGTAACTATATAATACCTACTGGATATGGTTATTTTTTTATACCATATTTATAAGGTGGCTAACAATACGGCTCGCCTGATGGTAAGCAGTCACCGTACACCTATGGAAACTTGTAATACTGGGGGTATCACTCACGCGTTGCCGACCCTGTAAAAAGTGGAGCTCTGGAGACCTTACTCACCGTAGGACAACATGGCCGAGACCAATACTATTTGGCTACGATCTTTTGTAAGGTGGATGTTCGTACTAAATTCCTGATAAATATCTATAATAAAAATACTGTTTTTTTTTTTTTTTAATAAAATATTATTATAAGAAAACATGCAGATCAAGACAAACAGACATGTTCACGCACAATTTTATTTCTGACGAAACATTCAAACTTAGCTTTTGAAATAATGTAGCCTATTTCCTGTTATTCGACCACCGGGCCTGCCTATCGATTATTAGTGATAGTATTGTAACTGTTCCTGTATTTATGTCAAGGTATTCAAAGTTAGATACTCTATTGTCTAAATGTATTACCTTTGCCATTATCTAATAGCTCGCATTCGTATAAATTACATTGTTTTCGGTACTTCAAACTTTGTTAGTGGCCATTCGAGTGTGTATTTATTGTCCCCATAGTTATATCTCAGTGCAAATTGCCAACTAAAGTTATTAAGCGTTTTCATTGACTTAATCTTTTACAGGTTTCACAATAACTATTATTTTCTTATTGTTTAATGTGACAAAGTAATGTTATCTAGTTTTATGTTGACAAGGAAATATTATAAAGGGTGGTCCAACTTTTATGCACGATGTTAATTGAAAATAAAACAAAAAAAATTCAGGGAATTATCTTAATATTTTGTATTGTGATAGAAGAATCTATGGCAATTATGTGTGAAACAAAATATTGGCCATATGGTCGCCACGGCTTTAATGGCATACCTCTATCTGATGGTCCTCAACTTCATAATGTAAATTTTATTTACACAAACCGATCCCCATCTTACAGTGTATGTAATCAACATTACAAACAACCTGATCCCAAAACAAAGATAAAAATTTTAAGCTGAAACCCCGGCTGTAAAAATACAGATAAGTACACCTATCCGCTGAAAAATGAGAAATAAATTCTGTTTATTTTCAGGGCATGATCCTGCATTTTCAGTACAATATAAAAAAAATGTATGAAACAGTAAATATTCATCAATGTTTTTGAAACTAGTATGAGCTTGTAAAATTCATAGCTAAATGCGAATATCTATAAAGTTTAGTTATTTTATCGTTGCGGGTTACATGTAAAAATAGAGAACAGGTAATACAAAATTCGATCTCTTTTATATATCAAAATAATATCACTTTACAAAATTATATTTTTATGAATGTTTGCAATTTATATAAAAAAATGTCAGTCTGCTTATTTCTTCTAGGCTATCTCCGGAACTCCTGTACAGTTTTGATATGATATATGTAGTAAATTAAGGAGATAAGTAAGAAGAACAACATCATGTTCAGTGATTAGTGGTTCATGAAATTAAATACCCAAAAATATTTGTTGAATTATTAATGTTTACAATAATTATATTAAATTTATAATTAATTGTTGTCAGAGGCGTGCAACCAGGAACAGCCCGGTAGCGGCCAGCCGAGACTGCAATTACCGCAATGTGCAATTAATTACTGCTGCGGGCATGCACCCGTCCCGCTGGCCACGTGTTTGTTGATCCCCATAATGATTTATCGTATCGCCCAATATTAATAAAAATGACATCTTGATTTACGTTACGTTTTCCTGAATTATTCCAACAGGAGCCTAGAGAAACATAGGTGTTTATAGCTAAACAGTTCTATAGATAAAGCTTAGTTAGAATCAGTTTAGTTGGTAATAAGTGTTAGAAGTACCATGGAAAATATACTGTAGTACTACCCACCCATGTTGATAAAGGTACGAGTAAGGTACTTTCTAATTCAGCTGAAATTCTCACGTTATCAATGTCAATAGAAAAGCCATATTTTTTTGGAACACTCAAGGACTTGCCAAATGATGTGTTACGTCGTATGTGACCCGATTGCCGGATCGGTTTACACGTCAACTCGAGTAGATCACGTACGTACTTATTGATGGGGCAAGAGTGGCGGAAACCTTGCAATGAAACGAACGAGTGCCAATGTATCTGGTGTCTCCGAAACCAGTTAACGGGTCCACCAAGTTATTCGACCGGGAAAGTCATTAGCAATTCAAATACCTAACCACCGCATGGTTACACCCACCAAAGAGGGGATTCTCTTTCACATGACCGCTTTTGTAAATTATTTATTACTGTTAGGCCAGTTGCAAAGTCCGCTTTGTTTCTATGGAAATTCTCATAAATGGAATAACTCTTAATATCTGCGGCTGCTCTGTTTAGCTGTCCCATATATGTGCTGGCTAATGTCAATATTTTTATCCCTGTTTAGGTTATTTCTGTGTACTTGTATGTTGCCAGTCTATGAAATGATTTTTTATATTTACAATTCTAATGTTTGATAAAACACAGTCTACTGCTCATCTTGCCATTTTTATTCAATTTGAGTTTAACTTATTTTAGAATTCGCCCAACACTTAATTGGGTAACAGCCAGCGGAAAATAGAAAGAACTGAGAGATATTTAATTTTTCCTGAAGGGGAGGCTACGTTTCATCTCGTCTTCAATAAGCTGAATTTAATGACTGTTGCTTACTGTTATTCTTTGGTATATAAAATTGGCAACAATTACGAATTACAAAAGTATTAAGATGCTTTGATAAGCATTTAAAATGAAGAAATACTTTAAAATTCAAGTATTTGATATCAAAAAGCGTTCCGAGAGACTTGGTTGCTAGACGTAAGCGTCAAGGCGATGCGATGTAGTCACGTCACAGCAGCCTTTAGGAGCGGCAAGAATTTCAATCACAGACAGGGGCAGGTCGAGACAAATTGCAGACGACTTTGTTCAGTACAGTCCGTTTGTGGCATCAGTTCACGTCGTATTAACGGGCTCAAGTGTGAAGTGCGAATGTTTGTTGTATAATTGCATATTCTTTTTCTAACAATAAACACCTTATGAAATAATAGATACATCATAATCTTTACACAAACTTCGGATGAGCTAAACGTCTTTGCTTCGATCTGCACTATCTCTACGCGGTTCCCTAATGTATTACAGTCAAATTCGGTAATTAAAAACTGTTACAAAAACTTTGTTTCATCAATATGAATTTACGTTCTAGTCAACAACCGTCTAGTCAAATAAATCGTTAGTAAAAGCTGGTTTCGTTTGAATTGGCTGTCCCATGGGGAGGGAACATTTTGATAGATGACGATAGATTACAATTCAGTTGATATTAGCAATAGTTTGGCTGGCTCTACGCTATTCGCGAAGTTTTTTTTTTTTTTTTTTTTTAAATAATAATAATAATAATAATTTTATTTCCTCAAAACAAGGTATGCTTACTGGCTATGGATTACAATTTCTTAGGTAGGTTTCCTTAGTTGTACCGATGTAAGACGACCTATGTAAATGTGAGGCTGGTGCCTATAGTAGGTTTGGGTAAACAAACCTGTGTCACAGGTCACCAGGGCCCTCCCTCCACATGTGGCGTAGTTTACATGTTACAGCATAATAGGCATTAAACTATACAAATTATTTAAAAAAAAATAAAAACAATAAAAACAAAAAACTACCGAAAACATATAAACAAGAACATAGCAGAAGATGCTGAAATTTGCATTGTGAGGTGTGTGCGTGTGTGTGTGTGTGTGTGTGTGTGTGGGTGTGTGTGTGTGTGTGTGTGTGCGTGCGAGTGGGTGTGAATGTGTGTATGTCTTTGCGTGACTGAGTGAACGACCCTGCGTTAGTGCCAGAATAATGATTGTGTGTATGATCGTCTTTGCGTGACTGAGTGAGCGACCCTGCGTTAGTGCCAGAATAAGGATCGATAGGTGTGAGCTAATATAGGTGATGCGATAAAGAAGTTTGGGATTAGTGGAATGGTATGAGTATATCCTCAGTTTGCTGATAATCTAATGTTTTTAAATATTTTGTTACCGTGTGCTTACATAGGAACTTGCTGAGTGGATAGATATTTAAGGTTTGGTTTAATTTGTTATATAAGTAAGCTCCCAGAAAGCAGAAAAAGTTATGGGATAGGGATGTTTTAAGGATTTTTGAGTCACGGCACACTTTTCCCTTTCTACGTTTATCAATAAGAAGGCTCGGATCGAATGATAGCAATGTGTGTTTTTTGAGAATTGTCTGTAGGATGAATGTTTGTCTTACTGTCAGAAGATCCCATTTCTTGTAGAGGTCTACAGTAGGATACCTATATGGTAAGCCAGACGCTACTTTTAGAAGTGATCGTTGCGCTCTTTCAACTAAGATTATGTGTGTTTTAGCCGCGCCTCCCCAGGTGGTTATGCAGTAATTAATAAGAGACTGGGCTAAGGCATTGTAAACCATCTTTATTACCTGGCGGTTGGCTGCGTATTTTAGTGTTTTAAAGATAAAGGTGAGTTTACGTAGCCTGGATACTAGCGTCTCAATGTGCGATTTAAAGGAGAGTGTGCAGTCGATAACAATGCCCAAATACTTGATGCTCTCAGTTTTTACCAGTGGTGGGCAGGTGCAAGTAGAAGGAAAATTACAGTTGTGTGACTGGATTTTTTCAATGCCTGAGTATATGTGGTTAGTCTTGAGGGCGAAGGTCATATATTTCGTTTTTGTGCTATTCAAGGACAGTACATTGTCGTGGAGCCAATCACTAACTGTGTCAAAGCCTAATTGTGCCATTTGAAATACCTCTTGCCAGCTTTCGCCATCAAATAGGAGAGCTGTGTCATCGGCAAACGATATGATTTTATCCTGAGCAAGTTGAGTGTTACACAGCTCATTAATGTAGATTAGGAATAGCGTGGGAGATACTATGCTACCTTGTGGAAGACCTATTTTGACAGGGTGTTCGCTACTAATCATGTTCGCAATCTTTACCCTTTGGATTCTTTCCGTGAGATAATTTTCGAAGAGTCTTAGAGGCAAGCCACGGATTCCCATGGTTTCCATTTTAGCTATTAAGCGAGGAATTGAGACCGTGTCGAACGCTTTAGCCAGATCTAGAAATATTGCGATACATTTTTTTTTGTCATCGAGGTTCTTAATGATTGAGTTTGTCAATTCATGTACTGCGTCATCGGTTGAACTTCCCCGGCGAAATCCGAATTGAGAAGGGGACAGTAATTTATTCGATTCCAAATATTTTATTAGACGGTTGTTCATTAGCCGCTCTAAGATTTTTGACATGGCGGGTAGTATGGAGATGGGTCTAAAGTTGTCGACACAGTCCCTGTCACCTCCTTTGTGGACTGGTGTAATGAGTGCTGTTTTGAAGGCGGTCGGGAAAGTCCCGGTCTGAATTGCCAAGTTGCATATGTGTGTGACAGGTGTAGTTAGAAAGAGAATGTATCTTTTCAGTATCTTGCTGGAAATCATGTCCAAACCCACCGCATTGCTATCCTTGAGTCCGTTTATGATTTGGTAGATTTCATCCTCGTCAGTGGGCAGAAAAAGAAAGGAATTAGGTGGGGGTGTAGTACGGTTATCGGGGAGAGGAGAGTTTCCACGTTTGGTATTTGCTATTTTCTCTGCCACTGAGGTTCCTACATTTACAAAGAAGGTATTAACTCTATTCAAGCAGGAATCGGGGTCATCATTAGACACCAGATAACCGGAGTTGTCTTTTGTTTTGCTTGTGCCGCTGATAGATCTGATTGCTCTCCATAGGTTCTTAGGATTACCGCCAGCTTTCTCAATCTCTTGTCTTTCGAAGTCTCTTTTAGCCTTTTTTAAGAGTGAAGTACAGAAGTTTCTGTAACGCTTGTATGTAATTTTTAGTGTTTCATTATCAGGGTCCAATTTGTGCTTTTTATATAGTCTGTCACGATTTCTCATGCAGCGCAGCAGTCCTACTGTAATCCAAGGCTTGACAATGTGTTTTCTTTTGGGAGTTGACCGAAGTTAGATGAATACGTGAACTTTGCCTCAGCCAATTTCTGAGTAATGTAGTGACAATAATATTTCAAAAACCGTATTTTTTATAACTTCTAGTATATAAAATTTAAAAATAATAATAATGGACCCGGAAAACGACTGCTTTAGTACATTTCACATTATTATACTCCTATTTCGTGGTTACATAATGGAGAGGATGGTTACTGTATCATTCATAAATCAACTGGGTTTAATAGGATAAGTTTTAAGGGCTACCTGTACTAATGAAGTTTTATGGCGTACCTTTTCTTTCCTCGTAGAAAAGAATAAGATGTATTAAATTGTTATACAAGTTAGCCATTGTAGGTTAATAAAATTATGACTATCACATTATATTTTATGGCTTTGTAATGTTCGTTGTAGAATTAAGATTAAAATACTTAATTGAGTAAAGATTAAAATACTTTTCACCAACAGGCGTTTAATTATCAATATAATTTTGTTTTACTTATGCTTTCGCACCGGTTGTTTAATTACGCTTTCCTTTCTAAATAAGTACTTAAATAACTTTATCCGCTAGAGAGTAAATCTCAACTTTAACCCCTCTTAGTGAGGATTATCTAAAACTCGACTCCATGAGCATTGTACCTAAAATTCTCCCATAATAAAACGTTAAAAATTTTCGTAAAAAAATTTAGAAAAAAGTCTTCAATATTTTAAGAATACAAAAACATACAATTTTTGTAGGAGAATTGTGTTTTTTTATGAATTCTCGTGTAATAATTGCGTTACATTTTAGTTCAGTATTTTTCAAACAAACGTATCAATTACGTGTGTGTAATAACAAACGTTATAGGAGCGCATTTATTGAACCGTGAAGCACGCCTACGAGATAATTGGAGATACGTATAAGGACATTAATAACAAAACAGATACCTATTAGACGCGGGATCGGGCCCCCTGCCTCTTATTATACCCGAAACAAGGAAATCGTAATAAAGTTACGGGTACGCCCGTTGCCCGGTAATATTGTTAAGGAGAATAGGTACGATAGTGATTGAGACCCGCTACAGTGGACCCGCACAGAGTGACAATGTTGATCCTGTCACAAACCAATTTGATTGAGTCTGCCGAGTGGCACCTGTAATTATTATATGTTTCCCCTTTTACCGGTCAATGGATACGATTATTTAATTTGTGTTACTGCAGATATGTAAGTACAATTTTTACATGAAAATATACTTACATATTCTTAGATTAGAGCTATATCTAGCGGTATTCTTACATATTCTTAGATTAGAGCTATCATCGATCTATATATGAAAATATACTTACATATTCTTAGATATATCTAGCGGTCGTTCTTTTTAAATATTTTTTGTTATTAGGAAGTAAAGAATGTACTTAATATTTATTCGGTTGAATATAAATCTGTGCGGAGAGGTAGAGCATTTTAGACCTGGGAAGTACCACACTCTCAGAGAATATGATGAAGCAGTAATATGTTTCGTTCGGTGAATGAGAGATTCGTAAAGTCCTCTACCTTCTCCTTTTTCTTATACCTTATCTCTCTATTTCATTCCTTGGAACAGGCAACATATTGATAATGCCGTGGTACCATATTCCTGATTAGGGCATGCAATTATCCGCTCCGTTTTAGTATACGGATATTTAGGATACTTCCTAAACACTATCCGGATAAATCCGGATAATATGGATAATTCGGATATTCCTGTCAAAAATAATATTAAACTAATGTAAGTATCTAAAATCAACATTTCTATAACTTTAGAAATGAAATACTATAAAATAACATATATGTATCGAACTGTCAAACGTTACATGTAATACAATACAAATATTTCTATAACAAAGTCTTCATAATGTAATTATGAAAGCGATTGAAGTTCCAAAACGTACTTTTCTCATTCTCTAATCTCAATTCTCAACTATAAAATTAAATTCAGTCTTAACAATGATGAGTGAGATCTAAGGAATTAAATGATTTCAAAAGCGCAATTCAGGACGTGAGAACATTTCGTGGTGCTGACTGTGACAGTGATCGCTACATGTTAGCTTAGAATCCAAACGAGAAGAGGAAAACAGAAAACGAATGCAGAACAGATTAACGTAACTAACCTCGAAGATAACACAATAAAAAAAATCAAGGAGAGCTTAAAAATAGATTTACAGATTTAGTCATTGATGAAGATTTAGACCATGTTTGGAGTATAATGAAAGATAACGTTAAAGAAGTAGGATGTAAAATTATCGGGATTAAGATTATAGAAAAACGGATGAAATGGTGGACCCAGAAATGCGAAAAGGCTACAGAGGACAGAAGGAAATATTAAATTCTCTCTGAACAAGACAATCGATGGGAAGATCGTTACAGGGAACAAAGAAGAGAATGCAAACGAGTTATCAAGAGGGCAAAGCGAGAACAACTAAACACCTTGGTGAAGGGAATTGAAAACCTCATGAAGTCTAATGGTCCCGAAAATTCTACCATGAAATAAGATCTTTCAAGAAGGGATTCCGCCCAAGAGCCAAATCCTGGAAGATAATAGTGGTAACCTTGTGGACAGTGACAGAATAACTGATGAACTTATACAGCGTATATCAGATGATAATGATGCTGAAGTACTACCATCCAGTTTCAAGGAAGTACAGAAATTGATTATGGGCTCATAACAATAAATCTCCAAGAAAAGATGGCATCCCATCGGAAGTGTGGAAACACAGTGGAAGAATTGTTCACTCAAAGCTCCACGAACTAATATAAAAAATATGGGAGCTAGAAAGACAACCGAGTGAATGGAATGGAACGTCGGCGTTATCTGCCCGGTACTTAATAAAAAAGGATGCAAAAAGAAGTGTACGCACTACCGCGGAATCGCTTTGTTATCAACGGCGTATAAAATCTTGTCCCTCATCTTGCTTAGGAGGTTAGAACCGTATGCGGAAAACATCTTTAGCGACTACCAATACGGATTCGTTCGGAACCGTAGTACGGTCGATCAAACCTTCCTCCTCAAGATGCTCATGGAAAAAAGATAGGAATACGCGCAGAGCCTCCACACGCTCTTCGTCGACTTCACCAAAGCCTATGACAGCATCGATAGGACTGCTTTATACACCATCCTAAGGAACTATGACATTCCAGGGAAGCTTGTCGACAGGTTCTGTGTTGCTATACTGAATTAAAAATTGTTAGAATACGATTTGTAACTTTGAATGTATTATCCGTATTATTCGTATTATCCCGATAGTACTACTATTGATATCCGGATATTCTATTCAGCGGATATCCGGATAATATGGATATCCGGATAGCATGCCCTATTCCTGATGTATATAGGCAGCTGTAACCACTTTCCATTAGGTCCGCTTGCTTGTTTGCCTTCCGTAAGACAAAAAAAAGTCGTTACTCATTTTTACCCAAATGCCTCTTCCTCACCGCCAATCATCTCCGATATTTTTATGGTTTTATCTGATGGCCTATTCTCGTAACAAATACAGTTAAAATTTATTTCATTCTCAAGAACTATCTTGCTCAAACAAAATAACGAACGAAATAGCGCTTGATATGAAGACTAGCCTACCATGAAAGTGTCCATCCGAAACAACGAAACACGTAGTCCTGTCAAAAATGTTGTCTAGTTAGAATAAGGTTCGAATCCGGTTAGAATTCCACGAAACGTCAGTCCGTATTTTCGGAATTTCCTTTCATGGTTGCCCCGTAGATTTTACTGTTTTTATTAAGAGAATGTGGGTAGGTATATAAGGTCCTACTTTATTAGTGAACTTCCTTTTAACAGATGACTATAAAGGTTACATAATGATCGTTTAAGCAAGGAAATAATGGTCTAGTATTCATTCAGTTAATGTTGCTTACTACATAAAGCCATCCATATTTACTGAATATTAGACCATTATTTCCATGTTTAAACGATCATATGTAACTTACATAGTCATATTTTAAAAGGAAATTCACTAAATAAAGTAGGACCTTATATTTTTTATAAATTTGGCAGATTTTGTAATTTGAAATTTCACTTGTCATTGAATATTTTGTCTAAAAACAAACAAATAGAATGATAAACTAATAGTCTCTTTGTTTACGTAAAATGTATACTTAACCCTCAAAATGATCAGCATATGGCGCGCTGTAATTGCCTGTAGTTTCAACTGTGATTACAGCCAACCTTGCAACGTGAGCATTCAGTTTGATGATCATATCCCCAGTATTACTATAGCAGTAGATTACGTACATACAAACAAAATGTGCGGTTTGACGGTACATTACTGTTTAATTAACAAATAATGGACATTGGATATACCATGTCGTATATATTTGCAATATCTATTTAGCGACTGGCTGATTGGCTCCAAGCCTTTATGAAATATATTAATATGAAAATTTTGTAAATGTATTGTATTGATATCAGTGTGTGATTTTTATTTCAAAGTGAACGTTTTATTATTTCAAAGTGTATAACAGTTGTACTTTTTTTAAATTTGTACCTATTAAACTTTGCTTGTTTGGGATAATTTAACGGTAACCACCAACTGTAGGTATACAAGGAAACAAATGCCATTAATATTGAAATCTCTAATCGATTCCATAAACTAAACTTGTTGTTAATTTTGATAGACTTCGATTCAATATTGTTTTGTAATAGTCACATTAACTAAAGTCTGGGCTAGTCTAGAATTACGACTTGGGCTCGGTCTCTCACTGTAATAAGACACTAATGTAATTAAGGGCGTGTCAATTATTGAAATATAAAGACGATGCCCTTGTTATGCGATGATACACCAGTAAATAAAGAACCAGCTCTACCAACCAAATTCTAGTGTTTTATTTGTTTTTCTTTATTCACCACGATACACAATAGGCGGACTCAATGTTAATTTGCATTCTCTACCGATCAACCATTAGAATAGTATTCGTTGATTAAAAAAAACATTACGAGAAAATCACGGCGCGTAGAAAAAAAATAGTTACAAAAGCCCGTGTGATTTAACATAAGAAATATCAAATTGCCCCTTTGAATTGGGGACATTGATAGTATTTACTCCTTTAATCTGTCCTAGGAGTCATAAAGAATTTTTGAAATCCGATGAGTAGTTTGAACATTCACAATGGAATGTAAAACAAAGTATTAAACCCTTAGGTCTCTCGCAAAATTACGGTACGAAGCACAAACATCCTTTAATATAAGACTTAATTCTAATTAAATGAAAATTTTCCTGGATACATCAAGTTATTCTATTGTTGTAAGTAGAATGCTGATTTTAAGTAAATACTCTCCCTGGCTCGCCTTTCTTGCTTTCCTTTCATAAAAGAAATTATTAACAATTTTTATTCTCAATACAGACGCCATGATAGTACCTTTAATTATATTAAAAACCCGAGTAATGATTGTCTCGTAGAGGGACAACATTAAACTTCGAATGGCTCTTTTACAGTAATTGTAGTAGCTAAGGAGGGATGTTTTGAATTCTAATGAATAGATGGGCATGGGCTTTAATTAAAAATGTGATTATTGAAAAAAAACCAGTAAGTACCATGACAACTGTGTGTAATATAACAATATGCTTTACAAAATTTGAAAACGTCAACTTAATTTTTCTAGTCTATATAAACCGATCTCTACGTCTTGTTATCTAACCTCATTTAAATGTGAAATATTGTGTGGTTTTTATTTTACAAGCTGGAGGAGAGCGTGTTATTGCCTCTTAGTTCTCTCGATAAATTTTTCATTTTTCATCTGCGTTCTTATTTCTATTTAGACTTTGCTGAACGTAACGATAAGGACACCCTACCCTTCCCTTTTCAGCCTTACCGATGGAGACATAGGAAACAAGAGCATACCAGCGTGACAAGTTATCCTTTCAAGCCTTGGTTTAAGTGCCAAGACAAGTAGTCTTCATTTAATGAAATGCAATTATGATTTCAAAGTATGTACTCTGCTTTGAAAACCTGAATATCTTTAATATTGTAGATTTGAATGGAATAGGGGAAAAAAACCCGGGCGCCTTTAAATGCGTTTTTATTAAAAGCGATTTGCAAAAACATACTGTTTCCATAAGCAAGATTCAATCTTGTCATTATAATGTACTTTAGGTAAAAACCAGCAAAATAATTTATGTTTTATGAAAAAATCTTGCAAATATCTTCTGAAATATACACTGATAAAGTCTAAGAAGGGGATTAATTTATTGTTAAATTAATTTTGACGGTAAAATATTTTAGAAGGGGAGCCAAAGCGCGCGCAAATTGGATTAAAATTTTAGCACTCCTTGTGGCCGCTGCTTGCCTGGTACTGTGGCTATCGATTTTTGATTTACACAAATACAAATGACGATGTTTAATTTTCTTTTCATGAAATTCACAAAGCCGTTTGCGAAGTACGAACATTTTAAACTAGGACACAAATGTTTCAAAAGATTATTTGCGCATGATGTATTTAACGTAATTAAATTTTAATGAATTATTGATTCACTTTGTAGGCTTTAATAGGTACAATACCTACATATTGAGATAAGATCAATGAGACAAAATAACTAAAATCACACAATTTGTTTTGAATGTCAACAGCGAGTCGTAGTTGTATTTCAAGCTCACGTTGACTCTAGTTGTGCTCTTATAAAATATATGGACATCAAGCAAGTAATAGGTAAAATGTTACAATTATTCATAACAAAGTATGCGACAAATTAAATTCTATGCATAATTTTACATTGTACTGCCATGGCCAGCGTTTCATCTAATAAACGAGGGGAATAATCTGTATTTTCATAGTGAGATACATGCATGCAAATTCACTCTATTATGGTACTATTCTCGTAGTCGTAAATTGTTGCGAAGCAATTGTATGTGTTACGTTTCGTCGGGCGTGTTCAATGGTCATTGTTGGGCGACATGATTGGACTTTACTCTTGATTGTGATTGTAGTTTTAGTTATTTTGATACATAATAATATTGATAGAAATTGTCATTTTTCAAAATACAACGAAGCTCTGACAGATGTGCAACTGTTATGTAGGTACCTAAGTCAGTGTCTTCTCACAGATATTTGCTTTTCCTTTATATTCTATTTTATAATGAGTATTTGGAGGACGTGTGTGTGGACGTAATATACATTTGTTTGTGAGGTTAAAAAAATAAAGAGTAACAACGAATTTTCTATGAAATACTAATTCATGAATACTAACAAAGAAATATTATTTTAAATTAAAATATAAGGTTCCTCTCGGTTACTTGCTTTGCATAAGTTTTCAATGTCATTCTCGCTTGTGCTAATTGCCAGCAGTGCCGGCATATACAATTCACGTATACAGTGCACCCCGTAACCCGTAACTAAATCAACCACAGAATAAATGCATAATCACGACGTATGCAATTTCTACAACCGCCATGTTTATCTCATTACTCAAGGATATTACATAAGCTTATGTAAGAAAGTGTACGTTTTAGCATTTAAATTTCTTTTTTTGTGACAAACCACCCTCTTATAATTAAAAAACGGATAATGTGATTAGAAAGTCTATGGTTTGCGAGAGATAATAATTTGAGGCAGTTTTAAACTCATCCCATGGGATAAGTTTAATTAATGACTGATCCCAATTTAAAAGTAGTCGTGGATAATTGTTATTTCAAATGCATGTACTTCTACGAAGATGTGATGTACATGACTTCACTCTCCGACGAGTCCAAAGAAAAACAGCTCTCTTTCATAAATGCCAACGTCCAAGGAGAAACATACTCTTTTCCTTTTCCCTAAAAACTAGGATGGATATTCACCTATCGATTATTTATACATACCACAGAACCATTTCTACTACTAGTTCCCGCTTAACGATAAGTTAGTAAGTTGGCGTTTTTGTTTTGTTTTTGCAAGACCACCGTCACTTTGTTCCCATTTCGCCAAGATATTACAGAATTATATGTTCGGAGTGTGGGTATGATATTTAGAGTGTTTATTTCTTCCATAAAGAGCGAAAATGATTCTGAAAAGAGAAGGTCGGAGCTCGCTCTGAGCGCGCCCTCTGGTCTAAAGCTTCGTATTAATTTTTCCAGGCAGTTGAGTTCGAATGCGCTTCCGGCTTGAGTTGCCTCAACTTGAAAGCAAACTTTTCGTGTTTACATTACTTTAAATTCTTTTACCTCTTAGCTTTGCTTTGCGATACTTTGCATAGTATCATTTGTATTTATTTCATGTAAGCACACTTTTTTTTAATAATAATATTTTATTTGAATAATAAAATTCTTTCAATTCGTTGTTTTCCCGTAACGTAGAAGGAATTTTTAATTTACTGTATACTTAATATATTTCTACTTAAAAAAATACTGATGAAAACCCTCTGGTACAACAGTATATTTGACACTGTAAAAAGTATCAATATTATAATTTTTAAGTTCGATGCAAATGCAAACAGAATTCGTAGTTTTATTTATTGTCCCTAGTGTTTTTTTTCTTTTTAGCTGATGGAAACGGTGTCCAATATAGGCCTCCAAATAGGTAATCAGAGTGCTCACGTTTTTATACAGCGTGCATTCAATTGCATTCGAGTATTGAGCAATTAGTCTTTGATATAGCTCGTCGCCAAATCATATTTGCCATCATGTTTCCTCTGATGAAGCCAATTTAGTGAGGCAATATTGAAACGGAAATGGAGTTTACTTTGTGAGAATTTTCAATATGGGTGTACTCATCGAACTAAGTGCTTTAATTTTTAAAGTTATAGCAAAAAACACCGGGCAAGTGTGTGTCGTGCCATGCACAGTGTAAGGTTCTGTAATTTCTACGCTATATTTGCGTGCAGTAGAGAAATCTATGACGTTGCAAGTGTGCTCCAAAAAAATATATTTTTTTCAATCTCCAAAAAGTATACCCAGGAGGTCCCGTCCCGGGTTCGAATCCTGGTCGGGTAATAATGAAAAACGAAATTTTTCTGATTGACCTCGGGTCTTGGATTGGATGTTTATCTATAAATATATGTATTTATTATAAAAAATAGTATCGTTAAATTAGTATCCCATAACACAAACAAGTTTCTTAGGTACTTACTTTGGGGCTAGCTCAATCTGTGTCTGTGTGTTTAAAAAAAAATTGTTATGATTTTGTTCTACTATTTTCTAAGCTTAGTTTATATGTGTAAACCATGTGTAAACATGCTAAATTTTTAAGCTAGAGCGCAGACAGACGGACAGGCGAACATGGAGAAACCATGTTTTCACCTCACCGTGTCAGTCCGGCCTTTGTTACTTTACTATTAGTAAAAAGTAAAGTAAAGGGAACCCTAAAATGCGATTTTCCTTGTTATCAAAACGGAGTCGCTAAGGAAGTTATTGGAATGAAATATATTTTCTCCATTACTTTAGAAGACTCTTTCATTTGTTGGATATTTTTTTAGATATCATTAGAAACTGAAACAATTTTAATATGTTGAATTAACACAGTTCAGCTTCAGCAGTGTAGTAATATTAATTAGTACAGACCATTTTATGTATATGGTAGGTAGGTACTGTTCAAAGAAATGTTAAGCGGCGACAAACAACCTCTTTGCTTACGACGACCTATGTCCAGCAATGGACTTCTTGTGGCTGAGATGATGATGACAACACCAACATATTTATTTATCTATGATTAGAAACATAATCACACTCGGTTTGATTCTACAATATGTAGTACATTACAACTATAACATTAAATGAAAATGTGAAAGTAAATTTTACACGACTGAGCTGAAATTTAGACTGGTCTTATTTCGAAATCCTCTGAATATATCGAGAATATTCCTCGCTCCTGAACTTAATATATGGCGACAAGCACTCAGCGTGATTACAGGCATAGATATCATTACATATATGTATAATATACATGTACCTACGTATGAGTTTGTTAAACAAAACTAAAATACTTATGTAAAATGTAAATAAAGAGTAACTTTATATTATTTCAGCAAGTGCATGTGTTAATTTAATTACATTTTTTCACTATTACTGTGCGAATCCTTTCGTGAGAATTCATACTATTCGCGCGTTGGTGAGGTATGTACGCACCTACTATATAGAATGGGTATGTTAATAGCTACATAATTGTTTAATTACAATTTGAATATGTCTTATAATAATACCCTATAAATAACGGGTGTTTGTCGTGTACAGTAACTCGAAAATGTTTTCTAAATAAATTTAAATCTGGTACGCAGGTGAAACAATCAAGTGTTGTTAGTGCGTTGACGTGACGTGCAATTTCAGTTACCAATTTTCAAGTAGCTTTGTCTCGTCGCCCTCTGATTTTGCACCTTTCAATTAACCAGTAATCATACACGCCCCGGGAACCCTTTCATTAAACACTGGTAATGAGTTTTCACCCTTCGAATAGTGGACATCGGAGTCCTGATACACCTCACCTTGTTTAGTCCTCTAGTCCTTTGCTTGTGACAAATTAGGCTCGAGTGTTCGTGTACTCAATTAGGAAGATAAATTAGACGTCTGTCTAGCAGAATCAAGTTAAGAACTAGATTAGTCTGCGACATACAAGATTACTAATAGAATGAAACAATTACTTTGATTAAAATTTTAATACATTTCAGTAATGGGGCGAGGAATGTACGCCATTGCTAAATTGAAAGCCTTTGAACTTTTTATGCGTACTAAAAATAAGTGAGTGTTGATTGTTAAAATTATAAATATATATAATACACTCGAGAGCAATGAATGCGGGTCACCTAAAGAAACCTATAAATCTCGGAAACTAAGAATGCTAGCTTAATAAAATAAACAGTGCTGAATGAAAATCATATTGTTGTATATTGTCTTATACAAAATACAACAATATAATTTTCACCTCACAAGCTCGGAAAGAATCTGTTTGTCATTCGAAATCTGAGCGCAAAAGTGCATTTTGTGCCCTAGCGTGGAAAGTATTTTTAAAATTCGAACCTTTCTATTCTTTAATTTTTTATACCGCAAGTCCTCTGAAAATGCATTAATACTTATATCATGCCAGTGTGCCAACCTTATTTTTAAAATAATCGAACTGGCCAGCACGACACCGCATGAAAAAAAATAAACACTTATTTAATATATTATTTGCGTTTTTCTTGCATCTAGGATTTTCCTCGCTGTAGTGAGGTGAAAAATTTTGTGTTTCGCTCGGCAGCAAAGTTATTCTGCGTCTCGTACCTTTGAAACCCTCGCTACGCTCAGGATTCTATATTTGAACCACTCGCTTTGCTCGTGGTTCAATCCTAGAATCCTTCGCTAGCTCAGGTTTCAATTTAAGTACTCGCGCCAAAAAACAACTTTGCAGCCTTGCATAACAAATAACTATTTCACCTCACAAGCTCGGAAAGAATCTGTTTGTCATTCGAAATCTGAGCGCAAAAGAGCATTTTGTGCCCTAGCGTGGAAAGAATTTTTAAAATTCGAATCTTTCTATTCTATAATTTTTTATACCGCCAGTGAGGACTGGTGGTCAGAGTCAGTTCAGAGGTGAAAATGCATTAATACTTATTTCATGCCAGTGCGCCAACCTTATTTTTAAAATAATCAAACTGGCCAGCACGACACCGCATGAAAAAAAATAAACACTTATTTAATATATACGACCTACGTGGCGTAATGGTTACCACGCCAGACCGCCACCCAGGAGGTCCCGGGTTCGATCCCCGGTCGGGTCATGATGAAAAACGAACTTTTTCTGATTGGCCTCGGGTCTTGGATGTTTATCTATATATGTATTTGTTATAAAATATAATTTCGTTGAGTTAGTATCCCATAACACAAGTTTCGAACTTACTTTGGGGCTAGCTCAATCTGTATGAATTGTCCCTATTTTTATTTATTTTTTATTTTTTTATTTATTTATATTATTTGCGTTTTTCTTGCACCTAGCATTTTCCTCGCTGTAGTGAGGTGAAAAATTGTGTGTTTTGCGCGGCAGCAAAGTTATTTTGCGTCTCGTACCTTTGAAACCCTCGCTACGCTCAGGATTCAATATTTGAACCACTCGCTTCGCTCGTGGTTCAATCCTAGAATCCTTCGCTAGCTCAGGTTTCAATATAAATACTCGCGCCAAAAAACAACTTTGCAGCCTTGCATAACAAATAACTATTTCTTGAATTGAAGCTTCAAGAAAATCATATTGTTGTACAAAAATGTCATGTTTCCTATTTTTGTTTCGTATATGTAATTTTGAACAAATAAAATGTAGTGACTGATAAATTTTATTACTTTCATTTAGGGGGTATTAGGTATATTGTCTTATAAACACTGTTCATTTTATTAAGTTAGCATTCTTAGTTACCGAGATTTATAAGTTTCTTTAGGTGACCCGCATTCATTGCTCTCGTGTATATATCGTGTAGTGTATATATATTTTTTAAATCATCAAATGGTGAATATTACGCTGCCGCATAATTAAAGAGTCAAAGGAACACGAGAGTATTAGATCCGTGAAGCTGTTAGCTACACTCACAGATAATGTTAAAGGCAAAAGGCAGTGCCGGTGATGGCTTCAGGCTCCAACTCATCCTCATTAGTGTTAATGGCGGTCGGTCGCAGTCGATATCTGAGACAGAACGGCTTAATTAATACAGCCTGGCTCTTTGTCGGGTAATCTATAATCGCTTGTGATGTTATATGCCCCCATTAATAATAAGGAGATTCATGGCGATAGGAAACCTCATGACATGCTGACGAAAATCGACGATATGATTACGTGAATGGAAAATTATACGCAAAGTTCGAAAGTATCGTTTAATATGAACAATGGACACAATTTTGAAAAAATACATATACCAAAGTGTTTTATTGGTTACAATCATTAGGGATGTTTAGAAATAATACGTTCTCAGTCTTGCCACAGTACAAATTGACCGACTATACTCGAGAATCTTACCCAAGTAAATGTTTTACTCGAGAATACACTTACGTACTAACTCTTAACATCTTACAATCAATATTGGTTAATTTAAGAATTCCGATGTTTTCTCCAGTAGCTATAGGTACACATGCAGAAACTCTTAAACTAATAGCGCATTACACATTTTAATAGACTGTTATTATTATCAAGGAATTCAGTATGACTAACTAACATTATCTGTAGTCTCTGTAGACCGATACAGAGAGCGACTTTCCTTGTAATGAATAGTTAATTGGTGCCTTATAAATATGTATAGAGTAATTATTGATGAATGTATTATGACTCCTTTACAAACTCGAGTCTATTAGATACTCTCATAATGAGATTATATTTCTAGAACGACGGATAAATGAATTGAGATCGCGTATACTCATTCCAGTAGAGGTAAAGCAAGTGATGTCATTGTCCTTTCTCTTATTCAGAAATTAAGTCGGTAAAACACATTATTTACAAAAAAAATGTGTCTTCAACGCAGCTTTTGATTTCTGTTTTGCATTATATAAAACCGATTAGGTATTTCTGTAAGAATTTGCATGTTACCAATGTTTGTTTTTCATAAATATTTACAGCCACATTGCCATTGGTATATGGTATATCCAGACGATAGCGAACTTGGTTCCGGCCGACATTATCAGTCGCTCAGAAATGTCATTTGCCAGACCAGTTGGCATTATATACTTACAACCTGCAATGTAGGTACTGTTCATGGAGAGTAAAGTACATCCTACTTCGGATATAGTATTTAGAATGAACAAAATATTATCCATCAGTCCTTTTAGATATTGCGGAAAATACACTATTCATATACGCAATTCGATGAACAAATTAATTTATTTATTGAAATAGAAATACGATCTCAATTCATATAATATCAGGTGAAATACTAAACTACATAACAACTGTACATGATTTTCATACCGCATTATTAAGATTGATAAACAAAATATATTTAATACCCGTTGTTTGGTCGTGATAATAAATTATAAATTGAACATTCAATTCTGATTATTATAATTCTATTATAAACTTTGTTGTGATCTTGCGTGGATACCATTTCTATATTGCTTAAACTGGTATATTCTCCGGAAAAAGGACATTTTTTATTGAGTAATAAATTTTTACATTATAAATGAGTAGGGTAGGATAACGTATGTACAAGTACAGTCAGATGCACGTCGAGCTTTACACTTGCCGTACAATTTTGGCTCTTATGACATAGAACTTAAGAATGGTACAAAGTCCAATATGTAAAGGTCAACCTGCTCTTTACTGTACCGACATCAATCCTACTAGCAATAACACATTGAGTTAGATTAGAAATCAAAAAATGACATCCTTCCTTGAGTGAAGAAAACAACAATAAAAATAAAATCATTTTGTTACCCGTTTAAAAAAGACAAAGAGTCTGAGTATAAATAAATATCATCGAGATATAATAATAATAATAATAATTAATATGCGGTTTTGTCTGAGGCAACAACTGTCTGTATATTGTTTTTCTTTGGCACGAAAATAATTGTTTCGAGTCTAAAATCTTTCAATCTTACAGTATCATAATCTTATTCTAATTTAATAACCACAAATTTATTTACAAAATAAAATAATTTACATACATACATAACATACACATGCCGACAATTTAATATAAAGGTGGATTTAGTGGTTTCAGACCAAGAAGTAAGCTTAGCTTTATCTTAGCTCTCAAAACTGTAAACTAAGGTAATTTTAGTAACAGCCGACAAGCAGCCGACTTAACTTTCGCGAATAAATTTTGATCTTATGATTCGGAAGATATTTCTTTGAGTTGAATGAGAGAAAGCGAAAGTTATCATAATATTATTTAATAACTTCTCAATTCTCACAAAAATATTATTTGTAACAGAAACTTTTATTTTGATAAAACTCCTGTTTTTGTAAAATTTTACAGACATACAAATACTATATAATGTAAAAAACAATGAAAATCCACCTGAACTATACGAATATTTCTATTCTTGTACGAAAAACCATAGATTTTCTTTTTCTGACATAGGTACCTTTCGTAATGTATTATCTCATAAATCACTTAATATTATCTCAGCCTATGCAGGAAATTCTCATATCACTAATGTAATTCA
This sequence comes from Endotricha flammealis, assembly GCA_905163395.2. Taxonomy (NCBI): domain Eukaryota; kingdom Metazoa; phylum Arthropoda; class Insecta; order Lepidoptera; family Pyralidae; genus Endotricha; species Endotricha flammealis. Next base: position 8,793,429 of record LR990853.1, read on the forward strand.
ACGATATCTTTTTCTGTCGATTTATAAAATAACAGACATAAATCTACATAGATTCTGCAAGTGCTTTATTTGTATAAAAACATAGTGTCACATTCACAAGTAATATGCAATGTATGGCCATACGCATAATTCATGCTTGTAGCATCTATCTAGATTTGCATCTGCGAAATTACCTTTCGTAGCTTTTACTGCTTCATTCCACACGAGTGAATTATCAATCGATTAGCTACTTGGAATTTGTGAGTATTTAAAATGCATTACTGTAGCATTATGAGCAATATAAAGGTAACAAGATACTTAATATTAAAATTGTTCGTATATTTACTAATTCCAAAACAATTCGTTTATTAGGTATCATAATTTTTTGTATTCATCCCGAATTTTTCAATTCAACTGTTATATTTTTATACTGGTTTAGTAAGTATATAGCCACGAACGAGGGGTTTTCATGCGCCTTTTTTTCTTCTGCCAACAGTATATTTTTATTGCTTACATCGATTTTACGCAGGACTTTTAGTCCCTCATATGTGTGTTATTCGATGCAGTTGTTATCTATTTTGATAAACAATCCGTTTAATTAAGAAACAAACGAATGGGATGAATATATGAACGTAGAATAGGATGATTAAGAAAAAATCCACATTAAACATTGAAAAATGTGTACAGAACAGACACCGTGCGAATAAAATTTATATTTCAATAAATTACAAATATTACAACATTGGAAATGCAATTTATAACTCTGTGCTCATCTCCGTAGCCCCGGGCTTGCCGTCGACGGAGGCAGTGGCGCCAGTTGATACGAAGCCTTCACCTACACTGGTAGATGTCACGTCATTTTCTGGATTTAGTTGCTCTGCAGCCTGTATTTGTAAACACTATGTTATAGTTAACAAGTATAAAAAAATATAATATAATTGTAAAAAATATTTTAGATGTGATACGTGATAAGTGATAACAAAACATCTACTTTTAATTACAAAACATAGTCAACACATAAATTAAAACAAATTAGGACAAAAAACAGAAATGTGAAAAAACATAATTAGCTACAATAAGTTAGTAACGTGTTAATATAACTTAACCAAAGATGCTACTTGCTACCAAATCCACATGCAAACAAAACACTAATATACCAAAAATAAAAACAAACGCCTCCGCGGGCATACCGAACGAACAAACCAAGGGTGCGTGCAGCTAATCATTCCGCTACAGGTTGCGACACAAAGTGCTGAATCCTCGGGTGCGAGCCTTACTTACTGCGTGCTTTCTATGAGAGGCTTAAGAATAATGTCGAGGGTGTTGTCGTGTCGCACAATGCGCGTATGAGTGCGCGCCAGGTTCGCGTTGTGATCCCGCGACTCCCGCGACGGTCGCGCGTACCGCCGCGCCAGCGACCCGCTCTCACCCACCAGTATGTTGTTGTTGCTAGCATGTCTCTGCGTATCCCAATAATCAAACGTACGTCAAACTACCGGTGCACCATAGCTTCATACAAAACAGTACATAATATTACAATAAAGGCTGAAATTGACATATAGAATCTTATCGCATCTTCGGTGAAACAAAGGCATACATTGCAGTAAGGAAGTGGCTCATCGAAAGAATATCTTCGTCTTTTTATTAACAATGTTTTCTTGTTCCACCGAAGGGGCAATGTTATATTGTTTTTGGAACACCAAACATTAGGCGCGAACAACGTACTAAAGTGGTAATTTGTTTCCTTAATATTGTATAACTTTATGATTACAGGCCAAACAATACGCTTCGTATCCGCCGTACATTACACTGTTTCAGTTAGATGAAATTTAAAAAAAATATCCAGTCTGTTACGTCTCGTATAACCACTGTAGCACTTTGAACTTCCGTCTGTAAAGCCCCTTAAGCAAAGACAGATATTTCCATACATAGCGTAGGTATATTTTGAAATCATATGAATTCTAATCTAAGTGTAGGTCAGTGAATTAGACTAGCCTACAACTATTCAAAACAAAATGTTATTGATTTTTTAAGTATTTAGCAAATTCGTTTAAAATGTTACAATGTCTTGTTCAGTAATGAAAATGGGAATATGTATTATAATTGTCGGAGCAGCCTGTACACGGTTAGCTTTTCAGCGAGCCAGAAACAGGAGCTGCGGATTACTGCCGACGGCCCTCGTAAGCTCATTTAATCCCGAAGGCATTTTTCACTTTTTTAACGAGTCTTTCCTCAGGTGAAATAAATACAAAGGGCAGGGCCTACATTATTTTAATAATGTTTTGTGTTTTCATTTGTGGTTTACCAGGCAATAAAAAGAGTAATTTGTAAAATGGCGTTCGTGTCTCGTATAATTATGGTTTTAATTGATTTTAATTTTAGATATCATTCGTAACAGACACAATTTATGGTTATAAACTATTAGCTAACGATTATTATATTTGGATAGCTTCAAATTCAGTCAGAATACAAATTGATCTACTTGTAGTAATAAGTAAAATTAACTTAATTACTATTCAAGCAATGTAATATTGGGCTCCCGCAATATTGATACCATAGGGATATTCGATTCAACACAAAATTCAAATTACCTTTATTCCATACAATTTTAAATATTTTAATTTATGAAAGTAAAAATTTGCATAAATTACGAATGAAAAGTATAAATTTCTGTATAATATATTATGAACTTGCACGTCACAATTGAGCTGAGAGCCGTCGGTCAGCGGAAGAATGTTAGAAAGCAAAGCCCCACTCACGAAGAGAGAAAAGCCCCCGTCCGCGGGATGCGGGTAGCCGCGATGGGCGAACTCGCGCGGGCGGCGCGCCGTGGCGCTGTCGCTGGCCACCGACAGCAGCGAACGCTGCGAGCCGGTGACGCGCGTCGGCGCGGCTGGCGGCCGACGGCTGAGCGGCCCGGCCCGCGCCGCCCGCTCCCGCGCCTCGCGCTCCCGTCCCGCCATCACACTAGCCCCCGGCCACTGCCTACTCACAGGCACTGCCGTACTGCCCGCTCCGCACTTAGCGCTGTCGCTCGACCTGTACAACAATAAGATCTTGAATTTTATTGTGACTTTTTAGAAAAAATGTGGTTATGTAAATATCCACGATAGGTATGCCTCTAATCTAACCTCTATGAGCAATCACAGTGGTCTATGTAAACGTCCAGAAGAGCTTCATGAAAAATAAGATCTGTGAGGTTCAATCAAATCCCGCTTTGTCTAGACTTGACCTTAGTAATTGGTATACCTAGTAAGCCTAATTAATAATAATAAGCCTAAGTAATTTAATTTATAGCCCCTAGCTATTAAGTAAATGGGACCAAACAGATTGTATCCACAATCTAATAGACAAAACTGATTATAATGTTGTCACTGCAGCAGACACGTAATCAAAGGCCGACAAACACAATATGACCTAAACAACAATGCAAATACATTATGAAATCAGTATCGAAATTAGTCGATGTGGCTAAACCGCGCCAGTAATTATTAAGTTGGCACTATGTCCACACCGCGAGCCGGTCTGAGCGAACAATTTTGCAAAATACACAAGCTTGGTTTTACCATTAATTATTCTACCTTGTAGCGCTTTAGTTCTAGTGATCCCAAGTTAAATACTATCTCGAACATTCCAACTATTTGAGATATTTCTCTGGTGAAACTAGAGATGAAATATTCCTAGAACCTAACGATCTCGTTTACGCCAAGTACATACAATATTCATAACAATGTTAGCAGCATAGATACTTAATTCATTACCGCTCTAGGTGTAGGTATGTTGAGCTTGCAAATTAATATCATCATTAAGTATCGTAAATTCCGAAAATCTTTGAATATTCTGTACAAAAATATAACTGACGGTGATGAAAACTGAAATAACAAAGAGTGATTTTACTACTTCTTTAGAAGAAATTCAATTTGAAGATAATTTAAACAAACTGAAACGATTTTCGTAGTTATAATAAGTCTAGACATTGACGACAGTGAAAGTTAACAGTATACTTGCGAAAAGTTTTTACAGCAATGCTTATTTGTTATTGTATCCAGAAAACTTCTGATGAAATTTGTCAATATTAAGAACTTTCTGAAACAATAACTTTAATTTTCCAGACAGAAACGTTTATTAACAGTTTGTTGTGTCTTAATAGCCAAAGACTTGACTGCACTGGGTGATATAGGTGTTGACTATCTTCACCACATCTGCAACTGCGTTTGGCGAACTGGAAAATGGCCAAGGGACTAGACTGATTCGGTTATTATGCCTCTGCATAAAAAGGGCTCCACCAGGACTTGTGAGAACTACAGAATGCTGGTTCTCATCTCTCACAGCAGTAAAATCCTTCTGAACATCATCAATAACCGAATCAAGCACTTCCTAGACTGGCAGATCCCCCAGGAGCATGCTGGATTCGTCAAAGGCACTCGAGAGTAAATTCTCAATGTAAGACAAATAATTTCGAAGTCCTACAAATTTAACACCCCATTCGTAACATGCTTCATCGACTACATCAAGGCCTTTGATTGCGTTGACTGGCAAAGCCTGTTGTAGGGACACAAGACACGTATGAATGCGGTGACGAATGAATGGTGACGTATGCAGTGTGTGGGCGCTGTGCCGCCATACTTAAGTTTTAAGGGAGTCGTAAAATATATACGTAACGGGAAGCACGTTTTTTATTATTTTTACCTATAACTTGAATTACCTAAAGTATAGTAAAGGAATTACCTAAAGTATACTAAAGTGGTGACCCAGACGTGATCAGTATTGGTGTTGTTTTGTTAAAATTTTCTTGGACATTTTTAAATTTATAACAAAAAAATGAATCAAGGAGTGCTTCCCGGAACCTCGCAAGATTACGGCGCACCGGCGCCCGACCCCCGCGGAGCGGAGAATGCCACAGCATTAGCGAGCATCGCCGTCACCTCAAGAGTGCCAGAGTTCTGGACGGACTCACCACGACTCTGGTTCGTCCAGTTCGAGGCGGCTATCGAGCAGCAGAAGCTGGGCGATGCGGCAAAACAAAATTTATTGATGACGAAACTCAGCAAAACAGCTATACAGCAGGTCAGCGACCTGATATTAGATCCACCAGAGACTCGCAAGTACCAGGCCCTCAAAGATAGGCTACTACAGGTATTTAAGGAGTCGGAGACAAGGCAGTTCCAGAAACTACTGGGTGAAATGGAGCTCGGTAACCAGAAACCCTCACAGCTCCTGCGACGGATGAGAGGATTGGCGCGCGGGAAGATCCCGGATAACACCCTGCAGATTATGTGGAACAGCCATCTCCCGACGGCGGTGCAGGCCGTATTGGCTGTCACCGAAGTAAAAGACCTGGAGAACTTAGCCATTGTAGCGGACAAGGTCATGGAGGCTAGTAGGCCGATGGAGATAGCAGAGGTGTCGAATACTGCAGCCCACAAGGTCACGGACTTTTCGGACGACCTGACTACCTTAGTGCGGGAACTACGTTTCGAGGTAGCAGAGTTGCGGCGCTCTCGGCAGCCACAGCGAGGTAGAGGCCGTGGCGCATCCAGGCCGTTTTCAAGGTCAAGGAGTAGGGGACGCAGGGATCCAGAATGGAAGTGTTTTTACCATTACAGATACGGCGCGAGGGCAACCAAGTGTGTGGACCCGTGCAGCTGGAAAAAAACGGATACACCAGCGCCGAAGGAAAACTGAGTACGGTACAGCCAGAGGCGGATGCCTGTAACCGGTCTTTGAATAGCCGCCTATGTGTGATGGACAGAAAGTCAGGTTATCGGTTTTTAATAGACACGGGTGCCAACGTGTCAGTGCTCCCAGTTTCGGAAAAGAGCGTGCCGAAAAGTGCCGCGAGTGAATGTAAACTAAATGCGGCGAACGGAACGGAGATTAGAACCTACGGTACTCGTACATTAGTATTAGATCTCAATTTAAGAAGAGCATTTAGATGGACATTTATAGTAGCAGCGGTCAAGCAGCCTATAATTGGAGCTGATTTTTTAAGCCATTATAAGCTCTTGGTAGATTTAAGCGCGCGGAAATTGAGAGATCAATTTACCCATCTAAATGTTCTTGCTTCAATTGTGAGTCATAGTGATAATGAATAAGCTATAAAAAATGTAGATTGTAAGAATGGGTGGCATGAGTTACTGTCTCAGTATCCAGAGGTTTCGAAACCTCTGTCATATAAGGAAACGCCTAAACATGCAGTGTCACATTACATCGAGACTACGGGACCCCCGGTATACGCAAAAGCCAGACCTCTCCCGCCGGACAGATATCGCTAGGCCAAGGAGGAGTTCCAGAATATGATGGAGCTAGGTATATGCCGTCCCTCTAAGAGTGCCTGGGCAAGCCCTTTACATATAGTGCCTAAGAAGGACGGCGGAATACGCCCGTGCGGAGATTATAGGCGTCTAAACGCCGTGACAAAACCGGACCGCTATCCGGTACCGCGATTACATGATTTTAAATATGTGTTGGCTGGTAAGAAAAATATATTTACGCGATTAGATTTAAATCGCGCGTATCATTTTATACCGGTGGCCCCGGAGGATATCGAAAAAACTGCAATTATAACACCCTTTGGGCTGTTCGAATTTCCGCGAATGACCTTCGGGCTCCGCAACGCTGCGCAAACATTCCAAAGGTTTATGGACACGGTGGTGTTGCGGGACTTGGATTTTCTATTTAATTACATCGACGACGTTATAATCGCGAGCGAGAACATCGAACAGCACAAAGAGCATTTAAATGCAGTTTTTCAAAGGTTTAACGAATTTGGAGTAACCTTAAATATTTCTAAATGTTCGTTTGGTGTGTCTATACTTGAATTTTTAGGTTTCGAGGTGTCAGCGGGTAACGGGAAGCACGTTTTTTATTATTTTTACCTATAACTTAAATTACCTAAAGTATAGTAAAGGAAGATACCTAAACCTGTGGAGGGTATTCTCGGAGTTGGGGGTGCCGGATCATCTGATGGCCTTGCTTCAGTCTTTATATTTCGGACAACCAAGGTAAGGTCAGGATTGACCATACTCTTTTAAAATTATTTCCCTTCAAACAAGTAAATATATAGGGACAATTAATAAATTCCCTTCAAACAAGGTGTCAGGCAAGGCTGCATACTGTAAGTACATCATGCGACGAGTGTGTGAAGACTGGGAGGGCGGCATTTCCATTGGCCGGACTAAGATCACAAACCTGCGATATGCCGATGACATCACATTCTTTACGTCTAATGAAAAAGAAGTTAGCGAGTCAGCTGAGAGATGGGTCTTCTCATAAACAGCGGTAAAACCAAAATAATGGTAGTCGATAAAACTCTCACCATGGCCGGTAGACTAGACCTGGATAGCGTGGAAGAGTTCACGTACCTGGGCTCAGAGACTTAGACCCTCAGGAAAGCTGATCGTCTTCGCATTGATGCTTTTAAAATGTGGTGCTGGAGAAAAATGCTCGGAATTCATTGGACAGACCACCGAACCAATGAATCCAATCTTGCCGAGCTCAAGTCACCAATGAGGCTCAGCACCACATTTTCGCGAAGTAGCTTTGAGATTTTTAGCCACATTGCCAGAAAGAGAGGGGACATCTTACCTAGATTCAGAAGCCCGATGCGCTGGTCAGACTAGTTCCGCTCTGCCCTAAACATCTCAGTATGCAAAGCCATCCACGCTGCCTAAGACAGAGGAAGCTGGCGCGAGATACTCCACGAGAGAGCGATACGGAGAGGCCACGACCCTCAGCATTGAGGACAAACGACGCAAGGAGGAGGGGTGTGTTAACGAGCATTATAAACAACAAACTGGTTAAAGGAAATCGAGTGATGGTTGCCTTTGTTTTTGCTATCTGGTTTGGAACAAATCCTATCTTAGTGTTGTCAGATTTACGACTTATCTCTTACTCGACAGTGATGAATAATAGTGAGGATGCACATACCCAAAAAATAATACTACCAACTTAATCTAACAAATATTATGATTTAGGAGGATTACAACTACTTTAGGAGGGGTGTTCATATAAACAATGTACTAACTGTCCAATGATATTTATTACAGAATTTATTTAACCGATCGCGTCGATCGCGAAGTTACCGCCAACCGACTGCGTCCGATGTCATTCGTTAATAGTGACTCTACATTAATATGTGTGTGTAACCCCTACAATGATTTCCCCTTTTTTGTGGAAGTCAGAATATCGGTTTCATCTCTGTCTACGATACTCGTGAACATCTTAGATGAATACGAGAGTATGGAGAAGGCACTTTCTTTCTTTGTCTTTATATTGTATTATAATTTAGCGAGGGTTAGGCTTAGATACCAATAGAATAGGAAACAGAATAACGCTAGGTAAAATGTAAACATAATGTTTGTTTAGCTAGTAAAATAATATGTACCTCTCAGAAGAATACGCGTAGTCCTGGTCAGCTCCTAGTCCCGAATCTGTATGTTCATGTGACACTCTGGCACTGCCCGAAATCAGTTCACCGCTGGAACTGTTGCTGTTGCTGTTGGTCACTGGACTATAAGGGTTGTTGTTCACGGACACTGGTGTTACGTTACCCTTATATCCATTATTTGTCATAAAATCATCTCCATTACGAACCGTCTCATCGTAACTTGGGTATACTCGTCTGAAAAAGATTTTCTCTTATCTAACAAATAATGTATGATTTTTGATACTCTTAATGTTTCCCTAATGTAATTACTGTCATATATTTTTTTACAAAAGGAAACACGACAACATAGAGACATAATATGAGATAATGGCATAATAATAAGTTACTAAGAATTTTCCGAATTAAGTTACACACTTCCTTTATTTAATTGGAGTGGAAAAGCATTAAGAAATAGACCAGCGCGACCGTGGAAGAACTATCCTCACCTAATAATATCGGCTTGCAACAAAATACTGATCATATACGGTACAAATAAAGAAAATCCAAAGACTTGTATGGAAATCTTCCTCTTCAAATTTGTATTATGAATCGTACCTTCCATGTTTCTCATTGTTGGTTCTATGGGAGCTGAAGGTACTGGAAATAGATCTAAGCGACCCTTGCATGTGGTTCTCATGGCTTCCTTTCCCATGGGATGAGGTGCTCTTATCCCGTCTCGCTAGGGAACCGTGCTCAGTCCTAAATAGAAATTAAATAGTCAAAGGCTAGAAAGCAGCAGGTCTATATTTTAAACATTTTTAAAACGAGTCTGTTTCATTTTCATTTGAAAGCTAAAATTGCGTTGTGAATTCGTCACTTTCCAAGTGTTATTTAAAACTCATACATTTTTACACAGTTTTAATAAACAAATAAAAACAAAATCTGCATCGTAAATCGTAATTATTTCTTTAAAATTTTTACTTTTCTGCAATATACCTAACTTTAATTTTCAAACTACATAGGTAAAAAATCTCAGTATTCGGTAAAGTAAGGAGAAAAAGAAAATAAATAAAACTTAAGTGCTTACTGTCTGTGTTTCGAAGATGTACGTAGTTTAGTTTGACGAGCATGGCTGGTCTGCACTACCGTGTATGGTATCTCTTTCAGTTGTTCCTCCGTCATGCCTGTTGTGTCAACTAATGAAAATTCTAAGTGCTGCTTCAGTTCAGTCGGCAACCACTTCTTTTCGTTAGGAGAACCAGATCGCGACCTGATAAATCACGTTCAAAATTTAACGACTGACTAGCATAATTATAAAAAAATATATTTTGGATGCACTTTCCGTAAAATATGTGATGATGAAAAGAAAAATATAAAGAAGTATTGACCGACTATATAGTTCGCCGGAAGTTCTTAATTTGAAAATATTTTCGTTTTGAAATGCGTGATCTTGCATGTTGGCAGAATGTCAGCATGTTCTTTTATAATGTTTTTTTTTAATTCTCATTTTTTGCAAACATTATTTTAATTGTTTGTTTACCGATGTTTTCTATGCCGCCTATGTCTGTGGGACGAACGATGCGTCCCCGTTTCTGGTTCCATTTGTGAACGACGTACGTTTGCGACCTGCAAAACCATTACATTCAAATACAACACTTAATCAATATGTAAAAATAAAAAACCCCGACTTTATCAAGCCATCAACTAGAAGAGTTCAATCTTCAAACGATTAATATATATTTTTAAAACTTAGCAAAGATTACTGTTGATTAAGCCACTTTCAATAAAAAAATAAAATAAAAGGGGTTAAAAAATACACATACTTGTACACTGCTAGCAGCATTAGTTTGCCTCAGTACTTCTTTCCATTGAGACTCCGACTCAATTAGTTCATATTCTCTGTGAACAAACATCATGTTGCTAATCTTTGTTGTGGTAATAATTAATGAGACTATTATGCTTGCATATTAACTGTCTAATTAACGGTTAATACACTATGTAAGTCAACTAATACGTATTAATCCTTTCCTGCGTCTGATTATTCTATAAAGGGTCGGTGTCACAGGCTTCCTAATAAGTTACAGTAAGACTATCTATCAAATAAATAGCAAGTAAGTATTCGTATGATTTTCGACCGATAGCACAGAATTAATATAATACTCGATAGTCTACCTGCAACTTAACAGGAATCTGTAAAATAGGTCCTAAACCTAATAAATGCTATAGTTTTGTAACCGTCCCCTGGCATAGATAGAGTTTTAAATCTTTATGGTAGTTGCGACGTAATAATATGTTTCATAAAAACCATTGTGATGAATTGCAAAAAGTATCCAATTGCGTCATAGGCATGCCGACTGAATGACGCCTAAAGTAAAGATGTCACTGACGTTTAAAAGGTTAAGTTATATTATCATCATGCATCCAAATTAGCACAACTTCTTCGTCCGTGCGTTCCTCAATTGGGATCGGCAGTGGAGTGTGTCTATGTATTCTCATTCCATATTGCGTCATCTCAGGAGTTAATCCAGAATCCAAATGGAGTACACCAAACTGTTATCTTCACCTTTCTCTCTAATAATATTATAATTAATTTCTTACAATCATTGTGCCTTTAACTCGAAGTATACTTGACATTCACTTTACAATCTGAACAGCTATAATGTCGACAACCTGACCACCAATAACGCAAAAGGAAATTGTTTACCTGGATACCAAACTTCTCTAGATTCCTTGATAGAAAGAATACCCTATTGTAGCAATAAATATTAATGAATAAATTAACCGCATTGGAAACGTTTGGGAGGCTTATGTCCAGCAGTGGACATCTTGTGGCTGAGATGATGATGATGATAAAATAAACCGCTTTAAAAATCTACCACTAAATAGTTAGTACCACAACAAACAAATTCATGCACTGACTTGGCATCTGGTTGCGAGTCATCCCTCTCTGATCCAGACTCATGCTTGTGCCGTGAGCGGTGTCGGCGATGCCGCCGACCGGACCGGCCGGAACCGCGCGATAGCTCACTCTCTGCATCTGACTGCTGTCTGCGAGATCGGTGCTTGTGTCTGTACAAAAACACATTTTCGATTTAAAAAAATGAGATGTAAAAAATTACGGCTTTCTATTCATATATCGAAATAGCCTAAGGGCTCTAGACTAATCATATAAAAAGATTCAGAGATTAAAAAAGGGGTGAGAAAGGGGTAAAGCTCACTGAATTTTCAATCAACAAAATAAAATGTAGATAAATGTAATCAATCAAGTTGAAGCTAGGTTATTGGAAGTCTCTCTATTAAAATTTATTTCAGATCAAAATAATAACTTTGAGCAAACAAGTAATATTTTACTTAACAAATAAAACATAAAAGTCACTGTGTACTTTAACAAATTAATTTATTTTGTTGTTAGAATATCAAAGTTGCTTTTATTAATAAAATGTGATGGATGTAGAGTAGAGAGAATATTAACGTGAAAATATAGTGAAATATTGGATGGCTGACTTTCGATTTGTCCTTGAGTCGTTTGAGCTTTGTGAATCGACGGAGGCTGAGCGGTGGCGTGGAGCGGGCGGCGGGCGCGTAGCGGTGGGCGACGCGGAGTAGAGGCCGCGGCGCGTCGGGGCCGAGCGCGTCGAACGGGGCGAACCGCCACCGCCGCCGCCGCCCGCCGTCGCGGGCGGGCAGCCTGTTACTTCACCGCTTATCCTGTTTTCAATAAGCAATAATTAAGTAGCTACATCCATTTATATTCAAATACACCAAACGACGATAGATAATTTTTATTATTGAGTAAATTGAAACGTTTTCGTGTAATTCTAAGAAACCTTTTCTTTAACTTACGAGTTCGGCCGATGCACTGAGGTAGGTTGCTTGATTTCGGGAGGACAGTCTTTTATTCTCAAATCTTCTAATTTAGGCACTGGAAAAAATTTATAAAATCAAATGTCACGTCACGTAAAAAAGGTACATGCAAAGATTTCGTAACTTGTGAATTTTTGAACGTCTGTAACAACGTCGTTAGTGATTTCTCACAGGTTTTTCAAGTCAAAAGGCTTTATATGTGACAAAAAATAAGAATTTGGCGTTTGGTTACGAGTCTCTTCAAGATACCGTACAATTTTTGAAATTAGTATAGTTACCGTCATGTAGAGAAGTGTGTGAGACGTGTGGAGGTCTCGCGATGCGACGCGACGGGGTTCGTGTGAACGCGGGCGGGGGTCGCGGCCGCGTGCCTCGACCGCTAATAATAAAATCAACTTAAAAATAAACTACCTAAATAATAGGGACAAAAAAATTAAGTGTCACTATGAGATAAAGCCCGAAATCCACCAAAGCAGATGTGTCCAAAGCGTACACAACATCTCTCCGCCCTGCCCAATCTAAAATTCGGATGGAGGTTGAGCCTTAACAACTTCGTGTTCAAGTTTTGAGTTTTTTTTAATGAATTGACATCGTTAAACTTTTCTACATACTTGCGTCTTACTTATCTTATGCCAATTATCTTTTCATAAAAAGTCTTTTGTCGATCTTTCGCTTTGACGACAAATGAAACTCTGATATTTTGTTTTTTTTTATGACAGAGGAGGACAAACGCGCTAACTAGTAATCTGATGGTAAGCAATCATCGCTGACCATGGACGCCTACGACTACAAGATTCTTGAATGCGTTGCCCACCAATGAAGTAATGAAAAAAGTAGGAAGGGGGAAAGAAAATAGGAATCAAGACGAGTAATCGTAGCATAACCTGTTTAAGGTATCTCTTTCCCCTGAATTATTTATTCTTGAAGGTAATGTCATAGAGTGAATATAAAACTTTTACTGGGTTAATAAAGATTTTATGTGTTTTTTTTATGTTCGGCCTTGAAATGTGAATTCTTACCTGTTCCTCAGTCTTGTGCCCAGGGCGAATATGTCAGCTGAGGCTGGGGAGGTCTGTTGTAGGCGGAAAAACGCGTGGTGGTCGGAGCAGCAACGCCACAGGTGACGGCAGGCAGCTCTTGTTGGGGATTCGAAGCCATATGTTGATGTTTCATTCTGTCATAAAGATATAAGATTACCATAAATATAGTAGTGACACACTCACGTAGAATATTGACATGAAGAATTCGAGTTTCATTTAATTCGAGGGAGCAACCAATCACATCAATATGATTGTGGTTATACAAGCGCTGTAATTTAAACTTACGATGTGCCGATAATTAGGTAATACGATGTGCCGTAATACGAATCATCCTTGATGTACCCTTAACAAAAAATTGCTACAGCGATCTCCAATAACAAACCACTAATGGCTTAATCATTGCAAGCTATTACCAAGTTTAGTAGTTACTTATTGTCAATTTGTGAAATACAAAATATTAGTAGACACTAGACATACTTGTACCTAGAATAAAAAATTAAAAGTCAATTAGAGGTAAGGAGTTTAGAGGGCTAGTTCTAGTAACTTTCCATTAAGTAATCCAATCCCTATGTCGAGCAGTGGACTTCTTGTGGCTGAGAATGATGATGATGATGATGAAGTAATCCAAAGCCATTACAATAATGCATGAATTTTGCAATATAAACATAAATTTAAGAAAGAAATTAAAGGCAAAATTTCAGCAGTAATCTAATTTTATCTCTGGATAATGCAGAACGCGTAGAGCATGGATTAAGCAAGCACTCGTATCTAAACTAGATTCAAACGGAATATACTCCCAGCTTTCAGACCATTGTCATTCAAATGTGCCGTAAAGTTTACGTAACTAAATCCTTTCGTGGAAGTTACATTTCATCACAATTTTCATAATATTATGACAGTTATATACATAAATAGTATAATTATAATATTTGTCACATTATAACATAAACATGTTTACATAAAACAAATCATCGATCTAGATAATGTAAAGTTAATCTTTTAAACTCACGGCGTTACCTTACCTTAAATTGATGACTATGATTAGTTACGTAATCAATTTATATTTTAGATACAGAAACCTACGTAGGAAACTATTTCTTTCAGGAATCTTCAGAGGTCTTATTTTCTTTTTTTTTAACCAACAGTAAAGTTGTCCACAATAAAACATTTCATGATTCCTTACAAACTTCTTTTGTTATTCACGATATGGTATAACTCAGAACAGATTATGCGATTTTATCTAAACTGCCAATGCTACTTTTTAACTTCTGACTCGTATTAATTGACTTCGTAATTTGCCATTAGCGTTCGTTTACTTTCACCAAAAGTTTAGCAGATCCCGCTGCTAAGTGTCGACAGGGCTCGCCTGGAGCGTTGTAAATACCGTCTCAGTTGTACGAGACTTATCTGTAATTGCCTGCCTGCGAATGTCTTTCAAGGAAGCGCAAAAGGTGGACTCATCTTGCACTAGCATTCAAAGTACGCTATCAGTAAGAACGATCCGAACCAGGAACGAGGTCAAGTGTCCACAGGCTTCACATTTATTTATTTGTAATGCCAGTTTATGAGACATGGTAGACGGACGACATCAGACATGACAACAGCATGCAGTCAGAGTGAAATACCACATATTGAAATAAATAACACCGCACTAGATAATGCAGTTATATTAACTGTACTAAAACCACTGTCTGCAATCTTTTCTGTTAGTCTTACATCTTAAATGTATGCTTACGTTTTTGTCCGCTACGCGAAGCATGAAATAGCGTCCCTTGTAGTAAAGTTTGGAGACCCGCGGCCAGTAGTAGTTTGCGACTGTGTGTTTGCCTCGCAAAAGTAACAGGCCGCTTGGCGCTAGTCCTAGAAAGTACTCCACGCTGTCCTCTCCCTGTATAATAAACAAACACGTTCCTAATGCTGGTTTTCGAAAACTATAACTAAACTATTTGTATATTGCTATTATCATATTTGTCATTCTAGATATAATACACAGTATGAGAATAAGTCTGAACTTAAAAAATCAAGCACCAGAGTGCTTGATCGCAGAGAACACATTGATAAAGAGAGTTTGGACAGCCGTTACCCTTTATTCCTATTCGTCATAATAAGAGAAATAATACTGTTTGAAATTGATATTTACCAAAACAGGGTGGAGGTCGACACCGTACATATCGAGCCATTTCACTTTATCTAAGTAGCTCAGCTCGGCTTGTGCGGGTGATATGCCACTGAAACAAATGAAAAACGTTAGAATAAATAAATTAAATCCTTTATTAGTATCTAACACTAAAATAAATGACGCTCAAAGACATGACTAATACAAAGTACTTACTGACTATTTTACACATTTACAATCCGTAAACAAAAACGTAAAGGTTCTACAGAGTTACAATGCTGTCACTCGACCTTATCATTAAAACGTTAAGCATAATAAACAACAGGCCTAAATAAAGGACAATAAATTAATCGTCCAGGGTTCGCAGCGTCCGCTCGCGGCGCTCGCCGCCCTAAGCCGCGGCTCACTTCGTGTTAAGTAGGTACACATAATTTGCATGTAATTGCGGCTTTGTGACGCGCTTGGCGCCACCACACCCGTCGCAGACTGCATCTTTGCACAGTTAAAAATTCATTCAATTAGTCTAGAAAGGCGGTGAAGTTTAATTTCCGGGACGCTTTCGGCGTGAAACTGCTCCTTGAAGCTTAATTTCGGAAAACTTGTTTTCTACAGACTCTGCAGGCATTAACGGGTAAGTAGCGTACTTAACCGTGTTTAGAATTGTTAAACGTGCGAATACGAGTGGCTCCCATCTGTTCTGCTGCTGAATTCACTTCCAGTATTTCATGAACGTTACGCTAATAAAATTTATTTATTCTATTTTTTGCTGTTTGGCGACATGTGTCTAGTTTTTATTTATAAGTTGTGTGAGTAAAAAAGTTGAAATAAGAAATTCAAAGTAGATATTTAGATACCAGCTACCTCCGATATCAAAAAGTACCTTTTCGATTCCGCATAATACGATAAACAGTTATGTTGCATGCAGTTATGTTGAACGGCATTTTTTACGTATCGTAACATAAGAATTTACAAAAAATGTAGATATTATAATTGTTATTAGTTGGCGCACATACTGAAACAGAATCAATCTCTACTGAACTTAGGGTCAGATGACACTGTGAATTATGTATATTTTGTTCATTTAGTTAGAAACTACATTAAAGGCAGGTACACACATATCAGTGAAGTCACAGTTCCGATACAGTACCGGCACAGTGCAAAATATTCTTTCATAACTATACATTCGCTATGAACGTATCCCCTGCACTGTGTCGTCACTGACACTGACAAGTGGGGATACGTTCATAGAGAATGTATGAAAGAATATTTTGCACTGTGCCGGTACTGTATCGGAAACTGACTTCGCTGATATGTGTGAACCAGCCTTAAGACTTACGTAAGAGTTCGGTGTATTTCAGCGGCGCGCGACTCTAGCTCGGGTGTCTGGTGCGCCAGTAGCCTGAACTCCGACACGTAGCCGGGGATGTGGCGACGAGGGTCATAGTCGCCCAGTTCCGCTGGAAAAAACATGGCAATTAAGATCACGTTTAAGACGCGTAGGATAGGTGCAGAGTTCAAAGAATAGTAAGCTTTTCCTCCTTCTGTCCTGTTCAAACAAATTAATATGGGTGTAGGCTGGAAGAATAGTGATTATCATTAGTCGCCGTTTTAAGATAATTACGATATGCTAGGACATTTTAAAAGTAGAATAGTGCTGACGTTCGTTGTACACTTATGATGTGATTAAAAACTTTATTTGTAACAATGACCATTGGTATAAGGACCATATCAGCCAAAATCTGATTAATCAGATATGGTTTCAGGTCGATATTGCTGGAATGTTATTAATGGCTTCCTTTTCTATTATCAAGAGCCATTTCCATTTCTACTTAAAATTTTGAAGAGTAATAAAGATCAAAAAGGGAAAACCACTTTCACGGATAAATTATTTAAAAAAAACAGCTACCATCAATTCCAGGGAGCTATTAAATGTATTACGGCGCTGTCATCTCAAACCCATTTAGTTGACGCGATACTCTAAACAACGGATAGAAATAAACATGAACTCCACTGGTACATTTTTGGAACAAATTCCATGTTTAGAAACACGCTGAGCTCAAAAATATCCACATATTACTTGTAACAAACACACATGGACTTCTTTTTGTATGTATGTTTTGTGATCGTAAGTAAAGAGAAATCCTAAATAAATAGGTATAAATGTACGAATATTTTGTCATTGTAATTTTCATCAATAATTTTATTTTTAAATTCAATTTTAAATGTATTCCGAGCTCGCTCTCTACGTTAGAATATATGTAAACTAAATAACTAGATTAGTTGAAATTGTAGCGGTATCGTAGCTCTACATAGGTATTTCTGTAATTAAATACAAGTTCTGTAAATGTGTCCTACAAGATTAAGATTAATCGTTAGCCAAGTGTTAAATGAACAACGTAAGGCGAGAATAAAGTATCTACACATAGGGACCGCTTGAAAAACTATGACTAGTGAACGATCCTGACAGTCATTTCCCATCGTATATCTTTTTTTTGTCGGAAATCGCAACATCTGGCTCGCCTGCGAGAACATACATAAAGAACTTCGGACCTTCTATACTTTATGTTTACGCTTGTCTGGAGAACGTTACACTTATATATATAATTTAGAATAACATTCAGTATTATACCATAAGACTGATTTTCAGTAACAGCTTTATGGATTTAAGTATTGCGTTTGTTGAGAATGAGGATTACTATGTCAATTATCAATATAATGTATTATATTCTATGTATAATAAGTATTTATTTACAAAAAAAAGTAAAGTATATTTATCAGCAATCTAGTACCCATAGCACAAGCTTAGTTGCTTAGTTTGGGACTAGATGGCGTTGTGTGATTCGTCCAAGAATATTTATTTATCATTATTTATTATTATTATTGAATGAACCCCTAAATATTTTTATTAGACAGAAGTTACCACGTCCGTCGTCATGAGGTACTACGATAATTATACAAATTCAATGGCATAACTTTAAATTAATAATTAAAAATAATTATTTTTTCATTAAAAATAATTATTTTTTAAGAAGGTATTAATAGTTAATTTATAATATTCCTTTTATTTACAGGTTCCGACGACTTACAAAACGAACGAGTAAGCACGTCGTACGTAAGCCAAAAAATTACATTACTTACATATTACATACGTGATGTGTTTTTCAAGTTAACTTTTTAAGTTATGTTTACGAACCTTTTAATTTCTTTGTAAGTAGCTGACGGTCATAAATTTAAAGATAAAAGTATTTTAAAACACTCCCGCTACGGTTTACGACTTCTTTATACACGCCTTTGATAAAAGAAGTTTTTTCAAAAGATAAATAAATATTTGGTTGAGGCATAAATAAAAAATATAATTATAATATTAATGTAACGAGCTTTGTATGTATAAACATCTTAAAATATTTGTGTAATCAAGAGTATAGACATCAATTGATTTGGAAGCCCCAATTTATGAATACTGTTATTACTTATTTCTAACATCAAAGTAGGTATTTCGTTCGTCGACGGTTTCCATCAGATGTGTATTTTGTGTAGTCAGAGGCTCGGAATCTGTTTCCCGTTGATGTGAATGATCTGTGGCGGGAACATCGATCATGTGGCAAAGAGGCGCGCCCATACGTCGTCTGTTAAACGAATGGTAACAGACGCACAAAAATACAGTTACATCCGACGAATATTTGAAGAAATGTACTGACAAATAAGCATTTTATCTTTTATCCCCCTCGTCGAGTAATGTCACTTCGTTCCGCTAGAGATTTGGATGTTAGTTCAACCAACTTTTAATCTCTTTCTGAGAAACTGTTCCTAACTACTTTTATACATTAACTACCAGCCTGCCTCGTTTTTGCTCTGCTCCAACTATCATCTATCTCATACATATATGTAAGCATATGTATTTGTACTTTTAATTTTTTCACCTCTTTACGCTGTGAAACTTATATTTTTTTTTTCATCCAAACATCATTATATTATAATAACGTTTATTCTCATTATATCAATGACTTATTGTCTAACGAGTATGGGGATTTAACATGAATAAATTATATTATACTGATGATATTAGCTTTAAAAGACAATAGCTTCTTTTACTTAAAATTGTAACTTTCAAGAATTTCTGCATCTCTATCTGTTGGCACCGATTCGCAAAACATATGAAACCAAGATTGATTAACGTGAAGTGTACTTCGCTTACTTGTTGCAAGACTTTGCAACGCATCGCACTATGTTCCCCATGCCCCTTAAGCAACTGCCAACTAAAAATAGAAGATTACCTAACATTGATAAATTGCTGTTACGGTGTTCCATATATCTTTTTATAATTTATATCCTGCTTGTTAACAGCAATGTGGATTTGATGAAACTTTCGCCATTAAAAGTAAGTACAATTAGAATCAAATAAATCGAAACTCACAAACTAAAGTACCGTTACTTTCTCGACAGGGCTCAAATGGAGCAATTTTAATGGCCTTCAGGCCGTAACGCTTGACGTTCAACATCTTCTTTTAAGGTGCTCCTTCACCGGGAGCATTTGCATGTAATGTAACTCTCAGATTCGAGCATTACAGCAGTGAGGGAGGCGAACGCTCGTCAGTCAGGGAGGTAGTATTGTAATGTAATGCTCAAAGTCGAATCTAAAATGTTACATTACACGCGAATGTTCGCGGTAAAGGAGCACCCTTAAATAAATATATAAGGACAAATCATACGGATTGAGCTAGCCCCAAAGTTCAAAACGTGTGTTATGGGATACTAACTCAACGATGATATATTTTATAACAAATACATATATATAAACATCCAAGACCCTAGGCCAATCAGAAAAAGTTCGTTTTTCATCATGACCCGACTGGGATTCGAACCGAGTCCCGGGACCTCCTGGGTGGCGGTCTGGCATGTTAACCATCACGCCACAGAGGTCGTCTGTCTGTCTGTTGTGATTGTGACGAAGCTGAGGCTCCCAAAGAGTGTAAAGACAAATTAATGTACAAAAAGATAGAAGTGTTTCACGCTGACTGTATGTACATAGTATCGTAATATGAGTACCATTTACAAAGAAAGTAATGGAACTGGATAATTCTGCGTGCAAAGGGTGGAAAAACGGGTAAGTAAATACATTTTTATTTTCCGCGTTTCTGCTACTTGTCCAACTTATTTAACTTCCCGGTTAAATGTTACGTTGTTGTAGTTATTACAGCGAACCTTTTCTTAGCTTTTACAGAAATTGAATTTTATTTTCTTATTATGGAAATAAATTTTTATTGTCTTGAAAGGCAATTTGTTTTGTAGCCTTTCATCTTTAAGTCAGATTTAAGTAGGCTTATATTTTCCGATGCTTTAAACACTAACCAATATTTGTACGTAAAAAATACAAATGATGTTTTATTAAATACGAGCAATGTAAGTCGCTAGTATAATATAATAAAAACGTTATGATGATTACATTTTTTTTTACAAAAAAATAACAAACAGGAAAATGTACAAAATGTTGCAATAAAAAAGTTTCAGAGTACGCCAAGTGGTGAGATGTATCCCGCGGGCGCAGCCCCACAAGGGGCGGTGATGTAAGCGAGATTAGATGCAAACGATGCCTCGCTGATGGCTCATTTACCTCTTGAATAACGCATCGATATTACGCCTTCCCCGGCTGCTTACCGTAAACACAACCTCAATAAACCCGACAAAATATAAATGTTGTTATATAAAAGATTATTCGCCCTTTTATAGCCGTTAGGCCTATACGATGTTGTTATACCTCTTATATTAGTGATGGCGGGATTAGATGAATGCACAGGATTAGAAAAGTAAATCTATGAAATACAAGACAGTATGGAATCATAAGCAATAAATATGATAACTTCGAAAAAATACACTGGCATATTATTCCAAATTTTGAATTGATATAATTCCAAATAGAAATAGGTTAATTTATTATGTATGTATGGCATATTTTCATATATTGCTTTTTATTTTAGTATGTGAAACCGGAGCGCTAAACGTGGTTAATTGAGAAACGTATAAACAGATGTATACCAGTTACTTGTGAAAACCATTGCATTTCTCCCCATTGGATAGCACTAGACAGGTATGCGCTAACATCTAGAGCGTTTTCTCTACAAATCTCTACATTCATGTGTACTTTCGTTTCAAGTAGGTACCTAACGATAGAAATGCATTTGAGTGTTATATGGCATTCACGATAATTATGTAATTACTAGCTTTTCCCTGCGGCTTCGCTCGCGTTAATTTTATGACGTAGATCTCGTTTGACAACAAAACAACCCATAGCGTGACTTGTGGCGCCATCTGTTGGCCGATAGCGTCCCATACAGCGCCCTCTATAGTACAAAAATTGGAATGACATACTTTCACGGTAGAAAAAGTAGCCTATGTTGGGCTCTGTACCCCTGATAATATTTATTCAAATTTTCATAATGATCGGCTGATTAGTCAAGCCATAAAGGAATAACAAACAAACTCACTTTCTCATTTATAATATCGAGTATGAAGTACAAAATTGATGTAAAAAAATATTAATAGGAAGAAATAAAAAGCGGACTAGCCTACCTTTGTAATCTGATAAAAATAATTAAAAACATTATAGCCAAATTCATGCCATAATTACATGAAACATCAAAGCCAATGGAAAATGTTAATTAACTAACTGTCATCTTATAAAAACACGGTCAAAGAATAAAGAAAAAAAAAAGAAAGAAAAAATTAATAAGTAACATACGGAAAAGAAACTTGTTTAAACAGAATTTTTGAATTCCGAAATTACTTTCTTTGAAATATGCGAAAATAGCAGTGGAAATATCGGATAATTTGGCCGCATTTGTGGCGGGATGACGTTTTCACTATCTCGCCGCTGCAAGCATTCAGGAAGAATGGGTCCAACTAACGCTGCCGGCTGAATTAAATGCGGTTCGAAGGCATTCGCCGGACTATTTATTGAGCCAATTGGCTGTATTAGAAAATACGAGAAAACTACAACATTTTCCTGTGAAGTAGTTTATCTCACTCACAAACATACCACTTAACAAAAATATTAGAAACGTTTTAACGTGATCTGAAACAACTCGATATTTTTGTATCAAGTAAACAAATATTATGATTTCGTTTCTTATATATTTTTGTGTAAAATATTATTCGAAATGAAATAAAATTGTACATTCTAACCCACGCGTTAGTTTTGCATTTTCTAGTTTTCAAATAAAATTTAATTGATCAATTACTTTAAAATTCAATGCAGATAACTGGTAGCTGACAATTTTTGCACATGCATGCAGTGAATCACAAAAATATCCTTAAAAGCGTCATCACTTTTTTATCATACAATAGTCAAATACTTCAATAGTCTTAACTAACCTTGTTATTGTAAAAGAAATATAATATTCTATATCTTTTTAGGAAATAAAATAATGATTTTGTATTATTACGTCAAAATATGGGCATAATAAAGGGGCAATTGTTATTAGTTACTATAATGATTGCTGCGTGTCTAAAATGATAGCTTTGCTTCAAAAGAGAGAGTCATTGTCCTCTGCTGAATGTAACTCTGAACTTTTTTGCTTCAATTTGTCTGTGTTGAAAGAGCGTCTATTAGAATACACAGAGCTATATTATTATGTAAAAATTGCGTTCTCAGCGTCAACAGCAGCGAACAACGCACTCGCAGATCGTATTTCACAAAGTGACCGTAAAAGAGTCGTTTTCCGGGGAAAATTCTCGGAGTGCTCACAATCAGGTTAATAAAATAGGTGTGCTATTACGTGAAATGGTGTAGAGGTCGGTGTATCGCGGTGGCGGTGGCGGCAACGCCAAGTGGGAAATGGCGGGTTAGTGGCCGCCTGCCACTTTGTAAGCTGAGCACGGCTGCCACTCGCGGATTTTACTGCCATTCCACTATTGCCGCAGCGAAACTCTAATTCGTGTCGCCGCTGTTTACAACAGAAATACGCGTTGAGTGCTTCGGATTATGGCTTCACCAACGTACTATTTAGTTTTATTTAGGGTTTAGAGTTGTCGATAATAACAACAGGCATGTGAGGCATGTAAGTGTTGTTAATATTAATAAACATATTTATTGCATACTCATTCTTCCCATATAGTCTCCAAAGAATAAACTGTAGTCATAGCGATAAAATTGTTGCTAGTAATTTGAAGTAACAGTATTTTATTGAAGCCAAGTGTCTGTAGGTAATAGGAAAGATGTTGTTATGGTTCATTTCATACGTATAGTACCTATGTAGTACGAAGTGTGATTAAATTGCTAGCCCATTGTTTTCAAGACAACTTTCATCGTGATAACGTAAAAAGCGTAAAAAGTGATTATTTTAATACATTGGATAGAATAAAAATGTAGAAGTAATTTTGTTGAAGCTGATTAATTTAAGAGAGACCTTAATTATAGAGTAGATCGTAAACACAAATAAGGAATAGTTGGATTAGTGCCATAAGTGTCCATTTCTAAGCTCAGAGATAACTATTTTTTATGTAACATTTATACCAAATTTTTGTTTTGTTCCAATTAAAGTTCAGTGAATGTGTCTGGCGAAACGAAAAATAAAACCATTTTGAAACATAAACAAACGAAATAAAATCCGCTCCAATAGTTTTGCTAACGGGATTCAGAGCTACTAATGCCATTGGAAATAATGAATGAATCTCTGGGGTAAAAGAAATGCGGGTTTTTTAACTTTGTTCAATTGAACTAAAACATTTGATACTTAAAAGTCAACCAGCTGTGACCAAACACGATCAGTTTGGTTATTAAAGCCTTTGACTAGGCTATTTGTTTATTCAAAGTTTTTATAACTAAAGGCAGTCTAATGACGATGCAATTTCATATTCTGGTGAATACAGATACCTAACGGCCATTTGCACACGACGTTTTTTTATGCGCCTTCTCTGCGCGCTATCAGTATTAGAAGATTGTATGTGTTTTACAAACGCATATAAGATGCGCTACGAAGAGCGTAGGCTCTGTTTTGACTAAAGGTTCTAATGGACAAACAACAAAAAAAAGTTGATGTTCATTGCAAAAAATACGATTTCTAGATTAACCCCTTAGGGCCGAAACTGCGTTAGCCCTGGGCCGGTTGGCTGGTTAGAGGGCCCTGTCGTGTCGCCGCGGGTTCATTCAATCTTCATTCATAAAGTGTACCGCGCGCTCGTGTAACGCAGTTTCAGCCCTTAGAGTTTGAGAAAAATAGTTTCAAAATTATAAGTGATCGAGTGTCAAATTGTGAGTGAATCCCATACAAAAAAACCCAGGCCCGGGCGTGCGCAAAAATGTTGTATCTCAGATTTTAGAATATATTTATAAATAATTTTCTAAACTATCACAATCTCTCTATCGAGTGGCTAACACTTTTAGCGCCGGGCCTGGGTTTTTTTTGGGCCATCGCCTATATGTAAAAACCCTCTCGTATCGTGACGTCACAGCTTAGGCCGTTTTACTTCGCAGCCAAAATCAAACAAACTTCATCAACATCATATCGCATCGACACATATATGTCATTAATGTATGTTTTTTTTTTCGGATTCACCTTTTAATACGAAAAATCATAGATTTTAATACTCACATTGTAAGACAAACGCCGCTAATTCAGCGGCAAGGTCGAAGCCAACAGGAAGACGTCCGCGAAGCACATCTTGTTTTAATTGCAGGAACAACTGGTATCTAAATTATAACATTATACATTTATAAATTTTAATAATCAAACTTATTAAATAAGAATTTCAATTTCAAATTATTCGTAGCTGTCATTCAAAGAGTAAATGTAATCTGAAGAAAAGCGTAAGTAGGTATTTAAAAATATTTCAAACTGGAAATTAAGGATTCCCGTTTAAACATAATAGAAATAATTGGCGAAACAGAGGAATAAGAGATCGTCTAGACTGCTGCTGATTTCTTAAAGAGATGCTTTGAAAGAGATTTCTTGCGGAATATTTTAAAAAGGTTTGAGATCGTTTATTTAACTCATTTATGTCTAACCTTCGAAATAAGTTTAATAAAAGCATCGTACAAAGATCTTTGCCCTTAAAAGGAAATTAAATATTAAAACACCATCATAGCAAAGATTGTCAAAGAATTTATGAGTATTAAACTGCGGCTCTTACCTAAAGGAAGACGTCTCCCTCGGAATTGTAGGCGACTGGCATAAAGCGGGCCCGCGCCGCGTCAACACCGTAATAACGAAATTTTAATAAAACATCGCACAGTCCCCTATCCTCTTTAAAGAGAATAAAATATCATAATAATGGAAACTTTTCAAAATTCTCCGACTGCCATTGTTGTAAAGTTAACAAGTTGTAGGGAGATATTCCACTTAGGGATGCGAATAAAAATTGGGCCTCGGTTCGAAATTTTTATGAGTGCGAGATAATTCAAAAACAAAAGGTCTTTTGAGAGATTATCCAATTAAAACTGTTTACGGGATGAAATCCCGTACGACGTTGGCGGCGGCCGTACGCGGTGCGCGGCTATTATATATTCAAGCATTGACAGCTCGCGTTGTGAGGAGCGCCCAGCCCATTCATTTCCTCGAAGTACGTCAGTTTACGAGCTCGACGGTTTACAGCAAGAGCACTAGACCTTCTTTTGTTCCCCTCCAACTTTACTCCTTTTTAGGATCATGAAAATTTAACAGTTTATGTGATAAATCTGAAAAGATATAGCTGAATGCGTTTAACCCTCCGGCAGTCGGCACTGATATTACTTTAATGACTTAATACAGAACTTATCGCATACAATGGTTGTAAAACCAGGAATGGATAGAGTGATACTACTAAAGACCTCTATTCTACTACTACGTAGCATAGTATCAAAAGATTTCACATTTCTATCTAATACATAAGAAAGCAACTAATGTTTATTTGTACAAAACCAATTACGACAATTGTGTTTCCGTGTTTAGAATAATGTTTCTGAACAAATATTTATGTAGAGCTCAAAGTGACACATGTTTATTATTTAACACAAAGTGAGTGCCGCAACCGCGTCTGTACCCATCACGGTGTTTCTGCTTAGAAACGCCGTCGCACCCGAGGAGACACACCACGCCCACACTCTGTCGCGAGAGATCCTACTCGTACAACTCCTTTTATATGTGAATCTATTTATTATTTGTTAGCTTTATCTCAGTCTGTGGGGATTTAATGAGCTTAAGGGTGCTCCACGGCAATTAATATTTCAGCTACAGTCTGAGTTAAGTGGAATATCAATGGGCGCGTAATGTGAGATCAAGGTTAAATAAATATGTATTAATGTATATTACCTACTTTAGTATATATTAACGAATACGTTGTATGTAATCGTTTTTGTATTTGTTTATATTTGTTTTATCATTAGTAAGAAAATAATAAGTATAAGATTTTCTGTTTTATCTGGTAGATAATCCAACTTAATGTCTGGGACTTAACGTATTGACTCAAAATTCTAAATAAAAGCTACGAAAAATACTACTACATGTTATATCGACTTAAATTTCAATGACGATATAATCTATTATAACGAAAATGTAAAAAAATCTATGGAAATTAGGGTATAGAGAACCGGTACTATCTCAAGGAACCGGGATTTTCGGTACCGGACTATGCTGGAACCGGGATTTCCCGGGATTTCCCGGGAATTTCGGTACTTACGGGATTTTTTTTCAATACATCAACACCGCTTAGGGATGTTTTGATTTTGCTCAATTTACACATTTTTTGTTAGACATACTTATTTTTAGAAAGCTCATTTATTGGACTAGGTACATGTAAAAGTAAAATAATATTATATTTATTGCGTAAATATTTTTTAAAAAGTGAAATAATGATACAAGTAACGACCGTATTTGTTTAATACGGTCGTCACAAAGAAAAAATAAAAAATTATGCAGTTTTTTGCAATTATGCGAAAAATCAGTTATCAAAAAAAGTTATTTGTTATGCAAGGCTGCAAAGTTGTTTTTTGGCGCGAGTACTTATATTGAAACCCGAGCTAGCGAAGGTTTCTAGGATTGAACCACGAGCGAAGCGAGTGGTTCAAATATAGAATCCTGAGCGTAGCGAGGGTTTCAAAGGTACGAGACGCAGAATAACTTTGCTGCCAAGCGAAACACACAACTTTTCACCTCACTACAGCGAGGAAAATGCTAGGTGCAAGAAAAACGCAAATAATATATTAAATAAGTGTTTATTGTTTTCATGCGGTGTCGTGCTGGCCAGTTCGATTATTCTAAAAATAAGGTTGGCGCACTGGCATGAAATAAGTATTAATCCATTTTTAGAGGACTGGCGGTATAAAAAATTATAGAATAGAAAGGTTCGAATTTTAAAAATTCTTTCCACGCTAGGGCACAAAATGCACTTTTGCGCTCAGATTTCGAATGACAAACAGATTTTTTCCGAGCTTGTGAGGTGAAAAAATATTGTTGTGCCCTAGCGTGGAAAGAATTTTTAAAATTCGAACCTTTCTATTCTATAATTTTTTATACCGCCAGTCCTCTGAAAATGCATTATTAGGTACTTATTTCATGCCAGTGTGCCAACCTTATTTTTAGAATAATCGAACTGGCCAGCACGACACCGCATGAAAGAAAATAAACACTTATTTAATACCTATATTATTTGCGTTTTTCTTGCACCTAGCATTTTCCTAGTAGTGAGGTGAAAAGTTGTGTGTTTCGCTCGGCAGCAAAGTTATTCTGCGTCTCGTACCTTTGAAACCCTCGCTACGCTCAGGATTCTATATTTGAAACCACTCGCTTCGCTCGTGGTTCAATCCTAGAATCCTTCGCTAGCTCAGGTTTCAATAAAGTACTCGCGCCAAAAAACAACTTTGCAGCCTTGCATAACAAATAACTATTTCATGTCATAAATCAAATCTTTTTGGGCGACATTACCCAAGTCGTGGTATGATGCTAAAAAGTTGCTCTTGTCGCAAGGCTTGCAGCAATCAAGGTTAAAGTAACGTTATCATGCTACTGGGGAAGTAAGTAAAAGAATGCCATGGCCAGAAGCGCAAGGACCATACGCACGAAGACCGATTTTTGCTAACTGATGCGAAAAAACAGCCAAATGTTACGGCAATGCTGTTTCTTCAAATGCTCTCGTCAGAGCACCAGTTGTTTGTGTTAAATAAAAATTGACGATTGGACACCACTGATTCTGTCGCTCGCTCGCAACTGACTGAAAGGTTGTGGTGTTAATGTCCGTACGCAGACAGCGCGAGTGGTGACCAGCTGGCTTCAGGAGCATGCATGACATTTCGGTCTTAGACTGGCCTGCGCAATCACCAGACCAAAATCCCAAAAAGAACGCATAGAACATGCTTCCTCCACAAACATTGAGACTGAAGAGCAATTTTTTTGCATCTTAACAGGACTTGAGACAATTCTTGGAAAAATTGAGACTTCGTGATCTTGATTCGCAGCATAAAAACCGTTTCAGAACCATTGTAAACATAGGTTAAATAAATAAATAAATATTCTTGGACGAATCACACAACGCCATCTAGTCCCAAACTAAGCAACTAAGCTTGTACTATGGGTACTAGATTGCTGATAAACATACTTAAATACTTTTTTTTTTGTAAATAAATACTTATTATACATAGAAAACACCCAGACCAAGGCAAACAGACATGTTCATGCACACAAATGTTTGCCTTGCGCAGGATTCGAACCCGCGGTCCTTGAGATAAACTGACCATTGCTAGCCACTCGACCACAGGACCTGTCAAAAGGTGTTTTTAAAGACAACATTTTCTTTGGCAAAATTGCAAAAAAGTCATAGTTTAGATATTTTTTTTACTTTTTCTTGAAAACATACTCGATTGTTTGTTGACCATCAAAATATATTCGATTGCACGTAGCGTCACTAGCGTCAGTGTTGCCAATTGCCATGTAATTGAATAAATAAAAAAATCCCGAAAGTACCGGAAAATCCCGGTTCTTGTATTTCAATTCCCGGTTCTTTTACAGCTATAAAAGAACCGGGAATTCCCGGGATTTTCGGTACCGGGATTTCCCGGTTCTATACCCTAATGGAAATCTACCTACCGGAAAAATTGAAATTCCGCCTTGAAGAAAAAAATAGACAAGCATATCCAATAAATTTTAATCATTTCTCGTCAACGAAAAAAATAATATTATCTCATTAAAAACGATTTTAGGGGTTCAGTTTAATAAGAACACGTAGGTAATAGGAAATCAGAAATCATGACCAATGCGGATGCTGTCGCAGCGCTGAGTAGGTATTATTCCAGGGCGGCAGATGTGTTTTATCACTTCCCACCCGAGCTCTTTGGATAATATTAATGTATCATATGAGTGACGTTATGGAAGCATTACATAAATTCGTATCCACATTAG
Source organism: Endotricha flammealis (assembly GCA_905163395.2). Taxonomy (NCBI): domain Eukaryota; kingdom Metazoa; phylum Arthropoda; class Insecta; order Lepidoptera; family Pyralidae; genus Endotricha; species Endotricha flammealis. Next base: position 8,823,159 of record LR990853.1, read on the forward strand.
TACATCGCTCACGAGCATGCATTTTAGATACGATATACAAAGCTTTGATGTGGTTTCCACATATGAAATTAATATCGTCTGTACACAATTTTAAATGCGAATGTCGAATCATTAATTTGATTTTCACACGCTTTTGGTGGTTAGAGCAAAACTCATTAAAATAACAAAGTTTGTAATTATGGATGTGGAGCGGTAATTTATGCCGCCTATGTAGAAACTATGGTAGGTAGGTATATATTGCGCACGACTCGGTTGAAAAAGAATTAAAAAGTCCAACTATTGTCTTCATCAATATAAACTTAGGTAACTATATCTGTTATGTCAATACATAAAAATCACATACCTACGTAACGTAAAGTTCTCTTGTCATTTTCAAAAAAAAAAAATTTAATTTTTTTTAATAAGAAGCTATCAAAAAAGATTTCTTAGCGGATTCTTACATAAAATAAACTTATACTTAAATATTGCAAATATCATTGTTCTAGATTTGGTACGTAGATTTTATAAAACGTCTAGACCAGACTAAGCAGATTTGGCTGTGCTTAGATTACAGTGTTAGGACAAAAGGTCTTGAAATGTAAATTGAAATTAGGGTTAACTACTAGTACTAAATTATACCGACGACGTGTTGTGTACACACTTCTACACTCTCGCTCGCATTAAAATTAAAAGTAATAAAATATACCTATGTTGGTACGTAAAGTATTACTTTAAAGAAAACCAGAAGCTAATATTATTCCGATTAATAATAAAAGTTATGCATGAACCTGTTTCTTCATAGAAAGTCGCGGCTATTAACAAAACTAATGGCTGCTGTTATAATAATAGTATGATACATTTTATTGATGAAGTGAAAGGTTATATTACTCTTGTTAAACATGTTTAACGAAATAAACATTAAATAATTTATGTATTTTTATTATTATGATAATACGAATTAAAACTTTCTAATCTACGCTCGATTAAATGTGTTTTTGAAACCTACACTACTAATATTTTCATATTTCTGTAGAGACAAATCTGTGTGTTAATACTCAATACCAATATTCGGATTGTTCTCATTCCAATAGGAATTTCGTAAATAAAGGGACATTGCTTAATATAATGTTTCTTACAATGAAAGTTTCCGGAGGTTAGATAAGTGCAATACACGTGAACATTTATTCGTATGCTTTATGTAAAAAATGAGTTATTTTAATAAGTAATTAAAATAACTCATTTTTTAGATTACTCATACATTAGACAACGAGATTTATTTATTTGTACAAAATAATATCAAACTTTGATAGAGAAAGCAGTTAAACTAAAATTAAAGAAGTAATTTACGGATTTGCTATCTAGTCCATCCGTAAGCAAGTTTTAAAACTTGCTAAAAAGAGAGCAATGGCTATAAAAAGCGTATAAAAAGTTTACCTTGTGATCTCTTCTAATAATTTGCAGGGATCGGCAGCGTAGAATTTGACACCAAAGTAGAATGTATGTGGTTCTGAGCCTCTTAGTTGCCGACGCAGCCTCTTCCCGGCGTCCAGCCAGTGCTGTGACATTAAATAACGTTACATTTATTTCTTTTATCAATTTAAGAATTGTTTATAAATGATAAACTTGCACAAGTGTATATCAATTCCATAGTTAGGATGGCGGCGGCTGGAGAGTACTTTAAATACCAACGGCGCGGCGGTTTACACAAGCCTAGTTAGATGGCCTATTGCTCATCCACTAAGATTTTTACGTCCAAAACCCTTCTCTACTTAGTACTTATCAGTAAATATGAGGAACTCATGAAACCCGGACATGTGGACTGGACGGGATAGAGACGCCTTTGTCTAAAAGAGGGACAGTTTATGATTGAAAATAAAAATAGATAGATAGATAGAATACGCTTTATTTGCAAAACACAAACAAGTGACGTGTTATGCAACAAGGCGGCCTTATTGCAGAAAGCAATCTTTTCAAGGCAACCTTAGGGTAACTAATTTCAGCATGGAGTGGGCAGGACCATCCATGGGTGAATATCAGATTTCGTGTTTTGCACTTGTCCACCACCCGTGTTAACTTCGTATATAATAAACTATTGCGGTCAAGTTTTTTTTTGGTTGAAGTTCATACTAAAACCCAGCATTGCCATTAATTAAAATGACAGTTTTTCGAATAGAAAATATTTAAAAAAAATATCAATAGTCAAAAATCTAAGCTCTTTAGCGCGTCCTTTACTGTGTTCTGTTTTTGAAACGCCTAATTTTATATATTTTTTTTCCAAAAATCTCATAATAAACAGATTTTCCTATATTTATATCTCTTATTAAACAGATTTCCTAAACTTTAAGTAGTAGCAACAATTTTTTTTTAATCATCTAATCAAAAGTTATTGTTACTTCAATTTTGTCCATCCCAAAAACACCTAATTTCTTTGGCGTATTTGTGCAGTCTCGCATAAGGCCACATCAAATCATGACGTGGACAAAACAAAGTACAACAAACATGTACAATGTTACAAAGTATGTTATCTCATTTATTGAAAACATAAAAAAATGCGCCATAGAAATTAGAAAGTTTTAGACGAAATCTGATATTCACCCCCCATCTATTATTATTTTCAATCCTACGAATATGAATTTTTCATTAGATATTTAGATTTATTTTATTTTGTATAGCTCTATTAATAAAATACTAATGTAGGTTTACGTTTATGCGTCATGTTGGAAATCTCGTATAATTAACCATTTCATACAGAATTTCAGAATTCCGACTGGAATAGTTTAGAAATGGCTGAGATAAGGACAACATTGTTAACCATTTTCCTTGTTTGCCCGCGGAACCCTAATAAATTATCCAATACAAGCCAAATTATACTGAGTTGTATTGAATGTAGTAACGCTTACATGGCCCAACTAAAGGGATACATTTCTGTATCAGCAAATTATGTAAGTTTAATAGTACATTTCATTGCAAGTGCGGAAAGTCTGTCATTGCAAAGAGTTCCGACAAATGTCGACCCGAGCCGAGGCGCAGCCGAAGGTGAGGGTTGACAGTCGGAACAAGTTGCAATGACGGTTCCGCACGTGTACTGAACAACTATTTTTAATACAGTTGCGAAAAAATTAAGCAATTTAATTACTCATTTTGTGCAACAAACAACTAAACTCGCAAAGAAAATTTTTGGAAAATGGCGCCAACCGTAAAACAATATAAGCAGAGATTTGTTTTGTTTTCTTCACCCATTCTGGGTAGGCAAAGGAAACTATGCCCATACAGCCAAGTCTTCAGTAGAATATTTTTATTGATATGAAATGAAAATGAAATTTAATGAGATGAAATGAAATGAAACCTAACCTAACTCATTGAATCAAATCATTAAATCTGATATTGAAACAAATTAGTAGCTTCTTTTTATAAATATTTGCATGAGTCATAAAATCTTCTATGATTTTTTTTTAAATAAAAACTTCGTGGTTGAGTTTTTCTTTTTAATAGACATTAATTTTGACAGTTGGGAAAGAGAACGCACGAGTGCGGAAAAGGTAAAGAAAAAGCACGCGTGTGTAATAGCCCACTTTCCGAACGCTAAACGTCCCTGCAATACGTCACTTTTTGAGCAACTGTATTAAAAAATACTTTTAATTTATAAATGTAAAAGCGCTAGATATTAACTTATATTACATATATACATACACATTACATTAAAAATAAATTTACATAGACTTCTGAGCACAATAATTAGACAGGTTTATTAGTGAATGAATTAGGTGTATGTGCAAAAAATCAGAAAAAATTTTATACTTCGCTTAGTTTGGGTCTAGGTAAACGTTCAGAAAAACTATTTTATTATTTTTTACTGGTATCTGGAACTTTAGCTTTTAAATAGTTCTACATCAATTGACAATCGAATTTTAGATACATGGGAACAATAGAAACTCAGCGCGGACAAAGCCGTCGTAATAGTTAGGTGGAAAATAAAAATAATATACATTTTTTAGTTTTTACATTACGGTTCACTCTTATCTAATACTAAATAGAAAAAATACTTACAGTTTGATTATCCTGGTCAACGTATCGTAGTCCAAAATAAGCCGTTTCCAAAAGATCAAGATGTCGGAACACCACATCAAGGAGTATCTGGCCGGTGTTGTTATCCTGAAAATATTAAACAGTATTAATAAATAAATTCATAAAATCAAACATTTGGACATGGTAGAATTAATATATTAAATTGTACATTTTAAACTTTCGCATTTTAAATAAAAATTATAGAATGCTTAGGTACATAGGGTACATAGTAAAAAAATATTCTCGGTATAGGTACATAATTATAATAAACTAGTAAATCGCTCGCAACTTCGTTTGCGTATATCTCGCTTTCCCGTGGGCCTTTCCCTACGTTATAAAAGGAACCCCTGTGCAAAATTTCAAGTTTCTAACACATATAGTTCAGGCCCTGCGTTGATATGTCAGTCCAATGAGGTTTTATATATTCTTCTAAGACAAGAGAATATTCGTAAAAAGCCGCAACCACTTCAGAGTGTTAAAGACGTAGCTTTGAAACCGATACATATTCCGAGCATATGCCAAAGTAAAATATGTTTGTCTCTTTTTTTCTAGAGTCAAACTAATTATGTCAAAATGAGACAAAAGCATTACTCCCAGAAAAATGGTCCGAGTTGCCAGCTCATGAATAATTTTCCCATTGAATTAATGTTATGAGCCTTTTTAAAAAAAAAAAAAAAAATTATTCCATATTATTGTTTCTTAGGTGACAGAAGAATTAAAGATAGGAAGAAATAAATATATAGATGCGTAAATATTGGTACATACATATTATATTTCAAGAATGAATCATGGCGGAATGGAGAAGTTTACATTTTTTAGTCATTGATGAATCTAACCGATGCAGACCTACTACTATTATCTATTCTGTGCTACTACTAACTTTTAGCAGAGATTATTTTTTGTTTTCTTCACCCATTCTGGGTAGGCAAAGGGAACTATGCCCATACAGCCAAGTCTTCAGTAGTTTTTTTTATTGTTAAGAAATGAAAATGAAATTTAAATAAAATAAAATAATAAATTTAAATAATTTGAATAAAATACAACATAAAACAAAAAAACTATTGTACTCAATCGAACATTTGATAATTGCAGAAACAATTTAAATTAAACACCGTTACCACAATGAAAAAGATGAAATTGTTACTTCACTGTCATAGTAATAACACAGAATACTACAGAAGGTTGGCTTCAAACAACCGTCCAGAATAGGTATACGCATACAAAGAACGGCGATGTGTGCGTGAGCTCTCACCGACGAGGTCTCGTACGCTCCGACCGCGGTAAGAACTGGTTTGAACCGGCTCAGTTTCCGTATTAAAGCAAGGGACGCCGCCGGCCGCTCGCGCGCCGCGCCGCACGTTCTGTGACGTGTACAATGTCAAGTTCGTGTAGTGTTTGTTTGGCCAATTCAAAAAAGGACAAGGACATTTCTTTTTTTCGTACCCTAAAAATGATGTGAAGTAAGTACCTACGATTTACGAAAATTTATTATTTTTGAATATTGTTGTAAGTACCTACTACCTTACTATCACAGCTACTACCTATTTTTAATACGTAGTATTGTATACTTACCTAAATTACATATGTAGAACCAAATGTTTAAACAATGTTAATAATGTTTATTACAAATGTTTGTATTATAAACCAGAAATAATAAGGAATTAAAACGAAACAATAAAAGAAAATATTTTCGGGTCACTCATTTATAGACAGGCTCGGTAGTCGAGTGGCTAGCAATGGTCACTATCCCAAGGGTCGCGGGTTCAAATCCTGCGCAAGGCAAACATTTGTGTGCATGAACATGTCTGTTTTCCTTGATCTGGGTGATTTCTATGTATAATTTATTTACAAAAAAGTATTTAAGTATATTTAGTTTCAGCAATTTAGTTTGGGACTAGCTGGCGTTGTGTGATTCGTCCAAGAATATTTATTTATTGACATTTCATAATGCTGACCGTTTAATTGATAGCATTATGAAACATATTTCGTCTTCGCACGGGTACTTAACAAAATTTAAAATTTTAACACAAACACACTCCAAACACAAACAAACAATCAAAATCTTTCCTCTTTATAATAGTAGTATAGATAAGTACATTGTAAATTTGATTATTAAATAAAACATTTTATTATAAACGTTGTTTTTATTTTTATATTGAATTTAATACCGTGCCAAAGGTGTCAACCCTATGAGAATAGGTATAAATTTTTCATTTAGTCGGGAGTCAACCCTCTGTATTACTCTGTGGTAATAATATTATTATGTCAAATGTCAGTTAAAAGCCATATCAAAAAGAGGAAAATGATTTGTTTTTTCTTGTCTTGACGTGCGTAGCACTAGCGATTGATTTTAGTATCAATCAATTCTAAGTAAATAATTAATTCTAGTTTGAGCCTGGTTGTAGGTTTACTTCTACTGTGTTACTAATGATACATAAAGGCGTATGATTTCGTCATTGAATAAACTCCCAACATTTGGGAAACTTAAAATCGTTTTTACTGGCAACACTGTTGGCAAAAACAATGCGTAATATATTAATTTCGATTTTAATACTATTTTGGTATAATTTTAACATAATTAAGCATTCTTATTTGTGAAAAGTGATACCACTTGCTTTGTTATTAGTTTGGGATCACGACATACATGTTTTAACAGTGCATTTAACCATTTTTGTGATATTATTGTGAGATACGCATTCACTGAACGTCAAACTACGACTAAGTCGGAAGAAATTCAACTAAGACTGTGGCCTCAGTCGACGTGGCAGCGGGTATGTGTCAAACATTACGAATCTATAGTAAATAACAAATCACTGTGTCAGTCAGTCAGTCAGTCAGTCAGCTTCTCCTTTTATTATATAGATAATGGTATTTTCTGTTACATGGTTTTGATTGGACAAATAAACAAAACAATCCGCCCGCTATTTTCACTTGTTTATGTAATTCACAAATTTATTTTTCTTTATCTAAAAAAAATCATGTGGCCAGTTTCATTTTAGTGATAAAATCTTTTTAGTTTTTTTTTTTCTTTAAAAAGTATTAAACTACTACAGATCTTCCCAGCACTGACCATCCCATTCAGAATACTTAGTAGGTACATTGTTCACCAATGGAAGAAAGTGACATATTACCTACGAGGGTGTAGTTTGGGCACACCGTTAGGAATCGCACCTTTTACTCGAGGGTTACATTACATAGTGTTTTGAGAATATAGCACATGAATACTTTGAAGCCTTATACTTGACACTTGCAAAATTGCAACGATCAAGAATACAGAAGCCATAACAAACAAAAAACGATCGCGACATCTATCGGAATAATTAAGAAAATAGCAAAAATGTAGAAAGCAACCGTCTGTATAGAATAAATTAAAATCCCACGGTATCGCCAGCAGACTATCTCCAATTAGCATATCTCGATGTTCGCTTTCCAGAATTAGGGTAATTTGCACGCGAGTACCAAGACCAGTAGTCTCCAGTGATATTGTATTGGCACTTTAATGATTGGGTGCGGGAGGCTGTTCTCACGAAACGCGAACGCCTTGCGTGACCTCCTACGCGTGACTCGATAACCATTGGAGAGATTTGACATGTCTGATTTTTAAGCCCATTTGTAAGATCATTCCTGAGATGTTGACGGTCAGAAACCCTGACAATTGACTTACTGTCATCTATAAATACATGAAAGTTAAGGAACCTGTTTTTTAATTCCGCAGTAAATAATAGTTAATAGTTTCGCCATAGAAGTCTATGTATGTAGTACGCGGTCTAGCTCCGACAGCATAGAATATATTATGTAAACATATTACTATTCTACAACAATTACCTATAATGATAGAAAAAAACTGATAAAAAACAAAGGGCAGCATAAAAAAATATTAATCGCAATTACGAGCTTGTATATTGTTTTAGACTTACGCATTTATAATTGATATCACGTATTCCATAGTAAACGATAGCGATTGCCTTTTGAGTTAGAAATAACTTATTCAAGTCACGGTAAAGGTAAAATCACTTCACCATTTCGGAGCGTAGATAATGACGAAAATGTTCTAAGTAAAATATAAATAAATCCCGACAATAGCCAAGCTTAGAAATGTTCACATTTATCCTTCAAGTCAATATCCGAGTGATAGATTATGAAATGGGTTGGAGTAGGACCTATCCTTCTACTACTGTAAGTATGTATCATAATTATATAAAATAAATATATACGGACAAATCACACAGATTGAGCTAGCCCCAAAGTAAGTTCGAAACTTGTGTTATGGGATACTATAACTCTGCGATACTATATTTTATAACAAATACTATTATAGATGAACATCCAAGACCCGAGGCCAATCAGAAAAAGTTCGTTTTTCATCATGACCCGACGGGGATTCGAACCCGGGACCTCTGGCGTGGTAACCATTACGCCACGGATATCGTCGTCGTCGTCATATATGTGCCACTACTATCCGAATACGAATGAGAAGATCAAGTGTAAAAATTAATGTATAATAAAAATGGGATTTCTTATTATTATGACAAAAATAAGATTGGAACAAGGAGTTTACTGTGTGTATAGTATAATGTGGGAAGCAACGTATCTACTTTGATATTTCATCGAATCCAGAAGGTAACCCCCAAAAACTCTGTTCACCCATTAGGGGTTACAAACATGCGTAATAATTGAGAGAACCACGTGCGTAATAACGTATCGCTGGTAAGTGCGCGCTTGCCTGTAGGAATCTCCGACGGCTTGTGGGAAAATTGCGAAACAGTTCGTTGGGTTGAATAATAAATGATTTAATAACAGAGCCCGTTTGCTCCCAACGTACGTTCAGCTCGAAAAATAACAAACGATTTCGAAATCCGGCAGTTGATGTAGCCACGCAAACTCCGGTTGCCGCGGGCCATCGTATGTGCACGACATGTATGGCTCGTAGATGTCTGTTTCACCTGTACTATATTACGATTTATTACCTGTAAATCAATCCGACAGTGAATTTTGTATCTATGGAGAACAGATAAATGATAAACAGAATATTAAATAAAATAAATCAACATTTATTTGTAAATTAATATCTCTTGCGGCGCAGAATTTGTTCGAGCCTCAGACTAATATCCGGATTTATTAAGCTTGTTTTTTTTCAATAGAAACTAAATAAGTCATAAATAATTAGATAGGTAGATGTATACTGATCAAAAGCGTAAGTTTTACCTCAGTTGTTGATACAATAAGAATGCTTTTTTTTTCTACTTTATTGAGATTTTCTTAGTCAACAAAACGCTAATAAAACTTAAACTCTACCCACGCTACAAGTGAAAACTTTGTTATATAGCACTACGATTTTAGAAAGTATTTGATTTACGATGGAATATAGCTCGGGTATTGTTCATTATGTGACGAGGGATGACTGCAGACAATGAAGACGTCATCAATAAAGGAGAACGAGGCACAAGGTGCACTTACGCAGTGGACCGTGAAATGCTGTCGAGTCAATTTGCTGCCGCGACAACACAATGACCCCGCACCTACTGTCTCCGACACTAGGCTCGTTCCATAAATTGCTGTGCAATTCCTTGCCTCTAGCGCTCGAGCCAAATAAAATAGTGCCGAGGCGTTGGACAATTTCGAAACGAAACAAAACCTCACACCGACAGTGCATTGTTCGGAGATATTGAACTTTAGGAACAAACTTATACTTATGTATCCAGTCGATAAGCATTGGGGCAACGGATAGCAATAATTTATTCATTTGACCATTATATCGATCACCGTGTTAATTGTATTCAGCGGAACACAACTCGACAAGCACTCAATCACATCGACATTATGAAAGTTTTCAATGTAATGTTAAATAATAATCTTGACGTAGAGCTTATATCGCACTAACTTATGAGCGATTACATAGATTGTTTAGAATATAGAAATGTAGCAAATACTATTTAATTTCTTATAACTAAAAGAAGGTAATTTCTGCTGGTAACTTCAGTGTTCGCAGAGCGGCGGCGAGGCGCGATCATTCATTCGCCTCGTCTATAATCTTCCATAATAAACGTAATAAAAACACAAGCTCAGCCAATTATGGGCGTCGCCATTCCTCACCAAAGATCATTTTAATCGGTGAATCATTCACAATTGAACAATTTGGGCTTTGTTTTATTAACAATCCTAGGGGTGATCTATGTGATACGTATCTGATAATGATTCAGAATATCCATAATTATTATGTGAAAGTGTGTTTGTTTATTCTTATTTCACGACAAAAGGAACCAATATTTTTTTGTATATGAACAGTTTAAGGGCAATACACAACCTCATGAGCATGCGGTGACGGTGAGACACGGATTGATCAACGTCCACTAGACACTTGAACTTGAAGAGCTCAAATTTTCCCACAGTTCCCATTATGATGTGAAAAAGAGATAAAATTGATAGATAAGACGGGATTTCCGCAATTTCCACAGGATAGCTGGTTGTATATCCTGCTGACCTGCTATGATGCAACTAGCGAAATCTGCAAACAAACTTTCAGATTTTTCTAGTTGCATGAAAATACTGAAAGGAAAAACGGTTGCTATCCAAAATAGGGGAACGTTTTTCTAAATAAACGACTTGCGAATTTGCAGTCCACATAAATCCTTCGTAAATCGATTAATCGTGTTCACCATAAATTCTACACACTTCTAAAATCAATTAAAAACATAATTCACCGAGACTTTAACTTTTTTTTCTTCACTCGGTCGTTCCATTTGTTCCGTGGGCTTATCCAATTGGACTAAATCTATCTAGTATCTATAGATTATTTACCTTGCATAAAATACAGTTCAAATCACGATATAGTCTAATCTTTTAAAGATATGTGAATGAAACTGAGTACTTAATAAACAGTTTGAAATATATAGCAGTAAAAGACGCATTTTCAGTACCTACTAAATAATTTATCAAGTTACAGAAATAATCGCTAGTCGCTTTTTTCATCTCCGTTACTGATACAATATTACGGTAATAAAATAAATCGCTTCAAAGATAAAGAATTTTAGTGGTAGTACAGTAATAAATCTTGATATTTTAGTGATGCGGAAAGAGAAAAGTTGTCGCTAGATCCGTTTAAGACAAATGTTCCTTTATGATAGGGAAACTGTAAGGAAAGGACGGCGATTTATCTAAAATATCCATACAATTTAGCGGGAGACGTCGAACTCTCGTCGCCTCCACTTTACCCAAATTGGATGATTCTAGCCCAATATATCTTGGGAATTTGTTTGACGAACAAGTTGCGGCTCTTCGATGGGCCAAACAAAAGAATTTTGGAGGATAAATTCCACCGTTGTTTACGGTTATGACGCCGGCTTATGTAATCTGTGTGATTCGTTGCAAGTTAGATGTCTTATGTGTTTTCAAGTTTTGGGGAGTGCCTCGGATACATTTGGAAATCACAACGAACGAATTTAATCAGAATAATATATTACGAAATAGGACGGATTGTATCACTGTTCGTAACATTGGACTTAATATAATATAAATATTATATGTAAGTATATACGTACATTTTACTCCGATTCCAGACCTTTGTCAAAGAATATTGTTTATTTGGGCAACGGAATAGAATGCGTAAGTATTTATACCATACCATATTTTAAACGTTAAAAGGGTATATCCCTTTAAGTTATTATAAAGCCCATATTCAAAGATGGAAAATTACATTGTGCCCGTAAATACATAAGTTTAAATAAAATTTAAGTGTCTTATTAAGGGGAAACAAAAAGAAATTCATAAGGGAAAGTGAATGAAAAAGTAGAGTAAAACAATCTTATAGACGAAGTGGCGTATGAAAACATAGTAGAGTAGGTAAGTATGTCATATTGTTAAATCTATGTAATAAAGTTAATTATTGAAACGTAGACAAGCCGCAGGTACTCAGGGAAAGGAACTCCTAAGTAGGGTTGGATTAAGGTAAGTATTATACACACACAGGGAAATATCAATGAAACGTGCGGGAGCGGGTTCACAAGTGAGACTACGCGGCCGTACATAGCTCGCAAGTCTCACATTCACGGCGACAATGCCAACCAAATAGAATTTAATATTCATGGAGCCGTTCGTACGATTCACTGAATTCATCCGCACCTTGGACCTGAGCTACGCATATAAAAGACCTTCCTTGAGCCCCTGGGTGTGCTTCAAATAATTCGTCTCGAAATAGCTGCACAAATGTGAGGGACTAGGAAAAAACCCCGTTGTTTTATAGATACGGGGAAAATTGAAAAATGCTATCGCCGCCCGCCGGGACGTCGTCGGCACAGGTCGATTTTCGACATAATCCCTCGTCAATACCGCAAGAAAGGTATCGGGATTATATTGGAAATTTATATTTATAAATATTTTGTTGGACGTCAAAGATTAATGCATAACGTAGTTCGCTCACATACAAAGTGGGTAAACGATTTAAAAATGACTAGAAATATTACCTATATAATTTTATTTGTTTTTATTTTAAATGAATACCTAAGTACCATTTTTTTTATTCAAACTGACGTATTTTAATCACTACCACATAGGTTATTCATTTAATAAATTGGCAGTATTTTTTACTTTACAGTATTTTTACCTTAATATTTTTAATAACTGACACGAAACGTTTAGAAACATAAGATTATGTTTTAAAATTAAAAATTATGTTATCTAGCATTTTGATTTCTATCTTGTATATTATAAAGCGGAAAATCCACTGACCTGTATTTCATGTAGCAGTTCCCTCTCGTCTAGAAGCACTACGCGGCAGGCCAGCGTGCGCGGCGCGGGGCACAGGCACTCCATCATCCTGCCCGCACGCGCCCCGCTGGACGCCTTCTGCGAAAAAAAAAAACAATTATTGTAATAACTTCCCTGACAGCCCGTTGCCTTGGTTGGTAGTGACATTCCTGGACGTGGGTTCAAGCTTCGAACTGAACAAACAATGCCTGTTATCAATATCAGATTTTTTAGTTTTGGTGTTTTCATGTTTTCTATGATGTGTACCTACGTACGTACAAAGTATGTGTTTAAGTAAGTTTTATTCGTTGTTCAAAAGTTCCAGTATTGTACGGACTTTAGTTAATGTTTAATTAGTTTTTAATAATTTTGATAACCGTAGTCCGGCTCATAATAAGCAGCGTGAGTTGAAGAATATCAACTGACGAGTCACCTTGCCTGCAAGAGGCTCCTTCACCAGAGAATATTTTATTCATAAAATATGTCGATATCATTAGATGCATACGAGTATACTACGGAGCAGACGTACTCACTCTGTGATTATGGATTTTTTGTAGGGTTGTTCCCGAGCTTATGATAACTTACTCACTTTGACTCAACATCGCAGCTCTTGCATACAAATGCAATAAAGTATGCTTTATTCGATCAATACAATAGTTATGAACTTATGATATTAATATCATGTTTTAGCAAACGTACATTCTCAGGTATTCAGCAGCGCAGACAATCCCAACATGCCACAAAGCAGAAGTTGTTTGAAGTCAATTACGGAGTTATTTGCAGCCAGACTCAATAGTAAAATCACCAAAGGGTTGGTCGAAACCAAATATATCCTCGTTAAAAGTTAGTCTGGGAGTCAGCGAGCGAGCAGTGGGTCTGGGTCTGTTTAACAATTTTATTTTAATTAGTAGCGACCTGCGGATTTGATTCCATGAGGTTTTTTGTGGGTCTCGGAAACAATTTCCAACCTGTTGACAAACTTTGAGTGTCTGGGGAAAACTTTGCACAAGCTTAATTGTATGATAAACAAAATTGTAGTACTGATCCTTTTCGACCACTGTTTATGTGGGTCTATGTCATTTGTAATATAACAAGGACAGCGAACCTACTATTAAATACTATAAACGTAGAAAAAGTTTGATTTCATACTTCTTTATTCACGTTCATAACTGTCACCTGTCACCGTTCCAAGTGTACAGCGGAAGGTCTACGCCAACTCGACTAATTAGATTAACATCAGTCTAATTCGTCACCATTGGCATAGTCCAATTCTATAAATATGTGTGCCGTATATATCCATCAGCATTGGTCAGAGAAGGTCGAAACTTAGTGAGAATGTCAGAAATTGGCATAAATCGTCGTCGTTCACTGCATATAAAACTTCAAAAATTACTTTTGTTCTCTTCCTCTCTTTCCTCGTAACGTCCATTTTCATCTTGAAAAACTGTAGGTACTTAGACACAATGACTGACTTTTTTGTTTCAATTCTAAGGTCTTTGTGTTGCGTATAAAAGTTTCAACTCTAAGGTTTTTTTGAGTACAATACAATAGCAAACGCTAGTTAATTTACTTCAACGACTCAGGTACAATTGAAGGGGATTTTTACGAAAAGAACATAAAACAATCTGCCAATTAAAAATAACTAAGCTCATTTATGTTATCGTTACAATGTTCTAACAAGTTTTATATAATAAATGTATGTTTTTGGTAATAGAAACAGCGGAATGAATAGACTGAAATGCCAAGAAAGTGGAAAATAGTGCAAAGAAATCACGCGTAGCACATCAAATGTAGCGTCGCGAAACTTCTAACAACTGCACAAACTAAGAAGTTTGAGGAAACAAACAACAGACACGGCAATACGAGCCATTAATCCGAACGATCCCGACAGAGATTAGTGCTCCCGCTATTGACCCCACGCCCCGCTCCCCACACGTAGAAACATTTTCCCGCCATTGTCTGAACAGGAAGCAAAAAGAGGATCCTCGATTGACATCGTGGCTCAGCGACGCCGCGCCGCGGAGCGCCCTCCCTCGAATCTCACTCGTTGCCATTTTTCCCTTTGTTTGTTCGAGAGGATGCACGCGAGATAGCTATCTACCATTAGATACAGCACTGCACCAATTTTCCCGCTTCGTACCCACGATAACATCGTTTCACAGTAATCACTCACATTCTCACGTATGTCATTTCCCATGTGCATCGAGTAACGAACCGTTAAAAGTAACAAGTGAACTTTGCTTCTGTTTACACAATGTATCTTATGCATGGAGTTATTGATTCCGTGTAATATCAGTATTTACAATTGTATGTGTGCAGCAAAAAAAGATTTCTCGAATGGATTATAACCTAGACCAACACTTAAAGTAGACAATTTTGTACAGGTTTATATTCTTGTTTATTGTAGCTAAAAATAACAGAACTCCCAAAAATGTTAACGACATGTACGACAAAATGTTATAATAGTTATGGTTGGAGAGATGAACATGAGATTCTTTGAGAGCAGTTAACCCAATTCGTGGAAAGACTAGATGGGTGGACAATTACTATGCAGTTACTAGGCGGAGTAGGTACCAACATGTTTTCTTCTTTCCGACAGTAATTTTATAATTTGTAGACAATAAACCGGTATGAGTAGATGAAATTACCCTTGATTAGGGATGGAGTTATTTTTCGTAGGAAACATAATGCGCTCTATTTAAATCTAAATAGTCACACTACCAAAGAGTTAACGTGAATAAATAGTAATGTAATAAGGCGTAAAAATAAAACAATGCTGTCCAATAAGTTGATGGAGTAGAAATACATTTTTTAAAGTACAGTATTAAAAGTATATTTTTATAGTAATAGTTAAAAAACCGGGGAAGTGCGTGTCGCACCACGCACAGTGTGTTCCGTATTTGGGATGATTTGTTTGTGTGAATGATTCGAAATTTGAATAGATCTATTTTATTCTTTATGTGACATTTGATGTGACTTTTCAAATTCTCTCAAAATAATACATACAACATCTGATTATTATATTTGATTTCACTCTGTTTTATTAAATTATATCAAAAGGTTATGGCCCTCTCAACGAAATTTAGTATACCAAAACTAAAAGGCCTTGAAGATTTTTCTTCTTGGAAGTTCGCAATCAAAATGCTTTTACTGAAAGATAAGTTATTCACATATACTTCAAACACACCCGACTCCACCATTTCCCAGGAACTTGACAGGGATCAAGAAGCCCTATCAATAATTTGTCTACACATTGAACCACACCTATATCCATATGTTCAAAATTGTAAATTTGCTTCTGAGGCATGGAAAACCCTATTATCGGTATTCGAAGACAGAGGAGTTAACAGAAGGATTGTATTACTCAATGCGTTTCTTGATGAAACCCTAGAAAAACACGCTTCGATGCACGAATACGTAGCGGCAGTAATGTCTCACGCTCAAAAGCTAAATGAGATTGACAAAGGTGTTGATGATGAATTGATAGCTGTTGTGCTGTTAAGAGGTTTGTCAGAGGAGTACAAACCAATGCGGATGGCAATAGAGCATTCAGGAATGAAGTTAACATCAGAAAATGTTCGTATTAAACTTCTACAAGAAGATTCACGCCAAACGAACTGCTCTACCTCAAGCACTGTTACCACAAGTTCTGTCTTAGCAACTAAAACAAAAGACAAGAAGGGAAAAGGAAAATCCAAACCTAAGTGTTTTCGCTGTGGTGTGAAGGGACACCGATCTCCTGATTGCCCTTCAACCAAGGAAAAATATGATAAACCGTCAGCTTCGAGCAAAGCGAATTTATGTATGTGTACATCCCTTTGCGCGCATGATTCATTCAATTCGGATGTATGGTACGTAGATAGCGGCGCATCAAATCATATGTGTTTCCAGAAAACTTGGTTTAGAGACTTTAAGGATGTAAATAATATTGAAGTGACATGTGCAAATAATGATAAGGTTTCTAGCGTAGCCATAGGTAATATTATGATTAAACTGAACGGAAGAGAATTTATCGTGAAGGATGTAACATATGTGCCTGGTTTGCGTGTTAACCTTCTTTCTGTTTCGAAATTAGTAGAGAGAGGATGGCGAATTAGTTTTGAATCGGATGGATGTAAGTTGTATCACCAATCTGTTCCTGGCAAGGTTACGGGTAAGCTTTTGGCTACGGCGAGTGTTACTTCAGGTATCTATAAGTTAGACAACTGTTTTCCTGTTGTAGTAGACGCTGCTTTGGCGACAAAGGCAAGCAACCCGTTGGTGCTGTGGCATCGACGCCTTGGTCATGTAAATGAAAAGGATTTACGTAAGATTCCGGGATTTAATTTTGGAAAAAGCGTAATGGAGCCCTGTGAAGCCTGTTTGCAAGGTAAGGCGCACCGTTTACCGTTTCCAATTGGTGTAGCAGAGAGAGCAACAGAAAAACTCGAACTGATCCATATGGACGTATGCGGTCCAATGTCAGAGCCATCTTATGGAGGTGCTCGTTTTATGCTCATCCTTATAGATGACTTTACTAGGAAAATGTTCTGTTATTTACTAAAGTCTAAAGGAGAAGTGTTTAAATCTTTTGTAGATTTTGTCACTTTCGTAGAGCTAGAAACAAACCTCAAAGTTAAGGCTATACGATCAGATAACGGAACCGAGTTTATTAATAATAATTTTAATACCTTTTTGCGTAGTAAGGGAATCAAACATCAACTGTCTGTTCCTTACACTCCTGAACAGAATGGCGTTGCCGAACGCTCTATTCGTACTATTACGGAGATGGCACGTTCAATGTTACTTCACAAGCCACTTAATAAGAAATATTGGGCTGAAGCTTGTAACACGTCTGTGTACATTAAGAATCGGCTGCCACATAGTGCAAATGGAGGTAAAATTCCAGAACAGTTATGGTCGGTAAAAGTTCCGAATGTTGATCACTTGAGTGTTTTTGGATCTCGAGCATATGTGCACGTACCAAAAGAAACTCGCAAAAAGTGGGACCCTAAAGCAAAGAAATATATTTTCGTGGGTTATTGTGAAGAAACGAAAGGTTACCGTTTCTCAGACCCAAATAATCCTCGTTTAATTGTAACAGCGAGAGATGTCACCTTCATTGAAGAACTACACAGTACAGAAGTAACAAGTGCCAATAATTCAGAAAATGTTGACGTCGACAACACTGTTGTTACCTGGGAGATGAACAACAAGGTTCAACCAGAATCCAACATTGAATTAAATACGGCCGAGACTCCGTCTACTTCACGTACAGTAGCTGATGAGAACGCTAGAGGGGATATTGACATTTCTGATCCCTATAGCCAATCACACTTGGTGACACCTACAGGACCTACAGGCGATAGTACTCCCATTCCCACCTGTAGATATCCTTTGCGTAATCGCATAAATCAAGAGAACTTTCTTTGTTCGTCTACTGACCTCGAACCTTCGACTGTGAAAGACGCTCTCAGTCGACAGGATCGTGTCAATTGGAAAGAGGCGATGGACAAAGAAATGAATTCTATGTATGAAAATCAAGTCTGGACGCTAGTAGATAAACCACCTGGTGCCAAAGTTGTTGGAAATAAGTGGATCTTTAAATATAAGTTCGATGCAGATGGTGTCAAAACCTACAAAGCTCGACTTGTAGCTAAAGGTTTCACCCAGTCCTATGGCATAGATTATTTCGAAACTTTTTCTCCAGTTGTACGAAAGTCGACAATTCGCTTATTGTTGTCTTACGCAATAGAAAAAGGTTTATTCATAGACCATTTCGATGTAAATACTGCATTTCTAAACGGTATTTTACATGAAGATGTTTATATGAAACAACCTGAGGGATGTATAGAAAAAGGTTCAGAGCATAAAGTTTGTTTACTGCAGAAAGCAATTTATGGACTTAAACAAGCTTCACGCAGTTGGAATGAAAAAGTCAATGACGTGTTATTGTCTTTGAACTTCAAACGTTGCGAGTTTGACAACTGTCTATATTTTGATGCTGTCAGACAGATTTATATTCTTTTGTACGTAGATGATTTTTTTGTATTATATACAAACAAATCATATAAAAATGAGTTATTAAATAGTTTACGAGAATTCTTTAAAATCAAGGATTTAGGGGAAGCTCGACAATGTCTCGGGATGCGTCTTACCCGAAACGAGAATGAAATTTGTTTAGACCAGGAAAATTACATTACTACTTTACTTGAAAAACATGGAATGCTTGATTGCAAGCCAGCTACTACACCAATGGAGCTTGGTTTACACAAATTATTGGCGGAAGGGGAAGTAGGTAATATACTATCTCGTCAAGAAATTTGGAAATACCAATCTCTCATAGGAGAGTTAAATTATTTGGCCTGCAATACACGACCTGACATTGCAGCAAGTGTAAGCTTTCTTGCACAGTACAATTCGTGTTGCCGCGCTACCCATGTCAATGCTGCAAAGCGAATTTTACGTTACTTGAAAGGCACTATGAAGCTGAAATTGTCCTTTAAGCTACAACAGTTCACTACAGTTGGCTACGTGGACGCTGATTGGGGTGGCAATATTAAAGACAGGAAATCTTTTTCCGGCTTTCTGTTTAAGGTTGGAGATTCGCTGATCTCATGGGAGTGCAGGAAACAAGCCTGTGTAGCACTTTCTTCTACAGAATCTGAATATGTTGCCCTATCGGAAGCATGTAAGGAGGCTACACACCTCAAACAACTTATTGGCTTCGTTCGTGGTGAGTCAGTAGACCACATTAAGATTCATGTGGACAACCAAAGTGCGATAAAACTCGCTACCAACCCTGTCGCCCACCGAAGGACAAAACACATAGATATAAGAGCACATTATATTAGAGAGTGTGTGATTCAGGATGTTGTAATATTAGAATACATTCCAACAGAGAGTAACCCAGCTGACATTTTAACAAAACCATTGGGACGCATTAAGTTCAAAAAGTTTGCTACTGATTTGTGCTTAGTGTAGTGTGTTTTTATTTTGATGGTCTGCATGAAGATGGATAGATGATGTATGTCCTTAAGGAGAAGTGTGAATGATTCGAAATTTGAATAGATCTATTTTATTCTTTATGTGACATTTGATGTGACTTTTCAAATTCTCTCAAAATAATACATACAACATCTGATTATTATATTTGATTTCACTCTGTTTTATTAAATTATATCAAAAGTTTGCTTGCAAATAACAATGTAATATTCTACTATCAGCTCTACACTCTCGCGAAGTTGACCGAAGTGAAAGAGAAGTTAGCATGAAGTTACAAGACAATGGAAAAGTAAAGACAAAGTAGTACGAAGAGCCTTGCGAGAATGTAGAGTCCCGGTAAATGACATTTGTACGTTTTCATAATATAAATTATATTTTATAAAGTCAGGTCAGGTAACAAGTAGAGCCTACTTAACCGTGATAGTTTTCCTTTTAAACTCACTATAATAATATGCTACTATCATAATTTAAAAAATAAGTTTACTAATCGATATTTTCAAGATTTCGCTCTACCATTTTGTCAGCGTGTTTAATATGTGGTTTGACTGTAGACGGACATTTGTTGGCACATGAAAAAGAGTCAAGGACACTGGCCCACCAGATAAGGTAAGCATGTGGTAAACAAGGACAGAAGTGCTTATCCATATCACAGAAGTTGCATCGTAGACAGAGCAAAGAAACAGAAAAGTAAGAAAGACGATAGCATGCAAATAAAAAAAATTGTTAGGTCCAAGTTTTGTTTATTGGATCGTAAATTAAGTATATGACAAAAGCGGCGCAAGCGCATGGTTGGCAGAGGCGGAGCGGACGCCGGCGCATGCCGACACGCACTTGCCTGTCGCATACTGATGCCGCGTACTCATGACGCCTCTTTCAACGTGGTCGCGCCTCCGAGCTATTTTTTACACAAATTATTGCCTTGTGTCTTATTATGACATGAAATAGCCGTAGGCATGCGTCCCTTATCCTAGAGATGTTTGTAGGGTATGGTTATGGTTACTGGTTTATCTCTTATAGAGAGTGTGGAAAGATACATTATAAGAGACCAAATAAACCCAAAAGTAGTACTTATCTAAATGTTTATAATTAAGGAATATAGAGACGGCATTAAGCCTACCTAAGTGGTACATGACCAAAAATACAGGCAAGTTCAGGTAAATGAAAAGGTTTCATATTTACACTTGCAGTGCAGTGCGATTTTGGCTATACGGCCAGCGTAGAATATAAGAAACTTCAATGTGTAAAACTTGAGATGCACGCACGACTGAACATGCTGCAGTAACCAATGCAATGCGCTGAGGAAGAAATAGTGTCGACAGACTGTGAATTATAGTAGAATGGTTTAAAAATAATGGTCTTGGACCAAGAGCTTTTGGAATTTGTATGGATGGCACATAGAGCTTTCACGAAAGTAAATAACTAAGGGTGAATTATTAAATAAATCATAATATATTTATATTATGTTCCTATTTAGTAGGGAACAATTATTTTTTTATATTTTCGAGCAATTTTAAGGATGATTTCAGTCATATTCTCTGAACGGTACAATATGAATTGTATCAATATTCGTGTTTGACTAACGGCACGTGAATATTTCAGTCGATTCACTGCATGAATGACTGCATGGCTGTGTAGCGTTGCAACTAAATGACATACGGTCACATACATACGTTTTACGAATTTCAATTAAGTATAATGTATTTTCTATGGGCCATTGTGCTCGGTTCAACAAATATCATAACATTATGTGAAATGGTAATAAAGTTTTAAGATAGATATTTGATACACATCATTTTAAAATGTTTTAAAAGTGTTTAATTTAATATAAATAATTTATTAAACTTGAGAGTGCTTGAATAACTAAATGTTTAACATTAATTCATTAGATTTCGACATACACCTAGCTTCTCCTAGCAAGCATTCATTTCAACTTCAACTTTCCAAAATAGAATCTTGCATTTGGTTTAATCAAAAACCCATCAATTTATTTTGAAAAAGTTGTAATATTTTATCGTAACGAAAACACATTTGAACACTTTCCCCTTCAGAGCAAGAGTCGATAAGACGTTAAAATAACAAGCGAAACGAAACCAGTTATAAAATAATTTATAAAAATATCAATTAATTCAAAAGTGGTTTTACTATTAACATTTTATATAGATATGAAACTGTGACTCCGTTATGGTACGTTTTGTTATTAAATCAAATGGCCCTGCCCGAATTTATATGGCCATAACTCGCACGCACTACCCATGTGTTGCATGTACACTTATGGTGTAAAACGTTAAGGAATAAATTGATCAGAGAGGCCATATCTCGGCGGACGGACGTCATAAAGTTTTCACAACACAGGCCGCACTTTTCGCGCTCTGGGACGATAAACCGGCTAGCCTCGACGTAAGCAATATTACCTCAATAAAGCGAGCCATCAAGAATTCTCCCGAACTACACAGGTATCACAGGGGCAGCCTGCGGAAATGATATCCTGTGGTTTTATGTTTGTTCTTTGTTTTTACCGTTAACATTGATTGTGTTCGTACATTGAACAACACAGGATAGCGATCAGAGAATAGTCTTACATCGTTTTTACAAATACTTGTAAAAAGCATTCAGTATTTTATTTCCCTCGAATAAAGTTAACAGATGACTTGGATCCGAGTGGTAGCTTGGAATGAAGCCAAAACAGCAGAGTTGCGGATTGCTTGCGAATGACATATTATAGTCGACATGCGATACACAGAGTATACCGAACATTGCTGACAGAGAACTACTATGAATTTTAAGTAGAAACTTATAGAAATAAAAATGTTCTACGAGTATATTACACATTACAAAGTTCTTTTTCCTTTCGACTAATCGACGCTGAGTCAGAGATAATCTGTTCCAACTTCCAAGCTTTGACCGGTTCGAAGAAGTTAAAGGTAGCTTTTTTTTTTCAAAATTAGTAGTTACATTTATTATTACGAGTAATTTCTTGGCTCTCAAATTATGGCAGGTAGCCCGCGGCGGAAGATCCGTCCAGAATCCGCCGCCGCGCCGTACCTTCATACTCGACTCCACACACCTCGGTACCCGCCCACAGTTTAACATTTTTCAACTCGTCTGGGAATTAATACTAGTTCGTTGTATTGTTTATTATACAGGGTAGTAATTATAGAGTCATTATCATTTTCGACTTAGCTACATTCGGCTATTGTTATCCTGTTTATAAGTTGAAAGGGTCGACGACATTAGTCTACAAAGAAACAGCCTCTTCATATATTTGTTTCGTGAATGACTTTATTTTTTTTATCAAATAACCATTGTCAGCAAAAACTATTATATTTTACTTATTCTTATCATCAGACTTTATGAAATGAGACAATAATATTTATTTCGATGGTATAAAAATAAATGGGTACAAATATCAAATTAACGTTTAAAAATAATAACATATTAAAATATATTTGATCTAAAAACCCGTCTCAATTCATAAAAAAGAGGATACTATGAATGAGGACGTAGTAGTGCTAGCAAATTTTTTTTGTTATGCATTAATGAAAGCTTTAATTAAAATGTTGCAGTTATAAAATAAGGCTTCACGAGCTTTGTCGTCCGTTCCGGATGCTGCGGTCAGATGCAAAATATGTTAATAAGTTTGCACCTGTAAAACCGTTTTATTAAAGTTAACTCATTTCATTACCCGCATCAGATGTGTACCTACAGTCACTTTTCCAATTTGTGAGCTCACAATATTATAAAATTGTATGACGATCGCGGTGTTACAGTTTATGATTGTACATAAAAATTAATAAGTTGTATACAAATTGTTTAAAATAAGTATGTTCCTATAAAGCCGTGTACAGACTCCTGTAATGTATCATGTAATGTAAAGCGCAATGTAAAGAATGTCCCGTACAAATAATGCTCTGTCCGTGCGTACAAGGCGTCAACACTATGGAAATGTTGTTACATTACATGATACGTTACATACAGCAGTCTGTACCCGGCATTAGGTATTTGATAAATAAATAATTACACTGAACAATGTCCAGTAACATTGATTGGAGAGCATTAATACCCCGTTCCCGTTACGCTTTCTCAAATTACTTTCAAAATTTCAGCTTCAAAGATCATATCGAATTCATTCAGCCGTTGGATCGATACGATTCGATATTTATTTATATGATAGATACGTTAACAAACGTTTACAAAGAAAAAACAGATCAATCTTTAAAAATAATGTGCAATGAAAAAAACCTTACCAAATTTACGTAGTGTCATGCAAAATAAATAGTAATAATGAATGTTTAGTTGTATTTGGATAAATAAATTTTAGGTAGGTAATTACAACGACATGTCGCTTAAAATTGATTGTTGTAAAAATAATTAAAAAGTTAGAAAAATAAATCTTTTCGAAGCTAAATAAAGACTTTGTTTTCCCGTGAGCACTGATTCTGTACGGATTTCAACGCATTAATCTAAAACGGAATTCCAATAACGCCGCGTGACTGATTCGAATACGTTAAGATATGAACGATGCATGCATATTAATCTCATATCCTCCTCTTCTATTTGCTATTTTCATTTCTCCTATCACTAATTCACTTTCTTCCTCCTACCACCTTTATGCAGATGATTTGCAAATTTATTGCCAGGCATCTTTGACCAATATTGCCTTAGCTGTTGCAGAAACCAACGTTAATCTTAACCGAATTTCTTCTTTTGGTAAACGTTTTGGCTTAAAAGTTAACCCTGCCAAGTCGCAATCCATTATAATAGGTAGCCAAGCGTATATTTCGGGACTGAACAAATCTTGTATACCTCCGGTGATGTTTGATGGAATCTGCATCCCTTACAGTGACAAGGTTAAAAACCTCGGCATAATATTGGATTCCACACTCTCTTGGAAAGATCAGGTGGCTGAGGTAAGCAGGAAGATGTTTGCTGCTTCTGGGTGTCTTCGCCGCCTTAAAAATTTCTTACCCACTGCCACCAAAGTTGCTCTTGCACAATCCCTTCTTCTTCCTATCCTAGATTATGCAGATACTTCGTACTCTGACCTTAACGTTGTTCTGATTAATAAGCTCGATCGCCTACAAAATTTTTGCATCAGATTTATATACGGTCTACGTAAATTTGACCATGTCTCCGATTACCGTGCACAATTAAAATGGCTTCCCATTCGTCAGCGTAGAGATATGCACATTCTCTCCCTTCTCTACTCTATACTCTTTAATCCTCGAACCCCCTCCTATCTAAAAGAATGCTTTAATTTTTCCTTTTCTGCCCATGGCCTATCTCTCCGCTCTTCTGATAATCTCACTCTTCTCATGCCTATTCATTCTTCCAAATTCTTAGATCAATCTTTCACCATTCAGGCTATCAGACTTTGGAATAGTTTACCAGTCACCATTAGGAAAGCGAAATCCATTGACATATTCAAAAGGCAAGTGAAATGTCATTTCCTGGCTCTTTGACTTTATATACCTAGTACCTATGTTTCTCATATTCGTATATGATTATGTATATTTATGTATATTATATTTATGTATTATATATACCTATATATTATACTATTAAATATATGTGTACGCATTTATGTATATTTATTGTTATTATGATATTCGTTATTTTTATGTCATATTTTATATTATAATTCCTATTCATGAGTACTTATCTTACTAGCCCTGCCCAGTCCATAAAATAATTCGTTACCCTAAGGTTGCCTTGAAAAGATTGCTTTTTAGCAATAAGGCCGCCTTGTTGCGATTTCAATAGTGTGTATGTTGTGTTTATGTATACTGTGTCCTAACTATTGTGAATTGCAAATAAAGTATATTCTATCTATCTATCTATCTCATATCAGTCATATTTCTATGGGGACATTTATGAAAATTAATATTGTGCACTGGAACATTCAGCGCCTGTTTCACCATTTGTTAAATTAGTGTCCCGAAAACGTGAAAGTGATTCGACGAATTGATTATTTTGCTTTGTATGCACGTAATACAGAACAGAGGTGTTCAAAGACAAATATTGCAAAACTTCTATTGCTTAGTAAAATGTTATTGCCAATTACACACTAATTTAGTTCTCGATGGAGCACAATATAACAAATGGAACTTCGAAGAGGAGACTAAGAAACTAATAGCATCTAACTCGAAGTTGCAGCGAAAGGGAAGTGAAAAGTTAGCAGTACATCTTATCCTCATTTATTCATTACATCGCTGTATGTACTAAAACTTGTTTTCCTTGGTACTAAGAGCGTGAATAATATAAAATGTTATGTAGTTACATAACTCAGTTCAAAGTTAGTATGTATTCACGATTAACATATCCACAGCGTTCCGGCGCACCTCCCGCTCCACCTGTGAGTGAGCAACTAACGAAGAACCCCTCTAAAACTTTGTTTTACGTTAGCACCGCACTCGCTTTGTGAATTAAAAGCGGGGCTCCTTTCGCACTAAAACGCCCCTTAATGAAACGCGATCGTCGCAAATTCGTCTAAATTTCCGCAACAATGAACAGTACGCTAGGCGTCGTTTCGCCGAGTACGCGTTACTCACCCGCCCGCATAACGAGAGGTTAAATTAAATAACAACCAAACTTTGAGAAGCTCTAGTCTCAAGTGTTGTAGTGTGAACCGAAGGAGCTATATTAGTTCGATTCCTATTCAAAGTTACTGACCACAAATTGCTGATGGCTTTTGAGTTCGACGTACAAGACCTCTTCATATGAACTCCCCTTGCCATAATAATTGTAAACTGAATTGATTTTGTGAAAGGAAATATAGTGATGTTTTGGTTATATAGACGATACACAAATTGTTCCGCAATTCTTTCATAAAACCATTATTTCGGACTCGTTGACATAGATGCAAAAAATTACGGCTAACTCTAGAATGAGTGTTCTCTGGTCGTACAATTCCGTATGCAACTTGAAACTGACAATATCGTCATCTAAAAATAACGTACATTCGGTAGACTCTATACGGGCGATTATTGAACCGGCAGCGCTTTGGCGGACACGATTCAATCTGGTAATCGGAAATGGGCATTGTGCAACAAAGGCTCTATTGTCCTCTGGTCCGCACCCGCGCCCGCGCCGCCGCCGCCGCATGTTCGCGTCCGCGAATATTCATGATCATTCATGACCGTCACGGTTATACACAAACACATATGTGATCCACCTGACAATGTATTATATTTGTCTCAATAGAATGCTTTGAACTACAGTACGGGGAACTAATAAATCTAATGAGAGATCAAGACTAAGTAGAGTGTAAGGCTGTGTAAGGACAAAAGGTTGGCTGGTATTGGTGTAGTTCAAGTGTTGGCTTTTGAAATCCAATGTAGAATAAATATATTAACATCTAAAAAAAAAATTGTTTTGTGTATGATAGCTATTCATGATTCACGTGATTCGTCACACCGGACAAAATCTTAGTAACTGCAAAATGTAAGGTCAACCAATTGTTCATGTAGCGTTCAAACAGTTACAGGCACACCATGTTCGCTTCCTTTTGCAAATCTTTAAAAATTGCAAGTGAGTCAGCCGATTTTCAGCAACAGAGGTTTAAAATATCTTCACGAACTGGGGACAAAAGAGGCAGGAGCGTTTGAAGAGGGTGGCCCAGTGAGTGGACCGAGATTTACAAATCTCTATCGAGGACAAGAGGCCACTTGACCCTCTCGACGAAGCCGTATCGCTCCCAACTCCCGACTTTCTAATCAAAACTGTGATTTGAGCGGTTAGTAACCCTTCACGCAAAAAATGCCATTAGTTCTCATGAGTCACTACAAACTAGTCTTGGTCCCGCCCGTACGTTTCATATAATGTGTGATATTTTCTATACTGGCATTTCTTGATAATTTTCATAAAGTTACTTCTATAAGTTTTTCAAGGATTTATATTTTGCCGATATGTTATGGGACAATAGTTACGGAGTATTCTTATTTTTGTCACAAAATTTGCGATAAGTTGTAATATTTCTTACTAAAACACATTTGGTTAGATTGATCAAAGTACATTACATGCAACAAGACCAAAGAAAAGTAAATAAATGAGACCGGTCTCGTTATCACTGACTATGCCACATCGGAAGGAAGAAAGATGGCATTTCCCGCGAGACTTGCAAGCGGAAAGAAACTTATTGGAACCTATTACGTTGAATGTTTATTGTGCTTTTGCAAAGTTCTAGCTTTGAGGCAAAGAAAGTTTTTTACAAATCAATAAAATAGGGAATTAGAAGTTAAGATAAATGAGATTTATTTAATTCCAATTGAGAATGAGAAAATATCTAATTATTTCTTTTATACATAGTTAGTCAGTCCTTCAACATACCTTAGCGATAAAGCCCAAATTGTGATTAAATATTAATTAATACTGTTTTAAAACAATTAAACTTGTGAAGAAATGTTTTCTGAACCTGGTAGGGTCAAATTCTGTCGTTTCAATAATTCTTCACAATTCTACAATAAAGTAACTGCAAACTTTTGGATATTATTAAAGAGAACAAAGGAGAGGCGTACCTACCACTTCGAAACTGAGAGACAAAGTCATTCACAATAATTGTTATAACGGTAAATCGAGATCAATTTCAATAAGTGGAATCCATAAATAAGAAATAAGTTTGAAGACCTGTGAATCGGAACGATGTGGTTAATGTCTAACCACGTAATGAGGTACACAAAAAAACAGTTCCGCAAAGAAATAAAATTAGATTATTGCCAAGGTGAGGTAATTGTTGGGCCGATTGGATGCAAGCGACCGCGGCTGCGGCCATTCAACTCTCAGTGCCCTGGCCTCGCAGTGTCCATAGACCATACTCCGTAGTGCCCACAGACCGAGTCATATTCAATTCTCTATATTATTAACTAAAAGTCAAGATCATTTGATTTGTTGGTTGGTTTACAGTTACTCATTGTAAAAGGTATCCCGAAATTTTGTTTTTATGTATAATTTTATAGTTTGAGGGATATTAACAATCATCTACTCTAAATTAGTCAACCTTCGTATACCCAAACACTCACAACAAATGCTTAAAAATCCAATTGGATGAACACAAACAATTCACGTCCGTCAAATTACGGATAATTTGTATGCAAGAGTACCACAGAGTACCTTCCAGAAATTTTAAAATAAAAACATTGACATCTTTATAAAACATTAGCATGGTCATGAGCGTAAAATATAAGAGTTCTGGCCTGGCTGCAGTGAATTTTATATCCAACGGTAAAAGAATATTAAAGTAATCGGAAACACCGTTTTAACCAACTTTGTTCCCGTTTATTTGGTTGTGTGTGATTAACAACTCTTATTAGAGTTTATTACTAAAATCTAATGAAAAAATTTGAAACTTACAAGTTACTGAATTCAACTACAGCTCAGCTTCGTCTCACACGAGTGAAATCCATGCGGGATTTGTGTACATCGTCATTCGAATAAGATAATTTTGCACTTAAATGGTACTTGACAACATTACTGTCGAAGCCGGTTATTCCTTGAATCACTTCACGACACTATCAAGTTCACATTTTACGAGTGAAACCACAGTTAAACTCTGTTATTGTCAAACATAACATCGACACAACAAGTGTTATAAACAAGGAGTTTCGCGAGCTCAAGTTACGCGCGGGGGCGGCGTGCCACCTGTCCCTGTCGCTGCGGCGAACACGTCTCTACTGCCGTCAAGTCAACCGGCCGGTGGCTGCCGCGGGTCCCGCGTCCCCACACCCAGATTACCCAACAAGCCCGCAAACTTCCATCTGATAGTATTCATTGATGTACAGTCAAGCTCCTATCCGCAAATGTTACAACCAATCCAGCAATGGATACTAAAGCTAGCAATAAGTACGAGATAAAACTTGTTTCAAGTTAGACAGCTACGCGTGGGAGGGAAAGCTCGAATTTGGTCTCTATTTGGTACCCATACCCACATCAGAGTGCGACAGTGGCGCCAACGCCAGGTTCAACTGCGGTTACAGGCGCCACCTAGCGTGCATCACGTAATTTACTACTTATGTTACAATGCAGTCAAAGCGTTGATAATGCTTTATAACTCTTAACGCTTCATGCACTGCTTTTTCTCTATTAGTCTCATGATTTTCACGATAGGTATCGTTGATATTATCGTAGCAACTGTTTGCACACTTATATCTACATCATTAAAAGCCAATAAATTGCAGAAATCGTTTTCCTTTTCTCAACCACGAATTAGATCCAATAATGTAGATCTGGAAATCGAACACCTATTTAATTGGATATTCTAATTAACTTTTCTATCTAATTTTCTTATTTTCATTCTTTGTTAAAATGGATCTGAGAACAAACTTTACCTTGCAATTCGCCATGCATTATGACCATAGATTACATTACCGTGATATCAGAACCTACAATATTATAGGTTTACGTTTAAATTCAAATTAACCATAACTGTAGCTCAGACATTTATAATATGAGTTGAGTCATGTGGAGTCCAACGTATATCAGTTTATTAGTATTCAATCAGTGCCAATCCTTCCATAACTTGTGAGTCATCATTAAGGATAGTGGTTAAAGAAATATATTATTATGGACACTACGTGAAGTCTTGTCAAAATCTAAATAATGTAAAGCAATGGAAGTAGTAATAGACGAATGTTAATAAATGCCCAGCCAGTTGCCCACCATTCAGTGGTGAATGTTAACAGTCAGGAATGGGTCTCTTCGTGTATCTTTCATAATCATTAGTATTGATTGCGGGCTTTTAGATGTCAATGTTTTCAGGTCACCTGACGTTTACTAGTTCGACTTGTTGCATATCATCTGTCGACATCATCAGGACCTGATAAGCTAAAACACCTGGTGTTCTAGCTTATCTATCCTCTGTCCAGTCCTTAGTACGCGGAAAATAAAGTTTAGTTAAAAACACGATAGCAAGACATTCTCCATACTTCCATCTTACATAACACATTCATTTCTTTTACACGTGCGTCAATTTGCTTCTCGACAGTACTTACGTTTTGATAGTATCTGTTTTACGAAACATTCATTACTTAATTAGCATTGTAGGTAGCATTGTTTCCTCTACTAGGCCCTATGTCACTACAACAATGGGTGCTTTCACTACTGGACGGCGCACAAGTAGGCCGGACGCAGTTTCTGGACCAGAAAGGATTACATACACATTGTTCTTGGATGCTTTCCTCTTCGAATCTTACGGAGTCTTACGTAATTTATCATTAGCTACTACATCTAGTGCAAAGGTATTCAGATGATGACACAATCAATGTAAGTAGTATGCTACTGAATAAGTATTTCTTGAGTATATAGTGTACATACATTGAATACAAATTATGGAGACAGTTTTGTTCTTGGCAACATTGCCATGTTTAGTTGCACTTTTTGGCAGCGACTTCTTAATAGTTTTAACTACTATTTCTACCATTATTCCGTATAGTTGTTGAAAATTTAATTAATTTTATCGTTTTTTTATTAATGTTTGTTAAAGTATACCTACAAATTTTAATTTTATTATACTGAACTACATTGTCGCGTTCAACCTGTAATAACGTAGTAGTAATTTAAATAAATAAATAAAAAATATCATCGATCTCATTTCATCTGCATCTCCGGGAAAATAACTTTCCAATATTCTGCTTCGGGTTCAATTATAATAAAAATAACACACATCGTACCTATTTTATAATATTTGTATAGATTTACATAGACATAAGTAGAGTAGTTAGTATTCAAGATTTTATATTATCCATATTTATTGAACTTGCAAAAGTTATGAGATAATATAGTGTGGGAGTTCACGGAAACTGGGTCTAAATAAATTATAATCTACAGGTTCTTATAAATAACTAATTTAACTGCAATGCTTATAGATTCGACGTAGTTGATCATAACAATAATAAATAATGGATTTATCATTTTACTCCATAAGTAATTTTATAAGCTAATGGTATCACAAATTAAAATTTAATTTAAAATCGCTTGAAGTTGAAGCGTATAAAAATTCCATGAATATATAAATCATTCATGCGCTCTGAAAATATGTGATTGAGAAATTGTACTTTCCATGCCGTAGGGTACCTACTTGCATATAAAAAAAATGGTGAAGTTTATTTAAATGTAAATAATATAGGTTACGTTTTGGCTTATGTCCAGTGATGAAAGTTTTAACTGTAAAATATCGTCACCAACCTTTCAATCAAAAATTATTTTCCTCTTTGATCTCACTTAACCATAATTAACACCGCATTTGTCATCGTATGACTGAATAACCACATTATTACTAAGTGTAATAATTAAACATTCAATATTATGTCCATGATAATAATTATAAATTAATTCTTATAAAATTTGTTATGGATCATTCTTCTTTTTTGCATAATGATGTCGGTTATTTTTAATTGTGACTCAAAATAGCCTTTAATTAGGTATATAATGCAGAAAAAAATACTCTTATCAGTATCTTATTCATGCAATATTTTCCTTATATTTTTTAGACCATGAAATGTTTGTGTACCTAAGTTATGATAAGAGAGGTAGGGCACAGCGGATAATCCGCTCAAATCGGAGCAGCCCGTCTGGGGAAGAACCTTAGAGAAGATCGTAGCCAAATAGCATTGGTCTCGGCCATATTGTGTTCTTACGGTGAGTAAGGTCTCCAGAGCTCCACCTGGGGGGGGGGGGGTTGGGAGTGATACCCCCGGTATTGCAAGCGTCTATAGGCTACGGTGATGCTTACCATCAGGCAGGCCGTATGTTTATTTGCCAACTTTGTGATATAAAAAAAAATATCAATGTTTATTTTTCAAATAATAACAATTTAATTAAAACACAAGAGTTAGCGGTATAGTCCTGGAGCGAAATTAAACGCGAAGTTCAAGACCGACCGGGATGGAGAGTTACTGTGACAGGCCCTCTGCCCCATTCAGGGGACTTAGGATCATAAGTCAAGACAAGAGTTATCAACAATTAAAAATTAAGTAGTTGTTTATTAAAGTTTACACCAACCAGCACTAACATGACTTGACGTGACCCTTGCTATAGCTTTTGTTTTAGGTAAGTAAGGAGTAATCTCCTTTTTAGGTAATCCTAAATAGGACAAACTGAGGAAGTGAGAGAAACTGAATGCAGGTGCTATATTACTGTGAGGTCACTAAGGAAAAAGCAATTCCAGAAACAAGAATATTCTTCTAAAAACTGCTTGCTTTTGTAACTGCTACTTAAAGTCGGCAAAAAACACAAGTTTCTCCCATATAAACATAAAGAGAGGTAGGGCACAGCGGATAATCCGCTCAAATCGGAGCAGCCCGTCTGGGGAAGGACCTCCACCTTACAGAAGATCGTAGCCAAATAGCATTGGTTTCGGCCATGTTGTGTTCCTACGGTGAGTAAAGTCTCCAGAGCTCCACTTGGGGGGGTTGGGAGGGTTGGCAACGCGTGAGTGATACCCCCGGTATTGCAAACGTCTATAGGCTACGGTGACGGCTTACCATCAGGTCGACCGTATGCTTGTTTGCCACCTGTGTTGTATAAAAAATAAAAAATAAAATATATATATATATATAAGGGATACTAACTGTTCACCATAATTTGTGAGCTAGAAGAATACCTAGGAGCTGGACGTCTTTCAAGCTATTGTAATTCTTCCAAGAAGCGGGCTACCGATGTTGAAGTCCTCCAGGAGGCTTTCTTCTTCTCTGATCTTGGAGGTAAATTGCCCGGCAAGCTGTCTCCTGCATTTCATCAGATCGATCGATCGATTGGTAAACTACTTTTGCTATAGGTACCTAATACGACGTTATTTCACGTACCATGGAAACGGGACAAGCTCACCACACATTCCCTCTGTGTGATGTCTCCTAGCCATGATTAAAAACGACGACCACAGATTGACAATTAAGCAATTAAACTTATTGAGGTCCCGGGGGAGAAACTACAGCTATCCTGGAACTTAAACGTACCGTTGAAAGCTGCCTTAATATTTATGAGAAGATTGATTTCCCATTACACGTCGTGTAACAGTAAATACTTAGATGGTCGGGTTGTCGTACGCACCCGGCCGGAACCATGCGGGTGGTTGGTTCCCATGCTGAAACCGTACACCATTGTCGAGGCTGATCGGCGCTGTGCCGCTCGATTCTCACCGCACCTATTATCTCTACACGACCTTGATTCTAATCCCATAATTATAATGCTTAATTTATATTGAAGTTGAGCACTCACTGCTCAATCTACATCCGAGATACATGAGTTGTGAAACTCGGCTAGTTTACTCTGTGAATTGCTTTCCAAAAAAAATAGCTTTCATTTATAGTGCTATTACAGATTACAATACAATAAGTATATTATATTCTGTATATCGAAATGAAAATCATTTTTGTAAAACCTTTTTATATTTTCTAAACACATTTTTTTCCAGCAATCAGCCCTATGCCCGTATTAATTCATCCTAATGTAGGTATCCCCTAACTTTTACTAATTAGTAGTAGGTATAAGGGGGTTAGTGAAAACGAGCATAACATTCTCATATTAATCATTCCGATGACCGATCTATTAAATTATATAGTTTTAATTATAAGTTTCGTTTATTACGAATGTATCTGGTGCCAATATTTTACGAGATGATAGTCACGAGCTCACGAGAATGATTATTGAATGCTTTCTCTTCAATCAAAGTTAAGTGGGGTCAACCGTAGCCATATCGAGTGTTTACATCGATTGATTCAAATCACTTACTAAATTAAACGGGTGCATCTAACTATAATATGAATTAATGATTTACATAGTTATAGAATTAATATGACTTGAACTTCTTATTTATTAATTTGGTAATAACCTTAGATCGTATAGTAATAACGGTAAGTATTAAAAACCTATATTCAAAATTCAGCAGTTTCTGCGACCCACTGCATGTGCATTTATATGAAACTAGCTTTTACCCTCAGCTTTGTTCGCGTTTCATTTTATGACATGCATTTATATGAAACTAGCTAGCTAATTTTATGACATAGATCTCGTTTGACAACAAAACAACCCATAGCGCGACTTGTGGCCTCTGTTGGCCGATAGCCCATCCCATACAGCGCCCTCTATAGTAGAAAAAATATTTTCCCATTGGAATGACATACTTTCACGGGATAAAAAGTAGCCTATGTTGGACTGTACCCCTGACAATATGTATACAAATCATAGATCGGCTGCTTAGTCAAGCCGTGAAGGAATAACAAATAAACAAACTCACTTTCTCATTTCTAATATTAGTATGATTACTATCTTTAATTTAGCGTTTATACAATTTTTACTTTTTTTAACGTTTAGTACTTTCTTACTATTTATTGAATTAACTCATAGACATGCAATATGAAAATAATAACCGCCATAAACCCTGTGCTTCATAGAAGTAGGTTCAAAGATGATGAAATAATGTTTCTGACTGATTTTAAATTAAAATATGCAGCGTTCCTAAAGGGCCCAGGCAGACACGATGCGAACATATTGCTAATATATAGTTTGTATAAACTTAAGTGCTTATAATTTTATATTTTTTGCAACAACAATGAAGTACATTGTACAGTTAAGAGCACGTAAACCTTTACGCATTGGACTGTGTACCATTCTTAAGTTCTATGTCATAAGAGCCAAAATTGTGCTGCAAGTGTAAAGCTCGACCTGCACCTGACTGTACCTAGTTTGCACTCAAGCACATTATTACTCGTATGTATACCGTAAACAAAGCGAAAAGGCATGAAGCGTAGAATACTGACGTCCTCTTTCACACGGAACCATTACGCGTAGCCATTAGCTGAACCTCCGGTGGTAATGGAAAAGTCTTGTTTTTATCAAGCAAATACCTATTTTGTACCCCTCTACATTATTGTTATACTGATTTCTAAATACCCACCACCCAGTTGTACGTAGCATTGGCGTTATATTGATATATACACTGGGCGTCAAAAATAAGTACCTAGTACAGTTTTAAAATTGCAATATCTCCTAAACTACAGAAGCTAGACCTTTGAAAAAAAAA
This sequence comes from Endotricha flammealis, assembly GCA_905163395.2. Lineage (NCBI taxonomy): Eukaryota > Metazoa > Arthropoda > Insecta > Lepidoptera > Pyralidae > Endotricha > Endotricha flammealis. The sequence continues at coordinate 8,858,938 of LR990853.1, forward strand.
GTTAAACGACTACTTCATTTCATTTTTGAGACAAAATGTAAACAAACTTGAAAAACAATTGATGCAGAAAATTAATAGTCAATTTAACAACAAATATCAAAATATCCCAATATAATTTTTAATTTAAAGAAATTGTTTATTCAACTTTTTAATAGGTTTTTTTAATTTTCAAATACTTTTTTAATTTAAAAAAGTATTTGAAGATTAAAAAAACTATTAAAAAGTTGAATAAACAATTCAAAAATAAATTTCAGAAACATTCACACACTAAAAAGTTAATTTCTAAAAACGTTCAACTTTGTAACAATATCAAGGACTGTAAAAAACAGTTGGTGGAAAGGCAAGAAACTTATGATACTGACATACAGCGACTGCAGTCGGAAATAGATTCATTGTCAAATGCTTTTAATAATATAACCGCGCAATACAGTTTAGCTCAGCAGCAGGTACAGGAGCACATGTTGGCTATGGACGAACTCATCGAGATGAGTAGATATAACGCAGACCGATTTGAGTCACTTTCTCAACGCTGTACGTGTGACAACATCAACACCATATCTGTTGATGACAGCCATGTAACATCTGCCCCTGTTTCTGACACTTTCATTCTCAACCAAAATTCGGTCGCTTGTGACAGTGTTTGTAGTTTAAATAATTTAATTGAGAAAACATTAATATTTACTGATATAATAGGTTTTAATCTAGGTGTATACTTGAAAAAGTATGTATCAGGTAACGTTATTAACCACTGTATGCCAGATGCATCCTTTAATCAAATAATTAGCAGTGTCATGAAAACCCAAGTAGATGACAAAACTAGTATTGTGTTACTGTTAGGAAACAGCCTAGGGATTAGGAGAAGGGACATAATTAATAGTATTGAGCAGTTGCAAACTTTAAATGTTAAAAACATTATATTATGTGCCTTACCTTACTCCAATTGCCAGCCACCAAAATTTAATAATAAATTGTATAGTTTTAACAATTTCTTGCAATTGACCTGTTGTCATAGCGACAATTTTATATTTTTTGACACTAATAATTTTATTAGTGATTTTTATTTAACTAAAGATAGATTATATCTATCTAATAAATTTAGACATAAGATTGCTAGTTTACTAGCATATACCATTAATACTTTGAAGACATCCTGTGAAGGAAATAATTGTAACATAGACATGACTGCAGATTTAAACTGCCTGTCAAGACAACGGGAAAGCATTCAGAACTGATTATTGTACACCAAAATATTCAAGGCTTTCCCGGCAGCGAGCTTATAATACAGTTATTTCTTGATAAGCATAATGTTGATATATTATGTTTAACTGAGCACTGGCTCAAAAAATGTGAAATGGTTTATGATATAAGTAATTACAAAATAGTTAGCTGTTTCAACAGAGAGACTGCAATAAGAGGCGGTTCATTAATTTTATTAAAAAATTGCATTAAAGCTAAGGAACGGGTGGACATCAGCAGACTCTCTGTGGAACGCACTATTGAAGTGTCCTGTGCTGAATTGAAGAATTGTATATTGATATGCGTTTATAGACCACCAAGTGGTGATTTTACTCAATTTGAAACTGCAATGGAGAACATTTTGAAAAAAGTTTTTAATTCCAAAAAAGACATAATAGTTTGCGGTGACTTTAATATTGATTTACTAGTAGATTCAGTAATGAGTGTTAGATTTATAAATCTATTTAAATCATTTAATTTATCGAACATTTTTCTGGAACCCACACGTATTACGGCTACATCAGCCACGTGCCTTGACAATATTTTTTGTAATTGTCGACATCTCAGTAGTTCAATAGTGAACAACTTGCCTTCCGATCACTGTGGCCAACTTGTAGTCTTTGAACATGTTACCGACGAGATCGTGAGTCAGACCTTTGTTTGTAGGCCTTTAACTTCAAATAAACTGAATAAATTCAATAATGTAATTAAGGAAAGGCTCACACTTTTGGACTACTCTGTAGACGACCCTGACTTGCTGTATAATAATTTATTTCTGTCTTTGCTTGAAGAATATGGAAACATTTTTAAACAAAAATCTATTAAATCTTATAATAAATTAAACTTTATTGATTGGGCAACTCCTGGTATATTGATAAGCAGAAATAAATTATTTGACCTATACGCTCAAAAATCATACAGATTCGAAACTGATTTTGTTCGTTACGTTAGAAATTACTCAAAGATGTTTAAAGCCGTTTGTCTAAAAGCGAAATCTTTATATATTAAGAAAAAGATTTCGGAATCAAGTAACAAAATTAAGGCTGTATGGGATGTTATCAATAAGGAGACGGGAAAAACAAAACAACGAGATACCATCTGCTCCCTAAAACATAATGATCGTACAATAACAGCTACGAATGATATTGTAAACGCCTTTGAACACTTTTTTACGAATATCCCCATCACAGTTACTGATTCTCTTAATTCCTCTCTTCATAGTGCGAATAAATTGTTAATGGAAAATGTGGAGCCTTGTGCTGAAGATTTCGTATTCAAATATATTTCCCCTTGTAAAATTATTAGAACTTTTAAACAACTCAATGTTAAAAATACTGAAGATCATTGGGGAATGTCCATTAAAGCACTTTATGCTGTCATAGACGCCATCGCTCCACATTTAGCCATCATCTTTAATACTTGTGTAGATACTGGTCTGTTTCCTGATTTAATGAAATACAGTAAATTGATACCTTTGTTTAAGTCTGGCGAAAGACATGAACCAGGTAATTACAGACCAATATCTATTTTACCAATTTTGAGCAAAATATTCGAGAAGGTTATGCTTGGACAATTGCAACAGCATTTTAATTTGTTCAATATTATTCATAATAAGCAGTATGGTTTCACCGCCGGGATGTCCACCACTGATGCTGGAGTCGCTCTTGTCAAGCATATCCTTAATGCGTGGGAGGGGTCGCAGGATGCTATCGGGGTATTCTGCGATCTCTCAAAGGCCTTTGATTGTGTCGACAAACATTACTGCTCAAATTAAAACATTACGGAGTAAGAGATAATGCGCAAAACTTGATTGCCTCTTATTTGGCCAATAGATTGCAAACCGTTGACATTAACGGTGTGAAATCTAATGGTGCTAACGTGAAAATGTATGTAATAATGTATGTACGTAGAAATATAAACACATTTGTAAAGTTTAGTGATTACTCTGATGTAAATCTTAGAAATAAACATAAATTGATTCTACCTAGGCACCGGCTCGCCAAGACCTCAAAATCTTTTGTTGCAAGTGGTATTAGATTTTATAATAAACTGCCTGAAAACGTGCTGAATTTGCCAGAAAAAAGGTTTAAATCCTTCATTAAACATTCACTCAGCAAAAAGGCTTATTATAGAATTGAAGATTATTTAAATGATAAGAATAGCTGGAATCATCAATTCGGCACAGACACTAAACTCAAGTCTACCTACTGCTAGGTACATAATATATTGCGCATATATATATATATGTTATATACACACTGTTTACCCCTTTTTTTTACACCTTAAAATGTATATATGTATACCAGTATATTGATACGCCTTTTTTTTTTCTATTAATTTTTCTTTACTATTTAAAAAATTAATAATTTGCAGTTTTATTTTAATTTTTTAATCTTGTTTCAATGTTTACTTTTATTTATCGTAATTGTAACTTGTGTCATTACCATTTTAAAAGAGCAAGTGCTAAGTTTCTTGCCGGTTCTTCTTAGCACAAATCTGCCGTCTGAACTGGTGGTAGGGAAAAAAAAAAAGTGACGATTCGAAAGTGCTTGTAATATGCCTATTTGAATAAAAATATTTTGATTTTGATTTTGATTTAATATAACATTTAAGGAATTTAAAAACGCTTATTTTTCCAAAAAGAAACCCTTGTATACTCTTTGTCTCAATAGCAAACAGGCAAAAAATATTCTAAATTCGGTTCTCTTCTTCTCTCAAATAATATAAAACCCAAAATATTTCCTAAATGGGCGTTCTTATCCCCTTTAAAAGACTTCCTCAGTCCTGAATACAATCTATCCTAATTAATATATCTAGTTGTATTAAACTAAATTATATTAACCCTTTAATTCGCAACATTAATATATCTGATAAAGATCAATCTCTAATGTCAATTTGAGTAGTTAAAAATAAAGTCAAGATACAATAAATACTTTTCGCCACACAATAATACAAAATATCTACATATTTTAAACCGGTTGGTCTGTTCCTGTGTAAATAGTGTCAGACAGAAAAAGATCTCCATTGCCGATGAATATCATAATCAGCAGACCAAATCTACCTGTATGATATCACAATCCGGTTGCCTTGATTGTCTAAGTGATCAAGTATTTATGGACTGTTTCAAAAATAACTGTCGTTCTGTTTATTATACGTATGAGTATCATCTGTAGATAACTGTGACGGATATAGTTTCACATTTGTCAAGGCTGTAATGGATAGTAGAAGTACAACCAATTATTGTAAAGTAGGGTCAACAAATGGCCCATGTCCAGCAGTGGACTTCTTGTGGCTGAGATGATGATGATGAGAGTCAACAAATGAAAGAGGTAATTAGGGTAGAGACCTAAGAACAGAGATTTTTAAGCTAAAAATATACGCATCATGGTATAAATTTCATGGTCAGTTATTCATTTGTTTTTTACGAAAAGTTTTTTGAAATATACAACAAAGTTTTTCGGCTTCCACACACGAATAGGAAATAATAGATTGTACGGTATCCTAGTAAAATTAATGAATGCCAAAAGTTTTAAATATGATCTAATAAAATACTCATAAATACAGCCATAAATTACTGTGTCTGAAGTTAGTACGTAATTTAAAAATGTTTATTCCGAATTCACGTTCGCTTCGCATTACAAAAGTTTCTAACATTATAATGAGACGAACTTTGAAATATGGAGCAAACGTTAGGACTAATGGCGAATAAACGTTTAAAAAATTCAATATAAAAAGTCAAGATATTTTTCATTAAATTCTGAGATCACCTAATAAATTACATTTTACACATTTTATATTCTACGCATGTGTGTTATTTTTTTAATTAAGATCTTCTTAACCTTTATGATGATGTACAAAAAGTATTAACTACCAAATAGACAAGTTTTTGTTCATCTACCATATGAGGATGTTGTTTTAATTTAGTATTATCCATAACACAATTTTTTTATTTATTCGAGCACACAAACAATATTTAAATGGAATAAAAAATATATATTCAATTGAAAAAAAAAAAACACAATTTGTTTCTATTTTGTAATTTAGGAATTGTGTGCTTTATGCAAGAGAAACTATTTTATAATGAACGATTTTAGATAGAAAAATCGTTTAGTTGTAAAGTAAATGTCGAGCGATGCAATTACGTTTTATAAAGTTTCCCTACTAATTCCAGCAAACAAAGAGATTCTTGAACTTTGCTATTGTTTCAACAGATTAAGTAATTATAGCACAGAATACTGTATTATCTATAGACCACTTATTAAATTTATTGCCCACTGTCATAAAGGGGTTCCAGAATTCCAACTCGTCTTATTGCCGTCATTTATCTTAATTGTGCGAGTAACAAGCTGTATTAACGTGTACGATAAATCCCACTAACGGTTTCAGTTTCATGACTGTATTATGATAATTAACATATCAATTCTACAGATTATTGCAGGTATCTTGTCTGGAATATAGCGTCGTAGCTTTACGGGATTAACACAGAAACTTAACAAACCGTTCATTCGGCAAGGTGATAAAAAAAAACTCAATTTAATTATTAAACATCAAAAAGCTTTACGATATTATTTATTTTTTGTTTATGGCAAGCAACGGCCACAGTTGTTGTATACCACTAAGGAGGCAAACAAGCATATGGCCCACCTGATGGTAAGTACACCGTAGTCATGGACGCATGCAATACCGGGGGTATCTTATTTTATTTTACGGATAAGCTATCCGCAAGCTATGTAAACCCCCAAGTTAGATAAGAAGAAATTTGACATTTAGCATGATGTAGAGTCGTGTAGAGCACACTATTCAATCATCAGACAACACAGAAAAGTATTGGATGTAGCACAAGTGCACGATAATTTCCGAGCACAAAGGCTGTATCCTATGTAAATTGAATAAATATATAGTGACAAATCACATAGATTGAGCTAGCCTGTTCGAAAAGTTAGTTCGAAACTTGTGTTATGGGATATATACTTCTTCGCTCAGTTGCTCTTACCATTTCTATGCAGACGATTTGCAGATATATATACAGACACCTGTGGATAAAATAAACAATGCAGTCACTAAACTCAATGAAAATCTTTGCTTTATCAGCGACTGGTCTAAGTCATTTGGGATACCTGTAAACCCAAAAAAGTGCCAAGCATTAATCGTCGGCAGCTCTAAACAAACTGCCCGAATTGATTATTCCTCGATTCCGCCTCTCACGTTCGAAAACAAAGTCATCGCATTTAGCTCCAGTGTGAAAAACCTTGGACTACACATTGACGCTACGCTAAGCTGGACTACGCAGGTTGCAGAAGTTAGTCGTTCTGTTATGTCGGCACTGCGATCCCTGAATCGCCTCAGACATTTTCTACCCATTGCCACCAAAGTCACACTTGTTCAAACCCTGATTCTCCCACTTATTGATTATGGTGATGTGTGTTATCCTGATCTCAATGAAGATCTCCTCAACAAGTTAGATCGGCTTATTAACAATGCAATCCGCTTCATTTTCTGTCTGCGCAAATATGATCACATTTCATCCTTTCGATCAAAGCTTGGGTGGCTGCCCATTCGCCAGCGCAGACATCAGAGAATATTAACAACACTCTTTTCTATTTTATTTAATCATAACTCTCCTGAATATCTCAAAGATAAATTCCGATTTCTCTGTGACTCTCATGACCGTCAACTCCGTTCTGATAATTCTTTCAAACTTTATACTCCTCTCTGTCATTCTGCTTTTATGTCTAATTCTTTCACTCTTCATGCTTCACGACTCTGGAATGCGCTACCGGACCCTATTAGATGCACCAAAAATGCTTTTATTTTTAAAAAGAATGTGCGTGCTCATTTTTTGGATTTGATTAAGGACTCGTCATCATTTGTTTAATGTAACCGTCATCGTCATCTTTATACGCGTAATTTTATTATTATTTTTCTCCCCCCCTTTAATTGTTTATGTTGCATAGGAATCATCTATATGTCTTAGATATTTATTATATATGTATGTATGTATGTATATATTTATTGTATCTATTATATTATGTATTTAGGTATATATGTATATTATATTTATATAATAATATTTTATTTTAACAAGCCGCTTTCGTGAATTTCTGCACTCCCAAGGGTTGACTGGTAGAGAATGCATTTAGCATTAAGTTCGCCTGTTGTATCAGTACTTTGTGTATTGTGGTCAATAAAGATAATTAAATAAATTAAAAATACACTCAACGATACTATATTTTAAATAGATAAACATCCAAGACACGAGACCAATCAGAAAAAGTTCGTTTTTCATCATGACTCGACCAGGAATTGAACTCGGGACCTCCTGGGTAGAGGTCTGGCGTGGTAACCGCCACGGAAGTCATCATATTAAATAAATAATGAATAAATAAATTCTCCACAATCCACACACTTAGTCCTAAAGTAAGCTACCGCGCGCCATCTGGTTCCGAAAGTAGGGTACCAACGCACTACAGGATTATTTTATTTTTGTACATGCAAGTACACTTTGCTACTTTGCAACCTTTTCACATGATTTTCTTCAGTACAATTCATACAACTCGTTCTGTTATAGTTTATATCATAGTGCTGTGAAATAACTGTCCTTATGTTCATCCATATTGAACAGTAGCACCAACGCATAATCGGTATTACTAAAATTGGGTACCATGTAGAATCCGTTTGATTCCGGAGCCCACAACCAATTTGATTTAAAGGTCACACGACATAAGTAATCTACTGTAACCTTGAAACAAGGCACGCCTCGTCTGTGCCTTTGTTACAAAAAGTAAATGCGTACAAATACTCAATATCTATATACATTAGTAGGTAGTAAATACATGTAGACAAAACCAGTGAGGCGTAAATACTATATATAAGAAAGAAAAAAATCAATATTTATAACTCTGCATTTTCTAGGAGCCCGTTTCACCAGGTACTACCAAAATGCTTATTCACCAAATAGACTGACAGCTTTTGACAGTTCATTGTTCTATTATATGGGAATATTACTAGCAATATCTTCCGCAGAATATAAAGGGCAGCAAAATTTTGACCCCAACAACAACATTGTCAACCTGAGCTCTTCATTAAAAATTTGATTGGAGTTAAGGATCAGGAATTTTCAAAGTGCATTCTTCTTCTGCTTCTTCTTCAGCAGCATGTATTCGCCCACCGTTGGGCATATGCCTCTCCATGTTTCCTCCATCAAAGTGCATTATTGTCTCCAAAATCCGCATTCTCTGGAGATTTTTGCCTCTCTAATAAAATTAGGTGACGAGTGCCTTAATTAATTAATTAGTTAAAGTATGTTTGTGTAAGTTTTAAAACATTACTAGATCGCAAGTTACAACTGCTTATTGCGAGATGCTTTCAGTTAACGACTGGTTGAATGGCGGTTCACTATCAACATTTAATTTCATGGTTTTAATTAACGGACCAATAAACGCTTTTGTGGTGAAAACAATAAAAATCTTCCATGACTGTGTGAAAATCCCAACAATACACAAGCTAATCAACAAACACCGTTAGATAGACTTTAATAAAGTTAAACAGTTGTGAAGTTATTTTAACTGAACATAAATCAATCAGCTGGTTGCGACATAAACATATTATGTCGCAACCAGCTGATTGAAAAGTTAATCTTTTTATTGAGAAATGATATTCAATTAAAAGCCTTAACGTGGCAAAAGTGAAGTGGCAGAACCGGCAGAACGCAACGTTAAACAGTACAGCAAGCCAAGCATCGATTGACCAAGCCGTTAAATGTATTCATCCACAGCAAAATGTTACAGGAGGTGATAATTCTGATATTGTAGACATGTTAGAAAATAAAATGTTGAAAATCAGGTTTACATTTTTATAAGTTAGGGTGGCTTTTCAACCAACCGCTATCGTAAACGTTTTGTGTGCTTCTAATGTACATTTACTCGATGTCATTCGATGTTACTTACATTCAACTATAAAACGATGCGGTTTTGAATGTCGGTGTCGGAAATTAATGAAACTGCTAGCCTTTCGATTAAAGGACTATTTCATTCATTTGATAGTAACATTTATTTTAATTTGGTTGTATACCAATTGAAACTATTTTAATCACGCCAATAAATCTCTTCCTTATAATATTAATGTCGTTTAAAATGCTTCCTAAGCTGAGAAGACCTTAATATCCCACGCAAGTTTGTTGTATACATCCGTAAATGTATGTTTCGTCTTTTTAATTTTCCTAATAAGTATTGCTTCTTGATATTATAAGATGTCATAAAAAAAGCTTAAGTACAAAAACATGCAAATTATACAACACATGTACCTACATATTCTGTTTACTTAACTTATATCTTTGACTTGTGTATAGCGTGAAGTGTGTAATTGATATAATTATAGTAGGTACTCTTAGATCATTTAATAATAATAGTATTAAATGATCTAAGATAGTACCTATTGTAGTACCTATTAATAATTGATAGTAAAATAAATTGTATTATGTGGAGGCTTTTAAGTGGCATTGTTTTTGTTATTTTTATGTGTACTTGTATAATTAAGCCGTAAGACACCCAAATAAAATAAAATAATAATATAGTAAGTAATTATAATTTAAAAAGTACTTAAATAGTTTTTTATTATCATCTTTAGGTCCCACAGCTGGGCAAGTCTTCTCCTGTATCTTCTACACTACACATTCCTATCTAAACAATTACTGCCCTCGCCAAAGGTCCTGATGTCGTCAGTCAGACTACATCTTATTGATAATTGATATTAATTATTAACACATCATTACGAAAATGTAACACCTATCTCCCAGTTATCCAGTACTCCAGCTGACGATAGTCATCAGCCATCAGGGCGTTTTGTCAGCCTGTGCAGTTTAGATTATTGATATATCTTATCTAAGTCTGGTGAATCGCAAACGTCTACCATAACAATCGAGACCGAGACCTGAATGAGACGTATAAATTTACATTAAACGCTCGTTTAGATAATGTTATTACAAATACTAGAGAAACTTTAGTTAGTTTACATTCCAGGGAGTGGCGAAGGGCATGTCACTAACTTCTGAGAACTCCTTGAAAACGATGCGAGCCGACTGGTTGTTTGTTTGACGTCTTTTGTTGTGCGGGGATGACGAGCTGTAGGCGTTTGTATAAGTACTTCAAAGATATTTTTGTTATCAACATTCTATTCTCAATTGATTTTGATTTTCTCAATTGTCTCTATGTTTTGTTGAATGAAAAGCGTATGACTGCGGCTCCACTCGTGCATTCCCATTATTCAGATAGTTTAGATCACTATTGAAACTTTGAACTCTACACTAAGATGTTCCTAATATGAGCTATAAAGGTGCATTGTACAATAAATAAAATATTATGTTTTTGATGGATGATAACGTCTTCAAAATCATCTCTTTGGTTTTAGTCGGCAATGTTCTAATGTATAACATCTACTCTGTTTTGTCATTGACTGTATTTTCGAATGTATCCACCTATCACATATTGTTTGTCGTTAGTAGTAGACACTGAATTTACAAGGTTACTACGACACATTAACTTCACCACATAAGTTGACAAAAACTGCGGGCGGTGATTGTAAAGACCTATTAGATAATACATTCGTAGGTATTTTAACAAGGTTGCATGACCTAATATACTTTTGTGTCTTAAAGTTATAGATCTTCCCCGTGTTTATAAACACCTATAAATAAGTCCTTTTTGAGGTCTTATCTTAGACAGTTCGGAGACAATTGAAACTATTTTAATAGAAACCCGTTTTATTCTTCATTCATCATTATCATCTCAGCCACAACAAGTGCACTATACTGGACTTAGGCCTCCCTCAATTTTCAGTCTTAATCTTCATTGTCTATGCAAAAAGACATGTCCTACTCCTAACATGGCTAACATAAAATAGAAATCATTCATGACGACAGTACTTACCTATAATAAAATTTTGAAAAAAATATGTCTTGGTGTCTAGTAAATTGAGGATATAATTTTGATTAATAATCACCCCTCTGGTTGGGGGTGCCGACAATATTCTCCCCATTTGTTTTACTATTGTGTTCTCGATTTCCGTACAACGCACCCGCCCGGAACAATAACACCGGCCAACTGTGAATTAAAAACAAAGCCCAGAGTGTGGATCATTGCTCCTGCCCTAAAAATGTTAAATGAACAATATGCAATAAAAAAAGCGCACCTAACATAAAAATATTAGAAATTAGGAACATTATTAGAGCAAAAACAAACTAAAAAATATATACAATAAACAGACCATGGTCTGTTTGCATTTGAAAGTCAAGATGGCGGGTGTACTTCAGTGATTATCGGTTGTCGATTTCGTAAATGTTAACTGGCTCCACATTAACATTTAGGAAATCCAACTCCTCCGGTATCCCAAGTATCCCATAATGATATAGGCGTCTATAGGCTAGGCTAAGGTGATGCTTACCATCAGGCGGGCCGTATGCTTGTTTGCCAACTTTGTGGTATAAAAAAATGTCATTTTTAGTAACAAATTATCAAAGCATCCAACTTTAATATTTTTCGATGAAATTCGATTTCACAACACAAAAAAATAAGGACTAAATTAATAACCTTTCCAGATTCACAAAAACAGATTACCATGTGTACCTTTAATTTATTTCGTAAACTGTTTGATTAGTTAAAAAGTTAATGGAACCCTAAAAAGCGTTCATTACTATAAACACCTCTGGTTTGGAAAGGTTCAAACAAAATAAACCGGGTGCACACACCTACAAATCGTGCTTCTAACCACAACATTATACAGCGTGGTACAATTTAATAGCTCTATATTATTAAATGAACTAGCTTTTATTCTCTTCTTCGTCCACGATTTCTATATTAATTAAGCAAAATATTAAAATTTTCTTGAGAGTTGATTTTTCATACAACAAGAAACACCCCGTGTTATTTATTAAGACCTCTGCATATGTGTTGGAGTAATATCTCGGACAGGACGGGGACTGTCTTGTTCTAAACGGCCACGTTCCCGTCCCGTCCGTATCACCGCAACGTATTCACATACATTTTATATGGATATTTAACTTTCCGTCCCGTCCCGTCCGTCATCCGTGTAAAAACCCTTCACATATGCAGAGACCTTTACTGTTTCTGAGCAAAAATTCAATTAAGATAGGTAGTATCGTCGTGCAAACTTTGAACTCTCTTCTTTCTTACACTTAAGACTATGGCTGGCTATAATTTTTCTTTTCATCTGATTCCTCTTTTTAGAACTTAAATAATGCTTCGTTAGTGCTCATCTAATGCACCTAAAGAATGTACAGTCAACAAAGGAGTTGACTGACCCCCCTCTGTATATATGATTAAAGATTTCTAAATATTGCGTGAAGGGATTTACTTGAAATTTTATTTATCAATAGTATTCATATTGTACTATGTAATTACAAATTTTCAAGTAAATCCCTTCACGCAATATTTAGAAATCTTTAGTCATATATACAGAGGGGGGTCAGTCAACTCCTTTGTTGACTGTACATTCATTTCAGGTTTATATGTCTAACGGCGGCGGCCTGTCCGTCTATCAAGAAAAGTGTGGTTTTGTTTTATATGTATGGATTCGATTGTTTATAATTCTAAAGTTGTGCAAGCACCATACGATTGTAAATTACGGCTAATCTCAAAGTTTGAAAGCGGGTTTACTTACCTGGTAAGGAAGTAGAAACACAATTTACGGCCAGCCTTTCTTTTGTGTCCATTGAACTAAAGTGTTACAAAAGGTTAATATTAACTTGTTCCAGGGTGGTCGAGTAACCATCTATTATTGTATTGTCTTTTTGTTAAAGGTGCCAAAACTTTAATTAATCGTTTAACTTGTTTGGTCAGCTATTTTGGTCGTTATGAACTTTTAGCTACTGAATATATTGCTAAAAATAGAGAAGCAGTAATTTTTTTGAGTTATTATACAATATTTTATTGGTGTTAAAACCCGTAAGTAAAAATTGTATTTACTGTAAGAGAAAGAACTCAATAAAAAAAATGATTTTGCACACAACCGTTAATTGAAATAGGATGTGCAATTTTTGGGTCATAGAACATTATGACATTACGAACACGCTGTAAATGGTTCTGACACCACAACACGCTTGGCACGCATATACAGTCGTGCTTGCACGTGCCCTACCAGACGCAACGCTCCACGCAGGAAACACGCGCCCGGTAACCGACTCACGAACGTTATGCTCCTGCCTTTATGGACCTCTCAAAATACCTTAAGTTCATGCAGGTCAAGGCGGAATATTAAACGGATTATGTTATGATTCATTAATAGGGTATGGAATGGATAATATCGTGTAGACTATTGTCTTATTTCATCTGGTTATTCTAGAGGGAATAAACCAATATAAATGCGAAAGTAATAGTCTCTATCAGTTATCCTTTTAAACGGCTGATCCGATTTAGGAGACGTGATGTACAGAATTTTGAAACAAAATGGATTTACCTAAATCCTATTTTTCCCGAACTGGTGAACTGATATTCGAGACAAAAACTCTTATCTTATGAGTAATCAAGATTATAAACTAACCGTGTAATTATGGTGTAGAATTCCAAGCAAATTTGTCAAGCCGTTTATGCGCGAAAGAGTACTAAAAACTTTCGCTTTTATAGTATTAGTAAATAACTGTAATGATGTCAGCTTATACTGTGTATAGAGTAATGTTATTATGGTTAAAAAGAAATATGTCAGGATCGTTTGCAAGTAGATATCAATGGCGTCTGTCTTCACCAATAGATGAAAAGCTTGATTGTTTTTATGTTAATCTTTATAAACACAGACAGGATATTCTAATACAGATCCACTTCTTAACAATGGCTGTTTATTATAACTGTATTAATTAACATTACTGATAATGACAATTTCTGTTAGAATCGTTATTTCACAATAGTTACACGAACAATAGTATTTCATTAATAAATAGGTACTTTTAATTTAACTGTAATTTTTTTTTTTACTTAACTGGGCGTAATAAATATGACAACAACATATTTATTACGCCCAGTCGACAATATTAACACAAGTGTATACAGGTATGTCGTATTGTCATATGTCGCTATATTTTACGTATAAGCTTGAGGGGTCTTCTGATAACCAATATTTTTATTCAGCCAAAAAACTTTATGTTGTTATCTATACTAATATTATAAAGAGGAAAGATTTGATTGTTTGTTTGTTGGTTTGTTTGCATTGAATAGGCTCCGAAACTACTGGACCGATTTCAAAAATTCTTTTACCAGTAGAAAGCTACATTATCAGGGAGTGATAATGTAGCTTTCTACTGGTAAATTGGCTATATAGCTTTTCCCGAAATTCAATGTGGTTCCCACGAAATCGGGTCCGGAACTTCACGCGCACGAAGTCGCGGGCAAAAAAGCTAGTACTATAGAAGACTTGCGTTTCCCAGAGAACGTTAGCTGCGTGCTTGAGATGGCCGAAGTGGAACTGCGCAACGATATCTGAAAAAAAAATGGTAAAAATTTACTGACACTAAAACGATTATTAATTATCTCATAAATATTATTTTTATTTTAATGCATCATGTACCTATAACAAGAGATAGCCTTGCAGATGTCACTGACAAAGTGCGAAGACAGTGTAGCGTGGGCTCGCCTACTCCTCAAAAGACCTTCTCTCGCCTTTTCAATGTTTATCTCATTATGATTAAATCAATTTAACTTACAAGTAAATAGTCAATAAAGGATTGGCAAATCAATGATACTTTTCGTTTCACTCATGAAAGTGAATGAGAAATTAATTTAACGTCATAAAATGTAAATCTCATTAAACAAATGTCACACGACGTACTTTTTATTGTGGAATTTGACACTTGTCTCTGAAGTTGTTGGCATTTCTCATTCCATTTCAGACTTGAAACGGCTAGTAGTTGGTACTAAAAAAATAGAAAGCAAACGCGTGTATGCCCACCGGGTCTACAGTGTCCCATATACATAGTATACTAAAAACGTTATGAAAATAAAAATATATGTTTATTGTTAAATTTGCGGCAGTCCTAGCAGCATCCTGGAAACGTTGGCAAATAGATTTTCTTCCCCGCTGTGGGCCTGTTTTGTGAGGAGGGTGATCTGCGAAACGCATGATCCGATTTGATCACTCTCGGTTTTATCTTTATTATACTTTTATTTTATATTTTATTATTATTATTTTTTAAACATGAGTGTACCTATTACTAACAAATCTAGACTAAGCTGTACTAACATCTATCGATCCGTGTTATCTGAAATAAAAATATTTTATTTTTATTTTTATTTTATTTTTAAATCTAAAAGTTAATGAAAATTTATGATACCCGTCACATCTAAAACCCCGTCATTAAAATTTTAAGACCAACAAAAAACTGTGAAAGAAATCAGCGGAACTAACAAATACGTTATTGAGCAATAACGCTAACGATATCGACGCTAGAAATAATAACAATTGAAGACTAAGTAGGTATTACGGATAAAAAAAAATAAAAAGAACAATGTGTACATAACCACGAGAATACTTCGAGTGGCAAGAATTTAAAGCAGGTTTTTGTTAGTGGCTGTTTAAAATCATTCATTCTTCACGGTTGAATGGTTTCAATAGGATGAGAGGGACGTTGGGACCCCTGGGAGACGCAGGTATGAGTGTCGCAACGATAAAAGATTTTTTTAAACAAAGTATCGTCAACTTGTCTTCGTGTTCAAGTGCCTATTTTACACAGTATCGAGTTACTTGTTTTTTGTTAACTTTATCAATAAATTTTAGATCTGTTTGTAATTATTACTAAAAAAAAGTTTAATTCTTAATTAAAAAGTAGTATTTTTGCTTTACATCTGCTCTCATATAAATAAGTAGTAAAAGCTGTTAACCCTTTAACAGTCTTCTAAAGTTTTTGACTATTTTTGTTGTAATACAGAAGTTATTACTTATATTTTTTATATTGATTACGTTATTATTTATCGAATAATAATATTAGTACTTAACTTAAAAAACAAGGTCCGATAAGCAATTTCAACAGGTTACTGTGTTATCGTTTTAAAAAATGTTATCACTGTAGGCGCGCGCATTCTTAAAACATGTTTCTTGTTGACTGTTTACTGTTATCATCAACACTTAAATTCCAACGATTTCCGTTGAATATAATATCAATAAACTGTGTTTCAAATGTTGAAATAAAAATAGAGTCTTTTTTGAAAAAGTTTGTTAGAGGCCACGAGGTAAACCCTAAAATTTCTTTGTCATTTATGACCCACATGATTGCTATCTCTTTCTCAACAGTACCTCGTCACGGGCAAGGGCGTACAACACAAACGGAAAAATAATATCTTTAGCGAAGCGCGCGTTTAATTTTGAGGTTATGTTAGTATTAAATCGAGCTTCGTTTGAGGCGAACGTGTCGTAGCGCCCGCAGTGTAGCCGGCTTTTGTCCACAGATCGTGAGTGCAGTTGTTAGCGATCGATATCGCATGAACTTGAGTGCAGACGTGCAGTGTTTATGCGTGCATTGTGGATACTTCAGGATAGCATGATATATTTTTCATATTGTACTTCCTTCCCGGTTTATATACTATTTACTAAATAAAGGTAAGCCAGTTTCTTTAATTTATATATCATGCTTTGGTAATGTACTTGTTAGTAACTTTTGTTATCATTAGAAATACTTACTTGCTTAAATAAGAACACAAAAAAAGTCAGTTTTAGTCAAGTTGACCATGTATTTTTTGTTGATTGTTTAATGTTATATATGTTTTTATACACATTATATTTTCAAATAAAGCCACCTGTGACCTACTTTGTAATTAAATTTAAAAATGTAGAGCCCTTAATTAGTACGTGCTAAAGTACATCCTGGCGCAATCAGCTGTAGAGGTGATAAAGAATTTTATTAAAAAAAAACATCATTTGCAATGTTGCATCGTTGGAGGGTATACTTCCCCTTCGTCTGGACCCTCACTCGCTACACTTCGATAGACAAATGCGCCAAATTTTTTATACAGTCCAAAGCTCTCTTACTTCCCTGATATAAAAGCTATAATCCCTTGATTTGTATTCTGAATGAATTTGTAAGCATATTCGTAGTCGTGCATTCATTGTAGACCCTCAGTTTATTACCTATACCATATGTATACCGCGGTGCTTTGTAACTTGCATCAATCCATTAGTCGATTAATCCGTGGTATTGTTATGATACGTATTGTTATGCTAATGATAGTGACAAAATTAAACAGTAGAAAGTGATATACATAAATAAAATATATAAAGTTACAATAAAGAAAGGATAAAAAAAAATGTTAAAATGAAATCATGAAAAAATACAAAAAAAGACGAAACCATAGAGGGTTAAAAATATGAATACTCTGTTAGAAATTTCAAAGAATTTGAAGATAATACTGGGAAACATCTTAATTTTTGGCAAAGGACAGTATTAGAAATTAAAATGTTTTTAGGGTACTTAAACAAGTAACGAAACAACAATAACAATATTAAATTGAAACATTTTTTACGGGAGTGCAAAGGGTTGTTGTAACTAACCAAAAAACTGCATAGGGGTTTTCAACCCCTATTTTATATAGGTACCTATGCCTTTTTTGTGGTTATTGAATTATATTTTTTAAATCACTTTAAATAGATAATGATCTAATGACAAAAACATTGCAATTTTGGCAATTTGTGCGCAACAAACGGTAAAATTTCAAAAAGAACGGTTATTTTAAACTTCGAACAAAAAATTGGACTGAATGTTGGTATTCCTGAGTCACGTGTTATAATATAAAATATTTGCTAATATCAAACACAAAACTTAGGTTATCGCCTCTTACCCAAAATGGTATGTGGACTCATTACCGTAACGAAACAACACCAGCCCAATATGGCAGATCTGAGTGGGTTTTTCGGATTAGTAATATAATCCTTAAATAGATAAGTACCTATCTATTCATTTAATAAAGTAGCACAATCTTAATGAATAAAATAAGTTCTGACTGACTGGCTGACTAATCAATGTCCAACTATCTCAGCTGAAATTACCTATACAGATGTTTGTGTAGGGCAAAAAAAGGGAATGAAAGTAAGCATATAATTCTGGCTGTAGCATGTACTACAAAGAGATTCAAAGAAGAGAAGATGGGATGGAAAGCGTTTTATCTACAGCAAAATAGTTTGTTATTATTAAAGAAACAGACACTTATGTTAGCATACGGTAGAGTATACGTGATCCTTTTACACTCAATCTAAGAGGGTCAGCGTATTACACACTAAGGTAGGGCACAGCGGATTATCCCAAATCGGAGCGGCCCGCTGGGGAAGGACCTCCACCTTACAGAAGATCGTAGCCAAATAGCATGGTCTCGACCATGTTGTGTTCCTACGGTGAGTAAGGTCTCCAGAGCTCCGCTTGGGAGGGTTGGCAACGCGTGATAGGGGTATCGGTATTGCAAGCGTCTGTAGGCTACGGTGATGCTTACCATCAGGCGGGCCGTATAATTTTATTGTTTGCCAACTTTGTGGCATAAAAAAAACTATCTTTATTATATTCAAGCTTACAGTGCAAACTAGTTTATTTATTTTTCAAAACAAAAAGTTCATATAACCAAAATTATCTTACAATAATTTGAAATAACAGCTCTACATACGTACCTAAGTCCATCAGAAGCCTGTGTTTACAATAACAACAGTTTAAGAGACGCAATAAGTCAATATTTATTTTCACTATGTACTTTAGTGGATTCGGTTCCCATTACGGTGTACTTATGGTAATGAGAAAGCAATAAATATTAGTTTAGACTGAACATAAAAATATGATGTGTCAGTAAACGGGATTTATTTATTAGCTGATGTACTCGGTTTTACCTGCGAAATCCCGTTGTAGGTGTTCCCGGACTGATTTCTAGGATATTTATATAATATATATATATACATATATATAGGGACAATTCATACAGATTGAGCTAGCCCCAAAGTAAGTTCGAAACTTGTGTTATGGGATACTAACTCAACGATATTATATTTTATAACAAATACATATACAGATAAACATCCAAGACCCGAGGCCAATCGGAAAAAGTTCGTTTTCAACATGGCCCAACCGGGGATCGAACCCGGGACCTCCTGGGTGGCGGTCTGGCGTGGTAACCATTACGCCACGGAGGATAAAACTGTCCTATGTGTTAATAGGTTAGTTTTATCCCAGAAATCAGTTTTTGCGTGAAAGTATAACAAAACTCAACAACTCAACGCGCAAACAACAATACAATTTCGTGTTTATAACATTAGTAGGATTGGTATGTACGGGTATTCCTGAATATTTATATTCTATTGTACTAAAGATTAGGCAATAGGCCTCGCTTTAAGGTAACCAGAGGTGTTCTAATTCAATTCAATTACGATTCTTGACAGTTCAACCTTTCACGTTCATGTTCGGGTTCCGTCGAGAGGCGCACGAACTCTTGCACACTATGGTGTTTGACATTTTAGAATTTAACTACTTGTCTTCTCAACACATCTTACTATAGATGAATAATAGAGTATCCGTAATACACCAGCCTATTTAGAGCTTCGTGTTGTTCTCTTTCAATACTTTATAACACAAATAGACAATACATATTTTATAAAAAAACAGTTCACTTGCGTATTTCTCCAAAAGAAAATTTTGCATATTGGTTGACATTTCATTGACGAAACGACGTTAACATAAAGATATTTAACCGATAATAAGGATACCGCAATCGTGAATTTCTGCACTCCCAATGGTTGACTGGTAGAGAATGCAATTAGCATTAAGTCCGACAAATGTATCAGTACTTTGTGTATTATCTTTTTATAATCCTGTTGTACGAATGTGTAGAGCTTATAATATGATCTTGTTCTTAACCACAAATCCATCGACATTCTTGGAGTCTCTTTGTGCTCCTTCAAAAACAAAATTCAGCATAGGTATTATTATGAATCTCTGAGAGATCCATATTTTTCTTTGTTTTTTTTTTAATTTTTAAATAAGCAATTTTTGTCTTCTTGATAACTCTTCTAAAGTTTCATTCTACTTTTTGGCTCGGAGCGGCTATTGTACCTTTTTAATTGTTATATTGTTTCGAAATTTGAACTACCTGTACTGTTGTACACATGTTGTGTTGTGAGTTGTTGCCTAGCTGTACTATTTGGTTATAAGTAATTGTAAAATCTTGGTAACAATTTGTTTTGTGTTTCTATAAATAAATAAATAAGTATTGTGGTCAATAAAGTTATATAAATACATAAATATTTCCATCTAAGAACTATCGAAAAGCATATACATATATGCATCATTCTTCAAAAGTCACGAGTGTCATCACAAGCGGCATCTAGTTAACTCAGAAACGTGTAATACGCCACAGATAGGTAATTCCGGGTCTCCCACGGCATAATACACAGAACAATGCCGCCTTTGAGTAACGGACCGACATGTGAGCACAGAGATCTCAACTACAACCTAATTAGACTACATAAGATCTAAATAGACCTCTTTATTCGATTTCTTAAGACACTCATTGTAATCATTCATCATAATTTAACAAGTCAAAGGAAAGCTTAGTTAATTCAGTGTAATGTTAAGCCAGTAGACACGAAATTTTCATCGTGCCCGTTCTAAGTCTCACAAGCATTAACGACTTTCCTTCGATTCATAACAGTTTCTAAAAATCAATGTGAATAACGGCTTGCGTAGACGAGAGACTTTTGTTCTCCAGAAACAAATACATACGTATATACGTATTCAGTAAATGATAAAAAACAATCAACAAATCTCAAAAATAAGGATAATTAAAATGTTCAAAGGGTTTCTGAATTTAAAGAGTATAAAAAAAAATACATTAAAAAAAACTTAAAACTTATTACTTAATTACCTTTCTCTAACTGTTCTCTCTCCATTTTTGCCAAATATGTTCAATGTACAGACATATCGGGGTCTACTGTTTTATTATATGTATAGATAATAGTCCGTAGTGTGACTTATTTGTAGGTCCACGGACGAAAGTAATTCGTCTGAGCTGCCTTAAAAAATATTTGAGCTTGTTTGAACCTACTTAGGATCATATTTTCATCAAGAGGTAAATAAACCTTGAATGAGTCATAATCGTGTTTATATGGTAGATTTGTGTAATATGGTAGTTAAGATAGCCTAAATTAATGAGCCGCACTGTAAACATAAAGCGTATTAATGCCGGCTCTACACTATCGCGGAGTTGACCAAAGCGAAGTTTGCACGAAGACAAAGAAGAAGTAAAGACGAAGAAGTCCGCCCTCACTCTCGTTTTCGCTCAACTTTGCAAATGTGTAGAGACTGGTGAAGACAGCATAAACTGTTCCCTTTGTGGTATTCTAACAAAGTTTGCCAAAGGTTTTCATTTATGTACTTTTAAACAAAGTATACTTAGTTTTATCCGCTCATTATCTAAATTTAATTTTCATAATATAAGTACAGCAAAAATTATGTAACCTCGATGATTTTAAGAACATTACCTATATGTATAATTTATATTTTTATCTTGGAAACTTTAATAAAGTAAGCCTTAAACTATAATATCATAATTAGATTGCTAAAAGCTATAAAACGTGTGCACTTATTAGATTTATCTATTAACATTCCAAATGGCAAACTCGTGTGAAAATGATATAAGTTCACTGATACAAATGAATTGAATTGGAAACCCGTAAACACAATGGTAAGGTGAGCTATCATGATCACCGCGACTTGTATTCGATTCCTTTATATGGAGTTATTTTACCACCCACAGTGCTAATGTGTGATAAGTTTTCGAAATTCCTACACTTAAACTCAACATACAAGCCAATACAAAACATTAGTAATACATGGACAATATAGACGGGTATCACGATTTCTTCCAGACAACTTATAAGTAATGGAAAAAGATTATAAGTAATAAACATTCTTTATAGATTTTATTATTTTACATTAAATACACTAAATACCTAGCCGTTGAAAAAAAAAGTGAAACTAGATGATAATAAAAAATTAAAACAAGAAAGAAATTATTATTCTGCAATTGCATACACCTGCATGTAAAACATCCTACACCATTTTTATAGTTGATAAAATTCCGCTTTCACATTGAAATGAAATGAAATGAAATGAAATCGTTTATTTCAGAAATTAGACCTTCACAGGCACTTTTTCTTGTCATTTACAATTTGTATATATGTATAAAGAGAATAAACTACGTTATATACTACCACCATTTCGGACACAAGCAAAATGGCCACCGGTAAAAGAAATGGCGAAAGAAACCTGGTTACGGCCTTTTTTGTCATTTAGCATTTTTTTTTTCCTTTCACTCTTTTGTTACAATGTATAAGTACATTTATAAGAATAAATAAAATACAGATCCAGGTACCTGGATCTGTATTTTATTTATTCTTATGTACCATACAGAAATCAAGCTCAAAACGCGGGATGTCGATCCAAATAGCGCTATGGTCAAATCCTAAATATGTCGAATATGTAGATGTTAATAAAGCGAGCAGACCAGTCCCCCAAGATGACAACCACAACTGAGCACAAACACAACATTGTTCTGATATGTTCCAGTTAGTCTATCTATTAAATAAATTGTTTATTTAATAACTTATCTGCGAGATAGGCCACTAAAAATTATAATGGAAACCGGCCGGCGCTTATTATGAATGAAATATGTAAAAAATAAGCATTTCTCGAATTTGTTTTCACGTGTTATTTAGTTTTAATCAAATCAAAATACAATGCGTTTATCTCAAAAATATAGATAGTTCTAAATCAATATTAGACCCTGACTATTTCACGATTTCCGAAAATTAAACTAGAACTATTAAAACCATGCTTTTGACGAAGAAGCTATCTGGGAATAGTAACACCGATCTTTAATTTTTTCCTAGTGGTGGTAGGAAAAAATTGGGATTTTTTTTTGATTCTTGGTTTGGATTATTAACAAACAAAGAAGTACCCATAACAAGTCAGTTCAAGCCTTGCGTAATCGTCTCTTAAATTGTGTACAATATATTTATTTATCAAATAATAATAATGGCGTTTAGGTGAAAGACTGTTCATTTACAAAACTTTAATTTGATAAACAATAAGTTTGAAATGGTAGGTCAGTAACCCGTCAAAACGGAATCAACGGTAAATAATAACGTTATGACCTAAGAACAAATGGTATTAAAATTCTATTGTGAAAGCAGTACAATTCGTTCTTTTATATAATTTATACAAGGGAGTGTGCTAAAAATATTTATGAATATAAAAATTTCGTAAAGCCAAGTCTGGCCAAAATCAAAGTGATTTTTAGTGATATCATTGTCATCTATTATCGTTTTTTTAACGGCTTCGTTTCAAAATAATCCTTTTACAAAATTATGTCCTAAGAATTTCAAGCTAATCTATAATAACAATAACAATTTGTTTCATAAAAAATATGGTTTTAGTAATAACAATTAACTATTCAGAAATACTTGCAAAATACGTTTTACTGCGAATTATATTCTTGCTCTATAAAATCGTATTGAAATAACGATTAGATAAAATTCACAAAAATAAAAACAATTTTATTGTACAATGACCAATTTAAAGACCTCTTTAATTTGGTCATCTATACATATAATAAAACAGTAGACTAGTAACAGGTGACTAGTACTTTGAACATATTTGGCAAAAATGGAGGGGGAACAGTTAGAGAAAGGTAATAAAAACGAATTTTTATTTTATTTATTTATTGTCTGTCTGTCTGTTTGAACGCGCACATCTTCTAAGTTACTGAACGGATTTTAATTCTGTTTTCACAGGGAGATAGAGCTCGGCTTGGAGCAGAATATAGGCTTTGTTTCATTTAAATCGCATGACAGGAAAAGGAGTTATCCTTATTTGAACATTTCACGCGGACGAAGTCGCGGGTAACAGCTCGTTGTATATTAAAATACCTATCCAGGGTAGTAAAATAAGAACAAAGATTTTAATTCTAATATTATAAGCATTATGAAACGTTGTAATTATTTAGTACAGTCAAGAGCAGGTCGACCTTTACATATTGGACTTTGTACCATTCTCATAAGAGCGAAAATTGTCCTGACTGTACAATATGATGACTTTTAATTTAGCTGTGCTGTGTTACAGCGTAAAATAACTTACATGCAAATGTTAAATTAAACATCGTGATAAATAATCAATATTTTATATAAACCAAGTGATTTACAATTATTGCTTATCATATATTACGCTTTTAA
Organism: Endotricha flammealis; assembly: GCA_905163395.2. Lineage (NCBI taxonomy): Eukaryota > Metazoa > Arthropoda > Insecta > Lepidoptera > Pyralidae > Endotricha > Endotricha flammealis. The sequence goes on from LR990853.1 coordinate 8,883,427, forward strand.
TACATGTAATCCTGTGACTTTTATATATGTACAATTTTGATTTATTTAAGGTACATAATTTCATTTGTGTATTTTTACGTGATTGAAGTATTCTACACTGTGTGGCAAACTTTTACTGTTGCGAAACCTGTGTGTCCCACATAAGTTGCTGTGAAACTTGCTTTCGTCGGGCATCCATCATCGTCTCTTTAAGCCACTCTCTCATTTAAAACCTTTATGTTTTAAATTAAACACAAAAATTACAAACATAATTATAGTGTGTGTTGAAAAATAATTAACATAGAGCAAAAGCTACAAGCAATTGTTTGATTTCAAATATAAATCGATATGAAATAAACATGAATCGTTCACAAACCAGTGTATTGCGATAAAGCCTTGATGAAACACACAACTTTATTTTCAAAAAGTTTCTAGTTTGTCAAACTTCAAAGTTTGACAAACTAGTTCAAACACATTGAATTTTACTGGAAATCTTGTGCCAAATATAGTGAAACAGAATATGGATCTATTGTTAGTGTATCCTTTATTGATAAACAATGAATGGCATATTTCTGTGTTGAAATGAGAAACTTTCGTTTTGTTTTATTCAACTAACATATTGTCTTGTTTCTAGACTGACTGATTCTTACTCCAGATATGCATTGTAGTGATCCCGGGTAACACGTCAAGTCATATTGTAGCCTGGGTTGGACACATATCGGAAGTCACAGTGATGTCTGCATAATTTGCAAACGAAACCCTTGGAGCTCTTTCTATAACTGATATGGCATTCTGTTTTTCATTTTATGCCTGCAAAATGAAACTTTCCATGAATATGTAAAATTCGAACTAGTTTTCCAATAGGAAATGAAACTTAACACGACCTGTCAACTAATGTTACTTGAACTGAATTCTTATTACTTGAAATGAACTTAATTCTTTCAATACGTGTCTGAATAAATCCAGTTTCGTCACGGTTAGCACTCCATTCATTCTACTTTGTTCCGCAGTAACAAAAGCCAAGACTTTTGTTTAAATGGCCACGCAATTTGCGTCACAAAACTCACAAATTAACTTCACATTAAAGCTGAGAAGACACTGATAATGATGGTCTTTATCATATTAACAGTATTTGTTGTTATAATGGCAACAGAAATACATCATCTGTAAAAAATTCAACTGTCTTCATGAGATACAGCCTGGTGACAGAAGAGCAGACGGACGGACGGACGGACAGACAGACAGCGGAGGCTTAGTAATAGGGTCCCGTTGGCACCCAAAAACCGGAACCTTAAAAAGAGGTAGCTTGAGAGTTGAGACCCATAATTAACATTATGTGTTTTCTAAACTATGAAATAAAACTAGCAACAATTCCATCACACTTTTCAATATAAAATTTTTGTTTAATTTTTTAAAATGTGTGACATTTGTAGATGCGAGTTCTACACACCCACCACACTCGATCATGATCGATCATGAAGTTAAGACTATTGATGGATTATGCGGTAAAACCACAAAGATAATTTCAAAATCTCTGTACTTACCTACATACACGGTAAAAGTAGAATATTAATAAATTTAATAAATATAAGTATTGATGTCGCTAAAAAGCGAAAGAAGCTCGAATGCGTCACTGGTAGAGCCAGTCAAGCGTTCGAATTTATGGTACTGTGCCTATCGATAGTGTAGCCGAAATTTAAAAACTATAGTTACGTCACACTTAGGACAGGTATTTTCACACGAGCGAAATCTATTGTAATTATTTGTAATGTATTTTTTTTATATTTTATTTTTTTTATTTTTATAGAAGCGTGATTTGCACACTTAAATATTACAATCTAGCTTATGGGCTAATAAGTAATTTAAATTTAACGTAAACTTCTAAAATGTTTTAGTCTAAGAATAATGTCCATTGACTTTTCTTAGTGTCTGTTAAGGCGAAACACTCTGTTCTTGTGTTTTAAGTTAATACACTAATATTATTTATTTCACTTATCACTACACTAACTCAAAAGGTTTTATTCTTTTCAGTCTTCTCACTAAATCTGTTGAATCGAGCAGTTGGACGGCTTCGAGATTCACATGATGATGAAGTCTATTATCATGAGCTTCTGCATACTTTTGTATAACATTGTCCACAAACTCCACTTTAAGGTCCCGATGGAGGCAATAATTTGTGAAGTACCAGGGTGCATTTGCGATGCCTCTGAGTACTTTATTCTGAAAACGCTGAATAATCTGTCTATTGCTCTGTTTGGTACAGCCCCATAACTGTATGCCATAGGTCCACACAGGCATGAGCACTTGTTTATACAGAAGCAATTTATTATGTATTGATAGGTAAGAATTTCTCCCAAGCAGCCAATACATGTTTTTATAACGTAATTCTAACTCTTCTCGTTTTTTCTTGACATGAGCTTTCCAGCGCAGTTTAGCGTCTAGAGTCATGCCTAGGTACTTAGCTGTATTAGAATACGGGATTGGCTTGTTATTTAGGAACACTGGATGGTAGTGCTGATTTTTGTTCGTGAAGTCAATATGAACTGATTTTGACTCATTTAGTTTAATTCGCCATTTTTTAGTCCAATTTTGTACTTTTGTTATGGCAACTTGTACTTTCTCTACTGATTCTGCATGTGAGTTTCCGGTTGCCATTATAGCAGTATCATCGGCAAAGGTTGCAATGATATTATTTTCTAGTTCTGGAATATCACAAGTGTATAATAAGTACAGGACCGGACCTAATACACTTCCCTGTGGTACTCCAGCTTTTATTTCCTTTAGGTCAGAGTAAGCCTCCTCTTGTCTGATCCTAAACATTCTGTTGGAGATATATGATTCCAGTATTGCAGTAAATTGTTTCGGTAACATCGTCCTAAGTTTATATAATAGACCTTTGTGCCAAACTTTATCAAAAGCTTGTGCTACATCCAAGAATACGGTAGCGCATACTTTCTTTTCCTCTAATGCTTTTTCTATTACATTTGTGATCCTATGCACTTGGTCTATAGTTGAATGTTTCTCCCTAAAGCCAAATTGATGCTGTGGTATTAAATCCTTTTCATCCAGTATTGGCTTTAGTCTTTTAAGCAAGAGTTTTTCAAATAATTTAGACATCACTGGCAATAACGAGATTGGCCTATATGACGTAGTTTCGTGAGGTGGTTTGCCCGGTTTTGCAATCATAATTACTTCCGCTACTTTCCATATAGCAGGAACTATCTGAAGCCTGAACGCTGCATTAATAAGGTTCGTTAGTTTGACCAAGGCTTTACGGGGAAGATGTTGCAATATTTCTCCCGTTATGAGGTCGTAGCCTGGTGCTTTTCTGGGATCGATGTTTTTCTTTATTTCGTTTGCAACTTCTTTTGGTGTTACAAACTTTATTTCTGATTCTTTTTGCACAGGATCTTGGCACATTAAATCATCGACACCTTCGTTAGGTTGGAATATTGCTTCCAAATGTTGTGCAAACCTTTTTGCTTTTTGTTCATTACTTATTGCCCACTTTCCATTTTCTTCTCTTATGGGAGGTATGTGCAGAACTGGTCTTTTCAATTTTTTGGTAGCTTTCCAAAGAGAGTAGTTAGTACTGCGGTCATTCGTAAGCTTTTCCAAATGTGTTTTGAGACATTCATCCTTGTAGGAGTGGATGGATTTTCTCAGCTTTTTAGTTAAATTATTGAGGAGTTGTTTTTCGAGTGGAGACCGAGTTTGGTGCCATTTTTTTCTTTGTTTCCTTTTTTGGCCTATTAGATCCATAATATCTTTAGGATATCTATTTCCTTGTGTTTTCCACTGGATATCTGGCGTATTATGCCATGCTGACTGTTGAATATCGACTGTGAATTTTTCAACTTCTGAATCTAATTGGTCTGCAGTACGAAGCGGTACATTAAGATTAATTCTGTTTTCTAAGTTTATGTGAAAACTCGCCCAGTCAGTTTTTTTGTTAACTAAGGCTGGAATGCTCTCTAAATGTAGAGGATTTTCGCTTAGGGTTAGAGTAATTGGTGAGTGATCTGAGTTCATATCGAACCCTTCTTTTATTCTCAGGCAAGAGCTGTAAATATTTTTGTAGATAAAAAAATCAATCAGGTCCGGAATTTTTTGTGGGTCAGTGGGCCAATAAGTAGGCTTACCAGTAGATAAAACGTCACATTTACTTTCTTTTATGGCATTAAATAATTCTCGCCCTTTAGTTGTTGTTAATCTGGAACCCCAATACGTATTTTTGGCATTGAAATCACCTCCGAGAATAAACCTATTTCCAAGTTGTTGTAAGAATCTTAAGTAATATTCTTTTTGTATTGAATGTCTTGGCGGACAATATAATGCTGATACAGTTATTGGATACTTTTTAGTTTTAATACATACCGCTACAGCTTGTATTTCTCGTTCTTCATGAGTGATGTTTTGATAGTGATAAAGATTTTCTTTCACGATTATAGAACAACCTCCTCTCGCTCGATTATCGGGATGGACGGCATGATATGTTTTATAGCCTTTAAAATAAATGAAGGTTTGCTTAGTCATGTGTGATTCGGAAATCAAGCACACGTCAATTTTTTCTGTATCCAGAACAACTTGTAATTCGTTTTGGTGTTGAAGTAGCCCATTGGAGTTCCAGGCCATAATTTTGAGAAAACTATTCATAGTTTATGTTTATTTATTGCTCCTTTAGAGCTAGTTTCAATTTTTTTGAGCCGCTCGTCAAAGGATGACATAAGTTCGAGCATTTCATTCAGTTTATCTCCTATGTCGACGTTAAATTGCGCATCCTTTTTAGTTACATTTTTGGATGTGATTTGTGCGTAAGACATTCTTTCGGACTTACTTTTGTCTTCTTGACATGGCACTGTTGTAGTCCCGTGTGTTTTGCTTGCTTTTGGTATAGCTTGCCGTTGAGGCTGTGAATTTTTCTTTAAATTTTTATTTTTAAAATTCTGCAATTCTTTGGCTACTACACACCCTCTATAGTTTGCAGGATGTGGTTCACCACAGTGTATGCATTTTGGTTTTTCTTGTGCCGGCTTTTGGCAGTTTATGGTTAAATGCTTGCCAGTACATTTAACACATCGTGGTTCTTTCGAGCAATACTTTTGCGTATGACCATATGCTTGGCATTTTTTACACTGAGGAATTAGCTTCGGTGTTTTTAGGGAGTGTATTTCAACCTTACATCCCAGTATGTTTTTAATGTTGAAGATTTTATTTAAATCTTCATCATTTTTAAAAGTGAGCATGAACATATTCAATGGCTCTTTATTTTTCCATCTTAGTTTATTTACTGCACTTTCAATTTTATAACCTTTAAATAGCAGCTCTTCGACTATTCTTTCTGGCTTACATGTATGGTGCAGATTTTTTGCCATCACTCTTATAGGGCGATCTTGCTTGTTTTCATAAGAGTGCCATGCACAGTTATTGGAAGTGAGACATCTACTGATTAATCTAAATGCTTCCTCATTATCAGCGTTAATTTTTACGCTATCACCACTTAACATCTTAACTTTGAATGGGTCACCTAATAGACCTTCTACCAAAAAATCATAAAATTTTTGGTAGTCTTGAATTCCGTCTACGATTATTGGCGGAGGAGGAGGTAATTTTTTGCTCACCTTTGGTTGTTGATCATTTTTAACGTCCGGAGTTGGCGATGGCGAGTTAATCAGCTTCCTTTTCTTTCTATTTTTCGCACGTACCCATCCAGTTTCTTTAGCTAGTTCCTCTTCGTCCGTGCAATACTCAGCGCGTTCTGAAGAGTTACTTGCGGTATTGGCGTTATCACTAGAAGCAGGAGTTTGTACCTGTTCCTTGTTTTTCTGCAGTTTCTCAAGTTCTTGCTGCATATTTTCAAGCTTAGCTTGCAGGTGACGCACCTGACATTCAAGGTTTTCCCTTGCTGCTTTCTCATTTTTATAATAATTATAGAGAATGTGTTCATTCTCAGTTTTGACTTTTACGGCAGATGGAGAATCTTTACCCATTTTTAAAGTTACCCAAACATTTAATATTATTTAAATAAATTGCTTCGCCTTAACAATAGTTTGTTTTGGTTATTCGATGCCTAAGTGGGTCATCGTGTCGCGCACTACACAGCTGTAGACGCGCGAAAATGATGATCACTGCACTTGCACTTTTAACTAGAACACGAGAGCGCTGCGTTCGACACGTTCGCTCTGCACAATATCGGAAACCGAACAATTCATCATCATTTGTAATGTATGATACATAATTAGTTAATATGGCTGTATATCTGATGAAGCTATCTTTAAATTCTGTAATCGATCTGGTAATATGTCATCTATACTAATATTATAAAGAGGAAAGATTTCATTGTTTGTTTGTTTGTTTGAATTGAATAGGCACCGAAACTACTGGACCGATTTCAAAAATTATTTCACCAGTAAAAAGCTACATTATCAGGGAGTGACATAGGCTATAGCTTCCCGAAATTCAATGTGGTTCCCACGGGAACGGGTGCGGGACTTTACGCGGACGAAGTCGCGGGCAAAAAAGCTACTTTAATATAAGATACAAAATACAGAAAAAAGATCCCATGACAAAACGCTTCACATTATGTAAATTTTATACTCGTAGTTTCTCGAGTACTTCTCATAAATAATAAGTTAGTGAGAAGATGCCGTTTCTTTTGAAAATAGTAACAAAGACGTCTGAATATAATGAGAAGAGTGAGAAGCAATTTCCCAGATTCATTCGATGAGCTCGGAACTGGAGCACTGGTGTTTCTTAATTCGATTGTAAATAATGTAATAAACAGCAAGACCACCATAACTGCAATTTACCGTAGCCGCTCCACTTACACACAAAAGATGGAAATGATATAATTTTAAAATTAACTTCTTATTTTTATAACAGTTATTGACTATAAATCATTTCCATTTTCGATTGAACAATCTTCGCGTATTGCAATGTCATTCGGGTAATTTTACGAAATGAAATCTATTGAGCGCGGTAATTTTCTTTTCCACTTCAAAGTTGAATTTTATTATAGGTACACCTATTGATGTATATTAAAAATAAAAAATTAAGAGTAAGTATAATATATTTATATTTTTATGAATGATTTAAGAGTAAGTAAGAAATTAAAGTATTACTGACAAATTGAACATGTTTTGTATAAGGAGTTAGACTATTTATATTTTCGAGATTCTCATGGGAACGAGATAAAGGAACTGAGGGCGAAGTCGCTGGTGGAATATATGATTTTATTAAAAAAATGTTGCAATGACAGTTTTGTAAGGTCGACAGTGAACAAGCGAGGTCTTTGCTAGCCGTCATTGGCTACTGTACTTACCAAGTGGGTAGTATCCATATTTTCCACCTTAGTGTTATAAAAAAGCCATAATCTGAACGATATGCGGCGTCGCATTCCTTCACTCTATTGTGCCACTATCGCTCACGTAGTTACGCATAAATCTCAGTTTCGTTAATAAGTGTGGGCGCGACTAGGGCACGGACCCGTTACGATATCCTCATAAATTGCTACGACAATATGCCGTGCCTGACTGACTTTATGTTCTTTGTATTATTACATCATGGGCACAATACAAATATAAATAAATCAACCATATTTTATATTGAGCACTTTAAAGACATTATTATATTTTTCTATTACGCAACAATGCAGCAATGGATATAAAATACGAAATATGGTAAATATTTCGTATTTTATTTTCATTGCTGCATAGTTCATTTAATATATTTCCTAATGTTAGACATTATAATGGAATTTATTATTGATATAAATTGAATTGTTATTGTTTGTCCATTTTACTACATCCACCACATACGTGAACTACATATCCCTCTGCTTTCCATAAAAGGAGTTTAGATTGTACACCGCCTGCATAACGGAGATAATACTATTACATTAATGGGCGCAGTCAGGATTTTGTCAAAGGGAGACGACCCAAATCCTGCTGGGAAAGAGCGGCAGGCGCGAAGGAAAAGTAAAGACAATAGATATAAATATATTTTTCTAATATCGTAAATCTACACTCTAGGGGTGCTAGTCTAAACGCCACTGCAGTGAAGGGGCTCTAAAGAAACACAGTGTCTCATTTGTAGTCCGATGCACCGCTCTGTTTTTTGTTGGTGTAGTCCTATACCCAACCACTTGAATTTTCATAGGTCCATCCACCTAATGGATTCTGGCTGACGGCACTTGAGTTCTCAAAGCGGACCGCGGCACAATATGAACAATCGACGACCCCTCTCTGCTCAACAACCAATTTATTTCTGTTTTTGATGTTATCGTTACTTACCAAGAGGGGATGGACCGGGGTTGTTCAGTAAATATAATAAAATGTTACATCGACTGCAAAGAATCAATATTATCACACAGTACCACAAGAAAAAATAAATATCAGTTAGGCTCTGCTGCATACGTGGTGCATAAAGAACAAGTGCAATTACAATTGCTGTTTTCTAAACGCCCAATATTTATTTTGGAAAAATTTAATAGTATGTAACGGCTTTACAGTAACGACTATACAAAACCATACTTCCGATACAAAATTAACAATGACACAAGAAGTAATTTCAATCACTAACGATGATTGCGTGGGAGTTCACTCGCTGTTCCCAATACACTTACAAAGTAGAGTTACCGAGAAAAAGCTGGGGAAATGTCGTACTACTTATTCGTGAGAGTAACGAGATCTACTTATCAAAATAATATAATTAACATTAGATCTCATGATTATGTTAGAAATTGTTGGATCAATACATTTGTATTTGAATAAATAATTTAGATTACGATTGATTGATACTGAGTATGAATCAAGAATCAGAATCAAAGAATGAAACATTTTATTTAGAGATTAGGCCTTCACAGACACTTTGTCACGGAGAAAGTTGGAAATAAGCAGAAAAGAGATAGGGAAGGAGTTGGGTTTCCGAACGAAACGTATTGGTGCTTCACGGCCATATTCTGTGAGAGGATGGTACATACTTTCTTCGTCTAGCCCGTTTAATATAAATTTGCCACTTCAAGAATGTCATTTAAAATCGATCTTTCACTATCGTCTTTATACAAAGAAAATTTAAAAGAACCACAAACTTACGTAAACTAAACCCTTACGTGAGTAACGCATATTATTCTCAATTAGCAGTTAACGGCGAAACAAAAGATGGTTTATTAGAAATAACAATTTGACCTATAAATGTAAGTGATGTAACATGTTACATGCAACACCCATCAGCTTGCATGCTGCGCGGCCTTAATTGTAACCATTATTTTATACTCTTCCATATTAGGCTTCGCTATTATTATTTTACAAAATATTAAATATTATTAAGTTTATACTTCCATCAAAGTTATGCATGACGAATAAAAAACTTTTTAAATAATTTTCGATGGCACAAAGTAGCAAAAATCTTCATGAGCAACGACTCTTATATTATCAAGGTTATAAACACTGTGTGTAAAATTTCACTGAAATCTGGTTTTTGACTAATGAACAATAATAAAAACTTTCATATATTTATAATATTCATAAGATTGAGTACATGTGTTATTTACAGTAGTAAGTTTATGCGGAAACGAATTGTTTATTATTAGACCCAAAAGCGCCACAGAACATGACAAAACATACACCGCTTACATCATCATCTGAGCCACAGAAGTCCATTGCTGGACAAAGTCTCTTGAACGCTTCCAGTATGACCGTTTGATCCCTGCACTACTTTAAAAGCAAATAATTCTAGTTTACTCAGTAGTTGATACTACATATGTAAATAAGGTACCTATTAATTATTTACGAGTATAATAGTATAATGATATCGAGGTTGATGATATTTTTGAGGCTGTATTAGAGGCACCGGAAGAGCACTGACCAGCCGTCGCATTGTCGACGCCAAATTCAGACTACAACGGGACTTTAAACGCGCTAGATATTCAACAATAAATTTTCAGTATTTACAATCTGTAATTTAAGTTTTTAATAACAATTTTGAACATGGGCCTCTTCACTAGTAAAGCTTATGTTCATTGCGAGAAAGCGTTCTGCTAAATGTTCAATATCATTATCATCATCACTCTTAACCAATACTTCATGGAATTATTTTAAAGTATGTGAGAGCAAGACTTAAGGAAAGTCGCAGGAAGCCGCTGGATGCAGGCCGCTGCCACCCTTCAGGGGAGGGCTAAGGTCAAGCAGTGGATTTTTGTGGCTGAGATGATGATTATAATGTGAGAGCATTCTTTGCCACGTTTAACTGCGAGTTTGCATAAATTCACTTGATATGTTTCTTACTGTAATATATACAACTAACAATTTACTTCTACAACGTAACACCATATTGATGACAACACTTCCCCTAATGTTTTCATTCGTCTGCTGGTTTGTCTATTAGCAATAAAGATCACCCTCTGAGAGGACGGTGGAATTTAATTACGGTCAGTGTCCACAACAGGCCCACCCTGGCTCCCCGGAGATTAATGTGCGCTGCGGTCGACATTTACGGTTTCAATAACATTAATAACCATTCGTTAAGCTGAGGTAAGATAAGTGTCATTTTATAGGATGCCAACTGCATTTTTAAGTAACGCAATTAGCTGACATAGTTAACTGAACTTTTAATGCAAATATGCCTAATAAGCTCTTTCACATCGTCACTTTTTTCCTACCAGTTCTGACGGCAGAATCGTAAAGGATAAATAAAAATCGTACAAAAAATGTTCAGGATTGAACCAATAGTATTTAAGAGGTAAAGTCATTACCACAGGCACCAGCTAGTGGTTATAGACCAAAGGAATACAAAAATTCTAAGCCAACAATAATAAAACATTCGAATTAAATAGTATTCAAAAACTAGTTTGTGAAAGTACGCTAAAAACTAACACCGTTTCTGAAATAAAAGATCGACGTATACGAATACAATTCGCACTTGACACGTTTAAAATAATTACATTTCTATACGCTTTACGCTAGTAGGTACATTTTATTTTATAAACCCATAAACTCAATTACAGTGTTATGATGTGTGTCAAGAACAAGCAACTATTACATAATGCTAATATCTGAGCACATAAATATTTTCTAAAAAAAAGTTTTCTGTACCTATATCTTGTGTTTCTTTAGGCTTTGTGTACTTTGGGAATTATAGATAACGCTCTATTATGGTATACATAGATATAAAAAGAAAGACTGATGGACCTAGCAAACAGAACCACAAGGTATATCTTGAAAGGTGAAATTGTACATATGTAGGTACAGTCTTCTTTTGTAACGTAAACAGTATATTCAAGGATTTTTCCCATGAAAACGGGAATAACAGGAAGAATGGAATGCATGGGTACGCGGACTACAACATTGTCGACGACCGCTCGTACAAACGCATAGCGAAAAAAATCTAAATCTATGTATTTATAGACGTATAAAATAAACCGAACATAATTTTTTGCCTCTCTCGAAGCCATTACAAAACGACAAATTAATTAGTTAAAATAAATTGTTTAACGAAACGAAACAAATTAAGTGTTTAGTATGAAGAATACGTTTACCGTCAAACGGACATCCGCTACTGCGCACTGAACTGACACAGAAGCCGCTACGGGGTTATGGCTCAGGTGCAGGTTTTCATTTGGCTCCAATTCAAATTCATTTATTTGCAAGTCTACAAATGATGTGACAAACGTTTACAATTACGTCTGCATACTAATATATCAATGTAAAAAGTATGTTTGATTACTTGAAAACTATCTCTGAAATTATCAGTTAAATAAATTTATATTTTAATAGGACAGTCCAATTCTTGAGAAGTTACGATAACATCCTACGTCGAACTTTGGGGTGGAGCAAAATCAACGGGCGGTAGACATCACGATCACTTGTAAATAAGATTACTTTTTGGTGCCTAATTAAACAAATACTAAGTGGTAATAACACAGGAAACTTTATCTAGTACTACAAAACTTTAACTTCACCTTGGAATGTTACTACCATTTAATAATAATTAATGCATCTGGATTAGTATTAGATCGGTCTGACTACGATAACCGGATTAAAATGCACTACTATGCTAAGTTGAATTTATGTCACGTTTCAAAATTGTTTCTAAAATAGGCTAATCATATACCCTAACTGACTAGGGCAAGGAACTATGAGTCACAAGCCACAAGCCATTTATTCCACTGAACCCTTCGCCTATACACGGAAGTGCAATATAAATATGCTGCCATAGGTATCTTGGAATAATCTTGTAATCAGTTTTTACATAATTTACATAGCGCCATCATCTGGTTCCAAAGAACGTTGGGTTTAAATCTGCTTGTGCTCTACTAGCTCATTTACATATAAGTGATGATAATATGATGATCAAATGATGACATCATCATCATCATAATAATATCATCATCACATAAATGTAAATGACAACGGATATGTATACGGATACATATCCGTTGTCATATGTGATGATAATATGATGATCAAATGATGACATCAGCATCATCATCATCATATTATCATCACATAAATGTTTACCCCTTCCGTCCGGGTATAGAACCAGCGTCCTCTGATTCCGAAGATAGGATCTCTACCAACGGAGCCACCGTGCTGTCTAACAACGTCCCCTTTGACGTATTTCTCTTCTGTTTACCAGTTAATCTAAGCATGTGTTAAGAATAAAGTATTAGTTAAAACGCATAGAATAATATTGGCTAGACGTAGAAACTGGATTTTCTAGAATTCATGAATTTAGAAATCAAACTTGCTACCAGCGTGAGCTTCCGTGTCATCTAGCTTACATTATTCAGATACAAAATTCAATCAATTCAAAAGCAATATTATATTTGGAGGCCATTTCTAAAACATTTACTCTGTAGGTGTCTCTTCTACACGACTCACTAATCATCACATCAAGCGACAAGGTTGTAAGAAATCTTAAGTTAAAGACATAGTCATTAACTAACCATGAATTGAAAACATGGCCGGACGCAGGCCATTTGTCGACCTAATCCCACACCGTGTGGGTGTCGACATCATAGTGGCCACCGTTTAATTCTACTCTACTTATAACGACGTACTTGTAGTAAATTACTCAGAAATACACCGTTTGATGAAGTGGTTTATTCCGAAGATAAAGTTAGCGGCTATGTAATAATATTGTTGGCTTCTTTAATCACAAGACTGTTGCCTATATTTAGCGATGCGTGATAATTTGGGTTAATAAACTCTGGAGAAGTTTCTTGCTCGTAATAACTAGCAAGAGTGCGAGCTTCTAGATGCGTATCAAAAGCGATTAAATCGATAAATGCTTAAATCATTTGCTTGTAAGTCCTTATCGTTTTTCTTTGCCACTGTATGCAATGGTGGATGTACTTTACCATTTTAAATGCCATTCACATTCTCGTATCCTAACAGAAAATTGACTTAAACTATAGTCAATAGGAAGCGAAAATGTAGGTAATATTATAAATAAACTATGTACAATTTTAAAATTTTGTTGTTATACTTTTCAGAGTTGTCTCGACAATGGGTGCCCCTGCGTGGGGCTCTCGCGGTGGCGGCGACAGGCCGCGCTTGCTGCGCATGACCCCTCTCAGACACAGTTTCGCCGCACCTGCCTCGCCGCCCGCGCAGCCTCCTCCACGGTCCCACGACTATGCCTCCGACGCAGACACTAATAAGAAAGGTAACTTCCTCATTTGTTAACGTTACAATGTTTATAATACTCCTTAGCTGAAATACCAGTAACCTCAGTCAATAGCATTTACAAACATGTAATATTACTCGTGTTTTACATTTCAGAAGACAGTTGGAATGCTAACCTTTCGCAGAGATGGCGAAAATTACGTCGACGTTGCTCACGACTGCGACCTGGATCAGGAAACCGAGAACCGAGCCCGGTGCGCTGCTCGCCGTCGCCACCGAGGCCACCGCCACATTGCTCTCCAGCACCACCTTCAAAACTTTCTTTTCGACATCGTGGAAAAGTATATACTACTGCATCCCTACGTGTTACTAGTGGTGCACCCGATATACTTCGAGCTCTTGGCAAACTCGGAGGTGGGCTACGACGCCGAGCTTTATCAGCTCACGACGTACTGACGCCGCCTCAACAACAGCCATCAACCTTTTATGTTCCTAGTCCAACGGCAACAGTCAGACAACCTTCACCGTCTTCACCGTCGCCGCCACGGCAGTCTGCCACGCTACGACGACGCTGCAGTTCACCAAATGTTTACAGAAGTAAAGGATCACCCGCGCCTCGAGATCGCGCACCTTTGATAAATCAAGATGATGAATCTCGAGATGTTGTCGATTATAACTACATTCCAGAAAGAAGGAAGAGTTCTGAAGGACGAATTCGACGACCTTACAGTGAAAATGTTGATTTCGACATACCTACATATCGTAATGGATATAATCGTCTTACGCCAGAGGAATCACAAAAATTATGGGAAGAACCGTATAGACTACCGAGAGTTCAAGCTCGGCAAGAGCCTATACAGCAACTAAGGAACTGTGTCGCAGAATTACGTGTGAGTGCAATGCCTAGGTCAGCGCGTCCTCCACCGGCGCCTCCTTCAGCAGTAACACAGACGAAACGTCCACCAGCGCCTGAACCGAGAGATTCACATGCTTTTGAGGTAATATCACATACGCTTATAAATAGGCACTTTGTGGCTACCAACTCTAAGATCATTATTCAAATAAAATTTAACTTATTATTAATTGCTATTTTGTTCTCAATTTCAGGTTCGTTTTACGAAGTCAGCGGGAGGCAAGGGACTTGGATTCAGCATAGTAGGTGGTAGAGATTCTCCTCGAGGAGACATGGGCATCTTTGTTAAAACCATATTTAACAATGGACAAGCTGCAGAATCCGGACTGCTTAGAGAAGGTCGGTAACATTAAAATCGTAAAGACCTTACGATTTTACCTGATAGCATCTATTTTATACATCATATTGAAACTTTAATGACTGTTCAATTAGTCTTACTGAGATGTTCATTAAAAACCTATTAACCTAGAAAAAATCTAACAAAGAATGTTTGTGACGACTGGAAAAACTTAGTTTTTATGATAGAAAGGTGCAGTGCATTCCAAATTAGGTACAATTATGGTGGCAGCTGCAAATTTACTGAGCATCAACGTTATTGCAAAGGTCTTGCATACACCTGCCTTTTGTTATAATCGATGTCAACCGTTTTCTCCAAATTGCAACGAACTAACAGTATTTTCTTTGTTATTATGTTCACTTTGAATATTTACATAACGAGACGAGATACCACTAAAAGATAGACATACTATAAAAATAATATTGTCATTAACGATAGATGTTTCGTTCTAAATTTTATTTTTTATTTCTTTATTTATGTCTGAAACCTGGAGTGAAATTCTCCCCATCACATTTTCTTATCCAGAACTTTCACCAATCATTTCTTGTCAAATATCTCGTCAGTATACCTAATTTTACTATAAAAAAACTTATTACCTATAATAACTTAATTCTCTCTTTAGTGTCCATTCACGTATAGACAGCTGTGCATTGAATTGTTCAATTCAATTTTAATATCTTTTTTCTTAAGTTGATGTAGTGAAGCATACTCTGCATTATTGCAAGTTACTATACAATAATATAATTATGAATGTACACAATGAAACTGAGCATACTATATCATTTTCCTTCAATGGCATTCAATCAACCGCGGTATGTGTCATTAATTCATGCATCAACCTTTTGTACTTTATCATTTACCGCAGAAGGAACACTTACAATTATTGTGTGTGGTTAAATAAAACAAAGCCATGATCACGAAATATACTTATATTGTTTACTTTTGTACATTGAATATAAATTAATTTAGATAAATGTGTGGATGAGTATGCGTTGGTCATCTTTAAATTTAAATAAACAGTTTAAGTAAATATTTTATTATATTAACGACATATTGAATGTGTCATTGATGAAAAAAGACAACTATAGACTTACAGCTAGTTGCGAAAAAAATCGTTTGAAAATTAATGACACATTAAGTCATAAGTTATCTCTTTTATTTTCTCAATTTGGCAATGACGTCAGATTTAATTTGTAACTTGAAAATGTGTTTTTGCAAATGTTTTAGTGTAAATCGCTGAGACCTAACTAATTTCATTAAAACAATTACAGGTGACGAGATCGTATCAGTGAACGGTCGTGGTACAGCAGGGTTGACACACGGCGAAGCAATCAGGCTGTTTAAGGATGTGCGTGCGGGGCCTGTGCTGCTTCGGGTAGCCCGACGTGCTCCGGCCCGCTGACTGCCCTGCGCCTGCTGCGGGGAACCACCGCCCGCACAGGCGCCTATCTACCGCACTGATATTTACTCCACTATGTAATGAGCTGTAGCCCTTTACGTGTACAAAACACGGCTTTTTCTTTGCAACGTATAATCTAATGTCTAAAGAAATAAAACAAAACTGGACCAATAGAATTGGAGAAGTAAGAGAGAAATTTGCTTTCTTTTCTTTTTCTCATATTATGAGCCCTACCAGTGGGATATGATGGCTGCTAAAAAAATCTACTGTCTAATAGATCTAATACTTCCATTGAAATGGATATAACATATTCACTCCATGCCTTTATAGAAATCGTAAATATCAGACTTATAACAATTTTCATATATTATGCTACATATATTCGGCTATGTATTTAAAATATGAACTATTTTGGAAAAAATATATACGAAATTACGATATTTTCTGTATAATATTGATAATTTAGAAATTATGCCAAAATTTAAAATTACTGTATATTTATGTAACTATTATTTCAAGCTTTCCATGTCTGTGCATAATAAAAATGATTAATTC
This sequence comes from Endotricha flammealis, assembly GCA_905163395.2. Lineage (NCBI taxonomy): Eukaryota > Metazoa > Arthropoda > Insecta > Lepidoptera > Pyralidae > Endotricha > Endotricha flammealis. Next base: position 8,900,235 of record LR990853.1, read on the forward strand.
TTATATAAAATTGTATTTAAAGACGTTGTTGAAAGACATTGAACTTTGTAGCGTAGGATTGATTAATAAATTATAAAATATTAGAGAAACTACACAGTAACACAATTTTCAATAAATTGTCTGTGATATTGAAATTCAAAGTTGATTTACAAAATAAAGGATAGCACACATTGTTGCGGGTCCTGCCATAATACATCGTATGAAAATACTGCTCCATGGGCACAATACATATAATAAACTGGACGTGATTCGATCATTTTAATTTATGCTTGTCCAGCTAGCTAGGTTACTTTCAATAAAATCGAAATTTTACTTCAATTCTGTATTCTTATTTTTAATAAAAAAATTAATATCAACAAACTTTAATTAACTATTCGATTAGCGTTCTGTTATTATTTAGCTTAATAATTTAGTTAGCGCTAATTTAGTCTGTTATGAGCAGTGAGTAAAACGTAAAAATCCTAAGCCAATCAATCGGCATTTGTTTTCAAGAGATAACATTTTTCTTATATGATATGGTGCGGCCCGCTGCAATGTGCTCTATCTTTAATAAGTGGAAGTGTTAGTTAAGATACTAATTTATTTTTATATTTTAGATGTAGAATGCACAATCAGAAATGTCATAAATATACATTTTCGTTGATCATTAATTTAATCTTTATTTTAGAGAGGCCTAAATGAATAATTTGTTATAGAATTGTAAAACTATGTATTCTAGATTTGTACAAAGTATCATAAGATAAATTAATGTTTATATCATTAATGATAATCATTATTGATGATAAAATAATAATACTATTTTTAAAGCTTACAGTACTTTTGCTTTTACCATAAAATTTTGATATTAACTTCAAGTCAAATGGGGTCTTCGTCCTTTCTCTAAAAAATATATTTTCTTATAGAGTCTAAAATATATTATTATTATTTAACTACTTGTATTTTTGATACTCCAAAAGATATAACAAGTATTTGATTGTTCTCCAAATCTACTTAAAATTAGGCAGAAATAAATACCTAAACAATATTTTTGTGTAAACTTTGCAGGAAAATATAGAAATAAAAAGGGCATTCACAAAGCTGTTATAACATGTAATTTTTCACTGATCAATTTTAATGAAATAAAAATAATTATAATAGTAAATAAAATAAAAAAATATAAACATTGTACAGCACCATGACAAGTAGACAACAAGAACCTACCTCCACGGGTGCGAGGATCACAGACATATTAGTTCTCGTTGTAGCGGTTCAATATAATACCTGTATTTATATTATCCCTTAATGACAGGCTCACATGCTTCTGGGATCCTAAAATGTCGTCATGATAGACCAAAAATATGTTGAGGGACGAACTTGAAAGTATCAGCCCAATTCTCACTTCTTTAAGTCGGTCGTTACGCTGTAAGCACATATTTGGCTACGTCCATGGGCTACGGTGACCGCTTACCACCAGTCGGGCCGTAAGCTTATTTGCCACCTTATAATAAGTAGTTATTGCATTTGATTATTTCCAATGAAAGTAAAGAGACAATATCTAACTCGTTAAACAATGCTTATGGTGATACCAGCGAGTACGGTAACAAGAAGTAGAATATTCCGATTGTAAAGGGCTCCCTTTACTATCGGAATTTTCTACTTCTTTAAATCTAATTGTTATTCTCTTGTTCGTGGAAGTGAAGAATGCGTTAACGTTTCTCATCACAAGCCATCTTTATTTAGTTTGTAGAAAATGACCAAGGATTAAAATTAAAAGGATTTCTTCTTCGTGGATTAAAAGTTAATCATTTTCATCTTAAAACAACGACATTACATCAACTTTCCCTCGAAAGAATAATCTCATACCTATTTTAATTTTGATAAGATTTTATATGTTCGAAATCTAAAAGCATGTCATATGATCTATCTAATCTGCACGAGTATTGCAGAAATTCTATACCTATTGACGACAGCAGCATGTGCGAATGTGTAAATAAAGTACTTACTTGCCATGCCACGCGCGCGCACTCGATCTGCCTGTAACCCGATCACAAGACTTTTGATATGAATTTACCTTTGTCTTTGCGTGTAATATTAATACAATTTCTTCAGTCAGCATCCATGTGCTAAACTTTTTACGGGGTCGGCAATGCGCTAGTGATATTGCATTTACTATTGCAAGCCCCCGGTATTGCAAGCCTTCAATAGGCTACAGTAACTGTTTACCATCAGGAGGACCATATGCTTGTTTGTCACCTTAGTGGTATCAAAAAAAGGTCGTCCTAATAACACAACTTACCACTTGAATCCATGATTAATAAATGAACCGAATGAGGTGTCTATGTTTTTGTAAATTAAATGCGATATGACGATATATGAAAGAAATATTTGTGCATTTTATAATATTTGTAACTGTAACTTAGTTATCTGACTAATAGTATCATAAAACATTATAATTATATAAATCTATACTGTATTTCATTTTGGCACCCCTAAAACTATTTCATTTGAATATTATAGGCAGGACTGATAATTTTAAATACAAAATATTAATTAAAAACTTGTAATGGTTACCATTACAAGATTTGAGACGAGAAGGAAGGAAGGAAGAACAGCGGATCCTTACCCGCTCATTCCTACAAAGTATTTACTTCCCATGGGAATAGGAAAAATATTTCAATAGGAAATTCCCATGGGAACAACCACCATATGCAAGTAAGAATTGGTCGCTGTTCGTGCGTCGACAGTACGTAGTCGAAACGCGACCAATTCGCAAGTAACAACACCCAGGTTATCTGTTTTTATTTTTATAAGTGTAAGAGAAATGCTCTGAATAATAATCATAATAATAATATAACAGCAATAGTTTAAACTTGGTAAAGAAAGAGGATCTCTTTATGATGCAAACAAGGAATTATATGAGAATTATCCATACACACAAAGTTTTAAATGCGTCACCTTAGCTTGTATAAAGAACTTGAACACAGGGTAGCTACCTATTTTAATAAACAAAGATAAGCCGAGGATTGACGAAAAAAAAATGAATTTGTCACTTTCTCACCCCGTTTAATTCTCCTCTTGAATGACAGTGACAAAACAGGTTTAAGCTGAGCCTTGGCTAATCTTTATTTGTAAATAAAAGAAACAATAATATACAGTATGTATCAAGATTATACTTTTTATTAAAATAAGAAACAAATTTCCGAAGTTATGGTTATAAATAAATCGTTGAAAATTATTCGTTGATCACTTGATATAAAAATGACGAGAATTAGTAAACATCTTTGAATAACAATAAAATATTATATTTACAAACTTATATCCATATCTCTACAAATTAGTGGTAAGATGGGGCAATGATATAAATATATAATCAACACCAGGGTGTTCTACTTTACGTAAACATGTTTAGTGAGCTTCGATCCTTTTATTTATAATTGTAACGTCAACAAAATGAAAATTTATAAATAAATTTCTCACTTATTCGATATTTTTAAACGCATTTTATATAATCAAATGTATGACAAGGTTAAAAGTAATTTTATCAGCTAACAAATAAATAGAGATCGATGCTTTTTGATTATTTTTTGAAAACATTTAAAAATACATATTCAGTAGGTACATAATGAATGAATATACATTATAAATTTTCTTCAAATTATTTCATTGAATATTACAAAAATATTTAATAAAATTTGGAAAAAAAAGAAGTTAAATTGATACATTTTTATTTTAATCATGAATAAAACATTATTTTGACCTAAATGTTTAGTTTAATATTGCTAAAAGTTGATGATTCCCGAATATATGTACATAATTATAAAAATTTTGAGATACTTGATTTAATGAGAATTTTATAAAATATATTACGTCCTACTGAAGTACTACACATTACATTTGTTATAATTAATGTCGTTTACTTTACATTTACGTGACTCGATATGTTTTTTTTCTATCGCATTAGAAAAATAACTTTCGCTAGTTGTAATTTTATAACAGCTTCAGTAGATTTTACAATTCATGAATTAGTAGTAGTCACAATACTTTTTCCACAATTTCTTTCAGTACAATGTTTGGTCAACAACGTGCTTGAACCAGACATCAAATGGCACTCGAAATACATCCATGAAACCAATTTTGAATTAAGTACGAAGCCTAGAAATATGGACTGTAAATGTCGTACCTTTCATACTGTCCAGACTAGTATACATTTTTAATCGAATTTATAAATAATAATTTCAACAATGAAAAAGCAGTCTTACAAAATTTGCTTACACCTTCTGTAATTTGATGATTCAATAATCAATTTTGTACAAATATTTTTCGATTCAAAAACAGTTTTTAAATTAAAATGAATTATAAAAACTTATTTTAAGTAGTCGAAAAATTAAGTACATTTTAGAAATGTGACAGTTACCTATGTATTAACTCACAATAGAGCTCAATTATAATTAAGAGTAAGAGGCGAGTCAGGATAATGATTTTCGAATACCCGACATGCCTACTAATGAAGTAAACACTCGTTATATACGAAGGACAGAACCTGCTTCACATTCGTCGCACTTTGCCAAATTGAATGCTGTCAGCAATCAAGATCTTTTTTTCTCCCTTCGGCAAACGCTCGCAAATAAATGACTCTCGTTATTTCGAATACCGGATCTCGAACGGCGTTTACGCGTCACCCAACTAATTCAGCACGGGGCGACACCCACCTGATTCGGATTTCGGCTCTGTTGTTTCTAAGTTGTCTTTGGGTTTCTGAGTACAAGTGCGACGTTACCAGCGGGTAAGGCCTTCAGTGCAGCCCAGGCCTGCGTTCGTGTGAAACCTTCCATAGACTGCCCACCGGCTGACAGCAACTCTGCTCCCACTAAAACGCGGCCGCTTTGTGCTGCTGCGCCACCTGGAGATTTATTTATAAATGCAATAAATTACAATGATCTAGTTTTATTCTTAATTAATGACTTGTTTTATTGATTTATTCCATCATGACATTTTGCTACAAATTCTAATTCCCAATTAATTTTAAAGCGTCCGTCATTTGAAACTATAACTAGGTAATTAAGTGATTTCATTAACATTAGATTTATTATTTTGGCGTATTATAAGATATATGATACATTATAAAATGGCGAGACGTCGCGACGACGACGGCGGCAGAACGAAATAAACAAAACTTTGCATATTTTGTTGAAACTATTATTCAACATACGACTCATCCTGCTTGACAGGCAACTCAGTAAGTAGATTCAACGCCATCTAACTCATCCGTATTTATAATAAAATAATATACCTGCAAAAAGTTTCTTGATGGTAAGTGGTCTATCTCCATGCGGCGAGTCTCGTCCTCCGTCGAGGCCGAAGCCGAGTCCAGCGCCGCCGCCCGCCTTCTCCAACAACACTGTGACCACGGGGCCCGAAGATTTACCCTCTGCCGCCTCTACAGCCTCGTGTCGGACCTTCGACTCCGCTGAGGTAAAATTAAGAGTAAGGGATTATCACTAAGAAATAATTGTTTTCTATAAAAAGGAATTACGAAAAAATCTTGGTAAGTATACAATTTTTTTGCAAAAAAAACTAACTTTGGTTTTAAAATTATCTCAGCTACAAAAAGTCCACTGCTGGACATAGGAATTGCACGGATTAAAATTATTATATTAATTACCCATATAGTGTATGTAATGTATATGTTATATACTCATATAACCTGTTTCTATAACTTCATGCCTATTAAATCCAATAAAATTTATGATTTCTACTAATCGCTACAGCTCACAAGCTGTCATTGAACCGTGAGCAAATATTAACACCTAAAACCAGTATTTAAAGTTCATTTGTGTGTGATTTTTACAGATGAATAGATTTTTCAGATGACCAAGCTTTAGTCGTCATTGTACCCTATATTCAATCGAACAGTTAAATCTCTTATCTTTATATGACTCTACAATACAATACATAATTCATAGTAGTCAAATGTTATTCAATTCATAGTAGCCAAATGTTATTTTATTGAAATCAGTTAAGTCGTTTTTGTGTGGTTGAGTGATAGAGACAAAATATTATAAACTTTCGAATAATAATTTAACAAAATAAACTTACCACTATTTTCAGAGCCGCATCCTGTATTAGTTCCATTTTTCTGTGTCTCGTCCTCAATTTCGATTAGAACTTCTGATCGTTGTTCCTGAAATAAAGAAGGTATCACAAATGTGAATATTCCACAATTATCCAAAATTAATATTTCGAGGATCTGTAACATATACTATGATTTACGTATTTGGTAGACTAAGTATTATAATATTAGTGACTAGCTTTTTTGCCAGCGACTTCGTCCGCGTGAAGTTCCGGACCCGTTCCTGTGGGAACCACATTGAATTTCGGGAATAGCTTTCTAGTGGTGAAAGAATTTTTGAAATCGGTCTAGTAGTTTCGTAGCCTATTCAATGCAAACGAACAAATAAACAATCAAATCTTTCCTCTTTATAATATTAGTATAGATAGAGTACCTATTAAAACAAAAATTGTTACATTATATTTCCAGAGCCCAATGAAGAGTATTCACATGGACCTAGCAAGAAAAAAAGGCGGACACCATCACTGAAACTAAAAAGTGAAGCACCCATAGTAAGCCACCTCGCGTATACGTACGAACCGGCCGGCTTACTATGGTGTGAATCACACATAGTTACGCCGCCGCCATTAGGGTGCTTAAATGCTTTCTTAGCAAGATTCCGTCCGCATTTTTTTCTAGGTCCATGAGTATTCAAACAATGTTCCTTAGTATGAGATATGTAAAATTGGGTTTTAAATTAAGTCTGGCTTTTGATAAGTTTGATAAATGTAAATAAAATCAAATGGTACAGAAATTCGCAAAGCTACTGACTGTGGGTGACTGTACCTTCAATATCGTAACTGACTGGGCATGGGTCAGCCCAGCCATTGAGTATCCGTTTATGCTGCGGACTTTAGCTCCACGTTTCAGACCGGCCTTGTCAGCCACGCTGTCAGCCAGAACACGATGAATCTGAAATGACAAAAGTTAAAAATTAAACAAAGACGGTAAAGTTATTCTGGTGTCTGGTTAGTTAATATTTCAGTACAGTATATCTAATTATTATATTATATCTATATATCTTTAAAAACGTGTGAAACTGAAGAATACATACCGTTACGTCCTTTGCTTCGCAATCTATGCCACCAGCTAAAATAAGTCCTACTCCTGAAGCAGCGCCACGTTTGAGTTGAATTTTATGAGATGGACCTAATGATTCCTCTGTGGAACTACTGTCGATTTTGTCCATCGATACGTCAACTTCATTTTGTTTTTTAGTTGTCGCGCTCAATAAGGGCTTTTCAATACGCAAAGAACTCTTATCAGTACTTGCACGACAAGGAGGAATATCAGGTTTAGTATTCTTTTCCTCTTTTCTGTAATTGTTTATGCTAGTTTTAACATCTATAATATTATTTATATTTGTCTGTGGCGTAGTTTTAATCTTGTAATTATCAAGTCCCGCCTTTTTTATTTCCTTTATAATTTTTTCTGATATATTTTTAGGCGCATCTTCAACTTTATTGTTGTCTGTATTAGATTCTATAACTTTATTTTTGTTTGATGAACTTGAATTGCGTTTTAACCTTGTGTTTTTGTAATCAGTTTTCCTTTGGCGAACGTTTCCTTCGCTATCACTGTCAGAATCAGTTTCAGCAATTACTTTGTTACGTCGTCTGTTTTCGCCTTTGTTAGATATAGCACTCACCGATGTTGTGAGCGTAGAAAGACGATCAGACGCTTTATAAGTAGGACTCGGCGACCTATCAGGTGTCTCATGAGAGAATTTAGTTTCAACGACAGGAGATTTCAATTTATCGTCTCTGCCACTCCTGCACTTTGCTGATGCTAAAATATTGCGTCTGTTGATAGTATCAATATTATAAGTTTTAGTAATCTTCTTTTTATCTGAATCAGCAACAGAGCTTTCAAGGGAACTGCAGCTTGCTTGTGACCCTGACGTGGCAGCCGAACCCGCTGATGAGCTAAGTGAAACGTTCGTATCAGATGACACTGAACGACAAACATTACGCTTGACATATTCCTCACAACTCTTCTCTATAAGTGAAGATTTCGTAGGAATCTCAGATTTCACCATTGAGTAAATTGAGTAATGGGATATTCTCGGAGAAAGCCGTGAACTGTCCGATTCAACGGCATCTAAATTGTGCATAGGTGAAGAAGCTGAAGACCTATAGCTTGACTGTGTCGAACTCATGGCAGACTCATTGTCACTGTCTACCACATCGGTAGCTGTACATATTTTAATATCGACATTTTTATACTCTCTAAATAAATTGAAAACGTCTTTGCTATGCTTGTTTGTATTAGTTATTGGACTTTTGATTGGTGGCGAATAAGTAAATCCAGTTGGTGTCCGGCACGTTTCATTATTTGAATGTTGGAATGGTTTTGTTAATATTAAGTTATTTTTGATTTTGTTTATAGCTTCTACTTTTTCATTGAACTTTCGTTCAGGAGTTGTTTCTTTTGATAATGAAACAGGAGTATATACTTGTAATGACTTCCGTTTAAATGCAGGCGAATATTTTGGAATATTATTCGATAACAACGTCGCCTTCCATTTGGCATCATTAATTTCTAATGGTTTAGTATTATTTACTTTATTTTCTTTAATACTACTAATATTATTTTGATTTGACTTATTATTAAACGTCTTGGGGTAATTATCATGAACTTTGATTTCAGGTAAGTCGATAATTGGTGTTTGTACTTCAGATATCACTAGACCTTTAAGTTTCGACATAGATTTCTTTCGTTGTTCAATGAGATACTCTAAATTCGACTTATGTACAGGTACGTTTTTATTTCCATTATCATCACTTATACTGCGAGCATGGTAGATTGTCGGCCTAAATGTGTCCACGGTTGTGGGTAACGTTGTTGTACTACCATAGAAAAATGGCTTGCTTTCCGATATGAAAGGCTTATCCGGTTTAGTTATACATGTATTTCGTATAGGGGTCGTTTCTAAAGCTCCAAGTACTTCGGGCCTATCGGTATGCCGTTTATAGGAATGAGGAACTTCATCTAGATTGTCTTGAGATCTCGTTAATCTTCTATCCAGAGTAGTTACTTCAGGATAACTATTTGTATAAGTAACAGTACTTTTTCTAGCTGACGAAGTTCGCGTTGGAAGTGTACCACACTTGTCCAAACGATCCGATGATGCTGTATGATCATTTGAGAACATTGCAATTTTGTCTTTAACGCTTGCTTCACTTCTTGCATCTTGTGTTCTTGACAAGTAAGAAAATCGGGAACGAGTACTCGGCCAACCAGCAGATAGACGCGGTGGAACTCGTGACGTAGGTTCTGGCATCTTTTCTACGACATCAGAAGGAGTTTCTACTCCGTCTGGTGGTTGTCGAGGACAAGAAGGGAGTGGCGTTTCGTCATTGGACAAGCTCTTGTCTTCAGCATCGCTTTTATTCACGCGATCTGTAAAGAAAATACAATCAATTATTGTTGTGAAACTTTGACGTGTTCACACAATCCATTTACTACGCTGCCTGCCGTTGCATCTTCGGCAATTATCCGCACGCACAATCGCTTCATGCTGTGTCTACGCTATGTCTGGAAATCAGCTGAGCGATTTGTAAATGAGATTATAAAAAGAGTGTAGGTAAATATTACTTTTGCATATTTTTTTATTACTTATACCGGATTTTGTAAATAAACCAACTGTTTTTTGGTTTAATATGTATTCAGTTTATTTTTGTACACTAATATTTATGAATAAACTAATTGTTTTCCCTATGTAATTTATTTTCGCTAAACGTGATTGTATTAAATATAAATGGTAAGAAAACTTTAGGTTTCATTAGTTCTTTTCTCATATACCTACATCATGCGTCATATTTTTATCCTTGTACGTAAAAAATGACAACATCATAGCAAACAAAGATTTTGTGGCTGTGATTCATGCCCTCTCAGAGCCTGTTTCTTGTTTTGTTATATACTTAGTTACATTACACATGAAATGAAGTCAGATTGTCCACAATTGCATCACAGACGTTCTAACTACTATTTAGGCATGCAAACAATTATGAATTTTGACTTAATGAAATGGTTTTTAACTTGGGTATATTGTTTTTAAAATTGTTGTTTACTTAAATATATTTAGATTACATATTATTGGCTGTGTGGTGGCGGCAGATTAGAATATCACCACCCCTTCTCCCCATGGGTATCGTAAAAGGCGACTAAGGGACTATAGTTAGAAAAGAATGGGCAGCAGCGTTCTCTTCTTTCTTAAAACTGGACAACCAACCTAACTGCGCTCGCCAACCCGCCTGTCAAGCGTGGCGAGTATTGGCAAAACCCCCCAAAAATGTTACGTTTTGGGGGAGGCCTATGTCCAGCAGTGGACTTCTTGTGGCTGAGATGATGATGACGTATTAAAAATCCATTATTTTTTTATTTTTTTATTTAAAAGTCCTAAACTAAGCTTGTAAAATGGGTAATAGATTGCTGATAAATAATACAGACATACTTTTTTTGTAAATATGAAATGTTATTAGAAAACATCCAGACAGACGAAGAAACAGACATATCTCGAACGAATCACATATAAGTGTTTTTCTTGTGCAGGGTTCGAACCCGCGGCCTTCGGGAAAAAGTGACCATTGCTAACCACTCCACCACCACTTGTCTAAAATAGAATGATTGATTATTTTATTTAGAAAAATATTACTAAAGATCTGAAAATCAAAGTAAATACAACCTTCTCTTTCCTCCTGGATAGGATGCAAGCAACGCGAATGTCTAATTTTGACAACGCTATAAGACTGAGTATCGCACACTATCACTTTTTGGGAATACATCACTCATTTAAAAAAATATACATAATAATGATATCTCAAAGAAGCCTGCAAGGCAACTGATTGTTTCCTTGAAATAAATGTGTTATATTAAATAAACGTCAATTTCATCTTTATTCAAGTATGGCACGCTTCTGTAAAACTCTATTTGAACAACTGATACTGAAATTCAGCCTCAAAGGTTGTCCAAGTACGCCATTTCCTTTGTAAAGCTATTTCGTCACTAAATTGGAACAAAGACATTGAATCAATTTATTCAGTTGCGTAAACTTTACTGGTAGAAAACACCTTATTTTGTGATTATTGTGTTCTCTTTATAGACATATATGCTACACTCTTATGTATATTTTTCCAAACGATATTATAATACCTATATCGCAATACCTACTTACATTGGAATTTCTTAAAGCGGAAGTAATAATTCTGAAGCGATTCAATAATGATTTCGATTTGGCAGGAAATAGGTTTTTCTATTTTTTCTGTTATTTACTGCGTTGAAATATTATGTATATATTTTTTTGTTTAAATACCTTTATTTTATTGGTGTCACATTTCAAAAATTCACACAACAATACATACAACTTTTGGATATAAAAGTAGTCCAATGAATATATGGTAAAGCATATTTTCATGTTTACAACATTTTCTTTAACATAACTAATTATACTAAATGCAATTAAGTTCATTTCTGAATGTTTTTTCATCTATTGCGATATTTTATTTATTTTACTCTCTATTATTATTACTCTGTGCTATTATGTTTAAATTACTATAGTTATTTAATTGCCTTAAATAACCAAATCGATATTTGGCTGTGCATACATTTTTCAAAGATTTGGTATGCAATAAAAGTAGAATAACACGTGTAATGTAATTTTGTATCAGTATTATATTATTAAAATTAATATATTATTTAACGGTTATTTAATTAATTTGATATGTAATGGTTGAAAATCTTGACGACCTCCGTGGCGTAATGGTTACCACGCCGACCGCCACCCAGGAGGTCAAGGGTTCGATTCCCGGTCTTGGATGTTTATCTATTTATATACATTTGTTATAAAATATAATATCGTTGAGTTAGTATCCCATACCATAACACAAGTTTCGAACTTACTTTGAGGCTAGCTTAATACAGATTGAGCTAGCCCCAAAGTTGTTTTTTTTTTACAAAAAAGGAGACCTTATATATTTATTAAAAAAACATTATTTTCTTTATTGCTGACCGTAAAGTGACCAACTATATATATGTGAGTATACTATCTGGAGGTTATATTTATAATATGTAACGTACCAGCCAAAATACATGTTTCCAGCTCTACATAATCATAAATAACATAATCGGTAGAGATCGTCGCAAAGTAAGATTTCGAATACAAACTCATAATTTATACAGATATATCTATTACAAGTAGGGTTGCCAACAGTACGTACTATAAAATATATAATTGTACTGATTTTGCATATAAGTAAAAGTCCCTAATTCCACTTAGATCCATTGCCCTTACACTAAAAAACTATTTTTAATCAATTTTTACATAAGTAGATACCTACTAGTCTGTATATTAATGCATAAATTTACTACGTCAATAAGAAAAAATAATAATTAAGTCGGTGCCTAAGTAAGTACCCTTATTTTACCTTCTTTGAATCAGACACATTACCTATATTTCCTTTGAAAAAGTTGACAACCCTAAATACAAGTTCTGTCGTTTCTTTCCCTACCATAAGTTGAAAAAGCAGACATTTTCAGTCAGACTATAAAGGCATTTTGTCACAGACTGGACAAAACCGTTGCACTAAACGGGTTCTTGAATCAAGGACATTATACTTTAAACAGTAAATAAAACATAATACATTATATTATGATCTATTTTATCCATAAATAATACAGATACATACTCAGCAGCCACACTATGCCCTTGACATGGTGATCAGCATATCGCGGTTTTGATGCACACAATGAAATAAAAGACTCTTAAGAAGTCTCTTATATTAATCTATTTAACAGATTAATACACATCTCATTTAAATGTAATATTTTTTGTTATTTTGATGTCCCTTCATCTTTACATGTCTTATAGGAAAATTCTACTTTATGTCTAGAAAAATATATACACACCATGGTGGGATATTGCCCGTCTGGTCAATTTCCTGATATCCAACATTGTAAAAACTATGCTGATCTTGATGAATGCATCACATGCACCAATTCTTATCACTACACTTTCATGAAACAAACCAGTTTTTATTTCAAAAAATTTCTTTTAATGCGCCTCTGAATAAGTACATCAAAAAATAAACTAATCATAAATTTCACATAAACATAAAAGTTTGTCCACTGTTTAATCGCCGGCAAAACAATACCACGGATCTCCCGGCCTGAAGTAAGAGGATCGAGTTAAGAATGCGGAACGTGTCCATTAACGACCGAAATAACAGTTATTTAAGATAGGGCGGCGCGGTGCGGTGCGATCGGCAAGCAGCGTGCGCCCACGGCGGCGTGCAAGCGGCGAGCGGCGACGCGGAGCCGCCGCGGCGGGGCGCGATGCACTGAGTCGCGGTGGACTTGCAGAAATTTGCAGCGTCGCCGCCCTTGACGGGGGCGTTGCTCCGAGCCAGGGACGGACACCGAGCTGCGCACGCGACGATCCCCCGCATCCAGCCGCGCGACCGCACGTTATCCGTTCGAAAACCACCGACGACGTGCGAAGCGACTTTGACACGTTACCGTCTCGTCCGACCGCCCACATGACCGTCATGAGATAAAACTAAAGGAATCCGGAATCAGCGCGAACGCGAGCGCCCATAACTAAGCTACGCCAACTATTAAGTTCGATCGCCTCAGCAATCGATACTAAATCTTGAGATTATTTTTAGCGAGGAGGCGTTCGCCGGAGGGCGGCGACCGTGAACGTTTGCGCGCAGCAGACGGCGCCCGCGCACCCACAGATGTCAGGGTCGCGGCGCGGCGCCCCTTGCACACCGCGCTCTACTTCCGACCACTCAACAGTCACTTTTATTGTTCCAGAGAGCAAGGTATGGGACGTGTACATGAGAATTTCGTATGTGCACTTTCTTTTCATTGTTGCGTTGAGAACGAGCGGTGCCATGGAATGCACCGAGGCTGTATACATGTAGAGAGATGTGACGTCGCCGCGGCCACGAGAGGTAAGGCTGGAATGCTGCCTGTGCCCTCCGCCGTCGCCCCTCGCAATCCGGACGCGGCCTTTAAACCGCTCCAACGTGTTTGCAGAGTTGTTTGCACATTTTTTTACATTCCCGTCCTTTTATTAAGCCTTCATATATCGTCTATTTATATACCAACATAATCTCTAGATAAATATAAAAATTGATATACATAGATATACAAATATTATTACTTTAATTAATATTCCTTTCGCAATGAGGTGTAATGTGATATGAAAACAAAGCTAGTGCACATTGCAGAGTCAGACAATTCACACTATTAATTCAAACAATTGATTGATAACCTGAGTATTTTTAAGTTCTTTGAATAATCAATAGATTCCAATAGCGAAACTATGAAATGGATAAGTGAAAGAAAGTGCAATCGATTTCACTTTCAAAACTAAATTAACTTTCTCTAGTGACATGTCTTACGTAATCTGAACAAGACAAGACAGTCATAACCGCAACATTTGTAACTTGTAAAGGTCGGTCATCGGGTTCTTTAATAATTCCGAACGTTACGTTTTGTTATTACGTGATCCCACGATCTTCGCAGTCCGCCCCATAACAGATGGTTGCTCGTTAAATAAAAAAGATTGCACGGATTTACTACAGTTCTATATACACTCATCAAATTTAACTGGGACTCGGAGAGCGTTTGACAAATTACTACAACCATTTTTTTATTCTACTGATTCTTTTGAGTAACTTAGATTTCATAAATAGAAAGAGTTTTATTGTAGTAGTTAACAGCAAAAGAAAAAAATTAGGTTCTTATTATATGTAAGTTTGATTCTGTGAGTTTCCGATAAACATTTATGACACAAGATTTGTAAAAAAACTAATTATTATTTCATCAGAAGTTGCCGTTTTATTTAAAATTCTGTTCATTCATTGGTGTAAGTCAATTTGGACAAGTTTTCGGTTTAAATGCATGAGGAGACTTGTTTATGAAACTACTTTTTGTACCAATTCTTCGGTGCAGTGAATGGTACGTATATTATAAACCAAATAAAAATGCTGCTGTGGTATTTGAGGCAGTTGAATGCCAAAGAACTGACTGGAGTCGCCCTCTGCAATCCAATAAAGGTTACAAATCCTTCCAATGGTCGGCTCGCTTAATGGCGACCTTATGTTTTCCACCTTTAGACCACATTTCTCGTTATTCTTAAATGCTTTTTGTTACATCCTCAGAGGAAATTCCAAGACTTCCAATTTAAATGGCAACCGGATAAGTTAAAGCTCATCAAAGAGGTTTGAACTTAAGAAGTTCCTGTAAAAGCTCTTCAAATAAACATTCTTGTGTTTAAAATTAAAAGCTTAATAGAATATACATATAGTATTTTTTATTTTATTGGACTAACGATCATTATTAATAAGTACATACATTTATTTTTTAAGCGACTAATTGTTTTAACCACAGAACTGAGAACTTGGAGTTTTTATGTACAAATTTTTCCTTCAGCTATGTCAGTTTCCTGTATGTAGGTCTTCGAAGACAAACGAGTAAATAAAAAAATGTAACGAAAAACAAAGTTCACACCTTTGTCTTTGAAAGGATGTGATAAATGTATGTTTTGTTTACCCTGACTGTCGCTAAACTTTTTGGCAAACATGAACACCCATTTCACAAACTCATCAATCACGGATACATATTGTATGTTCCAATGAGTATATCTTTAAATATCATAATACTAATATTATATCAAAATGAATGTCCTATCCTAACTGTTAAAACCAACATTTTTGAACATACAAAGCTAAATTTTTTATCACAGGTTTCCTTCATGTACCCCCGAATCCCGGATACCCAAATAGAGGGTAGTAGATAAATCGTGATTTTTTTTTCAACGGTAAAGCGAACGAAAAGTCATTTTACATATTAATATTTCAACAAATTTAATATTTTCTTTAAATATCATAATTATAATAAAAAGTCATTCTGAAAATTTTACGTTTACCATCTGGCAATGAATATATACATATATACATTTGTGCTAACAGAAAGACGGCTATTTTTCTCTGATTGTTCTTTTTCTAGTACATTCCATTTTTCTGAGCTGATGGTAATTTATAGAGTAGCCTTATAAACATAATTCATAATTATACTAATGAGTAAATTACATAATGACATTGCGAAAGTGAGTTAAAAAAAATTGCCACATAATAAAAAAAACTTGCCAAGTGCATGTCGGGCCATACACATTGTAGGGTTCCGTATTTGCTGTGCTTTGCTTGCTTGCAAATAAGTCCAATATCATATTCTATGACATTTGTAAGTTTTCATCAAAGGAATTTTATATTATCAGTTCGTCGACTATTACTCGGTAAATAATAGTGCCTACTTAACTGTTATAGTTTTCCTTGTAGGTTTACTATATAGAGTAATCCAAAAATTCATGGTAGTAGTACCATGAATTTTTTCAAATTTCTAAACACAAGACTTTCGGAGATAGAGGGGGGGACCACCGTGCAAAACGAAAATTGCAAATGCAAATGCAAATAATTCGCAAACGGACCATTGTATCGGAAAATGATCTTCCCCTAAATGTTTTTAAGAGACCTATCTAACGATACTTCACAACATGGGTGCGAAAAACATTTTCATTCCCACTTTACCTGGCACCCCCAAAAAAAATATTTTTCAAAATTTTGTTCTACCACTTTGTTAAAATTGTCAATATACATATATATATAACTGTAAGTATACATACCAAATTACAGCTTTCTAACATCAAGCGTCTAGGTACTAGACCGCGGACGGACAGACGGACATGGCGAAACTATAAGGGTTCCTTGTAGTTTACTGCGGAACCCTAAAAATGAAAGCAAGCGCGACAATAACGAAAGACGACCTAATCAAGCAATCCAAGTCAGTGACCATCAAGTGACAGACACTGACAGCAACCAAGACGCTGTAGATATCGATTTCGGGATCACACGAAATGAAATTGATGTTGATCAACCCAATGGCTCTTACCCTTTAACGTACTAGCGGCTAACCGCATTTAACCTCGCGGTTCTATTGTAGCCCTTAACAACCCAGTATTTAGTAACATAACTGACCAGT
This sequence comes from Endotricha flammealis, assembly GCA_905163395.2. NCBI lineage: Eukaryota > Metazoa > Arthropoda > Insecta > Lepidoptera > Pyralidae > Endotricha > Endotricha flammealis. The sequence continues at coordinate 8,917,369 of LR990853.1, forward strand.
AGTCTGTGCCAGTAGCTTCTAACGGACGCATTATTTAAACGAAAATAAAGATATTGTGAATAGAATTTGGACAAAATTATTTTAATTCTTTACTATCCACGTACATAATAACAGTTATTAATAGTTATTAAACAAGTAGATAAGAAAAAGATAATAAACCGCAACAATTATTTCAGGTATTGGAAAATTTTCAAATGTTTTTTACAGAGTTTTTCACATTGCGATTGCACTAGTCTGTACTATACTGTCAATTTTAGGATTTATAATCCATGTATAAGTGCATACGTATACAATCACGAACAGTTGCATATTAAAATGGAACGCGGTTAACCGCTAGTGCGTCAAAGGGAACGCGGCCTGTCACTTCACATGAGATAGCGTGTGAGATCGACACTTGACAGCAAATTTTAATTAAAAGAATATGCACTAACGTAGTGCACTTGTCTTATACCTATGAATATTAAAAATTCTAGATATATGAACTAGCTTTTTTGCCTGCGACTTCGGAGCCTATTAAATGCAAACAAACAAACAATCAAATCTTTCCTCTTTATATATTAGTGTAGATAGTATAGATTCCGTTGAGTTTTATTGTTCTTGATACGCATATAATATTTTTTATCTACTTTAATAGTCGAGGAATAATGAATTGACAATTACGGCGATTCATAAAAGTGAGTGTTTGAAATTGCAGCGCGGGCATGCAAAGTGGTAGGTGAACAATGAAAGCGACGGGCAGGTCGTGGTCGCCTTAATGACCGCGCGCCGGGACGCCGCCGCCGCACTTTCCTCGCGGGAATTCATTTCAAAGCGCTTTTAAGAGCAGGCCACACCGCGAGCGATGATAAGCTAACTATCGAAATCAAATGAATACTTGCTGCGCTAAACTATCTGGTCAGAAAGCTAGACTAAGCTAAGTAAGATGTAGTGACAAGACCTCTTCAGCCCAGTACGCGCATTATTCACGACTAGTCTAGCTTAGCTGGGATAAGCCGGTAATTTGTTCACGTCGTTCAGTCGCTGGCATAGCTCAAATATTTTGTAAAATGGGATGCACTCTCTCGCTTGCTTGTGTGGCCTATTATTATTGCAATAATTAATTTAACGCCAAACATTAACGTTCATACACAAACTCCATCCAACGTCATTATTGTTTCACTCCCTTCTGAGAAAAGTCCGTGGGTACATATTCTATGGCATGTCAATGTCATATTTCCAAGGCAAATATTGACAGCTATCACAACTTTACGCACTTTCACTGTCTTGTTAAAAACAGGAAATGGAAATTTATATCGGTTCATTATTATTATTTCCACTCTAATTTTTCGTTTAATAAATTCGTAATGAATAATGGAATAATGATTGATCATGTAATTATATATTTTTTTATGTTTTATTTATATAAATTAATTGCATGCAAACCAAATATTGAGAACGCGAGTGTTTGTAATTATAACCACGTCAAAACGGATTGATATCAGCACAAATATAGTTAGGAAGCGTAAATTTAATAAGGTTACCTCCTTTTATAATGAGGAGAGCAAAGTTACAGTTATAAGCTGGTAATAAATTTGTTATAACGTGATACAAAAGGCTAACTTAATGTACAATCTACTTGTTGACCTTTGAGACAGTCGATTTATAAATCTGTGCCGTATTACGTATGTATTACACACGTTTACCAAGTATATTTATAATAGTTGCTTAAGTATAGGTATTCCTAAAATTTAGATTTAAAAATCTTTAAAAAAAAGTAAGTATCTACACACATACATTCGCACATGCAAGGAATTATTTATTTCTCTACTATAACTAAATATGAAAATTTTCATTGCGAAATTGAACAGCAAAAGGTCTCGTATAGAAAAACCGTTGGCATTCCGACAATGCAGTCCAAGCGCTGCACCGAAACTGCATTGCGCCATGTGCAAAGAATGGGCAGGTGCGTCGCTCGCTGGCGGCTGCGAGGCGCCCGCGCAAGGTGCACTTTCACGCGAATAAGCAAGGATTTCACAACATTTATATAAATACACATCTATTCCTTTTAAAATTAATGTAACGACATCTACAACGTTATAAATGTTACAATGACAGTTATACATCTTGGTATTTATGATTAGCACAAATTTCTTTCCTATTACCAAATGACTCAGAATTCTGTGTACAGTACGTAACAATATTACGTAGTGTAAATTAATTAGATATTGGTGCTAATTCTATTGTACATTTAAGTAGACTAAACTAATTTTGACAGGACCAAAGGTGTTGTTGTCCTTTCTTGGTTTACAATTAGTGACAAGGATAGCAACACTTCTAGTCCTGTCAAAATTAGTTTAGTCTAGTTAAATGTACAATAGAATTAGCACTATTGTTATTTAAAGGCACGTCTGCATTTTGCGAGGGTGGGCTGAGTTTTACATAACACTGAACTCATCAAATCACGTCTCGGCTAATTTGGAATTCGATGGAAAATCATGAAAATCATTCAGGTTTTTTTATATTGCTGTATAATAAAAAAAATAAAAACTGTAAGTTCAAAATTTCTCCAAGAGTTCAATAACACGACGACGACGTCTATTAAAAAATTTACATAAACATAATTTTGTGACGATTATGTTTTTGTAATGGTGTGCGAGAAACTAGTTTGTAAGGAGTGGTTGGATCGAGTAATACGTCTAGGATACTGTTATTAACAATTTATTATAATGAAAATAATAATAATTTAATACTAAAATTAATACCTTCCCATCATCATAGAGAGGTAAACTGTCCAGGAGGCTGACGTTTAATTTAATAGACTGTAGTTTAGTTAATAAGAAAATTACATTAAAGATACATTCATCGATATACATATATTTTCCTAAGTGCACATATAGTTAAATCTCTTCTATGTTATGTGTAATTTAATTAAGAATCTAGTTTTTTTCATCTCGGTAATGAAGTAGAGTCAGTTAATTTTCCATAGAATCATTAGTATGGTACCCATGCCTCTACCAACGCGTGCGCACAATTAACTACAACCTATCATCAGCAGCGATCAGCATTCATAACACATTCACTGCTATGATATAACCATTCATAAATTAATTACTCTATAAGTGTAACGAAAAGTCAGAAGAAAATCTAGATGTTTTCCGTTTTTATCTCCCTATTCACATTATCATAGGGAAATGTAATATGAAGGGAATGATCGAAATCATTTAAGCAAATAATTAGACTGGTGGATCTAATTTAAAATAATAAGAATGGAGAAAATTAATGGACTGAAAAGATTACGATTAAACAAGTGCTGCGGAGCGTAAGTTAAATAAGAACTTTAATAAACGAATAGAAACTGGAAGGTGAAAACTGGTAGGACACCTTATAAGACACGAGTTTATGAAAAACATTAAAAAAGAAAAGATAATAAATGTAAAATAAAATAAATAAATATATGGGAACAAATCACACAGATTGAGCTAGCCCCAAAGTAAGTTCGAAACTTGTGTTATGGGATACTAACTCAGCGATACTATATTTTATAACAAATACATAAATAGATGGACATCCAAGACCCGAGGCCGAGATAGAAGAGGAACTTACATGATCAAGTAAAGGAAAAGGCAAGCGAAGTGTCTTATAGTAAGGTGAAAGAGGTGGCACAAGACAAAGGAAAATAGAGGCTGCCGCACTGACAGAGAAGAGCGCGGCTCTTAAATTTAGAGATAAGTTCAATAGGACATATAAGATATAGTACATTGACCATACATTGTACGTGGCCTGACACGCACTAGACTTTTATTACTTCATGATTGTGTTTAGTTTGATTTATAATGATCTCCTAGCTTTTACAATATCAGACTTATTAGTCAGAGCAACGTTCGGGGCTTAAGAGCTTTTGAATGTTCACAGACACAAAAAAAGTATTACTGAGTTTATCCATAAAGAGATTTTATTATGTAATACATTGTAAGCTGCCTTAAAGCTTTCACATTTTACAGAACCGTGGTTGAATCTTCTTTAAAGCATGCAAAAAAATGTAGTCCTTACCTTCCCAAAAGCTCCGTTCAAACGATGGTTTTCGATCTTTCGTTTCGTTTTCAATGACCAGCGGTTTTCTGCAGCAAAATAATAATAAAATTAAATTTAAATTTATTAAATACATGTCTTATTGACAAAAAAGTTGGCAGAAAGGTAGTCATAAGAAATTCCGTTATCATTTGAAGGAATTAAGAAACTTATTTTCTGTGGCTCTTGTTAAAGCTCTATGTACGCAGATTATCTCATGTAACATAATATTGCTTTATAATAAAATTTATTTATTTCCTCCACAATATACACTATATCACTAGTATCACTATACAATAATTGCAACTATACAATACAATACTTGTTACTAGGTATATTTATTACAGTATTAACTTGCAACCTGTTTATTAGCGTATATAGTAACGTTAATAGCCCAGTGTATTCTATTAATCGACTGGTAGCTGGTTCAAATCCATACAAAAAGTTCGAATGCTACCAATCGCCCATTTCCCTACGTTTTCACCGCTTTTTCCCGCGATGCTTGTTGATGAAATGTATTGGTGCCATGGTGCCTAGTAATTGGCCATGGTGCCTTAAATACTTCACCAACGCGCGTATATAAAGAGAGAGAGACAAAATGAAAAGCAAACCACCATCGAGGCATAGTTAACAGACACACTGACAGTTTCTGAAACACTTTTTAATTTTAATTCAACATTAAGTCAAAAGTCATCTCTTGTTCTTTAGTTTGACAGTGACAACTGTAATTTAAAGGGTCATTAAAAAATGCGTTTCAGAAACTGACCAACAGTCTAATCCTAATGAATTAAAGTACAGTATAACACTAGAACGATGCACTTATAATGATAGTGTTTATCTTATCTCCCTGTTATCGCATTATTTAATTTAACAATGTTCACATCTGGGTATAAGGCGTGCATTTCTAAGAATCACGAGTGTTTAACAACAGTTAAAACATGTCTCGCTTGCTGCACCTAACAACAATCTTATTACGTTTATTTATTAGTGTCACGTTCATGTTAATGATTTTTTTTTTCTTGTGGTTCCCGCAAGATGGAGTCATGACAAGTGCGGTTCAGTTGGTATGTGTTTCAGGTCAACTGACTCCATCGAGTATGTATCGGCTACGTATTCGAAGCCTGACGGACACTGACAACTTTTAACGATATGTCGTTTATCGACAATATTCAGAACTGACAGCTTAACATGCCCTCTTCTTGGAGAAACTCGAGAACCCAATGAAAATACTTCTTGTGTCTGAGATGATAATGATGATCATTCCGTGAAATGTGTTTTAGTCTTAGAGAATTTAAAGTGAATGCTCTATTTTAAATGCATCTTTTATTTGACAACATATTATATTATTATAAAATTGTCATAATTTATTATTTTATGTACTGGAAATGAATGTGCCCTTTTTCATATTATATGGCCATTTTCAACGAACAGACGACGTAAATATTCATCTATATGCATATTTTTTTTTACTCAACGCTTTGAAATTTTTATCCTACAACATTTTCAAAGTTATACGAGATTTTCTACGTTGTTTTTGTGACCCGAGGTCGCCGCATGCGTTGTATTCTATTTGCATAACATTAATTCAGTTTACATAAATATTACACAATCTGTTAATTATCGAATTAATTAACTTAAACTTGTATTTTTATATTAGAATGTACACAAGAACACTAGTAAAATAGCATCAAAACAGGTCGCCAACAGCCTTTAACGAAATGTCAGGGCCCTATCTAAACACTAGATTTCAGAATGCCAAATGCTTCAAATTATAATACTGTGAAGACGACCTAGCTTTAGATATATTTTACTACGTTGCTGTCATTTATATACACATAATTATACATAATTTAAATTATATTTAAAGTATCTGTTTATAACGGCTTTTTACTTGATAATTACGTTTTTAAAGTATTTACAAAAAACTCTTGTCCGCTTTATCTTTATAATGAAAACGTGATACTACATATATATCGATGTGAAAACGGGACTTTCACTCACAGGTAGCTGATATTATAATGAATTACAAACTACTTCTATCTTCCCATGGGAATTTGAATAGTTAAATATTCATTTATCTACCCGTATTATTTCATATCCTAATGAATTTGGAAACGACATATGCTGGGGCGGAAAATATCGTGGTATTCAACTTGTATATACAGTAGAGTTTGTAACTGTCGTTCGAAATGATTAACGGACATTTCCCAAAACAAAAAACCCGCCAAGTGCAAGTCGGACTCGCGTACCAAAGGTTGCGTACAAACCTTTAGGTATATAAGTAAAAAAATATTTTTATCAAGTATAATTGTGATGTAACCAAAAATTTATGATTTTCCTTATCTGTACTATAAGACGTTGCTTTGTACGAAATTCCAAGATTCTGGTTTACGGGAAGTACCCAGTAGGTTTTGATCCCCTTGCGAGTGTCGAAAATGCATCGAAATTGTGGCATAAACGGCTGTATCTTTTGATTGCGTTGGGATAGGTTGGGCACGCAGTCATGTTCCATTATCAGTGATATTTATTGTACCTTTACACCTACAAAGTTTCTGATCGCAAAAAAACGAGAAAGGCAACTTCGAGCTAGGCCAGGCGGACCGAGTCGTGACTCCCCGCGTGTCGCCCGCCCCGCTTTCCCGCAAGGCGCGGCGCCTGCGGGACAGGCTTACCTGTCTCTTTCCGGAAAACCTTCAAGTATTTGGTTACAAACAACTACCAGCACACTTATGCCACACAGCCACACACTAACCAATCTTGAATTATGAGAAAGGCAGTTTTATGACATGCATCTAATAATCTTTTAATTGTGTAATTGTCAATAACCGAACCCTTGTTGGACTTTATTATTTGTTACAATAATCGGTTACGATGTCATCTATTTATTTTATGAGAAGGCAAGTTCAAAAGTGATATGTTTGTTTCTACTTCGGCTAACCCATCCCTCGCCATCACAAGTCCAATATAATTTTAGTTGGTATTAGCAAATATTGTCCTATTAGGTTGCTGCGTTTACGTCAGTATAAAAAACGACCAATATAAAAGTCGTAATAAAATAATGTGCAATTTACACGATATTACAATACAGTGGTTTATAAATAGACTCAGAACAATATATTAAAGATAATGGTATATTTATAATGACGTTAAATTTTATAGCAAATAATAAACTGGTATTTAATCTGGTATTTGAGATGTCATTGACGGTAAGAATTTGCTATAGGCCTGTTGTTTATTACGCTGCAACCGCATACCTCTGCGCAAAAACTAGGTGTGCCGAATGTGAACCGTTCGCCAGTACAGAAACGATTGCTCTTCCAAGGTAGATAGGTATTGGAAAATTTTTGTACATAGAATACGTAGTCAAGATTGCAATTTTGAAGAAGAATGGAGCCTTAGCTAAAATATAATATATGTGTATTTTAGATAAGAACGTAATGAGAGTGGATTTCTGGAGCATTTATGAAAGGTCGTTAACGAGCCTTACTCTTAATTAACCCTAAAAGTTTGACATATAATTTTTTTTTTTATTAAAGTAAAATGATTTGTTTTGTAAGTAGATTTACAGGAAATACTTTCGCATGTCAATTTTTTTTAATCGTACCAGCATTATTCTAGTTTTTGTTTTTTCGTTACATTTTAAATTGCTATCCAAGGACTACTACTAGCAGACTTTGTCCTTTACCGACACAATTCCACACCCAATATAGACTACAGAATATTTTGAAATGAGAATAAAAAATATTTCCCTATACAATAAACTTTATATTTTATGTAAGTAAATTAAATACGTAGGTAAGTAATGTACAAATATTTTTGAACGTGAAGCACAAATGGGTGTTGCACAAGAAAAATAACTGGTTTGTTTAAAACCGACTGGCTAGGTATACATTTTTTTTTTCTATTTCTACTTAAATAAATATTCAATACTAGCTTCTGTCCGCGGCTTCGCCCGCGTGGCCTACTAACAATTAGCATATTTTTCTTCAGAAACAAATTCCGGTCCGGTTCGATCCGATCCGAAATGGTCCGGTACGGTACGGTACGGTTCCATCCGGTCCGATCAGGACTGATCCGCTACGGTCCGGTCCGGTTCAGTCCGGTCGGTCCGGTCCGGTTGGTCCGGTCCTTATAAGAAACCTACATATGCCCAATTTGGAATCTCTAGACCCAGCGGTTTGGGCTGTGCGTTGATATACCCTCGCAACTACGTTTGCGTAAATCTCGCTTTCCCGTGACAATTTTGAAAAATCCTTTCTTAGTGCTCATCTAGAGAATTCAAGAAATATTCTGTCCAAATTTCAAGTATTTTATAAAGTAGTTTAGGCTTGGCGTTGTCCGTAAGTCACGGTTACGATTTGAACTTTCTACCCCAATTTTCCCTCTTAGCAAATAATTATCAGAAAATCTTAAAACAGGTGTTTGTTAGTTTACTTTGTAGAGTATTTACATCAAGTTTTGTTTGAATCGGGCCACGCATTTTTGTTTCTCCATACAAACTTTGGCACCCTATTTCGCCCCTTTAGGGATGGAATTTCAAAAAATCCCTTCTTAGTGCTCCCCTAAAATACTCAAGGAACATTCTCTTCAAATTTCAAGTCTAAAGGTCCAAGGGTTTAGGCTGTGCGTTACCTGCCAGTCATCCTATCACGGTATTGTTTTATATGTATAGAAGATTAGAACATTTTAAATAAAATGTCCAGAGTTTTCTGAAAATCACAAGGTCAATAATCACAAGATAAGAAATTTTTAAAATATTTGAAAAGCTTCAATAAATTGTAAGTGGGTGTTGTAGTTTTTTAGGGTTCCGTGGTAAACTACAAAGAACCCTTATAGTTTCGCCATGTCCGTCTGTCTGTCTGTCTGTCCGCGGTCTAGCGCCTAGACGCTTGATGCTAGAAAGCTGTAATTTGGTATGTATACACATATTAACAATGTTAACAGAGTGCTGGAAGAAATATTGAAAAAAAAAATTTTTGTGGTGCCTCTCCTACATGTAAAGTGGAAATGAATTTTTTTTTCGCGCCCACCCCATTTTCTGGTATATCGTTAGATAGGTCTCTTCAGAACATTGAAGGTATGAGAAGATCATTTATCGATACAATGATCCGTTTCGGAATTATTTACATTTATCGTGTCAATTTTCGTTTTGCACGTTGGTCCCCCCCCCCCCCCCTATCTCCGAAAGTCTTGTTTAAAATTTTTTTAAAAATCTTGGTAGTAGTCCATATGCTGAACCTTCAATAAAAACTATAACGGTTAAGTAGGCTCTACTAGTTACGGAGTACTAGCCGACGAACTTATAAAATAAAATTTCTTTGATGAAAACTTACAAATGTGATGGAATTTGATATTGGACTCAACTGAAGGCAAGTAAAGCACAGAAAATACGGAACCCTACATTCTGCGTGGCCCGACACGTACTTGCCCGGTTTTTTTTTATAATATCCAACAGACGTTTTGTTATCTTGAAAATAAATTAAAAAAACTAAGATTCTAGTACAGACAGTGCTACCGATTATGAATCTTAATCATAATTAGTTAATATGGTAGAGATATATACATAAAGATAAGTATACAAAAGTAATTATTAATAATAAAATTATCACATTCTGTTATGAAAACGATAATTAAAAATGTTGAATGTGTTATTAGCCAGAAAAATCTACTTTCACATTTGTTAAAAAAAACTTACTAACCTCATGTCAGCTAATTAACGGGGATCATAACCGTAAAAGCCTTCGATCTAGAATAAGATGAGATCATCGAAATTAACGAGATAATAAAATAAATACATGTTCTTGCGGCAAAAGGGGTCTGCTATTAGATTCTACACTTCCAAGAGTTAAAATGTAGTTAGTTTGGGTTATCATAAATTGGTAGTTTGACTTGACAGAAATTTCGTTTATTTACATGAAACAAACATTTAACATCTTTATTATTTTTATTTTACAAACACGGGGAGATGCTTCTATTCGCTCTAGAGATAGGAAGGCTTTTCTCCAGCAGTGGGACCCAATACCTAGGGTACGGACTAAGAAAATTTTTTTTATTGAAAAATTGCATCTAAATTTGAGCTTTTGAAACCATAAATTAGAATGGACCCTGTGTGTCGGGTCAGTAAGAATTGCGAAGTGCCTCCAATGGGTGTACCGTTAGGCCACGACACTTCGCAGAATCTCCACTGCACCTCCTTTACCACGGGTCTTAACATATAGCCAACCACAAATAAGGCTATCTAAGTAAACACTGCACACAGCTCAAAGCGATTGTCTAGGATTAAGTCACTAAATCGTAGTTCTATTACGTAGTACTATTTATTATTCTGTGGTACTATCTAGCTAGGAAATTTTTCAGCAACTTTCTTCGAGACTTACTGAGTAACTTTATATCAATAAATTTATTTGAACGCTTAAAATATATTTACATTACGAGTTACATACCTATGAATACATCGTATGTGTATATGTCCTAAACAGTGAGGATAACTATTTGTTTATGTGTTTTCAAATGAGTCCCTATATTCGCAATTAGACCAGACACAGTTAACTATCAATCGAGGTGACTGACCTAGTGAGATCTATGTCTTCAGACCATCGAGCTTCAGACATATTCATGTTTAATTTTAAGGTTATATAATTCTGACAAATACTTAAATCTCATTTTATCTTTATTTATTGTGTCTTAATTTAAATGAAAAGTGTTGTCTTTATGAGTAACATAATTGGCGGTGCTATCATTCACGCTGCCACAATCCACTCAGAATGTTTAAATAAATAAAGAGCCCCCTCAAAATCGGGGCAGTGAAGTCGATAAATGGAGAGTGGGACGACCGTGCGAACAGGGTCGTACGTGCTATTGTCGCCACAATGTCACTTTGCAATATTTCCTATACAAAACACATGTACAAGTACAAATGCGACACGTGAATATACGTTTATATAAGATCAAGGAGCCCGGCTTCCGCCTCTCGACTCGAGTATGGAATTCCTTACGTTGAAACACGTCGATAAAATGGTTAATTAAACAAAAAGGTAAGTACACTTCGTTATCCATAGCCGCATTTTTGCGATATCACAAATCGAAACACGCGGCACTATTTACTTGCTTAATTATCAACTATTAAGTGTATAATGTAAAGTAAATTTTTAAAATGTATAAAATTGATTTTTAATGATTTCCTTATCACTAAAATGTTTTATGGATGTATGTTGATACACTACGTGATAGAGGCAAAGTAGCATAAATAAGTTTTAATACTCAGCATAATTTAATGATTCATATTAAAATTGAAAGAAAAGATTATTTAATTAAATTGAAAGAAAAGATATTAAAATTAAAAAGTTGATTCATTAAAGATACCTTGATTTATTTGGTCACGTATTTCTAAGTCTCGATGTAGTATTTTATTAAAGTCGTTATTATATCTGTTTAGCAAAGTAGAACAAAGCAAACAATATTATAGGTGCAGCAACATACACACAGATACTGCTCAAAAGCAATTTAGATCAAACAACATCTTACATCTATTTTATTCAGAATATTGACGGAAAACCCTGATATTATAAACTCATTAAAAGCACAATAATAAAGTAATACTTATAATCTCTCATGAATTATAATAAATTAACTTGTTTAAGAAATTGGTTGAAGCGCACGATTATTTTATCAGTTACTAGCGAAACCCGCGCAACTTCGTTTGCGTGTATCCCGCTTTCCCGTGGGAATTTTGGAATGTATGATACTTTAAAACCTTCCCCTTGAATCACTCTATCAATTAAAAAAAACCGCATCAAAATCCGTTGCGTAGTTTTAAAGATTTAAGCATACAAAGGGACAAAGGGACAAAGGGACATAGGGACATAGGGACAGAAAAAGCGACTTTGTTTTATACTATGTAGTGATTAAGTAGGCTGAATGCTCTCGTGGTACAGCCAGTAAGTAATATACGGCTGGTCGAGCTCTTAGTAACGGTATTTATTTGCGGCAACCATCATCGGCCCTCCAGAGCTTCGAGACGTTGTCTCTGCGATCCAATACATGTAATACTGTTATTAAAATGTGTGCATTAATACTTTCACTTGTGTACGATGATATTAACCTACATTACGACGATGCCTTTGATTCTATAGTTCCCTTAATATAACACCCACTCTGGATGGTAATGAATACGTACGCTGGAACTAATCATAAATTAATTATTATCAAAGGGATATTAAGATATAACTTATGTTAGTAGATCAGATACATTTGCAAAGGTCTTATTCTATGGGCTTATTTTTTTATGCAATAAACTCTTAAGTAAAAATACTCGTAATTAAAAAAAATGTTATTGTTCTGATTACACAAAAAAAGACTTAACTTTATTGTTTTTGGTTTTTGATCTGTAATGAGTACCTATCAATAATTTTTTAATTTATTACAATTATGTTATAAAGAAACGAATGATACTATTTAACGAAAACTTGGCACACTTACCATATAAAAAAATAAAATTTATACCCAAAAGAAAGTAATTATTTTCTTGGATAACCGGACAAAAAGTCATTTTCGGTTTGATTCAGTATGGAGTAAAAAATGTAAGCAGACCAATGACCTGCTTCATGTTGCTATTTTCTGTCTCTTGTCACTAATTTACAAAAACAACTTATATCTAATTCATAAAAAATAAACATTGCAAAATTGTTTTATACGAAAAATAAGACGTTTCTTCGATAAGTATATGAATTTCTAATAAACACTATTATAATAATTATAAGTTAATAATGTTTTATAAGTGTTCCTACAATTATTATAGGAACACTTATAAAACATTTAAACCAAGTCAAACACTCAAGTGGCGAACCGAACCAACAGCGGCACATTACTTAGATAATACAATACAATCACTGATCACCGGTTCTGTCAATTGACATTATACTTCAATTAAATTCAAGCTCGGTGTGGCTTTCTTCAAAATGACTTGTTTCTAGCACGCTTCTAACTTGATCTGTATCATCGTGTGAAATAGTTTTTGTATTACTTTTTACATTTGCGTCTTGTTTGTTTACTCTCATAGTCAATATACTTTGTAATTACAATGTTTAGAGATAGGAGAGAGTTATAGCGACATTATAATTAAGAACGTAGACCTTAATAACTGTGAGTTTAGCGTAAAAGTTTGAATTTGGAAATCCTACTATTTTATATACTTACGTGTACTTACTCTTTTAAGAATTTTTATTTCATAGTTTATGTTAGCTCCGCACTCTCGCGAAGTTTACCGAATTCAAGTGAAGTTAGGAATGCAGTTTGAAGACAAAGGAAAAGTGAAGACGAAGTAGAGCAAAATGCTCGTCCACACTCTCGTTTTTGCTCAACTTTAAAAGAGTGTAGAGCTAGAATTACACCTTTCGTCTAATCTAACTTAACGTCGCTATTTTACACGAAAGAGATCTTTAAAAAAAATTACAATAAAAATAAATAATTTATACTCTTAACAATTAAATATTTAAATGTTCTTCGATTAATTGGTATGTTACATTAAATAGCTTAATAATATGAAATACTTAAAATATTGATAAGTAATCGCTGCTATGCTTTACCAATATTCATTTTATTGATTTTCAAAAACTCCTAAACCTAGTTACACAAAAATCTAACAACTTTTACTAATACTCCTTAACCTAGTTGCACCAAAATCTAACAGTAAAACTCAGATGATCTTGTATTTACAATAAAAACATTTACTTTACACTTACTTAGGATGTTTAACTTGAGATTTGCCAAATACTGTTTCTACATACGAACTTACATACAAAAATATATTTCCTTTTGTTGCAAAATAATTAACATTACAGCTACAGTATTAGAAATGGTTCTGCAATATATCACACCCTAAATACCTTACCGAACAACGGCCTTAGTGTCGTCATCGTCATTGGCTAAATAAGCGTTACTCGTACGTTCATAGAATACAACCAGAACTAAGAAGATGACCCGTTAGGGAGTACACGAGCATGACCTCAAATAGTCTGTCGTCCTTACAACGATTTTTGACTGGCCCGGCAAGCCTTGCTTTGTTCAAATCCCATACAACACAAATAAGCATTCGTGCATGAACGAAGATGGCTGTTTGTTGATTTTTCTAGATACCGATTTCTAAAACATTCCCGCCGCTGTATCTCCTGTTAAGCCAGCATTGACAACTGCGACCAGCGACAACTATGTATCTTGGGAGTAGGCATAACAGAATGTTGTAATCTTGCAACTCACAGTGAATTTTTCGAAGTACGATAGGTATACAAATACATGTTGAGATGACGAACTAAGCATGTGACTTGCACTATTGTCTATTACTATGATACAAAATAGCTTTAATAGATTAAACGCAGTGACCACGCCTACCCGCATTCTGGTACAAGTCAATATTGTGTACAATAATGATCAATTACATTATAAGTGTATGTGAAACGATCGATTAAAACGATTTTTCTCTTCGAAGATGCGATGTAGGTCATATCGTGAATCGTGAACATTACTACCTTGATTATGTTAAGAACAATGGCGATAGGTATAGCGGTATGTGGCACAGGAGCTTAAAAAGGTCATTGACATTTGATAAGAAAACGATTTGATTTATGAATGTGAAATCTAATATAACTTTCTTCCGACATTTATTTCAATTCTTACTGCCCCGTGTATCTTTCTTCAGATCCAAGACAATTGTTTTTTTTTTTCTGAAAGTTTTTTAAACTGTTACAGTCTGAAATTATCTCCAAAACTTGCTGTCTGTCTAGAATGATCGCGAGTTAGCCCGCGCGATGTCATTCTTATGAGAGATTTAATCATCAAAATATTAAAATTAATTGTTTACTTATAGCAATATGTACATATTTTAACATTTACTGAACACTTTTCCAAAGTAAACCGTTTTATTAACTACTAAGAACAGTATACACTGAAAAATTCGGATTGCGTAAAAAGGAACTACGTAGTTAATAAATAATATGTCCAAGAATGCACATAAAAAGTAAGAATCCGAAAGACGGTATCTGGAAAAGCAATTTAAATTTCTCCTTTCTCGTACAGAATCCTCCTTTTAGCATTACGTATTTACGATATCTTAAGAGAATCGAAACACATTTCGAATTATACGTAGACATTTTAAAATTCTTGAACTTTCAAGGACGATTTGATAAAATTATTTTAAATATTAATTTAGATTTATCTTATCTTATAAACAACATTATAAATAAAGATAATTATTTTTTAATATCCCAAATTAGGTATTAAGTATACAATTTTGACAGGTTTCCATGCTTTTTTTGTATTTCTTTGTTAATAATTATTTATAATGGTTACTTATTTAGTTTGTTTGACCGGCTCTATTAGATAGCATAACTATTTCGACATAACACAATGTCTTCTAGACGCCAAGCAGATTTAAGTGCTGGAAAAGCTGAGGCTAACAACTATTTATGTCAGTAAAAAAATACGCTCCATATTCTTGCGCCTCTAGTCCTGACTTGTTATATCAGTGCATCAGGTGACCGGCAAGCTCACTTGTCCAACTCTAACATAAAAAATATATTATTTCTCTGCATTTGGCAACATGCCTGCAATTAAATTGCATTTGAAATTGAAGACTATCTGCATTGTTTCCACAGTGGGACTGGGACACGTAAAGTTTTTTCTTTGTCAGTATCTAACACAACTTCAAAAACAATGTCGGCAGAGACATACCATTTGAAAGTCGTAACTTGAGATTTTTTTTTTTTTTTTTTTTTTTTTTTTTTTTTTTTTTTTTTTTTTTTTTTTCCTGTTACCTCCGACGTAATCGGAGTTTTTATCTATCCTCTTTCATACCAGTTCTCGCTCGTTTTCTTCTCGTACTTTCATTCTACATACTTTTCTTTCTTACATTCGTCATCTTTCTTTCCTGGTTATTACTGCCTAGCCTTATCTAATGGTGTTGGGGGTTCTTTATTTAAATAAATAACGCATTAGTTTTATTTTAGATTACAGTTTGTACTTATTGGTATGTTCTTAAATACTACACATTTTTTATACCTTTTTATTTTCTTTATATTTTCAACATTAATTTAATTGTCGATGCCTGAGTATTCTCAGATACTTGGCTCACAATTCTTATTTACTACTATTTAATTTTACGACTTTATTTGCTAATTTACACGTAACTTGAGATTGCAAACAAATCACCTTGGAAGCACTTTGAATTTTATTTTGCACATTTGCAATTATTCATAGTTAATAGTCATCGTTATCCTATTACAACACAAGTCATTTATCTACATAATTAAAACAAATTCGTTTAACTTAATATATTGTTACAATTATAAGAAAAGCCTTCGCGTCTTAACGACGCCGGTTACTATAACAACAAGTTTTTAAAATTTACTTTTTGTGTAGTCACATAAATTATGTAGAAATGAATT
This sequence comes from Endotricha flammealis, assembly GCA_905163395.2. Classification (NCBI taxonomy): domain Eukaryota; kingdom Metazoa; phylum Arthropoda; class Insecta; order Lepidoptera; family Pyralidae; genus Endotricha; species Endotricha flammealis. Next base: position 8,933,853 of record LR990853.1, read on the forward strand.
TGTGGGTCAGTTTAACTAGTTGAAATTACAGTTCCGTTAACTTCCGACTTTACCAATTAGGCATACAGGCTCGTGTCTAGGGCCTCTAACTTAAGTGCTTAGATTCAGAAAAAAAAACACAGACTGTTTTATTTGTTTAAAGGCTCCATAAATATAAGCAAAAGAGCCTCTGCTTTTTTTTCACACAGATTGAGCTAGCCCCAAAGTAAGTTCGAAACTTGTGTTATGGGATACTAACTCAACAATATTATATTTTATAAGAAATTCATAATATAGATAAACATCCAAGACCCGAGACCAATCAGAAAAAGTTCATTTTTCATCATGACCCGACCGGGATTCGAACCCAGGACCTCCTGGGTGTCGGTCTGGCGTGGTAACCATTACGCCACGAGGTCGTCAAAAATGATGAGGAGGTGGATTTAAAGAACAGTCTGAGGACCCTCACCATAAGAGGATTTAAGCTCTATAATATCGCCCTGAGTAAGTACGTCGAAAATCGGAGTTGTTGAACCTGGCACGAGGGCTACCTAAACTCTGATAACGACCGGCGCACTGCAGTAATTAATGCAGCCGCATTCTATAGACGCCGTACTGTTATTATAATTAATCATATGTACACGCCCACTGTTATAAATATATAAATATCTATAGGATGCTTTGCTAATGATGATGCGAGATGTTTCCTCACACCTAAAGAGTGATCTCATCTTGTAAAACAACAACGCATTTATCTCTACATGTCTCATCATATGTGAAACTACAAGTCGCATCGTATGTGAATATAATATTGGTAATCTGATACATTCGATGTGACAGACATGTAACCTTATTTTAAAAGTTTCATTTAGAAAGAAAGAACGGTAAATGACAAAGAGGGAACACTGCCAGTATCTTCGGAACCTTGCCTAAAGGGACTCCTTTTAATAATATATTTTAGTTATTTTCTTATATTTTTTAAGGTTTTTAGTTTTAGGTTCATTATTTTATTTATTTATTTATTTATTCTACACTTACAACTATTTTTACAGGCATGCTTAGCCTAATGCAATTATATTAGAAACAATAGTGAATTCTATACTACTTATAAGCAGCACAATCAAAATCATATGCAATGCACACATATCAGTAATATTGATAAAGATATGAGTAAGTAGCATTTTAAATGTCGAATTCGCTTATTAAATGACCAGAGTCCCGGTAACTCTAAAGCTTATAGCCTTCCTAGATAAACCCACTTTTTAGGGTTCCGTAGTAAACTACAAGGAAACCCTTATAGTTTCGCCATGTCCGTCTGTCTGTCTGTCTGTCCGCGGTCTAGCGCCTGGACGCTTTATGCTAGAGAGCTGTAATTTGGTATGTATACATATATTAACAATGTTAACAAAGTGCTGGATGAAAAATTCGAAAAATATTTTTTTTGGGGTGCCTCCCCTACATGTAAAGTTAAAATTAAATTTTTTTTTCACGCCCACCCCATGTTGTGGGATATCGTTAGATAGGTGTCTTCAAAACATTGAGGGTGTGGGAAGATCATTTTTCGATACAATGATTCGTTTCGGAATTATTTACATTTATCGTGTCAATTTTCGTTTTGAAAGACTTTCGGAGATAGAGGGGGGGGGGGGGGGGGGCACGGTTAAGTAGGCTCTACTAGTTACCGACAAATAGCCGACGAACTTATAAAATAAAATTTATTTGATGAAAACTTACAAATGTGATAGAATTTGATATTGGACTCAACCTGAAGGCAAGCAAAGCACTGTAAATACGAAACCCTACATTGTGCGTGGCCATACACGTACTTGCCCGGTTTTATTGCTAAAAATCGAATGAAAACGGTATAACGGCCTTCTGAGAATAGAGCGATTCTCACTATGCATTTATCTTTTCCCCTGTGAGAATCTCAGCAATGTTCACGTAGAGAAACGTGAAGCAAGCATCATAAAACGAGTCCTGACTAATGCCCGTACCAGCAATAACGTAGGCATCCCCTTACTCTAGCTAATCTGTATAAGTAAAGGGATACTTACGTTAGGGTTAGTAAGATTTCACTGTTGGGGTCTATATTCTGAATACTGAGTACTACATTATTCATAAAGCGCATCATTTGATTATATTATCTCACTTTCCAAGTACATCATACGAAGTTCGACGTGTGTTTTAGACCTCATACCTTATTATGCAAGAAACTGAATGACATATCACCGTATTTGTTTACATGTAAAATAGGTCACATGCGTCATGCGAATCTGCTGCAATGCAGGAGCGAAGATCCGGGTGCTGTGACACATACCCTGAATTAGCAATAAGGTTCTTGCGACTTGTTTTCTATGTTTTTTTCTTCATTGTTTTCTGTACTTAAATATTCATTGATACAAACTTTATGTAAACTAAGATGACTCTTATTTAAGTTATCACAAACACCTAAGTCACCCTAAGTACCTCCACTTTATTCCATCGTCGCGATACAATACAATAAATAAGAATAAATCAATAAATTTATTACATTTTTTTATTGTCAATTAAAGTTATTGCGCACATAAATCTAACGTTTATTTTATTTTTATATCTAGTTAAATGATGTTGTTTATATTTACTCAGCAATTTAATTAATTATATATAGTAACAGAGTATGGGTACTGAAATGAAATAATGGATAATAATAAAAACGAATCTTATATTAGTTTTGTAATAAATAGAGTCTCTATTTACGAAAAAGGCTGTAGAGGTGTAAGATAATACTCATGTACTAAGGAGTCCTTTGTAATAACATTGAATTAAGACTTAAAATAGAAGATTATGTCTTTTTATAAATAGAAGACGAACAAAGCAAACAAGAAGTACTGATAATTTCGAACAATTTCACCAAAATAGTCAGTACTTGCGGTGCCTTTGCCAAAACATTGCATGACATTATTGGCGCAACAAAATATTTTTAAAGGTTCGTATTAAATTGAGATGACCATATTGGTAAACACGTAAGACGGAATGCCATATTTACATTGTTGTTCATTGGACAGGATGAACCTACAATGTAAGTAGGTGCATCCTCTTCGATGAGCTTGTTAAAATTCTTGACTCTGGTAAAGAAAAAGCCTAATAAGAAGTACTAAAACGAAAACTAGCATCATAAATCTCTGATAACTTCTAGTTAGCCAGTATCTGTCAGATATGTCAATAAATTCAACTGAGCCTTATTAGGAACTTGTGAAAACGCCCGAAATAGTTCTAAAATATATTTAGATCTCATTTTGCTTGTGTTCATGTTCAGAGTGTTTGAATACCTGTGTCAAATGTGATTTATTTCGAAGTTTAATTAAAACCGATAAATAGATAAGCAGTAAATGGCAATAAATTAGCAATAAGAATTGTCTAATATAGAATAAATAATATGGTCGTACAACTTAAATTAATAACAGCCAATGAAGTACCCGTTAGACAGCAGATTAATAAATTAAGGATTAAGATTTTCTAAAGATAAAAGTATAAATAAAACCTGTTGCTAAATTATTAGGTGCGATAATATCTACATTTACTTGGTAATAGTGGGCTTAAAAAGAACCATTATTTTGAGTTTACTTGTAATGCCAATATAATGTTTAAACCGGAGGGCTGTTTTGATTAATAATAGCATTTTCTTATTTGTCTTCTCATTGTTTGTCATCTTGCGAAGGTTAAAACAAATTAAAGTTTGACCGAAATTGGTTTATGAGTTGTTGTGACATAGACAGGCTTATGAGATAGTTTGTTTATTCTGAAAACTATCCGTAAAACTGCTCATTAGATGCAATGCAATTTTCGAAGTAAGTAAATCTATTTTGATCACCTTTGTGCCTTTTACTTGTAAAATTATACCAACGCACCTAATTTCCTCCATATATCAAATACAGTAGCAGTACATTAATTTCTTTCGTACAAGTATTGTCTGCATTTCAGCCGAACCGTCATCTGATGAATGGAAGGTTAATGACTTGGCCAAATAAAAAATACATACACTGACGGTATATCAATCATTTTCTATCTGATTTGTAAAGTCTGTGAGTTATGTCTGCTATCAAATTCTTGGGGTCATGAATCTTCATAACACTGCATTATGTCCGAATGGCACTCAGAGGTTAGAAGTTACGTAGAGCAATCTCTACCTATATCACATCAGACCATTCTGATGTGAACGCGATTGAATATTTTACTAGTGATGCGCCGCTGTGTATGCGAATGAATCAAATCAATATTTCAATATTGAAATGAATTTTCGATAAAATCATTCGAGGTTTTAATAAATTATCAATTGTTTTGAGCAACGTACACTTAACTACGTTGTGTCTTTGTAAAAACGGTATCAGATTAATTAGTATTAACAGTATTATGCTAGGAGGCGTTGGTGTAAACGGGCTTTAGTGGAAAAAGCAGGTGCATTATCACTGTTTTAATAAAAACGAGTAGTAGAAAAGTTCGATTAGGGGCTGAAACTGCCAGTTATGAGTTCTTCGATAAAGAAAAAATCTAATTCTGAAATTCAACATGGAAAAACCAACCACAAAAGCGCAATTAACTAATGTAACTTTGAAAATTCATTTACCGAACATTCGCGTACCGAATATTAAACATCCCATCCCTAATTATACCGATTGACGAACACCCAACGCATCAGCCAATCATTGTAACAGACTTTCTATTTCATGTTCTAAATCCGTGACGATTTTCTGTTGAATATTCGTCGATCACTCCTTAATTGTCGTATTACGTACACTACGGCACGTCATGTTCTTAATGAACGATAAATTGCTCATAATGTAAACAAATATCAGACTTTGTACTTTAGTTCTTCAATTTCTATCGAAACTTGAAATATAAATTGACTTATTTTTAAGCTCGATTTTGACAGGCTATGGTGCACGAACAGTACAATATTAAATAACTAACACATTTAGTTTCTTTTAACAAAGCAGCTATAATACTTATAATAAACTATTTCAACTTTTCCAACTCTGGTCTCTGCTATAGAAAATAAATGAAAGCAACTTAGATCGTACATAATTAAACACTTAATATTAGTTAGTTCGATCTCCTCGAGAATGTTTGTCGCTTAACTAAGTTATCTAATTTACATAATATATTATAATATTACAGCTATGTAAATTTATATAGCTTTTAAGTAACATAGCTTTCTTGTAGAATATTCCTGTTATTAATTTGTACTTAGATACCTCGTACACATAGGAATTTGGAACAGAATACCACGTACATCATTTCAGATAGGCATAGGCTTATGTAAATTTGTCAAAGTTAGAAGAACATTTTGTCAATCCAGGCGATGCCAGGGCAAACAGATAGAGGCCACTAAAAACATATTTTGTATTTACATTTTATTATTATTATTTTGAAACTTCTATGCAAACATTTTCTGACACATCTTGCGATGATATTAAATTATATTCATGCAGAAAATATACACGTATTTCTGTATAAAGTTTAGAGTTATTCACTTTAATATACAATATAGTGTAGTTATGTTTGGTGTCTGGGGATATAAGCTGCATTTTCAGTATGCTACGAGGGCGAGCGCGTCTGTACATGGGGGCAGGGCGCAGATGGTACCACACCGCGTGGCCCCGCCGCCTCCCACCCCCGCTATTGTTACCCGCTAGTTTGTATAAAAATAAAGAAAACTCCATGTGTGTCAACGTTCCAAATAAATTATTTTCATTGTTTTCTAAGGTCTCTTGTGTAGGTGGTAAATAAAATATCATGTGTCAAATATTAAAATATTTTTAGAAGTTGCTGATATTAAATTACCTTATCATACTGAAACATTGAGTAGGCTCGGTGTATTGAAATTGTGCTGCGATGTGGTTACTCCATAACATAAGAGATTTTAGATCATACTCCGCCTCTTGACGGGAGTCATTTTATTGTGTTAATAACTTAAATATTTCAAAATGTTTTAGATTTTTCTACATTCAGATAAAAATAATATTATAACAAAATAACATTAACATGAATATCTCTGCTTTCTCAAAATTTGACTTGTAGAGAATGATATTGGCATCTGTTCATCTTTTGTTAGTGCTCTCTTATTATGAACAGTTAAGTTGAAAGTTTATCTTACTTGAAGCAAGTATCATTTGATTCCACGTTACGGTATAGTCTGTCGCAATAAGAAAGTTCATAATGAAAATGACAACGAAGGTGTCGTTCCATGCATATTTGATGCCCACCCACTATGTGAACAGCTAGAAAACATTGAAACCCATTTCCGTTAGAAATGAAAGGTTAATTTCTAACCATTGGCTCGACTAGTTGTAAATGGACGTTTTCAATTCCAACTACCGATTACTTCCCCTTGGGTGAAAATCTACTTTCCTGCGATGATGATCGGCTGGTAATGTTAGTTTTTTGTTTTTAAATGCATACCGCCATATTGCACCTTTTACATTGCTTTTTAACATGTTTTAATGTTTTCGTCTTTCAAAACAATCGGTATGTAGTTTTAGATAGAAATAATCACAAAAACGAATCACCCTGTAATTAATGCACTGGTAAAACATATGGTACTTTTTTAATGAAATTAACATTACGTTAAAAACAAATAGGTACATTTTTCCTAAACAATTTATCACGAAAAAGTAAACACTAATTAGGGCGTTAAGTACAAGAGCCACCGACCTGCAAACCGCTTTGTTCACAATGGTATGGATAATTAGTGGAAAATGAAGGGGAGTTATGGGTGTAAGGATTAGTTAAACTATACCTGCTCGTAAACTAAAAGCCAATGGTTGCCAACTAATTTTTTTTTTCAATAATGTTCATACATTTTTCCAATAAAAGTTGATAGTGAGTTCTCCTGGATCGTGTACATCTAAGTTAGATTAACTAACAGATAAAGAATAAAAAAAATACTCACGCGTTATCGGTGACATCGCTCGATTCATCCAGCTCTCCAATAGTATCTAAAGACGCCCCGGAGCCATCTTCTCTCGTTTCAGTCGGTGGAGGCGGCGGAGGCGCCGTGGGCCGTGTCAACGGCTGCTCATTACAATCCTTGAACTGAGGCTTCGGCACAAAATCTATCAGTCTAGGCAATGCTTCTGGTGCAATATTCTCTTCACTTTTTTCAATATTTTTATGATTCATCTCTGCTTCTGAACGTTGTAACCAAGTTTCTATGCAATTCTTTTTTGTTGGGGTTAATAATGATTCAGGTACAGGGGGTGGAGAGGTTTCCGGCACAGCAATAGGCCGAGGCTTCTTTTCACTTGCAGAGCGTTCTACTTTTGTATTTCTTGGCATTGGTTTTGGTTTTTCCAGGGCTACTTCTAACTTACTCTCAATTTTTGTAGTATGAACCTTTTGACTTGATTCAAATATGGTTGTATTAGATATACTAGAAACAATAGTATTATTGTTATTTTTATCATTTTGATGGCCTTTTTGAGATGTTAATACATTCTCTTCAAATGACTGCACAATAGTTTCATCACTAATTGTACCGCTCGTTGTCGTTGTTTTTTCAGATTGGACAGATTCTTTATTGTATTCGACTTTTCTTTCTATCAATCTATTGCTAGTCATATCTTTCAATATGTTAGTATCTATATTTTCAATACAATTTAGTACTTTTTGTATGTCAATAGTCTTAGGCTGCAATATGGGTGTAGATGGAATACTGTTTTCAACTGAACTTGCCATAGACCCTAATCTATCAACTACAGTTGATATGGAACTACCTGTGTCATCAGATTCCGCATCTGCTAAAACGAGACATCGTTCCCATTCTGTAGATAACAAGTCAATGTAAACTTCTGCTTCTGGTGGCATTGTCTTACCATCTGACAATCGACGGACGAGTCGCCTTACTTCTTCAGGTGACCCTTTTCTAAGGTAAGCAATACCTTCTTTATTCTGTCGATGAATATGACTGTCAAATGAAGATTTACGTGACAATTTGGTCAGAGTGCTGTATCCATTATGCCCATTTACTGGTGATTCTTTATCGTTTTGTTGTCCATCCATGTTCACAGCACTTTGTTCTCCTACGGTTTGAAGAGCGAGCTTGTCTTTGAATGAATTTTTCTTACCAAGCTTTCGAGGTGGGACAGGAGGGGGTAAAGTTGTTGGTCTAGGAATATCTGTGGCTTTTGTCGTCATGATATTTTCTGATGTTTCCATATTATTTTTATTTTTGTCTGTTTTCCCATCTGTTTCAAAATGACGAACTAATAGTGTTAAAGATTCATCTGAATCTTTTAATCTTCGAACGCAATCTATTCTCGTTAATTCAGATACTGATACACCATCAATGGCTAAAATCTCATCACCAGGTATTAATTTACCCCATGGTGCACAGGCATTTGCAGCTGGACTATTTTCGGCACATGATTGTACAAGAAGTCTCCTCACTCTTTCAGCAGCTGCAGATCCACCCTCAAATTTTAAGCCCAATCCAAGACGTTCCCCCCTAGGTCTTCGTACTATAACTTCAGCGGCGCCACTGGCTGCTCCCACGGTTAGCACAGTTACGAAGGTCGAGTCTCGCATGGGTGGTGGTCGACCTTCACCCACCGGGACTATGGTGACGAAGTCCTCGACGGCCGTGTCCGTCGCCATGCCGCGTAACGCGCGCCCGCGGTACTTGAACCACTGCTTTCAGGCTCGATGGATCTGCAAGACAAAAACATTCATGAACTTGCGTAATAAAAATGCAATAATGGTTAGTTGTTGAGTGAGTTGCGCGCACGACGGGGACGGATGGCACGCGAGCACTGCGCGCGGCCTCTCTCTTTCACCGTTGCGTTGCACTTGACGTTTTGAGACGAACCAAGTTCGGAAATAAGTACACAAGCTAGCGTATTACTAGTTTATAAAAAATATAAAAGAAACATATAGAGAAACGCTCGATTAAACGAAACACGTTTTATTACACAAAGTTAAGTAGGTACCTGCCTATTCGTGCATCCATTGATTATTTCACGACCACGACTACCCAAAGAATCAGAAATATGTACTAAACACAGCCAAATTCACGTTAAAAATAGTCATCCGCCCACTTCCTATTTGTCTTATTTGAGTGTAATCATTGAGAACTTTCATCGATCAATATGAAAGTATAACGAGCGTGTTTGGGAACGCGCTGACCACAAACAGTCGCATCATGGTAGTGAGATGTGGGTTAGTAGCACCAGAGGTAGCGCAGGCGTCGCGTCGCGGCACTCACGAGAGCCGACGCATTAGCATATCGCCCGGGGCTGCGGCCCGTTACTCCCGGGTCCCGTTCCGAAGGGCCGCTCATTCTCACGGCTCTCGACAATTTTCAAATTAAGAGTCTTTGACTTCAGAATGATTTCCGCGAAAACTGATGTTCTCTCGGCCAGACGAGATCGCAACTGTACTTAATGTTGCAATACTTACGATCGCTAATGATGCATTTATAAAGGGCTATCGGAATTTGTTCTATGTCACTTATGTAAATATTCACTTTATGAAATAGACGTACCTATACCGCCTGAAATTATTTCAATACGATGTGCAAATTTTCATCGTTTTGATTTCATGTTGTTTGGCAGACAACTGGTAAACAAAGAACGTTGCTGCATCGTATACGGTATTGTTTAGCGATATCTCATAATTGAATCTTTACACCGTAACCTACTACAATAAGAGAGGTCATATCTATTGGAATGGCGCCTAAATAATGAAAACGGTACTTGCATTCTTAATTGGACAACCATTCCGGTGCTTCTAGATTATGAATGAAGGACAGATTCAATTGATTTGCCCACTGTTCCATCCACACTTAATAAGCAAATATAATTATATAAAATTAATTAATATTATCTACATGTTATATTACTTAAACAAACACATTCTTGCATATTTTAGTAAGTATATTTAACTTAAAGAATAAAATAATGCAAACATGATTTTTTTATGTTTTAAAATATCCACCCAACTAGATAATCATGTTGCTGGCTTATATTTTCTAATAACTGACGTACCTTGAGGAGTTACTGCGTGTTTATGTGATATTTAGGTAACTTATTAAATGTGAAGCAAAGCTGATTTTTATTAAAAATACCTTTCACAAGATCCCTTACTTAAAACATTAATTTAAACAAAAATGGCTCATATTGTAATTAATTATGATATGTGATAGAATGATTTTTAAGCTAGATTCTTTAATTTCATTGTATTCCTCACACTCTAAACTAAATATAATACCTACAATTACAAATCAGAAAGAATAGGTGCTCTTAATAGGCTAAATAATAATAAATCTCCATTACGGTGCGCATTTTTTCTGTAAACCACAGCTTTCCTCGAAGACTTTTTTTAAAAGAGAAAGAAAAATCTAGCTTGGTTACCGACGCGAAGTGCCGGATGATTATCCCTGGCCATTTATACTGAGAGGAGAAATCCAAAATGCGTTATTTGTGGAAAAAAGACAATAAGAGGAAAGGACAGGGTAAGACTTTGACTTCCAGATGACTCAACGAAAGAAACTTGATCACTTTGAGCCGATATTCTGTGAGAAATGGTACTTTCTCGGGAAATTAAATCTGAGGATATCCTTCAAAAAGAACGTTCGAACTTTAAGAAATTCTAAAAGCAACCGCAGCGCACACGGACTTAAATAAAGTTATGAAACGGTAAAGAATTCACATGAATATGTAAATACGGTCAAATGTATCGTGACGTGACGTTAATATAAAAATGCCGTTATTATCCACAGACTATGTCATAATACATTATATTAATTCTTAATTATGTATAAATCGTGAATGAATATTTAATGTCGTTAGTAGCAATAAGCATTATTTTGATTTTAAATTCAAGTTTTACGCAGAACCAATTATTCGGGGCGTGCACAACTGGGTGAAATGTAATGTCCGCCTTTGTTTTATGTTTGATCATAAATCTAACTTTTGCGTATGAAGATTGAGCAAGAATTGTTGTACCTACCTACATTATGGTAATTATATTCACAAAATGTATTTCTAACTAAAATATGTAGCTAAATAGATCTCATACTCACGGCACATATTTTGTGCGATCGAGACTGCGGCACGCAAAAAGTCTGCAAGGTGTGCAAAAATTTATTTTTCTACCTAACATGCATATGGGAAATTAAATGTGCGACATCTGCATTAGCGCCTGCTAAAGTAAACGTTAATTTTTTTTTATTTGGCGTGGCAGTTCTGGCAGAATTACACAGATTTTTATGCGCCGGACTTTTTGTGCGTCGTCGTGTGAGTCATGTATAGATACTGCTTAAAATTGTAAAGGTTGTATTTTCATAAACAAAAAGTATGTCATGGATAGTCTGTCGTCTCCGTTGCGTTTTAGTGAACCCTGTATCCTGCATGGCATCTTTTAACATTTATATTGATTACAGAATACTGAGGGATGATTTATGCTAGACCATGCCGGGCTGTGCCCCGTCCGAGGCACGGAGTCGAAACGACGAGAACATATTATATGAAGCTGTTCTGTTCATGCTATACAGTAACCCGTCCTAGTCTCGTCCGGAGACACGTTCATATAAAATGCCTCGGTCTAGCATAAATCATCCTTAAGACAACGAGCTTGTGAGTGAATCTCGTCCAATTGATGTCAAACACGTTTCGAGAGTTCTGCCAAGTTTGTCATTCACTTTACTATAAATATTATGATAAGTAAGCACTTAATTATCACCTTTATCGATGTCAATTATATATGTACACATACTTAATCATATCAACATATCATTTTTTTAAAACACTACAGTTGCAAAAACGCATTTAAAACATAATTGCACATAAAGTCTCCATCTATGTCTTTTATTCTTCATCAGTCTGACACTGATAGCCATAATTTAATGTGTTATTAACTTTAACTGTTTTTGTGCAACTTACTATAATTATCCTAGATATTCGCTATTGATATCGGTGTAAGCCATATGAACCGTTACAGTGGCTTCTAAGATTAACCTGAGTAAAAACACAAATCAACGCAGTGGGGAACACGTTTTAAATTGTAAAATATGTTATACAAATACGATTACATTGGACCGTTCAAGTGGTGGACAATATTATGCCTCACCACGGGTCCTAAAATTATTTTTTTGTGCATTTAATGCCTGCATTTTATGATCGGCTATTGATTGAACTTAATACCTTCCATACCGAGTCGAGTTAGCTTTCATACCGAGTCAATTTCCCTGAGCTCGTAGCCCTCATTGATATAACGCAAAGATCATCAATAAAATAATAGTAATTAGTGGATGTCGTGATGATAATGTGATGAGTGTGGGAGTATCATCAGATCTGATAGCGATATGAATATATGCATAGCGTCACTTCAGCGATTGTTTATGTAATGTTACAATCAATATAATCTTTGAGTGCGTTGAATGCAAAAGTGGGCGAACAAATATTTTTTAAACTAATGAGGTGGCAAACAACGTTCTTATTGTTAACGTAAGATTATTAAACCATTTATTTTTTTACGAATCAGGGCACTTTTGGCAAAATATTGATCTGTTTTGTACCGAACTAAAATTGCATCTGCCTGTTATTTAGTCTGTGCCATGCTTACGCAAGACATAGTGGGTTTGGAAAGGTGTCTGCCGACTGATTGCTCTGCTTATTTATTGCTACAATTCAGTCTTTGTTAATTGTTAAAATGACGCCATCATCCTCGATTTAGCTGAATGTCTTCAACGAAGGAAAATAACATCGTTGAAGATATAATGTTGTATGAGACTGTTACAATTTTAATGTAATTTTTTAAATACTTGTAGTTATTTTATTTCGTAAACGATTTTATAGGAAGTTGATTGAAAAACAAATATTTTTAACAAAATGCTTATTTATAACTTTCGCGACCACACCTTAAAAATAACATAACAAGACAAACACTATTTTACATAAATTCGTAAATTATACAATCAATATATTCATGTAATAGTGTAAAAGAAACGTAATCTTTCATTTCTATACCGTGTTATTATGTAAAACCGATATTTTCTAAGCAATTTTGCAATTTTTAAAGTATTTACTATCGTACCTTTGACTCCATTGGAACGCTAGAATTAACATAGCGAAACATTAAATCGTAGAAATGTCTGTATATTTCCGCTTTTACGGATTATAAAGAGCATCCTCTTTCACGTTTATCTCGTGGGATTGAAATAAGATGGATAAAATCTTCTCTTTTGGTGAGCCGCTCCCACAAAAGGCGAGTGCTCCAGACATTATCAAGATATGTGTCGCCGAAAACAGCGGGCAAGGAGGCGGAACAAACGATAATGCATCACGATCTCGGATAGCCAAAACTTAAGTGAATTCTCTTTGCTATCTACAATATTTTAGATATATTATTTTTAAGTAAATACATCAACGTATGTACATACGTGATGCAGTCTTGAGTCCCACATTTTTTGGTAACATTTTTTTTTATCGTAAACAGTTTTCCGAATCTCACAACGCGTTGTGAGATTCGGAAAACTTTTCGGAAAACGTTGCAACGTTACTATTAAATGTTGATATATTTATCTAAACATTAAACCTTTTCCAATTTAATAAAGTTCTCTAATCTGTAAGTCTCAAAAGCTATTAATCATTCGGTGATAAATGAAAAGACAATCTCTATTTCATTAAGCTACATTTCAATAATCTTTTATCAATTTCTCTCCATCACATCTCATTCTTCAATTTTGATTAAATTCATGTACTATATTCACTGACTATGATGTACTGTAATGTCCGTCGGACGTTATAACTTATTAAATAAAACTAGTTATTGAAATACTGGGTTATTTACCCACTTACTTTGATTATAAAATAGATAAGATTTATTTCATAATGATATGATGAGAAAGGAACAAATCTGCTAATTATTAATTAGAGAGGATCGTTTGTTGAAAATACTTTATGACATTTTGGATGACCCGTAAAATTTATTCTTAATCTGCATAATAATAGAGAAAGTAACTCTCATTGTCTGTTAATTACGTGCGTAACCACTGACAGAGTCATATACAGATGATTCTCCAATTAACCTTTAATAATCTTAAGTAAATATCTTCGTAGGTACACGCTTTGGACCAAGAAAAATATGATTAAAATATAAAATGGTCATTACTCCATATAGGAATAAGTGGGCGGTGGTGCCGTCATGACATCAGGCGACCGATGCTAACAGAAGAGGTTAACATCCTACGAGCGTGCCTAACCTGTGAGCCAATCGGCTCCCAAGTCAATATCAAAAGCCTGTTTGACGCGACTCTATAACCTCTATCAATTTCGATGGACCGCTACAAACTAGTATTTGACCTAAACCGCTGACAGATGACATGAATGAATACAAAAAGAAATTGTTTGGCAACTCTCTGTTTGTTTTGTATAATTAAATTTAATAAATGATTGTTTTTTTTTTTGTTTAAAATAATTTATACTTAACTTTTAGATTTCAACTTAAAACTAATAAATACTTTAAAGTAGAATCGCCGGCTGCAAAAAAAAACGGTCTAAACAGAACATAAGGACCAAAGTATAGTATTTCGAGTTCCTGAGAATTAGTAATTTAGTAAACCGTCGAGTTGAAACTTGACCATTTTTTTTATTGAGTTTAACAGGTGGTTGTTGTATGGGAACCCCCCTTAAATATTAGTCTTTTTTAAATTTATTTATTTATTATTTAAGTCAATATAAAACTAAATATTTTATGAAAATTTCAAGCGTCTACCTATTGCCGTTGTTAATATAGAGCAAAAAAATACCGTTTGTTGTATGGCCTCCTTAAAATTTTGTCTATTTTAAATTTAATTATTTATTATCAAAGTCAATGTAAAATTAAATATTTTGTAAAAAATTAATAACAAAAAATCCCGTTTATTGTATGGGAGCCCTTCTATTTTTTGTATCTTATTGTAAGTAATTTTTGCTCTATAATAACAACGGCAATTGGTAGATGCTTGAAATTTTCACAAAATATTTAGTTATAAATTGACTTTAATAATAAACAAATATAAAAAAAGACAAATTTTTAAGGGGGGCTCCATACAACAAACGGGATTTTTTTAGCTATTTTTTTATCTATATTAACAACGGCAATATGTAGACGCTTGAAATTTTCATAAAATATTTAGTTTTATATTGACTTAAATAATAAATAATTAAATTTAAAAAGGACTAATATTTAAGGGAGGCTCCCATACATCAACTACCTGTTAAACTCAATAAAAAAAATGTGCAAGTTTATTACATTACTAATCCTCTGGAACTCGAAAAATATACTTTGGTCTTTATGTTCGGTTTAGATAGTCCGCATTTTGCAGCCGGCGCTCCTACTATTAGGACTTCATATTCTGTTTTCATATTAAATTCTCCTGTTTTTCGAATGGACATCAGCTCCGCGTAAACAAAATGCTGCTGACCTGCCCATAACCTTTGTTGTCCTTTATATCAAATATATTTAAATGAATGCAACCTTTTTTCCCGCATAACGCAAATATATGACTATCTTGTTTGGATGGAGAGAATGGTAGAGAAGATGAAAATATGAGTCAGCTCTACCGGAGTTTTTTTCATTTAGATTATCGGCGTGAAGTTGCAATGCTGTTCGTTTGGTGAATGAGAGCGGAAGCTCAACTTCTTCACTTTTCTTCTCTCTTGGCTAGCTAGCAACACTGGCTAGCTACAATTTATACCACGTGTTATACAAAATTATGGATATAGTTAGGAGATGGACTATCACTTGCGAAGGCCATGTATTTTGCATAAAGTTTAACATATACAGTATATTGATTGGTATTTACATGGTACTACTACTACAGTAGGTATATTGATTGATATTCACAATATTTTCCCGTGAATATTTTACAATGTTAATACACGAAAAATCGAATTATGAAATTAAACAATATGTGATTACATGTTGTCATTGTGTAGCCTGGTATTACGTAAAGTTTAATTTTCTCAGAAATTTTGCAATTTTTGTATTATGATACAATTGTAATATCATAGTGACGTTTTATTTATACATAAGTATAGTTTTTGGAGTGGTAAAGCATTTATGAAATGGGTAACTCGACCTAGGATTTATACCACCGTCTCATATAATTACTAATGAAACCCGCGCAACTTCGTTTGCGTGTATTTATTTTTCATCTATTTATTAGACTTTTGAAGAAATGCTAGTTATCGCGTACTTTTCGGGATAAAAAGTACCCTATGTGTTAATCCAAGGTAACGGCTACCTACATAATATCATAAAAATTGGCCCAGCCTTCTGAGCGTGAAGAAGTAACAAACATACACAACACAATAACTTTCGCCTTTATAATATTAGTAGGGTATACTTATATTCACAGGCCCGGTGGTCGAGTGGCTAGCAATGGTCACTTTATCTCAAGGGCTTCGGGCTCCATTCGAATCCTGCGCAAGGCAAACATTTGTGTGCATGAACATGTCTGTTTTCCTTGGTCTGGGTGTTTTCTACGTTTAATAATTTTTTTTTTTTTTTTTAAGTATTTCACCCATAGTACAAGCTTAGTTGGTTAGTGGACTAGATGGCGTTGTGTGATTAGTCTAAGAATATTTATTTATTTATATTCGGTTAAACTATCCTGTTGTCTCTTTTGGCTAAAATAATGGCCTATGACACAAATAACACAGCTTTCTATTGGCAAAATAGTGGTGTATCCATAAATCCAGACCAGAGATTCCCTACAAACTCACAAATTACCTATTTAAAATATTAGTACTCATAGATATATTTCTGAAAACAAACTTAAATTCACGAGACATTTTAAAAGAGCTTCCCGCTCGATACAACCTAAGTATTTGTATGCTAATAGTGTTGTGTACTAGTTTAATGCCAAGTCTCGGAGTGCAACCTAGACATTTATTCCGTATCTAGAATTCTAGCTAACTGCGAATGTTTAACGTATTTATAAGCATTACGAAATGTAGTAAAACACTATAAAGGTTTATTACTGTTAGAACGTTCTACATAAGGATATCTCCATGTGGAAATAAAGTCTATGTCTTATGGTCCGTTTTCGCCAATTAGCCCCAAAGTAGGGATACATTTATTTAGACTAAAATATTTTGTTACTGTGGATTATTATTTTTGTTATATTTGTTACGATGCTCTATCCTATATTATTATTTTTTGTTTTTATACCATATCAAACTATTTTAAACACTTTTATGAATTACTGTCTTACATTTAATTTCAACTTTATAGTTGACGACCTCCGTGGCGTAATGGTTACCACGCCAGACCGCCACCCAGGAGGTCCCGGGTTCGATCCCCCGGTCGGGTCACGATGAAAAACGAACTTTTTCTGATTGGCCTCGGGTCTTGGATGTTTATCTATATATGTATTTGTTGTAAAATATAATATCGTTGAGTTAGTATCCCATAACACAAGTTTCGAACTTACTTTGGGGCTAGCTCAATCTGTATGAATTGTCCCTATATATTTATTTATTTATTTATATTTATAGTCGCATGGTACAGTCAAGAGCAGGTGGACCTTTACATATTGGACTTTGTACCATTCTTAGGTTCTATGTCATAACAGCCAAAATTGTACTGTAAGTGTAAAGCTCATCGTGCTCTTGACTGTACTAAAATGTTAATTTTCTTCAATTACTGACTATACATGGTTTTAAGCACCTCGATTTTCCTAGGTAAGTCTATTACAAACTGCAATTACTATAAAAAGAGACAGTACTGGACAATAGTAAAGTTATATGCATCGTAAAACTAAATTATTACTTAGAGATTAACTTCTTAAAGAAAAGTTTATTTGATAATGAAATGAATGTTTGTTGTAAATGTTAAAGATAATAAAATTGTCGTAAATCACAAATATTTTAAATAACTATCTTTATAATACTTTAGAAGTCACGTACGTATCTAAATGGAGAAAGATATTGAAATATGTAAGAAATCTATACATATTTAAATAAAATTCCTGACTGACTGATCAACGCCTACCCAAATATATGGACGGAGCTAACTGCACTTTTGCATAGAGGTTCCAATTGATGATGACTGATTGACTGACTAGACCAGAGATAAGACAGAATTCCCACGAGATGGAGCGATACATGCATACAAGTTAAGCGTGTAAACAAAGTTGATTAGTAAAAGCCGCATGGATTAATAAGTTACCAATATTATGTTGACAAAGAATATAATTATCATATTAAAACCGTCTATTATATCAGAACTTGTATATTGTGGTCCACGAATAAAAGCAGATGTATTGTGCATAGATGCTACGATGCATATTATGTAAACAGATACGTTATTATCCAATGAATAAACTTCAAAATATTATATTCGAAATCAATTAATTTCGCTTACGTAAACATTACCGTCAGGCGCCCGGGAGAAAGCGAATTCCATACTTTCTGTAACGCGTAAACATTCGTCAATCAGACAAAGTTGAGAGGAAAGTTTTCATGTACCTAAATCTAATGATTATCTAATTTAAATCATCTAATTAAAGTAACAAAGCAGAGGCTGGGTCACGGAGTATTTGTGGGGTGCTTTCACTTTACTCGCTACGAACCGATCGGGCACCCGATAACGCCATTGTGTGGGAAATGTCATCACAAGTCTAGTCTAGGCACCTTGCAATCATAGACTATACCCAATCCTCTCTGTACACTATCTACAAATAAACCATGAAGTGATATATCTACAAAAAACATTGAAAAATAAAGCTTTGTGTAGTCACAACAATAGTTTCAATCAATTAATATACCATCCATATATTACGATGAGACTTTTAGATTTTGAAAGACGACATCTCTCTTGTAAAATATAACCAATTATAGATAAGGCAAACAAGCACTGAGACGACGCAATGATGAATAAATGCTAAAAAGAACATTGACTGGAATAAATTATACTTAGATGATTTCATTCTTGTTCGCAATGCCTTGCAAATCGTTGTAAGTAGCAAAATTCCTACACAATGTTACTGACACCAATTCAGTTTTGTTTGGAAAATTTTCACTGTGTTAAGATAAGTGATTCACAGTCACAATACACTGTAATCTTATAAGTGTATTTGTCTTAACAAATAACTGCTACTTAATAGTAACAAAACGTGCTTTAAAATAAAGTACGAGTATGATGGTGAAGATTATCTATCAAGTGTTTAGATATGCAACTAATTCTACGAAGTTGTTAAAATGTATACAATAGAGATATAACATAACAATTTCCACTTTAAACAGGAAAACTATGATCGATTTCTGATACAAATTATGTATCATATTTATAAACTTAAATCACAATAAAAATAAATTACATCTTTAATCACTACAAACCTCATCAGTGGCTTTTACGAAATGTACTCAATATCAATTACAGCTTGTGTGAACCATGTATTTTGTATATCGTAACTTTAAAATAAAAAATATATTTACGACGAAATATTAATATAATGGAAGAAACATTATATTGGTAAGTTAGTAATCAAGTCAAGTAGATATTATTTTAAGGTAGAGAAGAACCAATAAAATAAAAAACAATGTAGGTAAATAATTAAATTTCAATAAAGGGATAGATGCCTCGGTAAGGCGGGCGCGGACGGAAAAGTATAAAAGGGAGCAAGTTTTACGGGCGGGGGCGAGAAGCGGCGGGCGGCTCGGGTGCGAGTGGCGGGCGGCGGGCGCAGGACGCGGCCTGGACGCCTCGGGATCGCACGTAGCCTCGCGCAACCGCCCCTAATCTCATTAGGCACAGCGCACACCGTGACCTTAGCCGGCACACGGAACCCGCATATTTGCAAACCTTACTTTGTTTACATCGTATATAAACACACATCTTATATTGTGTCAGAGACAAAATTCACACTCACCTAAATTCCACGACAGAAGCGAAAATTCAGTCCCGTATTTAGTCAACAAAACACTGTTAGCGACGTCAATAACGTCCGACACTGATGCAAAACATAGTTAGTCCATCGTTTGTGGAATTCGCAATGTTGAAAAGTGCGATTGCAATGGTTCGTATAGTGGCGCACGGCACGGGCGCTACGCGAGCGAGCGTCGCGACGTCGGCGGCGCAGAGCGGCTTGTGCGCGCGCTGCGCCGGCGGTGGGGCCGACCGGTCGCAACCGGGCCGCGGCCGCGCTCTCACCGCGCCGCCGCTGGCCACCCTGCCACTATGTTGGCCATAATCGCACTTGACACCATGCCGCATTTGATCCACAAGAAAGTTTCACATTTCTATGTCACTGATGCTGGAAGAATATCTCGCTACCGTAGGTATTATTTTTTACACAAATGTTATTGTCATTGAACGACGTACGACCGACTATAGACTTGAGTGAAGAGCACTAGGCTTACCTGTCAGCACGAAGCCAGTTAAATTTTAATTAAATTAGGTTATTCCGTAACAGTTATTTTACCCGACTGTTGCGTTGGCTTCACAATTATGACTTGATATTTAGATTACATTGCGAATTGCGATTGGACTTTCCAAGAAATAAGATATCGGTATGGCAGGCTGAAAGATAGTGAAAGTGCCATGCTGTCAATTCCATGCACAAAGATTAACTCAAAATCGATAAAATTGCAGTTCACAATCAAATGACAACAAAATCATATATTTTAATAATCATTGATTAATTTACCTGCGCTTTAATGTTATATTATCATCATAATCCTTTTACTACTATTTTATCTGAAATTAAATTGTCACCTTACTGTTTACTAGTGTCTCTATTTGTACTGTATAAAAAGATAAGTATAAACAGACCGGACGAAATGGTTTTCCGTGAGCGAACTACCTTTAGTTTCTCCTATTTTGAATTTAGTAATTGAAAATTTTGGGTAAAGTAGACAATCAAATTATGTTGCCATGATAGAGATCCTAACAAGCTAGCTACTACAAAGATCCTTGTTTTAAGGTTAATGATATTTTAGCAACTTACTGTAACTTGTTAGTTAATGAAGTTTTGTTCATGTATACGGTACATATTTTGTGATGATAAAAATATGCGTTTCTCTAACGGTAATTTTAGTACAATGACATTGCGTTTGCATTAACATCAATATTGAATTTCATTCGTTATTAGACTACTATGACTGTGTTTTATTAGTTCTATCAAATAAGACTGTAGTATAAGTAGTATTAAGTACTAAAGATAGAGTTAGTTAGTAGAGTTGTTTATTCAATCGGTTACGTTCCAGCATATTGGTATATTTCTGTCTTCTATGTAGGTATATCAGATTAAAAGAAAATTACTAGCTAAGTACCTTCAGGTCGAAGGCTAGGCCATGCTTTAAATAAAAGCACGATAAAAGCTTATTGAAGGTACCAAAATTGAACTTATTGGAAATGAAATTTAATATGGAACGGAAACAACGGGATTTCGCCGGTAAAACCGGGTATCAAAAATGTGAAAAATGTTCTCTACATTTTCCTTGATTGAAGCTTCCATTAATTTATTAAAGAGCTAAAACTATTTCTGCTTTAGTTTCATCGATCGTTCGCTGTCTGTGTATAATAGGATTAAAATAATAACTGGCAGCTGACCCGAAGCTTCCCCTGTCATGGACTTAAAACTAGATTAAAACTGCAGTGAATTTTAATGCTATAGAATAGGAATTTTTTATTGTGACTGAACGGGTTAAAATTTTGTTTCATTTGATTATTTCAATCATGTTGTCCTTTATTGGTCTCGGGATAAAACCGAACACAGGAAAATCTTTCCCCTTTCATTGTAAACCCCCTTTCCATTTTCTCCTTTCCCAGGATCTCCAACTATCTCGATGCCAAATTGCATTTAAACTGTTGGTGAACATGAATAGAAGGTAGCTGAAATACAGACTTTCACATTTGTAGTGTCAATGAGTTAAAAATTCTTCCAATAATAAAATTCATATCAAGTACTTAAGTCTTAATACGTTACGAAATGTGTAACTAAAGTATTCGTGGAAATTTTTCAAACGAGGAACTAATAGGTACCCGAGCAGCATTTTTCTCATATTAGGTTAATGAAAATCGACGCCAAGTTCCATTCATGGTCGGCGAGAAGTTCACCCAATTACCCCCGATAAGGCTTGAACGAGCTTTACTCTGACTATTCGAATGTATCCACTGTAGAATAGAAGATTATTGTAAAAGTAGTAAGGTACAAAAATGCTGTGCTTCTACAATCTTTTTTATAATATCTCTTCAGAAAAGAACTTCATAAAGGAACTACTTATGTTTTACTGGATATGGAAATAACCGAGAAAGATTTAACGAAATAATTTGAAAACTTTAACATGTATTAGAACATTTTTGTCTATAAATATAAGTAAATATAAAACAAATTACACATTAATATAATGTTTAGACCGAGATAATATTACTCTTAAATGGTTTGAATACCTACGTTACTTTCCACTGTACAAAAATATCTCTGATACTTTGAAATGCTAAATTTCTCGGCAAAATAACTTGAAGTTTATGTGGTCTTTAACTGCATAATTATATTCCCATTTGCAAGGAGACTGACTGGGTGCGCCGAGAGAAATTTACACTAGCACGACGACGAAGACTATTTACAACTTGTTGCAAAATTAGATAAGTTTTCAAATGCACCATGCGGTTTCTACCCTTTCGTTAGATAAGTTGCAATATTCGTCAAGTGTACACCTTATCATTTATTGTGATAAATGGAATATAACTTGTATAAAAAATTAACTAAGTAATAATTAATTTGAAAAAATAGAAAGCTCTATGCATTATTTTCTTCATCAAATGTTAGATACTGTAAAAGTACTTTACATCTAATCTAATTCGTAAAGAGCTTAAAATGACGCATACATAATTTCAATAAACATGATTTTATGTTTAGCTATTAACGTTTTTAACAGCAATCATCGATTTTTTATTATAAATGACACAATTCCGTCCAAAATTATCAGCACCGAGTTTTGGGCGGGCCGCAGTCATCAATAAGTAATCAGCGAGTCCCACGGTCGCAGTACTAGATTCGGATTGCGAATTGCCAACGAACATCCATAAAATTACAATGCAATATTGATGAAAACCCTTTGCCCATAAAATGTTTTGGATACCTAATCATCCAAATGGATTTGAAGTTGTCGCAATAAATGCTTTCAATCCAATAATGTTGACAAAACAAAATTTTCACAATTGTGAAAACGTATAATATGACTCAAAGACATATTATATTACGATAGTAATTTCGTTACTTATAACAAAAATTGCATTATAAAATAAGTGTGTAACAAGTCAGGCATGTCATCAATAAAAGTAATATATCCGATTCGAAAGCCCAAATTTCTACAGGAAAGTTGTCCAGACATCGAGATTCCATGTAAAGTCGGGCATCTCGTCCTGGGCTCACCAGGGTCGCAAGAGAACGTAAGCAGGGTGGTTACTTACCATCAGGAGATCGGCTAACGAGTTTCTCTGCGATGACAGGATTTAAGATACCTTTAGGTTCTTCATTCTAGCATATTGAGATCTTCCTGTGTCCTCTGTGCAAGTATATCGGATTTGAAAAAAAATCAAACTAACTTCAATTCCAAGGGTTTTGCTTAGGATGGATAGGATTTTTTATACAAATAAGTATAATATTTTATTTTAATTAGACGTTGATCATTATCACAACCTTGCTTACACCCTAGGATCTAGAGAGATATAAGTTTCAATTTTGCACAGACGTTCCCTTATAACTTAGAGAAGCAATAAGATGGGATTGTTTATAATTCCCACAGGATAGCGGGATACATGCAATTGTAAACGAAGTTGCGTGAGTTTCTCTAGTATGTAATATCTGCGCAGTGCAATGCTTCATAACCTTTTACGGGGTTAACAACGTGCTATGCTAACGATACCTTAAAGGCTGTATAACCGGGCTGTACGTGCGAGTATTACATGCCTCTACTTGCCTTCTATTACTAACTTCTTATACATAGACTATTTTATCGAGATAAAATCGTTTTTTTTACCGGACGCTTTTGATTCCGGCCGAAATTCTACTACTGTACCTGAGAATTGTAGGAGCGGATACTCCCACTGCTTAAAATAAAATGTATGTGTCGAAAATCCAAATCTCAACGGATTTGAGAATCTGTCACGTTTTTGCATTATCGCAAGTTAAGCAAAGCTTGAATATGCTGATGCTAAAGTCCCAGACAAGGGATCCCAAGTTCTTACATACTTTTTTTTAATTATTTAAATTTTGATTCCATGCGAAGATCAAATGCCCTTTGGCAATGGAATTACGATCAACATGAGTATATCACTTAGAATATTAGTACTGCTGCTGTTACGTATTATAAACATAACCGTACTGCTCATGAAGAATGTCTAATTATAAGATACAAAATATTAAATAAGTTTGTGTTTTACGCTTTACTAGTAATAACTATGGGCCTTTTATATCATTTCGTAGAATTCATAAAAGTGTAACAGTTTCTATATCGTTTCGCTATGAAGTAATCTACGGGAATGCATTAATGTTCGCTTGCAGGCCGAACACCGTATAATGTGCAATTTGCAAGCAGCCATTGAGTGGTCACGCGAGGCGACACCGAGTAGATAATGTGCAGAGAAACAGCTACTAAATAAATAAAAAACTATTATACAACTACATTTTATCACTGTCTATGACTATTCACCAAAACGACCATAAACTGAGATATATCAATCAACACTTACGACAAAAATGGTCGAAACATTTTTAGCTCGGGACTGACCCGCCACACATCTGCATCTGTCCCGCACCATCAGATTAAGAACGTCGACCACAGATGAATCATATCATCAGCCTTTGTCAGCCTTTTTAACGTGGCAATGGAAAAGCTACAAATGACGGAAACGAATTCAATCAAAAACTAAATTTTTTTAATCTGTTGAAAACTTGATGGCCTTATTGGACAACAAAATGATAAAGAGGTTTCATTTTTCTTTTTAGCAGTTAAGGTATTCTAACATAATGCAGGAGCTGCAGTTGGTTATCACATCAAAACCGTAGTACTCTTCGGCGGTTAAGCTCAAAGGCGGTATAGAAATACATGAATATCGGTGTTCCGAGAGGTATATTGCATATCGTATCGATGATAAACATGCACCCAAGAAGAAATTTCTCGGTAAAATAGAAAAGGCACTCTGCACTATCTACTCGATGACACCGCCAACGCCCACACCACGCAGCGATCACGAAAATCTCGCCGGTGGTGGTAAGTAAAAACAATAACAACAGTCGTTTTCATTGCTCACATGTTTACTTATTGATGTTGGTCACAATTTTCTTTATGATTTTATAGTGCAATATTATGAAAATCCAATTTGAATAGTACATGAAAATTCAGAACAAAACTTTATTTCAGTTTCCGCATGTAGTGAGAATATAACTTGACACATGACAAAGACAACACTTGACAAAAATTCAAAAGACTAAACAAACATCGAAAGATGCGTTTGTTAAGTGTGAATATGGGAATGGGAATCCTCCCATGAATTAGTCAAGATTTAAAAGATTTAGCTAATTGCACATAGAAAAAAACAATGAAGTATTCATAATGGTAATACATTTGTCAACTCGCAGTTACGTGACGTGGGGCATTTGGCTGTCAGCTCTTGAGCTCAGTGTCAGTGACACATGGGCAATACTGTGGATACTGCAAAGTCTATTGGTGAGGCGTGCACTCGTAACTTTTAACCTTTGCTTTTGACATTTCGACTCGCCATAGCACGTTCATTATTTCGCCTAGTTTCTAGTAAATGAACGCTTTTGTTCTTAGAGCTCTATTCAACGACACACTCCTTGGGCGCTTTCTCCGAGTTTCGCAAACTTCCTGGTCCAACACATTTGCCATTTGCCATATCCAGGGCCTAATAAAGACAGAATTGTAACTTCGGCAACTGCATTGTTACTGCTGCTACTGTTTTATTAATGACCTAACATTTGTGGTATGTATTATTAATGTTAGTACATCTGCAGTACTAATAATCTTAACTTCGTCTACCCGAAGTTAACACATTATTGTATTGTTGCCATAGTCTGGTAAAAAGTATGAGTAATATCTACAAGTATTGTAGAAATTCCACTAAGTATTTGTTAAAAGTAATAAGAAAAAATTGTGGGATTTCTTGAGAATCCTGGAATAATAGATTATGTGGAAACAAACAGGCACACCTGAATCAAAATATCTAATGACCTTTTAAAATGCATATGATGACACAAGAGACAAGCAAGGATGTTAACCTAATACCGATTTTATAATCTGAGAAAATTACGGGGAAAACTATTACCTACTTGGGTAAGACGTAGGTTAGAAGTGTTCCTATAAAACAAAGCATTAAATTTAATTACCAATAAGTAAGAGTGTCTCGTAAGCCTCAGTAATCGTTTACAATCAAAATCTTTACGACAAAACATGATTTAAGTGTGCTGTGAAAACTCAACACTCGAACTAATAGGTTACTGTTAAAGTAAAGTTTCTCGTCGATAATCGATATAACATTAAAAAGTTCTAAATACTTCATGAGTTGAGTTTAATATGGAACCACACGTCGAAAATTTCCCATCAGTCAGGACACAGACAGGAGGTAAGTTTGGATGTAATTTCTTAGATTAAAACTTTGAATAATAATACTTTTTTTAATTAGCATGGTAGGTAAGATTCTAATATTATAAAAGCGTAATGAATAGACTTAAAATGTTCTATTTACGAAGTAAAATAATTTTGTGAATGCCATGATCGGGTTGTAGCCATCCACATCCTGTCTAAGAATTTTTGAATCAATAAATGCTAAATGATTTTTTTTTGAACTGCAGAACTGGTAACCCTATGGCACCCATGGGATAATATACAGTATTTAAAATGCATAAAATGTAATAAATACGTTTTTACAGTTATTCACATACGCTGCCTTCAGCCATTCGTTATTTTTATGCTTCCAAGTAGAGTTTTATTTCAATTTTTGTGAGCAATTCCATCGCACCTTCTTTCCTAAATGGGCAAATAAACCCTTTACGGAGCGCCGTAAAGTATCTACGCATAATTTACTTAAGAAAATTATGCACTTATTGTGAGTGAAGTGATATTTATTGTTTGTTATAATAAATTTATAGTTTTAGGATATGTTGAAACAAAAAATAAGTACTTATTACCAGACAACCTATCTTAGAAACAGTACTTTCGATCACGGGAACGGAATCAGCGAGATTTAGGCGAGTAAAACAACGGGCATCAGGTACTACAATATAAAAACCGATTGCGGACCGCTCCGCTCCCAAACAGTACGAAATAAATACAGTACATAAAATTTCAACTTTTTGTCAACTATGAGGTAGCTGTTGTCCGTATTTTACAAGGTAGCTGACGGTCACTGACTTGCCAAGTCAGTGACGGAGATAGCACGGAGTATCCAAATACTGGACGAGGCCATTCAGCTTCACATTGCACTTAATTAATAGATTTATGTGCAACAATACAAAGCGATTGAAAGATTATTATTTTTCCCAGCGATAGCTTTCAAGTTAACGAACTATCCAATCAGTATTTATCGTGAAACTTTCCCTATGAAAAACGCGATAAACTTTTGTAATACCTCTCCATAATATGTTTTAGTATACCTACTTCCACTACTCTATTACATTTTAACCTCAGCCAGACGATACTGAAAATAATAAAGTTTTACAGAAAACGAGCAATGAGTTTCTCCGAACTGCCACTAGAGGGACATTCCACATAAACATTTTAAAGTTAATGGCCCATTAAATCTCAAGCTGTCATTGTCTAATTAAGGGAAAAAAGAATACTTGAGATTTAGTTTGGAATAATACTGGTAGAGAGTATGTACTGCGTAATCCCGTCTTTATTTTTATTTGGAGTGTTTGAATATTTACTCGTATAAAATGGTCTGTCTCGACCGGGGAAATACCACCTTCTCACCGAATATCGGCGTGAAGGTGGTAGCTATGCATTTCCTTCGTTGTATTCTAATGCAATGATAAGATAAGATAGAGATCTTATCACTCTTTACTCTTCATTTCTTAATGTTACTGTCTTGTCTCGTGTATATTGTCACTAAAACAATAAAAAGCAGTATAACTTCTGTTCCTAGAATCATTAAATGAAATTGGATAGTGATCATCATTAACACATTTTAAGCGAGTAATAATACTGGCAGACAGATCTTAACACATTTCAGATTCTATTGTGAATTTTAAGCTCGTCGCTCTATATACTATCAGCCAGTTTCTACAATTTTAATCCGCATTTTAATCCCAAGTTAAGTTTCAAGTTTTTCTTCTTTCGTTTAACAGTGACAGCATAATATAATGTATAATATGTCATAAATTTTAAAAATGGTTTTTAAAAATTCACAAAGTAAAACATTATACATATAAATCACCTTGCCTAATAACCGTTTTGTAAACTGTACTAAGTTTTACCGATGTCGAAATATATTTTGTTTTACATCACTTTGTAAATCACAAAGTGTTTGAGTGAAAATATGAAATGGCGGATCAAATTGAATTGACAAAGACGTTGAAATGATGAGCGACGAAACGACGACGTCTCTCGTCTCTTACCATGAAATGTCTATCGAATGTCTCTCTTTCATTTTGCGCTTGTCACGTCAGCTGATATCTTCGAAGTTAATGTTCGAGTTCGAAAATTCGTAGGTGTTGGGTAGGAGTGGAGGTGAGAGCGCGAGGGGTGGCGGGGCGCAGGGGGAGGGAGCTCCCTCATTGATCGCACCGCGCGCAGCATCCCCGCGCCTGGACCGCACCGCGGCCCCGCAGCCGCGCCGAACACACCACACTACTTGAACCTCTAATCGCTAGATTTTGAAAACCCATCATGATCCTCGACCCAAAAATGGAGCAATAACGCACGGTATGGAGAGCCACTCCACGTCCTATGTTCACTCATAAAAATGTTGGGTTCGAATGGGTTCGAAGGATCGATCTTTGGTTTTGACTTCAGATATTTCATAACATGAAGCAATTTTATCCCTAGTTAGCCGATAAACAAACTCTACGAGTGTCATAAATAATATTTCTTATAGAAATTAGATTTAGATACTTATTTAGAGTAAGTAATAAATTGGTATGTTTAAACTGAAAGAAAGGCATATATGATTTCTATTTCTTAGAGAGGCTAATAAAATAACACATCACAGTTACAAATAAAAATTAAGTCTGGTTTTAATGTATAAAAGAACCCAGCATTAAATTAACATTTCAATAGGCAAAGGTGAAAATTGCAATATAAGCGAAATTTTGAAAAAAGAAGCTCCAAATAATTAGCATAATAATAAGCGGTGGCGTGCGGGTGTGGGACGTGTCGAGAGTGCCGGGACCGGGAGCAGCGCGTATGCAAGGCTGCGAAGCTGCGAGGGAGACGGCAAGGTCGGTGAGATCGCGCCGGGCGATGGGCGATCGGCGGTCGGGCGGACGAGCTCGGGCGGCGCGCGGCGGCGGGCGGCGCTTGAATGGGCGGCGGCGCGGCTGCGCGCCCGCGGCGCCTCCGCCAGTCCGCACACCGGCGGCTCCGCTGCCCCACGGTCGGCCGCACTCCGCTGAACAACAATGCTCAAAAACACGCCGTGACTCGAAGAACATACCCGCGGCGCGACCGGCGATGCTTGAGGCTCGGACGGCACGCGTGGCCGTCGGCGAGCGGTCGTGAAGAAAGTTCAATATATGAAAACCGTAAAAGAATTGAATTTTAAAACGATCGTATTCGATAGATCCGAATAGGCGGGAGTGCGGCTTGGGAGGCGGGGGTCGGTGTCGCGCGGGTCGAGCGGGTGATGGCGCGGCGCGGCGGGACGGCAGCGGCGCGCGGCGCGGCGGCGTCGCGGCGCTGACATGGGGTGGCGGGCGCGCCGCTCGCTGTTGGCGGCGCCCGCGGGCCTGCTGCTGCTGCTGGGCCTGCTGTGGCCGAGGGGTAAGCTCCTACCGTCCTTACCACCACAGACAGAAATCCACCTCTATTCTGCCAAAACAATACAAATTTCGAATTCCACAGTATGACATCTTAAAACGAACAATTACTCATCATCACTTACATTCTCTTTAAATTATTCATACTGTGTATAATTCATTTACAGAGATTAGTAGAGTCAACCTAAAAACTGTTATGAATCAAAAGAGGAACCAAAATAAGTTGTCCTAACTGTTACTGAAATCTATATTTTCACGTACTCGTGAAGGATACGATCTCGATGGAGCATTTTAATGTCTTTAAACATTACATCACCTTATTTTCATTGTCATTTTACACATGTTAAATCACAATATGAAATCTCTGTGAGCTAAATCTTCTTATAAGTTGTAACAAATCATTAATTTTAAAAAAACTGTGTTAATACTCGTTTTTATTATATGTCTAATCTACGTAATTATCTTCAAAATTTACATTCTGCTACGATACTTTATTGTCTAATTCACCTGCTGTCAATAAAACTCACAATTCTGTTTTTCTAATATCAACATTATTCAGAATCGTTTTTTGTGTAACTAATAAATAATATCTATATGAATAAAATGTAGCCCCAACCGCTGCAGTGCTCCACAGTGTTCATATTGATTGCGATACCAACTTACCTACATTTTAAAAGCAAATAAACAATTGAGTAATAAATTATAGAGTTACTGCATTAAGTACTTATCTATACAAATAATATTAATAATATTTATTATAAACTTAAGTTTGTTGATGGTCTTTTACGCAAAAACTATCGTACTATAAAAAACAGAGAAAATTTAGCAGTTTATAATCTGGGTTAATTGATAACGTTAAGGTAATATTTTATACCGGAAAATATAGCATTTCTCGTTGAATATAGAAATTAATGCACATAGAAAACAACATCCAACGCAGCAAAGCCGTGGGCACAACTGGATTGAAAAATTTCCTACGAGTATTATAAAACTCATAATGTAGCTTGTGTTTCCTCCCAACAGGCCATTGACTTTCAAATGCTGAAATCCAATTGGAAACCTATTGACTTGCAAAATAATACTTTAATCTAGTTAATGATAATGATTTTTGTTGCAAAATCTGCTTTATAAAACTGCGATACGATGTCTAAAAATTACAAGTTAATAATATTAAGGAATATTTTCAATATAGGACCTACTTATGTCATGTCGTTACAGTCAATTTAACTTTAACAAATAAAGTACCTACCTACAACGTAACTTTACATTATTAAGGTAAATATAATATTCGCTGTAAATATATGTACAAAATTCCCACTTTCATCTCAGAAGGCAGGCCCTCCTCGGCTATGCTTAGTCACGCACGAAACATCAAAGTGTTTCGTCAACAGAGGCGACGAATTTTTTCACAAAAGACCAGCTTCAGAGTTCAGAGGCACTCGATCGATCGAGAATTTGAGATCCACTTCACTTGCGATACCAGATACCGTGAAGGGCCCACACAAAAGACGGAGTGGTGATTAGATCATAATGAGATCTTGATTTAAAACAACTTTGCGTTTTTGATGAACAAAATAAAAGTGCTTGTTGTAAATGACTTTTAACCCCAGCTCTACAAAGTTGTCTGAGGTGAACTTAGACGATGTTATAAGATAAGCCAAATGAAAGGTTAAACGACGTGATTTTTGCACACCTTCATATTCGCCTAACTTTTATCAACTTTCCGAGTTCCCTACTGAAGATAACTCCGAACGCAAAAAGTGTATTTTTGGATGTCTCTAATGCTACTTGATGATCTATTTAGATTTTTTTGTTAGTGCCTTGATCTAGATTGTTGTTAGGTAACTATGATTAATGAAATTTTATCCTTTTGAAGATCATTCCTCTTTTATTGCTGTTTCGGTGATGTTGTGAGGTTTTTTAGTCGGGTTTATTTAATTTTTAATTTAATTAAATACTTGTTTATGATAGAGCAGGACAAATAAGCAAGCAAATGAAATCGTTTATTTAGAGAAACTAGGAAGGAAGGCACTTTCTCTAATCAATGAACATGTACAGTTCAAGAGACTAGGCCTTCACAAACACTTCCTGTAGTCAACATGATAGAAATTATAATTACATAAACTTACTACTCTCAAGTAATCACCATTTCGGAATCAAAAGCAAGAAAATGTATCCTGAAAGATAGTCAAATACAGTATACGCAATTATCACTGTAGGAATCCTTCCAAAGCATATATGAAAAAATTCAGACTGCATTACTTTGTTCTTTAAATGGAGAAATGAGAGGATGAGGAATATAATAATAATAAAAATCCATTTATTCTTCCCACACTAATTGGCATAATACAGTGGTTTAACTACATTTAGAGGGATCGGAACCTGTACTAAGATACCCTGTGTTAGGAAGGAATTGGTCTTCCTCAATAACCACACGGAATACGAATGTTCACATGTTAATCTATGAAAAGGTCGTTAGTTGCCCGGTCCAGTCAGCGTTATTTCTCGATGATTACAACTCGATTGATGTGATTGAAGTATAAGCGCCAGGATCGGGAAATTGAGAAAGTTGTCTCTGCCACTGAGAGGAAAACAATATTATCCATGTTGGTCACCTTTTCAAAGTAAATAACATACCAAGATGAATAATACACAGTGCCATCTGCTCCCGAATTAAATAAAGACTGTGCTTGATGCGTACTACTTAGATAGATAGTTGATATAAAATATACATAGAAGAATGTATTTTTTTTGGAAATAAATACTTACATATTTAATATTTCCCTGTGCGGGATGCTAACTCTCGAACCATGGGAAAAAGGAGCCATTCAACCATTGCCTCTTAAAATAATAAATAAGAAAAACCTTTAAACGTGAGATAACCAAATATGATATTAGTTATCCCTTCGCCAAAACAAATATAAATTCAATATGGCATAAAATTTTACCTTTTACAAACATAGTTAGAACATATTTTTTAACTACCCGGACTCTTATAACATTAATGACATATATATCACCTAGACTGTACTATCTCTTAATTATGTTAAATTTTTAACATCACCAATACTAACACTAATATTTGGATCAGGGGCGAGTGGTGGCTACCACGAAAAGCGGCTGCTACACCACCTATTGGACCACTACAACGTGCTGGAGAGGCCCGTCGTCAACGAGAGCGACCCGCTGCAGCTCTCCTTCGGCCTCACGCTCATGCAGATCATTGACGTGGTATGAACAATGTGATCTTTTATCTACAATGATTTCTTTGAATTCTTTCAAATCCCTAATTTAATAACAAATTACTTTTTGCTGGTATTGCCAATTTAAAGTACAGGCTATTAAGTAATATAAAAAACACCCACGACATTTTAATAAAATTAAAAATAGTTTATACTTTAATTAAAATATTGAACTCTTTAACCTACCTACTCTTTTTAGGGTTCCGTAGTAAACTATTAGAAACCCTTATAGTTTCGCAATGTCCGTCTGTCTATCTGTCTGTCCACGGTCGAACACCTAGACGCTTAATGCTAGAAAACTGTAATTTACACATATTAACAATGCTAACAAACTGCTGGAACAAAATTTTCAAAAATATTTTTTTTGGAGTGGCTCCTTTACATGTAAAGTGGGAATGATTTCTTTTATTCGCGCTGACCCCATGTTGTGTGGTGTTGTTAGATAAGTCTCTTAAAAATATTATGGGAGTGGGAAGATCATGTTTCGATACAATGATCCTTTTCGGAATTATTTACAATTATCGTGTCAATTTTTGTTTTGCACGGCGGTCCCACCCATCAATCTCCGAAAGTCTTATGTTTAGAAATTTGGAAAAAAAAACATGGTAATAGTCCATATGCTGAACCTTCAATGAACTATTACGGTTAAGTATGCTCTATTAGTTACCGAGTAATAGCCGACGAACTTATAAAATAAAATTTCTTTGATGAAAACTTATAAATGTAATAGAATTTGATATTGGACTAATCTGCAGGCAAGCAAAGCGTAGCAAATACGGAACCCTACGTTGTGAATGGTCCGACACGTACTTACCCGGTTTTTATAGGTTGTTGATGGTGAAAATCTTTTTTTTATTTAAAAACAGTGATAATAATAACATTATTAATTATCACATTTAAAGACGCTAGCGCGAAGCATTTTGAGACCAGTTTAATTAATAAATATATTTTTTGCAGGACGAGAAGAACCAGCTATTAATAACAAACATCTGGCTTAAACTAGTGAGTATAACTTTGAACAAAATATTCAGAAATAATAACTTATACAATAAATTGAATAGTTCAAGTTTCATTAACACACTGTTCTTCTTGACGCTCAAGAACCCTCTTTCTTATTAATAACAAAAAATGTAGTTTAGCAAGACCTTAAGTAGTACACTATTTTGCCATTGTAATTCTAAATGTTTAGGGCTTTTTTGGAGCAAAAAGAGCCCTAAACATTTAAAAAGAAAAATATTACTCATTTAAGAAATAGGTCACAATTTTGAGTAAACATCCTTGTCGTGTTTGTTAGGCAATTAAGCAGAGTCTTCATACATTAGTCCGTTGAAATGTTTGTTTGGAGTTCTTTAGGTACTCAAATAAATTAGCGGATAGCAATTCATTTTAGTAATTCCTCTAATGTAGAGCTTAACTACTAATACTTAGTACAGTCAACAAAGGAATTGACTGAACTCCCTCTGTATATGTATATGATTAAAGATTTCTAAATATTGCGTGAAGGGATTTACTTGAAAATTTGTAATTACACAGTACAATATGAATACTATTGATAAATAAATTTTCAAGTAAATCCCTTCACGCAATATTTAGAAATGTTTACAGAGGGGGGTCAGTCAATTCCTTTGTTGACTGTACATAACACTAAATAAAACTTTATCCCTCTTATTAATAAACAAAGATTAGCCAAGGTTTAACTTAAACCTGTTTTGTCACTGTTATTCCTAAGGAAAATTTAATGTAGTTGGAAAGTGACAAAACAAGTTTTAGTTAAACCTTGGCTAATCTTTGTTTATTAATAAGAGGGTATGTGTAAACATACGATGTAAAAGAAACATTTAATGGAAATGACAGTGCAAGTGAATAGAAACATTATCCAAGCCGATTCACTAGAGCATTTTCACCGGTGAAACAGTTTCGGTAAAATATTAGTATATAATTTAAATGACAATTGTTTTATTAACACTAATACTTGTAGTAAACACCATTGTGTAATGATTATTTGTCATTGCACAAAGCGTTCAGCAATAAGCAGTAGTAGTCAGCAAAGGAAAAAGGGTCTCTAGATTTTGTTTTTTCAACTAAATACATTTTTTATGATAGTAACCTAATTTAACAATCGTAATTAACATAGGTTCGATTTGAATACTGATAAATAAAAATAAAAATCGAGTAAATCCTTTTAAGCATTATTTGAATCATAATAATATTATTAAGTATGTATTTACGACCAGACACCTTTTGCATTTGTTGATCATGTAAACTCTACATAATTTATTTTTCTTTAATTATTCACCCAGGAGTGGAATGACATGAACTTGAGATGGAACACATCGGATTTCGGCGGGGTCAAAGATTTAAGAGTACCACCCCACAGGCTATGGAAACCAGACGTCCTTATGTACAACAGGTAATAGGTCAACACATTTTTTAATCTATTGAGACTACAAGGTCATCGATATGTTGCGGAACCCTGCCTCAATCAT
The DNA here is from genome assembly GCA_905163395.2 of Endotricha flammealis. NCBI lineage: Eukaryota > Metazoa > Arthropoda > Insecta > Lepidoptera > Pyralidae > Endotricha > Endotricha flammealis. The sequence continues at coordinate 8,969,522 of LR990853.1, forward strand.
ACTAGTTCATTCGCACCTAGGGTTACCATCTGACCGGATAAATCCGGTCTCGACTTGATTCTAATAGTTTAGACCGGACTCCGCCCGGATTTGATTCAAGACCGGATTTTTGTCACACATTAAAATAATAGGTACAAATCAGTATACCCATACACTTTACACACCTGCCCACACTTAAAACATATGAGGTGCGCCGAATTTCATAGTGAAATTTCTTTTAAAACAAACTTTTTGAAAGGTATTGCTGGTGGCGAAAATATAATGTGTAAAAAAAATTTAATATAATAAAACCTAATTATAAATTAACGACTTTATTTTCAACAAAAAACCGGATGTTTTTACAGAAATCAGGACTTTTTATGGCTTACAACCGGCCTTTCGATTTAAAGCCCTGGTAACCCTATTCGCACCTGAATTTTAAATTCTAACTTGATTATGAATAATGTAGCAATAGAAATCTTAACTGCGCTTATAAAGTGGAGCGGGTGGTAATTTCCAAGGTCCGAAGAACATAAAATGTCCTGCCTAATAGGCCCTCTACTGTCGGAATATCACCTTAGTTAGTTTTTGACATATGCGGTAAAAAAAATATCCTGTTCGAAACCCTGAGATTTCAGAATTGAAATTATGATATAACGCTAGAAGAAATTGAATGTATTTTTTATTGCCCTTGAAGCGCGGACGAAGGGTTCGACAGCACATACCCTACCAACGTGGTGGTACGCAACAACGGGTCGTGTCTCTACGTACCACCAGGCATCTTCAAGAGCACGTGCAAGATAGACATCACCTGGTTTCCCTTCGATGACCAACGCTGCGAGATGAAGTTCGGCAGTTGGACATACGATGGATATCAAGTATAAATTAGAATTAATCTTACTAATTTTAATAAATGCGAAAATTTAAAATGTTCGGTAAATCAAAATTTTTGGTTTGGAAATTTTTTAGTCGGAAACAAATTTCCCGAGAATGTAATCTAAAAACGTCATCCAACCAAATAAAGCGCACACCTACATAGTTTGTTTGTTAGACTGTGGAACAAAACACCTTTAGTTCCTTTTTTCCACGATTGGTCACAGCTTGTAGTTTCTTTTTTGGTCTATTTTTAACGGGATTAGCCCAACACACATTGTGTATTCCAACCAATACGTCTTCTGTGTAGGATTAACAGTGGCGACTACAAATTGACAATGAACAATGAGGCAATCCCGGAGAAATTAACTTGGGGCTTACCATGGATTTAGTCAATGCAATAACAATTACAATACATTATGAACTATTTAAAACTTATTTGCTATTAATATTTTTTTATTTATGCAATCTTTGCCACAAAGATAAATATTAATATAAAAATTCAATAGCGACTTGGTTTCCGTCATTATTGTTATTCTGTATTCGATAAACTACTAAAATCTTATGAAAATATATTTTTATCCAATGGACGGATTAATTAAAATAAATAAATAAAATCATTTATTTTGCAAGTAGATTTACAGGAAATACTTTCGCATTTTCGCATTTTCGCAATTCATCGGGGAATCCCATGGGAATTTCGAGATACAAAACATTTGGAATGAGAATTGTGTTAGATTTACTAAAAGATTAAGGTAAACGGATCCTTTATCTTCCAGCTGGACCTTCAACTACAAGACGAAGGGGGTGGAGATATTAGCAGTTTTGTCACGAATGGCGAATGGGAACTTATAGGTAAAGTAAATAGAAACAAATTCATTACATAAATTGATTACAACATTTCATAATAATATCCATATCTTCTTGCTTGTGTGTTTAGGAGTACCAGGCAAACGCAACGAAATTTACTACAATTGCTGCCCGGAGCCGTACATTGATATCACATTCGCGGTAGTGATCCGGCGAAAAACACTCTACTACTTCTTCAATCTGATCGTACCCTGTGTACTCATTGCATCTATGGCGCTACTAGGATTCACCTTGCCACCAGATTCCGGCGAGAAACTGTCATTAGGTAAGTTATTAAAATTTGACATTTTATAAACGTTTTATGAACTTCTATGTCTTCGGCGTCTTTACATCCTTTTATTAAGTTTATAAGTTACGGCATGTTTATCGTTTAATAAAAAACATTCTAATTTGTCATCATTGACTAGAATTAAGTAGTATGACTAAATAGTTTAACAATTCGACAGATAACATAAAATGAACAGCTGTTGTTGCAATTACAAAAGTTAACAGAGTGTAAACCTAAATTACTATTAATTGAATTCACATTAATGATGATAATAAAATATATATAGCACATTAATCGACTTTGTCGATAATTAGGACACCACAGCTTCATAACAATTTAACTGCAAATAGCTGTATGTACAACATACTTGTTTACAGATTTTAATGAACTAACACCAATAGGCAGTCAGTCCTTTTTTTTATACTCGGTAGTCAGTACCGAAGTGAATCTTTTCGTTCTTACATTCCATAGGCCATTCGACAGGTACGGGGGTGAACTAAACTTTTTTTTTAAATCCATTCAAATGATGCTGTTTGTCGTTGTTTATTTTGCAGTATGACGCCATTGCGCTCCTCGTATTGTCGTTCAATGTGTGATATTGAATTGTTAAGGTGTCACAATTCTGCTGTCGTTGACGGTGTTTTTGAACATGGTGGCCGAGACAATGCCAGCCACTTCTGATGCAGTGCCCTTATTGGGTACTTACTTCAACTGCATCATGTTCATGGTGGCGTCCTCCGTGGTCTCCACTATTCTCATCCTCAACTACCACCACAGACATGCAGACACACACGAAATGGGCGAATGGGTTTGTATACTTTCATCTACAATCCCTAAATAAAACCTAAATCAATCTTGAAATATTGATACAATGTTAATTAACTTATATAAGTTACGTTAAGACATATAATGTATCTTCTATATAGAAGATACATTATATGTCAATAAATAATATGAGTGGTTATCCTTCATTAACTTCTTTAATTACGTCGCATAGTTGTATGGAAGACAATTTATAATTCTAACTTTGATTATTACATTGAACAGATCCGCTGTGTATTCCTGTACTGGCTGCCATGGATCCTGCGCATGTCGCGGCCTGGCCCCGCGGCGACGCCCCCGCCGGCGCGGGCGCCGCCGCCGCCGGACCTGGAGTTGCGCGAGCGCTCCTCCAAGTCCCTTCTGGCTAACGTGCTCGACATCGACGACGACTTCCGGCACGCGCAAGCGCAGCAGCCGCCCTGCTGCCGATACTACAGGTCCCTCGACGATCTACACGAACACTACTCGCCGCCGTAAATAGCACGGTTACGATAATTCACCCCCGCCTCGTATGTTCCGCCGTAAACCCGACCCTAACAGCTTTTACGACAAACATCTGATGAAACTCACCTACATCTAGAATTTCAATCATGTTCTTAGAGCTTCTTCTTGGGTCTTGGGTCTTTATCTCGACATTAAACCTGAGCATAATTCCCTAGTAGCGCCCAATCGTTCCTCGGCTGAACCTGTAGTATAGAGTACCCAAATATGTGGTGACTACAGAGCCGTACCTGTTGCAGGGGGGGCGAGGAGAATGGTGCAGGGCTGGCTGCGCATAGCTGTTTTGGTGTTGACTACGAGCTCTCGCTCATACTGAAAGAGATTCGAGTCATCACAGATCAGGTAAAATAATATCATAATTATTAAACTAGTTGTATTTTGATGAAAGCTTGAAAGCTATTGCAACGGAAAGATTGACAATTTGACCTTGTTTACAGATGCGCAAAGATGACGAAGATGCGGACATTTCGCGCGACTGGAAGTTCGCCGCCATGGTCGTGGACAGACTGTGCCTTATTATCTTTACCCTGTTCACAATCATCGCCACGCTAGCCGTGCTGCTGTCCGCGCCACACATCATGGTGTCGTAGCGACCCGCCCGCTTGCGGCTGCGCATGCGTAACGTTCTGTGATACCGCAAATACTTGTTAAGTTGTGATGCGCGAAGCGGCGCGGGCGCTGACGCCGCGGCGTCGGAGTTGCCGCCGCCTGCCTCGCCGCCCGCGCCCCCCTGTAGATGTAAGTTACCGCTGACTGCCATCCCCATTCGCTCAATCGAATGTCTACTGCCTTTCAGACATGTTTCTATCTTAAGAGATACTCCTCGAAGTCTTGAGCTATTTCTTCCAAACATAATTGACGAAAGGTCGTCGAAATCCAAGGTCCTAAGCACAGTAATAAATGACTGATCCTTTATACAGAGTCAGCAAACCTTTCAAACACCATGACTGGTTATCAGTTGGCGTTTCCAATCGGAACACGAGCCGAATGTTCTCACTTTCTGATAAGAGTAGCGCCGGAGATTACGCTAGTCCACATTAGGAGTAATGCCGTTTCAAATGGTCGCCGGCCACGACTGGGACCGAGAAAAAAAATGCACAAAAACGTCTTCCTTCATACCGTTGAACAACCTGATTCGCATTTTAAATTTAAACTTTGTTAGATCTTTCTCGATTCTTGAAGTCTATTGTACAGTTTAGGGTTTGGGCGGTAAAGCAAAGCCCTTTGTTTCCTTCTTGTTCGATTCCGTGAATCGTGGTTATGATCCCTAAGTTTATTTTCGGATGTATTTGTGTCAGTAGCTAGTATAGAACTTTACAAACAATGTTGATTCAATTGGTACAGGTTGTGATATGCCTCGTTGTGAACGGGTCGATATTGTTATAAATGGTAAAATATTCAAGGCGAATAAATAGCTTAATAAAACAATCGTTAAAAGTTGTAGTTAACAAAGTATTATTTTAATAAAGTCATACCTGATCTTTCGGAACGACTTATACAAATAATTAAATTACACGATAATTATTCACGTTTGTACTTCTTTCCATACGGTTACAGTTATTCAATTATGCTGATATAATATTAGCTTATACACAATTTTCTCCTAAATCAAAATTTTGATTGTGAATAAAACCATCCTATCGGGGTGTATATAAGACAATTCATATTCATGACGTTCGCAACCATTGTCCTATTGTTTACATCATTTCGAAGATATCAGTGACACATGTACGACACGGTAACGCCAAGTCAGTGCAGCCAGTACCATCGCCGACGCTGTTCCGAGCACGTCGGCTTATAATGTCCATACCGCTACATAGCAATAAACATTCATTTTGTTCAATCGAATCTTTATAAAAGCTATCATCATTTATATGAGGATGCGTTTAAATCATATTAATTTTCGGAAAACATTGTAACCCTCCCAGGAGGAAAACGTCGAAGCGAAAGTGCGATTGCGCGGATACACAAACGGTATTTGTACCCACGCAAGGCCCCTACCATGTTTTCCCCCTCCGAGGTGATAAATATATAATCGTAGTTGGTCCATTGGAAGTTGCGGAGCTGCTATGATTATCTACCAATGTTTCCGGTCACCTTAATTTATTGTTGATTAATCTTATCTCATCAACCACGAGATATACGGTTGTATGACGACCCGGATGAGAGACGTGGCGCATCTGTTTCTTCCTACTCCTCCTATACATTGACTAGCCTATCTTCTTGGACAGAGCAACGGTATGCGCTGCGTCTTCTCGTCGGCAATAGGACGACCTGTTGTCTCCATGATTTATTCAATTGTTAGGGTTAATACTCTGAATTGCATTTTGTTTATTAAATATAAACGAATGAATTATTATGTGTTTTATTCAATCAATACCCCTAAATGTATCGAATTATTTGATATACCTTTAATGCGTGAAACGTTATAAGACATAGTTTCATAACAAAGTACCTCATAAAATAAAATAAAATGTCTAGGTAATTTATAAATATTTTTACTAATTAGATACCCTATTTCTAAATGATTTATTTTATAAGTAAATAAAATTCATAAAGATTTATAATAAATTTCGATAGAGCAGAAATTAATAAGTAGGTAGTTTAATGTCAATAAGAATAACATAAGTCCTTGATAAGGATAACCCTGACCTAAATATACTATTTTACGAGAGTCAGTAGTACGAGGGGAACGCTTGAAGACAATCGATGCTATCCCGTGGGATAACCAGACATGCGCAGTAGAGTCCCTAGACTTTATATATGTATCTGTAACTATACTATACATATGTAAATTCCATCAAACGTTGTAAAATCAGGCACCGATACGATAAAAAGGGAGGCTCGAGATAAGTTAGGTGTTAAGTCTTAACGTCTTTCTTTATAACATCAAGTGGATAGATAGACAAATTATTGATACGTAAAACGATAAAACAATTACCTACTTATAGATTATTTCATCCTAATCTATTTTCTAATCCAGAAATATAAAATGGGGTCTGGTCTATGGGGTCCTCTAGTAGAAATTATGTCACTCACCACAAATAAACAAAATACCAAAAATAGTTTCGAAATAGAATGGACTTTTGTTTTGTTGTAAAAACAAAACAATAGTTATTCAGAAAAAATTGAAATTTTCAATTACAATGTTTTTCAGATAGCATGGGTACGGTGACATTTGGGATTTGTAGGGAATTTACAGGGAATTAAAAATAAATTTATCATTAATAATGCAAATTTGAATTTACTACTTTTTTGTAGTCGCTTATTCTTCACTCTTTTTCTATTTCTTTTTGTGCTTCGCGGATTTTTGTTTCGAATAAACATGCGTGAAATGGAATAACTCAAACGTCACCGTATCCATGCTATCTGAAAAACACTTTAATTACATTGATACATGTTAATATTATATTAATGAGAAAATCGAAATGTCTGTCCATCACAGCTTAAAGACAGCATTCATTGAAATTATTTGTCGGTTTTATATATAGAAACAGACGAGTCGTATTCGGAAAAGAACTACTTATTCCAAGCTACATAACGTTCTGACGAAAGAAAAAATATAAGACATTTTATTTTATAAGTATGTTTTTTTTTATAAAAATATTGTTCTACATAATATTACGAAACTTAACATTATTGTTCTTAAAATAACAATTTCTGAAAATTATATTAAATGACATAAGAAATCAAAAGTATGACTGCTGGGCGGGCGGCATGCAAAAAAATGCAGGGCGCTGAAGTGCAGGGGCGGCGGCGACGCGAGGGCGGATGCGTGCGGCAGTGCGCGCTGCCATGTCGCGCGGATCGCGCGCTGTGCTTCTCGCCACCGCGCTTCTAGCAGTGCTTTACTCAGGTACTTCACCGTTACACCCAAACATAAGCTAATGAACCTTAGTAGCAACATCATTAACTACGCTTTCTGTAATTCTGTTACTAATTATCAAATGTGATCTCCCTTGCACTAACTGATCTTAAAACTTGATCGAAAGTGCGATGATGCACTTAAATTGTGAGAAATAATTGCAACATCAAGACTTTATACGAAATTACGCTATACAATTATTTATATTTAATTAAATATCAAAATATGACATCAAATAATGTACTTATTAAATAAAATTAAAGAATCATGATAATTAATTGAATAATTGATTATGTTTATATTTCATTCAATTATAATTATGAATACCGTATTATAAGTCTACAGAATTATTAATAACGATGAAGAAAATGTTGAACTTGTCAATTGTGTGATGAAAATATAATATATCTCGCGGTTCGGTCCATATTGATCTGTCGTCGTCGCAGCTTCCCGACATTGAAACCGTTATACGCACTATTAAATAAATAAACGATATGTTATTAAGTTTATTAACATTACGAGATGAGATTGGAAACCGCTGTAGTAAACATTCGAGGCATATACATAAAGCTTAGTCATTACAACTTTTAATAATCGTCGGAATAAGACAGTACTTAGGTTTATTTCACTTGATATAGTATAGGAATAGACGGTTTCCCACTGATTAAAACTTCTTTAAGCAATATAATAGTCCTGCTTCATCTCCATATGACGGAAACTACTTTCACATCCAAATCGTTAACCATAACTTAATAAAATAAGTTTAACCATGCAGCACTTAATTAAAGAACTAGGCGGGGCATAATGCAGAGCAGTTAGAATATCTACAACCGGATTGGTGTGTAGATTATCAATAAAATTATGTTGATTAACAGTTAAAACGGTATTTCAGGATGGTGTTCCGAAGACGAGGAGAGGCTGGTCAGGGACCTTTTCCGTGGTTACAACAAGCTCATCCGACCCGTACAGAATATGACACAAAAAGTCGATGTGCGCTTCGGACTTGCATTCGTGCAGCTTATTAATGTTGTAAGTAATCCAGTTAATTTTACAGAATATTTCAAATGTGTTGACACAACAAGAAATGTATAATGGTTGGTCTATTTGGTAATAATGTCTTTTTTATTTCAGAATGAAAAGAATCAAATTATGAAATCGAATGTGTGGCTACGTTTAGTATGGATGGATTACCAGCTGATGTGGGATGAAGCCGATTATGGTGGCATTGGAGTACTACGATTACCCCCTGACAAAGTGTGGAAACCTGATATTGTACTCTTTAACAAGTCAGTATTCGTTTACACTTTTTAATTTGTACAAATTCAATTTAACGATGAAATTAACTTGATTTTTATTTTATTTCAGCGCTGATGGTAATTATGAAGTGCGATACAAATCTAACGTATTGATTTACCCAAATGGAGAGGTACTTTGGGTACCTCCGGCTATTTATCAGGTGTGTACTATCCATTCGATTGCCACATTTTAATAAACTACGTCTACGTGGATTTTTTTATAGCCATTTACGTGGAACTTTAGCATAAATTGAAATCAAGAGAGATTGATTTTGTTTTGAGTTGAGAAAAATTTACATATTTATTACAGCTGTAGGTACGGTCATCAATTAAACAGATTAACACCTTAGTGCCACTTATTACACCAGCTAATTTTCAAAAGCACTAACTTAGATTGTAATGGTTGGTACTAAAGTGTTAATCTACTTTTGTTGACTGTACCTACTAAGATATAGATCATTTTTACTAATGTGAACATTGTGATTTTTTTTTAAAACATTTTTACAGAGCTCATGCACCATCGACGTAACGTATTTCCCGTTCGATCAACAAACCTGCATCATGAAATTTGGATCCTGGACTTTCAACGGAGATCAAGTATCACTTGCTCTTTACAATAACAAAAATTTTGTCGATCTTTCGGATTATTGGAAGTCCGGGACCTGGGATATAATTGAAGTGCCCGCCTATTTAAATATATATGAAGGAAACCATCCAACGGAAACCGACATCACTTTTTATATAATCATAAGAAGGAAAACACTGTTCTACACTGTCAACTTGATTCTGCCAACAGTTTTGATTTCATTCCTTTGCGTTCTTGTATTCTATTTGCCTGCTGAAGCTGGTGAAAAGGTAATAAGGCAAACATTTCTAGTTACTAGCCATTTCAATTGTCTTTTTCACGATATCTAGTCAGTCAATAGAACATTATTATCATATAACTAGCACACTCTACGTGCTCGATGACACTATATAACGTCTAAGGGACTTTAGAATACGCCTACAACAATTATTCATACATAAATATTTTTTATGGAAGAAGTTGGCAAACAAGCATGCTGGTCTCCTGATGTGGGAGAAATTGGGCTTCCGGATCTCTCACTCACCGAACGCATTTCTGCTTCACCCCAATATTTTGCGGGGGGTGATACTATTCAAGTCAAATTTGCTCATTACGTAAATGCTCTACCACTCCAGGCAAAATAGAGACAGAGAGACAATAAAATGATAATTATATGAAATTACTGAAGGAATAAGTATAAAATACTTCTATAATGATTGGTATTATTCTAGGTAACATTGGGTATCAGTATTTTACTGTCACTTGTCGTGTTCCTGCTACTGGTGTCAAAAATTCTTCCTCCAACATCACTCGTATTGCCGCTCATTGCCAAATATCTACTCTTTACTTTTATAATGAACACCGTCAGTATTCTAGTGACGGTTATTATTATCAATTGGAATTTCCGAGGACCTAGAACTCACAGGTACGCAGAACACACCTACGTCATTTATTTAATTCTTACTGACCTTATAATTTATGTTCTAAATTCATTTCCAATATCCACAGAATGCCATTATGGATACGAAGTGTCTTCCTGCACTATCTACCAGCGGCATTGCTCATGCGCCGTCCGCGAAAGACGCGTTTGCGCTGGATGATGGAGATGCCAGGAATGGGAGCTCCACCACACGCTGCAGCTCCACACGATCTACCAAAACATATTAGGTACCTTAAAATCATGCATTAGCTAAAAGAAAAAAATCTCATTTGCCATGGTAACTGTTTATTTTCTAACTCTACAGTGCAATTGGTGCGAAACAAAGTAAAATGGAGGCTATGGAATTGTCAGACCTGCATCATCCCAATTGCAAAATAAACCGTGCGGCCGGAGCTGGTGGCGAAATGGGAGCTCTTGGAGGTCTCGGTGCTTTGGGAGGCTTAGGACTTGGTGGAGAAAGACGGGAATCGGAGAGCTCGGACTCATTGTTGTTGTCTCCCGAAGCCGCTAAAGCTACAGAAGCAGTCGAGTTCATTGCGGAGCATTTACGAAATGAAGATCTTTACATACAGGTACTTATCAAAATAAATCATTTGAATAAGTAATTTTATAGACAGAAAATGTTCATTTGAAAAGTTTATAGACAATATGGGGGTTTTAAAAAAGGGTGTGAAGAGATTCTTACAGGGTCGGCAACGCAATAGTAATGCTCCTGGTCTACCAGGACCAGATCCATAAGTACCAACTTATTGGAAAGTTCTCTTGCAGATGTTACCATCTATAGGGATTCGTCATCTACAAAAACATGAATCAAATTCTGAACAAGTTGGCAATTTATTTGAATTACTTTTATCGACAGGTTCCTGCCAATACTTATTTTACTTATTAATTTCAGACTCGCGAAGATTGGAAATACGTAGCCATGGTTATTGATAGATTACAACTGTACATCTTTTTCATCGTGACCACGGCCGGAACGGTCGGAATTTTGATGGATGCTCCGCATATCTTCGAGTACGTCGACCAAGATCGAATAATTGAGATCTATCGAGGAAAGTAAATATAGATTTACTTTCAGTATTACCTATTAGGCTTCCAAAACATTGTTTCTTCCAAATCACAAAAATTGATGTAGACTTAGAACTATTGTGTTCTAAATATTTAGATGGCTATCTTGTACAAAAATTATTTACTGCACCTGAAGCATTTTTTTATTTTGGAATATTCTACTTGTAATCTTATTGCCTACATACTTATACTGCTTTTGTAGGTTTATTTAAGTAAGTATACTTACTTAAAAATAAAATTAAAACCCCATTTCCTATCAATGTTCTATGAATAGGTACATTCAAGAACATATTGGTATTAGATCAAAGTGTCGATGCTAAACTTCAATGTTAGTTTTTTAAGGGTCGCATTATTTTCTTGCTCAAAACATCGAATTATTTTGCAACTACTTGTGAACTCTTACCAAACTTAGGACTAGTTACCTACGTATAAGTAGCTTAATTCAAAAATTAAAGTAATTTATAGATAAAATGGCTGTGTTCGAGTCTTATAAAAGCACAATAGATACGGTTAATAATTTAAAAGTAAGTTTGTATTTTTATCAACAGTGTAATCGTAGGTGATAAATGTAAGTAAAATAAATGTAAAACTTAGCCAAGTACCTAATTAATAAGTGCATCGCAATCACAATTTTTTTTTATAGCACGACTGTCTGTAGATCAATTTGAATGGATTTGATTTGTCAGATTTAATTGTTAAGAATTAATTTAAGAAATGGAGTATTATGTGGTATTGGTGTCTTTCGAGACTTGCTAATTTGTTATTAGAAACACTTTAGCAATACTTTAATTATTATAGACTACCAACCACTATAAATCATAGTTATTTATTTCGTTATATAAAATTACAGATATTGAAATTTGTTACTGTTTTCTATTGTTTAATGACACATAATTAGTTATCCTGTTTCGTAATAAATTGATTAATTAACTGTCTTTTTCATTAAGTATATAACATTCCCTGGTACGGTGGCCTCGAAGATAGGAGGACCATCTTTATGTACATATAATAAAACAGTAGACCCCGATATGTCTGTACGAATGTCGAACATATTTGGCAAAAATGGAGAGGGAACAGTTACAGAAAGGTAGTAAAAAGAAATATTTTTTGCTGAATTTATTGTTTGTCTGTCTGTCTGTTTGAACGCGCACATCTTCTAAGTTACTGAACGGATTTTAATCCTGTTTTCACAGGGAGATAGAGCTCGGCTTGGAGCGGAATATAGGCTTTGTGTCATTTACATCGCAGGACTGGGAAAGGAGTCATCCTTATTTGAACATTTCACGCGGACGAAGTCGCGGGTAACAGCTCGTTTTAAAATCGCTTGCACATCTTGTAAGTGGATTTTTTGTCAGCTCCGTTTTCTTTGTTACCAAACGGGGTTTTTGTTTATTAGAGCCACTTGTGTCCACTAGTATGTTGCATTGCAACCAAAAATCATCCTAACGATGGTCCTGCTATCCTCGAGGCGACTACATGCATAGTGTCAATGTGTACCTACAGTTTTGTGCCCCACCACTTGAGTAAGTATAGTCTAAATAATAAAAAATATTACCCGCGGCTTCGCTCGAGGTAAATTTTGGATTAATTTGAGAAAAACATAGTGCGATTTACAAAATTATCAACGCCTCTACGACATTTTCTGAGACAACTCTCAGAAAATCTCAACAGATAGAAATCCTATTGCGAAATAAAACAACAATGATTATTTATACAAAATGTTTTATGTATTATGATAAAGTAACTATGTAGACAAACAAACAAGATCTTAAGTAGGTACCTAAAAATTATAGCTAATAAGAAATTATTTCAAAATAGATACATGAGGGTTACAGTTTGTCCAAGCACATGTGACATGAGACCCGTTTCATACTAAGTAGCTATTCATGTGACCCAAGTTTATGTCGCGCGACTCACTAGCTACGAGGTCGTGCGTCCCAGTCGCAAGGACCAGCAGTTCGGCCTGTTGTTAAAAGGACAATGCGCGTCAGCCCGTTGCTCGCCAGATAAAAAATCGAGCCGTGGTCGTTAGCACAGATTATTAATAGTTGTATTTAGGCCTCGCGATAAATTTTAGGAATAATCCTTCGCGTTCTTCAGAGTTTCTCGTAAATATAGCATAAATTATGTTCCTGTTCCATTGTACAGGATCATAATATTGTGATATTGTAATATTTATTGTACTTATGAAAAAAACTGGAACATAATAAAACGAACTAAATACTTATCTAAAAAGCTTATCATTGACCTTTTACACATAGCAGTCAGGATAGGGTCGGATTACTTTTTAAGTTTTAGCGCGTATTTTTTCAACACTTTTTGAAAAGGAAAAACTATTCTCTACACTACATGGTAGTCTGATCCCTCGGGGGGACCCCAGGCAAATTATTTTTTTTTTTTTATACAAATATTTTTGTTTGTGTTCCCCCAAAAGGGACTATCCCGTATTGGTCGTGGTCCACCTGCGGGGTACAAAGTAAAAACTATTCTCTACACTACATGGTACAGTCTGATCCCTCGGGTGGGGGGCACAGGCAAATATTTTTGTTTGTGTTCCCCCAAGAGGGACTAGACTGGGTGACCACGGGCAAGCGGTGACCGTCACCTTTTGCATGTGTATCAGCAAATACTAAATCTGACGTAGTTACTTTTTTCTCGTTTACAGATATAGGAGTGAAACATGTCAAATGTGACCTTCACTGCAGAAATATTTCTAAAATACTTTCTATGCCTAGTCATACAACAATAATGTAGACAATAAAATTACTTTTTTTATTATTTTCAGTTTTATTATAATAAAATATTTTGATATTTTTGAATACTACTAACTTTCCGTTTAATTTGTTAGTGGCTAGTACATATATGGAGCTGTTCAAATTAAGCGGAAAAGTAATAGCTTAATTTTATTGATTGATAACAAAATTCGTAATTACTACCAATGTCCGTCTTACTGCACATTTTAGTTTAGACAATACAATTATTTATACATAATAGACACTTATGTATTTCTTAATACTACATATTTACTAATAATAAGAAATATAATTATAAAACAATGTTCACTTTATTTAATCATCACCATCGTCATAAATGGGTGAAGTCGGAGAATAGGTTGGTGAATTGGGCGAATAATTTGTTGGACCAGCAGAGGATGGAGAGTATGCAGGGGAAGATGGCGAGTAGTTTGGAGACGTCGGGGTATAAGTCAATGACGTCGGCGAGTATTTGGTGGAGGACGGAGAGTACCCAGGCGACGATGGAGAATAGTTTGGTGACGACGGCGAATAGTTTGGAGAAGACGCCGAGTAACGCGTACTTCCAGGATGTTGAGGCGACGAAGGCGAGTATGCCGGGCTCGTGGGAGAGTACTGAGGGCTTGTCGGCGAGTATTGCGGACTCGTCGGGGAATAAGTGGGACTGCCGCCAGCCAGCGATGGCGAAGTGGGCGAGTAATTCGGTGATGTTGGTGTATACTTTGGTGAAGATGGCGAATAACTCGGGGAGGTTGGCGAATAAGCTGGCGATGTTGGCGAGTAAGAAGGACTAGTCGGCGAATAAGCTGGTGACGCTGGTGTGTAATTAGGAGACGATGGTGAATAGCTAAGAGACGCTGGGCTGTAAACCGGACTAGTTGGCGAATAGCTAGGCGACGATGGCGAATATCCGGGAGATGTCGGTGAATACGCTGGACTCGTGGGAGAATAAGATGGGCTCGTCGGCGAGTATGCCGGACTAGTGGGCGAATAACTAGGCGACGTAGGCGAATAACTTGGCGAAGTTGGTGAATAAGCTGGACTGGTCGGAGAGTAACTAGGTGACGTTGGGGAATAACTAGGTGACGTAGGTGAATACGAAGGGGATGTGGGAGAGTACCCTGGTGATGTCGGTGAATAACTTGGAGACGTTGGTGAATATATAGGTGACGTTGGAGAATAATTTGGAGATGTTGGAGAATAAGAGGGACTCGCCGGCGGATAATGTGACGACGACGGCGTAAGACTCGGGGCAGCTGGAGCGTATACTGGACTCGTGGGAGAATAAGACGGGGATGCTCTGGCGGGTGATGCATATGGTGATAGCGGAGGTCCTGGTGATCCAGGTGAGCCGGGTTGGGGTGACCACGCACTGTACGCGGGTGACAATCCAGATGCATCTGATGCTCCAGATGGTGAGAACGACGGACCTCCCGGTGTCATGCTGCTTCCAACTGCAAATAATATTAAAATTTTTAGAATATCGTATCCATTTATATAGATAATAAAAAAACATTTGATAACATTATTTGATATTCAATTACCTTGACCCGGTGACCAAGCACTGCTGCCATATCCAGGAGTATTTTGTGTAGACCAAGGTGTCATAAGTGGAGTCATCGACGGAGTGCCGACACCGAAATACATGCCACCTCCGACACCCATACCAACTCCAAGGCCACCCATTTCCATGCCATGTTTACATTTCTCAGCATCCAGGAGTAAATCGAAGCATCCTGAAAAAATATCATAAATATAAATTAAACTCCTCAATGCAATTCTATTTTCAGAAGCATTATATTTTCATACAGATACATACCAGTACCCATTCGTGGCAATTGACCCATAATAATATTTTCTGACACTCCTCTCATAGGATCAACTTCTGCATGGCTTGCGGCATCCAACAATACGTCTACAGTTTCCTCAAATGAACATCTCATTAGAGCACCAGTATCCTGTCTGTTAATTCCGTGACGTGTGATAGCCATGAGATGACCTTTAGCAGTCATGACGTCACAAAGCAAGGCAAGATGACGATAGTTTACGTACAGACCGTAGAATTGCAATACAGCGTTCATTTCCTTTTCAACTGATTTACGCACAGCCTCAATGCCGAGTACTTGGAATATTTCACAAATATCGTTACTGAATGTTCGGATAGGGTCAACATCTCGCTCGGAAAGTACTTTCATTAATGAAGTACCGTCAGTTTCTAGCAGCCATTCAGCAATAGCTTTGAATTCGCCTTGTTCTGTGATAATAATGCGCTTTTTAGCTTCTGTTTGCGGTAAATGCATGTACACCTTTGCTATGG
Organism: Endotricha flammealis; assembly: GCA_905163395.2. NCBI lineage: Eukaryota > Metazoa > Arthropoda > Insecta > Lepidoptera > Pyralidae > Endotricha > Endotricha flammealis. The sequence continues at coordinate 8,985,638 of LR990853.1, forward strand.
CTTCTATTCCTTGCAGCGTCATATCAGATAACATGTTGGCTTCAATGCACCTCAAAAACATATCATCCTCCATTTTGTCAACAGTCTCTTCATCATTGTCTTGGAATTTATTTTCCTCATTGTTCATTATTCTTATACGTAACACGAGCTTTTCAGCATTGTCGTCATTGAAAATACAATTTAAGTCATCACCAAAACCAGCATTAATTTTTTCTGCAATCTGTTCCATAGTCAATTTTTTATCTGTCATTCTCTTTCGATCCAACTCTATACGCAACAGCCAGGGCGAAATCTTTGTTGGATCAAAGTCAGGCATTTCATAATAAACATTTACAAATTCTTGATCCTCAGCAATAACTGTATTTTGAGGTTCAGGGTCATAGTAAATAGCAGTGTTAGCAGTTACTTTACGCAATGTTGTGTGTTCCAGACGGCAAAGAACATTTTTAGCTTTTTCAGCATCTCTGGCTGCTCCTCCCGTTAAGAATACAGTCAAAGATGGAGCTTTTGGTTTCTTAGAAATGTTGATAATTTCCTTAAGACGTGGCACACCCAGAGTTACGTTTTTGGATGACACACCAGCAAAATGGAAAGTATTCAGTGTCATCTGAGTAGCTGGCTCTCCAAGAGATTGGGCAGCTAAAGCCCCAACCATTTCACCAGGGTTAACCTGTGCCTGTTGGAAACGGGTTTCAATTTCTCCAATCAACCACTCAAAAGCTTCACTGGAAAGCCTATATTCTTCAGAGACAAATTTGGTACACAGAGTGGATCTGACCAAACATTGGAATAGTAAAGTAGCATTCTCGTTTGCTTGTTTAGAAAGGCGATCTTCTCCTGCCACAATCACACATTTTTTCAGAAGATCTTTAACGCCCGAAATTACTTTTATTGGACTCAAATCAGTGGGCATTCTTTTGTTAATATGGAAAATCTTTTGTACATTCCAAATCATTCGTTTGAAGTTGCATGGCAACACAACTTTAGATTCACCACTTGGGAAAATCTGTCGCAAAACTTCTCTGTCTTTGCATAGTCGTTCCCATTCACTTTCGAGGTCAGCAATAACATAACCAGATTCTGTCAATTCTTTTATAATGTCTTCATTAAAAATCCTCTTCAAATATCTTTCGTTTGATGGATCGAATTTAAATTTCTTTTCAAAGGCTTTGTTGGACAGCTTAACTGTTGGTAGATTTTGGAATTCTACTGTTTCTCCTGCAAGACCGTCTTCACCGTATCGCAGCTGAATGAGCTGTCCGACCGAATTACGCACTGTACCATCATAATGAACCATAACAGACTCCATAGCCTTTATCAAACGACGCTGAATGTATCCAGTTTCGGCAGTTTTGACGGCAGTATCAATAAGACCTTCACGACCACCCATAGCGTGGAAATAGAATTCAGATGGTGTTAAGCCGGCAAGGTAAGAGTTTTCTACGAATCCTCTTGATTCAGGACCATAATCATCTTTGATGAAATGAGGTAAAGTTCTTTTACGGAATCCGAATGGAATTCGTTTACCTTCAACGTTTTGTTGGCCTACACAAGCAATAACTTGAGAAATGTTAATATTTGAACCTTTAGAACCAGCTACCACCATAGCTTTTAGATTGTTATATTCCGTCAATGATTTCTTAGCTGAACCACCAGTTTTGTCACGAGCATCGTTCAGAATACGATTCACTTGATTCTCGAAAGTCTGCCTCAGGGTGTTACCTGGCGTAGGCTCTAACTCCATGTTATGAGCTTTTTGAATTACTTCTATGACATCATCCTTGGCCTTTACAATGGCGCGCTGAATCTCTTGATAAGTCTGAGGATCAGCGATAGTATCGCCAATACCAATAGAGTGTCCTTCCAGTAATAGCCAATTGTTAATCACAGTTTGGATATTACCATAGAATCTACCTGCTACTTCATGTCCTAATTCCAACATGCAAATATGCAATAGGGAACCAGCTGAGGCACCAAGTGACTTTTTACACAAGATGCCCATAAGAAGTTCTCCATGTTCCACTACAACTTTAGTATCTCCAGGAGATATCCATTTATATGGGCCATCATCTTCTTCATCGGGATGGGTGGAATGCGTACGAATCATATTTACGTTTCCAGGAATGATCAGAGTAAATATTTGTTTGCCAGTCCATAAAGGCTGAGGTTTCAAAATGCAAGGTTGTGGAATTTTTCCATCCCAAGTTGGAAGGAACATCAAAAGATTCATAACTTGTTCTTTTGTAAGAAATACATCTCGTTTTGTCATTTTTCTAACTGCAGTTAGTGTATCTTGTACAATACCCATAACTGGTTTGTTAGCTTGAGGAGTTATAATTTGCCTTGGAGTTATATGAATATTTTCAACTTCGGCTCTTGTCTCCATGGATTGTGGCACATGCAAGTTCATTTCATCTCCATCAAAATCAGCATTGTAAGGTGATGTGCAACTTAAATTCATACGGAATGTGGACCAGGGTAAAACTTTTACTCTATGTCCCATCATACTCATTTTGTGCAGGGTTGGTTGTCGATTGAAAATTACAAGATCATCATCCCTCAAGTGCCGCTCAACTTTGTACCCATACTGCAGATGCAAATCAGATGGTTTTGGATGAAACCGCAAGTCTATTCTCTCTCCATTGTCTCGAACAATGTATTTAGCACCTGGGTACTGTGCATTACCACGTCGCACAAGTTCTTGCATTCTGTCAATATTAAAAGGTGTCACTAATTCAGGGAATGTCAAATTCTGAGCAATTGATCTAGGTACTCCTACTTGGTCTATACGCAAATTTGGATCAGGTGTAATTACAGTACGAGCAGAAAAATCTACACGTTTTCCCATAAGATTTCCTCTGATTCTTCCTTCCTTTCCTTTGAGGCGCGCTTTAATAGCTTTCAGAGGTTTTCCTGATTTCTGCATAGCTCTAAAAACAGAAATTAATTTTAAAATAAAATAATGATCAAAATACACAAAATTACATAAATATCTATAGTTTTGTAATCTTTACTTACTTTGGCATACCAGGCATATCATTGTCCACAAATGTTGCTACATGGAATTGTAACATTCTTATATTCACAGCTAACACATGAGCCGCAGCTCCAGATTGTTCATTCCTCATTAGTTCATTATTAGCCTTTATTATATCTGCAAGCTTGTGAGTCAAGTCATCTTGATTTTTAGCAGCACCAAACATAACAACTGCTGGTCTTACAGACAGAGGGGGGACTGGTAACACAGTTACAATCATCCAGTCTGGTCTGGCGAATTTTGGATCCATACCTAATATAAATGATTCCTCATCTGCAAATTATAATAATAGTAGATAATTTTATCATTTCTTGTTACATATGTTTCTTTCACAGTCATGTAGGTCACCTTATAGTAAGCAATCTTTATAAATGATGAGGAATAGGAAAAAGCAGAGCATGATATAAATATAATCAGACTGTTATTTACCTGTTATGTGCTTTAAAATCTCCCATACTCGTTCTGCAGTAATAGTAATTTTCTTTTCTTGTGTGTCTTCATTTGCATGTTTCCATTCTGCAGTAAGATCTAAACCTTGACGTCTGATAGAGGGCTGGTAGTGACCGCAGCCACCATGCCCCGATCCTCTTTTTCCTTCCTCACCCTCCTTCCCAATATCCATGTCTTCACCACCCTCACAAATATTTTTGCCTTTACATAAATCATATACATATGTGAGCCTTTTACGAGGTTGGCCTTTGGATTTCATAACAACTTCTTTTATCTTGGGATTAGTCTAAAAAACCAAATATTTTTAACAACCTTTGCATAATAATATGACAAAAATTGGCTACACATTTTTGATTAGGTGTAAAACTAATCTTTACTTACCGGACTAACAAGCAGCTTTGAACAATAAAAACAAACGCATCTGAGAATTTTAATAGTTTTCGTTATGAAACCAATGTGAAAAACAGGTTTAGCTAAATCAATATGTCCAAAATGTCCAGGGCATTCAGTCATGTTTCCCGCACAAGTTTGACATCTGGAACTTCTGTCGATCACCCCTTGTCGCGGGTCCATGAGTCCACCAAGCTTGGGTCTTCCGCCTTCCATTGTTTCGGGAAAGCGGATGCCCCCCTCTGTAACTGACATTCGTCTCTGCAAAGAAAGTTTTAGGTAAATAAAATAAAGTAATCATACAATACATATGTATAGCGATAGGTAAATAAAAAATATTGTGTAATATTGCATCGCTTCATAAAGACAATCTAGTCCATTCATGATACGATACAAACAAGATAAAAATATAGACAATCCAATGTCTCCACAAATTAATAAAAATAAAAGAAAATATTAATATTGGTTTCATGTAAAACTTACAAAAGTACAAATGCAAAACATTGGATAAGAGTAATACTCATTTCAGCAACTTTGCAAGACATTAACAGGCAGCTTGTGGAGCTAGCCAGGGCTACTTGGTTTGGTTACTGCGTGACACTTTATCAAATGAAAAATAAACATTTTGCTTCTACATATTGTAAATCTTATATTACATAACGAAACATTTCTTACTAAAGTTAAATTAAAATGTACTTACGATTTCATCTGGCGATAATATACCAAACTGTACTCTTTTTACTTGGCGCAAAGGCGCCTTGGAATCGTTCGTCGTAGCCATTTTTACGGCATAGACAACTTTTTTTTTTTATTTGCGGTGAAGTGAAGCCGTCGCAGCATAGACATTTTTTTTTCAATCCGCACAGTCACGGCTCTAAGTACATGCATATTACACTAGGCCGCAGTCATCGAAATAATATTACTACGTATAGAACGGACACCGCGAACAAAATTTTTGTCCCCATACGTTGAGGCCAATAGACATCAACTCGTTTAGAAACTTGCCGACGCTCATCGTGATTGGTCCTCGGATTTATGTCAAAAAAAAAAATTGGAAAAGCCATGTTCAATAAAAACTTGTAAAAACACTTATCATCGGTAAGTATACAAAAAATTAAGTAAAACCAACCAAAACAATTTTTTTTTCATTATTTTCTATTGCATCATAATTGCATCCGCCATTTCTATGTGAAAATCATAGATTATCAAAAAGTAATCGTACAGATGGGATACGTAGGTACTAAGCGTAGGTCAATTTTATAATATAATTTAGGTACTTATTTCAGAAAAATTTTTTGCTTTTTTTTTTAACCGACTTCAAAAAAGGAGGAGGTTCTATGTTTCATTGTTTTTTTTTTGGAGGTCCGCCGATTACTCCTTCAATTTTGGACCGATTTTCATAATTCTTTTTTTGAAATAATATGTAATTTAAATATTGATTTTTTAAACTATTTTTCCAAAATATTTTTATATAGTAGGTAAAAAATACGTAAATGTGGATAAAGTTACTAAGTAAAAAAAAATAGTTTCTAGAAAACAAAATGATGGAAAACGAAACAGCATTTTAAATTTCGACCAACCATTTTCGAACAAATGAAATTCGGGCAAACAAGTTTCGGAGTAAAGATACGTTACCATTCAACAAGAGGAGTTGTCTTGTCTGGCAGGCGACCGTCTCCTAGTATTTGCATATATGTATTACAAAATACTTCAATATATAAATAGCTTCATTATAAAGTTTTGATTTAATCTCAGTTTATTTTTGACTAATATTAAGTTAAGAACAAAAATGTAATGTAGCTTCCTACCTATAAAGCTAATATTATACCTATTTTCTATTAAGTTTATTCTATTAAGTAAAATAAAATATTGTAATAAAATAAAATAATCAGTTAGATGTCCAATAGGCAGAATATAAACAAAGTGTCGCCCCTGCGTAGTAATGTCATATTCTATGACTCGCTTGGGGGCGGGGCCAGGGAGGGGCACGCCCCGCACGGCCGAACGCGGCGCCAAAATTTGAAGGCGCTGTCATTTCTATACGTAGTAATATTATTTCGATGGCCGCAGTAGATGTTACCGGTGCGATTGCGATTCTATTAGTATGTGTACAGTCACAGAGTACTTTGTAATTCGTGTTTGTAATATACTGAAAAGTATATTTTAGCATTCTCTGGCGGAAAATCTCGCACAAGAATGTGAAGTTTATATTTAACTAGCTTTTACACATATAAATTCATATTATTTATTCTTGCAATTTTTACTGTCTGCTAGTTGTTTAGCTACACACAACATGAGAAACTATTAGGGCACGTCCAAATCTGACGAATGCGCAGCTCGCGCCGCACGCGTTCATTTCAACTAGGCATGCCGCAACTGCAAGATAAGCGCCGTACGCGAGCGGAGCACGATCGGCGCGCGTGCGAACCGCGCCCATTATACCGACATCCATATAAGTATGTAAATGAAGCGAATGGAAAAAATTCTTGGGCGCGGATCGCGAGCTGCACGCGCGCAGCTCGCGCGTCTCACGCGTGCACTTTGCGTGCCTTGCGTGACTTGCGCGTGAGAGGCGCAGCAAACAGTAGCAGTAACTGCACTGCAAGCGGCGCGCGAGCTGCACATTCGCCAGATTTGGACGCACCCTTAGATATCGTGTTTCGAATCGAAGATATGAAAATCATTGTAGTTTTAGTAGATATTTTGGTTGATGTAAAATAAAATAAATAAAAAATAAAAATTTCAAATTGACTTCCTTTAATCGTCATTGTTTTCAAAAAGTAAAATATTGTTTTATTTAAACACAACAGAATTTGCGGGCCACCTGTTGGAAAGTCGTCACCGCTGGCTATGAACTTCAGTAACACCGGTAGCACTCCCAATGCATTGGATTAGATGGATCGTTTAATAAAAGGAAAATGGGAATAGCGACTCTTAAGCACTTATTACACTACACGATTTCTCGGGCCCTGCCGGCAGGGACAGGGCAATGTAATAAGAAACAGTGAGGTGAGAGGCAGGGAGCTCAGTCGCTGCGGCGCGAGCGCACACGTTCTGTTGTTTTTTGTGCGTTATACGGAGCTATTATTAAATATATTATTTATTAATAAATTAGTTATTCACTAATAAATTGAATTCTTAAAAACTTAACTTAATAAATATTCAAATTTCTCCTTTCTTTGAAATCCGCTGGATCCAGAGCATTGAGTGTCCGCATATTTGAGTGCTTTCCTCTTAATTTCAAGTATTGCTTGACCTAGATCCTTCTCCTTCTCTTTTTTTCTTAAGATGAGGAACGTTGAACTGCGCTCCCTCACACAAGTAAAAAACGTAGGTGCAAAAACTGCCAAGTTAAAGTGGATGTGGCCTGTTTCTGCCTTAAGCAACCGGAAAGATGGGCAAAAAATATAAACTTTTTGGGTTCCGAACGAGCGACGAGGTAAAGGAAGACCGAGGAGCCTATGGCGGGACGATCTGAATGCCTTCTTAGACAGGTGGCCAGAAGTAGCTTTGGACCGTGACGAGTGGAGAAAGGGAGGGGGAGGCCTTTGCCCAGCAGTGAGACACAAGACCTTCAGGCTAGGAAATAATAAAAATAAAAAATATTCATGGATGTAGTAAGTGCCAAAGTCACCGCTAAAGCAACTTTTTGATGATTCGATAAAGTCGGCGCCAAAGCGACAGACGTGCAGTCATTCACGTTCACGTTCAAACTGAGAGAAAATCAAACAGGGCGCTATTTCCAGCGTAGTGTAGTGTATAAGCGGCACCCTAACTGGTAGGCAGGACACCCTGCCGGCAGGGCCCGAGAAATCGTGTAGTGTAATAAGCGCTTTACTCACTGAACGAAACGCATTGCTGAATGGTGATACTTTTCCGTTCCGCCCATTTCATAAACACGACCAAACAGTAAAACGGCTCAAACGGCTGGGGTTAAAAAAATTGTTTACAAACTAAGCCTTGGACCACATTGTATTTTTTGTACTTGTGAAGTTATGATCCTTCGTTTTTTTTCTTTTTCTAATCACGATATCTATACGAAACAGATTTTTATAGTAAAACACATTACAGTATAATATTATCTATTTTATTGCAAATTCACTTTAATAAATATACTTTGGCAGAACAAAAGATCTCTAGCTTTTACAAATACGTTATTTCAAAAAAGGTGCTGACCGATGTCTTTGTTATTAAAATAAAATGCATTTAATGGAGATTCCTTCATACTTTACTACTAGAGGCGATGTGTGTACTAAACTCTAGGAAATCTTTTAATAGCGTCGTACGTCTTTTTTCAGCAATATCCATTTGATTTTCCAAATCTCCTCTATCTGTTGTCTCTGCCCTCTCTACTTTCCACGACAAATTCTCAATCTCAGCTTCTAATTGAGCCTGAAAATCGCAATTATGTATTAGATACTTTTTTATATTTTCCTACCCGGGCAATTTTGTCATGTTGAGTGAGTATGTATGTGAGTATTCCGATAGTTACTCGCCGTAAGTACTGTAAATTAACATTGCGGTAATAGCTCCCAATACTACATAATACAAATCAATACTAATATTATAAATGGGAAGTGTGTGTCTGTTTGTTTGTCCGTCTTTCACGGCAAAAACTGTCTAACCCCCCGCTTCCCTAAAATGGGGGGTGGAAGTTTGTATGGAACATTCCGCAATTTTCAAGATAGAAACCTAAATATTGGTATGCGGACTATTTGTGACTAACAAAAAAATCGTGCAACATTTTTTTTTTTAAATCTGCCCGCCACCCCTTAAATGATGGCGTCGAGGAGTCGGGGTAACACGGTTCCTACGAAAGGGGAACCGTGTTAATCCGACTTTAACGCTAGCGAAGCCGCGGGCAAATGCTAGTGAATTTACAAAGAAAACAACCTGCTGATATTCAAATAACTCCTTCCTGGGGCCCACTTCCATGTAATATGCATAAGGGTAAGTATATTGTAGAGTATATCTACAACGTTTTAACAGTCTTGCGGAATCCCAAAGATATTGCCAGTCAATCCATGTTCCTTCACCAGCCATCACCTGTGGAGGACATTACATTTAAAACAAAAGGCTATTTACCCGTTTTCAATAAGTGTTTTATATGACTCCTAAAGTGATATTAAACCACTATAATTTATAAACGATATTTTTAAAACCGATTTCTGCCATAAAAACTACTTTTAAAGGTGAATGCACACTTATCAGAGCCGAACGACTCGAACGAAACTAATTTTGAATTCTGTATAATGAAATCTCATGAAACCTCGCACACATCCCCGCGCCGAATCGTCCGAATCTGGAAGAATCCCAGATATCCTAGATGAATTCGGATGACGTCATCAGATTCGGCGCGGCTTATGCGATCGACTCGACCGATACGCTGGCATTTTATCAGTTGCGTACGACAAAGCAACGCGCGAGTACTACTTCGTCATTGTTTTCGGTCGATTCTTCTGGTGGCGGATATGTGTGCGAGGCCTCCTTGACTTAGATTCGTTCGACGCGTTCAGCTCGGATAAGTGTGCGTTCACCTTAATTCATCATTTTAAAATTTCCCGCGTAAACGTCTCGTGACGGCACTGCGTCAGTAAATAAATATCGATTACGAACATTGATTTATTACAATGAATAAAATATAATAGAAAATTCATAAACATTTATAATGAGTTATTTATTACCGATATCTTTGGTGCCTGAATACAAGCATCCTAACTAATAAATTATTATAAATGAGAAAGTCAGTTTGTTTGTTTGTTATTCCTTCGCGGCTTGACTAATCAGCCGATCATTATGAGTTTTCTTTCATAGATCTCGTTTGATAACAAAACAACCCATAGATACAGATGTAACTATATCACTTACCTTTTGGTTTATACGACTTTTTAGATTAGCTAATGTTTGTTCTTCAAGCTTCAGTGAACGGGCATGGTTTTCCCATCTTTCATAATAATGCAAATACTTTTTCAAGGCTTCTCTGGCCTGAAAGATAATTATTTTATATTAAAAATATCCATAAAATACATAGATTGATAATTATATTTTAGAAGCCTAATCATAAAATATTATAAAGATAAAATTGTTATGTTAGATATTGAAAGAAAAACCTGAGATACTGTATAAAGCCATTGTACTGAAAGGATAAATTCTGAAGGACTTTCCGTTTCAATTTATATGTTTGTATAGTAAATAACAAGAGTTTTTTTTATATACATAGCACATGTCCGATATTGACAGAGTGATAGGTCATTATATCAGCCAATAGCAAACATTACATAGACCAAAAAGAAATGCAGTAAAAGCTTTCGGTACAAGTTTATTAAAAAACATACTACATATGTTCATTCCATCACAGTACGGCAGTGGATAGAAGCCTTTACGCGCAAGTTCTAGAGATTTCCTCATTTCGTTGGGTTCTATATTTATTGAAGTAATGATTTGTTGACATTATTTTTGGAATGTTTATTTATTATTATTTAAACATATTGTTATATTGATAGTGAAAAAACAACAATGTACCTGAGCATGTTGACTATCATTAGACAAATTTGGGTCTTCTTTATAACGACTGCATTCATAATACTCAGATCCATGAGATTTCCAATCTCCCAGGCAAACCCAACAGAAATCATGCCGGCATGCTCCACACTGCATGTGATTACAGCCTCCATTCTTTTCTATGCATATCTGGCACTTAGGGCAATCCTAAAATAAATAAATCAAACATTATAATAAAAAACAGAAAATGACTGAATCAATGCAAAGTTGAAATTAAAATCCCTGGAGTTTTTTTTTAAATTGTTGTGGTATATATAGCAATTTAATTTCCTGGATAATATTGCAAGCAGCCATTGGAATATTTTTTACAACTTTTATTTGACAATATATACATAAATTGTTACCTTGACTATTTATCCTTACTAATATTTTAATGAGAAAGTGAGTTTGTTTGTTTGTTTGGTATTCCTTCACGGCTTGACTAAGCAGCCGATCATTATGAAAATTTGCATACATATTGTTAGGGGTACAGAGCCCAACATAGGCTACTTTTTATCCCGTGAAAGTATGTCGTTCCAATGGGAAAATATTTTTTCTACTATAGAGGGTGTTGTATAGGACCAACAGAGTGCGCCACAAGTCGCGCTATGGGTTGTTTTGTTGTCAAATGAGATCTATACAGTCATAAAATTAACGCGAGCGAAGCCGCGGCGAAAAGCTAGTTAATAATAAAATTATCATTATGTGACAAAAAATTATGTCTTTACAAAATTTTACACTCAATATTAATATGAAGATGTATATAGTTCCTTTGCTTGTAGCAGAAATTTCAGATTTGACTAATATTTTTTTTGTTAATATTCATAAAATAACAAAATAGAAAACAATAACCTTGGTATGAGCACTAATATAATTTGCAGTCTCAGAGTCATCAGCACATTTGGTGAGCCAACGTCGAATAGTCATGCAGTCCGTTGGCGCATGATGGGGTGCTCCGCATGAGAAGCAAGTAAGTAATTCACAGCCACGGCATTCGGCGCGACGCGCACCTTCACGTGTCTTCGCTTGGAAAATCCACTACAGAGAAAAACACATCAATTTAGTACTTAATGTACTAAGTATTTCAAAAGATTAATTTTTCTCCATTCATACCATATACATATAAAATATTAAGTAGGTAAGCAGAAGGTGTCTTTCTAAAAACTAAAAAAAATTATCTCTACTAGTACATCCATTTTATGAATTCAATGACCATGCAATCAATGTCAAAAGACCAATAACCAATTAGAACATTTAGAACTATGCTGAATGTAGTCATAATTCAACAATAAACCATTAAAATACATAATATTTTACCTGACAGTTGGGCCCAGGGCAAAATCTAAGTTGAGGGTGTGATTTCACATGATCTTTAAACATGAATTGCTGATAGCGTTCCCTTAAAGTAGGCTTTGGAACATGTGACAACACAAAATCTTCTGGTGCACGCACTTCACAATCTTGTGCCATACACTGTATAGTGTTGGACACACCTGAAAAGAGGTTTGTATGATGTGATCATGAATATTGATCGTGAATTGCAAATTTTTCACATAGAACAAATAATTCTTCATAATACAAAAATAAATTAAGACAGACACAAACAACACAAATATAATTCAGACGCATAATTTTTTATTTATTACATCACAGGACCAATTCGACAGGTTTCTAATAAGTGCAATCTAACTAAATTGAAATTAATTAAATTATTGAAGCCTTAGCTTATCCTATGAACTAAAGATGTAACTTATACTCACCCTGCATTATTTGTACTTCAAAATGCATTGCCCAGCAGTCATTACAAAAGTAATGTCCACACGCCAATGCACTGTACTTATGCAGCATTGGGGTGTTTGCACAGACTGCACACAATGCGCGGCTTGTGCTCAACTGGGCTGAGGGAGCAGGAGGCTTCACACGACTGTATACTAACACCTCATTGGCATTCTCTTTATATTTATTAATAATGTCTTGAGCATTCCATTCATATGCATGTAACATTACCTATAACATATGAAATACAATAAAAGTGCCCATAAGTCCATACTCCAACTCTCTGACAAAGAGAAGGTCCTGTGGACACAGGAATGGTACAGGGCTTAGAACTAGTAAAAATGTACATACACACAGGTTCCAACAATTTGACAAATAAGTAAATAACAAAATATATATAATATAGCGTAAAAAGAACAAACCTTGGCGAGTGAAGGCGTTATTTGAAGGCTATTGCTGAGCAATTCAATCGATTCGTTTAACAATTTTTCTACTTCTTCTACTTTTAGACATGAAAATAAAAAATACTCAGGGTCGGATTTGCTGCGATCCACTGTCTCCATATCGCAATCGTCTTGTCCTCCATAATAGTCGTAATCATCTCCATCGTTATCCGAATATTCCATATCAGACTCAGCAGACATTTTGTGGATTGGTATGTTGGATTTCAAGATATTGTTCAAGATAAAATGGATAAATAGTTGATGTGCACTACAAAGAAATAATATAATTAGCAATTAACCAAACTTATCATGCATATTAGTTCTGTAAACGGGCTTACTTGTTTTGTAAATATAGCGTTGTTACAAGTTAGATATTATGCGTAATCAACATTTATTTGACTTCTGCAGGTAGGTAGGACATGGATGAACCTAGCCATACTTATTTTATTTGTAGATTAAATAGATAGATAGACAGGTAGTGATTTACTTTACTACCATTTTCGTCCTTTCCTTCCTACCTTCCTACTATTTTTTTTTACCAATGTTTCTAGGTTTCAAAATAATACCAATAATAATTTACTAAAATTGGAATTACGAGACAAGTTCTAATTTAAATTTAATTTATACGATGTCGTTATTGATTTAATATTGTAATATTTTAAAATGAAATATACTGGCTTACTTGGTTTGTGGCCTAAAGAAATTCAGTTCAATCAGAATGCTTCAGAATTTGATATTGGAAGAAAGAATCTGTGGTTTTTTTTTACGAATTAATTAATAGAGAACGACACCAAATTTTATCTAATTGCTTTATCGATCTCGATTCTCGATTCCGAAGCTTCTGTCCTTCTCACTACTCAGTAATCTGTCATGTGGGTGGGTTCCTTATTATCTGACATTGACACGAACGTCATTGTCAGATTCACAAAGGTCACCTTGGTCAAGTGTAAAACAGAGATTCAAATCCCGATATTTTGAAATTATTTATTGGTTTGTACACAGTGTTTTATTAAACGTAATTGACACTGGTTGTGTCTCGGCTATAAATATTAATTATAACCGACAGTTAGTTTGTGTTACATAACTTATTATCATAGTTAGTGAATGTTTTGTAACTTGTAGGTGTCGGGAACCTTTTAGTCCATAAAGATGGACGGGACAACGCAGAGGTTTATTGAGCGAGGCTCCCATAAGGGGAAGGGGCTCGCTGTATTTACGAGCGGTGGTGACTCGCAGGGTATGAACGCTGCTGTACGCTCTGTGGTTCGCATGGGTATATATTTGGGCTGCAAGGTGTACTTCATCCGTGAAGGGTACCAGGGCATGGTGGATGGCGGTGACAATATCGAAGAAGCGAACTGGTCTTCTGTGAGCTCGATTATCCATAAAGGTGGTACTATTATTGGATCTGCCCGCTGTATGGATTTCATGTAAATTTCAGTTTTTACATAATATTATTCTTGTATAATGCTTTTGTTTTAAACTGATGGATTGCTTATAAGATGACTGAACAACTCTAAAACACACTATCAGACCAAATACTTTTTAATACAGCACTATTTATAAATGATTTAATTTATAGTATTATCATGCAAGTGTTATAATTGAATTAATTTTGTAATTAACACCTTTTTCAATTAATTATAAAAACAAATTAGTATAATAATTTAAAAAAAAATTGTGGACTATGTTTTTTCTAAAGTTGTTTTTAACATAGTAGGTATTATGCTATAAAATGTACCCATGCCTTTTTACTTTGAATAGTAATTTTTAAATAATATTATGAGTCTGACATTTTGTATGACCTGGTCTTCCACAATTTTTTATAGCAAACGTGAAGGTCGTCTCAAGGCAGCATACAACTTAGTGACTCGTGGAATAACCAACTTGGTTGTGATTGGTGGAGATGGTTCACTGACTGGAGCCAACTTATTCCGACAAGAGTGGGCGAGCCTACTTGATGAGCTGCTCGAAAACAATAAAATCACCAAAGACCAAAGGGAAAAATATAGATTTTTGCATATTGCTGGAATGGTATTTATTAAATAGATTTTTTATTACTAATTATGACAAAAAAGATTATGTGACACATCTACTGTTATTGTGTGGCCACCTTGGCAATCTAATGTGCCTCTTATGGAATATGAAACCCATAACAACTTAGTTTACTTTGAGAACAGGTGATGCTGTGTAAAGTGTGACAATTTATAATATAGGCGACTCCGTGGCATAATGGTTACCATGCTAGACCGGTCGGGTCATGATGAAAAACGAACTTTTTCTGATTGGCCTTGAGTCTTGGATGTTTATCTATATATGTATTTGTTATAAAATATGTATAGTATCGTTGAGTTAGTATTTAGTATCCCTTAACACAAGTTTCGAACTTACTTTGCGGCTAGCTTAATCTATGTGATTTGTCCCTGTAAAAAACGTAACAAAATTTATAAAAAATATAATTAAAAAAAAACAATAACAATTGATTTTCAACAACTTTAATTGCAAATAAAATATGCAAGTGTTAGTTAGGTACACTTGCATATGTATTTATTATTACAAGAATTGTTTAATATTTCAGGTTGGTTCTATCGATAATGACTTCTGTGGCACAGACATGACAATAGGCACAGACTCTGCTCTCCATCGTATCATAGAGGCCATTGATGCCATTGTCAGCACTGCATACTCCCATCAAAGGACATTTATTATGGAGGTCATGGGCAGACATTGCGGGTATATAATTATTTTTTTTATCAATAATGCATTGCAATATTAATTTTTATAAGAATTGCTTTATTCACAAAATATTAAGTAGCCAAGTATTTTTTTGTAAAAAGTTTTATAAGAATTATAACAATCACTTTTGCTAAAGACTACATGATTGCATATTATGAGTACATTATTTAATATCTTTGTAGCTTAGAGTCCTCAACAGACTCTTTTATGTAGTTAATAACTTATCTAATTAAAATTATTTATTTTAACAGCTGTCTTAATCATTAAATGTTATTTATCATCAATGGAAACTAGAGAATGCCAATTCACTAGGAGACTATCTAAAGATTTTTGATTTAGATATCTTGCTGTGGTCACGGGTCTGTCTTCCGAAGCGGATTTTGTATTTATTCCCGAGGCGCCTCCTTCAGTTGACTGGAGAGAGAAACTTTGTGATAAGTTAGAGCAGGCAAGCGTTTTGGGTTCAGTTCATTCAGTATCTCTTTGCCCCTTTTTAGTCTAATTAAATCCGTTTTTGATCACCGTTTTTCTTACACCTTGTTACTAAAACATCCCTTTAGTTTTCTTGCAGTTTACACCGCCCTGTGTACGGATGCTACTTATAGTTTTATTTGCGAAGACCCAGCGCCCCACAATTGGGACAAAAAGTTGTGTGCAAAAATAAGTGAGGCAAGGATTTTACTTACTAATAATGGGAGCAGGATCATTTATTCTCGACTTACCATTTTCATCTTGAATTGGCAGATTCCATTGGCGTTACGTGACACCTATGAATTTGGCATAAAATTGGCCATTCCGCCGCTCCTTACTATTGCTTGATTTATACAATATGGGTGACATTTGCATGTTCCATTACGCGGGTACTGCTTGTTGCAGTTATCTGGCATTAGTGGCCGCTCTGGCGAGCGAGGCGGACCAAGTGTTCATACCCGAAGACCCTGTTCCCAATAATTGGGTAGAAAAGCTTTGCAAACGGTTGGCGCAGGTACGCAGGCTTAATTGAGTGGCACTGAATACTTATAACACACAATTTTGTTATTGCAAATTTTAAGTAGCCTCTACATTGAGCACCTACACGAATACATAGCTGTCATTTCAAATTGATATTAATGGTTCTTCAATTAGGTATGTTTTGAGAATTCAAAACAGATATTCGCCTCACTAATTTGATTATGTGATGTCTTTTGTTGTGTTGTTTGAAGAATCATTTTAGCTTTTTTTATGTTACACTTATTATGAATGAATGCGATTTATAAATAGTTTAAGTGCAGTATACTTTCACGCAGGTAACTTTATTATTTTTCTTAAATCTTTATTACATTAGCGTATTTAAAACAAAATGCTATAAGTAGAGTGTTACTTTGTGTAATAACATTAACATTTTAATACTTAACATTTGAGCCACTCATAATATTTTTTAATATAGTTTTCCCACGTTCTATAGAAAATCTATGTAGAAAATACACGTTATAAATTTTGAAATTAAACTGTTGCACGATTAATTAGCATGAATATTATCTTACTGAATTAAAAGCAATCAAAATTATTGTCTCAAAATACTAATAAGTTGTTTTAATTTAGGAAAGGAAGTCAGGACAGCGTTTGAACATCATCATTGTGGCGGAAGGTGCAATCGATCGTGAAGGTAAGCCGATCACCGCTGAATTGGTGAAGAATGTGGTGGTGGACAATCTTCAGCAAGACACACGTATCACTGTGCTCGGTCATGTGCAACGCGGAGGGTCGCCTTCGGCATTCGACAGGATTTTGGTAAGTGTTTGTCTGTTTTTTTAACAAAAGAGTACTAAATGTGTCACTCGCACTTCCGATATAGACAGAGTGAGTCATTTTATGAACCAATAGCAACACAGTAAAAAAAAATGATATTTCTTTTAAACAAATAGACTATAGTCTCATTTCAGTGGGTTAACATAATAGATCACGTTCACTTGAACAGCTGAGTTACATGTCTACACAGAAACAATCCATTAGAACCTGTTTTACATTATATTATGTACACCTGAAATATAGCACAAAAAAAACTTAACCACCTTTTACTCATAAGATTCTAACCTTTCGTGACATAATCTGTGACGATATTATAGGGTTGTCGCATGGGCGCTGAAGCAGTAATGGCATTGATGGAGGCAACTCCAGAAACCGAACCTTGCGTGGTCACTCTGGACGGGAACCAGGCTGTCCGACTGCCGCTTATGGATTGTGTAAGACGCACCAAGGCTGTCGCACAGGTAAATTAACTTTAAAATGTGTATGTATCTTGGTGTTGTTGGCAACGTCACCTACTGTACTGACTGCAACGCCAGAATATTTAATAGCCTCAACCTTATCTTCTTTCCTAATTTTCCTCAAGAATATTAAGCAATCATAATATCCCAAAAAATATTTCAAATCCGACTGTTAGTTCTAGATATTAGCACATACAAACAAACTCTTCACTTTTAGTAAATTAGTACAATATGCTTTCAAAATTTGTCTCTACTGCATCGATATAAAAACTAAAGATTTCATTGCTACTGTATTTTTTATTTTTTTTAAAGAGATGTAAACAGTATTTTTTTATATTCTTGGACGAATCACACAACGCCATCTAGTCCCAAACTAAGCAACTAAGCTTGTACTATAGGTACTAAGATTGCTGATAAATAAATATAAAAAAACAAAAAAAAACAAAAAAACACTTAGATACTTTTTTTGTAATTAAATAAATACATAGAAAACACCCAGACCAAGGTAAACAGACATGTTCATGCACACAAATGTTTGCGCAGGATTCGAACCCGCGGCCCTTGTGAATAAGTGACCATTGCTAGCCACTCGACCACCGGGCTTGTCAAATAGTAATTTTAAGTGTTAATACATTTAACATTTATAAAGGCTATGGCTGACAAAAATTGGGATCTCGCGGTACAACTGCGCGGGCGTAGTTTTGCACGCAACTTGGAGACTTACAAGATGTTGACCCGTCTGAAACCACCAAAAGGGGCTTTCGATGCCAGTGGCAAACCGTCCGTGAGTATCAGTTAATCTAGCACGAAGTTTTTATACCTTTTTAATCTGAACATATGACATGTCTTACCTTATAAGGTGACATCTACTTCACTAATAACCTCCTTTCTAAGACATTACTCAGAAAACATCTACTTTGTAGGCATATCCATTGGAATCTTCAAAGTGAAATATCATACCTTTTATCTCTATTACACTGGGCGTCAAAAATAAGTAGTACAGTTTTAAAATTGCAATTACTCTTAAAACTATAGAAGTTAGAGTTTTGAAATAAAAATCAATCTTTAAAACGATATTATGCATGAAGTTTTTATTAAATGAAATGAAGTTGTCTTTTAACTTTTTTTTTCAAAGGTCTAGCTTCTGTAGTTTAGGAGATATTGCAATTTTAAAACTGTACTACTTATTTTTGACGCCCAGTGTACTTTTCGTATTTTTTTCATTTCTTTTACTACTGGCCTGCTTTGTTTCTGAAAACACTATTATTTTCAGACTACTTTCAGACTTACAAAATTTATTGTCGTTAGGTTACTCTATAGTAACCTAACGAATGACAATAAATTTAGTAAACACTATTTTACGTTATAAGAAAAGAAGAAGGAAGAAGAAGTTCTCGTTGGAGAAAGAGAGGAGAGGCCTTTTGTCCAGCAGAATAAGATAAATGACTAATAAAAAAAATACGTTAATAGAAATAGGAGTTAAATTACTTTAATTACTTGATTTTATTTTTATTTTTAGGAAGGCTATACACTAGCGGTAATGCACGTGGGAGCACCAGCGTGCGGTATGAACGCAGCGGTGCGTTCGTTCGTGCGTAACTGTATTTACCGCGGCGACACCGTACTGGGAATTCATGATGGTATTGAAGGTCTCATTAGCGGGAACATTGTTAAGATGGACTGGTAAGTATGGTTTTTGTGAATTAACCGGATAATCATAGTCTAAGTACCTACTTAGACTATGATTGTACAGTCTCCTAGATATTTTTCTCAACCTATACTAACTTATATCAAATCTTCAAAGATGACATTGTACCTAATTTGTATTTTTTTGTCACCCAAAATTGTAGTGAACGTGTAAACTTTAGTAACACTTTACTTTACTAGACAAGTGTAGTAAAGTAATGAAGAATTTATATCAATTATCACTACGATACAGATAAAAATTTACTTTTCAATAGATATTGTACAATAATCATTTTATCCCCCTTATTAATAAAGAAATAGAGGTTGATCACAATGGTTTAACAAAAACTTGTCGCTTTTGCACTTAATTTAAAACTGGTTTTAATTTTATGTTTGTTTATTAATATGTAAAATACAAACACTTGTTTATTGCAACTGCTATCCGCGTGGGGTATATTTATCTCCAAATGTCCTGATTACTATTCACAGATAAATGATAAAAAAAAGATGAATAAAGAGTTTGTGGATAAAAACCTGTAAACCTATTTATAAAACGTAGGTAGATAACAGCTATGATCGATAATTTACCTGAGCCCTTAAATCTATCACTGAAGATAATAACAAATAAAATTATCAGTTCAAAGCACTTAGTGACATTGATATAATGTGAACAATGTACAAGGTCATATTTATCGGTCAGTCCTTTCTCGTCTAGGCAGGCTATTTTTACTAGGGACAAACTAGCTAGTTATGCCTGAAGCTTACCTATTTAATAAAAATGACAAAATAACAACTGACAGTTGTTATTTTGTCTATTTGAATAAAATAAATTATTTATGAATTTAGTACCTACTATAAAAAAACACAAATTTTATTTAGCGTTCACAACAACATTGTAATGTTGTGTTACAGATTGTGATGTGTCTGTAATGTGTCTAGTGTGAAATTGATTCAAAAGGATCCACTATTGTGATTCTTATTTTGTTTTGACTAGTATAGATTACTAGCGGACCGCCCCGGCTTCGCGCGGGTTCTACTAAGAATCCTTATTATTTTTTGAAAATATAATATACCCTATGTTACCCGGGAGTAACCTTCCCAACGGTGAAAGAATTTTTGAAATCGGTCCAGTAGTTATTGATTTTATTCGTTGCAAGCACACACACACACGTACACACACACACACACACACACACACAAATACAAATTTTTCCTCTTTATAATATTAGTATAGATGTATATCTCCGATCAACTTATACAATTTATTCTTTTGCAGGTCTGACGTAACAGGTTGGGTGGGTCAAGGTGGAGCATTCCTTGGTACGAAGCGTACACTGCCAGGGGACAAGAAGGGAGAGATCGCCGCTCGCATCAAGCAGTTCGGTATCCAGGGACTTCTTCTTATTGGAGGATTTGAGGTACAGTAATACGAAAACGAATAGGATCTCCATCCAATAGACGCTTTGTAGGATCTTTTTTTTTGTTTTAAGTCAGAAAAATGCATTACTGCATGCCCCGCCGCTTGGGGAGTGGCGGGGGTATGTCGGGCCCCCCCTCTAGGCCACTTGGGGTATACCGACTAAAAACCTGACTGACTGCCACCTCATTCGCCTAGATGGGCCTGCGGGAACTATTATACATCCGCCCCGCCGCCGGTCGTCCGAAGACCCCCTTGTTGGGCTAAACGCTTTGTAGGATCCTGCCACGCGCATTTAGATCGCGTTGAGTCGACTGGTGTAGATCCGGCTAATCAGCAGTCTTCTGATGAATCAGTGTTAACTATACTTGATAACATGATCGTTGAATCGTTGTGTTGTAAGCTTGTATGGAAGTGCCTACTGACAATAGATCTTGATATAAGAATAATAATGTAAAGCGCAGAAATTCACGAATAATTATAGATTTAACAACAAATAAATTAAAAAAATGAAGTAAGCAATAGATATGTAGTTCAATGTTAATTATCAATTAACATTGAACTACAATTAATTATCTTAAGTTGTTATCTTACAGATTGATTATATCTGCAAGTGTTGTTCAAGTCAGGGACGGCTATTCATGAAAAGCTTGTACCTATTTGCACTACCAAAATATCACTTATCATTTCTACATAGAAATACCAATAAAGTATAAGTAACTATGTAAGAAAGTGAGTTTGTTTGTTTGTTATTCCTACACGGCTTGACTAAGCAACCGATCATTATGAAAATTTGTATACATATTGTCAGGTGTACAGAGCCCAACATAGGCTCCTTTTTATCCCGTGAAAGTATGCCATTCCAATGGGAAAATATTTTTTCTACTATAGAGGGCGCTGTATGGGATGGGCTAAAGGCCAACAGATGGCGCCACAAGTCGCGCTTTGGGTTGTTTTGTTGTCAAACGAGATCTATGTCATAAAATTAACGCGAGCGAAGCCGCGGAGAAAAGCTAGTAAAATATAAGTAACTCTGTACGACGACGTTGTGACGTTTATAGAAACTTCGACGTTCGCAAATTAAGAGATCAACATAGTTAATTAGTATTGTAAAAATTCGAAGGTCACCAATGAACATGTAACATTATAATTACTGTTTCTTTAAAAAAACATGTTATTCACAATAACATAATTACTTTCAAGAGTAGAAATAATGGAATATGGAATAAAAATATCGTAACAAGGACTTTTATTAAATAATTTTTTTATTAAATTAGCCAAATGGCATTCCTCGGCCATGTTGTGTTCCTACGGTGAGTAAGGTCTTCAGAGCTCCACTTGGGGGGAGGGGGGGGAGAGTTGGCAACGCGTGAGTGATACCCCTGGTATTGCAAGAGTCTATTGGCTACGGTGATGCTTACCATCAGGCGGGCCGTATGCTTGTTTGCCACATTTGTGGCATAAAAAAAGGCTCAATTGTATGTTAACTAAAAATAGCCATTCCAAAGATAAAAGTTTACAAATAGTCCGATAAAATGCTTTATCCAATAGATGAATAACGATAAGATGACGGGATGAGTTGGATACCTTATCCCACAATAAGATGATGGGATGAGTTGGTTACCTTATCCCACAATAAGATGATGGGATGAGTTTTATACCTACTTAATATAATAATAATCTTTATTCATAAACTTATGTTTACATTAATTCACTTTTGATTGGAATTCTCTTTTAAGTATATAAATACCTGTGTTAGAGAACCCCGCTCTTCCATACCTCTTTATCATTAACTTAAAACACTGACATGACCATAGGTAGTTTTATTCAGAGAAGAGGAAGGAGATCTCCCTGTAGGATATTACAAACTCATAATAATTCATCATAATATCATACCAACCCATAATTAATCACACTAGGTAGGTATACGGGTCTTCCTTCAATCGAAGGGGTATCAAAGCCACTTTGCTCCAATGCGGTTTGACAGAGACCAGTGTTTTCACGCCGCCTGAAGGCCATTCACTTAGCTATACGACTATTATACATCGAGTACAAGCTTCAAGTCCATTGGGTTTCTCCAAATGTGTTAGTATTTTGTACATATATAATCGCTCACTATTTTGTTTGCGCGCGCAGTAATTGACAACTGAGATTTAACGACAATTATTTTTGAGGAAAATGTCTCTGTTGGATACATACTCAGTTCCGAAACACAGAAAATTCGTAATAATTAACTAATTAAAAATGTGTTTTTCACAGGCTTACCAGGCTGGTATGGAACTGTACGAGTCCCGCAGTCAGTTCCCGGAGTTCTGCCTCCCTCTTGTGGTCATCCCGTCAACCATCAGTAACAACGTGCCCGGCACTGACTTCTCGCTCGGCGCCGACACAGCTCTTAATGAGATTACCGAGATTTGTGATCGCATCCGACAATCTGCGCAGGTAATGAGTCTATAAATTAGGATATTCATGATTTATAAGAGAGGTAGGGCACAGCGGATAATCCGCTCAAATCGGAGCAACCCATCTGGGGAAGGACCTCCACCTTACAGAAGATCGTAGCCAAATAGCATTGGTCTCGGCCATGTTGTGCTTCTACGGTGAGTAAGGTCTCCACTTGAGGAGTTGGGAGCATTGAGTGATAGCCCCGGTATTGCAAGGCTGCGGTGATACTTACCATCAGGCTTACCATATGCTTGTTTGCCTTTGTGGCATAAAAAAAAGATTTATTTAAACTTTATCGACACAATATTTGGGTACAAAAGCGGACTTAACGCTAAAAGAAGCATTATCTACCAATCAACCTTTGGGAAGTGCAGATATTCACGAATGCGGTTTTAAAATAAATGACACAATAAATAATAGATGTTAAACAAGGTTTCCCATAATAAGATTATAGGTTTTCTAAATGAAATGAAATCGTTTATTTCAGAAATTAGACCTTCACAGTCACTTTTTCTTGTCATTTACAACTTGTATATTTATGTATAAAGAAAATAAACTACGTTATAAACTACCACCATTTCGGACACAAGCAAAATGGCCACCGGTAAAAGAAACGGCGAAAGAAACCCGGTTACGGCCTTATTGTCATTTAGCAACTTTTTCTTTTTCCACTCTTTGTTACAATGTATAAGTACATTTATAAGAATAAATAAAATACAGATCCAGGTACATACAGAAATCAAGTATCAAACGCGGGACGTCGATCCAAATGGCGCTATGGTCAAATCCTAAATATGTCGATTAAGTAGATGTTGATAAAACGAGTAGACCAGTCCCCCAAGATGATAACCACAACTGAGAGTCGGCCCACCAGCCTTCATCACTGAGCTCACCATCAACAATATTATGAACAATATTGGAGGGAACACAGCGACCCGACTCCCGATGCGACCGTAATCCCGGACGAGCCCATTCACAAAAACAACCCCGTCAAAAAAAAAGTACTAGGTATAATGAAAATGCAGCACTATTTAAATAATTACATATTATTATACTAAACACATACATAAATATCATGATTGTAGGAAGTGTGTGTGTATTTTGATACAATAATAGTATTTTGAGAGCTGTTTCCTTCAGGACATAGACCTCGGATAAGACGGGATTTTTTGCTTCCACGGGATATCGGAATAATTGTAAACGAAGTTACTGTGTTGGTTTTCGCTAATAATTGTATAACATTTTGTTCGTATTGATTACTTACAGGGAACAAAACGTCGTGTATTCGTAATTGAAACTATGGGAGGTTACTGTGGTTACTTGGCTACTTTGGCAGGTAATAATTTTTATTTACAATTTTAAATGTTCATAACTATATTAATGTGAAAGTAACTCTATCTGTTATTACTTCACGTTAAAACGTTAACGGCTGAACCGACTGAGATGAAATTTCATTTCATTTATTTATTGCCGTCTATAATTTGGTATGACTATGATAGTTAGAGACCCAAGAAAGGACATAATAATTTTCATCCTGGAAATCACCTCATAAAAGAGTGAAAAGTGAGATGGAATTTCGAAAGAGTTTTTCTTAATTTGTATTTACTTGAACTTAGTTGTAATGTTCTGGAAAGAGGATTTATTATGATGATATTGAAAATCAAACGGTGGAAGTCGCGGGCGTAGCCAGTTTATTGTATATTTTTTTCACACAACGCCATCTAGTCCCAAACTAAGCAACTAACCTTGTACTATAGGTACTAGATTGCTGATAAATATACTTAAATACTTTTTTTTTGTAAATAAATGCTTATTATACATAGAAAACACCTAAGCCAAGGCAAACAGACATGTTCATTCACACAAATATTTGCCTTGCGCAGGATTCGAACCCGCGGCCCTTGGGATAAAGTGACCATTGCTAGCCACTCGACCACCGGGCCTGTCAACTAATATTTTTATGAAATATTTCTAGGTCTCGCTGGTGGGGCCGACGCCGCTTACATCTACGAAGAGAAGTTCTCCATCAAGGACCTGCAGCAGGATGTATACCACATGGCCTCCAAGATGACGGGTGGCATCCAACGAGGTCTTATATTGAGGAATGAGAAAGCAAATGATAATTATAACACTGAGTTTATATATCGTTTGTACTCTGAGGAGGGCAAGGGGCTCTTCACTGCTAGGATGAATGTGCTCGGTAAATAACAATGTGTCTATTTCGCAAGTGGTATATAATAAGCCAATTTGTAGTATTATGCCGGCTCTACACCTCGTGAAGTTAGCACGAAGTGAAGGCCAAGGAAAAGACGAACATCCCGTTCAGAATCTCGTTTTCGCCCAACTTCGCGAGAGTGTAGAACCCGCGTTATAATGTTTATTTATACGCGGCTATGGCGAAGAACGCCCTAAGAGAGTAGTTGATAGGTTTTAAAAATCTCCAGCTTCAATAGCTAGACGGGCTTTTAACTTATCATTGTAAAGCAATGGTGCTAATTCTGTTGTACATATAACTAGACTAAACAAATTTTGACAGGACTAGAAGTGTTGCTATCCTTGTCACTAATTGTACGACCTCCGTGGCGTAATGGTTACTACGCTAGACCGCCACCCAGGAGGTCCCGGGTTCGATCCCCGGTCGGGTCATGATGAAAAACGAACTTTTTCTGATTGGCCTCGGGTCTTGGATGTTTATTTAAATATGTATTTGTTATAAAAATATAATATCGTTGAGTTAGTATCCCATAACACAAGTTTCGAACTTACTTTGGGGCTAGCTCAATCTGTATGAATTGTCCCTATATATTTAAATATACTTACAATAGATTCCTTAAATTCTTACCACGACAAAGTACTATAGTTTTTAATTTCTATTATAATGATAAATAATATTTATTTAAAGGTCACATGCAACAAGGCGGCTCACCGACGCCTTTCGACCGCAACATGGGCACTAAGATGGCGGCGAAGTGCCTGCACTGGTTGGTGGAGACACTCCAGAAAGGCCCTGCCACCACACCAGACAGCGCTTGTCTTCTTGGAGTTGTTAAACGACAATACAAGTTTACGCCATTAGAAGATCTGAAGTCACAAACTAACTTGTCGTAAGTATTACAGAAATTTCCTACTCCTAAAATCTTTCTGATTCATTACTTTGTGAGTTCAAAGACAGTTTCTCTCGGGAAGATTATTACTACTTATACTAGGTCTTCATTCAAAAGTATTACATACGGTTGGTAATTATCCCAGAAAGGGAAATGAATGTCTAAAGAGTTACGGGATATGCCCACCATATATTCAGTGACAAAAGTAGTTACTCCCCCAGGACGTATGACGTCCTGGGGGAGTAACTACGAACTGCTGTCCAAAGAGTTGTGAGGTAACATAATGAGACCATGAACCTTTGTTACCCCATATATTAGGCTCCACTTACGACAAGCTTGGCAAGTTAACACTTTGGCACATTCATTTTTGTTATCACTCCACCCACACATCAAATTTTTATAATCAACATCATCTCAGCCACAAAAAGTCCACTACCGGACATAGGTCAACCAAGCGTTTCCGTATGGCCGGTACAAATTTATTATATGAAATTATTTTAAAATTACAGTCAAAGAATCCCGAAGCAGCAGTGGTGGATGAAGCTTCGTCCCTTGTTGCGTATTTTGGCGAAGCACGACTCCACATACGAAGAAGAGGGCATGTACATGACCGTCGAACAAGGCGAGATTGATCCTGAGAATGTCATATAAATTAGTATAATTATGTTATATGGCTATGGTAATAGTAGTTGTCAGTTGCCATATTTTTTTATATATTTATTACACGAGGAAGGAAATGAATCTGCTACTCGTCGTTTACAGCTTTAGTGCTGATGTAAGATTCTGAAATTATAGACTAATGTTAAAAAAATGTTTAATGCATTTTAGGGGAAAAATATTTTAGATGCAAGTATTAATTATTGACATTATTTTTATTTATCTTAGATACTCGTCACTGCATAATGGTTTACATTATGATGTAACGGGTAAGGTAATTATTGTATGGATATAATAAGTAGTACAGAAACTGATTTTTTTAAAACAGTAAATACTCTTACAATTTTCATCTATACTTGTTTTAAAATCAGTCAGTTGTTTTTGTTTGTTACGATATTTGAAAACCTTTTGTAGGTTTTAAGTTATTTTGTGAGATTATACACATAGAATATTTTGAAAATAACGCATATAACATTATATATCATTATTTTTATAATTTGTTAATATGAACAAACTATAAAATTGTTGATACCACAGACCGATCACGTAACGTTTAATTTTTATTAATATATTTAATTTTTATACACAAAATATATAAATCAGAGGCTGTGGAACGACTGTGTAACTTCACTGTAATATTTTTATTTGACTATTGTAGTTAGAATCGATTTATTTATTAACATTACAAATTGTTTATTTTTGAGATACGATGAGTATATTGATGTATTTATAGAATGATTTGTGGGTTAAGAAGATATTATTGTGTAGAAAAAAAAAGTACCTAGTTCTTTGTTGTGAAAATTATTCATTGACGAAAATATTATATCACGAGTTTTATATCATAATAAATATTGATGTTTAAAAGGCAAAGTAGAATTTAAGTGTAGTAACAGTATTTCGAATCTATGTTGCGATTTTTATGTAGGTAATATAAAAGTACCTAAATAAGATTCAAATGTTATGATGGTGAATGCTTCTAAACTCATTGTTTATTTATTAACAATAAATACTACAACAATGTACAGTGTTTTATTTTTATATTAGGGTACTAATATCCCATTACCCCTTCCGTAGCCCTAGCCCGGTGAGTATTATACAAAGTACTCTGTGCCGGTGGCACAGGTGACCCTACATCCAAAGCCAGAGCTCGGTGGTTTGATATCCGTACTGGGTAAACATTTATGGGATGAACATTGTGTTCGTCTTGAGTATAAAAAAATTGTACAACGCAAACACGTTTAGCTTATCTTGGGATTAGATGCGCTGTGCTAAGCTCATTGGCGATGTGTATCAGTCAATTAATAATACCTAGGCACACCTAGGTCAAAGTCAAGTATATTAAAGATTTGCGGGGAGCAGGTTTTTAAATAAGTGTATTTTTTTTTACGATATTTTTCTTCTGAATGGTCAGGTTGCAGCCAGTCGCATCCTCATCTGGGTTTTTTTAATACAAAAAAAAAGCAAAATATATTTTTTTAAAATGTATGATTTTTTTGCAACGGCAAGTGGCAAATGGCTCATGGATGTATTTCGAAATCGAAATGAAATTTAGAATTCATTAGAAATAATGTCGCGTTAGAAATATTCTTGGAAATCTTACGTATCGCAACACAAAATTTTTATCTATGGTAAGAAATTACACGTTGAGTATCATTTTAATTTGATTAGACAACTAATTTAGAAAATTTTAATATAGGTAGTCATTATAAAAATTATTTTAAACAGTAAATGAAATTTATTCGTACAGTTATTTAAAATTTTATTTCATAAATTAGGTTTTACAGATAATTAGTATCTAATTTGATCATTGCGAGTGCCAACACAACAACAAACTGTAGCTTTCGCGGTTGACGTTTGACCGCGTAGCGAGTGAAAGTGTCACGTCGAAAGGAATTGCTGTCAGTCGGGTCGGTCAGAAATATTTTCGGTTTTAGAGAAAAAAAATCTTATTGGCAGCTAATTGGTACGATTTATTGTTCATTTTATAATAAATTTATGAATATAAAGTGCTTCTAATTTATGAAAATATTCTGTTTATCGGATTACAGTTAATAATGTGAAGTATTGTTCCAGATTTAGGTTATTGCCGGGAAAAATGGGTGTCAAACCTGCAATTGGGAGGAAAAGTAACAAAAACCCACCAATTTTCAGTCATGATTTCGTGATACAGAATCATGCCGACATAGTGTCGTGTGTGGTTATGGTGTTTCTGGTGGGACTGATGGTTCAGGTTCGTATACATAACAGCGTGTGCCACGTAAGCCCAACATTGTTATGTTGTATTTGTTGTGCCTATGTTTCCGTATGTTGTCAAAATTTTTCGACCGGTGTGGAGTAGAAGGCTACCTACCTTCTGTTCCTGTGATCCTATGATGTGGGTTTGATTTCCATACACTAGAAACATTTGTAAGCTTATATAAAGGTTTTCTGTAATGGCCCATGTATCCCATATGTTTTTTAGAAAAGAAAAGTATTAAGTATGTATACATAGGTTTAGAGATGCCTATGATGTTAGGTCTTTTTTCAGTATTTTCTTGACTTTCTTTCTATTCTATGTAATTGCATAAAATATGGAATTTTATATGGTTATCTTTGTCACAGGCGACAAGTCCATTGGCGAGCCTATTCATCAGTCTCCACCACAATGTCAGTGGAGTGGAGCCGACCAGGGAAGCACCAAAAGGTGAACCTTTTACATACGAAGCTGGCTGGAAAGACCTATGTGCTGTATTCTTCTATTCCCTTGTGTGTATTGTGATGCATGCCATCATTCAGGAGTATTTCTTAGACGTAAGTATCCTATATTTTCTTTTTAGTTTTTAACATTATTCCTAGAAATATTTTTCAAAAATTAACATTATTAAATTATTGAGACAATTAACAAAATATCTTAAGTTTGTAATAAGTTTCAATTATAAATTAGAAATTTATTCAAATTTTATAATATTATTCGATTAGTAATTTGGTGTTTTAATTTATATGTTAAATAGTTCATTCATACTCAATCCAGAATTACATTTACTTTGTTTTATTTTTTCAGAAATTATCAAAAAAATTCCATCTGTCAAAGTCAAGACTGAGCGCTCTCAATGAATCGGGCCAGTTGGTGGTGTTCCACCTGGTGACTCTTCTCTGGGGAGGTCATGCTATTATTCATGAAGGTTTCATCTTTAACATATCACAACTTTGGGATCGTAAGTAAAAACAATTAAATAACATAATAAATAAATAAATATATAGGGACAAATCACACTGATTGAGCTAGCCCCAAAGTAAGTTCGAAACTTGTGTTATGGGATACTAACTCAACGGGATACTAACTCAACTATATTTTACAACAAATACATAATATGTATAGATAAACATCCAAGACCCCTAGGCCAATCAGAAAAAAACCCAGGACCTCTTGGGTATCGGGCTGTCATGGTAACTATTACCCCATGGAGGTCATCAATATATAAATATAATGTTATATTGATGGGACTTGTAAAGACATTACAAAACACCATGTTCCCTTGTAACTACATCTCAGTCGTCACAGAGAGGATATTATGTCTTCCCTTATGTAAAATGATATAATGCAGTTGTTATGCGTACTGTATGAATAGTTTTCAACACTAGGAATCACAACTCCAATATTATTGTTGTTTTCTGGAAGCGGGTTGTTTTCCGGAAATTCCGGGGACGACTGCCTACGGAGACCGCGCCCTACACGTCGCCGTCATTACGTGTAAATAGTTATAAGAAATAAATATTATTAATATGTATGTTAGTCCATAAGGATAATATGAGCCAGTATTTCTTGTAAATCAATTGCTTGAAATAAAGATATATTATTATTATTATTAACATTGAAGAAAATCTTATCAAAAATATTAGTATTAAGTTTGGAATATTTTTTTCAAATCTTTTAGTGTAACTATGCTCAACCAAAATTTTTTCATTAGCACATTTCTATGTTCCACTTTCTACATTTAATATGTTTATTTAATTAACTGTATTTTTCTCTCTAAATGAAATCATTTAGTTTGAGATAAGGCCTTCACAGGCATTTTCTCTAGTCATAATATATATTCTGGATTATTAAATGTTTAGTTTATGTTATTTACCCTACTAAAGTATATACGTAATTTATTATGAATTTCAACTATTTATCTTATATATTTTTTTAAATACATAATATTTTATCAGATTGTTGACGGATTACCGTTTTTAAATTGTAACAGATAATATTATTAATTGGTCATTTTATTTTATTTTATTATGTAATGGTTTTATGCATCTGATGTACATCCGGGTGGTAGTTGCGTCTACGTCTTTGCGCTCCTAGAAGCTATTTTTCCAGTACTCAATGTTATCCTGTGACCTGTGGAGACTCTTATATATTTTATCCAAAATAACACGTGATTTATAAACTGTCCATATGTCGCGTTTATTATTAACTAGCTGTTACCCGCGGCTCCGCCCGCGTGGTCAAGGGTCAAAATGTCTATAATTTTTCCCATGGGGATCTCTTTATCCCGTGGGGAAAGAAGTAGCCTTAAAGCCCCAAACCTTAATTACCACCTTAAAAAATTATGAAAAAATAATGTTATACTTTTTTTTCCCGTGGGAATGAGATGTTTTTCCGGGATAAAAAGTAGGTAGCCTATGTCACCATACCTTGTACTATCCTCAATAAACAAAAGATCTCAATCTGTTCATTACTTTTGACGTGAAGAGAGGACAAACAAACACACTGTCACATTTATAATATTAGTATGGAAAATACCTGTTAGTTATGATGTCATTAAATATATTTTGTTTTCCTGGAACAGGCTATCCAGATCACCCTATGAGTTTCGTACTGAAGTTGTGGTGGGTGGTCCAGGCGTCATACTGGCTCCACACCGTTCCAGAGCTGTACTTCCAGCGCATCAAGAAAGATGAATGGGCTGGACGTTTGAGACATGCGGCAGCTGGATTCACATTTGTAGGCTTAGCTTATTGTTTCAAGTAAGTTAACTCTATAATGTATGCAAAAGAAGTTATCCAAAACGAACCCAGGCTCTGGCACATAAATTTGTATTCCAGATTTTAGAGTACCTATATTTATAAATACTATTCTAAACTATCAATGGTGCTAATTCTGTTGTACATTTAACTAGACTAAACAAATTTTGACAGGACCAAAGGTGTTGTTGTCATTCCTTGGTTTATAATAAGTGACAAGGATAGCAACACTTCTTAGCCTGTCAAAATTAGTTTAGTCTAGATAAATGTACAACAGAATTAGCACCACTATCTCACTATCGGGTGGCTAACCTTTTTTTTTGCTCATAAAGGTTTTTAGGCGTTCATATTAAAATTTTCGGGTCTACTGTGTCCATCCGAAACAACGAAACACGTAGTCCTGTCAAAAAAGACATTACTAGTGAGAATAAGGTTCAAAACGTCAGTACGTTGGCCCGCTTATTGTGGGTTTTTTTACTTAGGGCACAGAATAAGCAATAGCTAAGGTCGGCCTGATGGTAAGCCGTCACCGTAGCCTATAGACGTAAGCAATACCGGGGGTATCACTCACGCGTTGCCAACCCTCCAAACCCCCCCAAGTGGAGCTCTGGAGACCTTACTCACCGTAGGAACACAACATGGCCGAGACCAATGCTATTTGGCTACGATCTTCTGTAAGGTGGAGGTCCTTCCCCAGACGGGCTGCTCCGATTTGAGCGGATTATCCGCTGTGCCCTACCTCTTTTAAAAACTCACCTCCTTTGTTGTTGATATTTACAGACTTTAATAAATAATCGCCCGCCCGCCCTTGATTTTGCTAGACTTCTCCATGTTATAGCGTTATTTTCAAAACTACAAACTTTCACATAACTACTATAAAATGCAAATTTGGTAATCCAACTGTAAGTCAAGGTATTAGACTAATTTCCTCAATGTTATTATCTGTGCAAAATTGTCATTGTAATTCATCACATGTAATTATATTTTCAGATTCCAGCGTGTGGGAGTGTGCCTGGTGGTGTTACATTCTTTGGCCGAATTTGTGGCCCATGTGTACCGACTTAACACTATCCTCAGAGGAGAACGGGAAGACTTCTTTGACAAATGTAAGTTTTTTCGCGTCGTTTTAAATATTTACATTTGCATTATTTGATATAGAGTACCATTATACCAGTACCAGTATACCATTATAATTTTCTGAACAAGTTAATCACTGGAATTACCAGTCGAGTTTTAAAAAGTCTGCTTGCATTTGTAAGCTGAATTCTTAAGGAAGATCTTAAGAAAACATTAGGAGCTTAGGGGACATGATAAATAAATAAATATAAATAAATAAATATATAGGGACAATTCATACAGATTGAGCTAGCCCCAAAGTAAGTTCGAAACTTGTGTTATGGGATACTAACTCAACGATATTATATTTTATAACAAATACATATATAGATAAACATCCAAGACTCGAGGCCAATCAGAAAAAGTTCGTTTTTCATCATGACCCGACCGGGGATCGAACCCGGGACCTCCTGGGTGGCGGTCTGGCGTGGTAACCATTACGCCACGGAGGTCGTCGATAATGATAAACCGCAACCAACTTTATGGTACACTTTATGTACACCAGCACATATGTGCATTACACAGTTTCAGTGCACAATATTTCTGTCCATAGAAAAAGAAAAAACCTCTTGTTAAAAAATGTTTTTTTTTTAAATGTGTTTATGTTTGTTGTAGTCTTGAGCCTGATAAACGGCGCGGTGTTCGTGGCCGTCCGCCTGTGCTCGCTGGTGCTCGGCGTGCTCACCTTCTACTTCGGCCTGGCGGGCGTCGCGCCGCTTCTGCTCCGAATCGGGGCTCTCTCTGTTCTCGTCTCTTTCCAGGTAATAATGTCTTGCACATTAACTTATGTTTAATTTTGATGAAGCATGTTACTGATGACTTGTGTGTATATCAGCAACATAGCTTCAACAATATTGACCACTAACAAATTGGAAATAAATTATATTCTTGTCCCCACACTGACGGGGAAGCAACTAAACTTTTAAAGTCGATCTAAACGAATTTTATTCTACTTTGTTCTGGGTGTGACATACGCTTAATGACGATTACTTTCTCGCTGAAGCACTATAAATAAATCTAATCTAAAATAATATCTTTTGTTTTAGGTTTACCTGATGTTCAATTTCATCTCTGAAGCGATTAAGCAGAGACAAGATGCACGTCAGCTCGCGCAGGCTAAACCTAAAAAGGAGAAAAAGGAGAAGCCCAGAAAAGAGAAAGGTAAACACTAACAGGGAATTTTATTTTCTACGGGAAAATTTGTCCTAAAGCTGTGATTTTTATTATGAAATGAAAATGTTTATTTCAGAAATTAGACCTTCACAGGCTCTTTTCTTTGTCATTTACAACTTGTATATAAAAGAAAATAAACTACGTTATCCAATGATATGGCAAGATATTGAAAGTTTGAGGACGTCATTCATGTTTATGATATGATTTTAAACGGTAATCCTTTTTTTAACAGTAAAGAAAGTCCCAGTTGAAGAATCGGACCTGCCTGAGGTGGACCAAAACACGAACAAGACGCTCCGGCAGCGGCAGAGCGCCGCTGCTCCCGCCGCCAAGGCGAAGTGAGACCGCACATTCTACTACCATACTTTGACTCGAAAACTACACAAGTTAGGTTGTCTTCATCCCATAATGAGTCTTTCCACTTACATTTAATTTTTTTCTGTGTCACTGTCGGTTGTCCAAGCACAAACTGCTGACGTGTTTGCATTTACTTTAGTTTTGTATTAGAACTGTGGTTGTCGTATTAACATATTGAAACTTTTTCGGTCATCTTAAATGTTGAAATAGACGATGTAATGTAATTTTTATATAACCTACATTCGGACTGTAAAACGTACTGTCATTAAAAGTATAGTGGATACAGGGTTGTAAAATATCTCCTAAAGTGTAAAAATAAAAGTCTAGGTTAAAATGTTGTTTATATGAATATATTGAATAAGAATTATGGAGTACTGTGTGTTCATACACATTAAACGATGAAAATTCCATTATTGTTTGCATTTTGATTTTACGTATCCAATATGAAGGATTCCAGTACAGCTTAACTCTTTAAATTATTAATATTTTATTTTTATAGGTTGATATTGTGTTAAAAAATCTATTTTTGTCTTAATTTTCTCTCAGTGAATAAAATGATTTGACATAGTTTTGGTGCTCTTGACTTTTTGTGAAATTTTAATAAACATTACAAGCTGGAAGTGTGTTTGATGATGCTTCGTGAGTGGCGTCGGCTCCACCTTGTTGTTATACTCATACGGTATGTGCGATTGAGATAATGAAAAATAATAAAATTATTCTTCCTAACATGAAATTGTGCTCATAAATTATTATATAATTTTCGTGAGAACTGTCAATTTTAAAAGCTTGATGTTATTTTTATTTCGAAATAAATTTTGTAAGAACAATGTTTTATTTTCTTTCATAAACCCTCTATTAGTACTTTATTTATGTATGTTTAAGGGTGGATGTAAATTAACCAATCACCACTGCGCGTATTTATTTAATTGAAATAAGTTTCATATTTTTTTCGAGTAGGTACCGGGAACCAAAACGACTTTGCACTTTGCAAAAAGTTCGTGCAATCCTACGAGCATCGGGGCGGTCCTGTGGCAACAATAATCACTATAATATAGTGTTAACGGGGTTCGATTCCCGTGACGCCCTAAATCAAGATACGGCAATATCGTGGTCGTGGGCAACATTGAAGTAATAGATAAGATAATATATATTACTAGCTTTTCCCCGCGGCTTCGCTTGCGGTTAATTTTATGACAAATCTCGTTTGAGAATAAAACCCATAGCGCGACTTGTGGCGCCATCTGTTGGCTGACATCGCAATTGCAGCGCCACCTATAGTAGAAAAAATATTTTCCCCTTGGAATGACATACTTACAAGGGAGAAAAAGTAGCTTATGTTGGGCTCTGTCTGTACCCCTGACAATATGTATACAAATTTTCATAATGATCGGCTGCTTAGTCAAGCCGTAAAGGAATAACAAACAAACAAACTCATTTTCTCATTTGTAATATTAGTATGACATGATTTTAAAATTTATTTTATGTTAGTCATTAGTGATGTGATCAATCTTTAAGGACATGTAAAATGTCTCTTGACAATAGTGCTACTTGCCTATAAAATGCACCCACATTAGCAGTAAACTTCACATAGTAATATGTATTATGATATTATTTGTCGTTAATACTAATAGACCACTAGTGCCACCACATACCTGTAAGTATATGCAGAAAATAATACATAAACTTTTAAAACATTAATAATCAACCTTGGCTTTTATCGTTAACTAGTGGACCGATCTACTAAGGATCCCTATTTAAAAAAATAAAATATAATATAGCCTATGTTACAGGGGGTAATGTACAACTTACCTACCTTCACAACAGTGAAAGAATTTTAATAAACAAAAATACAAAATCTGTCCGCTTTATGATATTAGTAATAGAATACATAAGTAATCTAGGTAAAATAAGTAGGTACTTAACTAAAATCTGTTTGTTTATCCGTATGACAGTATGCTTAAATAAATGACGGCCAAGTGCATGTTAAACCTCACGGCTCACGCATTTTAAATTTCCAGCAATACTCGTACTTCGAAATTAGTTTACTGTTAAACAGTTAAAGTAAAAAGCTTTATCACCGACGATGTAGGTAAATGATTTATATTATTAGAAACTAGCGAATCCCGCGCAACTTCGTTTGCGTATATCTCGCTTTCCCGTGGGAATTTTGAAAAATCCTTTCTTAGTGATCCCCTTCGTGATAAAAGGAACCCCTGTGCAAAATTTCAAGTTTCTAACCCTTATAGTTTAAGCCCTGCGTTGATTGTCAATCAGTCAACTTCTCCTTTTATATACCTATACATATTTAGACTCGGAAAGTTTCATACTAACGTTGCATCCCCGTTTTACCCCCTAAGGGATGAATTTTAAAAAAATACTTATGTTTAATGCCTTTTAGTAAAGAACCTTCTTGCTGAATTTCATTCGAATAACTTCAAAAACGGCAAAGTTTCACTAACTTTGCACCCCCGTTTAACCCCGTAAGGGATGATTTTTGAGAAAAATATTTAACTCGTGTTTTATGCCTTTCAATAAAGAACCTTCATGCAGAATTTCATTGGAATAACTTCAAAAACGGCAAAGTTTCATATTAACTTTGCACCCCCGTTTAACCCCTTAAGGGATAATTTTTGAGAAAAATATTTTACTCGTGTTTCATGCCTTTTAATAAAGAACATTAATGCTGAATTTCATTTGAATAACTTCAAAAACGGCAAAGTTTCATACTAACTTTGCGCCCCCGTTTAACCCCCTAAGGGATGATTTTTGAGAAAAATATTTAACTCGTGTTTCATGCCTTTCAATAAAGAACCTTCATGCTGAATTTCATTCGAATACCTTCAAAAACGGCAAAGTTTCATACTAACTTTGCACCCCCGTTTAACCCCGTAAGGGATGATTTTTGAGAAAAATATTTTACTCGTGTTTCATGCCTTTCAATAAAGAACCTTAATGCTGAATTTCATTTGAATAACTTCAAAAACGGCAAAGTTTCATACTAACTTTGCGCCCCCGTTTAACCCCCTAAGGGATGATTTTTGAGAAAAATATTTAACTCGTGTTTCATGCCTTTCAATAAAGAACGTTCATGCTGAATTTCATTCGAATAACTTCAAAAACGGCAAAGTTTCATACTAACTTTGCACCCCCGTTTTACCCCCTTAGGGGATGAATTTCCAAAAATCCTTTCTTAGTGAGCAGCTACGCCCCAAACGGAACCCCCATGCAAAATTTGAGACTCCTGACACTTGTAGTTTCGGAGATTTCGTGATGAATCAGTCAGTGATTTTCTCTTTTATAAATATAGATGAAAAAAATACCATTCTCAATTAATTTTTATATTTTTTATATTATACTTAGGTAAGTATTTCTCCATCAATCGGTTCCTTCATGGTGATAGATAACTATTTGATCACACGTGTGATCATTGTGTGTGATTGTGTTAATGGTTACGGTAATCACAGACAAATGCATTGCACTGTGATTGCAGCACACACGACATAGAATGATGCGGATCCTAACTAAATTATAAGTATTTCTTACGATTTAACAAAAAATAAGGTATAGTTTTAGTTTTATCGCTTTCAGTTTAAGCGTTTACGGCTTTACCAATAGTTTAATTGAAATCATAAGTTCTAGTTAGAGTAAACAATTGAAGAAGGCAATAAAGTTAATAAAAAAAATCTTAGAAAAAAATTCAGTAAATTAAATTCTTAGAAAAAAGAAAAATATTTTAGAGAACTTTTACGATAATTAACTTAAATTATCTGATAAGTTTTTACTCCCATTGAAAAACCGTTACGGGCGTGCATATGATGCGAGGGCGCCTCTACCGCTTGCTGTAAGGTGATTGCATATAAGCACAGCGCGAGGCTTCTTAGGACCAGTTTTTCCCAAGTCTCTGTGGACGTCTGTTGTTAAAATGCAAACCTTTACTTTAGTCGCGCTATTTGCTGTCGTGGCCATGGCTCTCGCAGGTTAGTGCCCCCCTTTTTACCGGCGTCGTCTGTACATTCACAATGCTGTGTTTTCCTTTTTCGATAACATCCTGTGAGTAATGTTTAAATAGTTCTGTTTTTTTTGGTTTCATTCGTATATAAAAAAACGGGTCTATGTTTAAAATGTAATCTCGACTTGAATACGTAAATAAAATATATAATTTTTTATGTGTTTTAACTAAAAGCTTACTAGGTAGGTAGGTGCTTATAGAAAAAAGGTAAAATATATTGAAGTTACTAAACTGGGGATTTAATCGCGAATTTGGATCAAAGAATATGAAAATATACGTTTTTTATTTATTTATTTTGTTGTAAATTGAGTGTTTCATTGTTCAAGCGCTAAGCGTCCTAAAACCTTTGCTTTGATTAGTCCGAAAAACATTATCACAAAACAGAATTATTATTTGATAGAATTATTTTCCTATTTACATACGAATAAATAAATGTGCCTTTAATGTTATTTTAAGAGGATGATTATCTCATACGTTTAAAAAGCGTAGATCCATGAAATGACAGAATTTCCGTAGCAAATTAGGTAACTTACCTACAAAAAATATTTGTTAACAAGGCTATTGTAAAACTGTACAACTGGATAAAATTACATTGGAGCTTTATATTAATGCAAAAGTAACTTGTCGGTGTGTTGCTTTTTCGCGCTAAAACATTTGAAGTAGAGATAGTTTGAATACCAAGCCTCCAAGGGAGAAAAATACATTTTTTCACGGAATTTCATCATAAGAACGTGAATGCGTGGGTATTTCCACGGGCATCTATAGTATACGAATATAACTTTTTTAACCATCCTTACAAAATACTAGACAAGTAACGAAAGACATTGAAAAAATATTTAAACAGTAGTTTTGCAGGCAATAAACGAAGTTCTAATAGCAAATAACTTTATACGAATATGTCTTGATTATTATTAAAATGTTCGATGACTTCCATCATTCAATTATATTCCTTTTTAAGTTTTAACATGACCTTATAAGTATAAAGTAAGAGAATATTTGTATAATCATTGATTGTGAATAGCGGCAATCACGACTCTATAAGGTCATCGTTTATGTACTTGGTGTGTTATGTGTGCTCTCATCGATCGTGTTTCTTGTTAAGGATGATCTCAGATTAAACCTTCCGTTACTTTTTTTATATGAGTTATTATATTACCTACTAGTTTCATGTGAATATGAATTAATCAAGGTTTTTGTAATTAAGTAACTAAAGAAACTCAATGTGCTTCTGCTTTCTGTCCGTTCTCGTCTGTAAGCAGCTAAAGATCTATCACGTCACGAAAGTAATTATCATGAGTAATTCTTACAGAAGATGAGTTATTCTCGTAATAGGCAGACGTTGACATTTTTACATGATGGATTTCTGTTGAATCAAAAACAAAAATATAATAAAAGTAAATTAAACAGGTCTCCCCGTTTTGGTGAAATCATGGCGGTACGATAAGCTAAATAAAAACCGGTAACCATAGTTTTCATTGAAGGTTCAGTATAAGGACCTACCATGTTTTTTTTCAAAACAAAACGAAAATTAACACGATAAATGTAAATAATTCCGAAACGGATCAAAGGAATTTAATTTCCACTTTACATGTAGTGGAGGCACCCCAAAAAAATATTTTTCAAAATTTTGTCCCAGCACTTTGACAGCATACATACCAAATTACAGCTTTCTAGCATTAAGCGTCTAGGCGCTAGACCGCGGACAGACAGACAGACAGACGGACATGGCGAAACTATAAGGGTTCCTTGTAGTTTAATACGGAACCCTAAAAATATGGTTGTCACGTAAACTAAAATTGGAACAAGGCGACCGTATTCACTAGAAAGGGATTTCGAACAAGAGTCTATTTCACTTGAATAAACAATGGGACATTTGTAATATTTATTTTACATTCCAGAGGGCCAGTTTTATGTACCACGCGCGTACTACACCATCGATTCTGAGGGGCACGCGTCCGCTCCTGTACCCTTGCGGCGCCTGCGCCGGTCCGTCTACCCCTACCCTTATCAGAACGGCGGCGCAGGAGGAGTAGCCAATGCTAATGCTAATGCTTATGCTAACGGCAACCCACGTAAGTACACAAACTTTTAACAGTTTTTTAACGTTGAGATTGTTGAGCTGTGTTACGCCTGAATTCATTTTGATTAGTGCGAGTGCAGGTGATTAGTAATTGAGGGTAAATCACCCTCAGTAACAAAAATTCTACTAGGTACCTAAATCTTATGCATCGTAGTAATTGATGGTGAATTATCCTCAGTTCCTAATCACCTGCACTCGCACAAATCAAAGTGAATACAGGCCTTTAGCTTATTGATCTGCTGCCGATAAACTAGTTATAGTTTGGCAATATTATACTTAATTTTATGTTCTTACTGTGTTTTTGGAAATAAATAAATAAAAATTACCTACTTAAATAAAAAATTACAAAGCTAAGCCCCAAGTGCCCCAACTAAGCCTTATGTTAATTTTCCATTTTCGGGAAGTTGAGCAAAGTGAAGCGAAGTTAGAAGATAAAGGAAAAATGAAGACGAAGTAGGAAATCCCATCGGAGGACGCAAGGCTATAAAAAATTAACCATTTTCTGTTTTAACCAGACAATTGGTTGTAGAATGCATAGGTACCAATAACTGGAGCCACACAAAAGGACATTAGACGCAGTAATTTTCATAAAGTTTAACATTGCTAGGGAAAATTATTTTCATAAATTGGTTTGAATTTAATATGCACTAAAGTTTATTGTTTTCCTAAGATTTTAATAAGTAGATAATTACATTAAGTTTCTTTTTATATTTTCTTGTTATTTTTATTATTTTCGTTACGTCTAGTCTTTTTTATT
The DNA here is from genome assembly GCA_905163395.2 of Endotricha flammealis. Lineage (NCBI taxonomy): Eukaryota > Metazoa > Arthropoda > Insecta > Lepidoptera > Pyralidae > Endotricha > Endotricha flammealis. The sequence goes on from LR990853.1 coordinate 9,027,049, forward strand.
GATAAAGACAAAATAAGAGAGAGAGAGAGAATATACTTTATTTGCAATATACAATACATCTTTATATAATACATCTTTATATAATACAACATACGGAAAGCTTATAGACTAGTATATGTGCAACAAGGCGGCCTTATTGCTAAAAGCAATCTTTTCAAGGCAACCTTAGGGTACAGAATTTCTGAATGGAGTGGGCAGTGGCAGGGTCAACAAGATGCAATAACACAATAAAGGTACTAAAGCTAAATTATTGCTAAATAATAATAATAATAAAATAATAAAATATATAAGTCAGTATTCATAATATACTGTATATATAATTACACATACATAATATAAATACAATATAATAATTATACATATTGTCGGTGAATTGATAGCAATCAAGACGCAAGAAAATGATTTTTTACTTGTCGTTTAAATATAACGATAGACTTGGCAGTTCTAATAGTCACTGGTAAACTGTTCCATAGTCTGATAGCTTGGACGGTGAAGGATTGATCGAAGAATTTGGAAGAATGAACAGGGATTAGAAGAGTGAGTTTATAAGTGGATCGGAGTGCTAGGCTATGAGATGAAGAGGAAAATGTAAAGCATTCTCTAAGATATGAAGGAGCTCGCGGATTAAAAATAAGTATAAGTTCGAATTCAAAAGAGCCAGTACATATTTAGGAAAAAACTCTTTAAAAGTATCAATGAGTCAGAGCTCTACCGAAACCTCAATTAGGTATTTTACTCTGACGAATGCTTCAGTCATTGCCCGACCTCAAAACCGGAACCAATCTTTAATTAGGTAAATAAAAAATATTTAAGTACCTAAGTAAATATATTTTTTCTCAAATCGCACCTATATTTAAGTACCTACAACCACGATGGACCATGCAAGGATTTACATCCAAAAAGCAGTCGCTATTTTCTTCTGTTTCTCAACTCGATTCTCAAAATTCCCATAAGAATATTCTATTTATACCTTGAAAAACATTACTTAATACCTACTTAGAAACAATATTGAATAGATAAAATTTACGATGATGCCTTCCTTTCAAATACGCTCATTAATGTATCTAATGGGAACTATTCATTAGTATTCAGTAGTTGTTTTTAAAGTATGTTGTGAAGTGAAACATTGAGTGCAATAGCAATGAGAATGTTGATCACGTCGCTTGCAGACTTACGACTGGCTATGCGCCGGACGCGCCGCGCCGCCGGGTCGCGCCAACTCTTCAACTAACGGTTTGCTCTCGAACCGTGGGTACACGCCATAAAAAATGATAGGACCAATTGAACCCACTTTCTCAAACATCTTAAGTAGGCAATACATACTGGCTATTAGCAATTATCTTAAACAACCGTTACAAGCGGTTCCGATCTGGATGTGTCCGAGTGGTATGGTAATGAAAGTTATCTTGGTCAGACTTAGTTCAACTTTCTAACGGTTTACTGGTTTTACTAGGGATCTATTTTGTTGTAATATTTTTGGCAATCAACATAGTGGTAGCTCTTTTTCTGTTTAGGCGGTGTCACAGATGCAGATGCCACGCAAACGTGTGAACTGTCTGTTCTGATGTTGTGAATCAGATGTAACGCGAGACCCATTCGGTGTTTGTTAGCCTTCACAGTTTTACAGTAATGTACTTTTTAAGTTTAAAAATCTACGTTTATCTAGCCAAATACTTAATTAAACTATTCATAAACTAAGAGATCACTAGCACTAGACCGAACTGCATTCACAACGTTTCTTGTTTGCTATTTGGAACGGTTGGTAGACGGTGTTATGCGAGTTCACGCACAAAAAATTAAGGCTTACCAGTTGGAAATTACTGAACGATTAATATAAGTACTTACAGATTCTTCAATTACATAGTTAACATAATCAATAATGATACAATTTTATGTTTTTCAGGAGGTTATGGTGATGCAACAGCGAATGCCAATGCCAACGCGAACGCCAACGCTGGAGGCGACTACGGCGGCTGGGGACCACGGCCCACAGGCTCGTATTCCGCTAGCAACCCCAATCTCTTGAGGTACGCTTGACCAAAGGAATAACTATGCGAAAAGATTGTTAGCAGGCTTAATTCCCCTCATTCCACTTGGATCCATTATTTGATCTCTCAATGGATCCTAGGCGACTTTTTTTCATATAATTGCAATTTCAAGGAATCGTGAAAAGTCTACGCTAGCAGACTTTCTATACGAAAAATATAAAGAGGAAAGATTTGTTTGTTTGTTTGCTTGCATTGAATAGGCTCCGAAACTACTGGACCGATTTCAAAAATCCTTTACCAGTAGAAAGCTCCATTATCAGGGAGTGACATAGGCTATAGCTTTTCCTGAAATTCAATGTGGTTCCCACGGGAACGGGTCCGGAACTTCAGCGGACAAAGTCGCGGGCAAAAAAGCTAGTTCATTAATATACTTAATTACAATTTCAATTTATTAACAATTCCAATGACAATCGATGTCAATTCGATCGACCTCTTGAAATTATTTGATTAGCCGACAACCCGATTTCATTTAGCACACAAAATGATATATAACGCAATTTTAAAATAATTCAGTGCTTGTAAAGTTTTTGAAAAGTATGAAAGAAAGTTAATAAGAAGTAGAGCGGTATGAAAAGGTCGGATACTTGTACACAAAATATCTTATTTAATAAATAGCAGATAATTATAAAAATCAGGTTAATAAACAGCCTATACAGCAGTTTTCAACCGTGATTTGTTTTGATGCAAGAGAAAATGTACAAGTAAATTTAATTAACGAGTTCACCCCAATATAATTCGACAAGGCGATACTGCCCTATTTAATCAATAAGAGTATAACTTACGTTTTACTGAAGGCTTTAAAATCATGTTTATGTTTACCATCAGTCTAATAAATTATGTGTTTCATAGGTACTAGAAGTGCAACATTGACTAACAACGTAAAGCATGGTGTCGGCCCAACCATTCAAGCATTTTCCACCAGTTGCACGTACGCGCCACGCGACACGTCCGCGCCACACCGTACAACTGCCGGAAGATAAAACATTTTGTAATTAACTACTTAACTATATTTATTGTAATTAATTTTTAGGCTGTTTAATAAACGAAAAATTGTTAATTTTCTAACAAACTTATTATTGTGTTGTGTTGTGGAAATGCGTGTTCATATAATTACTTAGGTACAAATGTCTACTTTTTCAATTCCATTATCCCACTTTTTACTTCTCTAAGTTCAAATGACGGGGCCAATTATTATGAAATTTGGTATGTAAGTGATACCTTGGATTCCCGTAGGATTTGGCTAAAAGTCTGATAGTCAATGGCGCTTTTTATTATAGAAGATGGCGCTGCATAAATACACGCATACGAAGTTGCGCGGGTTTCGCTAGTAAAATATAAACGAGTGCTACGTCATCTAGTCCATAAATAAAAGAGAGCAAAAAATTAAATCATCAAATAAATTGCATCTGATTATGCGCTACGCCGCCGCGCCGCCTGCTACGTACGTAGACGTCTCTCGCTCGATACGTCCACTCTGTGAGCTACAACTTACAGCACGTCGGGAATGGTAAATATAAATAAAATAAATAAATAAATAAAATAAATATATAGGGACAATTCATACAGATTGAGCTAGCCCCAAAGTAAGTTCGAAACTTGTGTTATGGGATACTAACTCAACGATATTATATTTTATAACAAATACATATATAGATAAACATCCAAGATGATCGTAGAAAGATGTATGTATGTAGGTTGAGACTTTCAAGTTAAAAGGACTGAAAATAAGATAAGCATGTGAAAAATGTTGAATATTAATAAATACAATCAAAGTTGTATTATCTCACTGCTACATCTCGTATTTACGAAATACAGGTAAAGTTTTGTAATGATTTACTAAACTGTGGTTTACTAAACTATGATACATCCCTTAATCTAAAGCTGTAGTCAAGCTGTCTGTACTAAGATTTATGTAATTCGTTAAAGAGGAATGAGTCGAATGAAAATTAACAAATTATAATTACAGATATGGTGACACGCGTCGACAAAATGGACTAATCGAGGGTAGGTCAGTTGCTGCAAGCTCCTCAGTTGGTATCGATTCTTCAGGTGTTGGCTATTATGACCAATATACTTCAGTAAACAACTAAATTTTAAAGAAATTACACAGCCATCCGTTACTGCAACAGAGATTTGTAATGAAAGTTAATGACACGATAAGTCACAAGCTATATCTTTTTACTAATTAATGTGACAGACTGACAGGTACAGCATCAGCGGGGCAACCATGAAAGGCAATTCCGAAAATACGGACTGACGTTTCGTTACATTCTAACCGTTTTGAACCTTATGCTAACTACATATAATTTTTGACAGGGCTACGTGTTTTGTTGTTTCGGATGGACACCTTCAGGCATTGCCCTACTAAGACGCGAATCCGCGATCATCGCGCGAGTAAGCGATGCGACCATCGCGTGTTCATAAGCGTGCGCCGTGCGCCTAAGCGTCGCGCGATTGTCAGTTAGAACACCTACTCGAGTTCTATGTTTGATCGCGAGTTCGTATGAGTAAAATTCGCGCGAACAAACGATGATCGCGCATTCGCGTCCTATTAGGACGATGCCTCATGGTAGTGCCCCGCAGATTTCATGTGTCATCAACTTTTATAACGTATTTCTACAACTCACCTTAATTAAAGAAATGAAACGCTGGCTTTCTGTTAAAACGCCTGTAGTATATTGTGTTGCAAGTTTGTAATACTTACTCGTAAGTTTTTTTTGTGTATTGGCGTTAATAGTTTAATTACTTTAATAAAACGTTGATATTGTTTCGGTTGTAATATTATTTTAATTGAAAATATATTTTATCTAGTTTCTCATGTTTAAATGTCGTATCAATTCATTTAATAATTTTTAAAGCAATACCAAATTCAAGACTTGATTGTACAATAAATCAAAATTACCTGCTCTACCTACATCCATTCTTCAAACCAACCTATCTGAAGTTGTAATTTTTAACAGGCTCAAACAAGAAATATTTCAGCAATATGAAAACTGTTACAGTCTTTTTAGGGTTCTGTACCTCAATAGCAAAAAACGGAACCCTTTTAAGATCACTTTGTTCAGTCAACCGTCTGTCTGTCCGTCTGCCTGTCAAGACCCTTTTTCTCTGGAACGCATGGAGGTATCAAGCCGAAATTCATATCAAATACTCAGGTCTACTGTCCCTAGGAGCTCTGAAAAAATTAAACTTCTAACAAAGCCAACGCAATCAAAAGATACAGCCGTTTATGCCGCATTTTCGACACTCGCAAGGGAATCAAAACCTTCCCGTAAACTCAGAATCTTGAAATTTGGTACAAAGCAACGTCTAGCAACCAAAAGATAAAGGATAAATTTTTGGGTACATCATTTAAAAAAAATATTAAAAAAAAATCTAACTTACTTCATCAGGTTTGTACGGAACCCTCGGTGCGCGAGTCCGACTCGCACTTAGCCGGTTTTTTTTTCAATCAATGATAGAGTTGACGAGCCGGGCTAACATGCATGACAAACGCGACAAAATTTTCTCGCTCCGCTCTGCCAATAGCGTATTTTCGGTTATGTCTACAGTAGACAAAACAGGCATTGCTATTGACGAAGAAGCTTTGTCTCGTGCGGAAACTATCTCAAGTCTCAAGTGTAAGCATGTTAGACTGGCAGGGTAGAGAACTAAGAACAAAGATTTTGACGCTAATAATGTATTGTAAGCATCGATCGTTATTATGAAACTTTGTAACTATCAAGTGTACGTTAGTATAATGTGAATACTATTGTGATAAGTAAAAAAGTCGCGTAAATCTCTTCACGCAATATTTAGAAAATATTAAACTTATTTACGGGGCGTTGCTCACCTCTTTCATTGCCTGACTGTACTTGTATGAAAATGACTCTATTTGTAATTTTTTGTCGTTTTTCTTTATACCACAAATTTGACAAACAAGCATACGTCCCGCCTGATGGTAAGGATCACCATAGCCTATAGACGCTGCAATACCGGGGGTATCACTCACGCGTCGCCAACCCTCCCACCTCTCCATGTTGTGTTCCTACGGTAAGTAAACTCTTACTTACCGTAGGAACACAACATGGCCGAGACCAATGCTATTTGGCTACGATCTTCTGTAAGGTAAGGTGGATGTACTTCCCCAGACGGGCTGCTCGGATTTGAGCGGATTACCCGCTTTGCCCTACCTCTTTCAAAAACATGATACTTACCTCATAGTTTTCAAAACGGCTAGTTGACATTCACATTCAAAGTAAACCCTTAATTTGTATATCGAAAGATATTTGTGGCCTGTGTCGAAGTTCGGCGAGAAAAATCGGTACCGTCGCCATCTTATAGGTGCAGCCCAATCATAATGGACACATCAATCAAGAGTGAAATAAAAGCGTGTTAAAAAAGGTAAGTAAGCTTAATAATTATACAGCTTTAAACGGCATAATAAAATTGTTGTCCATAAAATGTAAAATGATTAATTTTCGATTGCAAATTATAATTACGTATGTATAAAAAGAAATCGTGTGATAAATGTGAACACAACACATCATGTTGTCACAATTTATTTATAGACGCACAAAATCGTTTTATGTAAGTTTATATTATGTAGACTTAATCCAGGAGAGTAAAATACGGATTCTGTTTTCTTTATAAGTATTTATATCAAACGAAGTCTGCTAAAATACAATGAAAATGAGATATGTATTTGTATGAAGAAATAACTCAAACTTGGATGACCAATCATGTCATCACAACAAGTTATGTATTTAATGTAAGTAAGTATACATTTATTTAGGTAAGTATTGTTACGTCGCCGGGGAGGCCGGTCGACGTAAGCAAGATAGGGTAAAGAGTAGAGAGTGAGAAGAAAAACAAGAGACACAGAATACTAGGTTTATTCGTAGACTCAGGGTGTGGGCTATGAGAATTCACTTGCAATTCCTTGGGGGACACTTAGCTATGGGCTTCTTCGGGTGTTCCGACGACGGGCGTAGAGATCGGGAAGGGTAGATCCTCCCGGGAAGGCTGGCTCAGCAGTCAGCGGCAGGGCGCGGTAGGGGCGCACGACTGCCTCTCACGCAGCGTAGAGTTGCGCAGCAAGTAGACTCCCGAAGGTGCCACGTAGAAGTGATGCAGGGGAAGAGTAGACTCTCCCGTAGGTGCCACGTAGGAATGGTGCAGAGGAAGAGTAGGTTCTCCCGTAGGTGTGTTGAGACTAGGTTGTATCCCTAGGGTAGTTGTCCTGGAATTTGAGAGACAGGGCGGTGTTAGGTCCCGCCTTCCAGGAACCCTGTGAGCCGTCGCCGACAATCTTCTCGCTGGCTGGACGAGCTAAGGTCCAGTCTATAATTGTCTTAGGCGGCCACACAGAATTACAATGAAGGTAGGCTCGATCACGCACGTCTGAGGGACATACGCGATCTCACAAAATAAGCAATACATGAATTTTAATTTAGATTATGAAAGATACACTAGCAAGATAGAATTTACACAAAGACAGATTAAAACAAAAGAGAATCCTATTAGAAATTAGTCAGTGCAAAACTCACCAAGTGGACAACGAATTTACACTCACGATTATAATAACGGTAATCACTAATTAACAAGGTACTTGTCGCTACAGCAAACAGAAAATGTGCCCTGCCACTCTCGCGCCGTGAATTTATGAACTCGCTTTCGTCTAGAATATTCCAACGGCCGGAATACGGCCGTTGACTGCGAGAGCCAATCAATACTGAATAAATCAAATATTGTAACGCCCCCTCCGCACAACGCCAAATATGGACAGCAGCTGATCCACCGGCGAGCCGAAGTATTGATTAGCCCAAGTGATCTTAATGCCTCAAGGAATACGGTCGAGAATCCTATGTAGGGACTCCCGAAATTCGTTATAGTGCAATTATTAATTTTTATTGTTTTCAATGTTCTAATATTATTTAATATAATTGATATATTACGTGTGAATCTAGTTCACAACGTAACAGTACCCCCCCTCTTAGGGAAAAAAAAATCCTTAGCATTTTTTTTTATTTTTTATAAAAGGCCTACTAGACTTAGCTATCTAATAAGTATGTTCGCAAGATTAGACTAAATTTTCACCGAAAGTTCGCCATTACAATTCCTAAAATGCTAGCTCCCTAAGTTGACATGTCCGGATGTTTAGCGTCCGAACAGCAACAGAACTAACATGTACCTTTATCCGGGCTAGCCCGAACCTTGACAATAGCTTATCAAGATTAAATAGTTTGTCAATGAGTAGGCATTGACATAACTTTTTCCTCACGATTAAATAGGCTTTAGGCAATAAACTGACAGAACTCCCAAAAGATACGAACTTTGTCACGTTTAGGTTGTGATCAGAAGTTCTCATCTATATAATCCAAAGAAAAGGAACAAAAATGTTGTATGACTTTATAGTTTTAATTATTAAGTGTGATTACACCTTTATAATGTAGTTCTAGAGAAAATTTTATAGAAATAATTTAATATGGCATTAGGATAATAAGCGAGAGAAAAAAAATTTAATTTTTTTTAAATGTGTCATTAAATTTTAATGGGTCATTAACTTTAATGGTCCGTTACGCAATAGGCTCAATGATAACAGCGTGAGAATTGCGTGCGCATGCACCTGTGCGAGCGTTATCAACAAAACGAATTAGCTAATGATGCACATTCCAATCGTTCGAGTGCAAGGTCGCGAATAGTTCCGACGACTGCCGAGGGACCCCGAACGAAGATATACGAAACAACTCGAGACAGCGGTTTGACGCCACTACGAGTTATTAAGAATGGATAAATACCCGCTTAGAAAATTATTGAGTTAAACAGCATTTACCCTGTTTTATAAATGTTAATGCATTATGAAAGAACATTTTATATATGAAGTCTTTATTTTTCCAGTTATAGATTTAAGTTGTAAGTATATTATGATTACCAAAAAACATATTATATTACAATTACAGATTTTAGTTTATTTTAGATTTAGGTAGTTTGTTATGAATAGTGAAATTTATTATAATATTAATATTACGTTTAGAAGTTAGTTAAAAAAAAAAATTTAGGTTTTTAAAGTATAGATTCAAGTAGTAAGTATATTTAGATTAGCAAATTTTTTTTTATTTTATTACAAATACAGATTTAGTTTATTCTAGATTTAAGTAGTATATTATGAGTAGCAAAATTTTATTATTTAAAAATTACAGATTTAGGTATAATATAGATTTGAGTAGTAGATTACGATTAGCAAAATTTTTATTTTAATATATAGGCTTCATCATGGGAATCGAACCCACGAATCATCACTTAGATGAGATTCCAATGGAATTTAATAGAATTTAGACTAGATAGGTGAACAACATTTTAGATGTCGTCACCATTGTAGTAGATAAGTAACATGGGTAGACATGTTACTATCTCAGCGCGCAACATTTTAGATGCTGCGTCGCGACAATTTATACTAGCTAGATAGGCCGCATATGTAGGGTATTTCTTTTAGACCAAAAAAATATGGAACGGTCCATGTTTAAACCTATATATAATACTAGCTGACCCGGCGAACTTCGTATCGCCTAAAGAACCTTCATGCTGAATTTCATTCGAATAACTTCAAAACGGCAAAGTATCATACTAACTTTGCACCCCCGTTTAACCCCCTACGGGATAATTTTTGAGAAAAATATTTTACTCGTGTTTCATGCCTTTCAATAAAGAACCTTAATGCTGAATTTCATTTAAACAACTTCAAGAACGGCAAAGTTTCATACGAAATTTGCGCCCCCGTTTAACCCCCTAAGGGATGATTTTTGAGAAAAATATTTTACTCATGTTTTATGCTTTTAATATAGAACCTTCATGCTGAATTTCATTCGAATAACTTCAAAAATGGCAATGTTTCATACTAACTTTGCACCCCCGTTAAACCCCCTAAGGGATGATTTTTGAGAAAAATATTTTACTCGTGTTTCATGCCTTTCAATAAAGAACCTTCATGCTGAATTTCATTCGAATAACTTCAAATACGGCAAAGTTTCATACTAACTTTGCACCCCCGTTTAACCCCCTAAGAGATGATTTTTGAGAAAAATATTTTACTCGTGTTTCATGCCTTTCAATAAAGAACCTTAATGCTGAATTTCATTTAAATAACTTCAAAAACGGCAATGTTTCATACTAACTTTGCACCCCCGTTTAACCCCCTAAGGGATGATTTTTGAGAAAAATATTTTACTTGTGTTTCATGCCTTTCAAAAAAGAACCTTAATGCTGAATTTCTTTTGAATAACTTTAAAAACGGCAAAGTTTCATACTAACTTTGCGCCCCCGTTTAACCCCATAGGGGATGTTTTTTGAGAAAAATATTTTACTCGTGTTTCATGCCTTTCAATAAAGAACCTTCATGCTGAATTTCATTCGAATAACTGTAAAAAACGGCAAAGTTTCATACTATCTTTGCACCCCCGTTTAACCCCCTAAGGGATGAATTTAAAAAAAAAATTTACTCATGCTTCATGCTTTTCAGTAAAGAACCTTCATGCTGAATTTCATTCGAATAACTTCAAAAACGGCAAAGTTTCATACTAACTTTGCACCGCCGTTTAACCCCCTAAGGGATGATTTTTGAGAAAAATATTTTAGCGTGTTTCATGCCTTTTAATAAAGAACCTTAATGCTGAATTTCATTTGAATAACATCAAAAACGCCAAAGTTTCGTAGTAACTTTGCACCCCCGTTTAACTGCCTAAGGGATGATTTTTGAGAAAAATATTTTACTCATGTTTCATGATTTTCAGTAAAGAACCTTCATGCTGAATTTCATTCGAATAACTTCAAAAACGGCAAAGTTTCATACTAACTTTGCACCCCCGTTTTACCCCCTTAGGGGATGAATTTCCAAAAATCCTTTCTTAGTGAGCACTTACGCCCCAAAAGGAACCACCATGCAAAATTTGAGACTCCTGGCACTTGTGGTTTCGGAGATTTCGTGATGAATCAGTCAGTGATTTTCTCTTTTATATATATAGATTATGCTGTTTAGAAAAAAAAATAATGTTTAGCGAAATTGTGAACTATATATTTTATATTGAAACCTACGTATGTGTTTGAATAATGTTAAAAAAAAAAAACGTTTAGACAAAATATTACCGTTAGCAAAAAAGAATAGAAAAAAAGAAATAAAAAAAAAAAACGTCGCTTGCTGTTGTGACAAGTTTAGGTCGCAAATGAATGCGTTATAGCCTATGGTGGACTTTTACCACCTGCCTAGGAGAGACGGCAACTGGGATACTCGATGTTTTTCTTTCGCCCCCAACCCAGTATGGGGGAAAGGTAAGTTCACTATCCGTACTTGTGATTAGCACTGAGTAACCCCTAATAGTGAAAGAAATAGCAAAAATGAGCTTACCTTTAACAATTCGTCCCTAATGAGCGACTCCGTTATATATTTGAAATTAGAATAGAAAAATTTTGTAGGGTAGTTTAAAAATTAAAAAAAAAAATTAAAAAATTAACTGGACTTAAAAAATTGCTCCAGCTAGTGAGTACACAAGTGGGGACAGAGAAACAAATTATAAGGGTGTACTCCCTAGCTGAAGAACGGAGAAACTCGTACACAGCTAGAAAAAAATGTTAGCACACCTAATACAATTAAAAGACACAAGAAATTTGCAAGTGAAATCCCTAACTCTCACCAAAAGTGTGGGCGCCACTTGTTACGTCGCCGGGGAGGCCGGTCGACGTAAGCAAGATAGGGTAAAGAGTAGAGAGTGAGAAGAAAAACAAGAGACACAGAATACTAGGTTTATTCGTAGACTCAGGGTGTGGGCTATGAGAATTCACTTGCAATTCCTTGGGGGACACTTAGCTATGGGCTTCTTCGGGTGTTCCGACGACGGGCGTAGAGATCGGGAAGGGTAGATCCTCCCGGGAAGGCTGGCTCAGCAGTCAGCGGCAGGGCGCGGTTGCGCAGCAAGTAGACTCCCGAAGGTGCCACGTAGAAGTGATGCAGGGGAAGAGTAGACTCTCCCGTAGGTGCCACGTAGGAATGGTGCAGAGGAAGAGTAGGTTCTCCCGTAGGTGTGTTGAGACTAGGTTGTATCCCTAGGGTAGTTGTCCTGGAATTTGAGAGACAGGGCGGTGTTAGGTCCCGCCTTCCAGGAACCCTGTGAGCCGTCGCCGACAATCTTCTCGCTGGCTGGACGAGCTAAGGTCCAGTCTATAATTGTCTTAGGCGGCCACACAGAATTACAATGAAGGTAGGCTCGATCACGCACGTCTGAGGGACATACGCGATCTCACAAAATAAGCAATACATGAATTTTAATTTAGATTATGAAAGATACACTAGCAAGATAGAATTTACACAAAGACAGATTAAAACAAAAGAGAATCCTATTAGAAATTAGTCAGTGCAAAACTCACCAAGTGGACAACGAATTTACACTCACGATTATAATAACGGTAATCACTAATTAACAAGGTACTTGTCGCTACAGCAAACAGAAAATGTGCCCTGCCACTCTCGCGCCGTGAATTTATGAACTCGCTTTCGTCTAGAATATTCCAACGGCCGGAATACGGCCGTTGACTGCGAGAGCCAATCAATACTGAATAAATCAAATATTGTAACGCCCCCTCCGCACAACGCCAAATATGGACAGCAGCTGATCCACCGGCGAGCCGAAGTATTGATTAGCCCAAGTGATCTTAATGCCTCAAGGAATACGGTCGAGAATCCTATGTAGGGACTCCCGAAATTCGTTATAGTGCAATTATTAATTTTTATTGTTTTCAATGTTCTAATATTATTTAATATAATTGATATATTACGTGTGAATCTAGTTCACAACGTAACAGTATATAGATTTTAAATAGTTTTTATATCAAACATATGCTACGGCAGGCCGCAAGCAAGAGGGTCACCTGATGGATGGCAGCATCAATAGAGACTCTATCAATGCGTTGTCCACTACATCAACTACATGGTAGATGGGAATTGGGAATAGGAAGAAATGGGATAGGAATTAAGTTGGGTTTCCACGTCTTAAGAGACGGTACTCTCTTTATATTGATATAAAAAAATAAATAAATAAATGTTCTTGGACAAAACACACAACGCCATCTAGTTTCAAACTAAGCAAAACTTGTACTATGGATACTAGATTACTGATAAATATAAATAAATACTTTTCTTTTTCTTTTGTAAATAAATACTTATTATACATAGAAAACACCCAGACCAAGGCAAACAGACATGTTCATGCACACAAATGATTGCCTTGGAGGATTCGAACCCGCGGCCCTTGGGATAAAGTGACCATTACTAGCCAATCGACCGCCGGGCCTGTCAAATATTCTGAGAAACGAGAAAGAGGAACTTGCAGTGGTATGTCGTTTTTGAATGGGCTGACTACCAGAGAAATACTATCTCCGGTAGTCACAGCCCATTCAAAAACGACATACCACTCCAAGTTCCTCTTTACATACATAATATAAAATGAAATCTGTCTGTCCCTATGTATACTTAGATCTTTCTTTATGTATGCTTAGATCTGATGCGTTTTTTTTTAATAGTTAGAGTGATTCAAGAGGAACCTTATTTGTATAATACCTACATTCCGGGATACACACAAACGAAGGTTTCGCTAGTAATTAATAAAAAAACAATTTTATGTTTTTAAACATAGTTTATTTGTTTCGTATTTTTTTTTGTTAAAGTAACTATAGTAAGTAATAAATAAGGTGCTGTTACGCTAAAAAATCTTTGAAAAATGTGCTGTAAGAGAGCCTCATTGAATGAGTTAAAATTAATACCCGTTTTTTCGAAATATTACCCCTTCAACATTGAATATTTTAAACTGTGAACAAGCTTTCATAATAAATTAGGTAATACTTAATACTTAGATCTATTTTTACCGAAATATATTACCCATTATATTCTGAAGCTGTGTTTTGAGACAGCAATTGTGTCGAGAAGCAGGTTGCTCGTAGTTATTTTGCCTTGATTTTGTTAGTATTTTATTATATTATCAACTTTGCCTTGCGGTTTTCATACACCGCTACAAAATAAATAAAAAATAGCCTCGTCTTTTTATGGCAGACTTGTTAAAATATTTAGACTACTTTTGGTTTTATCAGGGTCTTTTGGCTCATTTATGAGGTAGTTCCAGTCGGTATTGCGGCTTGTTGTAAGTGTATCCAGGTTCAGGTTCTGGGACGGGAGCTGGAGCGGGTGCTGGCACGGGAACCGGTACCGGCTGTGGAGCGATCGGCACATGGGGTGGAGTTATAATCACAGCGTCGTCTGTCAAACCCACGTCGCGTCCCGTAGCCACATATCCATTCTGCTGAGGCAACTGCTGATAGAACGGCTGCTGATAATACTGAGGCTGTGCTGGTGCTCCATATTGTGAAGATACTGCATAATTATTTGGTACACCATATTGTGTCTGGACATCGTACTGGCTCGGTGCGCCATACTGAGCTGGTAATTCCATACGGCCAAACATGTTTCCCAAAAATGGGAATTTATTTGTTAGCGTAGCCCACCATCCCGTTCCTCCCACTTGGTTGCTTCCCTGACCATTCCCCCAGAATAATCTCTGTGATGGTTGCTGTAGAAAGTCCGGATTAGCAACCACGGAGTAAGGATCGTTTGGTCCGGTGTTGTAAGGAGCTTGTCTTTGCACATAATACCCAAAGGTACTACCTGAAATCGATAATAAGTTTTAAATTTACTCACATATTTATATTACCAAAATAATCACTGTGTAATTTATTAAAGAATTTCACTAAATGAGTATTTCCAATACGCTTCACATACCTACAACACTGCACACAAGCAAAACGACATAAGCATTCATTTTCGCGTGAACTGCTGAACCTCAACTGCGTGCCATTGTTGCTCGTCTTTACATTTATACCGCTTCTATTTACTTCCAAAAGAGGACCTTGAAGTAAAATTCTCGTAACCCAATATTGAAAGTGTGAGGTAATGGTAGGGGCTCACCCAGCGGCCGGTGGACGGAGCGTTGTGGACAATAGGCGCGACAACTAGGTGACTCGTGCGCCACCGCCCGCTGTCCGCACGAACAGGGTGTTCAATTCTGCATGTGTTATGTTAATGCAGGACATATGCAACGAAGAACAATGTAGACGGATAGACATTACGCAATGCCATTTTTTTTGTATTGAAAATTCTTATTATTGATTTACGAAAATAATGAAGTCGTAAAATAAATCGTTAATAAATTGATTTGTTTTAAGATTGAGTCGACCATCGAGCTAGAGAGCTACCATGGTATGATTATGCAATCATACTGCACTGCCCATGAATAAGTACTACCTATCATGTTTAAAAGTTAAGTTACGTTAAATAAATAATTAAATTTCTAGTTAACGACTAGAAATATCATTTTATAAATCACTATGCGAAACCCGTGCATCTTCGTTTGCGTGTGCGGTGTTCCCGTCCCGCTTTCCCGTGGGGGTTTCTGACTTTCTGTATGTTTTATACATATATGCCTTCCTCTTGAATCACTCGTAGTTTTAAAGATCTAATCATACATAGGGACAGACAGACAGGTGAAGCGACTTCATTTTATACTAGGTATATAAACATTAGGTAGTATATGATCAAACATTTTTTTATCAATATAAGGTAAAATTGGCTGGTAAAATCTAGTAAATAGTGAAACAATTATTTAAACTCATTATTTAGTAGTACACGCATTACTTTCCAAATTTACACATGCTGTTTATGGTGAACTTTTGTGAAAAATGCACTGCTACGCGTACGTGCGTGTTTACTCAACATAATCGGCATTATTCATAAGATAACAAGTATTTGTCTTCGCCGCTTGTCACGGTATTGTGGACGGCCAGCAGGAGCGTTTTGCGAAATGTTGCCCAATACCACCAATACGATGAGCTTAACTTGACGCCGAACGTAGACTTCATACGGAATAGATAAGAAAGTTTGCATAAGTAACTCATTTCCAAACAATGAGTATGTTTGATGATTGTATTCAATAACGTTTTCACTGTCTTCGAGGAATTGTGTAAGGTCAAAGAAAAATTTGTTATTTTTACAAAAAAAAAATACTTACCTATTTCACCATTGTTGTTGTGAGTAAACGGTCGTTAACTTAGTTAATTTAACAACAAAAAAAGCGTATAAAGAGTTTTTTAATATTTTGGAATGGTTAGGGAATCTTACGCTTTTTCGATCAGGCTACGGATCTGTCATTTTTTACCCATCTAAAAAAGTCCAAGTGCCGGCGCCGCCGCTAAAGAAGTTTTCACTTCAAAAAAAATGAATATTTTAGAAAATCCTGGGGAACTTGCATTAAAGTTATACTCATTGAAGTTAAGTATAATAATATGAATAATTCAATAATTATATTCCATTAAAGTGCATTGGGTATTGAAAGATAGTTTATTCTAAAAGTAACTTGTTCCTATTTTGAGAAATATTTCAATTTAATAGGTACCTAGGTAGACTTAAGTATAAAATTATGTGAAATGCAAATTAAATTTGAAACACCAAGTGAGATTAGCTTTAGTTGCTCAAAGGTACTAAAAGTATTAACTATTGTCATATGTACTAAAAGTACTTATGATTTATTTTAACCTGCTCAGCGCCACGTTGGGGTTGCAAACGATACATTTGTGTAGAAAGACACACTTGGCGTTGAGCAGTTTAATGATGAAAAAAAAGTAATATTCCTGAGATACTTATAAAAATAATATTCACGTAAATTTGGCGTCTAATGAGTTCAGTGACGTCGCTTCACGCTATTGGGTGTAATTTTTTAGTTTTTAGGATTTGTATCTCAGATCTTTATGTTTAACCAAAAAAGGCAAGTTCCTCATTGTGAATCATGGTTATTTATTACGTACATATTTACAAAAAAATAATGCCGCCAGTATATTTGTTGCTTAAATCTTAGGCGAGAATGTGCATTTCGTAGTAATTTCTTAATTATTTTATTTATAAAAGATTTATAAAAAAATATTATGTTCACGTCTAAAAGTTTGTAACATCGTATAATTTTAATCTTATCCGTTAATCGAAGCAGCCTAAGATTGAAATTGATATTAGCAATAAGGAAAGTGGCCGACTATGGGCCAAGCCAACCCGTGCCACACATGACTCGCTCATACTGTCCACTGACATAGATGAATGTGCTATGATAATTTGATTTTGTTAACGTATTGCTCAAAAGAAAAAGGTTAGTATTGAATAATAAACAGAATCTAAAATAATTTGTTATCGTGTTACAGAAATGTAAATAATATAAATAAATTACGTTCACTCATCGTTATGCTGGCATCGGTGATATATTGGTTTTAAAAAGAGGCTATTATGTTACATCAAGTAAAATTTGTCTTCATTTAGAGTTTATATAGGCACCCCTCTATACATGATTGTAATCAGTTGGATAGAATTTCTATGAAAAAACATAAATATTAACTATGCACTTACAGCTTATTAGGAGTGGTCGGTCTTCCAGTTTTAACACCATGACCAGTTAAATTGCGCTATGTAGTTAAATATCAATTACGAAATTACAAATGTAAATGTAGGTACAGTTGAAAACAAATGTAGGTATAAATAAACTAATTTAAAATCCTACTGTAGCTTTGGGAAAATCACAGACACGACACAACTGCTGTCAGTTGTTAGTACCTATCTTTTACCACTCATAGTGTAGTGTAGGCACAGAATTCATAATAGTACTAAGGTATACTTCTCTTGCTAACCGTATCTAAACGCATGGCTATGCTATTTCATAAGCCAAAGCTGGTTTGTATTTTCTATTCTATAGGTACCTACTTACTATTTAATTTTCATCGTCCCTGTTGTCATGTTTGTGTGTTACTTGGGTGGTCTTTTTGTAATGAAAGAATGTATATTCTATCAACTGTTCTGCGTAATCAATGCTTCTCATCAGCTCATATCAACCCATAATCATCCTACTGCAAGGATACGGGTGTCCCTTGAATCGAAGGGAATTAGAGCGTACTCTGCCACGCTGCTGCTCCAATACGGATTGGCAGAGGATTCAATCATATGTCAATGCTTACTTATTTTACTAATGTGATTGTTTAGTAAACAGTCAGTCTATTACAAACTCTAGTTAAGTACATTCATCTCTCACGTCGTATACCACATGACGACCATGCCAGGACACGTAATATTGTTTGTGCAGAATAAAAATGTAATCTAGTCAACCAATCGAGTCGAAGTCGTAAATAAGTAATGTCTATACTGTCTGGATTTTCAACGGTTAACATTCATCACACGCATTTTTTATTTGCACCATCGATTTGCACACATCCAAATTGCAGCGAGACGGTTGCATCGCTGTGTTATTTTCCTTGAGGTTATCATAATATTTACTTGCTTGCTCTGTAATCTAAAATAAATGATCGTTGTCGAAATAAAACTAATTCGATTTAGTGTTATCAAATAGTATAGACTGATTTATTACGAATTTAATATTTCAGTAGGTTAGTAAGCAAGGTAGAAGTATCAAAATCATCCATCAAAAATTTACGTGTTTTCTGTATGTAATGTTTTTAATGTACTTATGTACATTACATCCCGTGATGTATGACTTTACATTATCTAGTATCATACATGGAGCATAATATAATTCTAATTTCATTTCATTCCATTTATAAATATTTATATTTTTATATGTACCTAATATTTCACCTCAGCTGGCAGAGGATTCCGATAGGTCATGGGGTCGAATCGAATCCCATCTGTAGGTAGCGGGTAAAATTTCACGATCTTCAATCGTCTTTTACCCATTTTTACGAAGGTCCGAACTTTGAACTGGAATTATACTTCATACTAATATTACAAATGAGAAAGTGAGTTTGTTTGTTTGTTATTTCTTCACGGCTTGACTAATCAGCCGATCATTATGAAAAGTATGTAGGTATATATTTGTCAGGGGTACAGAGCCCATCATAGGCTATTTTTTATCCCGTGAAAGTATGTATGTCATTTCAATAAGAAAATATTTTTTCTACTATAGAGCGCGCTGTATGGGATGTCATTGGCCAACAGATGGCGCCACAAGTCGCGCTATGGGTTGTTAAGTTGTCAAACGAGATCTATGTCATAAAACTGACGCGAGCGAAGCCGCGGGGAAAAGCTAGTAAAAAATAATTCAAACAAGCGGGATCAAGGGGACTTTTGACATAATTATCATTTGTAAAGATATTAGGTTAATAAAAAATTCAGCTTGCCTGGAATATGCAAAGTAAAAAAATATTATGACTGGCCCTTATTATCAAATTAATCTATAGGTACTTGAAGAGGAAACATTTGATTGTTTGTTTGCATTGAATAGGCTCCGAAACTACTGGAACGATTTCAAAAAAACTTTCACCAGTAGAAAGCTACATTATCAGGGAGCGACAGAGGCATAGGCTGTAGCTTTTCTCGAAATTCAATGTGGTTCTCACGGGAACGGATCCGGAGCTTCACGTGGACGAAGTCGCGGGCGAAAAAGCTAGTGATAAATAAATAATTATACCGGCGCGGCAATGTTGAATCTTCTTGTGAGTAACTAGCAGTCACGAAACTTTGCTACAGATAAAAGTGTAGGCGGTACGAACGCATTTCTTTACTACATAACACCGACACCTCGATGCTACACAACTACCTTCTGTGGCTGGCTATAGGATGTGCAATAAAAATATTAACAGTCACTTTCTGAACCGCATTTTAATTTTAATTCCACATTAAGTCACGCTACCCCTCCTGTGACAGTTATAAATTAATGCGTCGTTATCTTAAAAAATACGTATCAGAAACTGGCTGTCAGGGTCTTAGATAAAGTAGTTACAGTCAGCGGCTCAAATATGGTTAGTACTTTGTCACTTTTGTACACTTATCGTTTTAATAACAATGTATTAGCACAGAATAGATAATAGTACGGTATTAGTGACAAGGTACTAAAGTGATAACATATTTTGTGCCGCTGACTGCACCTATTAATATTTTAAACAGAAACCGAACCATACCGAACATAAACTTGGCTAAAATATTTAACTCTGTCATTTAATTAAATGAAGAGATTAGTTTAGCAGGTAGGAATTTTTTATAGACGGTCATTGCTCTCTCGAAACGAGCATTTATAAAAATCGTGTCTTGTTTTTTTTCTTCCTGTCAATGAGATATTTTGTACAGATTATCCGAATCATGCGAGTTCTTTTAAGTGCTATCTTTGTGTAACTAAGTAAATGTTTCAAAATTATTTTCGATTAAACATCACTAGTTAGTAAACATTAATTACCAATTCGACAAGGAA
Organism: Endotricha flammealis; assembly: GCA_905163395.2. Taxonomy (NCBI): domain Eukaryota; kingdom Metazoa; phylum Arthropoda; class Insecta; order Lepidoptera; family Pyralidae; genus Endotricha; species Endotricha flammealis. Next base: position 9,047,402 of record LR990853.1, read on the forward strand.
CTAAAATATGTAAAGTTTGAACATACCCTATAATTATATATAAACGCTGCGTGCCTGCGTGGAGAGCAAAAAAAAAAGACAAAAACCCAGAATATACCAATTTTCGTAATGGATATAAAATTAATTTAGATGAGTTGTGTGAGATTAGCGTAACCTGAATTTGACGTAAAATTCTAGAAAAAGTTTATGTACTTGCAAAGATAAATAGCCTATAAAGATATAGGTAGTTTATGATTGTGCTGACCCTGACTCGCCTTTGTGGATTGTATGAGTGGGTGAGGAACGACGAATTACTCAGAACTCGGCCCTTCCACATTGTCCTTTCAAAACTAAATAGGCGTGTAAAATTGCTACAAGTCTTATGCATTTCATAGAAATCAATGACCAATCTGAAAAGCCGCGGACTTGAAGTCAGCGGCGACGGCGGGCGGCGGCGCGCCCGGTATGTTCGAGTCCGCGTCTTGTATGTACGTGTACGTCGAAATGGTATTTGGGAGCCTTTCCGCAAGAGTTCATCTGCTGGTTCACTGCCTGCCTGGGATGCTCGTAGTGCCTGGAATCCAATCTATTTGCAGGCTTGTTGTGTCTCTCATTCCATCAAAATATGTGAGTTTTCTGATCAATTAAAACTTCGTCGGAGTAAGGAAGTAGGTGCTATGATCAGTTGGAACTTAAGAATATTTGTGTAGGTGGATGACAATGTAGATGAGATAAGTACTTTGTAATTCTTGCCTATACTAGCACAGGAGGATGTGATGTGATTAGAGGTATTTACAGAATTTATGAATTATTTATTGGCATATACGGTACCTACACACGACCAACGGGCAAATCGTGTACAATCGACGAGAGATTCACGTTTGCATGATTGTATCAACAAATATATGCGACAGGTGAATGATTTATGTGTATTCCTGAGATGATGATCCTTAGAAGGCCAGGCTTAATGAGATTAATCACTGCTTTGTTTCCTACGGTTAATAAAGACAAACAGATAACATCTATGGCATTATTTTTTTTATTTATATCGTTATGTATAAAATATCCATTAATTATGCATACAGAATTGAAGGTCTTTATAGTAAAAAATGTAACTACTTGCATTTTTGTTGTCGTTTATGTACGTTTATTATACTTACATATTTTAATTAGAAAATATTACCTATGAATATTTTATATAAGTACTAAGACTATTAAAATAATTATATTCTTGTAATTTCCAGCTAAAAAGGCAGAACGCATTTTATTTATTGATCTTAATTCAGTTTGAGAGTGACAGTCATAATTTATTGTGTCATTAACTTTAAAATGTTTTTGTGCAACTCGATGTGCGACTGTTGAGACAAAAATGCCTTTATTTTTATAAAAATGTAAAAAAAGGGTTTTGTGTGTTATACCTACTTACAGTTCATTTTATTTTAACAAGGAATAATTAAAAACCCGAGAGATACGACAAAATGTTTACTTATTGCATTTTTTTATACTTACTTAATTTTAATTTACAATATCCTAATTAATTATTATCTAATAAGATATCACAATAATTATAGATTATGTCTATTTTTACTGTAAATAAGTCTTTGATTGTTTATACTTAAATTAATTTGTCTGACATTTGTATCTTCTATCTTCCATAACCTAAAACAAAAAAGGTTTCATGTTTAGACAATAAAAAATCTCAGTAGGGAGGTTACTGACATAAAGTATCTAATCTATTTGTGGTTAATTTAATAAAATAATATTTTCAATTTGTATGTTGGTTTGCTACCTACTACCTAGGTTGGTGGTAGTACTGGTAGTTGACATTTTTAGAAATAAAAATACAGCAAGTTGCAGAAACGTAAAGTTCAAGCGATTTCTTGTTTCTTAGTTTGACAGCGATAGTTACAATTTTAAGCAACTCTCCATTATACGCTATAAATAAATTTCTGCTTCAAAATATTGTGATTAGGGGTGATTAGTGTAATTTGTAAAATTTTGTCCATACTGTAATTACATAGTTAACGTCCGAACGAAATACCTATACATACATAACTAATCCTTGTACATAATATAAATAATTATGTACAATTAACCTTTACTATGTATAAGGATAGCGACATTTTAATGTGAATATTATTTACCTCCTTTGACTGCACTTCCTGAAGCTGCATGTGCCGAGCTGCCAGCGAAACTTCCACCAATTGCAAAGGAATTAGCGCCAGCACCGCTCAACACTCCGGTTAAACTTTTCGCTGCTGCACCTGCTGCGTGCAATCCTTTATGTAAGCCATTCAAAAAATCAATCTTTGGTAGTTCTAGTTCAGTGCTTAATCCATAATTTCCTCCCAATGAACCACCTCCTGAGTGTCCACAGCCACCCCCGCACCCTCCGGCAGCTTTATGATCACCAGCATAGTTGCCACCGCTATATGAGCCGGCGCTGGCGCCAGCAAAGGCGCCTCCAAATCCTGCAGTTCCAAAATGTGGACCGTAACCATGACCACCGTGTAAATTATTCTGTGATCCATGTACGTTATTATAAGGTATATTGCCTTGACCACTGTTGACGTTTTGATAATCAAACAAATGATGTCCATGAGCATAAGGTGAACTATTCTGTGATCCGTGTACGTTATTATGAGGTGTACTGCCTTGATCACTATTGCCATTTGGAGATTCAAACTGAAGATATCCGTGAGAATAAGGTGAACTATTCTGTGTTCCGTGTACATTATTATGAGGACTGCCTTGATCACTATTGCCGTTTGGAGAATTAAACAAGTTTTGTCCATGCGGGTATGGTGAATTATTCTGTGATCCCTGTACGTTATCATGTGTACTTCCTTGACTACTGTTACTGTTTTGTGCATTTTGTCCATGAGGTTGTGGTGCAGCACTTGGAATTTTTCCGTCATCATAAGGTTTCAAGACACCAGGTGGTCCGCCAAATCCACCTGTATAGATAGCTGTGTTACCATCTGAACTGACTGCTGCTGCAGAAAAGCCTACATTGTATGAGCCACTTGATACAGGAGTAGGTGAATGTGTAGGAGAGTCGCATTTTCCTGTCGCACAAGATTCTGTATTATGATTTCCTGTTGTTGTGGGTTTTGATATAGGATTGACATTAGATCCTAAATTATTGGGTTTAGAGGCGCAACTGCCAGATGTACAGGGCGGGGATGCATTAGATCCTAAATGACCGGGTTGAGTAGCGCAACTGCCAGATGTACAGGGCGGGGGTGCATTAGATCCTAAATGACCGGGTTGAGGAGCGCAACTGCCAGATGTACAGGGCGGGGGTGCATTAGATCCTAAATGACCGGGTTGAGTAGCGCAACTGCCAGATGTACAGGGCGGGGGTGCATTAGATCCTAAATGACCGGGTTGAGGAGCGCAACTGCCAGATGTACAGGGCGGGGATGCATTAGATCCTAAATGACCGGGTTGAGGAGCGCAACTGCCAGATGTACAGGGCGGGGATGCATTAGATCCTAAATTACCGGGTTGAGGAGAGCAACTGCCAGATGTACAGGGCGGGGATGCATTAGATCCTAAATGACCGGGTTGAGGAGCGCAACTACCAGATGTACAGGGCGGGGATACTGAAGGTTTATTATTAGATGTGGATTGATAACCCTCTGGAGGGGGAGCTTTATATTCAAAGGGATTTAATATGCCAGGAGGTCCTCCAAAACCGCCAGTATAAATCTGATCTTTGTCAGCATTAGGTTTCAATGTACCAAATGTAGACGACGATGGATAAACTCCACCTACAACACCAGTGTTTGAGGTAGGCTTTACAGCGCTATTTGTTGATTCACTTGGATAGGCAGAAGGATGGGACGACGCTAGACCTGGTTTTGGACTTGTTGGTCCTAATGGAACAAAATCTGGGTACGGTTCAGTAGCTTGACCCGGTAATTTTGACCCTGCTTGCGAAGTAGGTGGTGGCGGAGAGCTGCCACAATTCCCAGATGCACAATTTGTTGGGGCAGTAAATGAAGATCCCTGGGAAGGAGCAGGAAGTTTAGTTACAGATGCAGATGATGGATTTGATGGCGTATTAAATTGTGATGTCTGAAAACTTGGATATTTTCCAGGCTGATAAGAGCTACAAACGCCTGAAGCACAATTTGTGGAACCAAGCTCAGGGCGGGGTATATTGGCGCAATTCCCACTGGCACAGTTTGGAAGTCCGCCGGGAGGTTTTGGTCCAATAGCACAGTTTCCAAAAGCACATGTAGGCACCGGGTTATGAGGAGAATTTAAATTATCAACAGGGTGTGTTGGATATTTCATGCCCGGAGTATCATGCCTAGAAGGCTCAGAAGGTGAATTGAGACAGTCTCCAGAAATACAGGCCGTAGGACCAACATTTGTACCTGGATATGGAGTGTTAGGTCCTGAGATTTGAGTATTAGGATATTGATTGGACGAATAAGGACTACAGTTTCCTGATACACAATTTGGTGATTTATTCGATGTGGCCTCATGATGGTAATTTGGTGGTTTTGGTGCTGATGTAGTTCCTAAACTGCCTGGAGTTTCATAGAAATATGTCGATTCTGGTTGATTAGGCAGTTGTGAACCACAATTTCCGGCAACACAGTTTGGTAAGCCACTAGGCGAAACTCCTTGTTGTGTTGGGTTCTTTTCTGGTCTAGTATTTTCATTATACGTAGGTTTCGAAGATGGGTAAATTTCACAAATTCCTGATGCACAGTTTGTTGGTGGGTTAGGTACTAAGGGTTTAGAATCGGGATTATGACCAGTTGGATAGGAGCCACAATTTCCTGAAGCGCAATTTGTTACACTGCTTGATGGGGTTTGGAAAATATTTGGAGCATTAGATGATGAAGAATGTGAAGGTTGTCCAGAAGGTTGGTTTTGGGGATTAAAACCCCCTTCAGAATGTGTGGGAGGTTTAGAGTCAAAAGCATTTCCTGCGGTATTTGTTGTTGGTTCGCAGGTATCTGTAGTGCATTTGTGTGGCTGGTTGGGAACATTCAAGTGTGTTGGAGAAGGAGAACCAGGTTTATTACCACAGTGACTTCCCACACAGGCAGGTATGTTTTCTTTGGGTAAATTCGGCTGTTTATAACTATCCGGTTGTGGTGCAGAAGAATTTGGAACAGGTACATAAGCCATCCCTGTTGCTGAGTTAGGTGCTGCAGAATGTGGATTATTTGTCGACGGATTTTCATTGTGCGATGGTTTTTCGCAATTACCACTTGAACAATAAGTATTTGACCCAGTCGATGAGACAATTTTATCATCCTTATTATTTAAATTATCAGATGTCGATAGCGATCCTCCTATACCGACAGATATATCATTCAATCCATCATGATCAGGAGTTTTTATCTCTGTACTAGTCGAGCAGGCTCCCGACGAGCAACCTATAACAATATTTCCACCAGTCGGTGTTGAGGCTGATGACAAATTAGCTCCACATTGTCCTTTAGCACAGCTAATATCGGTAGAGCCACCAGATGAATTGGGTTCAGAGTTAGTGCTGCATTGACCTGAAGTACATTTTGGAGTGTCATTAGGAGAAGTAATAGTTGTAGTTGCAGATGATGGATTATTAGTTACGTCCTTGCAATCTTTCCCATGACATGGCTGTTTAACAGAACAGTCATTGCCATTGCATCCATTGGCGCCATTATAGCCTTGTACTCCTGAAAAAGCGCCCGCAGCAGCTCCAGCAAAAGCGCCATTAAATGATGATTGACCATTTCCAACCGGTCCTTGCGAACCATATGTCCCGCCGCTGTCTGGGCAACCTCCTGATTTGCATCCAGTATTTCCAGGAAAACCAAAGTATCCTGGGAATCCAGAAGCACCTGACCCGCTAAAGCTGAATGAACCAGCACTCGAACTTGCACTTGAAGCAGCAAAACTTGATGATTTTGAAAAACTGCCGGAAACACCACCTGATCCGTCCTGTATATTTAATGGCAGACCACCTACTCCACTAAATGCTCCTGCAACAGCACCCGCTTGAGCTGTAAAATAAAAAGAAACTAATAACTATCTAATTAATAACTACATTTTTAATTCTACGTAAATAAAATCGCGGGTGATGCTAGTCAATTATAATGATAAGTACCTAACCGTATAACAAAACAAAAACTTGAGAGGAGTCATACAGCTAGTTAGCATAAATTTATTCGTGCTCTTAGGAATTCCCTGTGGGCGTCGAACTATAAAAAAATCGAGGAACATAATAATAATTTACATTAGAGGTACATAGCCTTTTGACTTTAAGTTTGGTCGATTAGATGCTCATTTTGTACCAAACTTTCAATAATTGTGAAGTACCTAATTGAGAAAATGTACAAACTTTATCAAATCATCTGACTGATAAACTAACTGGAATATATCAGAAACCAGTGAAACCGGCACAAAATTTAAGATTTTCACGGTTTTATGTCATCGCAAGTAGTTCACATAGGTACTAATGACGTAATTATAAAAAAAACTAGAAACCTATTAACCACAAAGGTCAAGATTAAATACGAAGCGATGTCGCAAGTTAACGTTATTATATGGAGCTTAATACCTACAATGATATCACAATTTATAATCCTGTATGCAGACAGTACAATTGAAATACAATGAGAATAAAATATCACTAAGTAGATAGATAAATATCATACTTAACTACCTACTATTAAAAGTTAAAATAATTTGTTGTATGCATGAGTAAACTTAAATTAACTTTAGTAGAATAGTTTTTAGTATTATAGGTATTCATTGTAGAAGAAAATAAGAATACTTAATTTATTCTCTAGCATAACTATAAAAAATAAATATAATGGTTTAAAATTAAACGGTCATCCACAATCTATACTAATAATACTAATATTATAAAGAGGAAAGATTTGATTGTTTGTTTGTTGGTTTGTTTGCATTGAATAGGCTCCGAAACTACTGGACCGATTTCAAAAATTCTTTCACCAGTAGAAAGCTACATTATCAGGGAGTGACATAGGCTTTTCCCGAAATTCAATGTGGTTCCCAAGGGAACGGGTCCGGAACTTCACGCGGACGAAGTCGCGGGCAAAAAAGCTAGTAATATAATATGCATGCATTTCTATTTAGATCTCGCTTGCGGAATATAAAGGAAATAATTTCTAAATACTTGGTTGCAACTTGCAGTTGGTGTACCTACTTTGATTTATAAAAAGATGCTATTAACTAATTATAATGTGTATTTAGGTAACTGTTTATTAAATAAGTACACGTGCCTTGTTTTAAAAGATAAGTATGGCAATAAAAATAGCGGATATTAAATACATAATAATAAAACAAAACAAAAGATCTGTAATACCTCTTTTTCGATTGTTATCTACAGTTAGATATACTTAGTGCAAAAATATTTGTCCGTATAAGAAAATTGAACTTAAGGTGTAGCACGACGGGGCTGCTCCCTATTTCCCTTATTAGAATACTGATTACGCCCATAAATAATATTATTTGTTTACAATAAGTTACCTATCAATGTTATCATTGATAAAAATAAAAAATAAAAATAAACACGAGACTAACCTCTGGCGGCTGCGCCCCCTTTCACACCATACTCGTGCGGGGTAGCAATCACTAAGTTAACTAGGGTTAGCACGATGGCACACCTGAGCTCCATGTTTACGAAGCTCCCAAACTGTAGTGTTGTTGTACTGCAACACACTGCCTTTATAAAGCAATACACAAATAGACACTCATCTGTAATACAACAAAAAACCTGTTACCGCGAATCTGAGGCTGTATTAGTGTACGTAGGCTGTTGTTTCCCGCGCACTGACAACTACACCGAATTTATTGCTTACGTACGTAGTACTGGCATTCTCTCAGAGCTTTAATGTCCGTGGGGAAAAACGTATACTATAGGTGCAACTACCCAAATTTACTGGCGCCTTGCTTATTATACAAGTAATATTTTTGTACTTACGTCAATAACATTAGCTACTTGGTCTACGATATATAAATAATATTTGGTACCAATTAGTGGCATTATACAAGATGTTATTTACTTTTGTCCACATCTCAGAATGACCACTCCCAGATCGTCCACTTCCCATCCCAGAATGATTTATTTAGGGTCACTGACACAAGAGACAACCAAAATTTTAAACAAAGGGTCGTCCCTTGTGTTAGCGACCGGAGAAGTACTATACTCTCACAGAATATCGGCGTGATGCAGAGAAGTCTAGTTAATGAGATGTATGTATTACGTATGTTTTTATAATAATAGGTACTTACCTACTTATTCCACTTTGTTTCTGTTCCGACCATTCTTCCTATTTCGTCTGGCATCTATTTCTGACGCGGAAGTAGATAATGAAATAAAATTCGCCAGCAGGGATATGTCATTGAGGTTCACTCTCCTTTGGTGTTCGTTGACAGGTCTGGTGGTAAGAGTGGCTAGCAGTGGCTTTCTCCAGCTAGCAATCTAAGAGTTTAAATTTTGCACGAGCCAAACATTTCGTGTGCATGAAGACGACGACTGTTTGTCTTGATCTGGACCTTTTTTAAATTATGTTAATATTTATTTACAAAAATATATATATGCGTATACATTTTGTATTCTACATCTACAGTGATCTTGTACTGTACGTACAAGCTTTGGTTAGTTTAGGACCAGGCGTGGTGTGTTCTATTTAGATACATTTTTATAATATAGATCCTGTTGCAAATGGACGAAAGAAGAAGAGAGGTAGGGCACAGCGGATAACCCGCTCAAATCGGAGCAGCCCGTCTAGGGAACGACCTCCACCTTACAGAAGATCGTAGCCAAATAGCATTGGTCTCGACCATGTTGTGTTGTCTATGGTGAGTAATGTTTTCGGAGCTCCACTGGGGGCGGTTGGGAGGGTTGGCAACGCGTGAGTGATATCCCGGTATTGCAAACGTCTAAGGCTGCGGTGATGCTTACCATCAGGCGGGTCGTATGCTTGTTTGCCAACTTTGTGGAATAAAAAAGAAATGCCGTTTGTGGTATTGTCGAAGATGGCAGCTTTCAAATCTGAAGTATTTTGTAAAAGATTTTCCTGTTAAGTATACAAAATTTTTGAGCCTTTTGAGGATAATCGAATCGTCAAGATAGGAACATGAACGTAGATAACTGTTTTCATATTTCTGACCACTTAGTCAACAGTTTCATGGACCATGCCAACTGGGTTTATTATTTATTTTTGCATATACTTTCCTATATTACCTTACTTACATAGGTACATAAGTTTTTATTCGCCATAAATAATATCGTGAAATACTTCAATCACAAATTAAAATATTAAATTCAATATTTGACAGGCCTGGTGGTCGAGTGGCTAGCAATGGTCACTTTATCCCAAGGGCCGCGGCGCGTTCGAATCCTGCGCAAGGCAAACATTTGTGTGCATGAACATGTCTGTTTGCCATTTTCTGGATGTATAATAATTAAAATATTTACTTATATTTTTTGTTAGTATTCCAGTCTGTGGACACAATTTTTTCGGACAATAAGAAAAAGGTGGCATAAGACGATCTCGAAGCATCGCAAATTTAACTCCAGCGTTAGTTGTAAGTTCATTGAAATATACCTTATTTTGTCAAAATAAGTTCGAAATTGCGTTAATAAACATCCCGTTCGTCCATATACGCAGGCCATAATAATTGGGAATACCCAACATTTTAATAAAGAGCTGATTTATATGTTGGGTCAAACAATCCATTAAGTTATAATTGAAATAACAAGATAGATGTTAATAAGTTCGACATATCTCGCATGTCGTGAGACCGCAGCCTCGGGACGATAGCGTCTTACTGCATTAGACCACATCCGGGAGCCTGTTCATATACATACACTTCCGGACACTTGAATCGAGCCACCCAGCAGTTTCAACTTTGATTGCTGGTAACTTAACAAAAGTATATGATCAACGAAAAAGTTTTTATGCAATTTGGAAGCTGCTACACTTTACATTAATAAGGTATACTTAATTCCAAATTTAAATTTCAATAACTTGATAAAATTACAATTTTAAGTGAAACTTGTCCTGTATAACCTTTCTCAAAGACAAGACTCGAGTTGAATTTTTGAAAAAAACTCCTAGGAATGAATGGAAAAAAAAAATATTCAGTAACTTGTATTGCCTCCGAGAGCGTTTATGATTGCAGTCATGCGATTTGGCATGGAGTTAATCAACGTCATTATGAAGTGTTGTGGAATGTTCTCCCATTCCTCCTCGATGGCAACTCTCAGCTCTTCCAAAGTTTGTGGTGCTGGTTGGTGAGCTCGAACACGCCTCTTTAATTCGTCCCATAGACGTTCGATGGGATTCATATCAGGGTTCCTTGCTGGCCATTCCATTGTCGTGATTCAAACATCATGAAGGTATGCCCTGACGATTCCTGCAGTGTGCGCTTTTGCATTATCATGCATAAAGATGAAGCCTTGGCCTACAAATCCAGCATATGGCATCACATGAGTCTCTAGGCAATGGTTAATGTATCGACGGGCATTTAGTGTTGGTAGACGTGGTCCCGTCACAACCTCTAGCCCAGTTTTACCATCGGCAGATATTCCTCCCCAGACTATCCACGAGCTCCCGCCATAACTCGCTCTCTCTTCAATACAACACTGAACAAAGCGCTCTCCCCGCCGTCGGTAGACCTTCCTCCTTCCATCATTACCATAAAGCATAATCTAAGTCCCATCAGTAAAGAGTACCTTGCTCCATTGGCGTTGAGTCCAATGCAAAAGTTCGCGTGCAAACTGTAAGCGCGCCATTCGGTGAGCTCTTGTCAGTTTCGGCCCGTTGGCTGGCTTATGTGGGCTCAGACCACGTTCTTTAAGTCTTCGTCTAATTGTTCGCGCGGAAACAGCCACTCCATGAAAGTCTCGAAGCTGTTCTTGGATCTGTACAGAGGTGAGGTGACGATTTCGTAAACTGGTTGTCGCGATAAATCGATCCTGTCTTTCTGAAGTTACCCGAAATCGCGGTCTTCCTGGACGGCGCACGTATCCACCAGTGTCGAGGTATCGATGGTATACCCTTTGCACAGCAGAACGGCTTAAAGCAAGCTATGATGCTACATCGCGCTGACTTCGGCCCGACTGTAAAAGCGCTACAGCTTGCGCGGCTAGAAGAGGCGGTGTATCCATAATTTTAAAGTTTAAATGGCTCAAATTAAAAAAACAACAATTTTACGATGTCTTAATTTCAAAACAATTACGGTGAATTCAAAATTATGGAGTTAAATAAAAAAAATATGTTAATTTAGATCAACTTTTCTTTTCAAAAGAATGCACTAATTTGGATTTTGTTTCGTTTTTCCATTTGATAAATTCAAAATTGGAACAACAGCACTTCAAAATCATTATGAATATACCAGCATTAAAACTGCATAAAAACTTTTTGATTAACTTAAGAATATTTTTATGTTCTATGTCATTACACATAAAAATGTAGGGTGGCTCGATTCATGTGTCCGGAAGTGTATTACATATCCTATTTCCTCTTTCAATAACTCAGTTTTTTTGATTCTCCGATTTATTTATAAACGGTTTTTAAAAGATTTTTAAAATCTTATATCGTTTTATTTTTACATACCATCAAATTGTATGGGTTCAATGTGTGGAACTCGAATTTTTATACTTAGGTATGCTACCTATAACTTGTTATCGGGAATAGTGGTTCAGAACTAGGGACCACCACAATAAATTCGTGTCCGTTTTTATCATAATGAAAGTCAAGGATCTAAATTCCTACGTAAGTACAATCTTCTCGGTAGTACCTACCTACCCATTGAGCTGTCAATAATATTTAGGCGTGTCGAGTGTTCATTTTGTATTTTCCTTAATCAAAGTGCTTATAAATTCGAGGAATAATATAACTACGATAGAAAAGGATTACATTGAAATCTCTATTTATATAAAAAGGGTAGTTCACGATGTTTACTCAACGTTCTTCGGTTTGCGGTTTGCATAATGAGCATTTAGTATTCCAATGCAAAAGATGTTCCCTACTGCCTTCATTTATAGCTCTACCTGGTATCGTATGACGTAACCAGTAACATTGACCATTTTATAAAGTGCATTCTCCGGCGTTAGATGAAATTTTTTGCATAAATGTATATTTTAATACTTAATATTATTTTACTTCATCATTTAAACATAGTTGAATAAAATTACTCAAGAAAAATACGTAGGTATGCGTAAAAAGTTATATTTTTAATTACACTTCATTAAGTGACCTAAACCTATGTGACAAACCAGATTAAAAACTATGTAACAATACAGTCTACAGTTGAAGCACTACGTTCTAATGTTACGAGGTCCTTTGGTAAGTTTGATCCGGGGTTCCAATTTAAACGAACTCGTCGGGTTCACGCGGCGCGTCCAGGTCGCGGTAGTGTATGACCGGGCGGAAATCTGCGCCGCCGCCCCTTTAACAATCAATATCTCTTGTTAATATTGCTGAATGTTGTTCAATACCACGAGAAGGACAAACAAGTTCACTCCACACACACTTGGGACATAAAGCCATTCGCTGCGTTAAGACGTCCGCCGCTGGCGATCGCTGTATGTATACATAGTAGTCCGCACGGACAGCCCGCATGCGGTATTCGCTCAATGCAACGGACGCCATAAGCTTTTTACTATAAGGAATCTCAGCTTCCCGGGATATATGTCCATATATTTTCATCACAAAACAGGAAAGGTATTAGAAGAATAAGACATGGACAAGTTAATGTTTCGGACAATTTAATAAAAAAACATACAGTGATTATAATACACGTGACAATAAATGTACATATCAAAATTATTATGTATTTGTTATTTTATAGACATGAAAAATAATAATATGCAATTAACAATACAAAATATTGACTGGTATTATAATAGAAAAATAGGTACAAATTCAAAACACAATAAAGGTACCTACACAATAAAGTAGATACCCCGCTGTTCATTTATTTTAGTTACATATAATTATATTAAACTGAATTAATATTCCTATTGACTATCAAAATTATATTTAATTGAGATTAACTAATCATATTCTTTTACATAACATCACTAAATATTTTTTTTCGTGGAAGGTGTTATAGATGAATTATATTCAATTACATTTTTGTCATAATATACAAGTCATTGCTCTAAAAACAGGGGTACTCAAACTTGGTTTGGATAATATACATACAGTATTATGGGTCTGTGGGAAATATCTCACAGTTAGTATACGAAGAAATTGTATATTGACTTATATTAAATCAATGGCTACTTATTGTATTAATAAAACCCGTGTCACACTCTTATAAAATCCAACTAACTTTTAAATTATACCTGAGGTTCTGTTTTAATTATAGTTTCGAAAACTAGATTGTTTGAACATCCCTGTTTGAAAAATGTTACAATAAAATATACCATTTTGCTGTCTACCTATAGCCGATCTATTCTATAATATAAGGTATATATACCTCAGGCACTATCTCGCTCATACATAATGTGAATGAGGGAGATAGTGTGATGATGACACTCGATTTTTAACATGTATTATGTATAAGAATATATCCTCAGATTTTATTTCCTGTTCAGCTATTGTAAATCTTGAGATGAAGATTTTACAATACTCTGATAAAGTACATTTTATTTTTAAATTATTACTTAATAGGATAAAAAAAAACTATTCTCAGTATTCAACAGCTTCAATGACATTGGCACTTAATATTCTATTGTAAATATATTCGAAATGATCTCAAGTGTAATTTCAACTTTGGAATGTGAAATGTCTAATACACAAAACTAAATCATTTATTGTCATGGTGCTTAACTTAAAATATGTCACCACTCTCCGGGAAGTCAAGATCGTTGTATGCAATAATAGGCCGCGACCGATCCACATTTTCCCTGCAAATTATTTCTTTTAACTAAAATTGTTTTTTCCCGAAACTCTAAAGCAGATTACAATGCATGCGATTTTGTTTATGCTTCCTCATTCATAGCATTATCAAGCGTATGCGTTTCTCAATGCACAAACATATTATTACATATGAATAAACCAATATGTTAAGGTCATGCAGAATAGTAAACAAAAAGCATAATGCAACAAAGGTCACAGGGATTAGTTTCATGTTTTTTTTAGTTACTTATATTAGGTTCTATTATATAAACCCGCGCTGTATTATGTCTTTGTATCCCGATTAGTCAGTGACTCAGTCATTCATAAAGTCATGACCATTCTTTTTAAATATTTGTCATAACTGAGAATATTTTACAATCCATATCTAACTACTAAGTACCTATATCAACTTAATCAATTGGAAACTGTTTTTTTTTTTTTGCATATGATTACATTTAAAAGGCGGGAGATGCCATGGGCCAACAAAATAAATATTTTATAATCCATATCTGACTACTATGTCAACTTAATCAGTTGAAAACTGTTTTGTTTTTTTATTTGCATTACATTTAAAAAACGGGAGATGCCATGGGCCAAGAAAGTATAAATAACAACCAACTTTTATAGTCTGCGTTTATAAATAGTTCCATCTCAATAATTAATTAGTTATTCTTAATTAATTTATAAAAAAAATAAAAGTAATCATATACCTCTTATTAATAAACGTAATTTAGCGAGAAATTAGTTATTCCTTGACACTGTTATTCTTGAAAAGATTATTATGAAGTGCGACAGTGGCAAAATAGTGAATAAGTCCTCGCTTAACTACGATTATTAATGTTTTGTTTTTAACTATCATTATTTATATGTTATGACGGTGCAGGCTGTTGTGCATAATATAAGATAATAATAAACATAAGGTGACATTAATAATCCAATAAAACCAACAACTATTACATAAGCCACATCAGCGGATTTAATAATAAGGGCGTTTAACAAAAGCATATTATAAAATTGAAATTATAGATAACTTTTCTTTTCAATATGAATAGATAACAAATAATTAAAAAATAAAGAATGTAGAACTACCTAAGTAGTTGTATCGTCATAAAAAAATAAAAATAAAATTTGAAATAAATCCAAACCATTGATTTAACTTGTTCCGTAGTTATATAAAGTCACTAATCTTAGTCGCCACCAAAGCTGACTCGCGCTGACGTTTAACAAAGTTCGAAACTGACACTTAATACTTAGCGTATAACGAAATCAATTTTCAATTGTTTTATAAGCTGTAAGTCGCGTTGTTGTCGTGTACGTACTACAAAAGTAATTTTTAAAAATGCCCTTATTGTTAAATCCGCGTGTAGTGAGTGGACTTACCGTGGTCGTGAGAAGCGCGGGTGCCTCGGCGCGTAGGGCTGCGGCGGCGCCCAGCCGCCCCAGCCCCAGCGCGCCGCCGGGGGGCCGCCGCCGCCCGCGGCGCCGCCGTACCTGTGAACATACATTACACATTACTAACATATCAGAAAGAAGAAGCTATTCTTAAGGTGAAAATGTACTAAATATCATTGTAACTATTCCGATACTGATGTGGTGCTGGAGAGAAATTACTAAATATCCAATGGACGGCATATCGGACCAATGCATTAATACTCAAAGAGCTCAAGATATCTACAACGCTTTCTAACATCTGGCTCCGTAGAATCCTTGAGTTCTTCGGCCACGTCGCCAGGAAACGTGAAGACAACTTTAAGCGATTTATTATTACTGGCAAGGTTGGTCTGACCAAATCCGTACCGCCGAAGACAGGAACTTCATCCGAGATAAGGATAGTGTACTCACGGCGCGGGCGCGGGCGGCGCGTGCGGCGCGGGCGGCGCGCCCCTGGCGGCGGGCGCGGGCTGCTGCGGGCGCCGCACGTCGCGCACGTACGCGTTGAAGTACGCCACCTCGCGACGCACCTCGTCTACCTGCACACACCAAACAAATATTATAAAGGCGAAAGTTATGTGTATCTTTGTTACTTCTTCATGACAATAATAAATAATAAATAAATAAATACATAGGGACAATTCACACAGATTGAGCTAGCCCCAAAGTAAGTTCGAAACTTGTGTTATGGGATACTAACCCAACGATATTATATTTTATAACAAATACATATATATATAAATATCCAAGACCCGAGGCCAATCAGAAAAAGTTCGTTTTTCATCATGACCCGACCGGGATTCGAACCCGGGACCTCCTGCCTGGCGGTCTGGCGTGGTAACCATTACGCCACGGAGGTCGTCAATAAACAATATTTATGATATTTGGTATGCAGGCAGCTGATACCTTGGATTAACACTCTTTATCCCGAAAAATACGCGCGCTACAGTACAGTGCATAAATAAATACATTTTCACTAGTCTATAGTAAATCACTGTGATCTTCTTCTTGCCCAGCAGGTGAACGCGTATCTCAGCGGTGCTCGCTAGCGAGTTACTTGTTTGTATGATAGCCTGAATCTGTGATCGCCGATGTTAATCTTAACTACACACGAAACAGGCGATAGGTACCATCTAATACATATAATATACTCTATAGACTAGATAGATTTATAAAAAAATATATATATTTTTATCTACAACTAACTTACCTTTTCTCCATGTTTATTGAAGATATGTTTTCTAATAAAATCAGGGCCTTTGAACTTCTTGCCGCTAAGTGGGCACAGCCACTTATCTTTAGACAACTCTTGGGAGTTAGCTTGAATGAACTTCTCGACTTCAACATCTGGGTCCTAAAAAAAGATGTTCAATAAAAATTCATACACATTTTGAATTTTTCCACAACACAACAAAATAACAGTTACCTTGATCCCAAGTTTTTGTAATTCCTCATCAGATAGAGGTTTCACATCTTGCAGAAAAGCAGACATTTTACCTTCAAATGTCCTTATATAATCTTGAATCTCTTGTTGTGCTGGCTGTTTAAAAAAAAGACAGATATAAAAAATACTACCACATTTGTACTAGAAATTAACAAATACTTAAATATTATTTTAAAAGATCAGTTTCATTTTACTGAATGTACAGCTAACTCCGCAATTATGCGATTCTATCGTTGCATTATGTTGATCGCCGTTGATATTATCGCATAGACTCCGTTGTCGTTTATACTTTATAACAATATGTATGAGATCTCAACTAATACTATTCTATAGTATGTGAATTTTATTAATAAATGTTTAAATTATTATTATAGAATGATGCCTCAAGATGCGGTGCCGATAGTTTACATTTTATAGAATGCATACACTAAACGAATGGTTAATAGTACCTTATTAGCAGGTGGGCCAGAACGAGCATGCATAATACCGCAGCGGTTCGGCATTTCATCTTCGTACGGATATTCGCAATGGTTGTAATAATCAACTGAGTGTACAATACGCAGATACAACACTAGGCGATCGAGCACCCTAACCAATTCAGGGTCTGGTTGTTCCTGAGATACTGATTCAGAGGATGCTTCCAAACCAAGCAATTCATCCTCTTCTGTAGACGCTTCCTCTATAAGATGCTCCGTTATTTTATGGAGTACTGGATTCTTCGAGTTCAAACTGAAGTTCTGAAACTAAATCATAAAACTTAGTTGACATGTAACAATTTATTTATGAATAAGTGAAAATAATTGATACAATTGGCCTCAAGATCTACATAACACTTACGCACAACGTAGATCCACGTGCAAGCTATGACCAAGACAGAATATTGTTATAACATAGTGTTTGGGCATTGACAGTTTATCAGGGTACAATAATATGCGCCTGGTATTCTCTTTCCGTCGATGGCCCAAGAGCACGTCAAGATTAGTGTGACATTCAACTTTATTATAACCGCACAGCCGATGACGTAATCTTGGGCCAATAATTGGCTACCTCATATATGTTATACTCACGTCGGAGGGTTGTGCGTTGTCGCCGTTCCCGTTGGGCGCCTGTGCGGGCTCGGGCTCGGCCCACAGCCGCGTGCGGTCGTCGAGCAGGTGCGCCAGGCGCGCGGCCAGGCGCGCGTCGGCCCGCAGCACGCCGCGCTCCAGCGTCACGCCCGACACGGGCCGGATGCGCCGCTGCAGGTCGCGGTTCACGATCGCGCCCAACTCGCACTCGCGCAACTATACAAATCAATATATTACATAAGGCAATTAATTAACAGATAAATTGACAACTCACAGTATTCCAACTATCAAAAAGTATATTTTAGAATGTAAAGATTTGTTAGTGCATGTTGCACAATGGGCTAGAAAATACCACTAATATTGTAAAGGCGAAAGTTTTGTTTGTTACTTTTTCACGCTCAAATATTTGGTATGTAGGTAGCTGATACTTTAGATTACCACTTTTATCCCGAAAAGTACGCGATTCCCGTAGGATTTAGTCAAAAGTCTAATAGTCAATGTCGCTTTAGAAAGTAGATGGCGCTGGTGTGCATAAATTTGCGCGCGCGCTGGTTAAAAATCTGACAAAAATATGTACTTACCCGTATGTTATTAAGATTCCAGCAGATGTCCTTTATGTTCACGTCGCGGCGGAAAGTAACCCAGCCGCGTCGGAACCAACGCCGCTCGGGCAAGGGGTCGGCCAACGCGACCCGCAAGAAGCCACCGTAACGCTTGCACATCTGTTGTAAATTACAGATTGTTAATAAATTAAAATTATTTTTTTTTATTATTTTTAGCCCTTGATTTGTCCAACTTCGTGCGTTCCGCAATAAGTCATGCGTTTTATAAATGAAAATAAAATTAAAAATGTATCTATGACTTATATACAACAAAGTATTATATCACAAAAATTAAAAGGCAAATGTTTAAAAAGAAATTAAACCAAACGTTTGAATAAAATAACTCTTATGTTTTACTTACTGCTTCAACTTCTGCCTTAGTAATGGTAGGTGCCAAATTCCTCAAGAAAATAGATGTGGTTTTATGAAGTGCACGATTCTCCTTCTTTTCTACGGCGGCATCAGCAGTCTCCGACTTATCGTCACCACTTTTCTCTTTATCCTTTTCCCCATCTACAACTTTCTCCACACTAGGAGATTTCGATTTTTCCTTCTGTTTTGGTGATTTATCTGGAGTTTTAGACTTGGATTTGGATTTCCGCCGATTGGTAGTTTCGCCCTCGTCCTCAGAACTTGATGATGATGAGCTCGATGATGAGGAACTTGATGACGAACCAGGTGGTGCTGAAAATTGTAATAAGGTTCTACTCAAATGTATTCACTTTATGATAATTTAAATTTATTATAATAACTATTCTACCTACTCCAATGAAAGATATTGTATTAAATTGTTTGAGAATGTTTAGCAATTTTGCCATATAAACCAAAATATTGATGAGAATATGTTGGTTTAACACGTCATTAAAAATGCGTAATCATATTTGTATATGCTCACAACTCACAATAGACAAATTACATTTCATAAACTTACGTGGTTCTTTCTCTGGTACCTCGGCCTCCTTCTCGGGCTCGGCGCCGGGCGTTGCGTTGAATCTAGAAAACATTTTAGCCTGCTCCTGCAAGTGTCGCAAATGTGGGTCAATCTCCATTGTCAATGGGGCAGTGGGCTTTGGAGAATCAGACTTTTTCTCCTGGAACAAATTTTATTCTGACCTGTGACTAACTTTCAAATTCGAGCCCAGATCTTGAATTAGTATAAGAAAGTATGAAAGCCGAGATAATTATATTAATCTCCATGCATTTATTTTATTTTATTGTTAGAAAAAATATTTGTCATTGTTAGTGAGTATGCAAAAAATAGAAAAATATTGTTAGAGGAGAATTAGTAAGTTCTTAATACCCAAGGTTATTTAATAAATATTAATTTCAAATTAACAAGTCCTATTTTCTCACCTTGTCTTTTTTCTCGGGCTCATCTTTTTCGTCCTTTACTTTTACAGCGTCTACGTCAATAATTTCCGGTTTATCTGTCTCTGCTTTATCTAAAATGGAAAACAATAAACAAATTAGTTACTGAAATTATATAGGAGTCGGGAGTCGGAGACAAATATTTCTTGTATTTTATACAGAACACAAACATAATTTATACATATTTGTTAGAAGAGTTATTTTGGTCTTAATGTTTTTAAAAATATGTATACCAGTCTTATCATTCGATTGAGGGGCTTCCTGCGGGACTGGTTCATCCAGTGCTTTAAGATCTTCCTCAGTGCCTCCTTCAAGTTTAATGACGACTGTGTCCAATAGACGTATCAGTTTGTCCGACTTGTCGACGTCTACCGATACTTTATCTAATTCACCATGTTCTAACAACTCAAGAAATACACTGAGACGATTCTGAAACAAACAATTTTATGATAAGACTTACCAATATATTTAAAAATAAATCTTGGACTAATCACTCAACGCCATCTAGTTCCACACTAAGCAAAGCTTATACTATGGATACTAGATTTCTGATAAATATACATAAATACTTTCTTTTGTAAATAAATACTATACTTATTATAAATATACCAACAACCAGACTAAGACAAACAAACATGTTAATGCACACAATTGTGCAAGATTCGAATCCGCGGCCCTTGAGACAAAGTGGCTATTTCTAGCCACTCGACCACCGGGCCTGTCAAACATAAATAGAAATACTGTTTACGAATTTTTTGCATTATGGAATTTATGAGGGCGGGACCATAACAAATCCAGTTTAATTAGAAATATTACAATTGATTCGAAAAGTACCTTTAAAGCACCTAGTTGTTCTTCCTTTCGTTTCACTGATTCTTCAGGATGATATTTGATCTTGAACCTAATTAACAAAATAATGAATGTCTTAAAATTATGTTTTATATTGGTATTGCACAACATACTACTAATAACTAATAGACATGGTTTTCGCATAGTTTGGTTGCATACAACTATCTAATATAAGCCACAAGTCACCAGGAACACATATACTATACATATTGTTACATAAATAATATAATAACATTCATAGTTATATAATAATGTAGTTTTAAAAACTTAATTGTGGTGAATGGTGACTCCGAAACACAAAGTGGCAGATAGATAACAAATCATAAAATGATATTTCGTTTTAAAACTCAGGAATTGAATCATAGAACATGTGAAAACCACACTGAAGTAAATAATGAAAATAAACCACCTTTATTTGCATCCAGATTTGTAGAAGGTCAAATTATAAAACTAATATGACTTAGTAAAAATTCAAAAAATCTTCATAGTCTCACCTGTTCCACACATGTGGAATACGCAAGCCCTACCCCTAACAAATACGAAACCTGTAGCATTGCGCGCTACCGGTCAACGCGAGTTCAACTAGCTACACACATTCATTTTATCATTAAATTTTCTTAATGAAGTCCAGCACAACGTTCCACGCGAATACGCTGTAGACTGTAGGGAAAAAAGGTTACCGTTAACATTTGCATAGCACACTCAAAAAATCCTAAGCAAGTAATTTTTGCATAATAATAATTTTATTCATTGTCAAAAAAAATATTTATGCTTAGAATTTTTTAAATTGCCGCAAAATAGCAATATCAATAAGTTTTGAATTAAATAAAACAAAAAAGTATTTCTATAAATATTTGTCTACATTGTGACTTTATAGTTAAGTGACTTGAACTTGAGCAATGAATTTTGCCAAAATATGCAAAAAAAAAATTGACGCATACCATTCTTCATCCTTATGAGCAACAAAAAACTCATTGAGCTGTTGTCTCCTAAACTCCAATTTGTATTCATTGTACTTCTGGATGGCATCATCAACAGTGATAGAATCGTCCTGAGCTGCCAAGAAAGCTTTGAAGGACATCATGGTGGGAGGTCCGTCCGTAGGACCCACTGGCAGCACTGCATCTCTATAAAATTATAAGAAATATTCACTACTACTTCATGGTGATGACATTGTTATAGAAAGTAGGGCTTTTTTTTAGTCAATAAACATTAAATGCTTTGTCCTGACTGACTGAGAATCAACACACAGCCTAAACCGCTGATCGTAGAGACCTGAAACTTGAAGGATGTGTTTTTGGCATCCAATAAGAAAGGATTTATCGATATTCCCACGGGAAGCGGGATAAACTCAAACAAAGTTGTGCGGGTTTTTTTAGTCTTGTATAATTACACAATTTAATAAATTCTATTATTATAAACGTAAAAATTTGTAGAGATGGATTGTATCTGTGAAAAAGATACAATCCATCTCTACAAATTTTTAACATCTCTATAAAAATGGCTTTTCAAATTTGAAAAACAAGACAGCATATACTTTTCATATAAATAACTATATTTGTTATAATTACCTAGCTGGTACAGGTGGCATAGGTTGTCCATAGCCTTGATGAGCTGGGTGTGGTCCGAAGTGATCATGCGCCCAGCCATAAGATCCATATGAATCATGAGGCATCCCCCCATACCTCCGGTCTTCCATAGGCCATTCAGGCCTGATGCGTTTGCTTGGAGGCCCTTCACCCCTTACTGGGGAGTAACCACGGCTAGCACTGCCACCCCCACGGTAGTCCCTGTAATCAGGACCAGATCGACCTCCTCGAGATCTTCCAGTCAAACCGTTAATATGAATATTACATGCAGTTTTTTTTTTAGGGTTGCCTTGTGCCTATCAAAAGAACAAATTAAAATACCTACAAAATTTCATTTTCACTTTTCTTAATAAGAACCTCGACTCCTCGACTTTTGGTGGGGGAAGCCTTCTTCCTCCTGCTCACCCCACAATAAAAATTCATTGGTCCAAATATTAAACTTATACAGTTACCCATATTATTATTATGATAACAGTTAATAACAAAACTAGGTACGTATAATAAATTATACCTCACAAATAAACGTTTTGTAGGTTTGGAAACTTGGATTGGGAGTTTAGGAGTTGCAAATGGCATAGGTTGGGATCTGAAATTGTAATAAAATTCAGGTGTAAATGGGTAATAGAGGTTTGTTCAGTAAAACATTTGAGAGGTTTACTTCTATTTGGATTCTACCTTTCAGACCACTCTTCGCGCCCTCTACTTCTCTCTTCACGGCGGTCACTGCTTCGGTAACTGCTACCTTCAGCTGCACCTCTTTCACCGCGGAATTTATCCCGCCTTTTACGATCATATTCATCATCACTATCAGCCATGATAATAAAGACTGTTTTTTTATTATTTATAAAAATGAAAAATGAGAATCATTCACAAAATTGAGGACGCCAGTCGCCAAGGAAAGAAAAAATGTGAACGTCACAAATAATGGACGTCAAAATCAAAATATGACATATGTCATGTGCTAACAGTGTTGTCACAACACAACAAATTTTAGTGCAAAAATAAAAACCAATGATAAATATAGTAGGTACACAGGATAAGTACAAAACAACTTCTATCATCATCTCAATCAACCACAGACCAATCAACCAAACATAGATTAATATTGCATTATCTGAAATAGATAAAAAACTCAGCTCATGAGAGCTGATCGAACTAATAGCGCCATCTAGTCAGCAGGTTAAACAACATTCGTAACTACCTATACTTATCGTATCTACATACCTACGTATCTATATCAACATCCTATTACACCTATAATAAAATATATATACATATATCTACCTATCTACTAATATGATGTATTAGATTGATCAAATAAAATTCAATTTTATTATTTTCAATTTATTTAACACATATATTTTACATTTTGCAATTCATTATCACGTCTTATTCTGCAATTTATTATCACATCGTTGTCACTAGGCTAGATGTCAGTAAACAAATTAAAATTAAAATAAGAGCCGCTTAATTCCAACGACAATTAATTATTTTTAAAATCATAATTTTCAGTGATAAGAAATATAATACTACAACTTCACTACATAGTATAAAACAAAGTCGCTTTCTCTGTCCCTATGTCCCTTTGTATGCTTAAATCTTTGAAACTACGCAACGGATTATGATGCGTTTTTTTTTAATAGATAGAGTGATTCAAGAGGAAGGTTTTTAAGTATAATACATTCCAAAATTCCCACGGGAAAGCGGGATACACGCAAACGAAGTTGCGCGGGTTTCGCTAGTAATAGATATTTTTCAGTTCTCATTTTGAAATAATTTACATTTAGATATATCAATAATATTAAAAATACTCATAAAAATTAAATTTTATTCTTATACGAAATATACAAAAAAGTGCTAAAAATAACCCCTGTTTTGATAATGATAACACTCAAAGAGTTCTTCTTGACAATCCGCGTTAGTGCCTTTTTAAATAGAGTAAATATTATTTTTGGCTTATTCTCGTTCATCAGTTCATCAGTTTTAATGCTTATATTGTCGTTTAAACCGTTCAAAAGTATTTATCAAATTTATTGGTATTTAATTATAATATTCGAAATTAAGAGTATTTTTGTTGGTGAGTTCTTAACCCCCTAACTAGATGGCGTTAAATTAAATAAAGAATTTGATTTTGTTTGTTCCATAATCTGAGTTTCATTGGCATGAGATGGATATCGAGGTGATCGCGGCTGTGAAAATATTTTTACTTATTTTTTGGATTCCAAATGCATGACTCTTTTTGGTAGAGTTCTATGAACTTAAAAGTCGCTTCATTCGTCCACGCAGCCATTATTTTGTAGATCGACACAAAGATAATTCAATACTTGGATCGACAGAAATATGTCCACCCTGTACCCGAGACAACTACGTAGGTACCTACTGAACAACGAATCTATAGGTAGGTACTCTGATGGCGTATCCACACGCTCGGCAAACAGCGGCGAACAGCGAACACAAATAGGTAGCAAACACGAACGTGTGGAAAGCTGTTTGTCTGTTTTTGTTTGTGTTTGCCAGAGTTCGGCGTCGGTGTCGGTTTTTGTGCAAATCAAAGGGTGTTCGACGAAGCGTCTTCAGAATTCCTTCCAGTATTCAGAACCTAGGTAGGTAGTTTTGAAGAACGGGAGGGTTTACTAGCGTGAATTCACAGAAACTGTCATAAACCATTCCACTATTCAGAGCTGCGAACGATCTGGATTCGGGTACCTATTATTTCCGGTTCAGTATTCATTAGTACCTACCTATATAATAAAAAAAGCTTCCTATATTCAGATCCCTAGGAAGAATTATAGGTAAGAGCTGACACGCGGTAGGAATTTCCGCGCTAATGCTCCCCGATCTCAGATCGCAGAACTTGCTCATGAGTTAAAATTCCGCGTCGTGTCACCAGAAAAATAAAAGTGCAACCTACTTCGGTGAGCAGGCGCAAAGATAAAGGCGTGAGCTAAAAGTCCAACAACAGGATCTCTGCACGGAAACGGCCTAAAAAGCTTAATGCTCTTGATCGTACTCCATCCAATCACTATGCATTTTCTTCACATTACACGTATTTTATTATTATGTGATCAAAGCATCACACTATCTATATTACCTACCAATCAAACCTCAAAACACGGAAATATGAATAGGTAAATATAAAATTTAATGAATATAAAAAAATATAAGGTAGGTATTTTAAATCACTAGTTACAGAAGCTAAGTTGACGCTCGCTACCGTAGTTGGCGCCAAAAGCAACTTTCTTGGCGGGAACTTTTAAAAATAATAATGTGAAAGTTATTGCAAAATAATTGTATTTTATTATCCATGTCTTATTTGATCTAATAGGAATGATACACAATAAAAAATTAAGTAAGGTAGGTACAGTATTAATATTATTAGTAGGTAGGTATGCTTTAAAAAAATCAAACATTAGGTACTTATTTACCTAATTTGTATTTTACTATAATAAATAATTCTAGGGATGACTACTATGCCTATAATTTCATTCATTTGAACAACAAAATATACTTTTGCTTTAAAAGGTGGGTTTTAAAATACAGATTTCACAATTTAAATCATATTGCCAATGTTCTTAGGATTTGATTAAAAAACACTAGTAGCTACATTATCAAAGTTTCACATGGCAGGAAATCGAAAAATCATAATTTTCGAATACTAAGAAGAGCAGTGTAGTTCATCAGTGGCATCTCCGCAGTTATCGTTGCCGTCGCACCTTGTATTAGTAGGAACACAACGTTTGTTCATGCATTGAACTTCGTGAGCACTACAGCCGCCATCGCAGCCGTGTGGCTCGTCACTGCCGTCGTCGCAGTCGGTGAACCCATCGCAAAATCTTGCCCCCTGTATACACTGGCCGTCCGTACACGTAAATTGATCTTTAGGACATTCTGAAAAAAAAAAACGTTATCTTGGTGTGGTAGTGGTCTTCTTAGTGCGTTTGATATAATAAAGGCCGCTATTATTGATCACTACTTGACGAATTGAGTAATAAATACAACTATTGCAGAGGCGTATAGAATAAGAGAAGGCACTTGCACTATAGTCAAATACTATAGAAACTCTACCGAGTTAATACGCACAGCTTCGGAAGAATTCGGGCAAGACGCGCGACACTAGCGCTACTATAGAAATAGGGCGGCATGAGGTGAACGATTTCAAAACTTTTGTGCGTTTTGTATGCAAAATGTTAACGCGACACTAGCGCCCCTAGCGGCATGAGGTGAACAGGAGGTTGCCAAGTCATTGTATGAGAAACGTCAAGAGCTGTGCATATTATATTTCTATAGTATTTGCTATAGTAGGCCTTTTTATTTTTATTTTTAAAAAGGACAAATCTGAAATAAACGAAGACATGGCTACATACATTTATCTCACATAAAATAAAACATAATTTTTACGACACGTGTTTACTTAGTATTTTTGCATCAAAATGAGTTTTCCAATAAAGAGGAAGTCACTATAGGAAGCCCCGTTAGGTTTGAGTGAGCACATTCATAGCCTAGTTTTGTGTGAACGGTATAGGTACGATTTACATTCTTATTGTATGTCAAATGTGATCTTGTTACAATAGGAGCATTAAAGTTATTTTCTCATGATATCTTAGATGAACAGTTAGCTATTATAGGCATCTTAGATTTGTCTAAGTAATTCTCATTAAAATTACATACCGGCTGTGCAGTTAATTTCATCGAAACCATCCCAACAATCAATGACACCATCACATAATTTCGAATTTGAAAAACATGATATTTGATGACCACAACGAAATTGTTTCGTCAAATCACAATCTGAAATTAAAATAACATTAATTAAAGAATTAATTAATATAGCTTCAAAGAAAAGTACAATTTCAAAGGGCTTGTTAATTTTTGAGTCCTTACCACATTGTAATTCATCCGAACGGTCATAACATTGTATAGTGCCATCGCATCGATCTTCTGCTCTTACGCACAGGCCGTTACGACACCGCCATTCCTGAGTTGAACAAGTCACGAATGCCAATAGTCGACAAACATGAACTCCGCGTGCTCTGTCAACAAGTTGACAGGCTTCTGTTTCTAAAGCACAGAGGCCTCCACAACCTGTGAAAAACGCCGCTTACATTGAACTTATTTCCCACATTACCCAATATAGTCTTTGTAAATAAGTAATTAAACGATAAAACAAAATAATAAAGGTAGGTATTAATATTTGTTTTTACCTGTAGGATCGTCAATATCTAAAGCTTCTTTGCAAATGGAAGTTCCACTATTTTCGTCTAACATACATACTTCGTTAGTTTGGCACGAACAAAATTTTTCGGATAAATCTCGGTTGATGATGTCCTTCGGTTTTTTACTTTCACGTTCTCTTTTCAGATCTTTCGGATAGGTTCTTATATTTTTACGAATTTTTGATATGATACTAGATACAAGTGATATGTTTTCAGTGGTGGAAACAGGTGGCGCTGTTGTTGTTGTATACTCGGAAAACGGGAGGCTCACATTCACAGTTCTGTAAGGATCAGTGTAAACACTTGTTATTGCTGAAGAACTTTCATTTGATTCTATATTTTTGGTTGGCACTACAATTGTACTAACTATATTGGTTTCTCGTGTAAAATTAGGAGTAGTAAAGTTTACTAAAACAAAACTTATAACTACTATAGCTACAATCATCACACTTATTGAGCATGCTTGTATTTGAGTTCGTTTTTTCACTGGGTTATCGGCCAGTGAAAAATTTACAATACATCCAATGCCTTTTAAGCTTTTCCTCAATCTCCTTTGACTAACATCATTCGGACGCATCTCATAACTGGTATATTTGTGACGAAAGCTTGAGTCAATTTGGCGAGATATAGTTGGAATGCATTGATTATTTTCCGTGCCGACGTTTTCGATGTCATTTCTGGAAACTCGACTGTTAGTGTCGAACTGTTGAGAGTTTTCACCGACTAAATTCGTCTCTACTTCACTTCTAAGCAGATCATCGTCTTTTAATTTTCCTTTAGGGGTGGAATGATCATTTGGAACAAAATTTTCATTTGTTGTTTTCAACTCATATTTTCTAATTTTACCTTTGCAGGTGTAACAATACTTTATATCTTTATTTTCTAATTGAGGTGCGTTTATAATTGCATTCCGTAAGTTGCTATTTGACCATAAATGTGAGCAGTATAATGAATCCAAATTAGTAGATCCATTTTGTATATTATCAGTCTTTGTGGTGAAATGGTCATCGTAATCATTCGACAATGTCATTATGTCTGTGCAACTGTCCGAAACATTTTAAAACCTGAAACAATTGGATCACATTACCTTGAGTAGATTACAAGTAACTACAAAGTGTATCTTTATCGATATCTCATACTACTTTGGCGTTGATAAAAGGGTTTCCTCCCTTGAACTTTTAAGTCAAGCGTTCAATTATGGGGTCAATTACATGCGTAAATGATACTTAGCCACTTTAAAGCTTCACATACTTATAATTAGGCACCTACTCAGTAAATGTGCACCTATCAGATGAAGCTCTACAAAGAAAATTGTAACAGTTGTAAGGCTAACAAATTAAATTTCGAAATTTGTGGTTAATTGAATATAAACGTGGATACCACGTTGATACAGTAGTTATGTAACACTAATGTGAAATGTATTCTTCTATCATTTTTATTAGCATTACTAGATAGCAATTTGTCTACTATTACTATTAATATGATCAACAATGCTGTATATATGTAGATGTTGGAATGAAATTATAATGTAAGCAAACAAGTACTTCTAGATATCTCTTTGTAGAGCAGAATTAAATAATCTTAATTGTTTTTATATACAATAAACAAAATAATAGAAATAAAATACACGATCAGGTCAAGAACAACTTCTAGGTCAACTGAAAAGATTTAGACAGAGGCGGCGCGCGGCGTTAACAGCTGATTTTTAACGTTAATCCAATAATTATTAATACTAATTCAATAACTTACATGATATAATGTGTTTACAGGATTATGGTCACTTCAATTAAAAATAGTATTAAAATATGGCAATATTGTCGAGTGGAAGCCTTCGTGCACGTCCGACTGCCTTGTGGCGGCGTGGGTTTTATCGTATGGCGTTGCCGCGACAACGGCCAAACAACTTTACACCAACACCAGGTCTAGGGGTAGGATTCCAGTGTGTGATAGTGATATTGGAGAGTAGGTGTGGGTAAGGGACGAAGCGATGGGGTTGGTAGCGCGACGTACCAACGGCCAAGGTCCGTATTCAGCGAAGAGTGACGCGTTTTTATGTTGGCAGCGTAGGACCATCTGTTCACGAATCAGCTGGAGAAACGGTAAGTACTTTATAAAATACCGGAACGAAGAGGTTCACTAAACATGGCAATGTTCCAATTAGTTCCGTTTAATTTTAAACTTTCCTTTATTTATTACTTGTATTTCTGACAATGAAATAGACTTTTTATTGGGTACCTATTTTTTGCCAAAATTCATGTAGAATGGTGGCATTAAAAGCCTTTCAAATCAAATGTATTTATTTATTCTGATTTCTTCGTATAGTTTAGTATAGGTAGTATTAAGTGTACATTCAACGGGGGCAATGTTCTTGTGGTAAGTACAAAAGTATGTCCGTTAAAGTCACGCAAAGGTGATCTCCAATTTGCATGAACATATTTCGTACCAATTTAATTTACTTGCAGTAGTAGGAGTAGGAGTCATTTTATGTCAAAGACTTCTGTGATTACTTATCATCAGATGAGACAATAATTCATTTCCCTTTTACATAAAAGTATTGTTGTTTGTCTCAAAATTTCTGATACAAAGGGATATTGTTATAATTACGAGAGAAACCATGTAATATTTTAAAACACCAAGTCTAGGACAAAATTTTAAGTATTGTGGCTTTTTCACATAGATATAATGTGTGAATGATATAAAAGTAGAGTTATGTAGATACATGTAGAGACACCGGATTATGTAATTTCATGTTAATATGCCATGAAAGTAAACAATTTATTTAAAAATAAGTATTTTGCGTAGATGTTTTAGGTGTCTTCAACTACTATTAAGATTAGTAATCTAACTCTATAATAAATTCACTGTCTACAAGATCATCCCACTTCCTAACATTCCAGCAGGCAACAAGAGCGCAACGGCGCAACTGGGTTTGTAATAAAAAATATTTTAACCTTAGGGAATTATTTAGGTACTATTGTCGTAAACGACAGATATCGTGATAGATATCTGCAAACTGCATGATACAAGCAAAAGCAGTGTTTATTTTTTGTTATATTTAATCAGTATCTAATTAAAAAGTCATTTAATGAGAGATAACATTTTCAGCTGAAAGTGGTAATTGACCGGTCACCAAATAGCTTATCAATATACAATGACTGATAATCACTTTCTTCTGTGGGAACATTACCGTAATAGCAGCATTTGACCCGCATTGCAGTGGCTATCGAGAGCGCGGTCGCAATTGGTCGCTGCTGTCGGGCTCAGACTTTGCTGCATGTGCAAGGTGCTGCATCGCCTGCATCTCGATCTCTAGATGTGGTCGTCTGCGGCTTTCGTCGCAGCTTGGTGTCTGCGACACGACACCGTAGGAAGTCACTGGCACAACTCTCACTGCGCGCGCCGCGTGCGGTTGTGGTCGGTCGCCCACCTTGTCGCCTCGTTCCAGACGTGTTCCGACTCCGAACTCGCAATACACCTCAGTGTTCAGACATACTGCGATTCGTATGCGCGTAAATACGTACATCGCACAGTTTCTCTTGAAAATAATTAGTATGTGAATGCAACGTTTTTGTTTGTATCACGCGAAAACGAGTGAAATGTTATTGTTCTTGTATTGATCAGCAAAGTTTCCTCCATCTTTTGGACAATACTTCATGAGGGGCTGAATATCACGGGTTCACAAAGGTAATGTAGCATTACACTATTAAATAAGTAATGCAAATAGTTGGAATTGTAAATTTATTTACGAAAGTTTCTTTTACATGCAATAATAATTTGTCTGTAGAGTTATTTACATTATAAAATGACAAAGTGCGTGTCGTTAAGAACGTGTGTAGGTCAGAAAGTCAGGCGGCCCACTTCTCAACGAATTGACACCGAGTCACCGAGCCGGACTGTTAGTTTGTCCGCTTTATTGATTGCGAATTCAAAGATGCTCCACATAGAACTAAATAATTACGAAACTTGAGGAAATTCGTTCGAGCGTTGTATTTATAGATCGTGTACATTATCAAACTTAAATCAAAAGCAGTAATTCGTTTATATACTTAATTAATTTAAGAGTCGAGATTATTTTAGAAAAGACTTTCTATAACAACAAAATACAACTTTACTAGATATATACTTTTGAAGTGGTAGAGTATTCATAAAATGGGCTAGCTCAACCGAGGAAGTGCCATCCTCTTACAGAATATCGGCGTGAAGTACCTATGCGTTTCGTGCGATGAGTGAGGGATCCGAAAGCCCAGCAACCATTCGATTTCTTCTTTTCCATTCCATATACTTTCTCTCTTTTTTATTATATTCTTATTTTCCTCTCTATTCCCTTCCTTGTGCAGCGCTTTGTAATTTGTAGCGCCTCTGATATTAGGTACTGATGTTTATAGGCGTGCTTGTTTGCCTGATGTAATCACATAAAAAAATATACGTAGGAAATTTTCGAAAAGGAAAACAACAAAAAAATGTGGCTTGTTTATTAAGTCAACCAACAATCTAAATATAATAATTTCAAATAATATTATAGTATGTTTGTTAACGCATTGTTGTTACTACATATCTATTGTTCTTCGGGGCAATTTGTGTCATACAACTCGACATATTATGTACCTACTATGCGTCGTTTAACTGACATGTATCACCGTGTGAAACTAGACGGAATGTATTGCCACTATTCAGTATATTTATTTATTTACTAGCTTTTTCCCGCGGCTTCGCTCGCGTTAAATTGGGGGCTTGGGGGTAACACGGTTCCCCTTGCCCGGACGCGTCGAGCACACCGCCGCGCCGCCGTGAGGCATGTTCGCTGTTTGTAAGAACACCAAATTGTCCAAACTGGCAGTGGCGTTGTGGGTCGGGTTACTGTTGTTCCCTTCAATATTGTTTATAATATTGTTGATGGTGACTGGTGAGCCCAGTAATGGCTGGCAGGCCGACTGTCACGACAACTCGAAAATACACGAGAGCGGTTGCTGCCTTGCGAGCCTGGTCTGCTCCTATCTTTAACACCGATTTTGCATTTTATATTTTAGTTTTAATTTTATGTTCAGACAAATTAATGGCACTTTTTATTGACATTCCGAGTGCGTAATGTTGTAAGTACTTCCCTAGTTTTAAATTTGGTAAAAAAAAACATAAGATATACATAAATGTTTATTTATAAATGACAAAAAAGGCCGTAACTGGTTTTCTTTCGCCATTTCTTTTACCAGTGGTCATTTTGGTTCCGAAATGCTAGTAGTACCTATATAGAGTAGATTAATTAATACAAATCATTTATTACAACTGTATACTCAGACAAAAGAACGTGTTTGTGAAAACCTATTCTCTGGATAAAAGTTTTGAATTTTGAATTTTTTTTTTTTGTAAGTATATATGTATTTGTGGTGATTTCAAGAAAACAGACCTTTTTCTTGCACGTAGTAATAAGGAAATTTTAAAATATCTATCTATATCTATATATATAAAATTCAAAGTCCTGACTGACTGACTTAACTATATATCAACGCACAGCCCAAACCGGTGGGTCTAGAGACTCCAAATTTGGACTGTAGGTTCCTTACGACGTCTAGGGGTGTACTAAGAAAGGATTTTTCAAAATTCCTACGGGAAACCGAGATATACGCATACGAAGTTGCGAGGGTGTATCAACGCACAGCCAAAACCGCTGCGTCTAGAGATTCCTTTGGCATGTAGGTTCTTTACGACGTGTAGGGATGTACTAAGAAAGGATTTTTCAAAATTCCCACGGGAAAACGAGATATACGCAAACGAAGTTGAGAGGGGACGCACAGCCTAAACCGCTGGGTCTAGAGATGCCAAATTTGTCATGTAGGGTCCTTATAAGGTCCAGACCGACCGGACCGGACCGGACCGGAACGGACCGGACCGGACCGGAACGGATCAGACCTGATCGGTCTGGAAGGAACCGCACCGTACCGGGCCGTGCCGGACCGGATCGAACCGGACCGGACCGTTTTTTTTTTCATCTATATATATAAAATTCAAAGTCCTGACTGACTGACTTAATTATATATCAACGCACAGCCCAAACCGGTGGGTCTAGAGACTCCAAATTTGGACTGTAGGTTCCTTACGACGTCTAGGGGTGTACTAAGAAAGGATTTTTCAAAATTCCTACGGGAAACCGAGATATACGCATACGAAGTTGCGAGGGTGTATCAACGCACAGCCAAAACCGCTGCGTCTAGAGATTCCAAATTTGGCATGTAGGTTCTTTACGACGTCTAGGGATGTACTAAGAAAGGATTTTTCAAAATTCCCACGGGAAAGCGAGATATACGCTAACGAAGTTGAGAGGGGACGCACAGCCTAAACCGCTGGGTCTAGAGATGCCAAATTTGTTATGTAGGGTCCTTATAAGGTCCAGACCGACCGGACCGGACCGGACCGGAACGGACCGGACCGGACCGGAACGGATCAGACCTGATCGGTCTGGAAGGAACCGCACCGTACCGGGCCGTGCCGGACCGGATCGAACCGGACCGGACCGGTTTTTTTTTCATCTAAATATATAAAATTCAAAGTCCTGACTGACTGACTGACTGACTTAATTATATATCAACGCACAGCCCAAACCGGTGGGTCTAGAGACTCCAAATTTGGACTGTAGGTTCCTTACGACGTCTAAGGGTGTACTAAGAAAGGATTTTTCAAAACTCCCACGGGAAAGCGAGATATACGCATACGAAATTGCGAGGGGACGCACAGCCCAAACCGCTGGGTCTAGAGATGCCAAATTTCACATGTAGGGTCCTTATAAGGTCCAGACCGACCGGACCGGAACGGACCGGACCGGACCGGAACGTATCAGACCTGATCGGTCTGGAAGGAACCGCACCGTACCGGGCCGTGCCGGACCGGATCGAACCGGACCGGACCGTTTTTTTTTTCATCTATATATATAAAATTCAAAGTCCTGACTGACTGACTTAACTATATATCAACGCACAGCCCAAACCGGTGGGTCTAGAGACTCCAAATTTGGAATGTAGGTTCCTTACGACGTCTAGGGGTGTAATAAGAAAAGATTTTTCATAATTCCTACGGGAAACCGAGATATACGCAAACGAAGTTGCGGGTTAGAAAGAGACAAAAAGTAGCCTATGTCACTCTCCATCCTTTCAACTATCTCCACTTAAAAAATCACATCAATTCGTCGATCCGTTTTTCCGTGAAAGGCGGAGAAACAAACAGACACACACACTTTCCCATATTAGTATGGATTTATTGGTGTACAAAACAGACTTACAACAATACAAGATAGTTAAATTTTTTGTAGTAGTCGTAAGACCAGTGGGCAGTGACACTTGTCCACACATCATGGTGGCTATGTAACAATGTTTAAAAGTAACATGAATAAGTATGATTTTTTTTAATCGGCCGATAGATTGATCGTTCTGGGCACTTCTGGGATTCAGTATGGACACATGAGTAAATAAACTGACGGAATTTTTTTCCCGGCAATTTCTAGGGTAATTTTGGTCATTTGATTTTTACGGCATCAGTTTATTTACTCATGTGGTATGGAGCTATATGGCAGTGCGCCCATTTGACGATAAAAAATCAGCATATAACTCCATACTGATTCTAGAACGATCAAACAGATTAAAAATCTTTCTTATAGTTAATAGTTGTTTTTGACTTTCTACAAAACTTCAAAATGATATCGAATAACGTTTAGTTAAAAGAAAATTGTTTTGTTGCGACATTATTTGCTCTACGTTCAATTTTAAATTGCACTTGAGCCACTGACAGCTTATACGTAAAGTGCTAAACGAGTACTTGTTTGTGTAAAATTGTTGAACAGTACAGACAGATAGAGAGAGAGAGAGAGGGAGTTTAAATTAACTAGTTTAAAACAATTTGCAAATCCTTTCCCGAGTTGTTGCTGCCGAGTTATCTATACGTCTCGGCCGTATCGAAAAAGTGAAATCTTTGTACTGTCTCAGCGTTTATTGCACTCACTGTATTCATTACGACGATAACGTGGTTATTGTTGATCCAGAGGCTATCAACATTTCACACAATAATTCGCTGAGGAACTGTTAAAAAAAAAAGTAAGAGGATGGCAAACGAGCATGCGGCTCATATGATGTTAAGTAATCACCGCCACCCATGCCATGGAGCACAGAGACACCGTTGGGAGTCCTTGAGCCTAACATGCTCGCTTCTTGAAGGTTCCTAAGTCATAGTCATTCGGAAACACCGCTGTTGTTTATAGGCAACAAATTCACACATAAAACTTTCTGTCCCGCAGGAATGCTGATGAAATGTGTAATAATCTATATATATAAAATGCTTTGTCCTGACTGACTGACTGACTGACTGACTGACTGAGAATCAACGCACAGCCTAAACCGCTCATCGTAAAAATCTGAAACTTGGCAGGTGGAACTATTATAAGACGTAGGCATCCGATAAGAAAGGATTTTTCGAAATTCGAACTCTAAGGGGGTAAAAAAGGGGGGTAAAGTTACTATAGGACAACTTGATTCCTTGGTCCAATCTACTTCAAATTTTGCATAAAAATTGTTTAAGAGAATTGATGGAAGATGTGATTCTTATTTTATTGAAATTCTTGAAAAAAATGTATTTTGTGGGTAATTTTCTACGAGTTGATATCAATACTCATACTCGTTAGTCCTTTTGATTTCAATTACATTCCATTTTGACACATCCGTGAAGTGAAGTGTATCATCTGTCATGTAATTATAAATTGTGAATATTCAATCATAATGTCGTCTATTTATTGTTTGTGATATCGGAAAAACAGCTAAAATTCTAACGTATAAAGCGGACTGAATCATATTCATCGATAATAAATAGTAAGTAATTAAATATTAATTTTTATAATATTTGACAGGGTTCAAGGGTTCAAGTTAATTTGGTCAATGGTTAAATGGCATGCATATTGATATTGTCTCTTTCTCACTTATACGAAATCTCATTACGTCGACTCGCTCTATTATTTCGTAGTGTTGTCACATAAGTAAATAAAACCACGTTTTATTTACTCATGTGGTGTTGTTGAAGGCTATGGGGTTGTAGGTATTGAATTACCGATATACTTATACATATTTTTTACGGAAGTGGTTGGAAAACAAGCTCAGGAGTATGGATCATTTGATATTATTTGATTACCGTCGACTATGGAGCACATAGATTCTAGGGTCCCTAACCCATTGCCAACCTATAACAGGAAAAAACAGGATATAGCGAGAAATAGTATAAGGAATGAGATAGATTTTTTTATACCACAAAGGTGACAAACAAGAATTTCGGATATTTCACTCCCCGAACGAAACGCATTGCTGTTTCACGTCAATATTCTGTAAAAGGGTGGCTCTTCACCGGTCGGGCTAGCCTACTTCACAAACGCC
Source organism: Endotricha flammealis (assembly GCA_905163395.2). Taxonomy (NCBI): domain Eukaryota; kingdom Metazoa; phylum Arthropoda; class Insecta; order Lepidoptera; family Pyralidae; genus Endotricha; species Endotricha flammealis. The sequence goes on from LR990853.1 coordinate 9,084,237, forward strand.
CACTCCAAAGATTGTAATGAGAAGTATAAAAATAGAAAAAAAAATTATCTATACCTACATATGACAATTTTTTAGGTGTGTTCTGAAAAGTGTGGTGTATGATGTAGGCAACCGATATAAAAGGATTTTTGAAATTCCCACGGGAAAGGATAAACGCACACGAAGTTGCGCGGGTTTCTCTAGTTATTTATAAGAAAATATTATACGCGTGCGTCATGCCTAAATGTATTTTTTACGATATGCGATTTTACTAAATTTTGAATAAATTATAAGGAAAAACACAATATGATGATTGACAGATTTTTATGGAGACTTATTTTTATTTTTATCGCAAAACACCTAAATAATTTTTATCATAAAAGTAGGTATTCATAATATACTATTGAAAAATAAAATTTCTAAACTTTCACGCAATTTTTAATCATATTTGCGGCCCTGGTTAACTCTTTCCTTTGTTGACCGTACTCGTTTAGTTTTTCAGTACGTACTTAACCAACAATATTATATCAGTATGATATCAGTAACAATTTATGAATTTATGGTTACTATCAAGAAATCTAGACTGATTACGACTTTAATATTTTTTCACTAACTACTAAAGCCGACTACAAAATATAAGTAAACCATACAGAATGACATTATAGTAGTAATTATTATTTCCAAATGAATATAATATTGTTACTTAACATGTTATTAAAAATGTCTATTGTCACCAATTTATTGATGCTAGTAACTGCTTTCTTCGGCCCAAATGAGGCTAACGACAAATTGTGTTGTGCTTGGAATTTTAAGTGTTTTCTTGCATGCTATCTGTACCCATATCGCATATAAATAACACTAGTGTCCTAAATTCAGTAATGTGATAATATTTATTCTTGCAGAGACGTTGCAATATCCATCCAAGTAAACATGAGATTATGAAATAAACGGGTTTAGTTGTTGGTCTGGCTGGTGACTTTAGCTATATTTTTATGAAGGACGGACTCCCGTAGTAACTGCGCGGTCCTATTATTCCTGACCCCATAAGAAGTCCTTTCAATACTTCCTACTCCGACTATCTTCTTTCTGATTAAATTCGTTGTGAGTTCCAAGACAGCTGTAGTTTATTCCCCGGGACGTCAATAAGCTTCATTGCTTATTGTCTATCTGAGGTCGCCGTTGTTGATCCTGGCTACACAGGAGACACAGTGGTGGGAATGTGTGGTGGGCTTGTCCCGACCCCATAAGATTTAAAAAAAAATCCTAGTACTAACTTTCGTTACGTCAAAAGTGCAACCTTCATGTAAAACCTTCGTCCGGTTAATATTCTGTTTAGCTATGTCGTCATTCATTAAGTAAGCTTCCGCTGAACAAATAATGCTCTATGCTTCATAAATAAAACAAAAACATCACCAAAAGAGCCAGTTCACAAACAGTATTTAGTGGTAGTGAAATAGTACGTCTACCTGTTAAATATGTACCATACCTTCGGATAATGTTCTTTTCTTTCCTTGTACTGTATAATAGGAAACTGAAAATATCATGGCTAAATGAGCCTTATATAATAATTTATTTTTATTAATTAATTATTTGTATAAAAAACTGGTCAAGTGCGTGTCGGGCTACGCACAGTGTAGGGTCCCGTATTTGCTGTGCTTTGTTTGCTTGCATATGAGTCTAATATCATATTCTATCACATTTGTACATTTTCATCAAAATATATTATAAGTTCGTCGGCTATTACTCGGTAACTATATGCTGAAGCCTACTTAATCTTAATAGTTTTCATTGAAGGTTCAGCATATGGACTACCACCATGGTTTTTTTTTTCAAATTTCTAAGCGTAATACTTTTAGAGATAGAGGTGGGGTAAGACCGGGCACCACCATGCAATACGTAAAATCGACACGATAAATGTAAATAATTCCGAAACGAATGTTTGTATCGGAAAATGATCTTCCCACACCCACGATGTTTTTAAGAGGCCTATCTAAAGACCTACAATATGGGGTCGGTACATGACGTTGATGTACCCCAAAAAAAAAATTTCTAAATTTTGTTCTACCACTTTGTTAGCATGGATAATATGTGTACGTGTAGGTACATACCAAATTACAGCTTTTTCTAGCATTAAGCGTCTAGACGCTAGAGCGAGGACGGACAGACAGACGAACATGGCGAAACTAGGGTTCCTTGTAGTTTTCTACGGAAGCCTAAAAAGATTGAATATGTTGATTTGTGCAGTTGCAATATTTGTATAGAAAATCGTAAGAGGCATAAATAATTCGTTAGTAGGTACTATTTTAAAAGTCGTAAACAGATTCCAATATTTTTTTATACAAAGATTCGGGAGGTTTTCAGAATAACCTCTATCAGTAGTGTGCCCCTCGACAATGTTAATGTAAGTATTATGAGATGTTTGTGCAAAGAGTTTTTTTATGAGTTGCTGGCCACTTTTATGAAACTATTTGACGTGACGTGTGACTACTTGATGCGAATCTGCGGTCAGATAATAAATGGAATCTCGATTTGTGTTGTGTTTTTTAAGGAATTATTACAATTGACCCGTGTGATCGAAGAATTTACCAAATTTTTCAGCAGCGTTTCTTTACAACGGATCTGTCCGCCACATACTGAGAGTCACTGTTCACGCGTTTTCACACGGAATGATATCATAACATAAAATGTATTGTGTGCCACACGGTCGAATTTAGAATTTCGTCAAAAATATGAAATTTAAATGTAAGTTTATTACATATAATGTTTTTTTCGCATATTCGTGTTCAGTATCAGCAGTAGATTCGTCTCCATAAATATTTCAACTGTACAAATCAACACATTGTATATGATTGATGTTTGTACTAGGTAGGTATTATAATTTTTATACAAATGTCGGATTTTTTAAAATTTCTGTCGTGCAATTAATATTGTACACCATCGTTTACACATTCTTATTTGCTGGATCTACACAGACAATAGTACATATTTGTACAAAGACTGGGCAGAAGGAAAATAAAGTTCTACTGCTTGTATCTATATCTTCTTAAAAGTATTAATTTGTCCAAGATTGTCCAAATATAAAATTAATCGAAAAACTACAGCTGTTACTCAGGCAAGACTGCAATCGACCATTAAATTATCAAGGCAAACACGACAACTTAAAGCAGTATGTAGGTACTTTTAGGGCCGATATTTAAGATTTCTTTAGCCAGTCAGATACCTACTATAAATTTTATACAATTTCATTGTATCTAAAAATGACTTTTAAAAGATCTGACATTATTTTGAATGTTATCGAATATTTTGATGATGTACTTCTTTATTATGCCATTTTAAATAATGTTGTAAAGTAGGTTTCGAGCCTACTTTGATACCCAAATATGGTTTCGCCATGCCAGAATGTCTTTAGTCGGAACTCGGATAATTTTAATTCTTCAACTTGAGTCGATAAATTATTATGTATCTTATTGAAAAGCTTTTTAATATTTACATGACCAACACAATATATATAGTTATACTTTATTTTAATTATAGTTACCTACTTATTAACAAAATCATTTCATGAATATTATTTTGGGCACCCTGCCACAGGGACCATGTCTTTTTAATGCTTAGTTTTAGTTTTTATTGTTAGTTTAGTTTTTAATTTTTATTGTTAGTTTAGTTTTAATTAATTTTATTGAATTTCATGTTATTTAATTATGTAATTTACGTATGTATATATAAATTTAGGCTACCTACCCCACTACCCTAATATTACGTAGGTATATTAGTTTAGACAGAATTTATACCTAATAATATGAAGTAAGTAAATCTAGATTATATATTTATTTAACTGTTCCTCATGTATGCTACACTTTAAAACACAAAGATATACTCTTACTAAAAAAAATTGTCGTCAACACAAAAGAAAAACTGAATTCCAGATGCTATCACATGATAATTTGTACTGCACGTTGCATTACATAATTATAATTAAATATAAATAGAACTCATTCTACTTCCTAAATCTTACATCATAATATTTTTTATAGAAAAAAGAAAGCATGATTGTTTAATTAGAAAACAAAATAGTAATATTATCTATTATTCCTAATCTCTGCAATGGCATAAAGCAATAATATATGTAGTTACTTCCATTAATTCCAAGCTATTATGCTAGCTCTACATTCAACGAAGTTGATCGAAAGCAAGTGTGTGGACGGACTCTTCGTCCTTCTTCGTGTCAACTTCACATCATTTCGCTCAGCTTCCCGAGAGTGCAGAGCTAGCATCATATTTATTATTATACATTTATTATATTTATATTATTAAGTATGCCTAGAATTTATTCGAAAGTTTAATATTTCATGTCAGACTATGTATTTTGAAAGAGTAGTGTCTAATATTATTAAATATCAATATTTTATAGTGCCCATGAAATACTTTCAGAACCAATTATTTTTTTCGATATCTTCTATATTTTAAATTAATCGCTCGTAAATAGGATTGGGTAATACTAATGACATGGACACAAAACCGTCTAACCACATTCTAACAGACAACAAGTTTTTTTTAAATAACGATGGATGGCAAACATCTATGCGTTAGGTTAACAAATAATCTAGTGGAATATTCAATCTGAAATATCTAGTAAACTAGTAGGTAGTAGGTTAGTAATATAAATACAGAATATATTTAAATATTTTAAAACTGAGATACTGCGAATAGCCTGTCTATATTATGATAATCATGTCACTTGTAATTTATGTAAATGTCTAAGTTTTATTATTTGTGTTACGTACGAAGCGCAAGAGGCGAAAGTGAATGCGACTCTATAATTTTGTGTCCGATGTAATTGGAATTGATTCCGCTCTACTAGTAAATGATTATTTTATGCTCACGTCTGGTCTAGGCCAAGGTCAGGAGCTCTCAACATCTCTCTTTTTCCTTTCATTCAGTTCATACAGAGAAACAAAACGCACATCTTGAACGCTATAATCTTCACATAAGGAGAGTCCAACAGAAGCTCTATAAATAAATACGACAAATCACAAAGCGCCATCTAGTTCCAGATAAAACAAAGTGGACCGGACCAGTAAATTTTAAATGGTTCACTGCAACCACAAGTCCAAATTTGCTTTACTGATGTTAATGTTTGACTAAAGGTTTTTCCGTGATGTAACATTAATTACCGTTTGTGTGATGATTATAATTTCCAGAATTAATTTACGATTTATAATATGTAGGTAACTACTAAAAGTTTATAGATATCCCCCACATTCTACAAAACAAGTAGGAAAAAACAAATGAATATTATACATTGAAACCACAAAAATATTGTATACTTACCAAAAAAAAAGTAGTTTTGCACGAAATTAAATTGTTTTACAATTTTTTTGCCATCTCACGACTTTGTCTTAGTTTAAATTTAGGTGATATGATATGTATTATTATCTATCCAAATGGATAAATGTAATTACATTTTGTTATTCCGTCTGTACTCGACGTACAGAATAAATAGTACAACGTAGTATTTGTTTTTTATTGTCTTTGGGCTGCTACGACGCCGCATATATGTTCTATTTTTTTAATTGATTTTTGTTTTAGCTGTTATCTTTCTTTACTTTTTCGTTTGACTTGATATGTTTTTATAAATTTGCTTTTTATTATTAAAAGTTTACAATTTAAGGCCGCAGTTTGGACTGAGGACCTCCATCGCCTACACCGTCTGTATATAAATAAAAGTAATGGAAATATCAACCAAAGGACAGTAAAGGCATCCTTGGCCCAAGTTGATAATAATTTTCTTGTGTAATTGTGTAATTTTAACATACGTCTAATAGGTGTAAAAGTTAGTAGGTATTAGAGATATTTTTCGTCATAACAGAAGCCTTGTGATTTGTAAAATTGCGTCTTGCAAAATATGGTTGAGCCCTGTTACCAGTTACAGCAACTTTGAGGCAATCATCTGTAAAATATCCTTGCTAATATTAAATAGCCTGAAAATATAGTAATAATTTGCAAAGCGCTACAAAGTGGTATACTATTTAGGGGCATAGAGAGGCGAGTTCAAAACTCCCATTGTCTTTTCCTACTAATTTGAATGCAATTAAAATTTTATTGTTATAAAATTTGTAGAGTCCGCAAACTTACTTCGTCACATTTTTTTTAATCATAAGCGTCAGGCGTTTTTGTCAGACGATTCACGTAACTTTACTATTTATAATCCAGTCAAAATATACAAAAAAAAACTGGAGTATTCAATAGTTTGCAGTTGAAAAATAGCAGGATGTCCAGTCCATCAATCAATTGTACAAATCACCGTTTGAATATAGCAGGAAAGGTTTATTTTCGCAATTCAGTGTTTCAATATTTTAGCATCATATAGGGAATATTTTTATAAAAATAGCACTAGTTCGTGCAATAGAGACTACACTATAATGTAGTAATATTGTAGGTATTGTAATGTTACTGTTGAAATACTTGAATAAAATATAAACTTTTCATTGCATGGTAGTTGTATCAAACTAGGATAACTACTAATTAAAATTTAATTCTTTGGTATGGGTTAAAAAAATGTTACTGGCAATTAGGTATAAAAATGTATAGGTATTTCCTATTAAACTTTGTATGTACCATGAAATGAATCTATGTACTTATATGTATACCGATTGGTAGAGCTATAGATATTGTAATACTTAGAGCTTTATTTGTTGTTTAATTGTAAATGACTAATCATTTTTAAATCACACACATATTTTCATGTCGATTACCATTATCTTTAATTTTAATTTTACAGATAAATCCATACAATAATGATCGAAAATCACATAGCAATACACAGAAAACATTCAGATCAAGATAATAAACAGTCGTACGCATGCACAGTAAAGCACACATTTTTGGTCTTGTTGACACGGGATCCTAATTTCAAACTAAAAATCTAAAATAATTTACTTACATAAAATTACATACATAAATATAAAACTCTGTATTAAAACTAGTCTCGTTATTTTCTATACTTTTTACTTTATGTTTTATACTTACTGGCTGACTAATTTATAGAGGTACCTACTATGCATTGTAAGTTTTAATTGGTTTGTGGACTTGTTATTTAATGCGACTTTTGTCTTTTGCAGCTTTGCGTGCATTTGTATCATGATGCGTAATATCGTTTAGGTAGAGCCCACAACAAATGATTTTCTTTGTATCAAACAGTACTTGAACGTTAGTCATCGTCTTTTATAATTAAATTGTTGTGACATTGCAGAATCAGTAATTGTGGTTTGATCAATAAATTGCTTAACTGGCTCTTAGTATAGATAATATCTAAGTACTTACTGTGGTAATTATGGTACGAGTATGAAGGTAGGAAGGTAAGGAAGGCTAGGGTCGACGTTGTTTGACTTGCGTATCATATTACTTGAAATAAAGATTATGTTAAAGATTAGAGTGCGACACACAGCGACGCCATCGAGCTCCTCATGGCTGGTAATGATAAGTCTCATAATAATGTGGTAAATTCTTGTCGGATGTTACTATCTTCCGGTAAGAGAGCGCGACAAACCGTGCCTCCGTCGGTATTGGCATTTATTATGCAATAAGACATGGATAATTGATTTGCCTTCCTTCATTTACATAATTCTCAAATTATTATTTACATTCCCAATTGTCTAGAATTCTAGAGGATTATTTTAAATCGCCTGACTATAACTATTGGCTATTCCCTATTTTCGCTACTTGATTCTACATGTATGTACTTACAGTTAACAACAAATGTAAATCAACACTTTAGTACTATGTCAATAAGTACATAGTTCCGAACAAGCAGAAGGCAGCAGCTGTCTACATATACACTTCCGGACACATGAATCGAGCCACCCTACATTTTTATGTGTAATGACATAGAACATAAAAATATTCTTAAGTTAATCAAAAAGTTTTTATGCAGTTTTGATGCTGGTATATTCATAATGATTTTGAAGTGCTGTTGTTCCAATTTTGAATTTATCAAATGGAAAAACGAAACAAAATCCAAATTAGTGCCATCTTTTGAAAAGAAAAGTTGACATAATTTTTTTATTTAATTCCATAATTTTGAATTCACCGTAATTGTTTTGAAATTAAGACATCGTAAAATTGTTGTTTTTTTAATTTGAGCCATTTAAATGTTAAAATTATGGATACACCGCCTCTTCTAGCCGCGCAAGCTGTGGCGCTTCTACAGTCGGGCCGAAGTCAGCGCGATGTAGCATCACAGCTTGCTTTAAGCCGTTCTGCTGTGGGTAGGGTATACCATCGATACCTCGACACTGATGGATACGTGCGCCGTCCAGGAAGACCGCGATTTCGGGTAACTTCAGAAAGACGGGATCGATTTATCGCGACAACCAGTTTACGAAATCGTCACCTCACCTCTGTACAGATCCAAGAACAGCTTCTCGAGACTTTCATGGAGTGGCAGTTTCCGCGCGAACAATTAGACGAAGACTTAAAGAACGTGGTCTGAGCCCACATAAGCCAGCCAACGGGCCGAAACTGACAAGAGCTCACCGAATGGCGCGCTTACAGTTTGCTCGCGAACATTTGCATTGGACTCAACGCCAATGGAGCAAGGTACTCTTTACTGATGAGACTAAGATTATGCTTTATGGTAATGATGGAAGGAGGAAGGTCTACCGAAGGCGGGGAGAGCGCTTTCTTCAGTGTTGTATTGAAGAGAGAGTGAGTTATGGCGGGAGCTCGTGGATAGTCTGGGGAGGAATATCTGCCGATGGTAAAACTGGGCTAGAGGTTGTGACAGGACCACGTCTACCAACACTAAATGCTCGTCGATACATTAACCATTGCCTAGAGACTCATGTGATGCCATATGCTGGATTTGTAGGCCAAGGCTTCATCTTTATGCATGATAATGCAAGAGCGCACACTGCAGGAATCGTCAGGGCAAACCTTCATGATGTTGGAATCACGACAATGGAATGGCCAGCAAGGAGCACTGATATGAATCCCATCGAACGTCTATAGGACGAATTAAAGAGGCGTGTTCGAGCTCACCAACCAGCACCACAAACTTTGGAAGAGCTGAGAGTTGCCATCGAGGAGGAATGGGAGAACATTCCACAACACTTCATAATGACGTTGATTAACTCCATGCCAAATCGTATGACTGCAATCATAAACGCTCTCGGAGGCAATACAAGTTACTGAATAATTTTTTTTTCCAATAATTCCTTTTTTTTTTTCAAAAATTCAACCAGAGTCTTGTCTTTGAGAAAGGTTATACAGGACAAGTTTCACTTAAAATTGTAATTTTATCAAGTTATTGAAATTTAAATTTGGAATTAAGTATACCTTATTAATATAAAGTGTACCAGCTTCCAAATTGCATAAAAACTTTTTCGTTGATCATATACTTTTGTTAAGTTACCAGCAATCAAAGTTGAAACTGCTGGGTGGCTCGATTCAAGTGTCCGGAAGTGTATTACGTAGTACTATTATCTATTCTGTGACAATAGCAGCAACTGTATACTAAAGTGATAGGTAATAAATTTTCGTAGGTGACCGTACCAAAAACGATTCTATGCGTACATGTAAACATATAACTCGATGGTATAAAAGCGAAATTTCAACGTGGGTAAGCATATTCGTATGCGCAATACTTACTGAACCAGGTTGAATACGTTACCTACTTTCTTGGGACGTGACGTATCGAAGATCCAATAAATGGTTATAGGATTTGAAGATTTTTTTTAGTTATGGCTTCTGCATTTTTCGCAATTAAGGCAGTGTCAAGTAAAAAAATAGCAATATATTCATGCAGTATACATTCAAAGCATAGGTATACACATTCATATAGTGTCGACTCAGTATTCAGTCTCTGAGACAAGTCGCCCCAAAGAAAAGATGGTTGAAATGTAAAGTCGCGGTTGAAATGTAAATGTAAACAGTTCCAGCGGCTCTTTTCTCAACGTGTCAATTTCAATCTCGCTCAATTCCTTTTTATATTAGTTATGTTATATGTTATGACGACATCCATGGCGTAATGATTACTATACCGGCCCGCCACGCAAGAGGTCCCGGGTTCGAATCCCGGTCATGATGAAACTTTTTCTGATTGGCCTCGGGTCTTGTTTATCTAATATGTATTTGTTATAAAAGTCTAGTATCGTTGAGTTAGTATCCCATAACACAAGTTTCGAACTTACTTTGGGGCTAGCTCAATCTGTGTGATTTGTCCCTATTTATTTATTTATTTATGAGTGAGACAGCGATTGACATTGACACGAGATTTTAACGATTTTTGTTACGAGAATAGAGCCGCATGGAGTTGAAGAGAGAAGAGAACAGGGATACAGGAGAGGCTTCTGGATCTCAATGTAATCGAACTATATGTGCATGTAATATTTCTTTGATAAACTAAATTCAATTTCTATTGGCCCTACCACATGGGAAACGCAAAGTAAAATTTTTAACTGTTTATTCTTCTTGGTCGTTTTTTATACCACAAAGGTGGCAAACAATCATACGGCCGGCCTGATGGTAACCCTTGACCGTAGCCTATAGGCGCTTGCAATACCGGGAGGTATCTCACGCGTTGCCAAACCTCCCAAGTCTCCCAACCCCCCAAGTGGAGCTGTGGAGACCTTAGGTGGGTCGCCATGGTGGGTCGTAACGCTCTTGGTCGTGATAGTCATGTAGAGACCTGGCCTGGGGCAGATGTAATGCTCCTCTCCACATCTCGCCATTTTTCTCTATTAGAGGTCATGCACCTGCATTCATGCACTGGACCGCCCACAGATTTTACTTGATCGGTCTGTTATTAACGGTTTATTAAGTTTTAATAATATAATGATGACAAGCTATGTCTATACAAGTATTTTTATTGTTTTGTTTTACCAGTTGTTTGCTATCAAAAAGTTATTGAAGCTATTTAGATAATTTTATTCTTAATTTTATCATGTATGTACACAATTTACAAAACAACTGTAACGTCGTCCAGTTTATCAGAGTTGTTAGGGCATATAGGTCAATTGAAGCCATTTATTATTAAATTTGTTAGTGCTTATAGAGCGTTTGGGCATTAATCTTCTCCGTATAATTTCTGTATCGGTTTATATAGTTTGGTCTCTCTAAACTCTTATTCACGTGAGTTATATTAGTTAATTATATGCATATTATTAATATTAAATAACATCAAAGTTATAAAAAATTCAGTGTTCTTTAAGAAATATGGTGAATGACAACATTTTACCTTTATTTTATTAGTAATATTATTATGGTTAAATAACGATAAAATTATCGAAAATAAGAGGCTGAATTCTTCAACGACCATGCAGCAATATGTACTTATAAAGGAACGCGGAAACGGTTCAGTGTCTGTCTGTTGTATTTTTGATCAATTTTCCGCGTCCCGTTTAAAGGTTTTTACTTTTTAATCTTATATGATGTAAATAGCTTACCTGTGTTCTCAATTTTCGTCACACCATAATAAATGTCCTGAATAATTTAATAAGATTGTGTACACGTTTTCCCGGCGTCCAGTATGTACGGAGAAACTATTTATATGCCACTATAGATAGCTGGGCAATACGACTCGAACACTGAATAGCAAATGAGAAAAATCTTCGCACGTCCGCTGTCCAGTTGCGAACGATCTGATCAAATGCGATATGTAAATCACTGAATATGATTTGCGACACCGAGCATGTCTAATGTGAGCGTACTGATTAATATCATTAAGAGTAGACAGTGACGACGGACTCTTGAAGACGCGCTAGAATTATATTTCGCAAAAAGTATCTAAGTAATTGTAAAAAACTATTGAATATTTTTTTCAATTTGTTTTTACAATTTTACTATACCTACTTTTTTGCGTAATGTTTTAAATTACCTATCTAAGTTATGCGAATTGATATTTAAGTACTTTTAAAGATCAAGTAATGTACTTAGTATTAATCAAAATTAGTCCCTTGGTTATTTTATATCACAGAAAACATAAAAAATATATATTCCAATCTTGATTGATAAGAATTCGGTGCGTTGTTTTTTTATTTGGAAAATTCATATTCTTTCTTGTAAATAAGAAAACTTTCTGGCATAGAGTTGTGCGCTTCATGTCACGACTAAATTATATACTCGTATCATATAGACATTATTTATTTATACATCAAATATAAATAAGTAATAATATCATTTTTCTTGATAAAAAATATGCAGGTCTCCCATTGAATTTTGTCATGTGTAAAAAAAACTTATTTCACTTTGTTTTCGTTAGGTAAGTAGTTTTCTCGTTAACGAATTTACTACACCTACTTACAGTGTCACACGTAAACGGAGTTAACAATGAAAGTACCTAGTCGAGTTGCGTGTTAAGTATTTCTCAAATGAAAGCCAATACATGTAAGATTGAGCATAGATGCTGCTGACATTGATTTATCCTCGCGCATAGTTAGGTAGCGGTTTTATTCATGGCTCAGAATCAGTCGCCTCGAGGATAGCAGGACCATCTTTAGGATGATTTTTGGTTGCAACATCCAACATCCTAGTGGACACATGTCGCTCTAATAAACAAAAACCCCGTTTGGTAACAAAGAAAAGGACGGAGCTGACAAAAGATCCGCTTACAAGATGTGCAAGCGATTTTTTTCTAAAATGGTCCTCCTATCTTCGAGGCCACCGTACATAGATATTTTATAATTAAGTAGGTAGTTTAATTAATTAGGTACCTACCTGCAGTCATGGTATGGTAGGTATATCTAATCAATATTTTAATATTAACATTATAAACTGTGTTGCATAGTCGTGGCTGATTGATATAATTATGTGGTTTTATATACAATTTAATACATAGTATAATACACTTCCGGACACATGAATCGAGCCACCCTACATTTTTATGTGTAATGACATAGAACATAAAAATATTCTTAAGTTAATCAAAAAGTTTTTATGCAGTTTTGATGCTGGTATATTCATAATGATTTTGAAGTGCTGTTGTTCCAATTTTGAATTTATCAAATGGAAAAACGAAACAAAATCCAAATTAGTGCCATCTTTTGAAAAGAAAAGTTGACATAATTTTTTTATTTAATTCCATAATTTTGAATTCACCGTAATTGTTTTGAAATTAAGACATCGTAAAATTGTTGTTTTTTTAATTTGAGCCATTTAAATGTTAAAATTATGGATACACCGCCTCTTCTAGCCGCGCAAGCTGTGGCGCTTCTACAGTCGGGCCGAAGTCAGCGCGATGTAGCATCACAGCTTGCTTTAAGCCGTTCTGCTGTGGGTAGGGTATACCATCGATACCTCGACACTGATGGATACGTGCGCCGTCCAGGAAGACCGCGATTTCGGGTAACTTCAGAAAGACGGGATCGATTTATCGCGACAACCAGTTTACGAAATCGTCACCTCACCTCTGTACAGATCCAAGAACAGCTTCTCGAGACTTTCATGGAGTGGCAGTTTCCGCGCGAACAATTAGACGAAGACTTAAAGAACGTGGTCTGAGCCCACATAAGCCAGCCAACGGGCCGAAACTGACAAGAGCTCACCGAATGGCGCGCTTACAGTTTGCTCGCGAACATTTGCATTGGACTCAACGCCAATGGAGCAAGGTACTCTTTACTGATGAGACTAAGATTATGCTTTATGGTAATGATGGAAGGAGGAAGGTCTACCGAAGGCGGGGAGAGCGCTTTCTTCAGTGTTGTATTGAAGAGAGAGTGAGTTATGGCGGGAGCTCGTGGATAGTCTGGGGAGGAATATCTGCCGATGGTAAAACTGGGCTAGAGGTTGTGACAGGACCACGTCTACCAACACTAAATGCTCGTCGATACATTAACCATTGCCTAGAGACTCATGTGATGCCATATGCTGGATTTGTAGGCCAAGGCTTCATCTTTATGCATGATAATGCAAGAGCGCACACTGCAGGAATCGTCAGGGCAAACCTTCATGATGTTGGAATCACGACAATGGAATGGCCAGCAAGGAGCACTGATATGAATCCCATCGAACGTCTATAGGACGAATTAAAGAGGCGTGTTCGAGCTCACCAACCAGCACCACAAACTTTGGAAGAGCTGAGAGTTGCCATCGAGGAGGAATGGGAGAACATTCCACAACACTTCATAATGACGTTGATTAACTCCATGCCAAATCGTATGACTGCAATCATAAACGCTCTCGGAGGCAATACAAGTTACTGAATAATTTTTTTTTCCAATAATTCCTTTTTTTTTTTCAAAAATTCAACCAGAGTCTTGTCTTTGAGAAAGGTTATACAGGACAAGTTTCACTTAAAATTGTAATTTTATCAAGTTATTGAAATTTAAATTTGGAATTAAGTATACCTTATTAATATAAAGTGTACCAGCTTCCAAATTGCATAAAAACTTTTTCGTTGATCATATACTTTTGTTAAGTTACCAGCAATCAAAGTTGAAACTGCTGGGTGGCTCGATTCAAGTGTCCGGAAGTGTAGATAGTGATGCTAACTCTGTTGTACATTTAACTAGACTAAACTAATTTTGACAGGTTTAAAGTGTTGCTATCCTTGTCACTAATTGTAAACCAAGGAAGGACAATAACACCTTTATTCCTGTCAAAATTAGTTTAGTCTAGTTAAATGTACAACAGAATTAGCACCAATGTCTAGTTTGAGGTTTTACGACGTTAAAACGGGTGATAAATATTACGAGAGAAATGTTTATCTGTCAGAGGCCTTATTTGTTCTGGCTAATCCCCAAGATGCTCGGGCCTTGGATCGATCAAGAATTATACTATCCTTGAAGTATAGATTATACTTATAGGAAATTGTGAATACTTTTTTTTTTAATTTTCAAGGGAGATTGGAAACAATAGTATTGCGCGTGCGAAGTCGTAGGCATACACTACTAACAAACATGATGGAAGTGCATTCCAATGAGAGAATGCGCTCACAATAGGAGTATTATTGGTAGGTGAAAGTAAGTTCAATGAACCAAACGAAAGTATTAAAGGGTGTGTAGATCCGGGCAAGGACCTCCTCCAGAAAGTAAAAGGTGAGATGTGTCATGATGACAGTGCAATATGCGCTGACGCAACAACTGATCACTACAATTTATATTACACAATTTACATTTGATCATCAGTTGCATATAATTCGAAATGGATGCATGTGGGAAGTGTCTGCCTATATATAAGTACTTATGATTGTCGAAAACATGAATATTTTTGATAAAGAATTATCTCCTGCAACGATCACTCTTATTTGTAACTATAACTCCTCTACATAAACTAATAATGTACACTTATGTAGAGATATTATAAGTCCTATGTAGAGTCTGTACAAAAGTGGTAATAATATGCAGGATCGTAAAGGGTAGAGTTTCTGTCACATTAGTGTAGTTACACTGTGAATACTAGTAGGTGGAGGATAAATATATGGTTCTATACCGTATGGATCCGTATTGGAAATATTATTACTTACGAAAAATGCCTTGAAAATACAGGCGTCAACGCACTGAGCTAGATGGATTGCTATCAGCTTCCTTTAAAGCTACAGTCTCAAACTAGTTTTTCCTCACGTGCAATAGTCTAGAAATCTAAACAGGAATCTGAAACCGGAATTAAATAGAAATTTATAATAACCCAAGTGCTGTAATGTTATCTCAGAGCATTCCTAAAATTTTACAAATCATAATGTCGTTGACTCGTCTGCCAATATATTAAAAAATCGATTTCGATTAATTCTATTCCGTGTTACATTTTTTCGGTTAATTGCAATTGGCCCTAGCCTATTTTTTTCTCTAGAATTTCTAAAGGGAAGAAACGCCATTGCATTTCACACTCAAGACGGACGTCAAGATACTACAAATGAATCTAATCGCGTCTTCGTGGAAATAAACAGCTAATTTTAAGGAGTAGGAAATGCCGAAACAATGACAACGGATAACAATGTGTAGTGAAAGTGGACATGCTAGTGTATCTCGTTGTGGGATGACGTTCTCACGAAAGTGGATAATCCTTGAGATCTGCATCAGACATAACATAACGTGTGCGACTCACGTTTCTTTATGTTCCATAATTTAAATCATAAAACTTGATAATACTCAGTGTTTTTGTAAAATGTAAGTTTGGTTATATTAATTACACAAGTCAACAGGAATTTTGAGTCTGAGTTCTGTACCTCTGATTTTGATTACATAAGCCTAACTAATTAAAGAAAAAATATTTTTATCTAATAAAGTTTGCTTTTGTAGTTACTAAAACGAAATTTTAATTTTTATGAAAAAGCCCTATTTTTTAATTTCAATTATATGTAAAAGGAAAACAGTTTTGAATTCACATATTTTTATTGACTTTAATTATACAAGACGGCATAAATAAACCCACAAATACAAAAAAGACTTTAAAAATGAACAGATTTGGTATTTCTTCTGTGTAAGTTGGGACTTTTTCGTATGAGCCCCCAAATGTAGTCACCCATCATGTTTTCATTATATTGTCCTTGATAACGGTTTTCAAAGTTCATTACATCTTGGTGGAAACGTTCACACCTACAGCCCCCCCTACCCCTCTCCTTATATGCAACGGCTCCAAAAAAAAACTGCTAAAACACTATAATATTCGTTATACATTGTGTAAAGGTACAAAAGCAAACTTTATTTATTATAAATGGAGTTTCTGCTTTTTTTTCGATGTATACAATCAGAAAATATTTACTAAATAACAGACTCAAAGAAAAATATGTTTTTTTAATTTAATTAATTAAATAGGTATATACTTACGTGAGAAACTTATTAAATTATTTATAACTTTACAACGGTAAGGTTTTAAATACAACAAGCAGCGCCAAAAAGAAATTTAATTCTTATTGGACCTACTTCATCAACAAGAAAAACGCAGATAAATAGTTGGTACATAAACGCAGATACATAGGTCTAAAAAGAATATATTCAGCGTATTCCTCCAGCTTATGTTGTCACAACTGACGACTCTACATACTAAGTGCCTAATTTGGTAGTTGAGATGACAACATGTGTATTGAGCAAGCCAATACTGCAAGTTACAATAATAAGCAACCCATCGTGTGCGATATCACCGTCACTTTCCAACAAAGTCAATGAAGCGGGGAGAAAGTGCCAACTCCACGTCCGCGTACCTGCCGCCGCTAAATCCGCTGACTCATATGAGTTTGCCATCCGGATTGGTTCACCGGAATTAATGGAAACTGTACGAAAACCTTATTTCGGTGTTTGTCTCTATGGAAACTCGTACTGGCAGTAATTTAATATTTTTATGACACATAATTAACAAACAAACAAGCGGTCACCATATTAGTTTTGCAGAAAGCCAAAAACCGTATTCCTTTCCCTTGGGACGTACTTGTTCTTGTCAACGTAACTTCCAATGGTATCTAGGATAGCGTAGCCTATTCAAATGAAAATGAAAATAGTTACTTATATATAACAACTTTTTTTTCAAACAAATTCCTAAGATTCCTAAAAACTCTTCCAAACAAACTCTTGGGCTTTATTTATTGTATTCAGCTTCCTTAAACATAATTAAGTATCTATCACTACAAATTTTGATCATAGATGATATTTCCTAAGCCAAGTGTGACTTTCTGTCAACTATTGAACGTTTAACAAATTGTTGTTATTAAAGTAGATAAACGAACATCGTCTGAGTCTAAATAACAATTTATAAAGCTTACATAACATCGCATAACAATGCCAAGATATAAAATATGGCTGCTATAACATTAAGAGGGCGCTGATCGCCCCTTTAACCTACTTTCACTGTGATTTTCGAAGGTGATTTTCCTTTATGTTCCTGGAATTCGAAAGTATCGTAAAATTTCTAATTTTTTTATGAGTAATACACAAGTATATATTAACGACGATGAGACCCGTTAGGATATTATAAATTAGTTGTAATTTACGATTCATACCTACATTTTCATATTAATGTAATGTCTGTAATCGTTATTATTAGTTTTATTCATTTATTTTTATTAACTCTCATTAGTTCCCTTATAGTTGATAGCGGTTAATTAGATGATAAATTAACAAACAAAACAGTTGTCGATAAGGTTTGGTAATACAAGAGCCACATTGAATCGAAGCATATGACGTCATCAGCTATAATGATGAATGAATAAGACGAGTACGTTTATTTAATACTGCTCTTTTGTCAAAGTAGAAACAATATTGTTTAGTTTATTATTCTCGATAATTTTGCATTAATCTCCAGAGCTATATAGGTATCTAATTCCAATTCTAGAAACCGTTTCCTCCTCAACTCCACATTCATTTTAAAATACTAAGAGATCTTTGGTATTAAATATATTTTCTTTTGTTGCAGGCACATTTTCTTTCGCACTTTCTTCTAAATTAGTTATGATTATTAGAATATCATGGCTTCTGTTAATATCAATAATTTCCACCATCACTGTGATATCAGGTGAGTTTGTTTGTAAATTAATACTTAAAGTTATTTACATAACTCAACAACTTACAAACCTTTAAAAAAAACTTTAATGTTGAACAGATAAGGTTCAATGTACTTACGCTAGAATTTTTTTCTTTTAAAATTAATCCATTTATTTTTACTCATTAAAAATAAATAATTGAAATCTGTTTTTATGTCTCTACATTGTAAAGATTATTTTACAGGTAACCCTTTATTTTTACAAACGAGGAACAATAAAGCTGCAATAAAATGGAGACCACCTATGGACAACTGGAATTGGACGGAGACTCCGCGCCTCGACGAGCCCGTGCTGGCGCCCTCGAATTTTTCCCACAAACTGCCTCCATCTGCCAACGAAACTGAATTAATAGCCCATATGACTGCATTAAAAAGAAATTATTCAAGACTCCTATGGGACAACGATAAAAGCACAAACTTGCCGCTATTCGTGGATAAAGCTTTGAAACTTTTAAATTTAAAGCAAGTATATTTTGAAGTTGAAAATTCAGTTATGTCTAAGGTGTCCTGCACAGCTTGCAAGGCTGGAGCTGGACTCTTACAACACTACATTAAAATGGGCAAGAGCAAGGAAGAAATCATTAAAATGATCTATCAATTCTGCGTTTCACTACAAATTCAATCGACCCGAGTTTGTGAGGGAATTACGAGGCTATTTGGAGTAAGAATCATTTACTATTAAAACATTTGATAAACCATTTTATAACGTCATTGGTTAACCATATTTTTTGTGATTTTCAGAGTGAAGTAGTGTACGTATTGAAACGCATCACTATAGGCCCCAATGAGATATGCAGTTTTGTAATAGGAGATGCGTGCGGGGATGTCTACAACCCGTATCATGAATGGGAAGTGACGTTTCCACCGGTGCCGAAGCCGCCTGTGAGACCACTTGATATACCTCTAGACAAAGCACCTACCTTCAAGGTTTTGCAGATATCCGACACTCATTTTGATCCTTATTATGCTGAAGGTACCATTTTTTTGATTGCCTATACTTAATAGTCAAGAAACAAATTATTATCTTTCATTTTTTCGGCTCCACGTAATAATTGTGGAATGTTTGCAGGTGCCAATGCAGAGTGCAATGAACCACTATGTTGCCGTGCATCAAGTGGGCCTGTGATGACCCCTGGCGGAGGCGCTGGCCGTTGGGGTGACTATCGACACTGTGACACACCGAAGAGGACCATAGATCATATGTTGAAGCATATAGCAGATACACACACAGTCAGTACTAATTAGAGTCAAACCTGAATTATTAATATATCTAACAAGCTTTCCACTGGCATAATATCTAATTTAATAGTAATTACACTCGTCGCTATAACATTTTTGTTGTCTAGATGTAATTATAGATCTTTATCTATGATGTCTAGAACAATTTTTCGTTAAATATTTTGCAATTAACGCTAATGTGTTTTGTTTCCAGGATATCGATTACATATTATGGACCGGTGATCTTCCACCTCATGACGTTTGGAATCAAACCCGCGAGGAAAATCTTAAAGTCCTACAAGAAACCGTAGCTCAAATGTCAGATATGTTTCCAGGAGTTCCTATATTTCCTGCCCTTGGTAATCACGAAGCTTCTCCAGTTAACAGGTTTGTGTCACCTCCACATAATAATAATATGTTTTGTTGAAACATTACATGCGTAATATCAATTATATTTTATCTCAACAATCTATATTCGTACTTCCGTTTTAGTAATGTTGTATTATGTTTGTGACTTGATGACTTCAATCTCTTTTTTTAGCTGAAATAGGTATTAGGTATGTTCAAAGGAAACTTATAAATGATGATATAAATGATGATGATGATGAATTTTATTTTATAATAACTACTTTTAATTATTATAACTATGACATTCTTCGGATGCGGTGTCGAATTTTTTTTATAGATAGCAAACAATGGTATAAAAGAGGCTTCACCCAGTAATCGTTTGAATCTATCTATATGAAACTGTATTTGTAATTTCAGTTTCCCACCACCGTTCATCTCATCTCCTGAGTCGAGCATCTCATGGCTGTACAACGAGCTAGATGCACAGTGGCGGAGATGGCTGCCGGCCGGCGTGTCCCACACGGTCCGGCGTGGCGCCTTCTACTCTGTCCTCGTACGCCCTGGTTTCCGTATCATCTCACTCAACATGAATTATTGCAATAACAAAAACTGGTATACCATTTTTATATTCGTTAATAAAAGGGCATCTTCTTTACACAGATTTTAACTTTGTTAAATATTACGTTCTTTACAGGTGGTTATTAATGAATAGCACAGATCCTGCGACCGAGTTGCAATGGTTAATTTATGAGTTACAATCTGCTGAGTTTAGTGGTGAAAAGGTGCATCTTATAGGCCATATACCACCAGGCCATTCAGATTGCCTAAAAATTTGGAGTAGAAATTATTATGCCATTGTTAACAGATATGAATCAACAATAACTGCCCAATTTTTCGGTCACACTCATTATGATGAATTTGAAGTTTTTTATGATCCCAACGATTTAGGTGAGTGATCACTGTTTTTGAAATATAATTTTATTGTGTTGAAAGGTCAAACTATTTATGTACATTATATTTATCATCAGGTAGAGCGACGAGCATTGCTTACGTTGGACCTTCAGTATCGCCATACACAGATTTGAATCTAGGATACAGAATATATTACGTAGATGGAGATCATGATACAACAACGAGAGTAAGTATTTTTGATTGGTAATTAAAAACATGACTATGCTACAATGTTCTGTTGTCATATCGATCCTGAGCGACTGGGTCCTACGACCCACTTAGTATGAATTTATATGGAGAACTAGTGACCAAATCCCGTGTCTGCCTAGTAGCAGGGACCGCATCGCGCGACCAATGTGCATGGATCGGCAAGCTGACACTACAACGTCCTTTATTAGTCTATCTGTTACTTTCATTATGACTGATCGTCATTTCTTTCAGCAAGTAGTCGACCATGAGACTTGGATCATGAATTTGAAGGAAGCGAACCTGTTCGGGTACCCGATCTGGTACAAGTTGTACACAGCGCGGTCTGCGTATACGATGACGGCGCTGCGCCCGTTAGATTGGGACAAGTTTATAGACGAGATGACCGGGAGGGAGGACCTGTTCAATTTATACTACAAGTATGTCTAAATAATGTTTATTATGTATTTTAAGTTTGTCCGATTATACGAGAACATTACACGAATAACGTAAGTACAGAAGAGTTTCTGTAACAAGACGGCCGCACACCGCATGCAGCGCAGCACAGCGCGTTGCAGCCTACGGCGTTGTAATCTATGCAATATTATGAGAAAGGAAACACACCAAACGCACGATGCTGTACAGCACTGCGCTGCATGCGGTGTGCTCCGCCCTTTATTGTTGATAGAATTACTAAATGAAATGAGCTGATATGCTTATTCATATAGTTCTCACAGATGGTCATTGGTCATCTTGTACAAATTAAGAAATTGCTAATTATTGTTTATGACATTGAAATTTGACGAAGCGTGGCAAGAGCCTCTATTCCGCTTTTCCTGCATAGGCAACAAACCTTTCTCTGATAACGCAATCCATTCAATCAAGCCACGTCAATAAAGTTTACTTGATTCTTAAATACTTGTTTTATTGTTGACTTAACAGGTTTGTATGTACCTGTAGCTTATTTATCTAAATGTTCATTTCCAGACCATAAAAGGGCGTAACTAAGTTTCTTACGTGAATTGTGGTATCCAGTTAGGGCATATCCACGTGAATGGCGACGATGATATCGTCGTGCCACCTAATTCTATACATTGCCTAAGAACGTCTCTCCACACGGCGGCGCCGCGCCGGCGACTTTTATTCGGATTCTCTCGCTCAAGGAGATGGTCCCTTCAAGAACGTCCTTGTGAATGCCTACTTTGAATAAACGATTTAATTTCAGACATTATTGGAAGAACAGTCCCCGTCGAGGCACTTGTGATGGGGAGTGTCGTAAGCGATTGTTATGCGATGCGCGATCCGGTCGGTCGCACGATCGTCGCGCGCTCTGCGGGCAAATAGAGGCGCGCATTGACGGAGCCTTGCCCGCCCCGCAAACATGGCGGGCTTGGTTTTACAACGGATTCACCGTCTCGTGAGTGAACCATCAACTATTAAGCGATTTTGTAAAGCAAAATTGCAAAAATCTTTTCTAACTCTCTAATAACAAAAATTCTAGTATTGTACATACCGGCTACTTAATTTCTGCTGGTGATGGAGATTTTTTATTCGCTATTTTCGTTGGTTTATTGAACCCAAATATATTTTAGCATAATACCTAGCTGTTCAACAATCTATTTTTTTAGGTTCTTAGATATACCTAAAATATATGATATATATAAAAACTTAGTTTCTGTCACATCTAGTCAGATTTTGTCTACTTTTTCTTTATGCTAATTCCATAGTATCTAATAGGTGGGACAGAAGCCTACAGTGATATTTTATTCAGTTTCCTATTTTGCATTAAGGGTTCATTCATTTGCAACGTATCCGAGTTCTTGCATTTAAAAACCTTGAAGGTAGAACCTCTTCCGGTAATCCTTTCTTGTAATATTTTTTTAATTTATAGCATAACTAATACCACCAGGTGCCCTTAGCAAATTCATCTGGTGAAGCCGTGGCATTGTTACACCACTGAATCTCACTGTCTTTACGTAAAGCGAGTTTCATGATTTCTTCGTTTTGCTTATAATCACTGGAGAATGTCGCGCTGATATTATGGAACTAGCATAACAAATAGAACCTCAGAATATCGAACAAACCAGACCAGTCAACGCGCTAATTTATCTAACTAAGGAGATAAAATCTACATCGATACAGTGGTTCTTTATCTGTAATGTCTTACCGAGAGTAATTTTAGACACAATACGCTTTGCGCCTACGTACAAATTTTAATGTGATCCAACAATCCTTCTGATTTGTTATATATTCAGAGTTTCAGAACCATTAGTCCATAAGAATAATTATCTAATAATGTAAATTAAAAATACCTGTTTATTTCCTACTCACGCTATTTCTAACTAATGATGTACCTATATCTTTGTACACCTGCAGACCTAGTGTAACGCAAGTTTGATTGGTGTTGGATTTACCTAAATATATTCTGCACATTCTATAAAGGTTGGTATAAAAGCTTATAATTTCTATGACATTTTAGTACCATGTCATTCCAAACCAGGGATCCACACTCGATGTTCCAAACATAGAAGCAGCGACTATATGTATCAGCGGACGTAATATCTTGGTTTGAAATGGTACTAAAGTGTAGTTGCTGACAGTTCAGTCTTTAAAGCAATGGAAAAGGACACTAACACTAATCATTTTCTTCAATTCAATCTGATAGTTGTTTACTTAATGAAAGCTTACTTCGTATCAAAGACTAATGTTATCAAAATACCTATAGATGTGACCTACCATCGTGAACTAAGTACTATTATTCCACTGCTATGGATCTCCATCGATCGTAGCAGTTAGGAACATATTCTGCGACTCTGCTCCACTGCCGGTTAAGCAAAATATTTACATAGATGTTTATTTGTAATTTAAAATTTCAGGATGTCAATGATAATGCAATTACCTCAAGTGGCCTACCAGATACCAAAGTTTGTGATGGGACTTGGCTGAAAAAAGCACCAAAAGGAGTCTGAGACAAATCATATCAATCAATAACCACCGCGAATTAGTAATACATTATTTATTTTTCAAAACCTAAATTCGATACTGTTTGGCCATTTGTAACTTTCAATTGCAACTATTTAGCAGCAAAAAAAAATGATTTTTGGAAATTTGTAATATGTTTGAGGTGGACCAATTTGACAATGTAATAATAAGTTCGTGTTATATAATTTTAAGAAATACTTTTGTAAATATTTTTGTAAATGTTTAATAAAAAAAATGAATTACAAAATGTGTTTTTATTATTCTTGTTGTATTTTTACAGCTAATGACACTCTGATAAATGTAAATTTGTTTGGGAAAACTAGGTATGTTTATGAGAAAAATGCAATTATAGAAATTAATGTCTTTATTGAGAATAAAAAATTAAAATTGACGATCGAAATTAATTATTCCATTTACTCGACATGACAAAATGTATCGAATTGTTCCAAATTATGGAAAACTAAGATGAAATAACGAATTTACATTATTATGTATGAGGCTGAAACAAAAGGTCACGTAGAGCAAAAGTCAACTTAATCGTCTATAATGGAATAATTAAATTATATTAAAACTATCATTAAAACTGGTCCCGCCTTATGACTAAACCTAAACAAGTAGGTAGATATTTACAAACAAATAAGTATCAATCACAAACACAAAAGTACTAGACTGTCGTCCAAACCTCGTTTTTCGCACTAAAGGTACTGTCTCGGGAAACTATAAACTTGCGTCTACATGGTATCGTCTTGTGCAGGCGCCAAAATGTCTTCGCCTCGACAGAAGGCGACAATTGCACGCAAATGCGTATACGATACGAATATTATAAGACAAGTCTCCTAAAAATGTATCATCAATACGAGATACGAGGTCTGGGTGACCGTCTACACCTACTTATAATAGAACTTATGGCCACAATTAAATTAGGCGGTTTTAAATGCAATAATTATGACATTGTATTGTAATGTGTATCGATGTAAATTTCTGTAGATTCACGAATTGTTAACTGAGTTATAAAGTTAGTTTTGGGGATATTGATATATTAGGGAAGTAGTGCACTAGACAACAAAATGTTCAGTCACGCACGTAGCATAGTTATTTGCGTATCGTAGTTACCAAGCACGAAAGGGTGCGTCGCGCACTAGACAACAAATGTTCAGTCACGCACGTAGCATGGTTATTTGCGTATCGTAGTTACCAAGCACGAAAGGGTGCGTCGCGCACTAGACAACAAATGTTCAGTCACGCACGTAGCATGGTTATTTGCGTATCGTAGTTACCAAGCACAAAAGGTTGCGTTGGGCACTAGACAACAAATGTTCAGTCCCGTAGCATGATTTTTTGCGTTTAGCTTGATCGTAGCTACCATGCTACTAATGGCTTTATACAAAGCTTATATCAGCGATCGGGAACCTTTTGACAGGGCACATAGATAGAATGAGATAGATGTTGACGATATTTGTGTAATTATTTGGTGCTTTGGTACAGTCAGCCAATGAAAGGGACAAGCAGGGTCGCAAATATAATTTAAGTTTTCTAAATATTTTGTGAAGGCATTTACTCGTTTTTTTTTAAATCAATAATATTCATATTGTAATTACAACGTTTCATTACATTATTAGCATAAAGGTTGTTCTTAGTTCTGTACCTTGGTTACCTTTTTCATTGATTGATTGTACCTTGGTACATAATAGATATCTAATTATCTATCTAAGGATTCGACTGTTATTTATATAACACGGGCGGCAAGAACGTCGCGCGTTCCCGACTGCTGGTTAATCAATCTGCTAGGTTACTCTGCATAGCAATCGCGATTTTAATCAAATCAAATGCAAAATTAACAGAAAATCCTAATTCGTACCATTGAAATTTTATACTTTACTAACTATTTGGTTAGCATACAATCAGATTTCATTTAGTTTAGTATTTTGTTAGCGCTAGTTTAGTTGTAGATTCCGCAGTAGATTCGCTATTGGATTGTTAGTTTTAGGTACTCTTAAAATTAACAATCCAATGGCGATCGTGCGGAATTATCTTCAAGAGTAAGGGGGCTGGTTACTACGGATTCTGGCGGAAATGTTGGTTACCTAGTGCAAAGCTAATCAGATTCAAAGCGGATTCTATAAACCCATTAAACCTTAACTTTAATGAGAACAAAAAAATATATAGCGGCGAAATAGCGCTATACAGATACAAGTTATAAATGTCTAAATTGATGAGTATTATTGTTGAAAAAATCTTCCCAAGTTAAGATCCGTAATTATTTACTTTTTAATTAAAATGAGTATATGTCATATTTTTATTGCGTAACTAACAATGCTTAGATATTTAGTAATTTTATTGTGACGTCACTTTTCAATAAGTATGAAAAATACTTAGTTTTACTTTTGGACCATTTTAAACAGTCTTCCACAATATTCGTTTTTTTGCCTTGCACATTACAACTACTTTGTTTATAAAACGTATTAATTTAAATTCATAGTATCACTGGGACTTCACTAAAATAAGCGTATTATAACTATAAAAAAGATATCAATTGGTCGCCTTTGTGACAAAGACTTGTACAGCCAACCAAAATTGAAATTAAGAATTCTTTGCCAATGAGTATGACTCAATAAATGAACCAACTGTACTAAAAACTTTTATGAGTATGACTCAATAAATGAACCAACTGTACTAAAAACTTTTATGAAAACATATTGTTTTTTTTTTCAAATAAGATCAGAATAATCTGCTTTGCTTCTAAAACAACTTTTTAATTAGCATAATTACTATTTACAAAGAGATAATACTAAAGTATGGCTAATATTTATGGTGGGATTTTAAATCTTAACTTAATATCAGAACCTGTATAAATGCTACATTAATTTACGAAATGTTCTAAAATTTAGTGATGTAGAAAGAACAGTCTTTATTTTGAATTACCCTTATAATCAATTTCATATAATATGCATACCAAAAATATTTGAGGTAACAATAGTTTTTTTTTCGGCAATTAGAAAAATAGATTTCTGAAGTAAAATGAGCATACATACATACATACATAAAACATCAATCTGTTTGGTTTAGTACAATCAACAGCACAAAGTTCACAATATATTGACATGTTGTTGACTTTACATAGGTAAAACTATTTCAGGTAGACATGGCAACAACCGGTAAAAGTAAACTGTATTGACATACGGTACATTAAAATAAATACTAATAACTATGTAAGACTTTCACAAAAAAATTAATTAATGTCATGTAAAAAATTTTGCTGATTAAAATACTAACTGTAGCTAAAATATAATTACATTAATTAAATGAATAATAATGGCACAAATTCAGACAATAAAAACATATTAAAATGAAAACTTTATGTACGCTTACATTGATCGAGAAGTCGGTATAGATTTTTTTTACTTTTTTTAGAGCTGATGGAATATAAATTCTTTTTGCGTTTTGGGGGACTGGGTTCACTGAGGTCATACTGAGAGCTACAGGTACCTGTGTGTCTGTCGCTTTTGCACAGCTTGCAGAAACTATAGGAACATGTAGCATTTGTGCATTTTGCCCATTCTTCACCAGACGATTCCTTCATAACTTTTGAGGGATATTGACAACGGACACAAGAGAGCTGTGTGCGGGAGTCCAATGACGCAGCCTGTAAAAAGTAAGTTAACTATTGTAATATTAAAAAAATATAAGAACTATAAAGAGGAATGTGACCAGGATCTTTTATCAGTGATAATTAAATGTATGAAAAGAATACATGACACACATAGTGAAATCTGATAAGAATGA
Source organism: Endotricha flammealis (assembly GCA_905163395.2). Classification (NCBI taxonomy): domain Eukaryota; kingdom Metazoa; phylum Arthropoda; class Insecta; order Lepidoptera; family Pyralidae; genus Endotricha; species Endotricha flammealis. Next base: position 9,112,149 of record LR990853.1, read on the forward strand.
TAGTCTGAACCAGACATTTCCTCAGGAAGTAGTGTAAATACTGCAGTTCTTAGTGACCTTTTAGGGTCTTCAGTGACTTTTTCCCGTTATTTCAATGATAGTAAGTCTCAAAACCATGAGAAACTGTAGGTGATTCCTAATAGGCTTTGAGGATATAATAGGAATATATAAATGTGGTTTCTCACATCTACAGCTTTAACAAAGAATGATACTGAAATCACAAGGATACATTTTGGTAATAAAACTAACCTTCATAAATTTTTTAAATTTGTTAGTCCTTGGTGTCCCAGGTGTATGTGTAATGTGTCTCATTTCATTGTCAATCTCTCTCAAAGCTCGTATCTGATTGGCATCAGGCAGTTTAGGTATTGTTCCATGCTCCCAATTCTCTATGTTAGTACTCACTGCATTCCAATATTGATTATATCTCTGCTTCCTGGGGTTTAGTTTCCCTACATTTTCCCAAGCTTGCCTCCAAGTATCACTCACTAATGAGAAATTATAGATATCCTCATTTGACAAATAAGTAAAGATCTTCAGCAAAGGTAATTCCACTTCATAATGCAGCTGTGTTATTATGTCTTTTTTTGGATTAGGTTTGAATCTCTCAACTTTTGTCTTGGGTACACTTTTGACAGGCTGTAAACATTTTCTCTCACATGTAAGGGAGTGTGTAGCGAATTCTATTTTTCTTGAAAACTTTTTCCGATTAAACGGACTTAACTTACAGCTACTCTTACATATTTTCTTTAATGGGGTGGTTGGATATGCACATACCACAAGATCATGGTCAACATGACTGGGTTCAACTTCATTAACATCTAATTTTTGGATTTTACCAGCTATTATGCTTGTGGGAGTAGCTGTGTTGTCACTGGCGGTAGTGATGTCTAGTTCTTCATCATACGGTCTTTTTACCGCACGTCTCGCAGGCGATGGTTCCTCCGAACACGATGATGCTGGGGACTGGGTACATGTACTGTCTAGACGAAGATTAATATTAGATGTGACTTGAATATGACCAGTGATAACAATATTGGGAGACAGAAGTGGCGGGCTGGCCGTATAAGCGGACGACAGCTCTGTAGAACTGGGGGTGAAAGACGTGTGATACCCGCTATCGTCGTTCCAGAATCCCACATTGTTGTAGCTTTGCAGGGACGGCGTTGCAGGTTGTAGTAATGGAACATCCATTTTTAAACACTTATTGGGCTGCAATTCACTCGACAAATTCATCAAATTGTATAATACATCGCCTAGAGCCCATTTTCTTGAAAACCATCGTGTAATTTCTTCTTGTTTTCCGCGTAAAGTTTTCAATGAGCCGAGCGGGAACAGAATTGAACGGTTTTTGTTTTTTTTTGGGCGTATTGTTTTTGAAGATTCCAATCAATGTTGATTTTCCATACACACTAAAATTCTTGAAATATTAGAATTGATAAAACGATACGTTCTAATCTAGCAGTAGCCTGTAATGTACACAACACAATCCATCAAACAAAATTTACCAAAATTTTATTCAATCAAACGAAAACGAACCATAAATTAGTTTTTTTTTTCGTGTTTATGGTTGTGCAAACGTAGTGATTATATACTCTTTGGTTGTGCACAGGGTTGCCAGATTCAATTTTATGACTTTCCCCAAACTGACTTTTATTTTTCCCCAAAATGATACGTTTTCAACAGTAAACCCCCAAAAGTTTTGTTACAAAAAAAGGGGTTAAAAACTGCCTTTTCCTCACTTAAGATGTCGCTTTTGTCTAGTTCTACACACTTGACAGCTATCAGTCATTTTCCATACTATTTTTGTAAATCTGAGGGCACGGCAGTGCCCCCGCCAAGACGAGCCAAGCGGAGCGCAAGGGCACTACCTACATTTTCTCGAAACGTTTTGTCGTATTTTTTGAACTCTCACAACTTTGGTTTGGATGATGCTAAATAGTTAAAAAAAATCAAGATATAATGACACCAGTGCAATCATTGAACATTCAAAATTTGAATGTCGTAGCTATTATACTTTAGATTTTATTAATGTCTAAAAACCCCCCATTTGGTCACTGATTGACTCACTGACTCACTGATCATCAAAATTCTTAAGGTACTTCCTGAAGTCCTAGAACGCCAAAATTTGGTATTATGTACGCTAATATTACTACAAAGACAACAAAAAAGTCATAAAACTTGGAACTTTCATCCCCCAACCCTTTAACTTAAGGGATGGAAGTTTGTATGAGATTTCCGCTTTTTTTTTTTTTTTTTTAATACTACACAGGTGGCAAACAAGCATACGGTCGGCCTGATGGTAAGCTTCCTAATATCCTAGAAAGCTGAAATTTGGTATGTATTCTAGTATTAGTACACAAACAACAAAAATATCATAAAACTTGGAACTTCACCCCAAAAGAAAAAAAAAAGAAAAAAATAACAACTTACAAAAAGAAATGAAATCCCACAAAAAACATTTTCATGTAAAATGTTGCCAAGACGAGACCATATAACTCGCACTGTCAAAAAGTTATCAGATCTTATGTAGAGCCAAGCTTCTAACTCTACACGCCCTATCTCTACAAGGCCTAACTTCAAAAACTCTACACCTTAATCAAAATATGTGGCTTGGCCATACAGTAATCTTAGTCTCCCTTTGAGCGGTTCTTGAAACCTGAACCAACATGTATTGTAGTATCATTAAATGTCATATTCTATCTAAAACATTATTATATAACAAGGGAAAATGAGGAAATCATGAATGTGTGGTTTGTTACCTTTTTGGCAAACTCTTAAATGTGTAGTTTAGATAGTGGTGGAAGATTAGTGCTGGAATTAGTATCTCTGAACTTATCCATGGTAGGAATTTCAGGAATATCATCCTCAAGGTCGTCTTCAACTCCGATAAGGTTTTTTCCTCTTTGGTTCGGGACAAGTCCACCACACATTCCCACTACTGTGTCTCCTGTGTAGCCAGGATCAACAACGGCGAACTCAGATAGACAAGAAGCAATGAAGCTTATTGACGTCCCGGGGGAGAAAACTATAGCTGTCTGTCTTGGAACTCACAACGAATTTAATCAGAAAGAAGATAGTCGGAGTAGGAAGTATTGAAAGGACTTCCCTCTTTAACAACTACGTGAGAAACAGCAATTTGAAGCAAAAGGCATTATATCCCAGAGAGATGGCAAATCAAGTGAGTTCCTCTTTGGTTCAAAACGTTCAAATCAAAAGAGTCATATCATAATACTAGATAGCTAGACTTTATAGAATAGTAGAGAGAGAGAGACAGCTGCTTTTTAAATGGCTCTGGATTGATTGTTGCACTTTAGCCAGGATGTTAGTCCAAAAAAGAGGGAAGTGCGTTTTATTCTATTTTAAGTCTTGGTTTATAAAAGTGCAAAAAAATCCCTAAAATTCCCCATCACTTATTTTATTTCCCCAAAATTTTCCCCAAAGATTCTATTTCCCCAGTTTTTCGCCAAGAGTCAAATTTTTCCCCAAAATCGCGAAAAAAACCCCCAATCTGGCAACCCTGGTTGTGCAATGCAATGCCACGGATTTACATACAGGTTCATGTGCAAATTGTGCAATGCACCTTGAATGCAACATAATCAATATTTTATTGAAGCTTGTCTATGAAAGACTAATTGTTGATTGGAAATAAACTACACTCACACTGCATAGTCCCTTCATTAATTACACCACACATTGCACATATCCAACAACTAGAAATCGTGTTCAGCGTGTTCAACACGACATTCATACGGATCGTCAGTAAGTTAATAAAATGAAGAATGATTTCCACAAAAAATAGAAGAAGAAGTAAATGTCAATGTCAATTTTTAATTTCTGGTTTTTTAGATCGCTTGATCGCTTGGCTTCTTTCTTGTGAAGTGAATTTTAAGTGTGAGCAATGGATTAAACTTACTCTAATGTTATGTGAGTATCCACAGTGGATACTGTTTTAATAAAGAATTGTTATTTTGTGATTGGTTACGCCTACATTAATGTAACAAGACGTCCGAATTCCTAAAGATTTTTGTGTTATTATTGAGGAGTACTTCTACTATTATGTTTCCAGATCTATAATTGATTATAATAATCACTATGTATGTTAAAGATTTATGCAGATTATGTGCAAAAAAAGAAGATTTAACGAAAGAACTTTTAGATGCAAGTAATAAGAATGTTCTTAAGTTGATACAGGACTTTATTCAAATTACAGTGAGTATTATGAGTATAGGTTTTAAAAATAATGTGAACATGGTTTTAAGGAAATGCAAGATTTAAGAACACAGAGCAGAAACTCAAGTGTCTCTCTTCAATTATACAATAGTAATATAATTACAATTGTCTTTCAATTAGTTTTTTTTTAAGTACCTAGGTATATTTCCAAGGAGCCCTTGTTGTTTATTGTTATCAATGGCTATGTTTCTGCAAAAATCCATTATCTATCTCTGAAGTCGATTTTGGATTTTTTTTAATAGGTTTTTTTATAATTACAGATAAATGAAAATGATACCTTACCCACAAAAGTATGTTTAAATTGTGAGGAGAAAATAGTAGCTTTTCAGTTGTTTATATTAGAGTGCTACAAAGTTCAAGATTCTTTCAAAAAGCTATCTGTGGATACTTTCTCAGTTAAAGTCGAGGAAGAAATTGTTGATTTTGGACAATCGCTTATAAAATCTGAGGTATGATTTATGTTATTTGTCAATTTGCACTGTAACTTACATGTAACTGTGTTACATATCTATGACTTAATACAATGTGTTGTAGTTTACAGTATGTTAGTATAATAAATTTCACAAGCTTTTACCTTTTGTATACTTTTTCATTATTATAAGATTCATTACAATCTTAGTGGGATATTAATATCTCTGTCTGCCTCAGTAGGATATTAATCCAACTGAGGCAGACAGAGGCCTTCCTTGCGCTCATCCGTGGACATGGAAATACCTTGCTAATTTTAGTTAAGCCACTGTTTCCTTCTGTATTTGCTTTCTATAATTTTGTAATTAAAATATGGTTATATTGGAGCATTCTCAAGCCAACGGGGTTGTGTTAAATCCATAAACAGTCGAAACATTGTAATGAACATTTGTTTGTCTTAAGTCTAAGAGAGAGAACTCCATGATGGATAATCATACGCACATTTAAAATATGCTGTGTGCTGTGGCTCTAACAGTCTTAATAATGAGGAAAGATTAGGCAAGCTTTTCTTCTGATCCGAGCTGATCTTTCTTAATGAAAGGTGAAAATGTTTTCTGTGTAATGTGTATAACAAAAGAATATTAATATTGATATACTATTCGCTGGGTGCGCGACGGCAGCGCCAACTAGCGGATGAACTTTAGGCGGACTCTGAAGTGTCAAATGGCGAGTTGTCATTACGAATAGTAAAATAAACAAAGAAATATTTTCAATGAAACGTCGTATTTAAAATCGTTTATTGTAAACTTAACTTAACATTCTCATATTACATGGATAATTAAACAATAAAAGTGTTTTTTTTATAGGTTAACTTACTTTTTCTTCTTGACGGCTGTTATCCATTTCATTCATTTTTCTTGTTTCCAACGTGCTTGTGGAAATTTGTAGAATTTACAAGCACTGTTTACACCAGTGTTTTTACAGTTATCAACACAGCAGGTATCGTGACCCATATTTCTTTATTTTTAACGAAATACAATAAACAACAACACTCCACTATGTATACGCAAGGATGACATCCGCCGCGAGTTCCTTTTTTAGCCACGGCGGGCGCTGCGATTGATTCGTCTGTCCCCACTCCCCGCTTTGCACCCAGCGAATAATAGAAACATATTAAACCCTTGTATGTCAAGATATACATATGCTGATTGGACCAAATAATATAATAATTAATATAAAAATACTACAATAATTAGTTAATTTTATAATTTATATGTTTATCTTTTTGTATAAATATTATAAGTTGGTTAACAGGCTATTTGCCAATTCAGAAACGTCGAATGCATACAAGGACTGTTAAAAAAAACTGACAGTTCATTTGACAAGCAATTTATTTTTTTGTGGTGAAACTGGCTCTGTATTGTTAAGTATTGATGGTTACTACTATTAAATGTTTTTATTTTTATTTTAAGGTCAAAGATGAGCTCTCTGCGGAGGAAATTGTGCTTCGTAAGTAACTACATTTCAATAATAACATTTTATAAAATCTTACTAATTTATTACTACCTATGTTTAACTGTTCCAACTGGGCCTGGTGGTCGAGTGACTTGTTAGCTAGTTTATCTAAAGGGTAATGGGTTTGCTTTTCATACAAGACAATGATTGTTGATCTTGCTCTGGATGATTCCTACAATAATAATAATATAATGTATTTATTTAAAAAACGCATTTATGTGTATTTATTGATGAAATCATTTCAGGTGCAATGGTCAATAGTGAAACTACAATACCAGATTATGAAGATGACTTTGACAATTATGACCATAAAGAGGATTTGGTTGATGATGGTGATGGAAGCAATGATGGCGATGACAGAGTTAACGATAATGATGGTGATGACAGAGTTGATGATAATGATGTTGATGGTGATGATGATGAAACAGATAATGTTACATTAGCAGATCTCAAAAAAGAAAAAACGAAAATTCGTAAAAAGAAAGTACAAACTGAGGAAATGATTAAACAATTGAATGATCTTTTAAAAAAGCCACATCTAAGAGCAAAGGATTTTATAAAGTATGTAATTAAAGATACTGTTATTTTATTATAAAGGGCCATCCATAATATAGTTCAAAATTAAAGAGAGGAAGGCGATCACAGTGTGGCTAGTTCTGTTTTGAATGCTAATAGCAAAGCATATATACACAATTCACTCAGTGCTATCCGGTCCCAAAAGATAAGCTAGACTTAAACTGGCTAGGGTTGTGGGTACGGACAACGAATTTACATCTATAAGTGCCTACAAAGCCATAGGACATAATAAAATATTTGTTATATTTGTCATTGTTTCACAGAGACAAGACAGAGATGGTCTTTAGTTGTAAAAAGAGATTATGTAGTTTTTTCAATTTGTTCGGTATTATTTCATTTGAGATGTTAATAACATAAACGTCCAAAAACGATAACATAATTATATTTATTTTCAGATTAAAATGTGAAATTTGTGGGGCAAAAGCTAAGACATGGGTGACATTATCAGATCATTATGTAAAAAAACATAGATGCAAACTATTTGTCACTTGTCTATGCGGTTACGTAATTAAATCAAAGAGTGTTCTATACAAACATGTATTAGAACACAAAGTTGAAAGTGATAAAGTGAAGAGTAAAGAAAATATAGATATTGAAAAGCGAAGTAATCCTAACTTTTACAACCTCAAAGTAAAAGATTTTGTTGAGTGAGTTGCTCTTTTAAATACTTAATAATTCTTCTTAATTATATATTTTAAAGTATGTCTCTTGCTGCATGTATCTGTCTATTTCTTTGTTATTATGATACTCGTCATTCATAGTTTTTATGTCATATTTTTATTTTATTTCTTATTCATATGTAGGTAGGTATCTTGCTAGCCCTGCTCAGTCCATTGTTGCGATTTCACTAGTGTGTAAGTTATATTTATGTATACTGTGTCCCAAACAATTCCAATGTTGTCAATTGCAAATAAAGCATATTCTAACTATCTATTAAACTTTCATACACTTTTCACAAATGCGTGGAGTGATTCGAGGAAAGTTTTTTTATAATTTTATACTACTCATTAATGTTTTGTGATATTTAAATGAAATACTTATGACGATATTACTTGAATGAATGTCATTAAAATCCTTGAGATGTAAAAAAACAAAAAACATATTTTTGAAACAAAAAGTTTTTTATGGAAATCATAATACAAAACGTATTTAATAATATTGTTTATTTTTAGTTTCACCTGCAACATCTGCGGCAAGAAATATTCAAGTTGGTATAGTTTGAAATTCCATAGTCAATCTGAACATAAAATATTACCATTGGTTAGATGTATTTGTGGAATATCGCTATCATCTAAGACGGTGCTGTATAAACATGTACAGGATCATAAAAATCCAAATTCATTCTGGTAAGTTTTTTCTGAATAAAAAAAAAACATAATTGTAATGTTTAGTAAATAGGATATCTGATGATGGCGATAATACATTACGTATATTTAATTTAACTAAATGGGTTACCCTTATGATATATATTTTAAACGCTATAGTTTGTATGAATTTGTTTTGTATAGATTACTCTTTCACGCAAAAACCGCTGGACAAATTTGCTTAAAATTTGATACAGATATTTTGTAACACTGATTAACACTTAGGATTGTTTTTATCCCGTATGTATATCATTACTACAAGGGTAGCCCGATTACGTGGGTATAACCGCGGCCTGTTACCTAGTATCATTTTATAAAATAGGTATAAGATTTTTAGCACATTTTTTTTTCAGTTGTGATAAATGTCCAAGAATAACAAGAACTTTAGAAGCACTAAACAAACACAAAATGACACACGTACCAAAGTCAGAGAGGAAGTTTTATTGTAGTTCATGTGATAAAATATTTCATACGAAAGATAGTTTGAAATCACACGAAAAGTCTCACATACCTATAGACGAGCGGAAAATATACCGATGTACGCAGTGTGATTTGAAGTAAGTTTTATAAATCTAATAATAGCAGTACTTTCTTTAAAGAGTAGTTTAATTTAATCATAAAAAATCACTCAAACAATGTAGCTATTTTTCTGCATGCTTTACTAAAATATCGTCTGCTATTTTTTTTCGAAACACTTAAGAAAACTAAAATGACGCCGGAAATGGTGGCGTCCGTTGGAAAAATTTAAAATTATGGTCCTTCGCTGCGCCGCATTCTTAGTTTATACCTAATGGAGGCAGTAGGTAGTGACTCCCTTGGTATTACAGGCTAAATTATATGTGATTGTTATTAATATTGACATAATTATACAGATTTACAACGCGATCGTCGGCGTCTTCCCACAAACGCGTAGTGCACGATAAAATAAAAAGTTACGTGTGCGACCTCTGTGGGTACGCATGTGGTACCAACGGCGAGTTGAGGCAGCATCGCGCCATACATAGCGAGGACAAGCCTTTCGTCTGTACTAAGTGTTATAAATCGTACGTATTTACTCTTAATTTCCTTCTTATTATTTATTATTATTTCCTTCTTATTAGATATTGTTATTCTTCAAGGCAAATATGAGTAATGTAACTCATCTTTTTTTGGTTCCTATGTTTGTTATTTTATTACGTTTATTGATGTTTAATTAATCCTGATTTAATTGAGATACAGCAGGGGGATTCACAGTCGCTCGTGTACAGTCTTAGTCAGTTAATTAAATATCATACATTTATGTTTTTAAGTGCAATTAAACCACTGCACTCAAGTAAAATAATCACCATTTAATAGGCCCGTTTTGACATTTGTCATCGCGGCGTATCTAATGATGTAACCACACGACTCGGTATTCGATACTTACGATAAATCGATTCAAGTTTGTATGAGTATTTGATCGATTCGATCATGTATTGTAAAGTGCATCGGATTAAAATACTGATTAAATTTTTAAGCTATTGCGGGCTTTGAGCGCGGCGACCGAATCAAGAAATTCCGTAACGAAAATAAAACGTAACGTAACGTTGTAAGCCGTGCATCGTCTAACGTCGCGTCGTTTCAGTTCAGCAGACTTGGGCGCGGTGTTTGTGAGCGTGTGACTAGACTTATGCGTGTAGACTAGCTGCTAACTGCTCATAACTGATTCTATCTTTTTTAGACACGATGCTAGGTGAGACAGCGTGCTTTTTGGCCGCGTCCACGAGTGAGTTCGAGCCCGCGACTATGCAATAGCTTTACCGCGGCAGTCCCCGAGTGCCACACGTTTTTTTTATTATTTATTAGCTTTTCCCCGCGGCTTCGCTCGCGTTAATTTTATGATATAGATCTCGTTTGACAACAAAACCCATAGCGCGACTTGTGGCGCCATCTGTTGGCCGATACAGCGCCCTCTATAGTAGAAAAATTATTTTCCCATTGGAATGACATACTTTCACGGAATCAAAAGTATGGGCTATGTTGGGCTCTGTACTCCTAACAATATGTATGCAAATTTTCATAATGATCGGCTGCATAGTCAAGCCGTGAAGGAATAACAAACAAACTCACTTTCTCATTTATAATATTAGTAAGGAAGGATTATTGTAGGTATTTTTAAATGATACAATCGTTCGAAAGGTCAATTTGTCTTTAATTGAAAAACACACCTTCAGTCACATTCAATAATTTTCTTCGGATGATGAGCCAAAATCGTCAGTAGAGCTATCGTCACCGGTATTATAATTATTTAGTTTTCAAATATATTATCAATATTTACGTCTCTGTCAAAATCGAATGAATCTGGTGAAATTCAGCAATTAAAAGGTTACAACACTGGTATCGAAAAAAAAAAGACTGAGAACGTAAATGGTTTTGGGACGTTTCGTAATTATTAAAAATTGTATGCTACTATAAATTATAATCTCTAATCATCCCACTGATGGAATACGGGTCTCCCTTCAATCGAAGGTGATTAGAGCGTACTCTGCCACGTTTCTCCAATGCGAATTGGCAGGGGCCGGTGTTTTCAATCCGCCCTAAGGCCACCGACTTGGCTTAACGACTGTCATCATTGACAACAGCTGGGACCGACGGCTTAACGTGCCCTCCGAAGCACGGAGAAGCTCGAAATAACGAAACCCATCCAAACGCTGGCTAGGGTCGTCGCTTAAACTCGTAATATCTTCTATCATAATTATTTAACGCGCACAGAAATATATGTATTTTAATTTTAAAACACTCCAAATGTTTAATTATTATTTTATTGCTGCTTTCAGTTTCGTTCCAAGTTACATTCTAGGTTCTTCCTCAAATGTCAAAACGGGCCTATTAAATAGTGATTACTTTAAGATGGAATACGGGAAAGAAGGTGACACAAGTTTATGTATTTGTAGTAAGGTCCAAATTTTTGTGCTTACATATATGTATTATTATTTCACTTGACTGTACACTGACCAGTCAAGAAAATCCATCATTAGTTAACCATCTTTTAACGTTTATAAATGTATACCACAACAGATTCAAAACGCACTCAAACTTATCGACGCATATGGACACGCATGAAGAGACCTCGTACACTTGTGGGGTGTGTAATCGTGTGCTCAACAGCCGACGCACTCTACGGAAACACCTTTTAGTTCATGAAGAGAGATGCAAACACGTGTGTTCTTATTGCCACAAAGCCTTCAAGAGGAGACAGACGTTAAAGGTAACATTTCAGAAAAATACAATAGAGTTGTTAATAAAAAAAAATATATAAAGAATTGCTAGAATTATGCCCGTTTTTATCAACAATTCCTAAAGTTTAAGTCTCCTAACAGCTTTCTCTATGTCCAAATGTCAATTTTGGTATGTGTATGACATATAAAATTATTGATTTTAAAAAACCGTATTTTAATCAAAAATTTTATATGTTACATTACACGTACAAAAAACAAGGATTTGGGCCTGAAGGGCCTGGAAGGCTGTTAAGAGACTTATAAATTTTAAGAATTGTTGGTGAAAACGAACATTAGAATGTATTAGATCATCCTTAGACAGATAATTAAAAAATAAAGAGAAGATAGATCACTCATTAATCATTAATATCTGTTCTTGTGACAGGTACACCTATACACTCATACGGGAGATAAGCCGCTGACTTGCAAGTGGTGTGACGAGCGTTTTGCTTACGCGTCGACGCTGCGTTCCCACAGGTTGCGCTGCCACCCAGATAAAATGGCGTCGCAGTCCCATAACTCATCTTACCAGCACTACGCTCACGTACCGCCGCAGGTGATAAATTTATATTGATAATACGCTATGGGATAAGATTGTGGTACTATACAAAGTAGTTGTGCACAGATTAAGTTTTTTTTAATTTATTCATTCTGAATCAGTAGGACCGCGAGAAACAGTTCTCCATCGTGGTCCAATTTTTTTTGCTAATCATTGTTATGTATGTTGTTTATAATAAAAAGATAACTTGCATTATTTCTTGCAGGAGTATATAAAAAGCGATTTGGCAGCTATTGGAATCACGAAAAACGAAGCGGAGCCTTTGTGAAGAATCTGACATAATATCGGAATTAATTAGTTATATTTGTATATACAATGTTATACTAATATTTACATCATTATGGAAATAAGTAAATAATGGTATGTATCACGATGAAATAATAAATGATTACGTACTTACGTATTGATTTTTGCTATACCCATCCGTACAGACTTTCTTTCAGACTAAAAATATAAATCACAACGAAATATTTGCTGCCACTGATATTGCTACACCAATTATATTAAAAGGGACAAGCACTCGAAAGATTGCGCTAATTAGTAGATTCTTCAAGGTCTAGAAGTCTCGATTACATTGAGCGAATTTTCTATTTTATTGTAGGTACTTTTTTTTTTTTTTTTTTTTTTTTTTTCTTTATTTAATTTAGGGACTTTGATCCATAAAAGACATGTCAGTCCCATCGTAACTTAATCTAAATTTACACACACAAACATATATTAAAAAAAAAAGTATCATATACTAATTACTCAGACATACATTATGAATATTAACTACTTCTAAACCTACTTATTACTAAATTGTACAGTCTTTTTGCCTCAGAGGACCCTGGCTGGGCAAGAATGCCATGGAAAGCACCCACGTCACGAACATTTATACTAAGACTGGCCAATACAATTTTCCTCTCTGATTCATTCTTGGCACATTCCATCAAAATGTGTTGAACATCATCGATAACGCCACACTCAGCGCAGTTAGCATTGTAGGTACTTAAGTAGGTAGGTATTGATTGTTTTCTATATAGGTACCTACTTAGAAGAAACAATTAGAGAATATCGTCTGCAAAACAAATAGGTACCGATTTTATAGTTCATTAAGTCTGTTACGAAACATGCTCATTGTTCACTGTTATGTCTGAGTGAGTAGAGACGGTTTTTGCAAGGACGAATATCTCCGCCTACTAATCCACCGAAATCGAATAAATTTATCTTTGTCCTTATCAGAGGTTCGAGAGAATTAGCTTGAGACACACGCGTCAGTATTTGTCATTTAATTAACCTTTTCACCACCACGACGACGTTGTGTTCTGTTTATTTACGCCGAGCGATTCTTCAGAATCTTGAAATTGAAACTTTAAAAACTTGCAGTTTTTTTACTATCTATATAAAAATGCTAACAAGTGTCGCAACTGTCTGTTATTTCAAATGTGGTAGAGCTTTGTTCTACAATGAGCCCGATTTAATAATAAAAGTAATAATTACTTACTACTGGTTATTTTTCAATAATCTTATATTCCAAATATAGTTTCTCAGCATTGCTAAATGTGACTAGCTTACAGCACAGACAGACAGAATACTTGTTAGTACTTTGAGGCTTTGAGTTTACGAAATAGTTAGTACTTATTCTGAAATCACAAAAAATATTTTCCGCGACCCATGTATGTCTAAATGTTACAAGGTTAAAAGTAGTTCCATGTGAAATACGAGATGAACTATAAAGTGCTGTATTGACGGAGAATCGCAGAGATAAGGGTCGTCACACGTCAGCGCATTGGCGATCGGCCAGCCACCGCGCCCTCTTCTGAAAGCTTAATATGTAACGCCAGCAACATAAATGATCCAATAAAACAAAGTGCCACTTGTGTGGAAATAGAATGAATGAACTATGTTATATTGTATAACTTCAACAATAACTCGTACACTTAATATTTGTTACGAGAACGACTTTTTTTCAGAAATGGATTTAGTTTTCAAGGAAAAGCTAAAAGCGACATTTTTGTTTGTTGTCTCGATTGAGACTGAAATTACATTCAAATTAATATCATTTATGTTATTCAGTTGCATTATAAAAAATATCCATGACAAAATAAACATGTATATCATCGATCGATTTCCCTAGGCCAAGTCGGGCCTACGAGTAGGTATAAAATTAAAAACTTTTTACACTAAAAGAATCATAAACCACGTCTATCTAATAATGTAGGTATATAAAAATACAAAAGTATTAAAGTAGAATGGATCGAAAGGTGGCTCGGTATCGTGACGTAACAGCAAGAGGTGGATTACTTGTGTTTTATCTTTGTCGCTTCTCATTTGATTCGAGTCTGTGAGCTTAAGTGTAGGATCAACTTACCTCGGCTCGGCGCGGATTTACCTACCCATATGATTTCGAGAGTTATGTGGAGATTAATTTAACGTGAAATTTGATTGGCTAATGTTAATGAAATCGGGGATGTGTGGGTTCCTGTATGTCGTAGCCCGTCGTAGCGATTACGCTACGCTCCGATACGCTCTACGATAAATAGAAGATTTTCTCGCCCCGTAAAATTTTTACTCATTTACACATTATTGTAATTTTTAACAATTTTTTATGATAATTATCAAGAATATCTGACGCAATATAACTTATTAAAAAAAAGTTCTTCTGTTTTCTATATAAAGGTTAAATTTGCGAACGTTGTTTGAAAGAATTGAATAGTAACTGGCCAGTGATAGTTATCTATACAAGAAAAAAACAAACAAAACAATCACGCATCGTATGCATAACGTAACGTTAACGTCCTCACATAAGTCACAAGACGCGTTTAGGTAGGTAGACAGCGGCATAAAATATTATAGGCGGAAATGAAAATACACTGGGCGTCAAAAATAAGTAGTACAGTTTTAAAATTGCAATTACTCTTAAACTATAGAAGTTAGAGTTTTGAAATAAAAGTCATTTTATAGCAAATTTAACAAAGTTTACTAAAAATAATATTTTATTTAGCATTAGTAAAGTTTTACACTGAAAATTAAGAAAAAACTAAAAAGCTAACCATTTTGAAGTAACTATCAAGAACTTAATTTTTAAGTTTTGGGCCTTGTTCCCACTTTAGTAACTTGTGTTGCCGCCTCGGGCTCTGATGACATCTTCGAGCCGGTTTGGCATGCTGAACACTAAGTTTCGGAGGCGGTGTTGGGGAATATTCACCCATTCTTCTATCAGGGCCTGTTTTAGAGCCCTGAGGGTGGCGGGGGGTGGTCTGCGTCTTCTGACTAGCCTCCCAAGCTCATCCCAAGTGTGTTCAATCGGGTTAAGATCTGGGCTTCTTGATGGCCAAGCCATCAAGCTGATGCCAACCTCCTGAATGTTCTCTTGTACGAGGTGAGCGGTGTGTGGCCGGGCGTTATCATGCATTAGTATCGCTCCATCACCCATATTTACTAAATATGGCCCTGCATACTCGATAAGGATCTCTAATGCATATCTTTCACCAGTCAGAGTGCCATTTTCTGTGACCACTAGCTCTGTGCGACCCTCTGAAGAGATGCCAGGCCATACGTGTACAGAGCCCCCGCCGTATTGAACTCTTTCCGAGATGCAACCTTGAATGTATCGCTCACCAGGTCGCCTGTATACTCTCCGCGTTCCATCGGAAGTGAATAAAGAAAACCGAGACTCATCTGTGAACAAAACTCTTGTCCATTCTTCTTCGTCCCATTGTACGTGTTGACGGGCGTAGCGTAGTCTTGCTACTCGATGCCCTGTCTCAAGTTTGGGGCCATTTGCTGGCCTGTACGACTTCAGGTTGGCTTCAGCAAGGTCTTCTCCTCACTGTACTCTCACTAACGTAGTCTCTTCGGGTCTGAAGAAGCTGTTGCTGGACCTTAACTGCATTAAGGTGACGATTTCTTAACACAGTAGAGACAATTAAGCGGTCTCTCCGGTACTAGTGCACCTGGGTCTGCCATTACTTGGTCTCCTTAGATGGTTTCCAGACTCTTAGTACCTTCGCTTTACTTGCTGGATCGTTCTTAGAGTTACACCCACCGTTCTTGCAGTATGACGCATACTACTACCTAATTCGAGAAAAGTTATGATTCTTGCACATTCTTCTGGTGAAAGAGGCATGATTAGTGACGTTTACTCGCTGAAGACACATTTGCTTTTGAATTGCAATTGATTTATCAGAAATAAAGAAAACAATAAAAAACAAAAGTACAAGCCAACAGTTTAAAAAAGAGTGTTTTTGTTTATTAAGTTTTTTTTTCAGTCAATCTTTAAAAAATGATATTATGCATGACGTTTTTATTAAATGAAATGAAATTGTCTTTTAACTTTTTTTTATTTGAAAGGTCTAGCTTCTGTAGTTTAGGAGATATTGCAATTTTAAAACTGTACTACTTACTTTTGACGCCCAGTGTATATCGTAGCGAAAATCATAAATTTTGCTATGTGATTTGTGAGAGAATTATCCCGTGTTATTCATTGAACATTACTTATCATTATTATAATTATTATTATTTAGCTTATGTATCTACAGAGTTTCCCTTGCGTGCAATAAGTAGTAAGTAGGTACTTATTCTTAGTTTCGTTAATTAAGTAAGTTAATTTTACTTAAAACTGTGCCTGTAAACAATATCTATATTAGCAGAACCCGCTTTTTTATGAGAAATAACAATTAAATAATCACTAAAATAACGAAAACAGAAATTTAATAATTAGCTAAGAATTTTTAAAATCATTTATAAAAAAGATATACCTACAGTACTTCTAAGACCTACTTACTTTTAAACAAAATACTGTAAGAGCATATAACAAGAACAATTTTAATAATACTTAAGTACTTACTTGTTTTTACTTCAAATTCTTTCACGAGAAAGAATTCTCATTCCCCTTCAATGGTCTTTATTCTCATTATAAATAAGTTAAGCTCCATAGCTATTATTAAATATTAAATACATATTTAGCTGTACAATGTTGTATGTACACTACAGATTTCGTAAAGAGTTACCTTT
This sequence comes from Endotricha flammealis, assembly GCA_905163395.2. NCBI lineage: Eukaryota > Metazoa > Arthropoda > Insecta > Lepidoptera > Pyralidae > Endotricha > Endotricha flammealis. The sequence continues at coordinate 9,129,035 of LR990853.1, forward strand.
TGTGAGATAGAGTGGCAGTAACAAGTTATTCCACTTCATCAACAAGAGTAAATTGAGCTGAAACTTTCCTAGCCCCTACAATACGGACTCGATTTCGATACTCTGTCGTGTTTCGCAGCTAACACTTATATTTATTTACATAAATGACTGAAGTTTTGACTTACAGTCGCTTTCTGTTTCTATCTATTTGTTGGTCAAAAACTGTAATTCTCATGTGAAAACTGTGCACATCACAGTTTTTATCGATAACGGCTTTTAACACAAAGTCTTCGAAATGTCAATATCACTTACTACACTGGGCGTCAAAAATAAGTAGTACAGTTTTAAAATTGCAATATCTCCTAAACTGCAGAAGCTAGACCTTTGAAATAAAAAAAAGTTAAAAGACAATTTAATTTCATTTAATAAAAACTTCATGCATAATATCATTTTTTAAAGATTGACTGAAAAAAAACTTAATAAATAAAAACACTATTTTTTTAAACTGTTGGCTTGTACTTTTGTTTTTTATTGTTTTCTTTATTGCTGATAAATCAATTGCAATTCAAAAGCAAATGTGTCTTCAGCGAGTAAACTTTACTAATCATGCCTCTTTCACCAGAAGAATGTGCAAGAATCATAACTTTTCTCGAAGTAGGCATCAGTATGCGTCGTACTGCAAGAACGGTGGGTGTAACTCTAAGAACGATCCAGCAAGTAAAGCGAAGATACGAAGAGACTGGAAACCATCTAAGGAGACCAAGTAATGGCAGACCCAGGTGCACTAGTACCCGAGAAGACCGCTTAATTGTCTCTACTGTGTTAAGAAATCGTCACCTTAATGCAGTTGAGGTCCAGCAACAGCTTCTTCAGACCCGAAGAGACTACGTTAGTGAGAGTACAGTGAGGAGAAGACTTGCTGAAGCCAACCTGAAGTCGTACAGGCCAGCAAATGGCCCCAAACTTGAGACAGGGCATCGAGTAGTAAGACTACGCTACGCGCGTCAACACGTACAATGGGGCGAAGAAGAATGGACAAGAGTTTTGTTCACAGATGAGTCTCGGTTTTCTTTATTCACTTCCGATGGAAGGCGGAGAGTATACAGGCGACCTGGTGAGCGATACATTCAAGGTTGCATCTCGGAAAGAGTTCAATACGGCGGGGGCTCTGTACACGTATGGGCTGGCATCTCTTCAGAGGGTCGCACAGAGCTAGTGGTCATAGAAAATGGCACTCTGACTGGTAAAAGATATGCATTAGAGATCCTTAACGAGTATGCAGGGCAATATTTAGCAAATATGGGTGATGGAGCTATACTAATGCATGATAACGCCCGGCCACACACCGCTCATCTCGTACAAGAGTACATTCAGGAGGTTGGCATCAGCTTGATGGCTTGGCCATCAAGAAGCCCAGATCTTAACCCGATTGAACACGCCTGGGATGAGCTTGGGAGGCTAGTCAGAAGACGCAGACCACCCCCCGCCACCCTCAGGGCTCTAAAATAGGCCCTGATAGAAGAATAGGTGAATATTCCCCAACACCGCCTCCGAAACTTAGTGTTCAGCATGCCAAACCGGCTCCAAGCTGTCATCAGAGCCCGAGGCGGCAACACAAGTTACTAAAGTGGGAACAAGGCCCAAAACGTAAAAATTAAGTTCTTGATAGTTCCTTCAAAATGGTTAGCTTTTTAGTTTTTTCCTAATTTTCAGTGTAAAACTTTACTAATGCTAAATAAAGTATTATTTTTAGAAAACTTTGTTAAATTTGCTATAAAATGACTTTTATTTCAAAACTCTAACTTCTATAGTTTAAGAGTAATTGCAATTTTAAAACTGTACTACTTATTTTTGACGCCCAGTGTAGTTATACCGCGGTGTTTAGATTTGACTGCCTCTTGTGTAGTGGTAAAACAAGTTTTAGTTAAACCTTGGCTGATTTTTGTTTATTAACTTATCACTGTTATCACTGATATGAACCACGTATATTTACTAGTATCGGTCGGTGCAGTGCATCGCATTGCGTCATTCTGATCAAACTCACTTTAATTGCGACGACGCTCCGAACAGATTGTAGCCTGTGCTAATATAGTATTCAGACTTATTTCCGATCGTTTTCTACTCCCACAATTTATATTCAAAGGCGTGATAAGAATAAATTCTCTAAACTGAAGTCTTGGAAGAAGACCCAACCTGAGTAAAAATACAGTTTTATTGGATCTCGGTTATAATAATATTATTGAAGGTTTTTGGTAAAGAGAAAATATTTTCGAGTACTTCCCATGATATTGGATCGTGTTATTCGAGGTTTTTGCGGAGTGGAATGGAATGTAACGAACGCAATAAATAATGGCAAAGGTAGAATATGGATAGGTGGTATAAAACTCTATGTTATGAATAGTTACAGGCTTACAGGTTTACTGGTTTTATTTTTTCACTGTGATTAATGTTTTATCAAACTTTCCGAATACCACCAAAAATGTGAAGCGATTTTATAGAAGGTCAAATAACTTTGGAAGTTACAATAATGTAAGTAAAATATAGAGCCACTGAAAATAGAATGGTTCGTAGCTTTGAGTCCCGTCACGTTAGGGAAATCGTTGGCATTACAGGCATGAACTAAAATTAAGTAAAGATACAGGCGTGCGGAGGGTGCGCGCGAGGGGCGCGGGGCGCCGCGACCGCGGCTGCCTCAGTGTCGCGGAGGCTGCGGCGCACATCGCCGCCCGCCCTACGCACGGCGCCGCCCTGCCAAAACATTACTAAATTCTACAAACATAATATTGTTTTATTTGTAAATAATATTATTTTACGCTCTGACGGAAGTTTTATCGGCTTACGTTATAGAATTTAAGTCAAATTGTTTGTTATTGCCGGATCAAGAAGAGCAGTAAAGTCGAAATTATTTTGGTTTCAGTGGTCGTGTGAGATGAGCCGTGCCTAACTTTACCTTTCTTGTGAATTATTATAGTTGCGGTCAAATTTTATTATTTTAATCTGCGATAAAATTAAATTATCCACATATTACGTAAGTAACTGTCGTTTTTATTATAATAAATAAGGAAATTGTTACTAATAAGAGTAAAATACTATTAGAAAAAATTTGCTCACATCACATTGATGAACTATTTGCAGTCTAGAATATGAAATATAGATTTCGCACGCAAATCAGCTAAGTAAAGTTTATCGGGGGTCTATAGGCAGGTACTCGTGGCTTGAAGAGGGTCGCCACTCGAAGTGAGAGCTCTACAGCTTGTCCAATTATAGATGTTTTCAACAAGAGGTGTCCGCCCCTGGCATCATTGGCAATAAGAGCTTTGTGGGTAGATATTTTTTCTGAAAATGAAAAAAATATCATCCACTCATTCCACTCTTATTTTATATTTATCTACAATTATTTCATTAAATAAACAATACAATTGAACACACTTAACAACACAGAATCGTAAATATAAACCCTAATGATAGTACTGTCACGTTAAACATTTTTCTGTTTGGCAGGATACGTCGGTCGTCCGCAATTCGCCATTCAAACAGTGCCAAAAATAGGATCTTTTAAAACTTAAATACAAATAATAATAAATTGCCTACAAAATGATATGCTCTAGAAGCAACATGAGTTTTCGTATAAAGTGGTCGTCGCGCTTTTTGCTAATAGCGACGGCGTTAATATTGTCATTAGTCGGCGACTGTTTCTGCGAGCTTACTGAGACGACTAAAGAAGAGATTAGCGCCGTCCCACTCACAAACTCACAAGTTTCAAAGTCTCAGACAGCATTTAACCAGACAAAGACGAGTGCAAAGCCATTAGATACTACAATAGCGCTGACTACTGCCACAGTAACTACAAAGGCGGCCGTTAAACCAACAAGAGTGTATTCGGCGAGCGAAAGTCCAACCACGGCCCGCCATTCAACTACTAGAGTGTATGCGAGCACAAAAGCCGCAGTGAAAAGTGCAAGAAGGCAAAAGTTAAACACTAGTTCTAGTGCACTCGGGAGCGCGGCGCATTCACCAGCGCGCCTTCAAGAGCGGCTCGCGGCCATAGATTGCGACCTGCCCGTGCTGCCGAGCGCGTCCCGCCTGTGGCGCGGGAACGAGACACACGAGCTCAATCTGCCCGTCACGGTGAGTTTATACATTTTCATTCAAAATACACAACACACGGTATACATTACCGTAATCAATAGTATGCAGCGATATGCTTATAAAATAGTCATAGCTCATAGCGATACAACACGACATATTTAAGTGGGACAACTATTGACAATTAACTACATGAATAAAATTATGAAACACGGTGCAGCAGCGGGTATATTATTATTGTCACAAATTTCCATCGAGGAAATTGTTCAAGAACTTCAAACGGGAATGCTAAATAAACCGTAAACGAAAAGCATCTGAACGTTACATAACCACAATTTATGCGATGTCTTTTCTCTTTCTCCTTTATTCGTAGCATAATATTCTTGTTCGCAAAACTTTGATCGCGACAGCGGCGAGTAGCGAGCATAGCGAGGTCAAATACATAAACCATAAATCGTCTTAGTGGAGGAGAAAAAGGGAAAAAAAGCTTTTTTGCTCCAGTGGTTGAGCTGTGTTCATTACTTCTGTTAAGGGAATCGTCTAGAGTGCTTATTTATATACAGCGAGTGTGGCGGCACTCGGATTATACCCGAAAGAAGCTTCGTCTCTTATTCATCTGTTTGTACACAGAGCGCCTTAGACTGTTTTGCGAAGGCGGCTGCGTAAGTGGAAAGATAAAAGGAATCTACTTATATACAAAAATAATGGCTTTACTGTTATAATGGTTATAGTAATGTTTACATAAAGCAGTTACTGCAAAGATTTTAATATCGCTTAAGCTTAATTGTATAAATAGATTGATGACCGCAGGCATGAAAAGATTGATTCGATTCTAAGAGAAAATATCCAAGAGATATTTATTCATGTGCCATTACACTTCGATAACGGAGGTTTTGTTGTCACATTCTTCAAATGATTAGTTAATAATTACACAAAAAGTTTTTAATATTTCGCCAACAAATAATATAAAAGAATATTATTATGAAAATTGGTTAGATCAAAACGCTATAAATAAACTGGGCATAATGGAGTCCGTTGCGTAGGTAGGTAAACCTATACCCAATGTCTAGATAGGTACGAAAGGGTTCACGCACATGTATTTACGTCATTGGTTCGTATCGCTTTCCATACAGATACCCAGCTATTTTCAGCCCTGAAGTTCTCTAGTGACCTTTTAGGGTTCCGTATAGATTAGTGGAATCCTTTAAGGATCGTACAGTCAGGAGCACGTTGAGCTTTACTCTTGCAGTACAATTTTGGCTCTTATGACAATGGTACAAAGTCCAATATGTAAATGTCGACCTGCTCTTGACTGTGCCTGTCTCTCAACTAATTTGATTCAAATGTACTGAGCCGTATAAATCGAACACAATGAATAGGTAAATAAAGTTATTTTTAACTTATTCGCAAAGAGTGTCCTTGTTTTCAAGGAATAATCAATGAATGCCCGAGGTCTGCTTCTTATATTCAAGGCTAGTGGTCTTAGTACATATTACTTATTTACAGTTCTTTATTCATGATCGAAGTAATACAAACGAATTAATTGCTACTTAAAACCTAAAATATATGAGAAGAGACTGAATCCAGGATAAATTAATTTAGTACCTGAGTATTATCACGGGATTGCTATCTCATACTTTATTACCACAAAAACTTTTGTCATTAGGCAATGAAACAAAAAGTTCTAAATTAAATCACATGCACCTACACGCCTACGAGGGGAGTTAACTGAAAGTACCCATTACGAAAGTAAAACCATGTAAACTTTGTCCAACTTTCGCATTCCCTTTGAGCCTCACGATGAATATAACACCAGATTTACTTCTCTTTGATGCATATTTAAATAGGACAAATAAAACAACTGTTTCAATTAGCATTTAGAGAGGTTGACTTGATAATTAATTAATGTGTGTGGCTTTTGGTGTGCGGATGGCGGAGGAGTGCGTCGGCGGAGGGGGCGCCACTGAAGACGAGTGTCCCCCGGTCATCGTGTCGTGGGAGGGCTCTACAGACATCCAGAGCGGAGACATCCTTATCGTTCGCATCTCCGACTCCTTGCTGCTCGACACTTACGGCCAGCTCGATCCGAAGAACACCACTTTACAATCGAACTCATCACACGACGGGGAAAGGTAAGTGTGTTTTTTTACCATCCAACAAAGAGATTATATTTCCTTTCAATCTTTAATTTCAAAGCAAATTAAAGGTTTTTGCCTGCTCTTTAATTTAGTAGAAATGGGTTATTACAGGCTAAGGTTTACATTGATGAATTCTTCACTCTGCTTTATTCAGTAATCCTAATGAAAAAATATAAACTAAAGGTAACCTTTTTGTCACCGTTTTTTATAAAAAGACTTAAATGAAGAGCGAAAGTGACTTACAGGTTTATTAATGAGTGGGTAAATACATAAAACCTACAACAACAAAAAAATAAATCTTCAAAAGAAAATATTCCGTCGGCATGTATAAAAGCACCCTATATTTACAGTTTACAGTCGACCTACGTATTTAGCTACCATATGTATGAAATGACTTGTGAAAACCAAGCATATAGATATAGTTTATAGTGATCATGGAAACTCCACAACTTTGGCTGTGAAATAAATATTATGATTTAATTTTTACATTCATGAATTGATAGCAATATAAAATAATATGCCGGGTATTCTGCACATAATGCGCTCATTGAAAACAACTGCACGCTCGCTTTAATAATGTAGAGCGCGGATAAAGAACGTTTGAAAGCGGGCCCGCCTTTTGCATAAAACTCCAAGAATTAATAGTTTTAGAATAAAGATTTGTTTTTCAATGTTCTATGAAATTAATAAGCAGATATTTCTTGAAATCCTTTATTGAAATTCGAAAAATAATCATCTAAGACTAGGGCCACAGAATAAACAATAGTACTACGTCTAGGGCTAAGCGAAAAGGAAATTTCATAATTTTCCGAACAACTGTCGTTGGATACGAGTTCTAGTGTCTCGTAAAATATACCTATAGGCATTCTAATGCAAATTATCAGGAATTTTGATAATTTGTATGGTAAAATGTGGTAAATACAGATGTTGGAATACCTAATTTATTGACAAAAACTCATGAAAGAAAATAATATAGGAAATAAATACGTCTTCCCTTCGTTGGGTTTACGTCGTCTTATACACACTCAGATATTCAGTATCCATTCATATTCAAACATATGTCAATCATCGTTAATGTATTTTATCATTCGCACTGTCTCATACCTAGGGCTGCTTGCGTTTAGTCTGTCCTCAGACTACATGTACAATTTAAAACATCAAACTTAATCTTTCTCAAAATTAAAAAATCATTAATAAATCATTAATATACTAAAAAATCCTCTAGTCTTGTCATGATCTTCATTTAATTCAGGATATTTTTATAGAGCTCACCGGACATTACTGCAGCCGGCTGTTTACCAAGTGACTCGTCAGGGCCACGAACACTGTGACGTCTCCGATGGAATGTTGCTGGACATCACACCCTTGGATGAGCGCGGCTCCAAACTCTTCACTTTATATGACAAAGACCTAACTGAGGGTGTGAACTTACTCATAGGTTAGAGAGTTTATATTAAGTGTTTATTTTTTTTTTATGACACACATGTTCATCTGATGGCAAGCAATCACCTCTGCCCATGGATATCTAGTACTACAATAATCTAAGCTGCGTTGCTCACCTTTGTTGGAATAAAATAAGGATACAGGGAGTATGAAGCAGAAATTCTTTTTTATTTGGTCAATTAACAATTGACGCAATGCAAGTACATTGCATTGCGTCAATTGTTACGGGTAAATTATTTAGGTCGTCGACATGTAGAGATATAATACCAGGCCAATAATGTCCCTCAGAATAAATAAAAGGTAACCTGCAAAATTATATACAGGCCAATAACAATTCTGCTCCAGCCCTCGCAGCGTAACAGTTCAGAAGTCCGGTCACGTAACACATGGACTCCATTAATTAATGAAGAGAGGGCAGAAAGACATTTTTCATAAAATTACTCTACTGTTTGTTCTATTTTAATATCGCGTGAAACGTGACGCTTTGTATATGCGGGAGGAAATGCGTGATACGTATGTTGCGGGCCGGAACTGAATACTGAATGTAGGGGTGAAAACGAGGACAGTTTTATTCTGACATTGAACAATACGTTTGCAATGAATTCTCGCCGCACAATTTGTTTTATAAAAGAAAGATGCATAAATACGCAACTGGCAATATTTGATTTATTCTACATAATTCGATAATCATACTAATATTATAAATGAGAAAGTGAGTTTGTTTGTTTGTTATTGAAATGAAAACTTCTTTAGCGGCGGTTGGCACTTTCTTAGATGGGTAAAAAATGTAAACTCGCGTCAAAAGCGTAAGATTCCCTAACCATTCCAAAATATTCAAAAATGCACAACGTTGATCTTTTGCCGGCACTCCCGAAGTGTAACCCGTCCTTTTTTTCCTTCACGGCTTGACTAAGCAGCCGATCATTATGAAAATTTGTATACATATTGTAACAACATTGGCTACTTTTTATCCCGTGAAAGTATGTCATTCCAATGGGAAAATATTTTTTTCTACTATAGATGGCGCCACAAGTCGCGCTATGTGTTGATTTTTTGTCAAACGAGATCTATGTCATAAAATTAACCGCAAGCGAAGCCGCTGGGAAATGTTAGTACATACATAATATCTATCTCTGTAAATATTTGATTACCGATCCCCGTCGCCTAATTGACGTGTTCATTAATACCGTATGATGTTAATTAGGCTAATGAAACTTTTTATTGTCACTATGCAGCTATTCTGAAATGCTATACGTTCGTTCTTAAGCCAATGTAGTAGAGTTTAATTGTAAACACATTTCTTTACATCATTTTTTTATGGTTTACAGCTGACAACAATATTAAGTAGGTGTATTAATAAGTTTTTTTTAACAGTTGTGTCAGAAAACTGGGGTTCGAAGTGCGTTCGTCTGAAAGTAACGGTAAAGTCTGACAACTGCGGAGAGTATCAAGATTGCTCTGGCAAAGGAGTGTGCTATACGAATGTTTCAATGGTACGCTAATAAATTATACTTGTAGTTGGTGTTAAATCATTAGTCGTAGTAGAAAGCCGACAATGTAATTGATGTGTTTGTAGGAGGGCTACGAGTGCCAGTGTTGCCCGGGTTTCGGAGGCCCTCACTGTGAGGAGAGGGACCCCTGTTATCCATCACCCTGTCTGAATAATGGCATATGTGTTGAGCTCCCGCAAGCAGTCAACGGTGCCACATATCGCTGTCTTTGTCCATTTGGTACGTATATAGTGGTATATTTTGTATAACGTAGCAGCTCGTTGCGTAACAACAATATTTTTCCAAGAGAATTGCAACAGCTATTTTAAATTGTTATGGGTCGATACTGGCCTGTCTTGTCTGTGAAGGTTATTCCTTTGATAATAAAAATGCAATCTAGATTTATCTTTCCCGAGTATCATTATTTTTTCTTATGCATGTTTACTTTTAGTATCTTATTGTTTATTTTCTTAAATATTTAAAGAAAAATGCTTAATAACTTTTTTAATAGGTTATATTGGCACGAATTGTGAAAAGGATCCTTGTTCATCATCACCATGCCTGAACGCTGGATCTTGTATGAGCGTGGCCATGAACGGTTCTTCAACATTTCACTGCGCTTGCGCCGATGGATGGACCGGTGCGCATTGCGAGCTCTCGGTCGCCACCGGCGCCTGCGCCTCCAACCCTTGCGTCAACGGCATCTGTATAGAACAGTTAGATAATGACATCAAGGATCCCGAGTACCGCTGTTTTTGCCAACCTGGTAAGTATTTATTTTTAAGTTTATCAAATTATTTTTTTACAGATAGTAAAATCTACGTGCCAATTTCTGAAGTAAAATAAACCAATTTCATAACTCTAATAAGATTTAAATGTTTTTCATCTTGTAGAGTTACGTAAGCACGTTTCATGTTTATGCAATTTCATATGAAAAATATATTACTCCTAAATAAAACAGGTGTGCAAATTGGCATCGTCGTCTCGTCACAACAGAATAATTTAGGTCAATATTTTTTCGCAGCTTTATTCATACCAACATTTCCCCGCCTTACAGCCATGCGTAAAAATGGAAGACCCTTTCAAATTTCTATCTCGAACGCATGATTTTTCAGCTAATCGACTGTGACAGGTGGACAGGCGTGTGATTCCACTTTTCCTTTATTCATAGCATTTTAAGTGACGTTGAGTAACGGAAATAATATTCAAATAAGAATAAATTCTTTGCGAAATATATTGCTTTGTAGATATAAAGATAATGTATTAGCATAGAATAGATTATACGAAATAAATTGGTATGCATTCTATTTAACAATGTAATTAGTGCCGCTGATTTAAGTTGTGTGACTTCGGGCGTATTTTATAGGTACCGCACAAACTAAGTCAATTTAATAATGCTTAATCTTGTTTGCGATAGTTAACCAAGAGAATTGTCTGGGTGATTTATTTGAAGCGAAGTTGGAAGTTTGCCCATGCCCGCAACCGCGCTGTTAGCTACTTTCCAGTTGACCCACCTCTCTTGAGATGAACTAGTAACCAAATTGAAATCAATAATTCATTTTTGCCGTCAGCAAAAAAATACATATATTCGATATTAATCAGAGTTTTACCGATAGACGGTCCACTTCCGAAACAGATTCATTCTAAGACATAATTCAAGGTTTCGACCAATAATGATAAATAACAGTCGCAGTTATGACAATCTAAGTAATTAAAGGATAGCCAAAAATAACATCGTATTATTGTTCAAATAACCATTCGACCTTTTGAATAGAAAAAAATAACAGTGAATTAATCAAGTCTTGTTTTCTTAACAAAAATAAATTTCGAGGTGAATGCAAACAAACAGATCCCTCCCCGGGACAAATTGTCTTTCTTCAAAAGGTATTCTTGTTTTTGTAACTGTATGTTATTCAAACGTAGTCTTCATATTTCTATGTGTTTAAATCTAAGTAGGTACTTTTAAATATAACTAATTGATTTCTATGATTTAAAAAATCGTGTTTAAGTGGTTGACTCACTGAGCGACGCCCAACCCAAATCATTAGACGAAATTTTGCACGGAGGTTTTTATGTCATAGACCATAGACAAGAAATAAGATAAGAGATTTTTGTAATTCCCATGGGATAGCGGGATACACCTAAACATGCTTTCGTTGGCCTTTTATATGCAATATAATTTGCAATTACTTGCAGCTTACCTCGCTCTAAAAATCAGAATACAACTATGTAGCACGTGTGTAAGAGTACAGTACATGACGATAAAATCAAATAAGATTATATGTATACAACTTTGTACAAACTTTTCATTACATTTTATGTGTTTTCATTACATATAATAACAAACGTTATATTATGTAACCTAAATTGTTTAATGTTAATTTAGATCTGAAAACTCGGCATTATTTTCTTTGTTTTTAATCAAAAAAACATTTCATTCTCCACTAAGATTAAACTTATCTACACTACAAATTTTATTAAACGGTTTTATATATTTTTAGATATTGGATTGAATAATGGAAATTTCCAACCCTCGACGCGACGCAAATAGAGGTGTTTGTGTTATATAAGTTGAAAGCTATTTCAAAAGTGTGTTCTATAGGTACCGGTTATAGCGTAGCTTTCGTAGAATTGGAAAGATTCCAATACGAAATTTTATTTCAAAGCTACTTTAATCGACATATTTCTTATTAGCTTGATAAAGATCTGCAGCTTTTCTCTAGAATATAATCGCAACTTTTAATTTCAATTCAATAACATTTCCAATAAGAATCCTAATTTCTACTCCTGATACATTAAACTGTGATTTATAGTAAAGTCAATTTTCATCACTTTGAAATTTTAGATTTGTTTGGTGCAATTGGGGGGGTTGGGAGGGTTGGCAACGCGTGAGTGATACCCCCGGTATTGCAAACGTCTATAGGCTACGGTGACGGCTTACCATCAGGTCGACCGTATGCTTGTTTGCCTCGTGTGTTGTATAAAAAAAAATAAAAAAAAATTACAATTTTTACGTTTCAAGTATAAGACGAATTTCAATACTGATCAAATTGGAATTTGTTTTCACGAATAATCACAAAAAATATGGGTAAGGGTAGTATGGGTGAGGTAAAGAGCCCATCGGCTCCTATTTAAAAACAGTAACTTTTACTATAATACATTATAAAATGTCTTATCATAAGAGTTCGGTTCGGTTGCCAGCTATCTACTAAAATAAACTACTGCGGGCCTTTTAAACCACTTACAGATAGACTATCTGCCAGATAAAAATTTACAAAAATAATACAACTCTCTCTATATTTCTATTTATTTAACAGAACTGTCTAACTTGAACTTAAAAGCAATTAATGACAAGGGCCTTAAATGATTTTATTTTACGCCGTATAGGCTACACAGGTGAACAGTGCGAGTTGGAATACAACGAGTGCGAGTCATCTCCATGTGCTCATGGTGGCACGTGCACCGACCGAGTCGCAAGCTTCGAGTGCGCTTGCCTGCGAGGATATACAGGGGAAACTTGCCAACTGAAGGTAACACATTAATTTATATATTTGAATTTAAAGGAGTCATATGCTTGTCAGAAAAGCACTGGGTGATACTTTTTGTTATAACAGGTCGATCTATGTGGAGATAACCCGTGCCCTTCGCGTCAGTACTGCGTGGATCACGGCAATAGCTACATATGCGAGTGTCCTCCTGGCTTCGTCGGCGAAGAGTGCACTACGCCTGTTAGATCGGTAATTAAACTTTACTTTTGACTTTTATTTTTAGTATAAACAAAAATAATTGAAACCTTCGTCCTATCTTCTGAATGTTAACAAGTATACATCACACATATACACAAGTATACATAGTGACATCAGACCATCGATAATCTAACCAACCTTAATCAGTCATATAACAGGTACAGGTACATATTATTTCTGAAATATGTATAATTTATATTATCGGGTTACTATTGTATTTTCAGAAAGGCATATCATATAGCTTAGATTAAGTTATGTAAACACAATGTACATTTTCGTTGCAAATTATTATCTGATTGAAAGTAGTTTAACCTTAGGCTTTATTCAAATTAAAAGGTTCACCCACATTTTACGAATATTTTTTCTAGTGTTAACGTAAAAAATAGGCCTTGTTTATCATAAGACGAATAGGATAGGCTTGAAAAATAGGCCAACATCGGACTACGGAAGAATGCCGCGCCGCCCATTTCCATTGCATTAGGAAATAAAACATCTTCATCTTCAAGGCCAGCCCGATATAACCCAATTTCCTAAAGTGAAAAAAAAAGATAGTGCTGTATAAATCATCTTGTACTTCACCAATAAGTTTATAAATTATCTATTTATTAAGAAATAGCACCCCGTCCCAACTTCACACTGGTATTTGTAATGATCCCTATATTTTTTAAATATATAAGAGCGTATTATGTTAGCCGGGGGTGAAATTTTTTTTCATATGACGCTGCAAAGCCTTCGCTACACGCGCGCGGGAATTTCGGACTCCGTGATTTCATAGTTATTACGAAACTAGAGAAATCCGGAAACTTCGTTTGCGTGTATCCCGCTTTCCCGTGGGAATTTTGGAATATTTCGAATCAAAATCTGTTGCGTAGTTATAAAGATATAAGCATACATTGGGACAGACAGACAACGAAAGCGACTTTATTTTATATTATGTAAAGATTAGTTTTAATCATTATTTTTGTATTAAATTAATTTTAGTCACGTCTACTAGTTAATTTTTGTAGAGACTTTAATAAATTAACATTGTAAAATAAATCTCTATTTAAAACGCGCGTTCCCTCCTGTTACTTGTTTGAATCAGTAATTTGGAATTGGTCGCTGTTCGTGCTTCGACAGTTTTTGGTACGTAGTCGACGCACGAACAGCGACCAATTCGTAGTTTGTGAGTTTATTCGTTACTTCTCCTCCTCTTTATAATATTAGTAGCTATAACCTTGGCAAAGCAAAACTAACTGCTCAACTCATCTTTGTGTTTTTGTTAAGTGTTTTATAATTATATCCACTTCTTTTATAATAATATATAAAAATAAAAAATGTTCCTAGTGCCGGCCATGGGGTGGAGGGCTGGTGACCTGTAATACAGTTTCTTCGGAAAACTAGTTAAGGCGCCAGTTCTCCACAACATTGTACCCTCCTGGTGACATGGGAGACAGACACATATTAATATCATATTTTCCGTATAAATTGAATTTTTTCGCTTATGTCTCCCTCGTCACTGTGGCCCCTGTGATACAGGTTGTACCATTCCTATACATGTTGTGGAGTAACAAATAAATAAAGTTTATTATTATTTATTATTATTATAGATAAATAGTGAATAGTAACTATTTACATGTATATTTCAGCCTTGCGACAACAACCCGTGTGCGCATGGCGGCACATGCTGGAACGGCATTGACACGTACTACTGCTCGTGTCGGCCCAGCTACACGGGGAAGCTCTGCGAAGGTAAATGATCCGTAAGCACGCAATAGACATGAAGGCTAATGTTCGCCACTCATCAGGTTAAACAGTTTTTTGTAAAACCATTTCTGAAATGATCGTTCGTTTATTTTGCAAAGTTTTAAACTTTTTTTTTCGCTTTCGCTCTTACCCCCTAATATCTAACTACTACTACACTATTATCTAACTACTACTACACTTATATCTAACTATCCCACTAATATTATAAAGGCAAAGTTTGTGTGTATGTTTGTTACCTCTTCACGCTTAAATGGCTGGGCCAATTTTTATGATATTTGGTATATAGGTAGCTGGTTTCGCTAGTAAGTAATATTGTATGTAGTCAATGAATACAACATACAACATAGGGTTGTGCAGGATTTTCGCTCTAGTAATGCTTTAAGAATCAATTGATATTGTCTCACCCACAGATATTATAATACCTGCCTATTGTTTTGTGGATAAAACCTCGTCATTCTATGAAACGAGTATGACTATGAATCACTGTATTTTTTTGAGGAAACAGGTGATAGTGTATCGTTTATTGGTATAGGAGATAAGTCCATACATATTGTATCTTACGTAGGTAATATAAGTCCATACAATATGTCTTGTATGTATATATATCTGGTCTATTATGGTCTGGGTGTTTAAAAGAATAAAAAAAAGTGTTTAAGTATATTTACCAGCAATCTAGTACCCATAGTACAAGCTTAGTTGCTTAGTTTGGGACTTAACGGCGTTGTGTGATTCGTCCAAGAATATTTATTATTATTTTATAATAAGTATGTATATATTGTATGGACTTATATTACTTACGTTTTAAATAGAATAGCATTTATTAAAAAAAATAAAAATGTTTCAAATAATTATTCCTTACAAACGTTTTTGAAAATGTTTATTTGCAATAAACCAAGTCTATTTGAAGATTAAATTATTCTGAACATATCAGAATTCAATATGGCGCATTTATCCTGATAATAATTATGATACTTCGCAGAATGGATAGATTTACGATATTTTAATATAATATTATGTATTAAATAAGGCAGACAACATCAAATCGTTCGACGTTAGTAAGTATTATAATATCTGTATTACACTCGCAAGCAAAATAAACGGGCTACATAATCCTATTATTACAACTCACTTAATTTTATTATTATTATTATAAGTTAATTATTTCTGGCTTCACTATAAAACAGCTAGAAGCTTGGAAAATTTGGAGTGAGAAAGTCAAACTAAATTCGTTTAGTTTAGCTATACCTCGCCAGTGATCTGTGAAAAGACTCGAACTGTGAAAATTCCGTGTCTAATTAAATTTAAACCTAACAGCATTGATAGTATTTTGCAAATCGATCATTTATATTGCCTGCTCGTGTATTTATAATAAACTTTGCTTAGTTCACAAAATACGCAGCTAGAAGTGATCAATCATAATAATGACTCAAATGGGGGGGAGGGAGTATTATATCGTCGGAGGAAATTGAAATGTTTTAATCATTTCAATTGTTTAATATTTTAGAGAAGGACCTTTGTTTTCATGACATAATGATAGTTATTTATTATGTAGATATTATACAATGTAATTAATAGAACTTTTAAAGGTGATTTAAATGGAAATTATCTTTGACACGAATATTTTTTTAAGAACATTTCCTTATTTACTTGAATCTATAAAATGTATATAAGTACTGTAAAAAATGAAATGATTTCTAATTTTCTAGAAGACTTTGTCTTGGAAGCGGTGGTGGGTGGCGAGGGGAGCATCGACGAAAGGCGAGGCGGTGGCTCGGTCCGGGAAGTGCGACTGCCTCTTGGCCTCTACCATGACCGACTTCACAACGTCTACATCGCAGCCGGCACTCTCGGCGCCGCCATTGCTATCGTTGGAGTTGTGGTAACAATACACTTATAGTTATAATGTTTAGGAGAGTAGATACAGCCTAAATAGTGTCCAAAGTCTAAACAGCGAACAAGTGAACGATTAGTTAAAACTTGTAAACAAACAACAAGCTAATTAATCACACATAATGTTATTCTGCATTTACATTAAGAACGTAGTCAATGTTACGACGGTTATCGAGAGGCAGACAATTAAATTGATCGTTGTTTATATTGATTACATACAACTTTGTTTATTCTTATGTACTTTACTAAGGAAACATGATACTTTATTCATATTTGACTGATAATGAGATTAATTTGTCATGACCGACTAATGTCACGTGGTTGCAAATTAAATAGTTCTTGAAATACGTTATGAAACGTTTACGAAATTACGTTGTTAAATTTGATAGCTCCATGACTCATGATGACAGTCATGACAGTACCTGAAACATTAGGTCGATGTGCGGGTTTTTAGTTCGAACGGGCCAAATTGAACGCAACTGCATTTTAATAATTAAAAAGCACTCCTTTCACATCATAAAAATAATGGTGACCGTTTATTCTTTGGTCACTGACCGCTGCTTAACTAAATATAATAAAAAACTCATATACCTACTCAATGTCAAAACTTTAAAGAGCTGCACAATGCACATACATAATGTAATGGTTTTAATCTTAATCTTTACTCTGTCTGAAGCATAAGGATCGATTTATGCTAGCAACAATTTTATCACATTATGTTTTTAACATGATTAAAATCGATGTTTTACGATTATAATTTTTTTTAGGTAACAGCTTGCCACTGCCGCGTTAACAAGACATATTCTCGTCTTCTGTCAAGACTGTCTCGCGTTCACGAGTCGGGGCCGCCGCACCACTGGCTGCAAGACAAGCGGGCGCCACCGTCATCTGCTCCCTTTCCACCGCCATCGGCAACCCTAGATACTACTGATATGTATTATACTCTTGACTTCAGTGACAGTCAGAGCTCTCCACTCATTCAATAGCAATCACTGCAGAACTGCTCCGAAGGGGAACGGTTCAAAATACAAATTTAAAAAGATGGGAAATGGTAGATATGTACCGAGATGCGGGTTAGGTAATTTGCTAATATTTATATACTAAATGTAACGTATAAATAAATAAATAAAAATAAAAATAAAAATAAAAAATATACAATGAATGATGAGGGAATTCGAATGGTTAACATTTTGTGTCAATAAATGTTTTAATAAACATCTGTAAAGAGAGGCTTGGTAGAATAGTGTCGTGTCGAAGCGAAACGAAGCTTATGCGAGTCGGATTAATCAATAAAGATTAATTTATTATGGATTTATTAGGTGTCAGGGCTATAAATGTAGAATAACAGGTAAATTACAGTCTATTTACGTAGAACAAATATCTACGTAATATTTTTCAATTAACAGAAAAAGTGGTAAATTTATCTTTCTTTAGATTATTAGAAATTGACGATCTAAATATCTCAACAAACTGCAAACAGTATAATTTGTTCTACTACTCAATGAAAAGGTAGTGAATATTAATAAGCCCCGCTTTTCTCTCCACATTTCGGTGTTTTCCCAAAATAAATTTTAAAATTTCATGTGCTAAGTGAGTTTTAGTGTTGAATAAATTACCAAAATAGTAGAGCCAGGCCAGCCGGCTATTATTTGGCTCGTAACTGTCGATTTTAAGCACAACCTTAATTTAATTTTTATGTTTTCAGATATTACTTTACGATAGAACCTTAAAGTTAATCAAGCGACTGAATATTAAATACAATATTCACTAGATCAATATTTCTGCTTAAAGTGTTAAAATGTATAGTTATAGATATGCTATGATTGAGGTCGAGCAGTTTCATGTCAGATTTAGTCGTCAATGTTATTTATTTTTCATGTTAGAATATTAAAATTTTAATCTATCCGTAGAATAGGTTTATATTATTAATTTTACACGATTTAGTGCATCATTCGGTTAATTTAATTAATGTTAACACTAGGGATATATTTTACTTATAAGTTTGTGTAAACATTAAAATTAAGAAATATTTTATGCTAAATTATAATTTTACCATAGACAACAATTGCAAAAATCATGTATTTTTATAGAAGTTAAATGACCTATTTTAAAACATTGTTGATGAAATAGAAATATGTTTCAGGTTTATGTAAATATTTTGTTCGACTGCTAGATATTAACTGAAAAGAGAAAAAAGAAACTAAACAAAGAAAGTTATACATAATCTGAAACTTGTACTTTATGGCAATTCCAAATTTAAAGGGATTATTTTAATGAGAAACTATTTTAAATTATTAGTAATATTTTCTTATCGATCATTTTTAATTTGCCCGTAATTTAAATCAGCTCCTACTTTGTGTTCACTTGACGTGCCTATTAAAAAGTTTTATTTATTCAACCAGAAATACATTTTAAAGCTGTTATTTATACCTATGTATTTACCACTGACATTCCAGGCTTAGAGTAATTATGTGACTGATCTTCAAAGTAGCTGTGTTTCAAACTTTCCTCTAGCTTGCTTTGCCTGTAACAATTTCCTAGTCTAGAACTGGAAGTCAGTTTAATATAGGTATGTAGGTAGGCTGCGTACAATTTAAAATTGAAGCTGTATTTAAAATTTCAAACACTTTCGAGTAAAAAATACTTGTCTAAACGCTTTTGTGAACTAACTTGCTTCTGTGTAAATATGTGGAAAATTGTTAACATAAGACTTCATTAAATAATCTCTTGTGTTTTAATTCTCTTTGATGTCTACTTTATTAGAATCCTTCTTACCCTTAGTCGTAAACATTGCGTGTTAAAATAAATGTAAAGAAAAAAATACGTGGTGTAATAATTTACAGGCTACAAATCATCATCATCATCATCATTACTGTAGGCTTCAAATAGAGATGAAATAAGGAATAAGGTAAAGATAAAAAAAAATGGTTGACGTTTTGAAGAAAAACATTTTTATTTAGATTATAAACTTTGATAAAAATAATTATATTAATAATATTTTATGACAACTTACAAATAGTCATATAAAATAATAACGTAACATCTATTCAATTTAAACTTAGTACAGTAGAATCTAATATCGAAAATGTGCTACCACTTTCGGGATGTGTTTAACTAGTGTGACTAACATCTCTGCAAAACGTAAGAGTCCGCGACGCGCCGCCGACACGCGGCTCCCTTCGACACGCTTACTTGTATATCTTTCGAAACATTACATAATATATTATATCGCCAGAATATATCTACATACCGTTCTTTTACGTCAATTTCATAAAACATTGCACTTCCACGGAGCGCGTCATGGCGGGCGGCGCGCCTCGAACTCTACCACTTAATTACACTTTAAACTGCTCTATTTATTATTGCTACTGACATTTGTGACTTATGACGAGATTCAGAATCACGGTCTAACATCATTGTAAGTAAAAATTAAAGCTGCACAATTTATTATAATATTATAAGTACATAAATAAATATCATTATTGAATACGTATAAGTAGGTATAATAATAACAATATGTTATTAGAGTCCGCTCCACGGGAATGGCAAATGCAGACTTTGAGCAATGAAATGCGTAAACTTATAACATTTATAAAAAAAAAGAAACTAAAAACATACTTAAACGTACAGTGGAGAGACATTAACGAGTGTAAGCCGAATGCATGGAAGAAATGTCGAATTAAATAACGCGGACGGACATCATACGTCACAACGCAATCGCAGCTAATAGAAAACAATACATTTATAATACTCAATATATCGTATAAAATAATCTTAATTAAAAATTCGATGTCTAGTGATGTAAGTCATGTGACAGAGTAAAAACAAACTATGTTTAAAATTCTACATCTAATATACGTATTCTAATTTATGTCATAATATGGCAGTTAATCGAACCGTCCGCACTAGGCACGCTACTAAATATCATGGGCGACTTCGTCTATGAACTTCCTTCAAGGAAACAGAACCTTGTTCTGAATTTCGAATAAAATCGGTGGAAAACTTAACTTAAATTCTGTGACACACTATTGGACCCAAGTGCACATGGTTTAAGTTGTGGAATGCTTGCAAAACTTTAGATTCAGATTTAGGTCCCACTACTCAATGCAGATTAGGCTGGTACACCACTCTTTTACACACAAAAGCTATTAACATTTGTCATTGATTTCTGTATTTAGTTGAATTTAATTACATGAAATGTAGGTCTCGTAATCGTAGTTAGGTCTATTCAGAAATCAAACCTTACATTAATAAATAAGTCTTCGATAGGTACTATTATACTCTTGATAAACTAAATTTTGTCATGGCCCGATAACTTACGTGTCGAAATTCAATTATAATAACAAAATCTATGTATCTACTAGCTTAAAATTAGATATACACAAACCACTCCCCTCGATGATTATTTTATTATTGTTGGAATGGACGACATTTGTGACTACTTTTTAATGACTAACTATTACAGAACTGTGACTATTTTTAACATGTATTCTTTTATTACATTCAATTAAGTATTCCATTTTAAATCTATTGTAAACAATTTCAAGGACATAATATGATTTGTAAAAGAAAGTGAAAATGAGTATAGTAATCACAGGAAGTAGTAGAAAAGTACGGGAATTTGTCGAGGAAGCAAACAATTTATGTGTCGTTCCTTATACTAAAATCGAGATTACTAACTGAATGTATTGAGCGAACTTACGAAAATAAAACTTAACAAAGTGGATGGCATGTAATTTGACTTAACTCACTTACATTAAGAGATAATAATAACATAATTATTACATTATGACGAAGGCACTTTATTACTCTATGTAGATAAATAATACCTACATAATCATTAAGTTTTGTGACAAGAATTTCTTACTTTATCATCATGGCAAGATTAAAAGGTACCTGTTGAAACGATAACTACATACAACTAGTATGATATCCGAGTGAATGGCACATTTATATTCAGCAACAGATCACTTATTAACAAATCAGATAAGAAGAAAATAAATTCTCTTGTTACTAAACATCAAATCTGTTCGCCATCACAAAAGATCGTTGCATATGTATCTCTGTAATTTCATAAGGCACTAAATTAGTTATATACAAAATAGTCCCTCTTTAACCGATAAACGCGACCAACGATTTTGTGACATAAGTTTCGTGAAACAATGTTATTGTGAGGAATCGCTTAAAAGTAAATTTCAATCTGAGATCGACACTTTTTGAGACAAACCATATCTCGTTTATAAATAAAATCTTCACATAACCAGAAATAAAAAGGGAATGTTTAATGTTCATATCTGAGAATTCAGATTTTGCCCCGTAGTTATCACAAACTGAGGCGCGTGAAGAGCGTGGGGGCCGGTCGGGCACCGCTAGTGCTCCAGGGGCAGCTCCACGAACGTGATGTTGTAGAGCGGCTCGTCCTCGCTGGCGGTCGCCGGCCGCACCTCCAGCAGGAACAGGTCCTCGTTGCAATAATACGCCAACATTTCATCGTCAATTTTGGCCGTAATCCTGTAAACGGGCGTTTCTATTACAAAATACGTTATCATAAATTCATTTAGTTCGCAATGTATCTTTCCAAAGTGACAAATATTTCCAAGTGACAAGTTTACTTACGAGAATATAATTATAAATAATTGTTTATTAAAGTTATGCATTAAGATTATTTTAAGTGCTCAATTTATTAATATAGTGCAAATGCCTGGCAATAATGCAAATTAAGTTTGTGGGTAGCTTTGATTAAAGGTGTTCGGTAGGCGTTTAGGAAAGGATTACATGATATCAATTACAAGTTTAGTTGTTTACGGATCGTCAGGGGATACTGCTGACAACATTAAGCATTGCGATATATTATAGTTAGTGGCGCGCCCTCTGGACAAGCGATGCTCCAAAAACGCGAGGCGGCCGGTGTTCACGCTATCAAAACTATTTTAGGCCAATGAAAACCACTTACCCTTTCTTGTTCTTTCGATAAAGATTATTAATTGCCGAACTTGAAATTTTGTACTTATTCTCAATCTGAAAATAAGCAAAAAATAAAGAAATTACAATGGGCCTTTATTTTTTTTAACCGAGACGTTTCGTCTTACGGAACGTTAAGTAACCGGTCTAGTGGTTTAAGGAAGAGATTTTTTGATTAGCCCGCGTACAAAGTAATAACAACGCTTTAAGTCGGAGTGTCCGGTGCAGCGGCCGGCCGCGCGGGTGTTAATTACAACATGCAGTTAAGATGATCGTGTGTAGGTATTGTATTAGACGGGGTTATAAAGCGCCACATCGGTTACAGCGACGCCGCGGGCGACGGCCACAGAGTCGTCGTGACGCGGGCCAGCGCCCGCAGCGCGGACGAAGCGTCTCGATTCCTTTTATTATTATACAAAACATAAAACAATATTAACTTCATTAAAATCGAACATTCAACTGACGAGAGACCGAGAAAACAGCAAGTCTATCTCGCTCACTCGTGCTCTGCGGTTAGCCGACATCACCAAGGTTATTCTCGTGCTACCGCGTCCTGCGGCATACTACTTGATACGTAACGTTGATCGGAAGGTGCAAGGCAATGTGACGTGTCAAGTAGTGTGCGTCTTGCGAAATAATGGATCACTCACAGCGTGCAGTAGGCCTTGCGTGGTCGGTGGTGCGACGTGCAGCGGCGTGTAGACATCGTCGGTGTCCTGCCGCACGTACAGCATCACGCGCTCGCTGAGCGGCGGCGTGCTGGTACGCGCGCGCTTGGTCATCACGCTCTCCAACTCTAACGAGTCTTTGCGGTCGCTGTATGGAGATAAGCCACCTACATCTGATCGGTACCTGTGGGAAAAAATAAAAACGATATAGAAATTATAATTTCTCATCCAGTTTCTAAAGTGGAATAAATGGACTAAATATTAAAAAGGTATGTAAGTATATTATTATTATATTACTTACGCTGGTGCGTCAGGTGGGAAGTGGTTATGGAATTTTAACGCTGGAGCCTGTGGTTTCGCTGCGTGCAAGAGGAAGGGTGAAGCACCCTTTAGATGCGCTTCTGCTAATGCCGCTTCATCATGTCCATAAAAGCCCTGTATATCCATTCCAGCCAACTTATCAATGTCTTCCGCCGGACTGAATAAGACCGGTGGCTTGGATAGGTCAGCCATCGAGTAGAACTCGCTCCTTTCTGTTACTGGGTGATAAATTTCATCCAACTTTTTCCTATTCGTTGCCGACATTTTTCTTTTAGCTGCTCTTCTTTCTTCATCTCTCGTTTTCCTCTCGGCACCCTGCAAAAACATTAAAGATAGTGTTAATAGAAAAATAATACTTATAAAATACAAAGACATTTTAACTCTTCGCTAAAAGCTTACCTTGTCACAAAATACTTTGATTTGACAATAACCCCGGTGATAAACTTGTGTGTCTCTGGGATCTTCAAACGTGTCAATCTGGATGTGAAGTGGTAAACCCTGTAATCAAAAATAAGCATCATAAGATACCTTACTGAATTGTAGGTAGTACCTACTTGATTTGTGGGGATTTCATCGCAATCACATTTATTTTTATAGGTCCTAAAGGTCATTTATTATTTTGTTTTAATTTATTGTTTTTAAAACAGATTACGGATTAGGATGTTTTAGTTCGTTTAGATTTGTTTTCATAACACATCGATTTGAATAAATTTTGCAATTTTTGAGTCAGACGATTTCACGCTTGATCTGCATGGTCATCACGGAATTATAACAAAAAACGGTTCTAATAAACGGTCATATGGCATAATTGCGATAAATTTACGAATAAGGAAAATATGCACGTGTCTGAATCGAATCGCGTTAAAACGTCTTAATTGCGTTCGTTCGAGGTCGACATTGCGGCGGCATCACCGCGTATTGGATAGGTAATTGAGAGGCTGATAGCGGACTGGTTTGATATCAAACGGGAGACAACGGCCCAAAAGGACGCTGTTAGCGGTAAAGCCTACTTCGAAGGGAAACACTTACACGATGTCGGAAACGGACTTTTACCTTATTACAATATAAATATTGTTGTATATTTTTATTGTTACATGGGAGATTAAAAAGCAAACGGCCCACCTGATGGAAAGTGGTTACCGACACCTTTGACTCAGGATCAGACCAGTGACACTATTGGATAGGGAGAATAGGAAAGGTAGTCACACCGATAATGGTGCTCCGCGCAAATATTTTATGAGAGCACATTGTCATGCTCTACCACTTCAGCCTACATATTAATTAATTCATTTCGAATTTGTAACAAACAACTAGGTGCTAAATACTACTAATCACACTTTTGAATAGGTAAGCGACAAGCTTTGTGTTTCAATACGTTTAATATCGAACGAAACGAATGCTACATTAAATAAATAAAATTTTCTTGTTTTCTATGTGGACTATCATCTCGCTTGACGTTCTATAGATTAATATGTATTAAGTTGTTTTGGAATGTTTGTGCAATAAGGTCTGTTTTCCGCTACCGTCGCTCCCTTGGGCCCGTGAGCCGCCCATGCATGCTCCGTGCTCCGTGGTTATCGAGGCGGCTCTGGCGACAACGCGGTTACCGACCTCATGCCTTGACGTCTACGCGTCGTAACATACATTTACATACTTTCAGTAAGCTAAACTTAATTAACATTTTGCAATAAAAATTACATGCATAGATAGAATCGGTAGTATTCATTTCCCACAGTACTATCATACTGTTTATGCAAGGTGTAAGGACACGTGAAGTAAATCCGCAATATTATGAATTACAATAAAAGGTAAAAATATTACTCCTTCGAAGATTTTTTTTAATTTTTTTTATTCTATTTTATTTTGAGGCTTGCATGCAGCATTCTACGAATTCTAGAATATTGTTGACGGTTTATTTTGTCAACCGAAAGTGATATCGTTGTGCAACAGAAAACATATTTTTTGTAAATATTTTTTTGTACATTTTATTATTGTTGTATTTTAGTTGAAGCACGTTTTTTATAAAAATTCACAAATAAATTCTTTTAAATTCGAATAAAGACCTAAATTACGTTATCTCGTCTTAAAATTATAAACGAAATAAATATTTTCTTATTTTAAGATAATAATAGAAAATTAACAAACCTTGACACCCTTCTGACTACTGAAATCCGTACTTAGACACTGGACAGCAATATTAATCTGAAAGGACAGAGAAAAATAAGATAAAAATTGACGTTGACGTATTTTCTATTAAGCTCATAAAGTACTTCGTAGAAAACAATTTATAAGGGTACCCATGGAAATTACAAAGTTATTGCGGTATTAATATATTCACATGCTTTATAAAGAGGCTCACATCCTGGCCATGACGACAGGCGCCAGTGTCGCCATCCAACTATTCGCACGCTTATGGCCGTGTTAAAAAGGTACTATGAGAGGGAAGGAATTACAATGATATTCATTGAAAAGGCGATGGAAGTGTGTAATCTCGTAGGGTGTTTTTAGTGTAGCAAGTGGCGACAGGGCGGCGCTGGCCGCTCGCTGCCCGCTCATTACCGCGGTCTATGCAAATGACCCCCTCGCGTTTTTACTCGCCGCCGCCGACACCGCCACCGATCACTGTCCGAACGCATATTATCTGTCGCAAACAACTTGCATCCGCTACGGTTTCACTGCTCAACAATAAATAATTACGGATATCGATAACTGACTGCGCTACATTAGCAATTTACAGTAATAAAAGAAACAACAAAAACATGTAGTATCTAGTACCAACGACCGAGGCGCCATTCCCATTCTTATTAACGTTACTTAGGTATTTTAAGTATTATAGTTTTACATTCATATTCGAAAATAACATTAGATATGGAAGTCATTACGGCTTACTGATACTGACAATCACATTAGCATACTGTTCTGTAAGAGGCAACCTCACGATAGATGTTAATAGTTTAATGAATATTGATAAGACTTTATTTCTCTGTAAATAATATTATTAATAATGGAGTATATACTTCTGAACTTGTCGTATTTTATTTATCGTGTAGTTTTATGTAAGAAATGAAAAGACATACTTTTGTTTGTCATTCAACGCATTAATTAAATGTATCGTCGTATACGGCCGTGGGAGCTCGGACTCAGCCGGCACTTTTTGTTTAATTTGCACAGCAGGTGATAAAAAAAGATGGACCATTTTACTAATGTTGAATAATTTTTTCATTAATACAAATACTTCGCATAAATAAATTAATAACGCTTATATCATATAGTCGTGACCAAACACAACGCTGCGATGGAACAAATTATGCTACAGAATTATTTGTGTGGTGTGAATTGTATGTTGTAGTGTAAAGAAGAAACACGGGTAAAGAAGAAATTAAATACAAGAAGATAAACATAATTATCGATTTCCGCAGCGATATTATCATGGAAGTATTTTTAATAACTCAACAGATAGGGAGTTGAAGTTAAACCTGCTTCATGAATGACTCTATGAATTCCCGATATAAAGTCATCTATGAAAGTGGAATAAACATGATAGCTTTATATAGCAGCATGCCTGTTTTGTTTTTATTGTTTATAAATTATGATTCAAGTATTCTACAATTATGAGATAATTTCTAATAAATATAATAAAAAAATATGTGTTGTACTTAAAGGAAAGTCTTTTTAAATTGGCGGTATAAGATGGCAACTCAAAATTGCCCAAAAACTGAGTTGCAATGCTGTCCGTTAACAGGTTATGTATGATGTGGAAGTGGTGATTACCTTGGCGGCGCTCTCGAGCGGGTTCCAGTAGACGGCTATGGCGTTGTGGGCCACCTCCTCGATGCAGCCGGCGAGCCCGATGCTGTTCTTAGTATCTACAACAAAACAACAAATTGTCATTAATCTTGTCTTCGGGTAACTGTGCTGTAATGGCGGAGGAGATTTCGATTAAGATATCAACGCACAATACGTCATCGACGACGGAAATTTATTTGCGGGGCGTGAATAATCACGTGATAGGATCGATTTATCAGCAATTGCAATGTTTCCACTTCTGTCCTCCTAGATTGAGGTTTATGTTAATTAGTATTCCATTTAGTAAGCAATCGAAGAACAAATTGCTACTGAAATGGCCCTCTGGGGTTATTTATGTGCAATACATTAAAAAAGTAAGTGCTGTGGATATTTTTCGCAAAATTTTTTTGCTAATATCCACAATCCACATGTCATCAATATGAAATGCGTATAATAATAAAATTATATAAATATAATTAAATACACCCCCGCAGCTAGTGCGTAAGGAGGCTAACAGTATTTGGAGATTGATTTATAAAGTGACAACTATATACGGCGGTAAATTGCAGAAGCATTGTAGGCGTAATGGTTTACTATAGTGATAAATGTATATTGTATGTAATGTGTTACAATTACAGAATGCATTTGATATATTATTGTTGTCCATTGAAAGAGATCGACTATATCAAATAGGCATACAATAGATTTCGTAGCGACTAGATATATGTACATAGTATGTTTTTCTTTGCATGACTCTACATTTGGTGACCATTTTTGTTGTAGAAAAAACATTCAATCATTCACTTTTGATGCACATACACATATTTCGGAAAAAAGACGAACGAACGAAGGTTTATCCTCATCGAACGTGAATACTTTGTAGCAAATTGTACGAAGTAACGACAAATTGTAATATAAAATGTGTAAATTGAAGCAGTTCAACGAATGTTTCAAGTTTAAACAGATGCAGCAGCCAGAGACATCAAAAACCATTGGAATCCTATGCCTCGCACTGTATGAATACGGTCCTAGATGTGGTGTATAGACACGCGCAAGTGGACAGTGGGGGCTAGTTGAGTGAGTAATCGGATTGTTGTTTTCCGGGGTGCGTGGGCGGCGCGGTATCGGCTCGCGCGCCCGCGATCTGTGCGGGCGCGTGCGTCGCGTCGCTGATGTGTTTACGAGGCGCGGAGGACGCCGCCCGCCCTCGCCCTGCCTTATTGTTTTGACTGCTCTCACTAATTTACGAGTCTATTCCATCTAGTACTCACATTATTACACCTACTCGCAAACTCGAAAAACGACCAAACCTCATTCAAATAATCAGTAAAAGCTCGGGCTGACCGCCATTATCGCTATCTCACGTTTCAATGTTGAATTTATTTATCTAAATTCATACCATTAGCGATTGGTCCAGAATGGAGTATATTTCTTGATTTGAAAAGACTTTGTACAGTCAACAAACGACAGAGGTAATCAGGGTAGAGAATTAAGAACATAGATTTTTACGCTAGCATATAGTTGTGAAATTTTGTAATCACATAGTACAATACAATATACCATTGATTATGAAAATTCAAATATATACCCTTATGCAATATTTAAAATAAAAAAACATATTTACGGGCCTGGTTACCTCCTTAATTTGTTGACTCTACTATGTGTGAGTCTGAGTCTGATATAACGATATAAGCAATGATTTAACGGAACACGACATTTAAGAGTTTAGTAGGAACTTTGTATGTAAATTGTAATATTAAATTCACGATGATTTAATTTATGGAACTGGAACTTAATTTTTATTCCTTCATTTTCATATGTGTAACATTTGATTTGTTGAGACATATGTTTCGATGAAAACAAAGAATTACACAGTATTATCCTGTAAGTCAGTGGAGCGTAGTAATAAGCGAAAACTGTCAAAAGAAATAAGCGTGTAAGTAAAGACACTTTGGTGCTACGCGCTGTGGACACGCGATCCAAGAAGACGTGTAGGTAATCGGAGAAGGTATTGTGCGGAGGCGCAGTGCGTTGCGACCCCCCGCCCCTCCCCCGGGCGTCCTGCGCCCCGCCGCGCTTTCACACGCCTGCGCACAGGTGTCCAATGTCGCCCTTGACGCTGCTCCCAAGTTCGTTCCACACATTTATGGTGTTATACTCTAACTTCTATAATATTTATGGCTGAATAAAAACATGACTATTGGTTGTTGTTAGAAAGAAGATAACTTTGAGGAAGATAACGTGTGTAATGCCCCATGAGTTACATAAGTTAACATACTTATTAATGCAAACATAAACATCATCTTGCAGCATGCTGCTTCTTGTCTTTATAGCATCACTTAAAATATTTTATTTAGAAAGATCGAGAGACAAAATTCCACTGTGTTTAGGCATTACTTCATCTTGAATAATACCGTCAACAAAATAAGAAATAAAACTTAACTAACATCGAGATAAGCTAAAAAACCTTGACATTAAACTTGGCCCGGCGGCCGCGCGAATTAATGGCTTCCATGTTTTTATTTTCCTTGAGATTTAATTTATAGACACCGCTTGTGGCCGCGGCGTCACTCATTACAAATGCTACAGGCCTCAGTTAAGTAATGTTAGAATGTGTAAAGTGTCATATATCAGCGGTGTTTGCTTCGAGCCGAGCAATTAATAAGCGTACATTCCTTCGATGACGCACAAACCTATTTGGTTTTTTAATATTGTATCAATAAATATTATAATTTTATATGTATTTTAAATCAATTTGCTTGATTTTTAATAGCAATATAACATTGACGATTCACAAGCAAAACTAAATGACAAGACTAGCAACAATTCAAGCACTATTACCTACACACGTCGTTTGCTAAGCGAATTGGTTTTGCTGGTTAATTCTGATATTTAATGGCGCATAATAATTGTAAAATTCTTTTTAGTTGACATCCGACGAACGTCATGATATGAGGATGAAGAGTTATCAAAATCAGTATTTTATTTGCGTTGGGTTCGTATAGTGCGCATGCGTTGCGTTGCGCGGGCGCCCGTCGAGGCTCATCGCGCAATTAACATGCTAATGAGCGGCTCCCCGATATCATCGCAGTAATTATGCCCATGCACGACTATATTGTAAGATTTCTTATATCTTTCCTCCGCATTTTAGACATCGAACACTCATATTCCACCTCGGCGCATCTCGGGCCTCCGTAAAACGAACAGCGTAGTTTACGGAGACGCAAGCAGGTGTTTCTACATTATTTCTAGGATGAAGATTTCTCACGAATTTTAACGATTTCCTGTTACTCGGTCGTTGAGTTCATAGAGCTCCTCGTGTCAGATAACTTCGTAATCATTTTATTTAAGCTCACCTCTCGGAAACCCTGCTCTGTTCTGTATCTTCAATCTGGTTAATGTCGGTTTATGTCATTATGGCTATGTAATATGAGGCTTGCTGCAAAAGTTATTTAGATGCAAGTGGTTAGGAGGCGCCATAGTTGTTTATTTTTAACCGAAGCGATTGATAGGTACGACGGCGGGCGGTGTGGGCCGCGACCGTCGTGCGCGTTATTTATGCAAATGTCCTAACGAGATATAATGGTGGGTAGCGGGGTGCGCGGGTGCTCTGCTGCTATCTGCCTCGCAGCACGGTAATTAGGTCCTGCGTGCCGAGCGGGCGCCGCCGCCGTCCGCCCGCCCGCCGCCGCTGTACTCCGCCGCACGCAATGCTACGGCATGTTACTGTGTCGCCTCAAGCACACCGTTTTTGTGCAGTAAATAACGTGTCTCAAACACTTGTAAGCGCTACCGTCTGTATGTTTGCTACATTCGCACAAAAAGCCAAGAGTCATTGTATTCACAACCATGGTTTTAATGTGCCCATAATTACGTTACTAACACACGCGAGGCGCTGGAAACCACCTCAACTACATTTACATAGATGTGAGGATGACGAGTACTTACCGGCATCTAGTATCCTTTGTTTGACGGAGTGTTGCCGGCCGTGCCAAAATTGCCACGCTTTGATTTCATCCTCTGGTGATTTTTCTTCTCTAAACATCAGCATTACCACACTCTGAAACAAAGAAGAGAATCGTCAAATTATACATCGCTCAAGTGGTAGTATTTCAATAAATATTGTGGTTGTTTAAATAAATAAGTAATTCGATACTGTCAAAAAACATTTCAGCAAAAACAGGTCCGATATAATAGGGATCAAGATGCATGCTGTAAATATTTTCGTTGTATTTGACTACGCCACGCCATTAAGATCAAGAAAGAAACACTTAAGAGTGTCTAATATTTATTATTTATAAGTAAATATAATTTCCAGGGTCATCTTTTACAATATTGCCCTAAATGAGTCCGTTTACGTCTTTATAGTGAGCATCTTAGTTTCATGCGCATGCGTTTTTTAGACGCGTGAAAACTTTCAACCGTTTCCGTTCAGTTAAAAAGTTAAATATGCTGTTAAGACGATTTCTATCGTCTACGAGTTAGAAAATGAAGTGAAAAAGAAGTGGCTTGCGCGAGGCGTGGTGCTAGCCTGGCCTTATAGGG
This sequence comes from Endotricha flammealis, assembly GCA_905163395.2. Classification (NCBI taxonomy): domain Eukaryota; kingdom Metazoa; phylum Arthropoda; class Insecta; order Lepidoptera; family Pyralidae; genus Endotricha; species Endotricha flammealis. The sequence continues at coordinate 9,160,834 of LR990853.1, forward strand.
CTAACGACGAGAAAGCACCGCCGATCGTCGTCTTGGAGTGATGGATCGGCGCGAGCGGCGGACGACGACGCCGAGCTCGGCCGCGGGCTGCGCCCTGGGCTCGGCGATGCACGCTACGCTATGTTCTTTTAAATGAAATGCAAATGCGACGTGTCACTAACTTAGACATCATTATAAAATCATGAATATGCAGTTAATGATAAGCCAACCGAGATGGAGTATTTGGCTTGCTATTAAGTTTGCATTGCAATTAAATACCGTAGGGACTTGTAATTACGGATATAGTGGAGAGCAGTAAAAACACTGTTTTATTATAAATCTATGAATTTAGTATTAGTATGTGTGAATCGATCGCTGACCGTGTAAGCGGGACACTGGCTTTCTCCGGAGATCGTATGGCGTAAAATCAACGGAACCGTGCATATTAATTTAACCCATGTATAAAATTGTAACGGTGCACTCCGCCTCTACCTGTCTAACCATCCGATGGCTTATAATAAATAAATGTAAATATTTACTGCTGTATTAGAATTCCCCGGCTCGCAAGAATTTGACAAAATACATAATACATGCATAACTGTAAGCCGAATTCACAAAAGTTTATCGGTTCGGTATATTTATTTGTCACTTGTTTAAGCCATTGAAAGTGAGCCCGTGCGGCGGGTTTGTTGCCCAACCGCACTTTTATTGTTTCAAGCAATTGTTGAGACAGATCAGAAAGTCGGCTTGATTACTTTTGTTTATAGTATTGATATTAATGAGTCATAAATATTTGCTAACTAATTTATTGTCTCGCCGGTACCTAATGGTTTACGTAATTTAGTGCCCATTTTGAAGTTACAATCGAACTGAACAATGTTGGCTATTGTTGCATGACAAAGATACATTGTTGTTACTTAACAATCTTAAATGTTTTGAATTATGCAATTTATTATAAATAAGCTTAATTTAAATTTCATTTACAACATTGTTAGCTCTTAAAAGGTATCTAGTTATGGCTATTTGCTTAACTCTAAGAAGTTAATTAACACCACAAATCAAACATGAATAATATGTTTTCATTCCTCGTGTTCAATATGTTGCTAAAATATTAATTCATTTTGTTGGATATTTTTTTGCAATAAAATTATATTAAAGGAAGGACAATACACGATAATGAAACTGAACCAAATTGTTGTATCATACAGGGTGACCGGTAAATGGACCAATTCTATAAAAGAAGAGTTTACGACTTGGTACTTAAAGTTTTTTTTTAATGTCGAAAAACCTACTTTACTAAAAGAGGACTTACTTTTGAGTACTCAACTGAAATATTTCTGAAAACTGATGAACTAAGAATGACTTAAAATTAAACAAACATAACTAGCACTTAAAAAGTATTACAATTTAATTTTAAGTGCTAGTTATGTTTGTTTGATTGAATCATCTTTCATCTCACGAATACTAGTTCTGATTAAAAAAATGTTGTGTAGTGTTGTGATTGTGAGCCCATTATTGAGTTACGTTAACACGATCGAAAAAATGGGGTAATTTAATTACAAAATTTTTAAACTAACCAACTTTGGTAAAAAAAATTGTCAGTCGCCGATCTGCTTCCTTACTGTTCTTAAAATACCGAGCGCGTGTTTCACAAGAATACGTACAGTTTTGGCTTCTCGGACCAGTTACCTCCAACTTTTCGGACCGTCAATTAATTAATCGAGTGTATCGACATTCGACCCGATTTCAGGAGCTCGGTTGACAATCTGAGTTATCTGATTAAGCACGCTTTCTCTTGCCGTGTGTCACACACACTGCGGCCCTGTTGTATGTAGCATTCACATCTAGCGACACGTAACATTATAGGCGGCAAGTCCGTACAAACAGTGATCGGTATATTGATATATTACGCTCTAAAGTGTATACGCTTATAGACAATGTATGAAACCTTTCCTTTCTCGTTTCTACCCGTGCGTTTCGAATACGTGTCGACAATGCTACGTGCTGGTAGATGTGAATATCGCCCTACATGTTGCTCGCCGAATTAGCTCTGACAGCAACTCCACATTAATTTCGTCACTCTATTTGAATAAATAAGCAATTGCATATATTTCACGTATATATAGCTACGCAATCGGATGATCTGTATCGCGGGCCACGTGTGACAAGCCGTGGTCATTAATCTGCCCGTTGCCGATAATAGTTTATATAACGTTTGTTTAAATAGATATTAGGCAAATATGCAATTAAGCATGGGTTTATGTAAGAACGAACAGTGTTAATGTGTTTGTTTATATGTGTTATTTCTATCTACTCGGCATTCATAAAACAAATCACCGCGGTATCCGTACAAAATAATAGGTCCCTTATAGTAACACAAAAGCAGTTCAAAGATAAATTGTCTAATTAAATGTAGTGGCGGAGCATGTATCCACTTTATTCGTATATCGACGTCTATTTCTCACTGATGCTGTGGTTCCGCGAGGAGGCTGAGGGCTCGCCGCGGCCGCGGCGCTACACACCTGTCTTATTGTTTACCATAAATTGTTACTTAATGATGTCGTTAACGTATCAACGAAACAATTACTTCGTATCTATACGTTACACTCTTGTCGACTTTTGTATAGCGATGCAAAGAGGTATCGTTATAGATCATCTGGTTGTATGTAAACAATGCGTGCAACAGTAGTGACACTGTGCGAACGCAGTCGCCGCCTCGCGCGCCGTGCGGCGACTCCGGCTTTTTGCTCGTCGCAGCTTCCTCGTTATTCGCAGGGCCGGCCGCTCATCCATCAGGCCCTATCTATTTTATGACAATTATTTATGTTCGTGGCACGGCAAAACTATTTCGCTTACCGTTGAGCTTTATCGATAGGGCAGAAGTAATGTCCTGCCGTCTCGATACGCTATATCTGATACGGATACGTCTGTTTGTTAAGTGCGCTAGTTGCCTGTGCTAGTTGTTTTAACGCCTAGGTTATTTGCTGCAAATGTCCGCAGTGAACGTCGGTTTCGACATAAATTCTGAGCGGAACTGTGGGTGTAACTGCCGAGCTGTTGCCTACGATCTGCGTGTCGGTATTTATTTCACGTCAGGTGACAATATATCAATGGCCTTTTTACGGTATAACTAAAACGATATTCCTCCTGCATATTCCAGCCATTAGAGATGATGTTGTCGAGAATAGTTGTTGTGTATTTACAGGTAAATGCGTAATAAGCAGTATGATCGGGCGTGCGTGTGTGCAGCCCAAGCTTAGGAAGGGATGGCGCGGTGAGGCGCCGCGGGCGCGGGAGATTGCTAGAGATGTGCAGCATCCGCCGGCGGACAAATTGCCCAGTGCACCGCGCATCCGGCGCATGGCCGCCGCGCCGCCCCTAATTGAATATTAAGTACCCCAACATTAACTTCAGTACTATTTACTGCACGAGGTGTCTTAAGTAACTTATAAGAACAAAGAAGTCCACTTGTATCAAATCAATCATATTCTCAGTGACTTTGGTCAATAACTTTTATGGGCAATGTTTGCTCAATAACAATGTGGGAGATCTTTATTTTTATCATTCTTTAACCACTAGGATAAAAAATACGTAATTTGAGATAGATTTGATTTCATATATTGATCTGAGTAGAGCCCAGATGACCGCTTAATCTTGATCGAATCAGAGCGATTCCCGCAATCCATTGGGCGTCGGATTAACAACCAAAGTCTCGTTGTAACACTAATCTGCTTAAATGTCGAAAGGAAATGTCAGATTGTAAAGTGCAGGGCTCCGGACGAACCATGATGCGGCTTAAAATGCCGTACCTACCGCTTAGAGTACAGCTTTCAATCATGCTTTGCTCTCAACTTTGAATGGCAATAGCATATAACGTATTATGTGTTGACACACGAGACAATAGTAATGCAATCGAGGTGAACATTAAATTGACAATTGATCAAAATAGATTAAAAGGAGTCGCGCAAATAAATACTTTTTTCTCAATTTTACACCGCTACTTTTCATTTTTCTTTCCTATGACATACAATACAATAGGCACCGGGAATATATTGTTAAAATAAAATTTAATTGTAGGGAAGCCGTGTGCGGTGAAAATACTTGCGTAGCAGTTGCGTAATAGTATCTTAGATCACCTAATGTTGCTGATTACAGGCGGCTCGCGGGCGGCTCTCGGGCGGCGATGCTATCAAGGATTGACGCTAAATACGCGCGCCGCGTGACAGCTCCAATATCGAGACAATGACGGACTCCGGATTGCGTAACGCCATTTGTGTCCGAGCTCTATCTACTGTCACCCTTGCTGAGGAATTAAAACTATAAGTGAAAGTTGTTCTGTAACTCGATAAAATGTTTATCTATCTAAATGCAATTCATCACACATTTGATTGTAGACGTGGTTGAGTGGGCCGATAACAAAATTATCACTGCAAAAATGGACGGATAATATTCGCCTAAATGGCTGCCGTCTAATCGATATTCGGAGTTACGGGATGACTAATTACGTGCAGTTACGTATTTCAGTGGTTACGTGTTCGTATATTATCGAATAATACGCAATATTTCGAAAGTGTAACAGTTATCGTGTAGCGTTACGCGAACCTGAAACCGAACGTGGAAAATTCACGCTCGGTCGAGCGGCGCGCGCGCACCCGCCGTGGCCGAACTTCGCGCAATACCAACACGATGTAATTATACATAACTCCTGAAAACACATGCAACGAGATCAACCACAAAGAAAAGTTAAAAATAAAAAATGTCTACCCAAAATGACTAAACTACTGAAGATAACAATAACAAAATCAATAAATAATTTTGAAATGTACGTACCTACGATTTCATCAAACAGTAACCGTACATTCCCATTTGATTATACGTAGATTCGTCTATCATAAAATGCGATCTGACAAAAGCCTCGTGAGCTTTTGCAATATTGATAACGTAATTTAATTTTGTTCGCTTTAACGGGATTGTTCATCTCCAGGCGAGGTAATCGTATTTTTTCATCTCAGAATGAAATTACCAGAATTTTTATTTAGTTGAGAAACAAAAGGACAGAAAAAAGCAATTAGGCACATTAAAATCACATAAATTACTGTTTTAAAAATAAGGGAAGCCATAAAAAGCACATTAAATTAAGGCGCGACCGTGGTTGATAAATATCCAACACAGGAATGCGTATACGCAGTCTATATACATTTCACAAACAATGAAATATTGTAGGAAAAATAAAACTACTTGCAATTTCGTAGCGTTAATAACAAACTTAAAAATTATTTTCATACACAAGTAGCCGAACGACCGCACAATTCTGTTGTTCATGTTCCCATAGGAATTTCGAAGAAATATTTGAAAAGAAATTTACAATACATGACAATGGAAAACAGCAAAAAGTATATTATTTACAAATTTGACAATGAAGATTAGACAGGACAGCTAACTATAAAAGTTATCTGCAAATTCTAAATTTAGCTATAAAACTAGATACAATATAGACGCATGAACTTGGTATGAATATATCTTCAACCAGAAGCAACAGAACTTGAACCCTGCCGCGAGCATTTATCATTTTGAACCTATGAACGACTTTTTACTCAACTGCCATTATGGTGTGATTTTCCTAGTAAACGACTTCAACGGCTTCTTAAAATGGATTGATTAATTTTCATATAAAACACACATAAAATTTTATTTCTTTCAAAGTTTTGTGCTTGTGTTAATTTATCAAATGTTAGAAGTAATGTGATTTCAGTATTATAATGGGATCTCAAACGTTTCGAAAAAGCTAAATTTATTAATTTAAGATAAAGCTCTTGATAAAATTTTCCATTAATCTTCGCCGGAAATTGTAACTCTCAATTAAAGTATAAATAATGTTCATTAACCTTGAGTTTACGGTTATAATTTGCATAGCGTTTAATAAAACGTATTTTAGTGTAAATACAACACGATAAAAACATAATTTTAATTCGAATAGAGAAATACCGTTATCGCGAGCTTTCTGAAGTATAATTTCGCAATTTGTAATCATTAACGTTTTTCTTATGCAGCAGGGCGCGGGCGCAGGGCGCCGGGGAGCGCGGCGGCCAAAGGGTGGAACTAAATTGAGCCGTCTCAACGACAACATGATTGATGACGAGCATGATTGGCGACTTCAAACCGTACACATCACTTATGCAAATTTAAAATATGGTTTTTGCACATGTGCACATTATATTTGGAATAAAGTTGGTTACGATAAATTAATGACACACACACGAGTGCCCCCTGTGAGAAACATTCGAACTGTCTCGTATGACAGCCCTTCACCATCCTTTCGCCGGCGTGGAGCGCAGGAGCGGCGAACGAAGCAGAATGCGCCCGTTATAATCCCTCATCAAGCGTAACATGTCCCGTGCAAAAAGCATCATTAACGATCGCCTAAAAAGGCAAACGGGAGCAATCATTAAAATCGAAAAATATTGTAAAAAGAATATAAAAACAAGCAAGTGTCTCGTTACGCGAGTTTCCGTTGCTACGAAAGTGAACACAATGATGTCGGGGCGGCGATAAAAACTCTTGTAAAAAATGCTCTGAATGAGTAGGCGCACTTCGGAACGAGATACGGTTTAATCGGCGCTGCGGACATTTCATAGGCCCGTCAGGTACGGGCGACGGAAGTTTATCTGTAGCGCTAAATGGTATTAATCGACATTGGTATGCAAATTAAGCTATTAAAGGGGCACCCAACAATTTACATAGAATTACAAATTTATAACCTCCGCGTATGACGCTAAAATATCAGTCAGGTGGTAATCTTTCCATTCCATTCAAGTTATTCATTTTTAATTAGTCCATGACATGGCACGATTGGACATCTTTCCTCCATACTCCTCCACTCCATATAAAAATATTGTAAATAGCATATTACAACTGGCCTTAATCTATATGTGTGTCAAATTTCACTCAAACCCGTTCAAGCATTTTGGCGTAATTCAATACGAGCGGGATTGTTTTTATGATGTATAAGTTATTTTAATTAAAGCTATTTAAGTAGAAATTAAATCGTTTTAATTTTACCACAGCCGATAAAACGGTCTCAATCAGATAACAAATATGTCGAAAAAACCATCAAATCAATGTCAATTGTGTCATACACGCATACTTTTATTAAGTTTAATAATGCATGATGCTGCAACAGTGATTAATGAAGAGTGACATTAATCTTATTAAAATTTTTACTTTTCGCAACCCTTCACATTACGCAGAATACGAAACAACGGGACCGCGTCGCTAGCGAGATGATAAATTGCCACTGTGTTCTTTGATCGATCGACTTCTTTTCTTGATTTTTTTAGTAAATCTATTTCAAGGGGCAACATGCGTTCTTCCAACAATTCCTTTTGATAGCATTTTAAATTGATATTTGTCTTTGGTATTGAAATGCAAATGTGTGTTTTCGTAGCGTGCGAACATCTCGTGTCACGGATGGTGGATCAATTTTGTATTTAGTACATGAGAGCGGTGCTTAATTAGCTGCAAAATCTCGAATTCGATTTGTATGTTCGGCACGGTGTCCGCGTGAGAGGACGCGGGGCGGGGGCGGGGGCGCGCCGATAGCATCGCGGGCGCGGAGGCAAAGCGCTGCCGAAACAAGGGCGGAGGCAGCCGCAATTACGGGCCACGCACACCCCGTTCGCTGCCAAATATCTCTCTTCACTAAAATTTCTTCTCGCTTAACCGTTTTTTGACACGCAAAATGCATTCGAATCGCGTGCAAAGTTAATATTTTCGGCCACGGTTTATTACCACAAAATATTTTTAGTCAGTTATATATAGGTATCAATTCTTTGTACCTTTTTTTTTATAAATACGAATCTCACACAATCCATTTATTGCTATTTATTTATAGAAAAAGTTACTTTTCTCTTTCACATTTAATGAGGCATGAACGTGATTGGTTAACGGAAAAATTTATCATCTGAACAGCTAAAAATAACTATTAATTATCCATATCAATGTCAAATCTACATTTTGCAAAATAATATTTATATGTTAAACGAATAGATTTTTTGTGTTCATTGCAACGTTTGAGCTTTTAAACTTTTACGGATATCATGTAACAAGTGTATGAAGTTAACATGAAAAAATGCCTGCTCTCATTATTTTAAGGAATTCACGCCTCCTTAGGAATGGATTTATGTAACTTAGTTTGCATATTGGACATGAAAAGTATGCTCGTTAAGAAAACACAATGTTTGCCACATTGAAATTATTTTATCATAATGCAAGTTGGTTATTGTTTAAAGGAGCGATATTATCCATAGCCGGCGCGGACTCCCGGGGCGGTCATTGTGTTCCTATATGGCGAATGTCAAAAGCGTCGTCTTAATTATCGGGTGCGGCCATACAATGCGGACTCGATTGCGGCGAGATAAGCGCGGTATCTACTCGGCCATTGAATATGATACCCGCTGCTGCGCCCGCGCCGGACCATGCTGCGGCCCACTTACAGCCTTAATAATAACTTCAAACGTATGTCGCATTGTACCTCCGATTATTCCGATCTATGCCCATTGAATCAGATAAAACATGTTTCATATGTTACCCGTAAAGAAAATAAAACTGAACTATTGAATATCGATAGCGTTTTGTTGGCTCATGTCGATACACAATGGATAAAGGAAATACCGAGATATAAAGCTAACCATAACATTTATGAAATAAAAAATTGTAATGTAACGAGATCTTAATTAGTTATTAGAACAACAATAATAATTATCCGAGATTACCAAAAGTGGATTTACCGGTTATTCTAGAAAATCCAGTGAGCTGTAGAAAATTATGTCGTTGTTAATTATAAGATTTGTTTTCCCGGGAATTAGTGAGGAAATAATATAATGCAAGGGATTTCCGATTTCCACGCACCTAACCTCACGTGCTGTCGGAGCAGTGATAGCTTTTGTCTTCAATTTATTTTCCCACGAGATAATTGACAGTATTACACTCCACAATGGTGTCATTATCACGCTAATACAGTCGTTTTAATATTATAAAACGATCATTAATCAGGCGAAAAACAAATATATTGCTCACATTTTACGACGTAACTCATATCTTTCATGTTTCAAAGTTTTTACGACTAATAACGTACGTATACAATGGATTTTAATATCGTCGCCAAGTCTGTAAAATAATTATACTTTTTTATTTCAGGCTTGACATTTTTTGTGTTTTTCTGACATAATATTATTGTAGATTAGAATATATTAAAACATATTTACAATAAGCATATATGTACTTAAAGGTAAATGTCGTCGTAACTAGTTGTAATCCAACGTAACGGCAATCTCATAAAATTACCGTTCTTCTTTGTAAGTTCGCATGAAAAGTAAGAAATCCCACCAACAAGGGGCTACAAGGCACTTTCATATTTGAAGGTTGTGTTATAAACAAACAAAAAAAAAAGTATAGTTGAGGGATATAAGAGGAATGTGAAAATGCTACTTCAACAGGAGCTCAGCGAAAGAAACCGAAACCATGAAACCAAAACCAATATGCGGTTAGAATGTATATCCTTAGTAAACCTTTTTGTTTATTATCGATCAAATTACAATATAAAATGAGATTGTGAGGGCAACAATTACATCGGTCGAGTATTACAGATTTGTGATCAATTAAAATGAGTAAAGTTATGTAAGGAAATCGTGACTGTGGAAATAAATTGAAGTTTAATATAGGGAGTATTTTTTTGCATATAAGGTAGTTTACAAAAATACTCATCTAATTGTAAGAATAGGTACTTATTAGGTACATCATTAATTGGATTTAACCGTCCTGGTCAGGTAGGGTACATAATGCGCGTTAGCCTATAGTCCAATATATTTATTAAAGATTTATAATATAAAGTGAAAAAAAAACCAACAGTACATACATAAAACTAACTGAACAGATTTATACGCATTACGTTTCGCTCGTAAATATTAAAGCGCCACAGATTACATTTCCGCACAGAAGCATAATTTAGTACATTTTATTCTTACCGTCTCTTCTAGTTATAAATTGAGATGTTGAGAGGAAGACAGATGCATGCACATGTTTTACTATTGTACCGTTTTATATTAATGTTTGTTTACTTTTTCAAATGTTAAGATGCAGCTTACCTTGACGGTTTGATTCTTGAGTGGTTTATCTGGATCGTGTGTGTAGTCCAGCGTGATCCCGTAGAACTGGCCCTTGTTAATGTAGGTGATGCGGTCGTCCTCGCGCCGCTGCGAGCTGCTGCTCGCCGTCTCCAGGTGGTACTTGAACCCGAACGGGGAAAACCTGTGCCACAAACATATCAAAATAAAACATCATCGTCATAAACGTCGTCAAGACACTCAGTGTGACTTGTTCAACACCTTCACGTGTTTCCGAGATTAAGATAACACCTGCCGACCGCGTATCAGGAGTAGCGCAGTAGGAGAGTCGTTGTTAATGTTTGTTTGCGAATAAAATGCAAAATACGAGCAGGTTTCAGCCACATTTAGAAAAAGTGCGATTTCTTCTTTGAGATAGTTATCTACGGATACACGTTCTCGACAATAAAGTTTCCATGAAGTAAAGCAATAAAAGTGTGCAAAAAGTGGAAATCTTAATTGCGCCGCCAGTAAAGCTTGTCAGCGGCGTCGTTACATAAAGGCGTGGAGATCCAGTTCGTGGTGTGCAATGAAAAACTGTGTTTTCTCGTGATTTCCTGCGCTGGCAACCGGGCGGAAGGAAAACCCCGCTAATTTAGCGGTCATCGCGTGCTGAGACTCGTTAGCGACACAGTGCACAACGCGAGTGACACTCGCACGCCACACGCTAGAGCGACGTCGCATCACGCCAGCGTCGCGCGTCGTCGCACTTTGATCACAGCTCACGCCCACGCCGCCACAGGGGCAGAAAATCACTCTAAGCAACATCATTATCGACTCGCTCGCTTAATCGTAACTCTCTTGAACTTATGCAATGTGATAAAACGGAATAAATCGTTTATGAAATATTTAATCCGCCAATAAATTTGATCGCGATATTTATTCAGATAACAAGTATGCTGGTTTTGTCGGCCCTACAGCTTGTGGTTACACCATTACTTAAAGCTCATTGAAAACAATTTGGAAAACAGCACCGCTGATGTTTGCGATTTAAACCGAGCTCGTTCAGATAAAGCGCATGTAATGCAAACGCGGGCCGACAGTGACGGATCGGCCGCAGCGCGGCGCTCGCCTATCTGATGTTCTCTAAGTGATTCCAGGCCCAATTTACATTTGCGACGTTGTTTTCTATTGTCATTTAGACTATCCTTTGTTAGCTCGCACTTGACGGTGACTGCCCTTATCGCAAGCTTATTACAATTTTGCAAGAATCCTTTGACTCTACACATTTTTAAAATGTATGATATGGGTTTTAATAACTTAACATGGTAGGAGCCAAGTTATGGGGGCGTAACTTATATCCGAGCATGATATACGTAAGTTTATTTTATTCTGAAATAAACAACACATTGTTTTCGAATGAGGTTCATTACAAATTTCAGCAACGCAGCGGCCGAAAAAAGGCACTTCCTGCGTGAAGACGAGGGCCTTTCATGAATAAATCAATCGGCGAGGCGAGGAAATTGATGAGTGGACAAAAAGTCTCGGAACGTCGACAACAAAGTGGTCGCAATAAAAACGCATGCCGCGAAAGACGGAGCGGCCGCGGTGTCCAGCGGCGACGCGAACATCGCCAAATTAGATGCGCATAAATCCGACATTGTTTAAAACCAATACAGACCAACGACTAAATGGACTACATCTGTTATTTATTGTAATCAAATCATACAAATCAACAGCAATCTAACATATTTTATCGATAAAGGCCACCTCTTTTTCGTAGTTTCGTTTTTATAGAACTTACTTTAAAAATTGTAATTCTAGCTTAGATACTTTTGACTATCTACGTTAATAAGAATTATAAGTAAGTACAATATAAAAATGATATATTGACACATTTGAGATTTAAAAATATTGTAAGGCTATTTGCAATTTATGTTGTACTTGTATAAGCATGCAAGCTGGTGTATTTTCCCCGATGGAAATGGAAGTGCCATTGTATACTTTAAGACCGACGACGACGTCCAGACCAACACAATGGTTTGATTGACTGACAGTGCTTATCGTTTGCTTCATTTAATCTACTTTTAAAACAATATTTACTGATGTAATATAACCATTGGTTTACAAAGGAAATCATCAAAACAAAAATATTTGTTTCTAATACTTTTGAGACATTTTGAAAACCTTTGAAAGGGTTGTACACTAGGAGTACTTTCGTAAACGAAGAACTCTACTTTCTTTAATCGAAATCTTTTCGTTTAATACAAAGAAAAACCATGTGTTTGTACTAAATTTTAATGTAAATTTTCCTCAATCCCGTCATAACGATCCGTCACAAATTATTGGGTCTATGTGCGGCAGGTATAATCTGACTCTCATGATCCCGTTTTAGCGATATGAAAATACTTTACTATATAAATGTAAGGTTCGTTTGAAACATATTATCAAGTAATAACCATATGGTGAGATGATAGCACGTCATAGATGAAAAGTGCGGGTGCATGATGCCAGGCGGCTGGCGGTAATGAGAACGCTTAGACAGAGTCTGAAGTCTAATAGCGGAGCACTGATTGCCGGGTGCGGTTTCTGATTATAACACGCATAACACATATCTTCTACAATTATTGCTGTTTACCTTAGAAAGTATTTGTAAAGTAGCGCAAAAAGCAAGTAAAATAAGTATGGTAAAGTAAAATACGTAGTCGTTGAAAAAAAAAATAGCCTGTAGTTGCTGTAGTGTAATAATAATAAAAAATCATTAAAAAGTTATTTTTTTTACTAAGTAATTTGACACTTTTCTGCTTCATATTCCCATTCTTAATTGGCACGAAAGCCATTTTAAGTGTATTATGGACTACTCTTTAGAAAAATATTGAATGTGAACATTATGAAGGGTGTCACTACGTTACATCTCATACAAAGTACCAAAACATTTTCCTAAGTTAACTTGTGATTAAACTAAAACACGTAATCCATTTTCATTGTGACCCAAGTTCAATTATTCAAATGAAATTGTACGTAGGCTCAATAAAGACTTCATTGAGATATCGGCCCATTGCATAAAGTGGTCTTAAGGCGGACAGATGTTAATATTGCGTGAGGACCGCAATCCTGAAACATTGCCTCGATATAGAGCTCTATATTTAAGCACGATAATGAACTTATATATAAAACATGTAAGAGCAAAGGCCACTATCAAATGAAACATTGTTTTATTGAACGTAATCAACATTCAACACAATTTAAAACTTTACCACTTTAAGAAGCTGTCTTGTAGCGCTTCAGAAATTAAAACACACAAATACTTGTGTAAACGATGTCTTCTTTAAATTGAAAATAAATTAAAAAATAAAATAGAATATCACTTTTAGGTAAAGAATAATAGTTTATTTTCAAAATATCTAAAAGCCGAACAATGTAAATTTCATATTCCATTTAGTGTTATTGAAGAAAGTATGTTCCTAATACGTTTTTTAAGTGCTAATCACATACGTACACATTAGTTGATTAAGTTACAACCTTTTAAAAGCTCATTCGTGAGTCGGGCATTCGACAAGTAAATAAAGTGGATATTGGTGGCTTCGGTTTGGGGTACTTAACTGGCCGGTAAGTAATAGTTTAAACATAGTGAGGGCGTTGGAATACAGTGTAGAGAAGAGGGCTGGACTCGTATCTGCATCGACGGTAATTTAAGACGGTGAAGCGACTGAGCTATTTGGGCCAAATGCAAGCAAGTAATTATCGAGATAATAATGCTAATGCACTTATCATGTCGACGACTGTTTCCGCCGCGTGTCGCCCGCGACGTTCTTTAACGATTTGTACGAAGGGTGCCGCCCTTTTTCTCCTTAACAACCTCAATTTAATCCAACTTTATCTGCCACTTAAAATAATCGTAGAAGTTTACTTACTTTCAATTAACTAAAGATTAGGCAATCGAATGTGAATACTTACTCTTTCTCATTTCCAATGTATAATGACAGCATGAAAATAAATTTGTATAGAAATTAGCAAAAAAGTAACACGTGGCGAATTATATCAATCAGTAATTAGTACAGTCAGTGCACGTCGAGCTTTAAGTACAATTTTGGCTCTTATGACATAGAACTTAAAAACGATACAAAGTCCAATATGTAAAGGTCGACCTGCCCTTTGCCCTTGACTGTACCTACATATGTCCCTAAAACATTTTAAAGCCATTGACTCATTAAATTATAGGTGTCACTGAAATAATAAAACTGGATATAGCTTGAGATTTAAAATAAAATGTGTTTCTGCAACTGGCTAAACAAATATGTATCTCTATCGAAAAACATAACACGTTTTAGTGCATTTATTTTCCAGTCAAAGATCAGTAAAACTTATAACATAAATAATCTTTAAAATAGGGTATTATGTCTTCTTTAGTCAGTTTCTTATAAGTATAAAATTAATAATGGTATTTACTTATATGTTTTCAATAATATATCGTATTAGTATGTGTACAATAGGTGTAATTATTTAAATACCTACTTAATAATTGATTGTATAGATAATTTTATTCTGCATAGAATCTGCATTCATATATGATTGTTATTGATTTATTGTAATACTATAAAACAATGTATGTTTATCATATTATATACAGATTAAAACTGTTTTAAGAGATACCTATTTAAAATTTACTTTACACTATTAAACAATGTAATGATTCCATTAAAAAAAACTACTATGTTTGTTACTTCTTCACGCTCAAATGTCTGGGCCAATTTTTACGTTATTTGATATGTAGGTAGCTGATACTTTGGATTACCACATAGGGTATACTTTTTATCCCGAAAAGTACGCGATTCCCGTAGGATTTGGTCGAAAGTATGACATAGATGGCACTGCTGTGCATTAATTAATTACACGTAAACGAAGTTTTTGATAAGGTTAAGACTTTTGTAGAGATATGAATAAGAATAATATTTATTTCGTTGAATGAAACCCCTTTCATAGTAGATAGTTCTACATGAACCTTGAAGTTTAATTCAAGCAGTATAGGAATAACACAACTAACTAATCAGCTTGTGTATTTTTTTACCGTGTACGCATAAATTTTAAAACAATTGCGATAAAATACAATTAATAAAGCTACGTCGCGTGACTAATGCACAGTCAGCAACTTCGTAAATATAATATTGTCACTTCAGTACCATGTCACTTTATGATTTTTGTATGAACATTGTCAACAATGTTATAGTGTAGCAAAGTACTTAAGTACAACATAATACTTATTCCGCTGACTATACATGTATCTATTTAATAAAGAATTACTTAAAAGGTAGCATTTTTTATATAAAATTGATGAAATTGTAATCGAGGTCTTGTCTTTAAAATCATTGTTATCGAACATATTTTACCATAAATTAATGGGCGAAAGTTTACGTATTAGCATGTTTTATGATCAGTACCGTAAGTAGTTATTAACAAAATATGTTACTTAGGAAGGGCTACCGTACAAGGTGCAAAGAGGTCGGTCAATAGCCGCTCGAACTATTGCCTGATGCGTACGTACCTACCTACTTGCTCACGCTAACAAATTACAATGTTACACAGGAAAGCGACTGATAAAATTGTTTTACGTGTTTACGCTATCAATTTACACCACTTGGTGTTATTGTTCTCTTTTAATTCACAACACTTGTCGTAAAATCGTACTAATTCGTCTATTAACATTTTTTGCCATTGAGTCTTTTAACGCGGACATTTAAAAAAATATGCAAATCAAATAAATTCCGTAGACCGATTTTATAAATTT
This sequence comes from Endotricha flammealis, assembly GCA_905163395.2. Classification (NCBI taxonomy): domain Eukaryota; kingdom Metazoa; phylum Arthropoda; class Insecta; order Lepidoptera; family Pyralidae; genus Endotricha; species Endotricha flammealis. The sequence continues at coordinate 9,176,698 of LR990853.1, forward strand.
TCCGGGTATGAATAAATGTAATATTTATGCCGTAAAGGTATAAATATTAATGGCCATATAATGTAATATATGTGTCACCGTTGCCTAGTATCAACTTTAAATATAAATTTGGTAGAGTTCGCAAAAAACATACAGTAAATCAAGATGTATAAAAATGAATGCAATAAGTATGTATTTTTTAAACATTAAGGAAAATTCCAGCCAAAGAAAAATATTATAAGAAATATATATTTTTTATGCTATAATATCAAAATTACTATAATTGATTCATAGAAAAATTGTTGTAGACTTACGTCTTTTGATAATAAATTGCATTTCAGCTTTCTTTATAAATAAAATATAGTAGAATGGTGGTTCTTAGTATGAATAGGTTTTCTAACTTTATATTAGAAACAAATATCGAATTCGAAAAACATTCACAGAGCATGCACAAATCTTTCAATGCCTGCAGTTGGTAAATAATAATGCACAGTTTTACAATCTAATAAGATTGTTAAACTGTTATAATAAGATATTATTCCATAATGGTTATTTTTTGACACCTAAAGTTATCAACATACTTCTGAATATATGTATACAGGATGTATGGCCATCTTTAGATATTGGTTTTTAAAATATCGCTTATGAATGAGAGACGGAAGTAACATTATATATAGTAACATACTACAAATAGGTCATACTTACAGTTTAGCGATTTGAATTTTGTCGGCGTCATTTTGTCTGCCAAAATCATGCCAGGGTCGCGTCCGGGGGGCTTGTGCGGGGGAGTGGTGTGCCGACGGCGTGCCTCGTCCATCTTCAGCCACACCAGGTTGTTGGCAGATCACCGTGTAGTCGAACGACTGTGTGGACAATCATTATTCTCACTACACAATACTTACAAACGTTCAAGATAAAACCAAATATAATATAATTTATGATCGGTCATAAAACGGATATTTACGAAAAGATATATTTTACAGAAAAAAAATATTTACAATTTAAACAGCTAGTTCCCTATGCTAACGAGTTTATACAGTTACTTCTATATGATATGACTAATGTGACAAATCTCTCTAAATTTGCAAATACTTATCTTTAATGGTCTCACTTAACGAATTATCTACCTATCTGTAAGTAAAATATAAATTGAAAAACTGAGTATTTTTAGACTTTTTTATTTTTGGAGTTAACGTTTCATATAATTTTTAAATGAAACGTTATATGTTAAAAGATGCACAGACTACTTTTATCATAAAAAGTGTAAAATTGCGACTATAAAGAAAATAAATGTTATGCTTGTTTAGTCGTGTTTAGTTCAATTCCATTTATAGAAATCGGTACAAAGACCGTAGAGAATCGATAAATGCAAACATGCAAAATCTGTAATTCATTAATCGGTGTAATGGAAGTATGTTTTACCTAATTGCGTGTGTATATTTACCTAAGACTAATTTTTCAAAGCCTTATAACGGCTTTGAAAAAATAGTCTTAGGTATTGGCTTTTATCCTGATTGAACTGGCGTAAGGAAGCAATGCCACAAGACAAATCTATCTAGCCACAGAAAATTTCTGTCAAGATGTCATATCATATCAAATTTTATTAATTGCACTGATATCAAAACACCATTTTACATAAAGTTCTGACTTACAATGTCTTCTGAGGACTAATACAAGTACTTCCTAGTAGACAGTTCCTTGAAGATAATTATCGTTTATCGACACTGTCAATGAATGATTTCAGTATTTATAATCGTATTCATAGAGTTGTTGTCTTAAAACATTATATTTGGCAAACTAACTAATTTTCATATTTTAATTTTAAACAAATTGAACTAATTATTTTAATTCATAGACGGAAATAAGATTATTGCTTTAAGGTGCTAATATACTTGATCAGTCACCCGTAATGAGAATTCTACCGAATGCTATATCACAAGGATATAAATGAGTGTTTTAGAGATCATTCCGACGAAAGGACACAAATTAATAAATATAAACTTCTGGATTTTTTCATTGAAACTGATTAGAATGATAGCAAAAATGTTCGTATAAAGAGATATGTTTGGCTCTTTGCTTATTTCTGTCCGTTATTCTGTTTGACAAGATAAATACAGCAAAGGGTCGATATTTTTATACAGGTTAATGTTCAAGTCTGTCAGCACTTTTTTGTAAAGCCTGATGTAAAGAAGGCAATAATACTAAACTTTAATACGAGCACTATGAAGAGATTTTTATGACACAATTTTCCATAAATTAAGTCTAATTGGCAACTAATTTATGATAATGGTTTCACATTAAAATAATGCGTCATCGTCACTACATTACTAATTATAAATTTTAGTGCTCATTGCATAAGCTCAAATTAAATAATACCTAGACACCTATACCAATCATGATCATTTATATTTTCTGAATAATGACTGTTAAGTGGTGGTAGTAACGGCAGCGTAATTATAACATAAAATATAATTTCCTATTTTATATAAATTTGAATTAGTTTACTTGTGTACTACAATAGTTTAGCGTTATGAAGCATTAGATCTAGATTGTTGTGGAGCTCGTGATCGCCACGCCCAAGAGCGAGGCTGTCCTTCAGAACCACTTTGCAGTAACTTGATTATAGTCATGCCGATTTGTTATTTTAATGTGTAACCTCATAAATTTAATTGTCAAACACTAAGTGTTTGCAGATACGTTTGTTATAAGACCTTGCGTGGCATCAAATCAAGTCTATTGTCTGTGCATCAATGGTGCGGCAATTAAGGGAATCTAGTTATTATACTTAGACTACCTACGTACCTATTATCATTTATCCAATATAGTCAATTAGCATGCTAATTAGATCCTTTGCGGCAAATACCTATTATAACCAATCTTATTGATAAAAATTTAGCAAGGCTTATATGAAATGTGTATGTTGTTCATAAAACTCACAAAACACATTTCCTTAATTATTATCTAAATAACAAATACATCGACGAAATTAAGCGCGGGTGGGCTTCAGCTGGCCTAATCAGGCGTCTAATCGTTATTTCTAAAAGTATGACTTCTCAAATAATTGTATGACTTTAAAAAATCTGTTGGTATTAATGTTCGGTATGGTATAGTATGATTTTTTCTAAAATAATTAAAACAAATGACAATTACAGTGATAAAATGTCCGCAATTGGCATAAGCTGATAAGTGGTGAAGTGTGTATGTGGTGTGTGTACATGCGTGAAGCCCGCCCGCCCGCGCCCATATCAGTCGAACGTAGCACCGACCTGCTGAACGGCCGTGTGGTCTCGAGGGGTGACAGCATCCGCACCTATCCCGCTATCCGGCGAAGGCAGATCCACCGTGAGGCCAGCGGCCGCGATCACACTTTTGCTGTGGTATCGAGGCGCAGCGTATCTGTCGCCAAAGGCAGAAGTTGGAGCCGACTCTGCATCTCCGTAGGGCGGTGCTGCTCTCTGCTGGTAACCATCGCCGACGAAGTATTCTCTATAGTAAGTTTCGCCGGTGAAAGCAGCAGGCTGACGCGAGTATTGGTCACCATAGGGGGTGGGACTGGGGGTGCCAGGCGGCGCAAACATCTGCGCCGCATACATGGCAGCGTCCGGCAGCAGCGAGCCCGCCGACGAGGCCCGCGACGGCACCGGCGACGGCGACGCCGCTTCACCCGGCTCGCCGACAGCCACCTGCGGACACACGCGCCTGTTACACGCGTTCTCCCACGACAACTGTCCGCTCCTCAACGTCGACGCGTACATGCCGCGACCGACCACAGTTCACAGCTTCACGTACACTAATGTTACTCGATCGTAGCACGTTCACAAAATTGAGTTTGAAGTAATCCGGGATATAACAGAGGTCCTGAGGGATCGCCTGCGTCGGCGGACACTGGGCGGGCAGCACTGGCCGGCCGGGTAGGGGCGCGGGCGGGCGCGGCTAGTGCATCGCGAGCGCGCTGCTCGGCGCATCGTACGCTAACCGCGACAAATAAAACATGAGTGACCGGTAAGGAAAGTGTGTGAGTGCGTGCGCGCGCGACGGCGGCGTGCGGACGTGTGACGCACCTTGTGTCGCGGCGGCTTGAGCGCGTGCGGCTCGGGCTCCTCGACCACCTTGCGGCTCAGGTCCTCGGGCTCGCGCTTCACGAGCCCCGCGTGGAGCAGCCCGGAGAGCTCGCTCAGCTCCGCCCCGTGCGCGCCATTGGCCGCCTTCAGCGCCCCGCCGGCCCTGCGGAGGGGAGACAGGCGTGATTGGCGACACTGCGCGCGCGCACCTATTTCTACGCCCGATCTTGTTGACCGCGCGCCAAATCCTCATAATATCGTTCTATGTGCTACCTCAAATACTATTTTATACAAAATAATGACATTCCCCTTCAGATATTTTATATTACATAAATGTACTAATAGGATAAAAACCTCTTACTCAAAATATTATTTTAAATCATTTAATTGTAGCAGTAAGTTAACTCGATAAGTTGCACAAAAACATTTTAACTACTAGCTAATGACTTATTAAGTCTCAAGCTATCACTTTTTTCTTTTAAAATTTGACAATGACAGCGTTCCATAAATTAATCTGTCGTTAGCTTTAAATGTATTTCATCAGCTCACTGTGAAAGAAAGTATAAATAGTAAATAAATTAATTATGATAAAACAACTACCCATATATTACAAACTAATTGAATCAGATATGGTCATAGACGTATAGATTAAAGGTTTCTACATTTGTAATAACTATATTCCAAGGTGGTATGTAAATATAATCACATCATTGGGGACACAAATACAAAAATAATTGCTAACTGACATGCTTTTATGTAACGAGCTTTATTAGTCATGTACTCATGTCACGAAGCATAAACAGATGTCCAACTTTTATGGGGATTTTTTTGCGGTATATTATCATAGATATAATAAATCAATCGGACTAACATAATAATAAATGTAACCTTACTTTGTCTTTTAAGTTTCCTTAGCAAATAAATAAATAAATATATAGGGACAATTCATACAGATTGAGCTAGCCCCAAAGTAAGTTTGAAACTTGTGTTATGGGATACTAACCCAACGATATTATATTTTATAACAAATATATAGATAAACATCCAAGACCCGAGGCCAATCAGAAAAAGTTCGTTTTTCATCATAACCCGACCGGGATTCGAACCCGGGACCTCCTGCGTGGCGGTCTGGCGTGGTAACCATTACGCCACGGAGGTCGTCATAATACATTGACTCAATAGCGGAGATATACATAAAATTATATTTGGGTCATACCCTGTTAAATATAGTTTTTTACATATATAATATGACGTTATCTATTTTATCGAGACATAGAGGAAAGGGAAATTATTTTTACAAAGTACAATTGCAATAATAATTAGCTTAAGTAGTTATTCATATATTAATGAAATTTTAAATGTTAATGAAATGCGTCACTATCATTAATGTCAACTTTCAATCCTTAATGTCCAAAGGACGTCATTCGTTATTCAGAAAACTTGCTCAGTGGAGACTCGTCTTAGACGAATCCTACTATTTACGCTCACAAAAATGTTTATATCGACCGAGTTCATACTAAACCGACCTGTATTTTAGCAAGATACTTATAATATTTATATCAATAAATAGTATAAACAAATAGTATTTAATAAAAATAAAAAAGTATGAAGACATCTATTTCATAGGTTATTATGTTGTGAAATTCTGTTTAAATTATGTCAGGTACAAAATTATATTATAACTAATAGCCTTTTCACTCTTAACTTTTTGAGGACTTAAGAAAATGCCTAAAAATGAAACAAAGAACATATAACCATTATATAAAAAATATTATTAGAGAAGCGCAAGAGATTCGTAGATTTCCGTAGCTATGTCGTAGCATCGTAGCATGGTCACAATTTACAGCATTACCATTAAAGTGACAATCGAACATATTTTTACTCAATCAAAAACTCAACTGAACTGATTCCAATAAAATTTAATGGACATATTTCATAGATTAGCTCGTGATACTGTCACTAAGCAGGACCAGCCGTAGAAAATCTCGTAGAACATAAATTGCTATTTGCGTAGATTTGGATCATTTGCATTTCGGAAATATGTTAACTGCGTGTTAAACTTTACTCTAAACAGCTGTAATATATTGGAACCGTTTTCGTGGTAATAAACTACGACAGTAAAATCTACTTAGTACCGCAGTAAGTAGCTAATTTATTCGCGAATTTCTAAGTGATAAATTGCAAACAACAGATTATAAATATCCTATGAAAATATTCCACCGCACTAAAAGGTACATTTTCTACTGGGCTTGTCATTTAAGTTGTAAAATGGTAAATATCAAAGTGTGCATAGGCAATTAGGTAGGGAGGTAAGTACATTAAAGTCATTTGATTTGTTAGCATGTGAATGCAGCCACCTCCGCAAGTGGCGCGGGGCGCGGCTTTCGTCGGCCGATGTCAGTGCGCGCCGATTTATGATAATTGAAGGCATGTTTCATTGGCGCTCAGATGTTTATTTTAGATAAGCGAGTCGCGGCACTATTTCATGCGCCCGAATTGGCCGGGACGCGCGACCCCCCGCGCGTGGACGCGGCCAGTGTCCGGTTGCTATTCTCATTATTCACGATTTATACATGCGATTTGTATGACAAACACAATGAGTGTGAATGGCTTATTCCACTCGTGTGAGTTCATGACATCAAAATCAGGAACTTTTTAAAACATCTTTCCATTTTATGAAGAAAATACATAAAATACATTTACACTCACAAAGCTATGTTAAACTACCTACTCCAAAGCGCATGCAAATTGAATTTGTGTTAATCCGGGCGCGGTGTGCCGGCGGCGAGGTGGCGTACTATCGTTATTCATGTGCGCACAATACAATGTGCTGTTTGCTTGTCGTTCATTGTTGGCGCCTGCAAAAACGCGGCACAAAGCTGCCTGCCATGCCGGCTGAGATTCTTTATAGCACAACTATCTTACCTCAAGGCTATAAAGCTCCTATACCTTTTCTAATCATTACAATTAATCATTTAATGATATAATTTGATAATTGCTTTGACTCATCATTAGGCAATCACATTAGCAATCACTTCAATATTTTCATTAATGTGTTAGGTGTATATCGAACAGTAGAGTCCAAATAATTAAAAAAATGATTACTGCGCTTGATGCCGCATTAAATATGATTCGATGAAATCATATTATTAATGCAGCATCTCCGCAGTTCCCAAACTTTTAATCTGATATCGGTGTCATCTTGCAAGCAGATTAGCATAACAGTTGCAAGTCATAAAAGGAAAAAATGAACACCTCTACCAACCGTGTGCTTCATTTTACATGCAAATATACTATTTCTTATCAAAGCAGAATCGGTGCACATCTCGGGAGCAATTGCCATTATAATTATTTGCAATGTTTACTTAACACCCTTTCACACATGACGAGATATCGACAATGCTATGATTAGGGTGCGACTTGTAACCCCTTCTCGAAATTCAAACATCTATAGAATCTACACTTATGAATCACAATGTTGATCATTTCTATAGTAGATTTTAGAAAATATTTTTAGGGTACACAAAATAATTCCTAAGGTGTGAAAATAATAGCAAAAATCTGTTATAACCTATGTGAAGTAATGAAATAGTTGTGTTCACTAGTCACTAGTTTACTTTAAAAAGCATGTATTTATAGCTTATGTAAATGTGACACTAACTATTAGTTCAACGCATTTTGACTTGCGACGGAACTGTTCGTGTCGTAGCTAATTAACCCAAATAAATAAAAGTGGAGCGTTGATCATTGCACTCATTTTCTATTCGATAAATTTCTATTAAGTACAATATATACCTTTCGGCGAATATAATAAAACTGCGGAACCTCAAACATTAAGCTTGTGTTACACCGGTCGCCGTTATCGCGCACATAATCTGAGGCAACGACAGTATATCTACCGTTTGACGAATAGATTAGAATCTTTCATCTATCGAGTGTTCGAGTGATAAAATGAGATGAAGGCGCTTGCAGCGGATGTAAGCTACGTAGTTTCATTCTATTTGAATATATCATTCGTCTAAATGTAGGTTTATTACTACTTTTCTCACGGAACTAATACATTATCAAAAACTTTAATTGAAATCGATTTCGCCATTTGTCCATGTCATTAAAATGGACTCGTGATTACACATACTTACTGCAACTAATTAAATTCCCGTTAGTTTTCCTTGAATATAATTGAACGTTTAACTCGATGATTCAGGGGATGTGATAATAGTCATTATAATAAATAATAAGTATTCTTGTACTAATCACATAACGTCCTCTAATCCCGAACTAATCAGTTGGTACTATTATATAGGTTAGTATATGTACTACTTTTGTTTTTGTAAACATCCAGACCAAGACAAACAGACATGTTTGTTCAATCACACACATGTTTGTCCTACACAGGGTTCGAACCTGCATAATAATAATAATCAACGGACTTTAATAATAATTCGCATTCAATGTACATACGTTAATTTAATTTCTTTTGAGGACGCTCCTTCTTTTCAATACAATACATTCGCATGATAAAGAATGGTCAAAAATGAATGGTCAAGCCCCGATTTAATATTTCGCTATGCGATGACCACGATTTTCAGGGACATAACGATGTTACTATCTTTTTTTTATGAATTATCTTTGTAAGAGGGTCGGCTGTTTCCAGGGGAATTGAATGGCATTAACTGCGATGTCATTAACAATACAGCCGTGTCTTCAAGAGGAAACCGGTTCTTCTTAAATGGGTCACACGGTTCCAGCTCCTGAGTCTTTGTGGATAAAGCACCGCCTCGCTCGCATACGATGTATTTTCTAACGGTGACTGCTAATTTCGAAGCGTATTCGTACTAATTATACATTTTGCAAGAATTACTTTGTAAAATACATTTCCTTAACTCCTTTGGCTATTTGCATTAATGTAAAACGTATTTGCTAGAATACATTGATTTGTAACTATTAACACAGTGATATTTTATAGTGTTAGATTATATTTTATACATTTCTTTCTCCTTTTTACGACAATTTTTCACTAGAAAAATAACTACTATGTGTGTTTTCAAATATTAATCAGTCATTTTAGATTGCTGTTTTTGTCATATAGCCTAGAGTAAATACAAATGTAAGCTTTTAACTATAAGCACTTCTGCAATAGCAATTATAAGGCAGGTTAATTTCTACCATTAAATCGTAAAATAAGCTAAGTATAGAAGTGTAGAGAAACTGATTTCCCGTTAGTAGGCATGGCAAGTGCGAACAGTGACAGGGTCAAGAGGGCGCGGCCCTCCCCGAAGGCATCCCGCCGCGCGTTTCTATGCTAATCTCGCCGTTAGCATTCGACAGCCTCCGACAACTATTAATGGTTATCGCCGCTGAATCCACTTAACTAATATCTCCCCGCAATATCCGTAGTCCCGGGTAGAGTCTAACAACGTCGCAGCGCCTGCGCACTCTGTTCGTTTACGAAACACGATCACGCCCACGATGACGGATCTAGAGGGGAACCTATACAGAACTAGTTCATTCCTACACCCAAAGAGCATTCAATTCAAATAATACGAACAATTTAGACAACAAACAGTGTCCCAAACCTGACGATGCACTGGCGTTGAACGATTAGCATACAAACGCATTTGGATACATAGCTCGCGGATGGGTGCGGGCGAGCTCGAATATTCGTTATAATTTTGAATGTATGAATGAGCAATAGCATAGCTCGTCGCACCGGCGCGTGGGCCGTGTGCCGACAATGAGCCGAGACAAGTCCTGGGCGTCCTTGTCAATGTGAGCCGCTTCCAGCCACATCCGTCTATTGTCATTATTTGTATTTATGCACTCCCGTAGCCAGTGACGAGGATGACAGGCGAATTCATCTCTGACACGTCATATTTCTGGGCTTCGCCACTGTCGCAACACTCGCCCGCGGGCTTACCCTTCCCGACGACGACGTGTGCGGTGCTACGTAGGAGGACTTCTTTACCTCTTGCGGCGTTGTCTTTGTTACGCTGTAAATATATTGAAGCGAACACCCTACGCGCTAGTTAACGTTATTGTAGCCTAAGCCAAAATTGTTATTCATAAAATTTACATTTTTATAGAACAAACTAGTTTCCTTTATAACAGTGTTTATGGAATAAAATAAAACTTTTAAATAGTATAAACGGTTTGTATGGGGTCAAGTTAACATTATGCACTCCTTGTATTCTGAATGTAACACCGCTGTTGCTCATTTCGGCGCGCCATTCAAAGGATGCTGTTAACAACGTCTTCCAAAGAGCGAGCATAATTTGATCGGGGTCGTGTTTCTATGGGTATAGCGCGTTATGCATTTTTATGCACTGCGCCTTTGTGATAATAACTCAATAAATAGTTTCAAACTTAACTATTTTAAGCCATTCTGGAACACAACAGCTACACACATACATAGTTACTTTTAAGACGCAAATAATATAGTCTCAAGATTCATGTGTACAAAATTTAATACTAATAAAAATGATTTAGTAATCATTTTGTATATTATTAATAATTTATTAAATTTAATTTAAAATCATCATTTTCATGAAAACGCGTTTTTTATTAATAACTTTTTTTTTGCAAAAACAAACCAACTGCTAAAATATGCTAATACATAAATAAAATATTCTAGCAGGTACGCGGATCGCTAGCTCGCAGCAGTTGCGAACTCTTGTTAATCCCGCTATAGGTATTCAAATGAGCACCTATGATTTATTGAGTGGAACATTAACATTTTTATTATTTGTTATTCTTACACCTTTCGTGGGGGCCGGAACCACGCGGCGTCTTGTCTCAGTGTACTCGTCCGTGAGACAGAACCGACACATACAACCCCGGCAGTAACCGAACGCTTACAAAAAACACTACACAAAAAGATGGCATAGGTATTATCATAGTTTACATATAAATTTTACGCAAATTCATTCTGTATTCACTGCGCCTCAAAATTCGGCGATTATAATGATAATTGCACCGATACACGAACATGTTCGATTTGATCTACGGCCGTGAGAATCGATCATTGATTTTCCGCGATCGTTTTCTTATGTATTGATTGTTATCGATTTTGAGATTTGATTTACATATTCGATTACTTTTCATTGATAGGCTTTGCATATACGCTATAATTATGATCGGTGTTAAATAATAAGCATTAAATCATTATTTTTGCAATTAAATATAATGTATGAATTGCTATGAGATATCTGCATACCTACCACTGCAGTGCATAATATATCTTTGCTAATCTTATCATAAAAATAATTCATCATTCTAGTAATGACATTATCCCTATGTTTGTATTTGTTGGACAATTATAACATATTTTACTTCTTTGCAGCCAGACAACATTTTGTTTTCGAAACCTAAAAAAATACACCAGAGTAAAGTAATAAAAGCACTTAAAGTGGACAATTATTTATGCTATAAATAGCTAATAGTTAGTAGGTAGCACATAAACGACTTGTGTATATTAAATTACAATCGATATTTATGATATATGAGGCAGATAATTTTACAGTTTACCTTAGCGTCGAAATGGAATATAATTTACAATTTTAGACTTGAAACTGGCTTTAGATCAAATGTGTTAATGTCGAACTTACGGCCAAACATCAATGAGTTTTGCGTTTTCCTTATGCAAACTGAGGTGAGTTTCCTGTGCGAGCGACGGCAACTTGTAATACTCCGTGACCAAGGACTGAGGCTGCTGGTCATCTGCCACTCCCAGCACCGCCGACGTGGCCGCGCTCAGAGGGTGCTCCGTCCCGCTCGAGTAGTAAGCGCGCCACTCCCCACCAACTTCCATCGCCTCCTTACGCCTCCTGCACAAAAAGAAAAACAGTTATTCATCAATACAAACAAAAACCTTATCATCCCAGTACAAGTGCAAAGACCTCGTAATGCAGAAATGATATTCATTCAGTCTATCGAATCAATCGAGTAAACATAGCGTAAAATACTGGTATCCCAAGCCTGTAGTTTTACGACTGGGTCGGGTACAACTTACGAACCAGTTATTAGGCGTGACCATTTTGGTACGGATACTGACCTTTGATGGTACCCACCAGCGGTCGTCCGCATAATGCGAAGCTACGTTTGCTAATTGTTACGTACACAGTGAGTCAGCAAGGCGAGTGGCCAGTTCGAGAGTGAAACGAGTAGCATTCGGAACGGGTAGTGGTCGTAGAGCGCGGGGGCGACGCGGTCTAATTCGGGTGGTGCTCTGTGAGGCGAGTGGAGAGCTCATACGTCACGCGCCGGGTCGCTGGTGCCGCGCAACCTGATGTAGAACAGGTCCAAACCACTCGCAGAACCGGAAGGATACGAGGCAAATCCCTGCTCCCTCGCTAACCAGTTTAGGTCGCCTGACGTCACGCCCAGCGGTATTCGACGATACAGACAAATAAATAAAAAATGTTGGAAGCACGCGTCGGACGGGTTTGACCGGATCGTAGTTCTACCTGATTCCTGTTCCTGGTCGTTGTTGATATCAGGGGAGGTCATTATTTCCATTGTTAAACCATAAAAGAATCTAAATCATTGTGCCACCTGTGCAATTTCTTCTTAACAGTTTTCATACAGTGAATGTCATTTACATCTCACAACTTAATTAATTTTTAAATTCTCCTAACTGATCATAATCACTAAAACCATATAAAGAAATGGTAAACAAATGGTTAACGTCAAACTAAACTAGTCGTGAACAAACACAGCAGTTCATGTTATGTTACATGTTAAAATAACAAACACTAAAAGCTACACGGTCCGATAATTTACTGAAAAATGATTAATAGTCAATTATGCCTAAAACTACTACAAACCATGTTAGTGTCAGGTGAGAATAGAATGTGCGAATTGGATCAGAGAACTGGAAAAGCCAGCTTCTGGCATTTAACCAGCCGAAGCGTGAGTCATTTGACGAGTTAACTGGCAGCCGGTGCCGGCGCAGGGGGCCGGGCGGCGGTGCACCACGTGAATGAGATTCCGGTAGGTGCGCACGTAAAAATCGTGCAACGAATCTAACAGGTTTGCTGGGGTCCTTGCGAGGCCGCTGGGACTGGTCTAACCTGCCCTGCGCAGCTGAACCTCGAATTTCCGAGCGTTTCCTATCACGTTTGCCTCGAACTGATACTCGTAAACATACGAGCTTATCTTAACTTTGCTAATACAAGTGGCCTATGCCGCTTGCGCCTATTCTGCATTTACGAAATCAATTTGACAATGCGCCTGTTGAGTGGCACTCTATAAATAATTAATTGATTGCTCTTTTCTTCGCTGTCAATTGTTCAAGCCATTTAAGTTTCGCAAGATGCCTACTTCTACGTGTTTGTTTGGTGTTCGTTTGTCTATTGAATAGAGCGATTAGAAAGTATCGCACAGCTGTCACGATGCGACAACGCTACGTGACGTATGCTAGAGCGGAACGGATGGCTTCGAGCAAGGGTTGAAGGAGTCTCAGTTACACAAACAAAGCATTCGACACGGCCATTCAGAGCACGACCGTTTCACAGGCGACTTGTGTACCCTTGATACGCGACAATAAACCAGTATTGATGACATCTACGAAAGTGAAACTGAAACTTCGACTAATTTAATTTAACGATTTGTTAACATAATATCTCTACCCAGAAAGAAAAAAGTTAGCTTAAGTTCAAAAAATGATACAGAAAAGAAATGAGAAATTAAACATCGACGTGATAACAACTTTATAAAGAAATATGATAGTGAGTTTATCTGGGGCTACGGCGCGGCGAGCAGTTTGTTACAGTAAAGAGATCAGTCGGCAGCGACAGCGTCGGCGGTGACGAGTTTCGAAAGGCGACGTCCACCACGTCCGGTGACGCGTCCAGCTATCGATCATTCGGTTCGTTAATAAATAACACGTCGGCGTCGCTCGCCGCTTATCTGCTGCTCGGGCATGTGGAAAAATTTGGTGTAGGTGTCGTAACGGAGCGGCACGCATGTCGCGTAGGGTTGCGTGCGCCCGCCTGCCGCGTGCTTATCCTCCGCGGTCGTTGCCTCTTGCCGTAGCAGACTCGTTATTAATATCTTAATTAAAACCCAGAGTTTCGAATGATAAACAAATGATGATTTCCTTTTAGCCCCGTAGGCGCGCATATCAACTCAAGATATTTATCTAGTCATATAAGGGAAACTTTCGCGCGAGTGTTTAACCCGTCTCATATGCAATAACCTCACGTAGCTACATATCCATAAACGTTAGCCGGACTGCAGAATATATTGAATCACGCGTTAGCGGCGAAACAGGCCGTGCAGCTTCACCTCGCTCACCCGGCAGGTGTGGTGGCTCCGCAGGGAAAGTGCAGGGTGTGGCTCAATTCTACGCATGTTTTATCATCGATGATAAGAGAAACTAGTATCGATCGCAACTAACGACTCATTACTCTGAGATAAAATTAAAACGTTCATGGATTAACGCTTGTTATTTTTCACACCGGATATCATATGAGCATGTTATTAAAGGTAAAATGACTGTCGTAAGAACATATTACCCCTTACTACCTTAAGATAAATGAGCACCATCCATCTAAGGAGACTGACCAAACTAACAACTTTTCAGATAAATGTAAACTCTCGTAGAGCTTGACCTACCCGGCATTTATTATCACGAATGTGAAATGGAGTCCACCGGAGTTGCTGACTTTGTAAACGTTTTACATTATTTTGTATCAATGTAAGCAAGGCACTTATCTTTTTAAATTAAATTGATTAAAACATTTGATTCGATAGTAACGTATAGTAACTAAAAATGCGCAGTTTTATTTTGCAATAGTAAAATCATTAATCATATTATTATATTCCCACATTACGGCTAACGATCTGATGCGGAATGCAGTGCTGCGGCATTTCGTCAATTAAAGAATTCACAGCGTTGCTTGGTTCTTGGCAGTGCAAACCGCGCGCTGTTATGGAACACAAAAAACGGAACATTCTTCATACATACTCCATTCCATAAATAAATAAGGGATGAGTACTGAAGCCCGCGGGCTCACAGCACTCTAAACGAGAAGCATTTTCGACAAACTTCTTTTTGCGCGCACACGAGGAACGCATATGCAATGATTCATTTACGGAGTTCTTCGCCATACAAATATGGCTAACATTATTACTTCTGTTTTCTTGGCAGCATTATGTATGGTCAACAAGAAATGTCTTCTCAGAAATATGCGCCCACGCAGATTAAAGATGGAAACGCAACATGGGCACTAAATAAGTCATGTCTCCTGTCTGCGTAACTAGTAGCGCTCGGGTAATCTTAAAATTTAATGGCGTCCAATAATTATACAACGAAGGTTTCAATTATTGCCCTCCGCAGCACCGTTCGTAAATGATCTTTTAGGTAATAACAGTATACAGTTGCATAATTTACAAGTTTTTTAATATATGGACAAAATAATAGCGCATATTGTTAAAAAATATAATAACTTACGATTCATAAATAAAAATAAAAAGGGGAGTATGCGATACCTGGATGTTCGATTACGCGCCTCTTTGGTTCATTCTCCTTTATTATCTTTCACACTTCGCGCTATAAACATTGCAGTATCTTTTTATTTATTGTTCGTGAAATTGCCATACATATTTAAACAAAAAGTTAACGATCGCTTTCGTACGGTAGTGGTACCATGCGACGTACGTCAGCGTATAAAAGATACATTCTGCTGATAACATTTTATCTACGTATTTTGTGAGTATGAGACCGTGCTAAAAATTACGCTCCATGAAGTAATAATACAGATTTGATTTCAATAGATTATTTAATTTTGACTGACAATTTGAACACCACACATGGACTCGTTCGCCTAACTGTATTTTACAGTTGACATTTGACATGAATATGAAATCTGATAAAAGGCGCGTAGAATAAACTTTTTTTTAATAAAACCGTTGGCTGACCGTTGACTGACATGGCGACTTAGTAGACTGACACGGTCTCAATGTCTAAGATTATTATGTTGAGTTGCGTTTGTGAAGTGTCCTTTGCATTATGCGGCGGCTACTGAATTGGGATGCTGGATGAGTTAACAATAGCGCTCCAATCTTGCTCCAATACACCGCGAACACTCAATGAATACCCACTTCACCCACATGACAATCACTGTAATTTTATTACACACTACAATACTTTTTTTTACGTATTTTTACTAAGTTTGTTGTTTTAAGTTGACAAGCAATGTAATTAACATAATTTAAACATTAGTTAAAATTTATTTTACGACATATCATTCGTTGAAATTGAACTATAAAACCAGGCTTAACAAAATATAAGTACTTACTGGTTTTTTAAAAATACTTAATAATATAAAAATAATCAAAAATGTAACATAATTTCAATATCATATACTGCAAAATAACATAAATTACTTCAGCAATTACTTCCTACATGTATAATGGTTTTGTTTGCTTTATCAAAACAATATTTTGTATTTATATCACTGCGCGTGAGTGGAAGTGCGGAAATGGCAACGATTGAAGGCTGTACGTAATGTCCACCACATATCGAGATTGAGCTCCTGTTTAATGACCTCTACAGATTATTTAAACTGACCATTTTATTGTAGCACCGAATTAGCATCTGCCTCTATCTCAAAGAATTCATAAAATCAAACATTTTCCAAAAACATGATATGTGTCAAACATGTAATATCAATTCAAAACATTCTAATGTCAAACTGCATTGAGATCGAGTACGTAATTCATCTTAGGATGTATGACATATCCATCCATACTTACTTGTATAAACTTTCACTAACGAGATCTAGTTCATTATTATGAGCGTAGACGCAGTTTTGATAGAATCAAACGCGACACTGGATTGTCAACTTTTATGTAATAATTTGGTCAGTATACTAAAGTGTTTAAAAATAGAAAAATATAGTCATTTATCATTCATCTTATAGAACAACAAGTAAACACTCGCTACGAATGCAAGGGATACATATACTTTTATCTTGATAAAAAAAAACACAAAAAAGCTACATTTTGAATAGAAATAAAACCTCTCTGAGAAATTATTACAGTAATCTTCTTAACGGCGAAACTCGAAACGGACAACTGTTTCGGGCGCGCAACAAATCAAAATGAAATATTTGATAGAAGTTGCACGCATTAAGCTCTAGTTAAGCTCGCGTAAAGTGTCTTATTAGAAGAGTTACGAGCTTTGAAAGAAGGAACGCCCGCGGCGCCTGCTATATTGTATACCATAATAAATGCATCATTTCCGTTTTGTCTGACTTCTCTAATTCGGATAGTCGTGTGTGGTCCGCGTTCATATTGAAGCCTTTACCCAATATATTGTAGCCCTCAATAAATCAGAAACACATATATTAATAGTAAAATTTAATTAAAATTATCGTATCTTCTTATCAAAAACTACCTACACTCAGATATTAGTCGGCCGAACCCCTCATTGAGTAATCCATACCAATGTTCTCTAATTCTGAATACTTTGAAATAATAATTAATTGATTAGACTTTCTGTTTTACAATACCGTTGGAAGGCAATAATATAAATCAAAATACATAGTTCCGGTAATTTATTTTTTACTTGAAGTATTGAAACATCGTTTGGTGATAATAAAAATTCTCTTTTCACATTTGAAATGCGTAAAACTTCTGATTTACGAATAATTTCAATGTAGTCAATAGATGCGTCTATAGTCCTCTGCAGCGTTGCCGGTTAAGCTGCGATCGGCCTGACTGTGGACGCCTCGGCTGGTTAAAGAGCGCATGTTTCAATGGAAATGTTAATGTCCCCGATTGTGTGCTAAACGGATACTCACTTATAAAGCGAAGATCGAACAAAGGGACGATGCTCTATAAATCTCATATAGCACAAATAAAAAACTTTATACGACACTATAAATGAATTTGCAATTCTTTAGAATGAAATAGTAAAAACTTTGATACTTCACAGATTCCGTTGGATTTGGGAATAAGCATGAAGGTATAAATTAGGTAGACGTCTCTTGCGCCGGCGCACAATGCAGCGCAGCCGCGCCGCTTTGTGGCTGCGAATTGAAACAGGTTGAGCTTGGCAGGTATCTATATAACGTGATTTATGATCGATTATGTTATGTCTCTGGAACTATAATTAAATTGCGATGCTATTATACCCAAAAGCTGTGTGTCACTGCCCACAGAATCGACCGTGTTTATTCAGCGTTCACAAAGACATCAAATTGCAGTTGTTGAATGTTAATATTAGGTACCGTGGTAGTCCTGTTCGAATAATAATTATGGCTGTTGTTAAGAAATGTTTATCAATAAACTAACAGTATCCTTTATCCGGCATTATGCCGGATTTCGAATTCCTAACACTAAATATACCGCTATCCAAACAACATCACTTACCAGAAATACGAAAACCGTTTTATTTAACAGCCTCGAAAAGTTTACAAAACGATTAAGAAATACCTATACATCCTAAGCGAGTCAATATGCTTCATAACGAAAATCTAAATGTTTGTTTTGTTATGTTAATTGCTTAGAAATCACTTTATGATACGAATGAAAGATAAATAATTACAAACTAAGAGTTGACGTATAAGTGCACGTGTTGCGAAGAGACACCGGCGGCGCCGGCGCTCGGCCTTTTAAGATACCCAAACGGCTCGTCATCGAGCTGACAATTGTGAGAACGCGATTAATTATCCTGTGTAAATAGTAATTGTCAACAACAAAATATAAAGCACGAATTAAAATGTATAGAAACGTTTTCATTATCGGGCCGCTGCTGAAATAGCACGTCAATCATTTTACAAAGCAATCACCGGGCGAGATGGCAGGGCGCAAGATAAGCTTTTAATTACCTCCGACGCCTATTTACATATTGTAGGAGATACTGGAGGATATCTCGCAATTAGGGGCGTATGCTTTTTCCTTTTACGCCTTCAAGTAGTTGGGTTTGTTCCATTGGATAACATCTATTTGACGGAAAGATTAAACGTTCTCGTGTGGAAAATCCGCAACATTTGCCGCGTTGCATATTACCGGCGTACTTGCATGCGAGACGTGGTTTCCATTTTGTGAAATATTTAGAAACATCAGTTGACACCATAAGTACTCTTCCATCATGTCTCTTGGGGATATTAAATGCCTACAACCTTTATAAGTTATAACCGTAAATGGTTGTGGGCATTTAATATTGAAATATTTTGCAAACGTTGTAATATGTTATACACTAGCACTGTTCCACGCCTTGTTCTATTTATTATATTCTGCCCTGAAGGCCTGAAGTGCTTTTTAAATGTTAGTTAATATAAAATGATAATTCTATAATCGAATTCAGTTTTTTTTTTATACAACACAGGTGGCAAACAAGCATACGGTCGACCTGATGGTAAGCCGTCACCGTAGCCTATAGTTTAGTTCAATACAAAGTAAATAAAATATTTAGAACTTTTATGTCATTTAAGGTTTGAAAGCATTTAAAAGAAAATTTTATTGTCTTAACATCCAGGGAAAAGGCACGTTTTCTAAATGTAAAAATAAACTAAAATGATATCTTTGAGAGCGTAGCTTAACGACCGTAAGTACCAGTGCCTTGATAAAGTGTCCGCAACGAGCTAATGCGATAACCATTCACTGGTTGGATATTTGCGGACTTGTAGGAAACGTATAATGCGCCAAATCGGCGCCCGCTAATTGCGGAGCTCGATAATTTACGAGCGGCCTGTATACACCGCCGCGCCACCATCAGCCTTCCGTGGAGTTGGCACTGCGTAACCGCCCTAGACGAATTACTATGCTCTATTACAACTTGCTAATCATAAAAGATTCTAGATTGTATCACATTAACAACAAGAATCATGATTAAAAAATATATTTTGTGAAAAAATTTCGTAAGTAATCTTTTT
The DNA here is from genome assembly GCA_905163395.2 of Endotricha flammealis. NCBI lineage: Eukaryota > Metazoa > Arthropoda > Insecta > Lepidoptera > Pyralidae > Endotricha > Endotricha flammealis. Next base: position 9,196,619 of record LR990853.1, read on the forward strand.
TTAGTACCTAATCAAAACCGTAATTTCTTTCGAGATTGCTAATGCTGTTGTTTTAGTATAGTTGTATGCTCCCATGTTTTATTGCTACGTTCCACAGGTTTATATTTCGTATAAACTGGACCTTAAAAAGATATAACGAAAACTTAGTTCAAGAACGCGAAACATTAAATTATGATAAATAAATACAGTTGGTTGTGCCCGGGTGTGAAATATTTGATTAACTATTGTGATTTGCATATCATAATCGCTTGGTTTATTATGATAATAAGTACTATGTCGTAATTTAACTATCAAACTCAATACATTGTTTCATAGTGAACTTAAATTAATATAAATGATTTAAGATTTCAAACACCGTGATTTGTTATAGGTTAAATTTAATGAAATGAGTAGATGCATATCATGATAAATTTTGAGTAGCCCATATTACGAGCCGCTTGCACGGATTACAGTCACGGCGCGGAACGTACAGTGTGATGAATCTCATGAGATTCTGCCATGTGTATTTGATAGGCATTATAGATATAACTGCCATCTTATTATTGGATAATTAATTCGTCAGAAATCTTTTAAAATAAATTGTTATAATCATGAAAATTAATGGAAATATGCTGTTGATTGATCGATTAAATCTCTCATTAACGTATACGACTGGCATCAGTTTTTTCCACGCAAACAATTTTATAGTTAATTTACGCGCGATAGAGTTAAGCGAGGCTCGTTGAGGTCGTCCCGCCCGCCGCGCCGCTCCGTGCTATCTAAATGCAAATCGGATAGGTTCGGTGGATGTCCACGATAAATCAGCCTCACAGTCTGTGGACCGTTATGCGCTGGCTCGCAGCAGCAGCGGGCGAGCCACACTCGCCCTCGGGCGCGACCATACGTCGCTACGTAGGGCTGCCATATCGAACCTTTACTTGGCGTTACACTCCGGATAAAATAACTCCTTATAGCTTTATCGCAATTAGCGTCTCAAAGCTGATAATAGGAATCATGAATTAAAGCTACATAAAATGTCGAATTAGAACTTATAAATATCTTAAAAGATTCTTTCAATCTAAACCGTACCTTATTGTACTCTGATTTATAGTTCATTTTTTGAATTTTTTGTTTGTTGTATGCTACGAGAAAATATTTTAAAAGAGCAGGTAGGTTGGACAACCACGATACACCGCAGAGTCTATGGCGGACGCAGCCACTTATTAATTTACCACATCCAATTTGCCAAGTAAAGAAAAAATATCTTAGAATACATATGGCTAATAAAATAAGATAAACTTCATATAAAATATCATATAAGAATTTTTATTTATGTCTAAATGAAATTGCCGTTATATATGAATTAGTGGCGCCAAATAAAGTACTATCATTGAAGCATTTAAGGCAGCATATGCAAAATTTATTAGGCTGGAGAGTTCATCAGTGAACTTGTCGGATGATAATGATGATGTAAAAAAGACATTATTCAGAATGATTGCGACTTCTTATCATGTTTATATCGACCATACAGATGTAAAGAAATTTTACTTACTTTAAGGGGCGCGTAAGAGATTCTTATAAGAAATTGGTTGTGACATAATAATTCGATTATTAAAGCATAATAACTATTATTATTTATGACTTATTAATAGAGATATTTATAATACCATAGTCCATAACCATATTGCTTTTATCGCTTTTTATTTGTATTAGAGTAAGTGATTACTTAACATGCAAGGAGACGTTGCCCCTATGTCTGTTGCACTCAATTAGATTAAAAATATGTAGGTAAGTAGTCGTTTTCAAAAAAAGAAATATACCTCAACAGAGTATATATTGTTATTTAGTAGTGAATATAGCTCATGGTTGTTTTTTGTTAAATATACATATATTGGTAATTTAGCTACAAGTTTTCCAAATAAAATAATATAATGTAAATTTCTTGTAAAAATATAGTACCTATTGTCAATATTGGTTTGCACTATATTTAGTGCACTTGAAATTGATACCCGTAAATAAATGAACACTATGATTATGATAAAGCCAAGGCTGGTCGACTATAAAACCTATGTGTAAAGAGATCAGACATTCCAATGAGCCGAACAGTTTCGTTTAATAATAAAATCGGTAGTCGGTGGCTGCACCGTGCCCCTGCCAAGTCGACGGCAATCAGATAGCGACACATAATTGTCGCATGGCCGTCGCCTCCACTCCAACATCATAACAGTTTTTATAGACTGGTCCTACTAGTCGGAATCTAATTAGATTAGCTCTGCGCAAGTCTCAAGTTTAAAAATTATCTCCGATCGAAAGGAACGGAAATGTCTCAGTAATAAAATTCTTTTCTGTTACACTTTTTTCTGTCTTCCGTTCTCATTTGCAGTATGTTGTTTTATGATGTCATACTGCCGTTTTGTACACTTTTATGAAAAATGTTATCGTAAAGCGGTATAACCTTGATAAGTTCTTACAAACTTTATTCCCGATAAACAATAATAATACTTGTTACTACCTCATACAAAATTTTCGTCCTTTGAAATTTTATGTGTGCAGTTTCGAATCATAAAATCTTTATTTGTTTTCGTTACATTATTATGTGATATTTATACATTCGCGATTATTATTTTATTCTTACATCACAATATCGCCAGAGGTAGTATGGCAATTTGGAAGATATTTCTTATTGGAATTTACTGCCTTACAATATTATACTTACTGCAGGTATAAGCAATTGCCTTATAAAGATTCTGGACTAATCAAAATACGAATAAAATTATAAGTTTCGCGATGCAGAAACACAGTTTGTAAAGCAGGCTGAGCCTTCATTAATGGATCTATACATTTATTTACATCTCAATCCAGAACATTATAAATATTCATCGCCTTCTAACTTTATCTTCGTGCCAATAACGGTGTAATCGATATACAAATAAAATAAAATACAAAATATTTGAATAACAAAATTTATTTCTTATATTTTCGCCCCATAACCTCCAGCGATCATGTCGTGGTTATCATAAAATTAATTAGTTTGCTTGAGAATTCACGGCAATACGGCTTAGATATTCAAAATATTTATTCACTGATACATACTAACTTTGTCAGAGAAGTCATAGCATATTCGATTAATAGCCGATGGTATACTACATATTTGAAATTGTTATTTTATGCAAGTGTCGTTTTATAGGGTGTGGTATTAAAGCCACGCATACACAGCCAGTTTACGCATTTTAATCTTCATTCCACAATAAGTTTCAAGCTATCTCTTTCTTCTTTAGTACAATGACAGTAGTTGTATGTGTCATTATCTTTAAGTTTTTGTGTAATTCACCAACAGAGGGTTTGTTTTCTAATGAGTACAATGATAATTAGCAACCTTTTGTGCGCGAGATATACCTAAATCTTGCAAAATTAATATAGGAACTGTGACTGAGTTTACAATCTCCGTAGGCTAATATTATAAAATAAATGTTATACTAATCATTCAATTCAATTAAATATAATTTTGATCATTTATTAGATATCTACAATCTGTCAAGTATAAACGACTACTTCCAGGAATGTTGAATTACATTTAAAAAATATAGATGCGCCAAGGAAAATACGCAATTTTATGCAGATACAGACACTTAGTGCGGACAATTATGCAAATCAAGAAAGTCTATTATTGCCCAGTAACCACCGACTAGTCACTAGAATTTATGACTTACGGCGATCAATCCGCCATTTACGAACACGGACGAATATGTCCTTAACTTACCTCAACGAACAAGTACATACCTACTAATTGGCTGTTTAATATTGTTTAAAGAAAATTATAATATCTATGACACGTAAATTGGCTTCAATCGGTCTAAAAGGAATATATACCCAAAGATGGGCTTGTTGAAAAACAAAGATGATCTATAGAAGATAAAATAAAATTGCTTCATAAACTTACATAGTTGCATTCTCACGGGCTGGACATGGATATATATCTAGCTAGTTAGTGACGTTAGTGTTTCCTTTAGAATTTTGTTTGCTGACATTTTTCAATATTGAAATACTTTAGCTTTTAAATAATTTATGTTGCTAAAACCCCCTTTTCAAAAAGTAGTTACTAGTTTATTTTGTTTTTGATGCTAACATATTGTCAAACTACTTTGTGTTGATATTATATGCGCAAAACAACTAAGTCTAAGTTATGATGTAATTTATGTATTTTTTAAAGTAATTATCAAATATTATGTTAACATTTGAAATTATTTTTAGCGTGCCATGTTCTTGAAATCCACGTTTCGTGAGAGAAAACGCGGCAAAACCATGCACATGATAATTTTTAACCAAAACTCTTTGTATAAGCAATTATAAGTGCATTTTGTCGGTGTGTCTGTCATTAACTTAAACGTACGATGTTATTTTAAGGGCCGTAATCGCCGTTCCAGCGAGCCTCTGCGCTTTTTGCGAAACGCTCACGAAAAGCTATGCATTTAAACGGTTGAATTATGAAATTACAGTATTGAGAGTAAACAAGAGACTCTGGGAGGCAAACATATTTACTGAAAGTTTTTAGTCTCTGCCTGACTGCCTTGTCCATAATAATGCCTAACGTAAATTTATATTCGTTTGTTTGCTATTATTTAGTTTAAACTCTAGGTAACATAATATCAGTTTACTAAATTGTAGTAATAATTAATTTGTATTCAATATTAAAATGAATATTAGGTTATAATACGTTTTCAATTTTAAACCAGCAAAGGATACTTTACGTTATTTATGAGCACCGTTAGCTTGTTTCTTTATATCAATTGTTACAACACTGCATGGGTTTATTATTATTACCAAATTGGCACAATACAAATGAGCTTCTATTGTCTCAACTAAAATATCCACTTAACCGTTACTGTTTACTGACATATCCTAATAAGTTACATAAGCTCGACGCCCATAGACAAAGACTATCTATAGATGAAATCACTTTATTGATTCACAATGCGTAAATTCATTTTGTTATGACAGGCGAGCATAAATTCTCGGCAGGACCCTCGGATGCTGGGAAACAATGCGCGTCTCCCCATCGGCGATTGTCAAAACTGTGAGACATTATCATAGAGCAGCTACGCTCATGGACACCGCACAATGAAAGGGGTAAAGAAACAACAAAAGATTGAGCTTGCAATTTCTATAATGATGGCGAGACAATGGTCAGCGCATCACTCACCGTGTGAAATTATTGAAGACAATTTAGATGCGATGCAGTGGTCTTATGGAGCCCGTAATAGAATAAATTACAATAACTCATACGCGTTGCGTGACTGACATAATTCACTGTGCACCGAAGAGGTACTTAATAACGTTGTCAATTTGTACACCGTGTTTCTTATAACTTTGAAACGGACTGATCAATTAGCCGCAGAAGTAATCGTTGCATCCTGTTGCGCTTATTCTCGATATTACAAAGCTATGCCGTTCAGTAATGTAATAAACACCTGCGATTGACCGCGAAATTACACGGTGCTTGGTCCCGGGCGCAGCAGGCCAGCTCCGCGCTCCTCCTCCGTAACAATAGTAGGGGAGCCCGCACTTGCGCGAGGTGATTGCCAAATTATAGGGTTATGTGACATAAATACCAGTTAGGATGGCGCCGAACTGATTATGACGTTGGCCGCAATAGAACCACACCTATAAAAATAAATCTATGAACATTACGTGAGAACCCTATGAAAAAGTTAACTAAGCTTTAAAATTGACTTTTCTTCTTCCGAGCGTTACCTTGATTGCTAATTCATTAGGACTTTTCGGGATTTGTATCGCGTAGATAATATTTTTTGGGGTGACTGTCATCAGCCAACCTAGAGGGGAAAATCAGAGGAAATTCATCCTATCTTATGTTAGATCACACGACATTTCAAAATGTTATACGTAACTAAATCAAGTTTATGAAAACCATTTTTATTTGAATCTTATTGAAAAAAATTATTTAAAAATATCGAATGGAAAAAAATTACTTATTTAAAAATAATTATTTACGTTAATGACACCGGTAGTAGCACAAAATCCCTACGCATTAAGGACCCTAATAAAGGCAACATGCGTATAAGGACGCAACAAAAAAATTAAGAATCGCCCCGATGAGCCATTATCTTCACAAGTTAAAAATAATATGGTCATAGGGTACAGTACAATCATGCGAGCCGCGTCCAGGGGCGCATTTGAATATTCCTTTGTGCGGACGCCCTGTGTGTGCACCGGACTTCACACGCTCGCGAGGCTCGGCAGGTACCGTCCTCGTCGCCGGCACCCCAAACGCGAGATTCCCTTCGGCTATTAACGTTACTCACACATACCGCGACTTCAACATTTTGATACCACCGTATTCACGTCATCGATGTATAAAAATCTGACATAAGTTGTTATTATTTAATGAGCCTCGCTTATTTTTTAAATATTAGATTTTTATTTATGGTAATACGATTCATTTATTCAACATAAACCATAATTCACTAATGATATTTAATTAATTTTATGAATAACGTAAATCACATATACGGCGAACGTAAGTAGGTATATAGAGTATTTTATTGTGACAACCTTTTTAGAACTTCGAATTCTTAAATTAATAAAAGTTAATAAATGGATTCGTTATCATCATTATGACAATAATACTCAAAACCGCATTTATTACTTTCGTTGTATGTCATAATTGACGTTCTACCATTGAGTTTAATTAAGAATACTTATTCGACTGGTTTTTTTTTCACATCTGTATTTATTGGTAGTAATTAGCTGACCCGCTTATCTTCGTATACGTTTTCCTGTTTTTGCAACATTTTCCCCTCCCTTCTCGCCCCTCCTCCCTTTCATCTAAAAATATTTTATTAATCGTTTCTATTTTTGTCATATTCTATTTCTACTTTAATCAATTCAATTTATAATTATTTTTTTTGTCAAAATTGATAGTAATGTTTGTATATTATCAATTTTGCCAACAACAAAAATATAAGTATCAAGATATATTAGTCGGTGTAGTTGACGGACGTGGTGCATTATTTGGTGCCGTGATTGCTAATAATATGATTATTATTAGTTGAATCTATTATAACATACACACAAATTAAGGACTAATTTTAGTATACGAATGAAAAGAATAGTTTTATATTCAAAAGCGATTTAACAAACTACAAACACAATATTGATTGAAAAAGTTAAACCCAATTGTATTGTATCTTCTAGTTAATAGTACTGATATTTAATGTTCTTTTAATCATCTAAGTATATTAATACTTTATTTAGAATTTTAATTTTAATAAAAACTAATCATACAAAATAATAGAACAGTAGGACCCAATGGACAATAAAAGAATCAAAAAATGTTTTTTCTGTATGTCTGTACGCTTACATCTTCGAAGTTACACATTTTATTTTAATGCTGTTTTCACAGAAGAGTAGAGCTTGACTTGGAGCAGAAAATATTAATTTAAATCACATGTCAGGAAATAAGTTATCTCTAGTAAAAAATTTCAGCAACAATTAGTAAATATTAAAACTATGCAAAAAATCAAAACATGTTATCGTTTATTTAAAAATGTATCTTTTGAAATAAAATTGCAGAAATGCAATTTAATTTCAATTTCACATAAAATCTCTAGCTCTTTTCATCTTATTAAGTTTGATAATGACAGCCATACTTGTATCATTAACTTTAAAATGGTTTTGTGCAGCCTGTAAGTAACTTTCCATAAACGAATTAGATGTAATAACTATAGATACACATTACGTCTAATTCGTTTATGCTAGATAACTTAGAAGTTCAGAGAGATACGTTTTTATAACGTTCGATGCGAGCTATTAATGTGTTTAGTGGGATTGCTATGAAGCCGACATGTCGTATTTTTGAATTGAAAGTAATTTAGAAAAGAAAGCAATAAATTTTACATTCCGGGCCGTTACAAGAGCCATTTCATCTGTGATTAAGATTATCATTATCTCTTGGTTTAGAATACATCAACTAAAACTAAGTAACCAATCTTTCTTAATTCGTCAAGATTTATCGTTAGTTAAAAGCACGCGTTACACATAAAAATGTTTGAATGTACAATGTAGTTTAAAACTACTGTATTGTAATGTATATTACTCTTAATAGATTCTTGGATTATAAATATGATAATAATTTCATAATTGAAAAGTTTTCATTAAAAGGCCAACGTTAAATCCTAATATTCACCTGCCACATATTTTATTCATATTTAAAATAAACCGGTACCGTTGCTCATATGAGTGCAGGTCCCCGCGTAACATCGCGTGTCACTTGACATCCCTGAGCACAGCTTTAAGTAACGCAAGCTTGGCTTTAGAAAGCGCGCAACCAATAAATACTCGACCGATTATGATCTACGGCGCGTAGCCCGTAGCTACAGCGCATTCAGCTTGTATGCATCTGCATACCAATACGCTATTACCACAAGCTCATCCTAAATGCGTAAATCTACTGATCTAATGCACGATTATAGCGATTCACTCCTAGGAGCGATGTAGCATTGGCAGATTTGTGTACTGCAAATATACATACTTTAATGCTAACTACCCTTTAATAAATACTGGCTGGAAACAGCGAAGACTTGTGGGCCGCATTCCGAACTGCACTCACGCGTCATACCTAGAAAAACTTACACGGCGCGCGTGGGATTCTCGGGAAGACGCCGAGTAAATAAAAAAAGGAGGCTCTATGTTAGGATACAATGAACACCCACATAATTACGTCTTCGATGTTTTTATGTCCTCATGGGTAAAGAAAATTATAAACCGTTTATTAAACATGGTCGTCTCTTGTTTGATTATTTGTTTTGTTTTTTTTTTGTCATTTACTATCTTTAATTATGATTCCAGGGTATACGAGTCTTAAATTGCGATACTGTATATAGTTGACAAGTCTCACGAAATATTACATGTATTATAATAGTAATGCGAGTCATGTGCGCAGGCACACTAATCCGAGCCGTGTGACGAACCGTGTCGTCAACGGCAACGCTGCGTAGAGCTCGCCGGCCGGCCGCCCGCGCCTACGGCACCCTATTAGCATCTAGGGTTGACAAACACAACTTTTATAATATAAGTCAGGATGTGCTGCAGCCCGTACATATTTAGTATATCAAAATACCCCATCATAATATGATTTTTTGGCTTCCGATTCTAATAAACAATCACAAATTGTAGACAAATTCATTAACTCTATTAACCAGATAAGCGGATACGCCGAAGTCGATTTGAAGAAAGCTCGAAATACTTCCTAAATTAACGGAACAGGTGAATTTGGAAAGCAATACTTGCGATTGACGCTAAGATCAATAAAATATTTGTCAACTCCCTATTTTATCATAATTCGATTCACACCTTTCTTTTTTTAGGACTTTCAAACACATGTTTTACTAAAATTACGTCGCTCTAAATACTTTTCAATTGTTTAGTATGTACAACCAAACGAAAGGTATATATAATATATGTATATATATGTTAAATAATCTAAACTAACTTAAAAGTTTTTTTCTGACAACCCTTAATTTGAAACGTTACCATCATTGATAGTCTGAGGCCGGCCGTATTCAAATCGTATGTACCGATTTCGATATGTCGTCCATATGTGTAGGTGGTATTATCGCAAAATATTGACAATGTGGGTCAATCGGATATCAGTTTAGTTTCATATAACTGGATTGGAGTGATTGTACACCTAAGAGGCATTTATGTTCTTATATTACGCAGCCTGTGATTATGTGTACGTCGCAAATGATTTATTCTTTATTAGGTGTAATTTAGAAAGATAAATGTTGGTATATATTATGTGCTATCTTTGTACACTTTAATGAATTAAAATTTCACTTCTCTAGATGTATATTCTCTCTTCTATCACTAGATAAGTTGACAGATCGATTATGTAGTCATGTTTGCGAAGTTGTACGATGAGATATACTTCCAGATAGTTAAATAACAGTGAATGACAAACGATCTTCGGCATTACTACATAGTTTACATTGAATGGAGATTATATTTCTGGCGCATTAGAAGTTTTAGTAACGATTAGGAATAAACTTCAATTGCGAAATTAAATATTTTAAATTTATTTTAAAATTGACAACAGACTCAATTAAGAACAGTAGGGACTCTCATTATTACATACACTAGACCCATAGATACATAATTGAAATAATTACGAACGTGTCGCCGCCCAATGAAATAATTACGAGCTAAATAAACTGCTCAGCGTTCTAGTCTAGACAGTCCGTTGAATGAATTAAGATAACTCAAATTATACTTAAATGTAACTGAATAGTTGATAGGTAGGCTTTTAAAAACTGTTTGATTAAATCCTTAAGATTGTCTATGGTTTGTTGGATTATAAGAGATCTTTTAAAATAATATTCGGAAACTTTTTCGCGAAGTTAAAAAAAAGAGCTTATATTACATTGATTTAAGTATATAATATTGATTTCATGAAATGACTCATTCATAGACTATGTTTGATTAAGTAACAATTAAACGGAATTAAATTAGCCTAATGGGTCTTTTAGTTAATAATAATAAATAGCCCCCATTTTTGCTTCTAATTGTATAATGTAACATTTGTACAGAGGAGTAGGTAATTGGCCAAAAATACCTTACGTTACATACGTATACTATTGGCACGAAAATTTTGCAAGCTCAATTAACTATTTTACAAACCATAAAAACATTTTTAATATTGGCAATTATATGAAATCGCGAATTACGTCCACCTACGTACATGTGCCTCTATAAATATGTAGTTGTTTATAATATTTATTACCAGCACATACATATGTGGCCGGTACACACATGTGTTCGCGTCGACTACTTTCACGCGAGACGGGCGCGCCCATATTAATTGCTCCCGTTCTTCGGCGAAGCTTTATTTATTGCCCTGGCCGGTGATTGTGAAAAGCTTTGAGTGTACATTAGTTTTAATTTTATCTCGTATATTTGATCTGACGTGTGACACACGAGCGCCGGCGACGTGCGCGGTGGGTCACCGAGCGGCCGGGGCCGCTTCTCCGCGCCCGCCGCCTTCGCCTCGCAATACTACTACGACCTCACGGCTTTGACTGACTTTTGTTAAAAACAATATGTAACGGGCTTAGTGGCGAACAGCGTTCCGTGAGAAAATTGTACCTGATACTATTTGCCGTTGTCTCCGTACGGCTACACTCGGGGAGTAAATAAAAAATCAATCATTAGCTAAACAAAATGTGAGCGCTCGCGCGCCGGTGTTTTTAGAGAAATAAACATTAATTGTTTGCACAACGACCGCCGCCAAAATCAATATTTAATATTCGAAAATACTATTCTAATGTATGTCGTGGTACATGGGCACCACTTGACGCATCTGGCACTTTAGCGGCGCTTTTGGTCTCTGTCCATATTACGTGACGTTTTAGCGTTATTCGATTTACATAAGTATGTACTACATTATTTTCTTTTTATCCTTTACTATTATTTTCAATAGACACACGGCAACTTCTATTAATAAGTAAGTATATTTTAATCCTCAGGCATTGTTATCTTAAATATCTCAGTGTGCTCAGTCAACCGAACTCAACCGACTTTTATTGCATGAAACTTTGTCGTATGTATATTTATTCGTTTGAATCAAACCGTAATGCGTAATAAGTTCTCATTACTTCCTATAAAATTATAGTGGTCGTATTAAACCCAACGTACTGTGGTTGATAATATTACACTTGTTACGGCTGTCGCGAACTTTATAGCCGCAACTGGATTACGCAAAAAGCTTCTAGGCTTTTTATAAGTGCTAGACATAAAGATAACAAAGACGTCTACGCTGATATTGACGGTATTTAATAAAAATACTTAAAAGTAAACTATATTTTAATAATAATAAGCAGCACGAATACGAATCGAAACATATTCAACAACAGCATCAACCTACCGTATGTGTGGACAGCATTAGGAGTTTTGACAATCTGCCGTACAAAATGAATATCGGTTGTTTTATAATAAAATTTTAATAAATACCGCATTAGGCAAAAAACGGCCACGCTTGAGGTCTCACGGTCAAACTCGCTATAAAATCTGTTGACGCCGACTGTACCACGGCAACGCGGAAGTACATAATATATTACAGATATTACCACCTAATTATATGCTGTATCTCAGAATAGGAATATTTAAATGACATATCATTATTCGCTTACGTTTTTCAATCAAAATATTGTTTACGAGATGTTCTTTGAAGTTCATATTGATACTTTTTTAATATCGTAGAATTATGAAGACATACATGTGGTTCTATTTTCCTGTCAATATCTAGTTTTACATAATAAAAACGTATCAAAATTCAATAAACTAAAGTATACAATGGTTTCAATTTACTTCCATTTCTATAAGTATTTTTAATTCCTTAGATTCTGATGTTGTATATTTTTGATGGTTTTAAAAACTCTATGTAAATAAATTTTTTGTTTGATATCAATGAAACAGGTAACACAAACATAAAAATGTATCTCTATTAATTTAAACGTGAAAAAAATCATCAAGTAAGACAATAATCACTACTTCCTTGCTGCCTTGCTAAATTGTAACGTCTGTATTTTGTTGTTGTTTTGTAACACACACACAAACTACTTTAGCAAAGTTAAAAATATTATCAAATTAACTAGTTAATTAAACTAGTTAATTAAACTAGTTAATTAAACTAGTTAAATCTATACTATTTTTTTCAAAAAGACCTCTGTATATGTAAAAATATGATAATACAGTTGCCCTGCCCAATTGTGTGATATTAATGTTCTATTACTGAGCTATTTTGTCCAGATTTAAATAAAATTTATTTAACATATTGGTAACAAAAGCCTTAGTCTGGGATTATTTTATTCTTGTTCGTCAATTTCTTTACTTTTATCATGCCATTATCATTCATAATTATTTACGTAGATACAGCAAAACTGATACGAAATAATACTTTGTTACTGTAGTGTAACATTATGTCTATATAATTGAATAATTAACAAATAAAAATAAGTAACGAACTCTTGATTTGTTTACTGTTATCAATCAATCACTTGGATTATAATTACGTTTTTGTAGTAACATCCCGAGTTACGTGATTGGTGCGATACGAGTTATTTGAAGAATGGTTCAGAACTGGTCACGATAATAAACCAAAATACCTGCCGAACGGGTCGGGAACTGGTCGGAGGGGACAGCTGGGTAACCCCGCATCAGAGTCCGAGGGCTTTTTGCATGCTGACAGGTACCGGTCAGTTGAGGGGCCTGTCCACTAGGGGTCACTTGCACACAATGTCCGGTGTCCGGTCGGGTCCGGTCGCTCACGGCACGGTAATCGTAAAATCGCGCTAGTTCAGTGCGCAGCCGGCGGCTGTGCGGTCCGGGTGCGGCGTGGTTAGCTACTGCTGCGGTGACCTCACGCTGCCTCGCACGGCTTGGCCGTGAGCTCTCTCTCGATATATGGAAGGGTGACATCGCACTTCATCATAATAAAGGGTTGCCGACCGTTATAGGGTGCTATTATACTGACATTTGTTTATCTCTATCAATGGGTTTCCGACGATTTTAATATCTTAAATATTGCACCTATGACGTGTCGCAATGAAGAAATCTTTTTATATAAAAAATAAATAATTTTGACACGTAATTAAAAATTAAACAGGAGCTATTATCTCAGTATCGTTCAAATTGATCAAATATTACATATATTTAGTGAGATACATAATATACAAATCTTGGAAATTGATCTGACTAAATATGAGCCAAAAATATTCCGTGATTATACTATGACGTCGAGCTAAGACTATGCTTAATTAAGTAGTGATTACTTTTATTAGTAGAGCCAGTATCTTCTAAAAAACGAAATTTAATAGGAGAATAACAAGTCATTTTCAATTAATTTAAAAGAAACAGCAAAAACTTCTGTTTTAATTTTTATGGATAGTATTTTAATTGCAATGTTGCTGAAGGAACAGATAAGTTATTAAAGTAAATAAGCAAGAATACTTATTTTGAGTATTAAAGAATATGATAAAACAATATGAAATCACGATAGCGTTGCGTGAGAAAAGCTTAGACGACGCGACGCGACTTAGAATTAATTAAAATAATGGCCTAAAGGAAACATAAAACGTCGGCAGTTGGCGCGGTAATTACTAGACGAATTTGAGTGAAGCCGAGGCGTAGTGGCGTCCGACGCGGAACTCACTGCCCATTGCTTCTAAGCGATTGAATTAATTAGTCTGCTGTGGCCATTGTACACACATCGTGTAGTGATTAACGCGAGTGTCAGAAATCTCTGTTAGCTATATTATCTCATAATTTACCACCTATAACAGTGTAGAACCACAAGAATGTATCCAAAAGATTGGTTTTTTAATGTTATCCTAAATCTGCAAATCGTGTGCAAAACGACGTAACTTTATGTCAAAATTGACATTTCGCAAAAAAAAATGGAAAAATTGACTGCGCAACAATTCAACTGATTGTCGATACACTCACAGCGTACTAAGAACATGAAAAAATATAATAATTGTAATAAATATTAATATGTAATATCTATTAGAAATGGACAAAGTTAGGACGACGCGAATACAAAAAGAAATTTAGTAAATGTATTTTGTTTTATTTTTAATTTAAATAAATAAATTTTGTGAAAACATTTAAGGAATTACTTTCAATAACGAATAACGTTTAATAAAATGTAAATTTCTTTTGGAAATATCTTTATTTAAATGGAAAAAATCAACGTAGAATTTGACACATTTTCTTGGATCTTACGTAAAATCTTTATTTATTTTAAAATTATTTCAGATACTCTATCAAAAAGTAGTTCATTAACTGTTGATAAAAGTATATCTCTGGTACACACATATTTTTTTTATTTATATATTATTAATTTTAATGGAAGAATAAGGGATCCAAAAATCTTGCTCCGAGCAGTTTTTCGCAAACTTGACTTGGGAGATTATTAATATATATTATTGTAAAAAAATATTTCAAAATGTACCACATTAAATGTCGACGAAAAGAACCGAGCTATCCAAACCATGTACTGTCTAATGTAAAAGTAATTCCTGATATAGAAATCTAGGAGCTCAAAAGCACTCGTAAACGCGTAGAGACGTAAAATCCGTTATTATACTTATTTCATATTGTGTAATCCTTTTTCAGAACTTGAATTGATTAGTTCACAATACTCGAAGATTACGAGCCACTTTTAATTTAACATGAGAAGAACATTCAATTATAATTTATCAAATTACAAATATTGCTGTTTACAATCTAGAAACTAGTATGTTTTAAAATTTACGAATTCGCAATAATCAATTACATCCCAATTATTAAAAGTAATTACAATTATTGTATGCTTCAATCAATTCAGCGAAGAGAGCAACTCGCTAAAATATCAGTGTAACATCTATTTCAACTAAGCTTAATTGAATGATAAAAGTAGAACACTTACGTCAATTGATTGGAACCAAAACAGATTTAAACATTTGCCGTCTCAAAGTTTTATTATAACGGCCATTAATTTATATTGCGTTACAGATAGCAAACGATTTAGACTTGGTTTTTTTACCGTTTTACATAATTACAAAATTATGCCTTATATTTACGAGTAGGTATGTATGCCGCCCGGCGCGCCCACTCACAGCGGCTCGCGAGAGAATTAGAGGAGCACCTCGATCGAGATGGATTGCTGGAGATAATGTGTCATGTTCGTTTTTTAAGTAGCCATATAACGCTAACTAGTCGAGCGAATCGCTAATGGCTCTATATGACTCTAATAGTTTCATTTCCGAATGGAACAATCGTGAAACGAAGCTTACAAATAGCGACGTACTTAACATCACTTACAGATTGAATTTATGGGTCCTTGATAATAGCTATTAAAAGTTATCTGTAATATAACATTTGTTGTGAGTCATCATCACCTTTAGAAACAGTAAATAGTTATTTATATTAAACGATCGGCATGATAGGGATTGTATTATTTTATTAGCATTTTTGTTCACCCTGTGTCCACTTACCACCCAAATTGCCGACATTGTTGCTGGTACCAATAACAGTGCCTGCATTATGTACGTAACGGACGCAGGAGTCGGGGTGTATGATTGGCGTAACGAGCACAGGTACCGATTTTGGTCAATAATCGCCATAAGTATAGTGAGTACTTTCGCGTACCGAATGCAATAATAATTGGAGGGTCCGATTTATCACATTACTGTTCTCCGAAATGCCTGAACAGTTCTTGTGCAAGCCCTTCACGTCGTGCGCACGAAAATATCTCGAGGAGTCCATGCCGAGTGAGCGTAATTATAGGTGGAAAAATACATGCATGGGAAGTTCGTTCGTGAACATTTTTATCTTTCTTATTACTTTACCTAACCGTTTAAGCTGCGCAAAAAATAAACAATCGCAGTAGGTCCGAATTTCTTTTCTTATACTGAAGTGACCCCCTCACATTGAATGCCATGAAAGATAGCCTACCTTGATACAATGGAGGGGTCAAGCTTTCACAAAGGAACAAACGTCGCTTCCCACACTGGTCATTCGTGGGTACTGGTCATCGGTGGTCATCGAATGTTTTGTTCTGATATTGTCTCCCCAAAGAAACAACCCTTTTCTCTTTTCAAAGCGTTTGAAAGACAGCACTTAATCTACGGCACCCCTTTGAATAGGGCGAACACTATTCATAGTCTGAAGTCTACAAACTACTAGCGATCGCGACGTTGTCTTCGGTTGAAAGTGTTATTCGTCATTCAAATTAAAACTCTATATTATGTACCATAATAATGAAAAAGCAACGATGTCTGGCAATAAACATGATTAATAGACAAGCAAACGGGACAGTAACGGCTAATTCTATTTTGTTACCTCATGTCTCATATTAATTATGGTATCCGGATTTCTCCGGATTTATTTTAATTTAATCACAGAAACATCCGTCGGATGTAAAAGTAGGTTTGTTACAGTGTCAGTTCTATTAAATAGAAATGATGTACGTACTAACACTTAATTGAAGAATTAGTTAATATCAGTTAGTATAGGATGCGCAATCAGACACGGCCCGCAGCGGGGGGGGGGGGGGGGGGGGGGCGAGAGTGATACTGAACACCACTCGATAATTCGACTCCAGTCCCATAATGCCCTGCACCGACACTGGGAGAAAGTCTACATGATCATGATAAGCTGCTAGCTGCCGATAAATTTATGCGCCCTTTGTTTCTTTTCGACGATTTATCAAAAACGATCCCTTTGTGCCGTGTAGCGTGACGCACGGTCTCATAGATGAGATCAGCAGATCACGCCAATACACAAAAAAGAAAAAAATAGATTGCCTTTAATTGCGTGTTGACATTTACCCAAAACAGAAAAAAAAAATTACACAAAATCAACATAGAACCCAAAGCTGCTTGTGAAGTTTTAGTTATTACTCCAAACTGACTTTAATTAGAATTTTAAAAAAATCTAATTAAAAATAAATACCTCACGATTTTACTATTACATTAAGATTTTCCATTTTTAAGTAAATAAATAATATGCGCTTCTTAAATATCAACAACATTCGAGATTAAAATAGAAGCATTATGCAGATACCTGGTTACATTACATTTCAAATATAATTCCAATAAGCACATGAACCTATAGAATGTCGGACACAACTCTGTTATTATTGCAAGAAACTCGCTGTAACAAGATAAGCAACACAGTAGAATAATAATAAAAACCGTAATGTATCGAGTGGCGTAAATTGCTTGTTTTGTTCACATAGGCCGCGGGCGGATCAATTTGACCCTTATCGAGAAAATAACCGACGAAAGCGCAGTCCTATTAACTGCCTCGAGAAAAAATTAATTGTTCGTGATTATGGATTGAGGATAATTGATTGTCGGCAAAGACGGGATGTGTCGCGGCCGTCCTCGCCTGTGAAATTACGATGACTCCCAGTTTGCGGACAACCCCTGCGCGCAGCGACGATGTCAATTTGCTAAACGTGTTAATACAGCCAGCCAGTGCGTTGATTCAAGTTAATTGTCCAATTATACACCGTCCAGTAAAAACTAAACATGACTCATTCGCAAATAGATGAGAATTATTATTAGAAACAAAAAATATATACTTGGTATGTATACAACATGTAAGCGAAACATGCCTTTGACCATAACTATTTAATCAAGTGTTACATTAATACACTGCGTAAGTTAGCAAACGTAAATAGCTTTACCTAAGTTCATAGCAGATTTAAAGATAACCAAACTAAACCTTACTTAAGTATGTGGTTGACATAATTTCATATAATTAATTAGAGAATAAAATTTGCAATTGAGTAAAATATATGTTGCATTTCATGTATCTAAGTGTAATCTAGGGACTCAATTCCTTAGCAAAAGTTGGACTTATATAGTACACATTATTCCGACTCTATCAACAAATAAATTTCTTTTAAAAGAAAATTTTTGGAATTAAATATCTTAAGAGAGGTAGGGCACAGCGGATAATCCGCTCAAATCGGAGCAACCCGTCTGGGGAAGGACCACCACCCTTCAGAAAATCGTAGCCAAATAGCATTGGTCTCGGCCTTGTTGTGTTCCTACGGTGAGTAAGGTCTCCAGAGCTCCACTTGGGGGGGGTTCGCAACGCGTGAACGCGCTCTTATCAAGCATATCCTTAATGCGTGGGAGGGGACGCAGGATGCTATCGGGGTATTCTGCGATCTCTCAAAGGCCTTTGATTGTGTCGATCACCAGACATTACTGCTCAAATTAAAACATTACGGAGTGAGAGATAATGCGCAAAACTTGATTGCCTCTTATTTAGCCAATAGATTGCAAACCGTTGACATTAACGGTGTGAAATCTAATGGTGCTAACGTGAAAATTGGGGTGTCTCAAGGCTCAATCCGAGGTCCTTTTCTATTTTTAGTCTATATTAATGACCTCCCCTACATGGTCCAAAACATGGCAGATATTGAAGCAGTGCTATTTGCTGATGAAACTTCTTTGATTTTCAATATTAACCGCAAGTGTCCCAATACTAGTAAAGTAAATGGTGCACTCTCTGCCATTCAAAACTGGTTCACTTGCAATAATTTATTATTAAACTCAAATAAAACAAAAATAATAAAATTTACTTTGCCAAATGTATGTCAAGTTGATACGGACATCATGCTCAATGGTAATAAATTAGATTTTGTCAATGAAACTATATTTCTTGGTATTACCTTGGATTCAGGCTTGAAATGGGCCCCCCATATAAAAAAACTTGCTAGCAGACTAAGTTCTGCTGCATACGCAGTCAGGAGAATTAGGCAAATGACTGATGTACCGACAGCGCGTCTAGTATATTTTAGTTACTTTCTTAGTTACATAGTATCATGTCGTATGGCATTTTGCTGTGGGTTTGCATTCAGCAGTCGATGTTGAGGCAATATTTATTTTACAAAAAAGAGCTATCCGCATTTATAATATGGGTTCCAGAGAATCATTACGGGAAGTTTTTAAAGAAATCAATGTTTTGACCGTTGCATTTCAATATATTTATGAAAATATACACACATTTGTAAAGTTTAGTGATTACTCTGATGTAAATCTTAGAAATTAACATAAATTGATTCTACCTAGGCACCGGCTCGCCAAGACTTCAAAATCTTTTGTTGCAAATGGTATTAGATTCTATAATAAACTGCCTGAAACCGTGCTGAATTTGCCAGAAAAAAGGTTTAAATCCTTCATTAAACATTCACTCAGCAAAAAGGCTTATTATAGAATTGAAGATTATTTAAATGATAAGAATAGCTAGAATCATCAATTCGACACAGACGCCAAACACAAGTCTACCTACTGCTAGGTGTACTTAATATATTGCACATATACATATATATACACTGTTTACTTTTTTTGCACCTTAAAATGAATTTATATATATACCAGTATATTAATACGCCTTTTTTTATTATTAATTTTTCTTTATTATTTTTTAAATTGCAGTTTTTTTTTTTTTTTTCAATGTTTACTTTTATTTATCGTAATTGTAACTTATGTCATTACCTTTTTAAAAGAGCAAGTGCTAAGTTTCTTGCCGGTTCTTCAGCACAAATCAGGTGGTAGGGAAAAGCAGATATGGGCCGCGCACGATCCGGGCTGAGAACTCTCGACGCCATCGGCCCGGTGGTCGACGAATGGGTGGAGAGGCCGCACGGATCCCTAACATACCGTTTGGCGCAGATACTATCCGGACACGGTTGCTTCGAATCGTATCTGCACCGAATCGGAAGAGAGGAATCCCCGTCGTGCCACAAATGCGGTGCGGCGGAAGACACGGCGCAGCATACACTCGAGACTTGCACAGGTTGGGAGGAGCAGCGTCGTGTCTTAAGTGCGGTTGTAGGTCGGGATCTTTCGCTCCCAAACTTGGTCAAAGTCATGATTGGGAGCGAAAGGGCCTGGAAAGCCGTTGCCGTCTTCTGCGAAGATGTAATGTTACAGAAGGAGGCGGCAGAACGAGAAAGGGAGAATGATCCCCTAGCGGCCCCGTGCCGCAGACGCAGAAGTGGAGTGAGAAGGCGCATCTATAACCGCTCCTTACTCGCTCCTGACGTTGGCCCGCGGGTCAGAGGTGCTGGGGCACCCCAGCCTGCATCGCACAGGCCACCGTCGCCGATTGGGAATAGTTCGGCGCTCCCAGCTATTCCCATCCGCCTCCCGCAAGGGAGACATGTAGGGCCCATACATTAAGGGTGATTGCCGGAAGTGTCGTGGAAGTTAAGGCTCTGCTGTACCCATGACACTTCCACTCTGGCAAGGAAGGAGCGCCGCGGGGTTTAGTGGGTGCGAGTCCCACACAGGCCCCCCGTCCCCCGGCGGAGGGTAACGTGCATAAGGCATTCCCCGCGTAAAAAAAAAAAAAAAAAAGGTGGTAGGGAAAAAAAGTGACGATCGAAAGTGCTTGTAATATGCCTATTTGAATAAATATATTTTGATTTGATTTGTGAGTATTGCAAACGTCTATAGGCTACGGTGACGGCTTACCATCAGGCCGACCGTATGCTTGTTTGCCACCTGTGTTGTATTAAAAAAAAACGTAATATTAATAATTTTTTGAATAAACATGGGTAATACAAATAAATTCAATATAAGTAAGTGTCTGTCTGTAGTGTAAAATAACATATTGTATTTCATGGCTTAGGTAATCTTTACACATGCCAAAAACAAACTCGAAAGTTATTGTCTGTCTTACTATTTGTCTCCGACGTGACTCGATCAATATTGTCAGGATTTTCACTGGCTGCTAGCTTGGATTTTGTTGAAAACGTATTAAGAACTTACTTAAAATCAAGAAAAGGTAGAAATGAAATCGCGACGTCAATGTGGTCAAACCGCGGACATGTTTAAAATAGGTTGGGATACGTATATGCTCAAAAAGGTGTGATGAGATAGTTTTGAACTGCATGCACCCTGACCATCGCATTCTGAAAATTGTTTTATTTCGTAAAAGTACAATTACTTCTTGCTCGTCGCCAATCTTATTAGACAGGTTTGTATCACTAAAAGTGTTCCAATAAAAATAGAAGGTTACGACTATAGATTCGATTTGTTTCTTTTCCACCCAACACTTTGTAAGCGTTGTAACACTCCAAGTTTATATGATTTGACATAAATTTGGATTACCATTTTAAATGCAGAGTTGTAATATCATTTTGAGTAGATACTTACGTTGTGTTAAGATGTGAAACTGTAATGTAAAGAGTAATATCTTTCTCGTAAACAATATAAGTTATACGTCGCTAACGTCGTCATATTCACAGAAAGTAAATTGTTAATTCCACATTAATAGCACAGCTAATAGTGTCAGGAGTTTTTAACTAGCTTCCTAACAGCGTGGGCTATAAACGCATGCGCCTTCATGACAAAGTAATCGAAGTCCAATTGTTAATTGAGTACGTCGTATGAATTTAAAAATGCATGGCATTTAAATGCCAACTCGGTCGCCATTTTAGTTCGGCACGAGAGACTATCACCTTGAACACGACTTAAATCTGACAGCCTCGAATGTCACTATCGCCCGGACCAATTCAATTAAAATTAAAGTATCTGTAGTTTTTGTCTCTGTCGTCGTCGCATACGACCAATGCTTTTTTATGGTCTTATATTATTATTTTCAGAAATGCTAGCGCCATTTCAAATCGACGTTTTTATATTTATATTTACACATAAAATAAATGCAGTACTTGCATAAATTAGTGCTGAAGGCAATATTGACTGTCAAAAACAAGTCGCACTGTTCATTCCTTGAATGTAATGTGCTGGTTACGAAATGTTTGTATCCGCCGCAGATTTGTAGAATAAACATATGCATACAGTTTCAACGATAAAGAGATAAGTTTCCAGAACACCTTTACCAAAAAAATGTGTGAGTGTGCACTAACTTTGCTCCATTCATATGTTGATAGCCATCATTTTTTTTCTCAGTACCGCTAAATTACATATCTAGTAGCCGTGTAGCGCGTTTACGAGGTACTTTGAAGATGCTTCGGTGTGTCCGTAATGGCTATTGCAATATTATGCGGCGAGATGCCCGCGTGATACCAACATTATTTCTCTACTGTGTCATTTTTGTCCACAAATGATAACGCGCGCGGGGTCAAAAGAAAATTGTAGGGGTACGAACAGTTTGATGCCTAACGCATGCCGCATTATCATACATCTAAGCTTTCTTAGAAAACGAGAATATAACTTTTATAACTACGAGACTTTGCTTTTCTTTATTACTTTAGGTAATCTTGAACATAATAAAAAAGAAAAGTTAAGTGTCCCAGAAAATGGATCTCTTACAAAGAATTGATTATGATTTCCGTAGCAAATTTTCCTATAGACTGTGAAGTCATCGTACAGTTTTAATAATGGCAAACTATTTACCCTTGAGGTGGCCAAATGCCACATTAACAATAGAACCGATACAGTAATAAGAAGTCGTAATGCATGTCTACAGACCAGCCGACTGTGAATGTGGTATATCTAAGTACATGTGGTATATCATGCAATGGGTAGGACTAGAATCCACGACCATAACTTGAGTCGTGTGTAACAAATAGGCACCTAGGTATGTATACTCTCCTATCGGAACACGTCATCGTCACTCATCCACGCGCGCCATTGTATACAGGCACTACCCGCGCTCATATTCCTCAAAGTGTGATCTTTATCTCAGTAACTGTTTGAACTCAATTATTTATGACTTACCCACTCGCATGACAGTTGCATTATGGAAGTCCGAGTCGTGCAATAAGTACTATTTATCTAAATTAATCAGATTTAAAATAGAATGTAAATTAATAAAGTAACTGTAGTGCTGGCTATCCTTTGTCTAATTATTAAATAGAGCACGGTCAAGTATACGTTTAAAGTAGTTTAAACTAATGAAGATAATGATATACATCGATGTTGTTTAGTGGCAATATTACTGTGATTACGTGAAGCTAAATCTAATTTCACTGAAGATGCAATGTTCGTGGAGTGATGATGATGACTATCGTTGCTCTACCTACAGCGAGGACGAAAATATATTTCTGATCCCGGCAATGAGATCCGTGTCTTTATTTACTACTTCTCGTAAGGATTATTATTTTAAATAATTAGTTGAATTGACGGTCATAAATTGCATTTTTCTGTAAGGAAAATTAAATTAATAATATTATAAAATATATTTAAAGTATAAAAAAAAAATAGACATGTGCAGACGCCTAAATGTTATATTATTACTATACAGTATAATAACACATTGATGACTTCACCACCGCCCAATTCTAATCTATAAAACGTTCCTACATAAATTACAGCGTTTGGAAGACGAAGCCAAATAAACGCGGCGTGTTTTGCAATCACAAGAATAAGTGCGGAAGCGATCAACTTTTGGACTCACTGATTAATCAATCATAAACGCTATCGTAAAATTGTGATACCCAAATGAATGCCGGCGGCGACTGCGGCTCGCAGCGGGCCCCTACCAACTATACTAACTCCATGTCGCTATAAAATTTATGGAGGCTCTATTTTGGAAGCTAATTAAAAAATAGTGTTGTCCGTTAGAAAACTCCGACCGTGAGAGAGTGATAAAACTTCTAGAGGAGTAATTTGGACAGCAGGTATTATAATACGATAATTAGCATCTGTTACTAACTGCAGCTAACGTTTTACAAGAATAACTTCAAATTAAACAATACGGAAATGTATACTTATTTGTAACTAGTATTGGTATCTTTCGTATGTTTTCGTGTAACAAATAAGTACGTCATCACCTTTAAAAATACTGAATTATGTTTGTTATGTGTTATTCATTTTTAAAGGTCAATATATCTCATAACGGGCAACGAAATAAACAAGGATTATTTATTTTGTATTGTAATATGTAATCATGTATTTATATATTCCCTCGTGCATCACAAGTAGTAATAAAGCATGCGTCCAATCAATACTGAAGCAACACTGTGGTGAAATACGGTACTCAGCACGGTCATATTTATTGTGACCCAATCACCTGACCCGACACCGCCATTCCGCTAGCCTTATGGGATGCGGGGATCTCAGAATGCGGGGATGTAATTTACACGGTTTAGAGTTGCTGGGAAAAAGTTTTAGATGTTTCACTGATATTTCAACAATAAATGCCAATACCACAAAATATATTATGGGATGCAGGAAACATAAACAGGGATTAGTATGAATGAACTCTTTTTTGATATTTAATTGAAATGACAACTTTACCACACAAGCATACAAAGTCAACATAAAACACGGTCAAAATAGATGGAAATAAATACAAATTAAAAATAGAATCATTTAAATGATACAAGTTATGCCAATCTTAAAATATCATGAAAGTTTTGCCATAGAGCTACAAAACACCACATCTTAAAAAAGTTCGTGGAAATAATATTCATAAGCACCCATAACATTAAACATACCGAAAGAAACTTTACCCGTCCCATTCATAATAATTAAAGGTCTATAGTAAATAACTACAACAAAAATTGATTTGTAATAAATATAAAAGGAACCCTGGCATGACCCTCGACGAATCCATTTCTAATATATTGTCTCATTAATTACAAAGTCACTGGCGCGAATGGCTTGCCAGAGTTGCCAGACGCAGGGCCTTCGAGCAGAGCCTACGTCTGGAAATTTAGTCACGCAATTATCCCGGGCGGGCTGACTGCGGCTCGGATTGCACCAATCTTTCGATTTCTATTACGATTAAATAATTTGCATATAATCAGTCCAGCCCACATCAATTTCTTCAATAACATTTAAAAGTAAAGTATGAACGATAGATGAAAAAAATGTTGAATTTCTTTAAAAATCTTTAGGTATTAATTCATAGAACTAAAATTTATATTTGGTGAAATTAATTTTAGCTCTAATGAATTTTATCCATATCCATACTAATATTATATATGGGAAAGTGTGTGTGTCTGTTTGTTTGTCCGTCTTTCACGGCAAAACGGAGCGACGAATTGACGTGATTTTTTAAGTGGAGATAGTTGAAGGGATGGAGCGTGACATATGCTACTTTTTGTCTCTTTCTAACCCCCCACTTCCCTAAAATAGGGGGTGGAAGTTTGGATATCCGCAATTTTCAAGGTAGAAAGCCAAAAATTGGTATGCGGACTATTTGTGACTAACAAAAACATTTTTTTTTATCTGCCCCTAACCCCCTAAAAGAAAGGGTGAAATTTTATATGGGACTTTTCGCAGTTTTCATAGTAGGAAGCAAGGGGAACCGTGTTACCCCGAACTTAACTTGAGCGAAGCCGCGGGAAAAAGCTTGTAAGAAAATTGTATAAAACTACATACACATCTAACAAAAGGTTTAGGTGAAGTACTCCATTTACCTCCTAATTTATGTATAACGTATAACAAAACCTACAAAGCGGTACCGATCAGTGAAAAATTGAGCCAGACCAGCCGTTGCAATCGTATCGAATTGAATAAATTTATTTAATGTGCCATCTAAGAGCGTCGTTTAGTGTATTTTAACAACCGCATCACGTTCGTTTCTGCACGCGAAGACGCGACTATGAGACGGTGACGAATGCAGACAAGATGCAGTGCTTACCTTCAAAGGTTTATGTAACGATAACGCTTAACACGATAGGTGGAACGCGTGATTAGACGAGGATATCAACGCTTTCACAAAACTCACTTAAACGTATACCTACAAGTTACATCAAATTGATACGATTACGATCGTTACTTTTCGGAAGTGAAACTCATGTAAACAATCAATAAAACAATGACTACTTTGTGTGAATCTGATATCTTCTTCTCTATTGAATTCATTATAATGTTTTGAAGAACTTTGTAAACTACAATTAACCCTAGTTCATTGTATGCTTTATAAATGCGATCTCCATTAAGTGCGTGGCTGCTGGCTCCGCGGACAGCGATGTGGCGCGTAGCCACTCCTGAATATTTATAGCGGATATCGCCTAAAGCAGCTATTGCAATGCATAGTGAGTTATTTTATGAGCGCTAATTAAGCTTCTTGTTTCGCGAGTCCAATCCCGATCCCGAAACTAATTATTAGTTCTCTGTGAACTTTTTATCTGCCGCCCACGAACAATGGAAACGTGACTGCACTGGAGATCTCGCAGGCTGTGTTATTACAGTTGCATCCTCCCCACTTACCAATATACTCATGCCTTCCCGAGTGCACTAAAAAAAATACTCATTCCTTCTACGTATCGCCTGTACATTCTCGTTGTGCGATAAGGAAACGCAGAGTTACATTTATGTTAAAATATATATTTAAAACTGTTGAAACTTGATACGCCAATGAAATGCCATAAAAGATCAGCAGTATTGCAAAAGGCACTAAAAACAATAACAAACAACTGCGGCCTTATCTCCGCATAATAGCGGGTACTACGAGCGAAACGGCCGGCGCGACATGCCCAAATAACTTATAACACTTCGTTATCTTCACAAAATGCAAAATTATCGCCTTTGAAATGAGAATAATTACTGGTAACTCGCAAAAGATATGCAGTTTAGCTCTTTATTTTTCGCTTACAGTTACCGTCGCGGTCGCAATACATTAAGTGAATTGGAAAGGAAAGATGTGGGCACGTGTAACTTAATTTATATCATGTGACGTAACATTGGCAATTTTGATCTGATTTCGAGTACATATTGCAGAAAGCATGCAAACGAGACTTGACAGACACCGCGAGCGCGGTATTTGAGTGAGGGGCGCTGCCGCCAGCGTAAATAAAATGCGAACTGCAAACTGCAATAAAACCGTCTTAGCCACGGGTTCAAATAACGACTGTCAATAAAACGTTTATGGTAGTGTGTACTGAATGACCATAAATTGTAAAGATTAAGGTCAATAACGCGATGGATATGATAACTGCTAAGAAAACGCTAAGCCGTCTAAGTGCTATCGGGGATATTACATTTTCCATACTAAACTTATAAATGAGAAACAGTGACACTTCGTCTTATAAGCTATTGATTGATCAATCTAATACGAAGCACAGAACTTTGTGGTTCAGAGTTCAGACTGATTGAACCATCGTTACCTGCTTAATGAGTTCCTAATTTCCGACTTCTTCGACATATTTATTCCGTATCATGTAAATATTTTCTTACTTTTCTTATCAATCCTTTTTAACAAAATTAATAACAGAAACAATTTAAAAAATTATTATTACATGTTAATTTAAACCTAAGTTTTTTACTTAGGCAATCAAATTTTACAAAAGCACAAAAAGTTTTTATCGTATAATTTTATTTAGAGCAAGTTTTTTAATACGCATACATTGTTACCAACAAATGAACTTTAATAAAAGTTTGAAAAAATAATGCCTATCAAAAAGAAGTCAATAAATCGTACTGCTGCGGTACTGCACGCTAATTTCCAAACTACACTGCCAGCGCCATCTACTAGCTTTGAATTGAATGAAGATGATATACGGAAGTCACGAGAGACATCTCGCGGCTGCTTAATGAAACACTTATAATGAAATATTGGAACTTTTTCAACTTGATTTTTTTGAATGATAATGCGGCAGTGTATAAAGAGGAAACATGGAAACATCATTTAGATATCAATTTTATACGTAAATATTATTTTAATTAATAAAATTAAGTAGGGAGTTACAGTAAAATTTTTTTTTATAAAACTTAGATCAAAACTACTAATTTAATGTAGTTTCTCGATTAATATCATCACACACGTAATTATGATAAATTTTCCCTGCTAAGTGTACCCAACGTGTTATTTCTTTCTAAATTGCCATTTCTGTCCTTAGCGTTCTTTTTTTTGATGTTCAGAGATCATACCCTCCTTTAGGATACAGTATTTAATTTAATCATACGCTTCTTATTGCAATTATATACTGTTTCAAAAGTTCTGTCTCACTGAGTTAAGTATTCCGAGTACGCGTGCGTTGCAAAAGTCGCCTATTATACGTAATTATGCGGCCGCATAAACCGAGCACTTTGCTGCTCAAGCCCCAATTACACTTAGCGGGCCTCTTAATATTGTTCATTATGCTAAGGAAATGACAAGATTTTGCTAGAATCCATTATCCTTATAAAGTCGTATGTATGCACCAACATCCAACATGCGTCGTAGCGTCAACGCATTAAATCAGCCTTCCCATATTAGTAACTTCGAACTCTTTGACAAGAGTCCGGTCCCTAAGCTCATCGTGGATAATTGAATTTCATTTTACAGTTAGGGCCTATTTAGGACTTGATTTTTAGTCTTGACAAGCAAACTTTCCCATTGCGGGTTCATTATTTGATAAACGGCTTAACCACATATAAGTTGCACACGACATACACAGGACTGATGCGACAGGTGCGCAAGAACAGCGGATGTAATATAATTGAACTAACAAATAACAAAACCGATTTCTAAAGGCTTAAAGTGTGTAAGTATTCATTTGTACATCTACAACTTCCGAACAACGAGAAAAATAGGAAACAATATGTTGAGTGACGCGGATAAATCAAAAGATATTAAAGACAGATTAGATCAATGTAAATTATGTTTTTGCCGATCCTAGAGTATTCATAAATTACACAATGCAGAGCTGACAACATACACATCAAATTGGCACTTTGCCATTTCCCTATAGAGGAATTTTATGACGAGTAGTGTTTGTGTCTCAATACAGAAGGCAAATTAAATATTGTTTTTACAAAGTCTTTGTTTGAAAGATATCGTAACACTTCTAAAAGGTGGATGATAATAAAATTAAATCGAATTGTGTTTCTTAGAATGAAATTGTTTGTTTTATGCCTACTTATACAAAAATTAGTTTGAAAAGTTTCTTCCACTTGGATTTCATATGAAAAAAGATAATGAAGCAAGCCTTAATAATTTTCTTTATATTTGCGCGTGTCCACACGATTCGTTGCTGTATTAATTAAATTATGTGGCTCCATATAGGATCCAGCTATATATGGGTTTGCGAAGTTTTATTTATTTAATTAACGTTTACTAGAGAACGGTTACGCAAAAACGTAGAGTGTATTACTGAGCATACACAGTATTTTATCGCTTTGTAAATACATTGACAGATCGTATTAAAGTCTAGTCTAGTACTACGAGATATTATGTTTATTGGTTTTTGGTTTACGGTTCCATTTGAGTAGAGATAATAGTTTTTTTAGCTAAATCAAAACTTTCGAGTGGCGTGAAAGTTTGAAAACAAAAACTGAAAGACACCCATCTACACCACATGTCGACATGCTGAAATAAAATTTGCGGTTTGCAAAGTGTTGATTGATATGCGATACGTGTCTCTATTTATCATTTGAGAATAGCTGTAGGTGTTAATACTTCAATTTGCCATCTATTGCCTAATTGTTTTAACATCGTGTGAAGTAACATGATATTGTGCGCGGAAATGAAGCAGCCATAGCCGTTCAAAGACATGTAAGGCTTGCTACGCACATTATTCGGCATTAATAGGCAGAGTCGCGCGGAAAAGTATATAAATAAATATTCGTCAGGAAAAAGCTGCTCGTCTTAGGCTTTGCCGCATATTACACTACATATTCGATCCGATTGAACTATTCATCGGTACAAGTTGATCACACCCGAACAAATGCAGTAATGGTTGGTTTTATTGTTCGGGAAAAACTGCAGATCCGAACATACCGGTCCGAATATGTGTGTAGCACACCTAACGCGAATTTATTATGTTTTTCCACGCCTCACGTCAAAACATCTTATCTCTCTTGAATTAATGATATTAACTTAACGAGACGTCATAGGCGATTGTCATGTCTTTTTCATGATCCACCGAACTCATTAACGGTTCAATTTTTTAACTAATTTCCGTCATACATTCATGAGAATAAATAATTGTGACTTTTAAAAAGATGATGTATATGTATTCAAATACCAAGAATATTTATTTATCATCCTAGAAAAAGTTCTAAAAAACTTACTTGATTAATTTAAACGTTGTGAGTTATACCTCGTAAGCTGATATTGAAACTATTAATTAGATTTAAAAATGTGCATAATTATTCATATTTATACTTTTATTTTTCAGTGTATAATTCACTTGAACTTGTGTTTTTCCCATAAGTATAACCTTTTAGTAACTTTACACATCTCTCACCGTAATAAGTCTTATTTTTCTGCTTATTTCAATAGATTTGTGTTACGTTATTAGCTATATTTTCTACATAGCAGCGAGTATAACTCGAATCGCAATACAAATAAGTTAGAAACAATAACATATTATAAAATAGAGCAAAATAAGGCTATAACTCGAATTAAATGCAATGACAAAATGTATATTATCTAGTCTTGTTGTTCCCACACGATCCGGGGTAGTAATAAAAATCGATGATCTCGCTATTTTTCTACGTGGTAGAGATACAAATTGTTGTTCCAGTATTTAATGAGCTACATTAGCGTGTGTTGGACGCGGCCGATACCATCTCGGGCGTTCATTACAACTTTTGCCAAGTACGGGGATAACGGTAAGGGCTTTTCTACATAATTTACGCATCGATTGACAGATATTTTTATAAGAGTATACAATCATTTTTACCATTCCTTCTCTTTTTAAAGGAATCTGTGCCAAACTTAAAACAATCATGTAGTCATAATGACAGACCCAATTGCATCTACATTTTATAGGTCACATCATATAATTTTATATTTTCTTATCACATATTATACATATCTGCCTGAATACCGTGTCAATAATAAGAAAATAATTAGTTACTTCAATGCAGAATAGTATCTCACAAACGCCGCCACGTTCATAATTAGTGATACCTAAATGTCATTTAATCGAAGAAATAAAATCTATTTGATGATATCGTTAAAAATATACAAAAGTTCAAGGTCCATATTTTATGAGACGATTTTTCGATTTTATAGCTTCTGCAAACATAACTTATTAATTATGTAGACAACATTATACCGACGAGAAACACGCTGCCAAAACGCTCATTTAAAATAATTAAACATAAATATCCGAAAATATCTAACTCTGGCAAAATAAAAATCAAATTAATTTTATACAAATTCTAGAGATATTTTAAACATTAGTGAGCATATCAGGGTAATAGCTCAAGATAAAATTCTGAATCTCTATGGGGAACCGGATTCTCTCTCGGCGTAGCCAGCGTTTCTCTGACTTATCTCAATTTATGATTTTATTATGAGTTATTATGCTGGGAGCACACGAAACCGTCAACCGGAATGTCACGTCAAAGGCTTTCATAACAATGACAGAGGATGAAATCGACAGTTAGTAATTGACATTAATAATTGTCATTTTGAGTAAATATGAGAGCCAATCAAATTATTTCTTTTTCCTTTCTTCCTCTATAAAGATGATCCATCGCCCTAAAACCGTCTGGGGTTTCACTATGCCTTATCAGGTAGATCGCGATCGAGTGTATCTCTTATATTTCCGTATTCTTTTATCGTTCTTAAAATAAATAAAACCGATATAATATTTAAAACACAGTTTATACAACTGTTGAACACTTGTGCCACCCCAGCATAAATGATCCATAGCAGAGTGCGACCTCAATTTGTGCGCTTGCGCACCTCGATCGCCTCGCCCAAATGCGTGCAAGCTTGTTGTAACTCTTGAAAGCTTTCCGGGTTTTAAAATAAACCATTTTTTGTATGTAATTACAGAGTTGGCATTTACTTACATATCGCCTTTTCCTTAACTTAGGCAAAACAAAGGATAAGACGCAGCATAACCATATAATATATTACTGCCAAGTAGGTGATTGTTAATAGCCTGTATACATATATTTTTTTTATTTTACGCGTGATTCCATATTTGATATTTATTAGCCAGTTCAAACAAACTATTCAGCTTTATACATTATCAATTTTTTTTTTTAAGTATGTAAAGCTTAGTTTTCTTAATACAGTAAGTAACCCTACAGGCAATGCGGAGAAAGTCAACAACGCCCTGTTATAGCTAAATTTCTCATTCCACATAGTATTTTCTCCTCTATTACCCGTGTAAATCTGTCTCTATGCTGTTATAGAAATGGTTGCAATGACTCATAGTATTGTTAACGAAGCTATTCACATAAATTTTATATTAATTCCTTGAGGAAAATCCTTACATATTGTATTTGATACGTAGTAGTAGTTGATACGTAAAATTATGTATGCTTTAGAAATAACTCTCATTTAAAAAAACGGTTAGAGTTACCAATTATTAACTATAAGAAGTACTAGGTATGATTATTACGTATAAGTACGTTACCTAAGTAATGGTAACGCAAAAGATTCCTGAATTTTGTCAAAGGTCACTTAGACACGTCATTACAATTTAAATTGTAGATCTTTAAAGCCTTAGTTCTCATGTTTGTTCTTTACTATGTCTCAGCATATAACTAGATTGATTAAAGAATCCAGGGATATTTATTTAAAAACCGCACTTAGTTGCAAATGTTTGGAGAGACTCTTGCTTTAGTAGAATACCTAAAGAGACTATTAAAAAATTGTGACTAAAGTACAATCCAATTTAAGTTATGTATGCAGCTTAAAAACGCAAGATAAAATATGTATTTTACAAAAGTACACGCACATACTAAAAGAGCAATTTATTTTTATGTGAAAAAATATTCAATCAACCTTGAAAATTGTTTTTTTTACAAACTATAGGCTGGTTCGCGATGAAGAGAACGGAGCAGTTATTATAGTATTTCTCATATCCTAACCAGTCCTTCCTCAATATAGATAAGGTGGAATTGTGTTTATGATAAAAACACGATGTAAAAATGCAAAGATTTGGCAATTTTACACAATTATATTGGCAAAATAATCATTATTCTATAAGATTGTCTGCACAATAGATTTAAAATCAAAAGTTTTGATCGAATTTATCTAAGTTCTTATATGTTTCGGAATACAATTTTTTAGTAAGCAAGTAAATAGATTAACCCTATGACAAGTAAATAGGTGTAGACCCTAACTATAGGCTTTTTCCTAGGTCACAGCGTAAAATACGTCCTCATTCCATTCAAATATGAATCAAAGGAAATCAAATTAATCATAAATGAGATATGTACCTTCATGAGTTTAGTAAATGAGGTAGGTAGTAGGTGAGCAATATTTTGGAGGCATTACGTAGTCACGGTGCGCCCCACGTACATGCCATTCATGCCAAAGAGCTAACACGTGCTTGCTTAATAAATATGTTAACAAAAGCGTGAATCTAAAACACCTATTCAAGTCAACAAACATTATACTCAATTAAATATTTAAAATGTACAATAGTACCTACAGATTTTGTGACAGCCAATTAATAAGCTGAAAATCGGCCCCAAATAAATATATTAAATCGTACATTAACGAGTAAATAAACGTAATTTGAAATGCATGTAAATAACGCATTGAGTAGAGGTTGTCTAGTAATTGGGACTGTTAAGTACCAGTAATTAAATATAAATGGAAGCAGATTATTTCTTTTTAGGGTTCCTCAGTAAACTTACAAGGAACCCAACTACTAAAAAGCTGTTATTTGGTATACACATACTAACTAGATATTCTAACAAACTGGTAAAATCTTAAAAAATATATATTTTTTGGGGTACATACAATAATGTCAAGTGGAAATAAAATTGTCCGCCCTCCCCAAGTTGTGTGTTGTCATTGTCGTTATATACCTAGTTCTCTTAAAAACGTAAGATTTTTCGATATAATGATCTGTTTGCAAATAATATTCATTTACCACTTCTTTTTGTACCACCCCATCTTTCTCCGAAACAATTGTGTCTAGAAATTTGAATCAAACAATGGTACTAGTCCATAAAGTGAATCTACAAAGAAAATTATTAAGTAGGCTCTACTAGTTACCGAGTAATAGCCGACGAACTTACAAAATAAACGAAACTCTGCACTGTGCATGG
The DNA here is from genome assembly GCA_905163395.2 of Endotricha flammealis. NCBI lineage: Eukaryota > Metazoa > Arthropoda > Insecta > Lepidoptera > Pyralidae > Endotricha > Endotricha flammealis. Next base: position 9,231,043 of record LR990853.1, read on the forward strand.
TCCGACACGCACTTGCTCGTTTTTTTATTACACTTAGATAATAGTTGTCGCTTATTACACAATGATTCAATAATAGTTCTACGTTAATCGGATAAGTCATGAAGTATATGGAAAGCGTGGTATGGTGCGCGAGCGCATCAATAGAAGAGTGACCTCTGCGAGGCGCGCGCGGCAAGGTCACGAACGCGCGTGCGCGTCAGTCGTGACCCGCCTGAGCGCCCTATCTAACACTATACACTACAACACTAACATCAACTAGCCTAGACACAGAGTTCATTTTCATCTGTGTGGTAAGTCCGCCGCGATGTCTTGCTGTATCTAATACCAGCCGACGCGGCATTCGAGCCGCGCCGCGCCGCCGCCGCCGCCGCCGCCGCCTGAACATATCTGACGCGATTCCTGCGAATATTTACATGCGAGTACTACCTATGTTGGTATGGTCCTTAGATTTCTAATTGGTTATCTAATACGTATTTAAAAGAGGTAATCTCTACAAGCAAAGGCATCTTTGCCATGACAATCTACATAGTACTCAAAAAATGTTGACTCATCACATCACGGATGTAACAAATGATTCACTAGTTTCGTTACTAGCGTTTGGTATTGTATTTATTTAACATAATGTGATCCGAGGGCTAATATTAAGAATTATATTAAATCGTTTATGGTGAACTTTGGATGACATTTCAATAAATCTGGCATAAGTTCTGTTCATTAACGGCCTCAATTTACATCTGTATTTTAATTTATAAACAAAATAGCGTAAAGCTGAGATCATAGACATAGATCATAGATAGGTAGGTTAGTGCATAAAACAACGTCTCACGTTTGTGTCTACTGTTCTCTGCAAATAAGTTGAATTCGTTACAAAGTACATTTATACACGTCATTCAATTTTAATATATGACTGACCGAAGGATTATTTTTGCATGTATTAATTCCAGTAAAGTCAAACGTGATCGAAGTATATTTTTTTACATAATCTTGATTTTATTAAATACTCGCTTTTCCCTGCGGCTTCGCTCGCGGTTAAGTTTATGATCTCGTTTGACAATAAAACAACCCATAGCGCGACTTGTGACGCCATCTGTTGGCCGATGGACCATCCCATACAGCCCCCTCTATAGTAGAAAAAATATTTTCCCATTGGAATAACATACTTTCACGGGATAAAAAGTAGCCTATGTGTGGGCTCTGTACCCCTGTAGGTATACAAATTTTCATAATCATCGGCTGATTAGTCAAGCCGTGAATGAATAACAAACAAACAAACTCACTTTCTCATTTATAATATTAGTATGATGAAATGAAGTATGATGATTCTTAAGCTTTTTATTTAACTTAGATATTATGGTTAATTACAAAAAAAAGATTCGAGTAAATGTCAGTATACCGATATTGACAATATTACAATAACTGTGTTTATCCTATAGGATACTAATATAAGGTAAGAAAGAACTCGCAGTAAACATAGTCATATTGTTAAGTATTTATTAAAAGTATTGGCTTGAGTGGCCATGAACTCTGTAACAATGTCGCGGCTACATAAGTCAATTACTTATTTTTCTATTATGTCAGTATGTATGTAACGGCATAAACTAACATATTCAAAATGTGATATGTACAATCTAAACAACATTTCTGGCGGAAATGTTTAAAAAGTCACACCTCCGCTATAATGGATTTGTCAATTTGCACGATTCTTTACAAGTTGAAATAGCCAGTGAGCTGATAGATAGAAGTAACGGTCGGCGTTGTCGTGTGCCTTATAAGCCAGCAGAAGAGAGGGCCGAGAAGGGATACATTATTCAAGGGGATTATTTACATCGCAGTGGCGCGGACGTGGCGGATCGCGACTCCTTGTACGTACTTCTGGCGCGTACGGCACTCGGCGTCCCACAAAAAACCAACCATATTGCTCCTTGAAAAGCTTTCTTTTTTTAATGCAGTCGAAGAATTCACTTAACGATCGAACACAGCACATAGATTGAATTGAATTAAAAGATAAGTAAAATTAAATACGCATGCGTTTGTAAGCTATGTAATTGATAGCGCTAATTGCAACTTCTCGGCACACAATCATTAGCATTCGCTTTTGGGGCGAACAAGAACAACACAATAATCGATTATTGTACTACAAAAACATATCATGCGAAACTGTCAAGCAACAGATATTGAAAACAATTAAGGTTATTACGAGTATTATGGAGAGTGATAGCTAAATAGAAATGACAATTAACAGTATTTGGAATTCACCAAAGTAAATATAACAATATGTACGTCATAATAAAAATAACTATTAATTAATAAATCAAGCCATACTGGCCATGCCGCAGTGGTATGTACCAATTAACTGAAGCCATAATATTGGCATCCGAAAATGTTGGCGAAGTAAGTGAGAGGTGCGCCCTTGCGCCAGGTCCTTGCCACAATGTCGTCGCAAGTTCGTGGTTCAACGTCTGTCCACACACCCTGAACGATACAAGAGAGAGAATGTACAGTAATGCACAAACAAAGCGATTGCATCAGCCACGTCCAGTCCCACCTGCTGGCATTTTATGCACAAAACGATTTCATGTAATCATCGCCGACCCTAAAATATGTGATATGTTTTCAAGGAAATATCACGGTTATCTTAAGTATTCCTCATTGCGTAGTTCAATATCGAAGTTGGTTTATAAGTATTACTAATGCTTGGTCACATGTTTTAAGGTTGAAAATAAAACGTACGTGTACTGTCAGAATATCAAATGTTTTTTACTTATTTACCTTATCTGATAGATATAATTAATTACCCACTCAGCTTTAGTTAGGGATACAGCAATCTTTAAACATAAACTGAACCTGATACCAGGGCGTGCAGTAGCTTGACTATCGTGTACTTAGTTTTAGTATTATACGCATTTTATAATTTGTATACATAATACATTAATAGGCTCTCTACAGCTATTGTATTTATAAATACATAAAGAATGAAGAATATTCCGTAAACGACAGTCACGTAGCCACAAATTAATCTAATGGTCTTTATTTATGATACTGGTCGTATCTCCAGCAACGATTGTTCTGATGATGCATACTTTCTTTATTAACAGAGCCATTTGTATCGTGGACAGACAAACAGAATGTACGTACAACAGGTATACGTGTTATTAATTTACACGTTGATAATTTGGGTAAAATATTAGTTAGGTAAACATAACAGATTGTAGTTGAATAGGTAGAAAATGAAAATGAAGTCGTTTATTCAGAAAGGAGCCGGTCACAGGTATGTTCTGTTGTCATTTTCTACATACTATTGTTATTAACTATTAAATATTAAACAAATATGCTACCTATTCTATAGACGTACCTTACCTACTATCATTTCCGAAACAAAGCAAAATTACCACTGTAAAAAAAAGAAATGGCGCAAAAAAAGTTACTTTACCCTTTTTGTCGTTCAAGTAATAGAAAAATAAGTGAAGCATTGCTCTCAAACATACCTTCAAAACATTTTGAATTATCTATTATGATAACGAAATCTTCCTAAAAAATGTTAATTTCAAGAATAGTGAGTTGGTTTTGTCAATCGATCGTGATAATAATTTTCTCTCAACTACAAAACAAAATGTGATTATACTGTCATTAGTGGAAGTCAATCAAAATACATTACAATAATCATTTTTTAATATATTCTTCGGTGCGTAAAACCAAATAATAAATTAAAGATAGAATGTCTAACTTCTGAAGGAAATTAGTTGAAATGTGACAAAAAACAACAAATTAAGAGTGGTAAAAAAGGCATTCAAGTGAGTGAATCCGTGGGCACGGTTAGGAAATAAATTAAAATGCTTTTTGGACTTTGCGCTCTGGAACTACTGACTACTCTTTTCGATATTACGATTTTCGATAGTCGAGACGTGGGGTACGTTTTTGATATAGCAACCAATCAAGACGGGTATCAGTAGGGTATAGAGAACCGGTACTGTTTCAAAGAACCGGGATTTTCGGTACCGGACTATGCTAGAACCGGGATTTCCCGGGATTTCCCGGGATTTTCGGTACTATCGGGAAATTTTTTCAACCATAAATACACGTCAATGGTGCCTAGGGATATTTTGGTTTTCCTCAATTTATTCAAAATACTTATTTTTAGTAGGCTCTCTTATTGGACTAGGTACACGTTAAAGTGAATTAATATTATTTTTATTTCGTAGGTAAATATTTTTTTAAATAAATAGAAAAAGTGTAATAATGATTCAAGTAACAACCATATTTGTTTTAAAAAAAATAAAAAAATTGTTCAGTTTTTGCAATTATGCTAAAAATCAGTTATCAGTAAAATATCCTGTGATGCATACAATGGTTCTGCATCGATTTTTCATATCATAAATCAAGCTTTTTGGGCAATATTACCCAAGTCCTGGTATGACGCTAAAAAGTTGCTCTTTAGTCGCAAGCTTGCGGGAAACAAGGTTAAAGTAACGTTATCATGCTACTGGGGAAGTAAGTGAAAGATGCCATGGCCAGGAGCGCAAGGATCATACGCACGTAGACCGATTTTTGCAAACTGATGCGAGAAAACTGCCAAATGTTATGGCAATACTGTTTCTTAAAAGGTTCTAGTCAGAGCACCAGTTGTTTAAGAGTAACCAAACTGTGGGCAAAAGACTGCATGTAGCTAATCTTCATGCTCGCAATCTGCTTCGTACTCCAGCATTACACAGAGGAAATCGTGGAGGCCGATTACAGTGGGCTCGAGATCATTTGCTCGGGGAAGATAACCAGTGTTCTGTTATGCTGTTTACCGATGAGTACCGATTCGGTTTTCGAAGAGTACGCGTATGGCGATTTTTTGGATGTGTTAGCCGTCTGCGAAATCCTCACGATGTTCATCTATACCACGTCGGAACAAGCATTGTGATTGAAGAGTAGTTTTTCTGTTTTAACAATGAGACTTCGTGATCTTAATTCGAAACATAAAAACCATTTCAAAACTATTGTAAACGTTATAGGTGGTTTCATAAACTAAATTTTCTTTGGCAAAATTGCAAAAAAGGCACAATTTTAGATAATTGTTTACTTTTTCTTAAAAACATACTCTATCGTTTGTTATACCACCAAAACATACTCGATTCCACTCCATGGAGCGTCACTAGCATCAGTGTAGTCAATTGCCATATATTAAGTGAATAAATAAAAAAATCCCGAAAGTACCGGGATTTCCCGGTTCTATACCCTAGGTATCAGTAGCGTAGCTTCAAGTAGAAATGCACTAACACCCACAACAGTTATAGTACCACAACTGTGGGAGTAAAGTGTATTTATATTGCTGGTTAGACAGTAAACACTAAATAATAATTGAAACGCAAACCTAATCAAAAATTTCATCGTCTAAAAAAAGAAATTTAATTACTTAATATTTCCAAATTTAATCATTTATTATATTTATCTCCACATAATAAACCGTCTAGTAAAAAGTGCTTTGCACGTCTACCACCTAACGAATGTGTGAGGAGCTTATAAGTGTTATTAAAAAACTCTACCTCGTTGGAAGATACAACTATTTTAGTCAGTTGCGCTCAGTAATTTTCTGTCCATCCTTTTATAATAGACGAATTGAAGCTGAATTACTGACAGTGCCTTGCCGTGAGTAACTATAGGTCATAAAAGAAAAATGCTATGCTACTTCAATGCAATATTATAAATATCAAAGTTGTTCAACATAAATATTTTTGCGGGAAAATGTGCCCCTGCGGGTCGCGACCCTACGCCCAGCAGTTGCGGAATGTAGTCATTAGCTAAGCCAACGGTACTAACAATATTACTAAATACTATTCACTTACATGTTTTATTGGAAAATGTCTATGCTCGTAGTTTTAAAATTGGACTCAATTATGTTACTATATTATGTATACCCATATATTATTATAATGGCCAGCCGTATAACGAATCAAGTTAATAAAAACGTACATTCATATACTTATATGGTAAAGCTAGCCTTGTTGACGTCTGTTTTCTCCGTCGCTCTCGGCTACGGAGTCTTCCGTCTTTATCGCACTAATAAGCTACAATACACGACTAATAGTACACGTAGACACACCACCATGCAGTGCGAGTGTGTGAGAGAGACCGATGTCAATGTGATGAATAAACAGTTTCTCCGATTTTACGATTCAATGATCATAGATACCTATCTATGCAAAGTTGGTTAATGGTTTTGAAATACATAAGTGGTATTGTGAAACACACGAAAATAAACATTGTTATCACAATCTAATTAACCGTTAAAATCTATATGACAATTGATGATCATTTATTATTAGCTGATCATTGTCTCAATACAATAATTATTAAAAATAGAGAACTATTTAAGTAAAAAATTAAACACATCCATCCATCAGCTTCAAAAATAAATCTTTCAGTTTATTTGCACCACGGGAGGCTGCGTACATTCTTGAGAACGTACCTAAATCATGACAAAGCACAAGTGTTCGTACAGTACAACATACCGACGGCCGGTGCAGGCAATACACTACCAATTTATTGACAAGTAAGCTTATTAAGGTTTATTCAATTAACGTATTTCTATGTTTAAACAAAATATCAAACAAAGGCCGAACAACGGGACCAACATCAAAACCACGACATCCAAGGACTGACCACAAAGGAATCCCCGAAAGGAAAAAAAACGATTGCGTTATCTCCATAAATACTTAACTACCCTAACCTGTAAACTTTCAATTTCAATCATATTCCTGTTTGAATAAATATACTTTTTAATCGAACGCTCAGTAATAGCGAATGCATGCCTTACGATTTCAAACCTTGATGGAAGATAATAAAATCCTATAATGGATTTGGTCTTTTAAGGCTGTGGTTTTAAGGCAAAAAAGGATGAAGGATTTACCTTGCTTCACTTGTGGACATAACTTTTGATTAATTTATATTCGATAATGTAAAATTTGGTACATAGTATGTACAAGAAATATGTGGTATATACTACATACAACATATTTCTTAAGATATTGATTTAAAAAGTCAATTATTTTATTTTTAATTCTTTTTTAGACCTAGAGAAAAAATACATTGTGATTTTTTTCCTAAAATATATCAATAATATCGAGTTCTAGTATTGAAATATATTTTTATAGCAAGGTAACACTGCTAGCATTTTGGGCACCCTGCCACAGGGACCATGCCTTTTTAATTCTTAATATTAGTTTTTATTTTTTATTGTTAGTTTAGTTTTTAGTTAATTTCAATTTCATGTTATTTAGTTATGTATTTTTGTCAAAATTAATTATCATATCAGTTAGTTTCCTTCTTACCTCAATTGAGGACCCTAAAGAACTGCCATCAAGAAAAATCATGAGACATTTTATTACTATAACTTTATCTACCAGTCACAAACACGTGCGTGATTTTACGTGAATTGAATTTAGATTTAGTTAAAATCAAGAGCGCGGCTTTGTCGTTTGTTCTGTTCTTATGTTACGTGCAATTAATCTCGAAATTCGTATTAAGTTTGAAGTGACTTGAGGAACACAGAATACGCTAATATTTTTTTAGTTAGTGGAATGTTAAAATTTCAGTCCCACATGAGCGTACTTTGTAAATGCGGTGCTCAAACGGGTCCTTAAATATTTGTTGTTTTTATATGTACTGATTATGTTTAAGGTGGCAATAAATATTAAGTATTAAGTGAAAAAAAAACTCATTACTCAATATTTATTGCTTCTTAATCTATTTAAATAAGTTTTTTAATAAGTTTAACTGATATAAACCTCACTATTTAATTGCGCAAAATGATCCATATAATTCTTACGTTCGAAAGAAATTTTATCCCCTGCCGAGAGCATGATGTCGGACGCTGCCTTCGGTGCCTAAAGTAACGTGGCACTCACGCTAGTGTGCGCGCCGCATATGTGTGAGAAGGTACCTACAGCCTCCATATGATGGGAAGTGAACCTGAACCCTTTACGTGGGGAAACCGTTTTTTATTTGCACTCGACCATCGGCACCAGGTAGAAAGGATGATCGTTAATTTTTAGAGGACACAGTGAACTTTGTGTTTAAACTTGCGGTCACTATTGACTCGCATCGGAGCGATCTCTGCTTCTAATAACCGCTTAGATGTGGTTTTTTTGTGAAATATTTTATAATTCTTTGCTATATATGAGCCTAATTAAAGGCTTATTCAGATAAGCGGTATGCGCTACCATCTGCGGCAGAGAAAACCCAGTGGGTATGTGGTAATGTCAAAAATACCTGTGAAACAGCGCGGTATTACCTCTACCTACAGCGACAGCGAATACAACTCGTTTGAATAGGCTTTAAATATGTTCCCGTCAGCTTGAGAAAGGTCTAACAATAAACATGTGTGAAAAGTACCAACAGTGGTCAACACAATCATATATAATGAAGAACAGACCACAAAAAGATTGATAAGTTAACTAACAACTTTTTTAAAATTACATGCACAAAGTAAAGAAATCAAGTAAGTATTGTAAATATTTTTAAAAATCTCGTATAGATAAAGTCACAAATAAAGGGTTTCACTGCTAAAACCCTAGGGCACAATAAAAAATGTGTCTTATTACAATCAGCCATCCAAGATGTCCGGTTTTGAATACTACTACATTATGCAAAAGATTTTTTGTGGTCGTTGACGTCATCGATATGCGATGGATCACTGCTACATGGAGCGCTACGAGCCGGGACGGGAGCAGAGCGAGAGCCCGTTGATGTCTTTTGCTAAGAGCTTAATGCCTCCCGCTTTCACGAGTTCAATAACCCCGCCACTTTGAATTTTACAAGAATTACGTAATATCACACATGTATTACAAAATAAGAACCCATAAAATGTGATGTGGCAATCACACAGAAAAGTTACAAAAACAGTGAGCTCGATTCCGTTGATGCGATTCGAAAATATTACAATTCAAAAGACATCTTGTAAATATTTTTAACAATATTCGGGTAGGGTGCGTCGCACGATGATACGATATCTCGCCAGAAACCCAGTAAAGTCAATGCCGACCGATAAAAAGTGTACATAACTGTTATGATTTCCAAAAAAAGCAGTGTAGCGGCCAAATAATTACATTAAATAATGATTGGGGCGAGAACCGAAGCGACGGTGCTCATCTCGAGGGCTGGCTGCAGAGCGCGAGGCAATAAAATAAGGCTCGGGCGCAGGGAGCGGGGGCCGCGCGCCGCCCGCCGCCGCCCGGGAACGCGGCGCGCCAGGCACGAGCGCGAGCGGACTTACTTTCGACACTATTGGAAAAATCTAGTACATCCAAAAAAATGTAAAACCTATTCTCTTACATTTTGAAACTTTTAGTAAGCTTATTATAAAATATTTTTAAATAATAACATTAAGCATACACTTGGTAATATTATACAACACTAAATGTATATTTTTACTCTAAATCAAATAATAAGTAGGACTCATATATTAGCAGATAACATACAATGTGTTGATAAAATAACTGTACTGGTTCACCGCGGGTCGCCGCTGCCTTGCACCGCAATGCAACAAAAAGGCATCATTAAAGTGTCCGAGGCGCGGCGGCTGAGGCTGCGGAGCTTCTCGCTCCTCCTAAACGATTCCCCGAGTTTTTATCACTTACGTACCAATCTATATAAAGCTTATTTATTTAACTTTATTATCATCTACCTTTTTACAACAACTAAAAACATATCTCATCGAAAAATACAGATTTAAATGATATCTGTGAGATTGTGACTATGGTCGTAATAATCTCTAGTTGTTTTCTATTTTTATTTGGTACACGGATAGTTTATAACTTGAAGAATACGTCCTTGTCCAGAATCCTATTCCAATCACAATATTGTTGGAATATTACTTTTATTTTAAAAAGGCGAAAACGAAGCAAAGTTTAAACTAATATAATGTAAGACTAGTGAGCAAACCTACATACTACAACCAAGATATTTTTTACACAAACAATAAAAATATATTTAATTTATAGTGCGTATAATTGTTAAAAAACTCAAAAAAGAATATGACACTATAACAGAACTTACTTGAAGTTTTAATATGACATAGTATAAACATTACATCGCCATGTTAGTCCACAATTACTCAAAAACATGCTTAAAACTCAAAAACCACAAGAAATCCTACACCACCTCATCACATTATACAGTTCGTAATCAAAATGCTATTCTCACGCACGATATCTTTTGAAATTGACGATCTCCTCTTTTTTTAAAACCATTTTCTTAATATATTCAGAAACTGGTCGTAGAAACAGATAACACGCCAGTAATTTATAGATTAGTTAGTGAGTGTTGCTCTGTTAGCGAAGATTTTTTATTTTAAATGAGCATTTTTATTTTAGTTATGACTGCATTCATGTTTTGGTTGATTCATTAATAATAAAGTGTGTTTTAGGCGGTTGCAATATTGTGTAATGTGTGGTATCGTCGTTAACCGCGATCACCAACATTATTTAAATAAATACACAAATGCACGTGTAGTTGAATAGAAGTCGCCGACGCCGCTGCGGAACTCGTCTGGGCGGTAAACAGACGTAACTAATTTTACTATACTCTACGTAGACGTAAAGCATCAACGTCATGCCATTTGAATGACATGCACGTGGTTACTTTTTGCTTCGATCGCGACTAGACGGGTACGTTCGGTTCCGTGGTTTACACGTTTTGAAGATACGCCTTACGCAATGTTACATAAAAGTAACACAGACATGTTTTCATGCAAGTTAATACAATAACAACAAGCAAATAATGGTTTTTAGTGGATAAAGTTTTAATAATTTGTAAGTTACTCATTACTAACGTTTTTCATTGTTTAAATTTTTGCTGATTAATTCAATTATTCTATTCCTAGAACCATTCTCATATTGAAAGTTACACAGGTATCAATTTCGTCAAACAAAATAACTAACCAACTTTATGATTCACGTTCTAAATACTCAAAAAATAATAAGTAAAACTTAAGACTGTTTTATGGCTATAACGAACGAATAGAGAGGTATAATATATAATGGCGGTTGACTACATCACACCATCGAAATGTGATCAGATGACGCACAGACTAACTATCGAAGTAGATGCCGAAAGGTTAAATTTAACGTACTGGTAATATTATTGTGTATCAGTATAATAAATAAACTTTTATTCGGGTATATCAATCGACGTATACGAAAACATTTACAATTGATGCAAGTGATGGGGTGCCTTTTGGCTGGTGATATTTTTAATATGAATTTCTATGGTGGTCCTTTGATTCCTTAATAGTGCTCTGCAAACGTTTTATTTATTTATTTTCATTTAACAATAAATGTATACCTACGTAAGTAGATAAGAAACTTAACAAACAATTTCTCATAAAATTCTATGAAGTTAGTTTAGATACGGTGTTTACGTGAGAAAACAAATAATCGAACAAGGAATTATATCTTTCTTATGTTCGTCTACGCGACTAGCTAACGACATATTTTTGAACGCGCGTCTTGTGTGTGGTGTTGCCACATTTAGCGCTACGTAGTTGGTCTGTGGGACGGTGTGCAGGCCGGGCGCGGGGCGGGCGGCGGCTGAGGCTGCGCGGACGCGGGCCGCGGACACAGCTCTCGCGGCAAGTTCAAGGTGACCGCGTCGCTCCGCCCACACGCGCGCCGCTCCTAACACAACCGTTACACTACCACTGGACCTCCGACTCCGCCGCAAACACCTTATTCTTTAAAGTACACACGAACACGACCAACATTTGCACAAACAAACAGTCACTCATTAATGCATCACTACGAAGCATAAACACACCTATAGATGCGATGTCGTTAAGTACATTATTCTTCTGTCAATTATGTATTGCTCTCCTCATCTATTTTCAATCATTGTGCTGTTGTTATAAACGGTTACTCCAAAATAATGGTTGTAAAATTGAAGTTTTTCGAATTAATTCAATAAGTATTTCATATTTATTGAAGCGGATTCTATAATAATTACGTCAATTTGATCTTGAGACCCTAATTATAAAACACTGAGATTCATTGTGAAACAACAAAATTGATTAAATAAAGGTATTATAAATATACGTATCCTTCTATAATGACTATTGAAAAATGCATTATAGATAAACAGCATGCTGTATATGACATTAACTAAAAGCTACAAGTAAGTAAGACATATATAGAATAGATTTTAAAATCAATGTTCCTTCCCTGGTAACATGGAATTTTCCACTATAAAATTTACAAGACACCTGGCAACGATATCTTTAAAGTGTTTGATCATAAATTAAGTATTAATAAAACGCGAGTCGACGTCGATGTTTTTAAACTTGATACTCGTTCAAACGAGCGAATATGTAATTCTTAAAAAATAACTCATTAGTTATTTTTGATGAAAATGAGTCGAAAAATTACAAAGCTTTACCTGGGTATCGGGATGACTTGTCCGAGCTCATCAACTACGTGGTCTGCGATGACGACCACTGCCTGTCCCGGAGGGCCCACGACGACGGAGACGCCTCCATCCACCAGCTGCCCTCCACTGTCCACCAGCTGCCCGTCGTCCAGCTGCCCGCTGATCATCTCCACGCGCTTCTGGTCAGGTGTCGTAGTATATATTACCGTCTGCTTGTCATCTTCGTATATGAGATCTATAGGAGTCTTTTCATCGATAGACTCCATACCCTGGTCGTATACATCTGGCTGAACTTGTACTTTATTGTCAGGAGCGTAAGCAGCCAGCTCATGAGGGGAATGGCGGTAGGTGTGCGCTTCCGGTGGGTAGCCGTCATCTGAATCCATTTCGACTTTGTGAGGGTAGTAGTCGTGAGCGGGCTGCACTGGGGTCATAGTTGCTAATACGGCGTGCGCAGGCGCTGGCGAGCGCGGCGCGGAGCCGGGCGACGCGCCTTTGGGCGTGCGCGAGCGGTCGTCGCACACAGGCGACGGCGACGCGGACATGACGCCGCGCTTCGGCGCTGTCGGCGACGTCTTCGTGCAGGCGGAGGCTCCGCTCAGGAGCACCCCGCTCAACACTCGACTCCCCCAATTCAATTTCTGAAAAATAAATTTATTCAAATCAATTGACAAGCTAATTTTTTTTGTAATACATAATAATGTTAATAATAATTAACATTATATTAGTTATATAGATAAAATAAATACATAATATATAATAAATAAATATAATAAATAAACTCCTTATAAGTATACCAAAAGAAGACGTGCTCGTTAAAGTTTCCATCATTATCTATTAAATAGAAAAGGTATAAAACAATACCAACTTCAGAATGTCGAATTAATTAATAAATGCTTTGAACCAATTAATTTCCCAAGTTTAATACAGTTTATAAGTTTCAGACATCATAACTTTCATAATCTTATAGGAATATAATAAACAACAATAGGTGAATAAACAATAAACATTTATGCATATACTTCAAGGACAACAGTAAACAGCTGATTTAAGTCCAGTTAGAAACGAACAAGTATCAAGTAGCACCTGGTTGCCGAGAAGTGACCCAACTTGTTCAGAGGCCCTGCTCCGAGAGGATCCGCTGAACGGAACAAACTGGTAACTATTGTGCTCACGTGCTTGTCAAACTTGTCAGAAAACAACAAATTAGCGACTCATCGCTGAAATCCACATTGCTCTGGTAAGCGATTTACGGCTCTTTTAGTTAGACGCCAATAAAAACTTTGTTTTTTTTTATGTTATCATGTTCAAATTATACAGTTCGTAACATGTAGTGAAACAAAATTGAACTTCAAGTTCTACGGGCAGTACTTAAGTTCATATTCACGATAGCGACCAAGGCATCCGTTCTTATCCCACAAAAAAACAAAATGAAGTTGCGTTATTGCTTCAGAAGCCATACTGAGAGTCTGAGAGTGCTTTCAATGCCTTGCCGTGGAGGCTGTGGCGCGGCCTGCGCTTGTCTGGCCGAGCGAAAAGGTCAGAGAACGCATCAACCATGTGTCTGAGCGAGAAACACTATATCAGTTACTGATGTCACATAAGAATCCTATGAGCATTCAGGGTATCACGATTTTAAACATCCTCTCCTTTGTCTTCTCATAGTTGTAACCAAGATTATCTATAACTTAATATTATTATGCTTTCTATTACGTGTTGGTTATTATTATACCTACAGACACTTAATATTATACCTACTCGAAGTAAAGTGAGTATTCATGAATAAATTTCAAATATTTATTGTTTTACGTGCATGTTTCATTGCTATTCTATACTTTCTCTGCACGATGCATGGGCCCAATATAGGAATTTTCACAAATACCTATTACAATAAAATTAACTGTAAATAATAAAAAGTCTGATAAGAATATACATAATTAACTGAAAAACGCAATTAAAACTCTTCAATGTACTGTAAAGATATTGTACTATGGCTGTTTAGGCCAAGCAAAGAACTTTTACAATGACATAAAAGCTTCGCACAAACTTTTGATGAACAGAACGTCATTACATAAATTGAAACGAAAAAATTTTCCATCAAAATTACAGATGATGCCTTTGTTGCTTACAAAGCCCAAGAGAAACATTCCCCGCAGCAGGAGGAAAATAAAACACAAAAAGGCTCTGCCGCAAAGTCGGCCTGTCGAAGTGTGCGCTCGCATCGCACACATCGCTACACGGAACGAACACTACGATACTAAATGCCACACAGAAATAATTGCTCATGTGTGCTTACTATCTATATTTAATTTAAAGCACACATGTTTATGATACCCATGCGAATTGTGATCTTAGTTCTAACACGAAATGCTTTGGATATCGAGCTTGAGCTTATAGATCTCCGAAAACACCGGCAAAAGAAAGGGCACTGAGCCGAAATAACGAACACGTAACACTGCATAATAATGGCACTATTATCTTCCGCGAATCAAAGGAAACAAACAAGCACGTCATTCCACTGGTAACGTAAGGTCGGGGGCGGCAGCAGCGGCGCGAGCGTCCTGACGGAGACCGTCACGCACGCGCGTCAAACTAGTCTTATGACGTCACGGTCCGCCCGGCGAAATTACAAAACCGGCCGGGCGGCCAACCGCCTGCGCCAGCAAGCGGCGCAGCGCAGTGGCGGACGCGCTGCCGCCCGACCCCGACGCGCCACCGGAGTTGCACATACCGTGGGCGGCGTCGCGACGCTGGGCACGGCGTAGGCCGGGCGCGGGCGCGGGTACTCGAGCACGCGGCGAGCGGCGCTACGGAGCGCGGGCGCAGGTGCTCTGAGCGCAGCAGCCTCCGCGCGCGCAGGCGCCGCCGCCCTCCGCGCTTCCCCGCGCCGCCCGCGCCTTCTCTCGCACGCACCAAAACGACGAATTTATCTTCCGTACATGATGGCCCTCCTACCCGAGGACGTTGCCCAGGGTGTCTCAGCGAATCGATATTGGATAAATCTTTTAATACCGAACTGATTGCTTTACTCTTCAAATCGATCAATGTTTACTGGCTTTTAATATTTTTAGTTTAATGAAATCGCTTATAAAAGTCACGGTGTGTCTTGTCCCTGGTTAATATAATTATTCATTTTTAATAATGACAGTATAATTCCCACTGAAAGCAGTACTGAACGTACCTGCTCGGATAAGTCAATATTTTGACCATGTTCTTGCAGGTCTGACGAGAGATGTCTGGTTCTGCCATAAAATTTTGCTCCCTGTCCTATTTATGATTTATGTTATGATTCTGGTCAGGTGAATGCGTGATTTTTGATATCCCATTGTATGATATCGAATCTTTATTTATTAATAGTATTCATTTTATATTTTTTAACGATGTTTGGATTGTTAGCATAGAAATATTTGTGTGTCTCATTTGTGAAATCTCCTCCTCTCGTCCTTTTGTTTGCTTTACTTTTATTCTAAACTAGCGAAACCCGCGCAACTTCGTTTTCGTGTATCCCGCTTTCCCGTGGGAATTTTGGAATGTATTATACTTAAAAACCTTCCTCTTGAATTACTCTATCTATTAAATTAAACGGCATCAAAATCCGTTGCGTAGTTTTAAAGATTTAAGCATACAAAGGGACATAGGGACAGAGAAAGCGACTTTGTTTTATACTATGTAGTGATAATTTAATTAATTAAAACTATTCGGTACTGCAGTCTCGTGCGATTTTAATTTTGATTATGGTTGCAATCTTGTTCACGAGTCTGAATATTTCACGGAGAAATATGTAAATGAGAGCAGAAAGGCGGTGGCGGCGGCGGCATCGGTGGCACGGTTGCGGCGGCGCGGCGGCGCGGCCGGCCTGGTGCATACGCCGCGGGGTGGGTGACGGCAGGGTCCGCGGCGTAGCCCGAGGCGACGGCCGCATGCCACCCGAACTCTCCACTCTCCGAGCCAACGACGACGTCGCCTTGCCGCGTCGGTCGCTCTGACCAGCTGTTACAAAACTGCGAGCCGCTGGAATTACCCAACTTTACTTTATGCAACTTCCCTTATTGGACTTTCGAGCTCAAAGATATGAACTTAAATATATTATGTTAAAGTATCAGAAGTTTCAACACTGTCGTTGTGTTATGATGAAAAATTTATAAACAGCTTCAAAACCTTAGTGAATCTAAAACCAGTCAGTTCAGTTGGCAACGTCAATTTTCAGAATTTATTTGAAAATAAAATTTGCAATGAAAATTATTAAGTCTGTTAAAAAAATATTTCCGATATTAAGAAAGACCATTATCTAAAATAGATCTACGTCTGAGGTAAATAGATACTGATTTAGGATATAAATTAAGTTATGTCATGAAGTTTTTGCCATTATGTTTCATTTAAAATAGTTATGTAATAAATAAATTTTAATTACTTGATAAAGAAAATGTTAAATATGTAAAACTGATAGTCTTGCCCCACCTCCGGGGTAAAACCTGACAGCAACGCATAGGTTTTAAATGTTCATATAATACCGTGACTGGGAACGACGACCTTTGTGGCGTAATGGTTACCATGCCGGACAACCGCCACCCAGGTCCTGGGTTCGAATCCCGGTCAGGTCATGATGAAAAACGAACTTTTTCTTATTGGCCTGGGTCTTGAATGTTTCTGAAACTTCAATCACTACGCACTTTAACCAATGTTTGCTTCACATTACACTATCAATACTATGAATCAAACGCTGAAATTCAATTTCAAATCACGAGATATCACGAGTCCAAGAGTGGACGCTATCGTAGTTGGCGCCAAAATCCATAAATACCTACTATTGTAGGTCTTTAAATTATGTTACGAACTAGCTTGGCTAGAGGTGTAGATACTTTTTTAATCTTTTTATTTACTTACGTTACTTTTGTTTTGTTTGATCGCTGTCATTACGCCATGGCTCTGTTCGCCTTTGGTTTTTCTCTGCAACGTTCTTACCTATGTATTTTTCATATTTTTCTATTTTATCTCATTTTGAGCTCTGGTTTCCACTTCTCTCCCTAGTCCTTTACAATTTACTTATTTATTGCATTACATGTGACACATACATTATATTACTATACTTAATACATGGCAGTTATCTACATGCACCTTTTAAAGTACTTATAGCAAATTGAGTAGAAAAAGAGAGGCAGACATTATTTAAAATATTATTATTTAGTTTTGGGCACTTAACTAACACACTTCTGGAAGCTGGTGAACTAGCTACTACTTTCAATTAAAATTACTGCTTAATGTTTAATATCCCACAAATAATGTCTGTCTTATGTAAGTGACAAGACTTAAAATATTATTTTCCTACAATCGACATGGATTACACGAAAATAGTGTATTTCTATTGACGTACAACTTACACTTTCATGCAGAATTTCATGAGATTTCCAAAAAGGGGGAAAAATTGCAACAGTTGAAAAAAATGGGACAATTGCAGATTTCCTAAATCAAAGAGACCGTTCGATTTTTTGCCGTAAATGGTACCATTAGCGGGAAATATGACGAAAAGCCTCCCCAGGCGTTCCATGTTAAAGAAAATCAATATCTATCTTAGCACTTGGGATAAAACAAATCGTAAATACTTTCTGTACCATTTTTAAGTGTTCCGCATATACTTACCTATTGTTTATGATCTGGAGCCTGTTTTTTATCCCGTAATAGCTTCCTAAATAACCCACTTTGAAAACAAATGACACACAACTAATTGGCATTTTACCAAGCGGCCAGATCCGCGAGTATCAGCTCAGCTGTGAAAAATAAAAATCACTCTTCCTAATTAAATTAGTTTTAAATACCTATTCGCAGGACTCCTCCTGTCCAGCTGTGAACTTCTTGTGGCTGAGATGATGAAAATGAAATTAGTTCAAAAAATATACATATTATGTCTAGTCGTTTTACTACCACAATGATAAACTTTTTTAAACTGTAAGATCTATCCTAAAACTGAAAACTTATCAGAATTATTCAGGAATTTTTTTAAAGTGTTCCGTAAAATGGTACCACGTCTACCCATATCCATAATGTGTTACACACCTGTTTGTGTGGCTTTCACCGGTCATTTAAACAATTCTTGGAAGTTAAATAAGCATCCGAGCTCATAAGGCGGTCGCCACAATGTTCGAGATTCGTATTAAGATTGCCTATCAACCGAAGTGGTAACACGATGAAGACTATTTGCATTCCTGTAAATTTACCTATGTAAATATTATTTTTGACACTTTTGTTAATCATTGTGAATGCGAAAGAGCCTTTCTTTACGCTTATATATACTGAACAATGAAAACGTGTTCCGCAGCACCGCATCTTGTTTTGTTTGGCGTTTATGAGTTTTTGAACTTTTCAGAATTAAGTTCGTCAGCCACGGCGAATTTGCTCTTTCCGGCTTTAAAACTGTTCGTATTTGTTACTGTCTTTATTTATTTATTTTTTATACAAATTATGATTTCGATTATTTGTATCATAGATAAAATATGAGTAAGTTCGTGAAACAGTATCCCGTCCGCAAAGAAGAAAGTAAAGAAAAGTTGATAAAATAACTCTTTACTTTGCTACTGATTCTATTCAAATTCTTTACAATGGTTTCTTTATACTTTTTGCTTAATTTCCAACCATTGTCTAGATGAAAGACGAAAAAAATAGCCGATTTAAAAAAAAAACTCCTCATCACTTTGACAAACTACCTATTAATAATAGTACCTATTGCTCTATCGAAAAAAAACCATCATAATAAAATCCTTCTAATAATTTCTACGTTACACAGCAAAAGCTAAAATTTTACACAGACATTATTTAAAATGTAGACAAAGCCTATGACAGGACTTTTCGAAATTCCCCCGAGAAAACGAAATATGCCAACATAGTTGCGTGGTTACTACATAACTTGTATTAATTTAGTACCTATGTGTATGGTATGCGTAGGTATATAGAGAAAAATTAACTACAGCTAGGTTTTCGTATGGATTTTTTCTCAAGTGTTTTTGGAGTGGTAGAGCATATCCAATCCACCTCTCACAGATTATCGACGAAAAGCAGTAATATGTTTTTTCGGTGAATGAAAGATCCTGAAGCCCGAATCCGCTTCCTTCTCCTTTTCTTATCTCTTCTCTCTCTATACCTTCCTTGTAGCAGGTAACAGGTTAATAGGTAGCGATTGCGGCGATAACCACTTTCCATCAGATTCAATTACATTAAGTTAAATTACATTATGTTAGTTTAAAAAAAAGTCTTTGCAAATTGTAGAAATACAAATAGCATGTCAAAGTTGTAAGAAGAAAAAAATGATTTTCATATCATCATACCAAACCAATCCATAATCATCCCACTGCAGGAATACGGATCTCCCTTGGAGAAGAGCGTACTCTGCCACACTGCTCCAATGCGGATTAGCAGTTGCCAGTGTTTTCAAGCCGCTTGAATGCCACCGACTTGGCTTAACAAGGAGATGGTCGAGATAACGAAACCCACCCAAACACGGGCTAGGGTCAAAGTTGCTTAACTTGCGAGTTCGTTTTAGAGTACGACACGCAGCTACGCCATCGAG
The DNA here is from genome assembly GCA_905163395.2 of Endotricha flammealis. Classification (NCBI taxonomy): domain Eukaryota; kingdom Metazoa; phylum Arthropoda; class Insecta; order Lepidoptera; family Pyralidae; genus Endotricha; species Endotricha flammealis. The sequence continues at coordinate 9,251,003 of LR990853.1, forward strand.
CTCCTCCGCTAATTTTAATAAAGAAAAAATATATTTAGGTCTAAAAATAAATATTTATATAAAAATAAAACTGTCTGTCGTGTTGTCGTATCCATCATGGGTTACTGATATCGCAAAGCAAACTCTCTCCTTTGATTCTGTTTGGTGGCAAGCAGAGCAGCTTACATGCGATTGCCAACGCTAGTGCGTTCCGCTAGATGGGGATAGTACCTAGCTTTTTGTAGCTGCAACCCTAGAATTATGTTTTATGAATCGTTTACCCAGAGTCATAAGAATTAAATTGGCTTTGCAATGGATTTCGGTAGGTTATAAACGAAAAGATGCTCAACTTTGAAGCGAGCTCTAATTTACACCATAAGTCAAATGACATTGATTAGACATTTCTTTGAATACCATTGCAGAGATTGCCTTCTGTACATAGTAGTAGTAGTTTTACACAAGATCTTACAGCTTTCTGTAGTAGAAGGATTTCGTTACGAGGCTCTGTCAGGCGTGTACGCACGACCGAACACGAACATGGTGAACATAGAACACGAACACGGAACATGTGGTTCACACGTGTGGACGTAAATTAGCAAAGCGAACATCAACACCTACAAACATAGTTCTACTTGTATTCGCGCGAAACCACTCACGACCAAACAAGAACATGGTGAAGAAAAGAGGCTACCAAGCCTTACTCTTTCGGTTCAATGTTCGTGTCTAACAATGTTCTTGTTCGGTCGTGCTGAGAACATCGTCCACACAGAACAACCAAATTGGATCGACTCGAACACTTTTGACGAACGATTTGTTTGATGTTCGTTAGTGGTACGCACATGCGAACAAAGTGTTTGTGTTCGATGTTCACAATGTTCGTGTTCGATCGTGCGTACACGCCTTATGACTTACAAATCTTTTTACTGGCACAAGATCATCTACAACACGACTTTTCCGTTTTCGTCCGCGTCTACGATACGATTTGAAATATTTTAGGAGTTTATTATTCTTTTGACTGGCGACACTCATTGGAGGTTGATGTCGTGTCATCGTGTCATTTGTTGTCAATAGTCGTAGACACAGAAAACTATAGACTGCTGGATGTTTTTTATTTCACTTACAATAGAAAAGGATGGTCATATACGCATGGCTGATAAAAAAAAGAGACAAAGAGAATATTTTTTTGTCCCTCACTGCGTGGCTGGTTTTTTCAAGGCCAGCAACTTTAATTGCTAAACAAACTTTGACGTTTGCTGCAGGTGATCACAGAACAATACTACTCCTAGCGGAGAAGAAAGATAACTCAATACAAAAAAATGGCGGCACTTTTGTGTAATTTTAGCGCCATCTAGCATTTCCCCCCAAGCAATTATTCCAGCGGCAAATTTGAATAGGGTGTAGGATATTATTCTTTAAAATAAAGGGAGAAAACGATGGGACTAATTCTGTTGGCACAAAGCTAAACCATGTCTTTACTCTTATCAAAATTAGAGCTTTCTAATTATGACAGGAATAAACTAAATATAGTTTAGATTAATTTGTGCCAACGGAATCAGACCCATAGAGCAATTGAAATAAAATCAACTGAAATTATTATTAACAATTATTTATTCAATCAAGAAATCTACACCTTAACATACATTACAGTTTAATATATGGAAATATATGCAATTTCAGGCTAATTTTGCCCATTTGTTACTACGGAAAGCATTATAATAAGTGTTAAATTATATTTGGGCAACTCATGAATTCAACCATTTTCTGTTTTAATCGATGAATCGACCGAACACGGCAGAGTCCATTCTTTCTGATATATGTTTAGGACCCTTGATGCCTCCCCAACAGTTTTTTTACACATGATTGTGTAAAATCTTCAACATTAGCGTTTGCAAATATGCCCAGAGCGCTACTAACGCGTGGGGGCCAATTCAAAATTCACAAATTTTCTGAAACTATTGAACAATGGGCTCAGCAGCACTTTGTCATCAGTATAACAAATATTGTTAACACTAACATTGCATTCGGCATCCGACATGCATGCTGTTGAGCTCACCGATCAGCTGGTTAACATACAAGTTAAATAGTCTCGGCGATATCAGCCCACCCTGCCTTACACCACAATTCAAACTATAAATCATTAGAGTAGGTAAGTATTAGTCCAATTGCCTGCTTTTTTCTCAAACTTAGTTACTGTATTATTGGTAGATTTTAATTTGTTCAATGTATTCCCGAACCTTGGCAATGGTGTCAATTCGGATGTACAGTCACAAGCAATAATATAGAAACATCTCTAAAATTCAAAGTTATATAGCAACTTTAAATCGCAAAAATAAGTATGCTAAGCTGTGACCAGTAATTATGTAAACGTTAAACTGTGTCAAAATTAACTACACATTTTTATCAAATTATTGTGAACAATAGATTACCAAAAAATAATATTAACGGTAAGTTACATAATAACGTAAACAATGCAAAAATCTAAAACATGTACACGGTACAATTTCGAAATTATGTAAACAATTTACAAAACAGCAGTTTCAAATAGCTTGAGCTCGGAAGTAATGACCAAGTAAATCTCAAAAACATGTACCTACACAATACAGTTTCGAAATTATGTAAACAATTTACAAAGCAGTGTGATTTGACGCTGTGTGATTTGACTACGATAATTTATTTATTTTTATTGGGTATTTTTTTTATGCCACAAAGGTGGCAAACAAGCATACGGCCTGCCCGATGGCAAGCATCACCGTAGCCTATAGACGCTTGCAATACCGGGGGTATCACTCAAGCGTTGCCAACCCTCCCAAACCCCTCAAGTGGAGACCTCACTCACCGTAGGAACACAACATGGCCGAGACCAATGCTATTTGGCTACGATCTTCTGTAAGGTGGAGGTGCTTCCCCAGACGGGCTGCTCCGATTTGAGCGGATAATTCGCTGTGCCCTACCTCTCTTAAATAATAATGATTTGCGTCATTACATACGTTACAAAAAAAAGGTTAATATGTATTTAAAGTAAGAAAGGTACAACAACGTAGCCATCAGCAAGCCGCAACGGTTCGCCTTCGACTATTTTTATTTCCGTCTACCGTCCTAAAACTATTATGCTATTAGAATCCTACGAAAACATTACAAATCATACAGAAGAGATAAGCGCGCGTCACGGTTTTTTTTTTGTTGATTGAGTTTCTCTTTCATGTGTACAATTTGTTTGTATATATATTATAGAAATTATCATGTATACTTAAAAACTACATTGGACATGTAGTTATTACTGATTTTGTTTCGTTTATATTAATATGAAACCAATGTATACCTAGTTTTGACACAGTTTGATGGTAAGATATTTTAAATCTAATTGTCGTACATATATTTATTGAATGGTAGAAGTCAAGATACTTTAGAAAATGTGACAATGTATATATTTTTTTGCTCGGGACTGTACAACGAGCTAAACTTATTTTGAAGAAATGTCCTTTTCTAACCACTAACACATCAAATGGACGGTATCTTAGTCTGTCAAATTAGTTTATGGAGTTATCATAACTTAAGATTTTAGGTGCGCTCTAAAATTGCGTAACTGGGCAACTCTGTAAATTATAGACTGTCCGTTTCACGTATTAGTGGTTACAAAAGAATATATTTCTTTAAATTAGTTTCAGTCATCTCAAAGACAAGAGGAACATCAAAAATCCACACCATTGTACAGTCGACTGCACGACGAGTGTAACACTACTAGTGTAAGCTGGCTGCGCGACTCTATCGAGAGTGTGAATGCAGCGAGACTAGCTTATATTGGAAGTGTTACGCTCGTCGTGCGGTCTACTGTACATTGCCTTTTGAGTGACTCTATAGATTATTATAATTGACAAATTTTAGATTTTTATATTTATTTGGAACATCAACAACATTGATTACAATTCCTAAATATTAGGTCCTAACCTAGAAATGGCTTTTTGTATGAAGAATTGAATCATTGTATCGTCCCTACAAACATTATTTCAAAAATTTTTTGGTAACGGCAAATCCAAAATTAGAGCTAAACTTTGTGCGCATTATAGGATGCAATTTTTTTGAAAGTAGCAGCTTTACAAAATATTCAACGACATATGGTACGTACATGAAAATAGCTTAATAATGACATTAAGCCCAAACAAAACAAATATCAATTCATTACTACTGATTTTTTAAAATTGATATTTTTGTCCTAAGAGCTACCTCTTCTGCAATTTTTCTATTTTTAATACTGCAAAACCTATTTACACATATGTGAAACACGCTGTGCTTTGTATAATTAATATTTTCTTCATAATGCTCTGGGCAGCTTTTAAGAAATTGAAATATTTCATTGTTTATATATTGTGTACAATGTTGTTTTAAATTTTTTTTGAGGCATCCTCGGTTAGTATTCTATTTATGACCACCGCACAAGATTCAACTACCGTTACAAATTGCCGGGAACTGTACTGCAAACATGTTATTAACTCATAATATTCTTTGTTTTGGACAAAATTATGAAGTGCGGTTATTTCTTCCGTTTTAAAGATCGACTTACATACTGTGCAGTTTTTTAAAAACTTGTGTTTTCTTATCAAAAATCCACAAACATATGCACATGCTTGCATTTCTCCACTGTCTTCACTTATGGCTGCTTCAATTGTTCGTGCATCAATTGCTGACTCAAAAAGTGGCAATAGCGGAGAATCAGTGTCAATGTTTGTGGATGGCTGACAAGGACTTAGAAGGGTCTTAAAATTGTCAATTATTGCCACATTTTGATCTTTTTGACAATTTCCAGTGGAAATCTGAGTCAAATTTGACATTACTGCCGTCTTCATACCACCGCCGCTTCTTCATTCAACAAAATATGAAGCTGCTCCTTGGCTTTGATTTTTTTTTACTATTGCGCAACTGGCAAATCCTTTTCAAATACATCCGTGATTTTATATAATATTTTCTATCTTTCGTAGTTTTCGGCTTATCATTCTGAAATGATGAAAAATAATAGAATAAGAATTGTTAAGTAACAATCGAAATTAGTCAATTTAACAATTGACTGCATTAGATTTACCTTTTTCGGTCTCTCTTCCAAATGTTCAGGTAATACTGAGACTTCACTTGCCGAAGCTTCGCAAGCTTTGCCATTGGCTGCAGCTACCTGTAAGACACAATAAACACAGCTTATGAATATTGTTTATAGAGTAGCACAGTCTCACTAGTTATTGTATAAGTACTATTGTAAAAGTATTATGTAATGTATAATATTATAATACATTACATAATACTTTTACAATTTATTTCTTTCTTTTTTTTTTCTAGTTTTATAACGCTTCCAAACTAAACTTATTATATAAAAAAGGGAAAAATAGGTTAATAGAAAAATTAAATTTCAATAAATACCATATTACTTTGATTTTTTTTTTTCAAAACTTGACTTCCTTCAGCTGCCACAGTAGGAATAATATTGGTTGCGAAAACTTCAGATTCCCTGCTGGTTGGCCTTCATTTAGAGAAATGGTCTGCTTCTGAAAATTGCCATAAGTTATATTGATAGTCACTGAAATGAAACACAGGTTGAGTCATATCACTACCTGGCATAGTGATTAACACTTTAATACATCAAATGAGAACCATCATATGCCCACAGAATACATAATATTACTATTACAGTTTATTCATAATATGACATGCACAAGACAGCACACAAGATAATGATGACACAATTTTAGCACTGCATATATGAACACAGTTGCAATTTGAGAAAATATTCTCATGTTTAGAAATGGCAAGGAAAAAACTGAACACAAAGCCCTACAACCTACATCACTAAGATCATAATTTGATATTTGTTGGTATGTAAATCACAATGTGGCCCATTCACGGTTGACGAATCATCTATGAATTCCTGGACACCTGCCTAATAGTTAAATAAAATGCAGATTAATATGTGAACAAAATTTCAAATAATACCTTTTCATTGAGTTTATGTCCTATTGGAGCTCTAGCAGGTGCAAAATTGGTTGTATCTCCTAATATAGCAGTTTCTCTGCATGAGGAACTTGACTGATACTCGCTTGAAGATACCGTTTGCACCTGAAAATGTGTAGACAGGGTTAGTGTCATTTAAGAAGTATGCGTCCATATTTAAATTGGCAACCTTAATATCAGTGGTAGTACCTCTGGAACCGCATATTTGTGCAGTTTTTTCGTAGAATCTGGCCAGTCACTGAATGAAGTTGCTTTAAAATGTCTGTTGCATAACATTCAATGTTCACTATAGTTTCTTTTGAAATTCCGTTGAGTACCATTCTTTTTCAGGAAAGCAATAATTAGCCCACGATTCACACCTTAAACAAAACATTTCATTTAGACTTGTTTATATTGTAATATTTTGTTATGAATGGCATCGGTCGGGGAGTGTCTTTCTAGCAAGCAGTAAATCTTTTTGTATTGTATACCTAGTTTCTCTAAATTTTTTACATGAGCCCTCCAGCGTAGATTCGAGATTTCCAAATACTAGGTCGGCCGTATAGCATCGCACAAAACAATATGTTCGTACTTACACTGTTCTTACATGTACTGAATTTTGTGTAAAGTCCAGGTACTTACCGAAATGTGTTGGTCAACCCAGGTGTGGGAAAACGAAAGAGTGTGGTTTCGGGATCACTTGCAGGTGAACGCCCACACTTGACACATTTCCTCTTGTTTTCTTTCATCATAAAACAACACTGAAGAGTCAATTTCTCAAGAGTCACTTTCTCACTAAGCGCACAACGCACTATAATAACCCTTAAGATTTTACAAAATATCTCAAGTCGACAACGCACAATACAATTTTAATATTTGAATCCACGAAGTTGCAATGCAAAACAGGAATCAAAGAAAAATAAAATTTTCATTAAACACAACCGAAATCACCGCAAGGACAACTTCGTTTGTGTTGCCATATTTTGCAATGCGGGGCCTACTTTTTGTCGGTCAGACAGAAATATCTTCCGATTATCGGCGGCCGTTTATCACACCAATTTTATTTGTAACCTAGACGATTAAATTTGTAACTGTAATAATAATAATGTGTAATTGTAATTATCAAAATTTGTTATTTGATGTCATGTCAGACGGAACAAAGACATCCAAATTATTACCAAAAAATTAAGAAAATATTAAGTAGCAACACAATTTTTTTGACACTAATGACTTTTTACTTTTTAATGTGACTTAAGATAATGTGTTGCTAGACCACAAAAGTTTACTATTTTTTTGAGTAGATTCAAGCCCCTTTAGGTATGCCGCCATAGAGCCGAACAAAGTAAACCCGCCCTGCAGGTGATAACTAATTTTAAAGTTTTTGTTTTGTTTATTAAATTACGAATAACTATTTTGTGTTAATTATGTTCCTGGAGGTGATTGCATCTGTAGAAAATGGTGCGGTGCAGTATAATGGGATGTAAAAGTGATAGTGAGAGAAAAATTAGTGGGTTGTCGTTTCATTCTTATGTAGACATTATTCCCGATTATTTTACTATTTATCATAGTTAAATATACTAATTTTGGTTTATTTTCGACGAATGATATCAAGTCTCATCATGATTTTGAAAAATGCGTGAGATTTTTAACATTTTTGTTAACATAACCTTTCAAGTCAGTGTTGCAATTTTTTTTGGTGGAAATTTTCCCTAAAATAGGAAATTTTCTATCAGAGTCGCGTTAGGGGCAAGGAAGTAGAGTTGGAGTATAGGCTTAGGGGCACTATGAGACGCCAAGAAAACATGAAAAAAAAGTTTTTGAGATTTTTTTTTTTTAACAAAAATTTAAGTTTTTCTTTATTTCCTTCTTTTTTGGGTTACATTGAGAGTGGAGTGGGAGTTGGGGGGGGGGGGGGGGGGGGGGGCACTTGCAAACACTTTTAGCCCTTTGCACCAACCCCGTGCGCTACCGTTCTCGAGATATACGCAATTGGAAAAAAAGCGGATTTTCAAAACTGCAAATTTCTCAGGGGCACGGGGTTGGTACAAAGGACCAAAAGTGTTCGTAAGTGCCCCCCCCCCCCCCCCCTAGATAAGATGAGACCAAAAGAAGGGGAGATTTCTAGAAAAAAAATGCTGCCCCCTATCATATAGATATTTGGATCCCAAAACTTAGCTCAAAAATATATTTAAAAAAATTACACCGAAAGAAATAATCCGTAATGTTCACACGAAATTAGTACTTTTCCAAGGCCATTAGATGAGAACTTTAGTTGTTATTATAAACTAATTAAAAAAAAAAAAACGACTGCATGAAATTACCACTCAAAAGGGAAAAACAAACTCCATGATTTAGTGTAAAGTGTATGCACCGTGTATTATGTTTTATTTGATACCTACTCCAATACTTTAAATGTTTTAAATCACAGAAGTTTTTATATTTTTATGTACTCAATGTTTAGGTATCAAGACGAATTAGTGAATATAATAAAAATAAAATATCCTATTATGTTTTAGATTGTTTTCATTTTATTTCCTACAAACTACTTTAATAAACGGGCAGTTTTCAAGACACAGTCTTCGCATTATTTTTTTACATATAATTCATGAGTGAGAATTTGAAAAATGCCTGTTATCTTGAAGTGTACATATAATATAATACCTACCTACCAATACTTATCTAAAGATTTAATTATTGGCATCCGCACGCATTCATTTTTATGATTTGTCCACGATGTTTTGAAACTAATAGGTAAGTATTCGTTAGTTCTATTAATGGATTAAAAACTTTAAAAAGTACTAAGTATCAGCATGTCAATTTTATACATACAAAAAGGAAATCGAGAGTTTGGGGTAAATTTATCCTTACCTGGCAACTCTAAATCTAGTATGTACTTTTTTTTCTGTCCCTTTCAGCGGCACGCTTAGTAGCTGTCTATAGTTTTCTCTGTCTACGTCAATAGTCATCCATTCATTCACTTCATTTGACATTTGTGTATGACAGCGATTTTGTTTCCTCTCTCTTTCTTGATCGAAAACCGAAGTGTGGCGGTTTTGTGTGATTATTCAACAAGTTGCATTTTGGATTTTTCCTGATTTTGTAAGTCATTCTCACTGTTAATTCCATTATCTGGATACGCTAATTTACTAAGAATACTCTGCTGCAGTGTACGCTACAGTTCTTTCATAAAGTATATGTGTTTTAATACTTCAAAATCCTTCAGATAACCTCAACGTCTTTCAAGTTCAACACATTTGAATTTATTCTGTGCGCAAAAGCCAAATTGAATTAAAGTATTCTTCGCTAATTCTATTTATATATCTTGTACTAAGGTTCCTGAAAATATTTTTTAAAATATTTGAGACATTTACTTTCACTATGTGGGTATGTAACATTCAAAAAAATGTTGTAGGTACACTGAGCAACAGATGGTAAAAATGATACGTAAAATAAATTATAATATGATAAGTGATCATGTTCCCAAATAATTATGATTTTATTATCTTAAACTCTTTCAGAAAATGTCTGTCTTGGCGCATGAGAAAGTCTGGCTGGATAAAACAATCTACAGTGATGCTGAAAAAAATTATTATGAATCTTTATCAAAGGTAAGAAGACTATTTTTTTATAATTAATTTATCTCATAGAACTAATAATAAATTTTTGGTAACATTAAAATAAATACTACATTAAACTTGAGCCAAACATAATTTTAGAATGAAATAATGTACTGAGTGGTTATGTTTGAGACATGACGATGGTGGGATATTGTAAAGGGACCCCGAGACAATCAATTATTGCAATTATCAATTCTCAGTATACATTAAAACTATTAGTTGCGCTGCGTTTCAATTGCGATTGTCAATCAATTGACAATAATATACCTCATTGACTATTGCAATTGAAATAATCTTCTATGGTGATTTCACGAAATGCCCTTAGAGGCTTAGGTGTCTGATATAAAACCTGCTATAAAAGTCCTTATGAAATTATTGTAATTTACATGTAACAACATATTGTTAAATTGAAAATTAATACAAAGCCTGAAATTATCCAAAATTAAATAAATATGAGATGAATAAACAATAATTATTTTACAATTATGGCAATGTCAAGGTTTTGTGTTAATTACTTCTTATGTCAATACATTGTAGCAACTTGTTATATTGATGAAATAACTATCTGTAACCTACTCTATTTGTAGGTCGGAGTAGTTCCACTTACATTAGCACAATCTTCTTTGGCCAATGAAGTTGCTAAGGCTAGACAACACATCAAAAACTCTCTAGAATGTGTGAGTAAACATTAGTATATTTAAATTCACACATTTTTATTTTTATTGCGTTGTTATTATGTTTTGTAGTATAGAGGCCAGTCCTAAAGACTTGAACTGCCTGATGTGCTTGTTATACTGCTAAGTTTACAAAATGAACTAATGTTCAGGATTGTCTTTTTGTTTCCATAAATGTGTTTGTTGTTGATGTGTGTTGTACATTTTGAGTATTTGATATATTTTATTCTAAAGTTAAATAAGTATAAAAATTTTCAGATGGACAGTGTTGCATCATTAGCTGGAGTTCCAAACACTGAACTAAATAACAAAATCAACAGCTTGGAAAAAGAAAATTCTACCCTGAAAAAGGCTTTAGATGATTTACGTAATTTGGTCATTAGCCTGCAATCTCGTGTCGAAACTTTGGAATCAAGCAAAACTTCAGCACCCGCACCTCAAGTAAATATTTATGTATTTCCTAAAGTGTGTATGAAGGCAGGAGAAAACTTCCAAAGATCTAGCCTCATGTACAATGATTTTTTGTCTGTGAAAATTTTGACCAATATCTGCAGAGGACGTAATGTATGCGAAGATGTGCGTCATGTGGTTTGAATGTGCGAAAAATACGTGACTAATATTTTGTGCGCTGCAGACTCAATCTCGCAAAAAGTGTTGTCTACCTTTAAAGTACTTTAAACTATTACAAATAATTTATCCTAGACCAAGTAATTAAACATAATTTATTAATATTCTAGCCGCAAGCTGCACAAAAATCTGCAGCACAAGAGGCACAAGATTCTGACGATGGAGTTGATCTATTCGGTTCAGATGATGAAGAAGAAAATGCAGAAGCCGCCAAACTTCGGGAAGAACGTTTAGCTGCATACAATGCAAAGAAAGCTAAAAGTAAGTGTATAAAACATAATTATTATCACATTGACAATGATGATGTTGGTTAGAGGAACACAGGCTTGGCTATTCTGGTCCCACTGAGCAGAAGCATCTAGATCTTGGACAATAAATAAAAAGATCTATTCATATTAGAAAAATAATTTTGCAAGTATTACTATATTATAATACTAGCTGTAACCTATATTAAAATTAGCCTATATGTATTGTACTCTGTACCCCTGACAATATGTAAACAAATTTTCATAATGATCGGCTGCTTAGTCAAGCCGTGAAGGAATAATAAACAAACAAACTCACTTTCTCATGTATAATATTAGTATGATACTCAAAATAATGATATTATATTGATTTTTACAGAACCAGTCTTAATCGCCAAGTCAAACATCATCTTGGATGTAAAGCCATGGGATGATGAGACTGACATGACAGAATTGGAGAAAGTTGTAAGGAGCATCACTACAGATGGCCTACTATGGGGTGCAGCCAAACTTGTGCCTTTAGCTTATGGCATACACAAACTGCAAATTTCTTGTGTTGTAGAAGATGATAAGGTTTCTATAGACTGGTTAACTGAGGAAATTGAAAAGTTTGAAGATTATGTATGTATATTTCGTTTTATTTAGTCTTTCAACTTATTCATTTAACTATTTATGTACATTACTTAAGCCTGATACAATTTATTTTACTGTTCACACTTTTTGTTTCTTTGCAGGTCCAAAGCATTGATATTGCAGCATTCAATAAAGTGTAACAAAAGTCGAAATGGACAATAAAAATATTTTTATTTACTTTTTTTATTATTATTTAGTACTCTTTAAGATCCTCACCAGTGGCGTAACAATTGGACAAATTCCAAGGGGCCTGATCTTGCCCGCCTTCCACTGCGTGCGTACGTGAAATAAGCGGGAAATAGCCAGCCGGAACGGAGTTTGAAATGAGAAATAGTTTTTGCCTTCCACTAAGAGATTTTTTTTAATAACGCCTTCCACTGGCAACGAGGTCAACTAGGCGGAAAATGAACGACTCCGTTCATTTTTTGCCTAGTTCACGCTCCATCCAGCGAGATTGTGCTTTCTTTTGCGAAAGGCGAGTTGAGCACCAGTATTGGGCAGCCCTTGCTGGTTCAGACACGGCGGATTCCGCGCGGATGCAAACCGCGCGGTTCCAAACGCAAGTGTTCAGACAGGCGCGGGTGGTATTTGCGGAGTGTAGAGTGACAGTCCAATCATGGAAGTCGAGGAAGCAATGAGTGTACTTATTGTTCCGTATAAAAAAAAGAAAGAAGAAACGGCAGTATTGGGTGCATCCAATATTACGCGCGGTTTCCGCGGAGCAAATGAACGCGCTCTAGGTACGTCAAGTAAATAGATCCGAGCGGCGACCGCGCGGATTCATTTTCCAGCGGTAGCCGCGCGGATTATCAATCTGCGCGGACATGTATGAACGAATGATAGAGGCTCATGTAAATTCTATCTTTTTAATTGGAATCGGAATCCGCCGTCTCTCAACCAGCTCTAGACGTTTATTTCACTATGTCCGATTCTAGTGAAGATGATTATAATAATGTGATAAATAAAAGCTTATTACTGTATTACTATAAAAAGAAGCATATCAGGCGCAGATCAAGATTTTGGATCAATAATACGAAGGGGAGGGGCACGGAGAGGGTGGTGGGACGTTACGAGTCCGTTCCCAACTAGTTTTCAAGAGCATACGCAGCGGACTCCGTGTTACTCGCTTACTCCGCTTTGCTTTAGTGTTTTGCAGTGGTAGTACTGATATGAAATATAATAAAACCAGTTCAGCGGATTTCGTACGGAGTCCGTTGGAAACTCGCTCAACTTGCTGACCTCGCATGTGACTCTTAGCTCGCTCACTCCGCTCCGCTCACCTCCGCTTTGGTGCCTTTGGTGGAAGCACCTCTATAGCACATGTATGAAAATCATCGTTACGAGTATAGCGGAGTCGGTAATGGGTCCGTTCCGCTCGCAGTGGAAGGCGGGCAAGGTCGTACGTTTCGGTCCGCGCGGGAAATTCAATTTTTTTGGTTTTTTTACAAATTGCATCTCAATCCTCAGAGTAATAACATAAAGAGGGAGTGTCCCTGCACCCGTTTTGATACACCTCAACTGTGGGCAATTCACGTAACAAGAGCCGATTCTAGTTCGATTCAACGACACTCGCTGTCCCGTTCAATTCCTATCTTGTATGAGTGAGACAGCGAGTGTCGTCGAATCGAACTAGAATCGGTTCTTGTTACGTGAATTGTCTCACTGGTTCCAGAAATGGAACCAAACGCCGAACTTTGCCGAGCTGAACCGCTTCGTAGTTGTCAATGTCAAAGCGCGCTAAACGTCTCCCGAAAAAAAATGGCTGATTGTGGTCGTATCACAACATGTCTGAAAAACAAAAGAAATGTAATGATATCACTTTTCACAGGATAGTTTTAAATATTTCATAGTAATTTGTAGTTTATTATGAAAAAGAAATAGTACGATTTTAGCGTTTTATTTTAATGCTCGGTGTTGCCCGATTATGAAAATAGTTTCCCATTTTAACTATTTTTATTGCTTCGACTGATTAATTTTAAAACAGTTGCTTCTGCTACTGATATTTACGTAGGTAGTAGTCCTTGTGAATTTACGATATCATTATATACCTAAAATTTTGTTATTTGAAAGTTGAGAAATTTAAACGAACTCTATTTATTTCCCCGCTTTTTGTAAACTACACCTCCATTGGCAACATTCCGCAAGTGTCAAGTGCATGTCACCGACATGTCATCGAGCGTAAGCGATTCACTTTTGACATGCTTTTGACAGAGCGCTTGTATGACCCCACTCCATCTAGTAAGTTATTTATCTAATACTACATTCACACTCTCGCCTCGTACCTCGTCTCGTGCTTCGTCTCGCGCCTCGCGTGATCGATGGTTTTTGAGTTGTCTGTTCACACTCTCGTGTTGTGTTCGAGCTAGCCAGAATGGAGGACATCGAAGTGTTAGCGGCAACAAGTCTTTGCTTATTGAGTTTCTACTGCTATGCAAATAATTTAAATAAAAGAAAAGTAAAAAAGAAACGGAAGAAGAGATTTATTTTTTATTTATAATTAATAAGTCAGTTGAAGGTCTACACATTTCTTCACTTATGGCGGAAACACACTACCGTGTCGGGGCCTGTCGTGTCGCGCTCTGTCGTGACGGTGGGTGTGCACCTGTGCACACTTACGTGTCATGTCGGGGCGCGCTTCTGTTCAGAAATGAACGAAATAAACGCCAGACGTTTATTTCTTTCATTTCTGAACAGAAGCTCGCAGTGTTTGCCTTTGTCTGGGTGTTTTCTATAATGTATAATGGTATTTATTTATTAAAAAAAGTATTTAAGTATATTTATCAGGAATCTATTACCTAGTAACTCATTATAACGCTGCAAAAACAAATTAAAAAAAAAGCGTCCACTTGTTCGCGCCACGAACCACGCGCGGGTATAGAAACACATTTGCAGGGCGTGTCGTGTCGCGTCATAACCCCCACCACCGCCGTGGCGCAATCGGCAGCCAGCAGTCCGCGCCACGACAGAGCGAGTCACGACACGACATGCCCTACAAATGTGCTCCTAACCATATAAAATGTATGAACGAGATATGCTTCTGGCGCGACACGACACGCCCCGACACGGTAGTGTGTTTCCGCTATTAATCTTACCCAAGTATCGTTCACTTTTTGGCTATTTTTATGCAATTTGTGTTTGGAATCCCAAATTATGGGTTCTTATTGGAATAGTTCCAAAAACCGGAACGTTTCTTCCTGGGACCACTCCATTTCGGGATTATTCGGCAGTTTGCAAGCTACAACCTGCGCGGCACAAGGTTAAAACTCGAATGAAGCGAGAGCGCGAGTGTGAACACCGCGATCGCATCCCACGCGAACCCCTTTGACTCGTGCCCAAAAAAACCGCTCCGGACGCGAGCGCTGCGAGGCGCGAGACGAGACGCGAGGCGAGCTGCGAGTGCGCGTTTACATTCATGTTTCGCGGCTCGTCTCGTGGCTCGCGCGAGAGTGTAAATGTAGTATAAGGATTCACTTTTGACAGAGCGCTTTTATGAACATTCCATCTATAAAGTTATTAATCTAAGGCGGCATCATTATTTTAAGATTGGCGGTAACAATATAAAGTTTAAAGATTTTGTCCTATTTTGCGAATAAAATTTCTAATTTTCGAGGTAAGTTCGTTTAAATTATTTATTAATTTTGTACAAATGTTTGTTTTGTTATTTGGATATAGCAAAAACATAATTTAAAATAATGTAGTAAGTATTAGAAAAACTGCATTCCATTTGTGTAGTGTAAAGTTAAACAACATTTCGCCTTCCGCGCATGTTAAGGTGGGTCCATGTTCTTTTGCCCGTACCGTACCTCCGTTTCGTATCAGCGTCGCGATCCAAGAACGCTAGTTTGGACGCCCGTTCGGAACGGTGCAGTGGTACAGCATCGCGATCGGAGACAAGTACGCTCCGATACATCGCGAGTCGGTTTTCTCGCCCCGTTTAAAGGCGTTACAGAGATACGGGCTATTTTTACTTTGCGTCCAGAGTTTAGGATCGCGACGCTTGATACAATACGGAGGTACGGTACGGGCAAAAGAACGCAATTGGACCCACCTTTAGATTCTTTTATTGGACGATATCATAGAATAAAGCCCACCATTCACTACACGAACCCGGACCCGACTCGCAACCCGGACCCGACCATAGATTAATATTGTATAAACTGACCCGACTGCGGACCAATCCGGCGTTGTTCATACACTGCACGAACCCTCCACGAACCGAACCCTCCACTCGAAGTATGGCATGTGAGGTTCGACAGGCGCTCGCGGCTCACAACCGCAGACCTGCGAGCCCGACGCCAACCCATTTGACAGTCTGGCGTACCGGTTCGTCGCATCCATACACAGGCGGATTAGTCCGATGGCCGACCAATCCGCCGGACCAATCTGCGTGTGAATGGTGGGCTTAAAAGTCGAAAGTGGACCATGAGGTTATTTTATCATCTTCTAGATGTTGCTGTTGTAAATGCGAAAGAAATCGAAAGATATCCGATTAGATCAAATATCTCATTGGGCTATTTGGACCGAAAAACAAGAGGTGTAAATATCCCAGTTGTTCAGGATTTACATATAGTTTTTTTAAGTATCACAATGAATATACCTACCTATACCTATTCATTGAGTATTTGTAGAAAGAGAGCATTTTAAAGAATACATCTAATAGGTATTTTATATTTCCATAAACAATAGTAGGAGTCGAAGCTATAATGTTACAATTAGTGCGAATGCTCGTCAGTCACGGAGGTAGTATTGTAATGTAATGCTCAAAGTCGAATCCAAAATGTTAATAAAGCACAAAGACAGGAAATACGCCTTGGCTCAAAATCCAGGCCAGTAAAAATAAAAAATAAAATGCGTCACACGTCACGCACGCACGCACATCATGGCGGAAACACACTACCGTGTCGGGGCGTGTCGTGTCGCGCTCTGTCGTGACCATGAAGGAGATACTAAGAGGAGTTGCCCTTAGCAGTGTAGCACAGCACGTTAAAATGGGTGACGTCACGCATAGTATCTGCTGACTCGATACCAGACGGCGCTTTCGTCAGTCTGCTCGAGTTCTCACGGAAGTAACACTCATAACACGTGTGTCAAATAATCTTGTTTTTAACATTTTATAGCTATTTTATCTACGCAAAAAATGAAATGCTGTATTATTTCATGTAAAAGTTACACAGATCGAAATAAATTGACGGGGAATAAGGTCTCCTTTCATTCGTAAGTAATTTTTGTTTAATTTAATGTCCGTAAGAATATAATGTTTGTAGACAATAGGAGTGGGCGATACAAAACGTATATAGATATTGAATCTATATACTGTTCAGAAATCGTAAATCGGATATCGGCTGAACTTGAATCTATATATCACATGAAACACTATATTGCTAAATATCGCGTTACGTGTCCGAAGTTCCGAACCCAACCGAAAGTCCCCGATGCCTGATTTAATATCGTACAGTATCGTCGCCTATATACTGTTTAGAAATCGTAAATCGAAACACTATATTGCTAAATATCGCGTTACGTGACGTAACGCGATATTTTGCAATATAGTGTTTCATGTGATATATAGATTCAAGTTCAGCCGATATCCGATTTACGATTTCTGAACAGTATATCACGCGCGCGTATGCCTATGCATGCTGTATCCGTCAATATATAGTTTCAGAAAATATAGTGTTTCAAAATCCGATATCAAATATCGATATATAGTTTCGATTCGATATTTAAAAAAAGCGATATTACCCAGACAATTGCATTGTATTAGCATCAACGACATCTACCGTTTAGTAGAAGAACGATTTTGGGCCGTACTTCAAGCAACGAAAAATTTAATAATACTTGAAACTGTATTATTTAATTTTTTTATTGTTTAGGTATACATATATTTATTTATCATATTATAACATCTAACATTACAATGGAGTTGACAACTGTCAAAGTGGTACTAAAATTAGTATGGAGAATTTTACATATAATTACGAGTGATTTTTTTTTGTTTTACATCATAATGTAATCTGTTATAAAGTAAGTAGACAATCATTTTAAGTATTTTTATTATTTGTCTACCAACCTTTCTATAAAAAAAAGTACCGACCTAAAAAATACATATTATGTACTTACAAGTAGTAAATAAAGTGAAGCAATAGTAGTAAGTAAATGTTTTTTTCTTATACACCTATTATAATTACTTTAAAATGTATAAAAGTTTACTCTGACTTTAAATATTAATTAAAACATCGTCCTTAATACGGCCCCTGTGGCTTTGCTTCTGGTGGCGAATATCTGAACTAAAATCACAGTTTACTAACTATTTTTGCTATTAGCCGCTAGATGTCGCCTGTCGTGCGGGGTGCGACATACGTGCGGGGGGGTGTTTAGACACCCTCCCGTACACCCGCCCGTCAGCGACAAGGCCGTTCATACGAACGGGCTATTGTAACAGCTCCTCTTACTATCTCCTTCATGGTCGTGACGGTGAGTGTGCACACTTATGGCGGAAACACACTACCGTGTCGGGGCGTGTCGTGTCGCGCTCTGTCGTGACGGTGGGTGTGCACACTTTACGTGTTGTGTCGGGGCGCGCTTCTGTTCAGAAATGAACGAAATAAACGCCAGACGTTTATTTCTTTCATTTCTGAACAGAAGCTTGCAGTGTTTGCCTTTGTCTGCGTGTTTTCTATAATGTATAATAGTATTTATTTACAAAAAAATGTATTTAAGTATATTTGTCAGGAATCTACTACCTAGTAACTCATTATCACGCTGCAAAAACAAATAAAAAAAAAGTGTTCACTTGTTCGCGTCACGAGCCGCGCGCGGGTATAGGCGGCCAGAAGTCCGCGCCACGACAGAGCGAGTCACGACACGACACGCCCTACAAATGTGCTCCTAACCATATAAAATGCATAAAATGTATGAACGCGATATGCTTCTGGCGCGACACGACACGCCCCGACACGGTAGTGTGTTTCTGGCTTCACTCTTTCTTTGCACGACACACTCGAGTCACTGACACCAAATACTATAGAAGACTAATACCAAATACTATAGAAGACTAATACCCACAGCTCTTGACGTTTCTCATACAATGACTTGGCAACCTCCGTTCACCTCATGCCGCTAGGGGCGCTGTAACATTTTGCATACAAAAAACCTCCGTTCACCTCATGCCGCTAGGGGCGCTTTATCATTTTGCATACAAAAGTTTTGAAATCGTTCACCTCATGCCGCCCTCATGCCGTAGGGGCGCTAGTGTCGCGTCTTGCCCGAATTTTTCCGAAGCTGTGGGTATTAGTCTTCTATAGTATTTGCTAATACCCACAGCTCTTGACGTTTCTCATACAATGACTTGGCAACCGCCGTTCACCTCATGCCGCTAGGGGCGTTGTAACATTTTGCATACAAAAAACCTCCGTTCACCTCATGCCGCTAGGGGCGCTATAACATTTTGCCAGAAAGGATGAATAGAGTTGTCATTTGGCGTATACCCGTAATGGCGGAAACACACTACCGTGTCGGGGCGTGTCGTGTCGCGCCAGAAGCATATCGCGTTCATACATTTTATATGGTTAGGAGCACATTTGTAGGGCGTGTCGTGTCGTGACTCGCTCTGTCGTGGCGCGGACTGCTGGCCGCCGATTGCGCCACGGCGGTGGGGGGGGGTTATGACGCGACACGACACGCCCTGCAAATGTGTTTCTATACCCGCGCGCGGTTCGTGTCGCGAACAAGTGGACGCTTTTTTTTTTAATTTGTTTTTGCAGCGTGATACAAGCCCACCACACATTCCCACCACTGTGTCTCCTGTGTAGCCAGGATCAACAACGGCGACCTCAGATAGACAATAAGCAATGAAGCTTATTGACGTCCCGGGGAATAAACTACAGCTGTCTTGGAACTCACAACGAATTTAATCAGAAAGAAGATAGTCGGAGTAGGAAGTATCGAAAGGACTTCCCTCCTTAACAACTACGTGAGAAACAGCAATTTGAAGCAAAAGGCATTATACCCTAGAGAGATGGCAAATCAGGTGAGGCTCGATTGCCGAGCACCACGGTCTATTGTTACATTACTATTGGGACCTAATGCTATGAGCTGTTGTTTACTATTTTGATTCCAATAATATGTATTGCAAAACCTTCTAAATGCCTGATAATTCTCTCTGCTTGCTACGAGATCAGAATAATAAACTACGCCCGAAGTGACATGTAAAGAATTCAACATGATTACGCGTTCGTCATGCCAAAGATCACACTCCCACAGAACGTGATGAGCTGTTTGTTTTACTCTGGTATTTGCGGTAGAACACTCACAGAAAGGAGAAGGTACAACCTTGAAATAAAATAACTTGGCCTTAAAGTTTCCGTGTCCCGTTAAAAATTGAGCTACTTGATGGTCGACCTCTAGCCAGGTTTTCTTTAATCTGTCTCTCACAGAGGGAAAGAACAGATACAGATGACGGCCTTTTACGGAAGTCTCCCACCTTTCCTGTTATAGTTCTTGTAGTATTCATATGGTCTCGTCTTGGCAACATTTTACATGAAAATGTTTTTGGTGGGATTTCATTTCTTTTTGTACGTTGCGGTATTTTTTTTTGATATTTTTGTTGTTTGTGTACTAATACTAGCATACATACCAAATTTCAGCTTTCTAGGACATTAGGAAGCGGAAATCTCATACAAATTTCCATCCCCTAAGTTAAAGAGTTGGGGGATGAAAGTTCCAAGTTTTAAGATTTTTTTTGTTGTCTTTGTAGTAATATTAGCGTACATACCAAATTTTGGCGTTCTAGGACTTCAGGAAGTACCTTGAGAATTTTGATGGTCAGTGAGTGAATCAGTGACGAAATGGGGGGTTTTTAGACATTAATAAAATCTAAAGTATAATAGCTACGACATTCAAATTTGAATGTTCAATGATTGTGTCATTATATCTTGAAATTTTTAACTATTTAGCATCATCCAAACCAAAGTAGGTAATGAGAGTTAAAAAAAAACGATGAAACGTTTCGAGAAAAGGTAGGTAGTGCCCTTGCGCTCCGCTTGGCTCGTCTTGGCGAGGGCACTGCCATGCCCATGATTTACAAAAATAGTATGGAAAATGACTGATAGCTGTCAAATGTGTAGAACAATCATGGAAGTAATAAGTACTACGTAGTACTTATTACTTCCATGAGAACAATAGACAAAAGCGACATCTGATGTGAGGAAAAGGCAGTTTTTAACCCCTTTTATTTGTAACAAAACTTTTGGGGGTTTTTTGTTGAAATCGTATTATTTTGGGGAAAAATAAAAGTCAGTTTGGGGAAAATCATAAAATTGAATCTGGCAACCCTGGTGCACACCCACCGTCACGACAGAGCGCGACACGACATACAGGCCCCGACACGGTAGTGTGTTTCCGCCATTAGGGAGAGAAACAAACTACATTGATTACGCAGTGTTACCAGAAAAGAGAATATTACCCCATGATTTACCCCATGTTTTTTTTTAATTTTTATATACGATAAACTAATACGACTATTGATGATTTGCGATGTATTTTTTCATATTATAATCATCAATATATTGGGATCGATTTATACTTGTATAAATAAATCGAAGTCGCTGTCTCTCTCAGCTTGTATTAAATAGATATTATTTTTAATTTAGGTTGTCACTATTTTACCTCAATTGTGGGTAATATTGCTTGGGTAAATTCAAGTAAATTGCTGGTATCCCCAATACGCGTGGTACCCGACTAAATTCAGGAGACACAGGAAAGGGCCGCCTGGCTTCATTTTACTTACCTACTTAATTTGGGTGCATAATACTACAAAATACGATTATTTTCTTGACCATTTACCTTTTCTTTCTTTATTTCTGTACATTGAAGCCGTCATTTGAGTCTTAATAAATATAATCTGTATTCATTTTTATCAATTATGGCCGAAATAAAGTCTAAATAGTGTACTTACGAATGAAAGGTTATGTTGTCGATTTTATGTTCACTGCGGCTATTGCAGCCTAAAACACTACAATGCACTATAGTCTATGAACGCAAAAACACATCAACTCAACCACAGAACACAGTTTTCGCCTTGTTTTCACCCTGAAAGTTCAGATTTTGAGAAATAAAGAAAACTGCTTTCGTTTGCTGGGCACAGTTAGCGACTGTGCCCACTTGCCCAGCAAAAAAATTGTATACATACGTCGCTAAGGACAAAAAATGTTTCTCTAGCTCTTTTTGGCCTTGGGAATATTGTATTTACTCATCTCGCTCACTCCTACCGTGTCGCCTCTATTCATCCTTTCTCTAAGCATTTTGCATACAAAACGCACAAAAGTTTTGAAATCGTTCACCTCATGCCGCCCTCATGCCGTAGGGGCGCTAGTATCGCGTCTTGCCCGAATTCTTCAGAAGCTGTGGGTATTAGTTTACAAAAAAGTACTCTGTGGTATTAGTCTTCTATAGTATTGCTGACACCCTGACACCAAATACTATAGACGAGTAATACGCACAGCTTCGGAAGAATTAGGGCAAGACGCGACACTAGCGCCCCTACGGCATGAGGGCGGCATGAGGTGAACGATTTCAAAACTTTTGTATGCAAAATGTTATAGCGCCCCTAGCGGCATGAGGTGAACTGTGCGTTTTGTATGCAAAATGTTATAGCGCCCCTAGCGGCATGAGGTGAACGGAGGTTGCCAAGTCATTGTATGAGAAACGTCAAGAGCTGTGGGTAGTAGTCTTCTATATAGTATTTGCTGACACTGACAGAAAGGAAACATGTCGAAAATTTCGTGAATTCTCTTGCACATTGAGATTATTTTTCAATTCCAGACTAGAATATTGAAATCCTTAACTAATAATACGAATTTAAAGGTTTACAATGAAGACTTGCAAAAAGTGTGAAACAGTTGGAACGATTATTTTACGAAAAATAGATTTTTATTGTAACGCGTGCTTTGAAAATAATGTTCGTCACAAGTTTCGTGCAAGCATTGGTAAAAATAAAATCCTATCTGCTAACGAGAATGTATTAATTTGCTTGTCTGGCGGACCGGGTTCAATTGTTTTGTTAAATCTCATTCACAATGGCATATCCCTGGATGTACACAAAAAGTTGAGAATAAGTCCATTCTTTTTGCACTTGACTGGTAAGTAGAGTAGACACATTAAACATTATTTATTTACAAACAAACCAACCCAGAGGTTTGTCTAATGGTATGTCACTGTACTTTGTTGATACATAGATACTTTATATTTTTCAGGCCTCGGAATTACAGAAGAAAATACAAATTTATCCAAACATTTAATACAACAATGCAAATTATATGGGTTCAATATTCATATAGTTCATATATCTGATTTCATGTTATCCCATTCTAATCTCACAGAAGAAAATTCGTTACCATCTGTAAATAATGAAATAGTGGAGAAGTTTTCCGATATGCTGAAGCACATACCACCAACAACTAAAACCGACTATATTACAAAAGTGAAAAGGAATTTATTCGTAAGATATGCAAAGAAGCTTAATTGTAAATTTATATTTACAGCAGAGACAACAACTACTTTAGCTATTAATTTATTATCAAATATAGCTATTGGTAGGGGACCACAAATACAACATGATATAGTAAGTAAAATTAATGTGTCCTACCTACAACCAAATCATTTACATTTGAAATTAATACATTACTAGGTAAAATGAGTTTCACCAGCTATCAATTCAAAATTAAATATTGTTTGGTATAAACTTTAATATTTTTTTAGGGATTTTCTGACCATAGAGATGATGAAATAAAAATACTCAAACCAATGAGGGAAATTACAAAGGAGGAATTAGACTATTATATGAAAATAAAAAATATAAAAGCTGAAGATATTCATGATGTTGAAGCTAATAGTTTACAATCAATAATAAATAGTTTTGTTACTGATCTGCAAGAAAACTATCAAGCAACTATATCAACTGTATGTAAAACTGCAGATAAAATTGGTACTCAGAAAAGTGATGGACAGAATGGAACATGTGTGATGTGCAAGGTGACTAAAAAGAATCTAGAAGTATTTTTTGCAATCAAGTATTAAGCAATAACCATTGGTTACATACCAAAGGGTACACTGGTCCTTGATGAGTAAACTAATTTCCTTTATTTTCTAATTTTCAGAGTGACATTGGAAGAGCAACCGGAGAGTTAACAGCCCTTGAAGCAACCAATTATTCTAGAATGGTGTCACTGACACAACCAGAAGATACAGCAGTTATAAATTTTAATAATTCTGATATTTTAGATAATTCATTGTTTCCCTCTTTAAATAAATCACTTTGTTATGGCTGTAGTAGAAATTATTCAGAAATGAAAAATAGTAAATTACCTGAACATGTTCAGGAGTGTTTATAGAATGATTGCATAGTTATTTTATAATAAGGATATTATGATGGCAATAGATTTAACTGCAGACTTGTATTTATTCTTAACATCCCATAACAACAAACGAAACAACTCTCCTATCCTTGGAGAACAACCGAGTGAATGTTTTCTTTACTTTATCATAATAGGTTCAATGATGCTCCATAAATTTGACTCTATTTTGACATCCCAGACAGTTACATAGTTGGTAGGCACTTGGCGTCACTTTATGTGAACACTTGTGCTTGTCTCCAAGTCCAGTCTCAAGATAAACGCCAATGTACTATAAAGTATCCGAAATATGACGATAAGATGATCATGATGACCCACTCACTTGCTTGTAGCAAGTTCAGAGCTAAACCCAGTCTCGTTTGCACTAGGCAACATTGTCTGTTTACACTACCAGTCGTCAACGGCGCTCCACACTTGTAACTTAGCACGCTGATCTCGACGAAAATCTGGTGGAAACTGTCCCGGAATCCACACACTAGCAGCATAGTTCGCTCGCAGTACCGTCCGCGCGCTCGACTACAATGGATGCATGAGTTGCTCGAGACAGTGTGTCATCGAAGCCGTCTAGACAGGGTTGAGACGGGAGCGGGAACAGCCCGACTTTTTGTATGGGACGTTCACGAGTAGTTCGGGCTCCAAACATGATGGTGCTCGCGTAAATTTAAAAAATGGTAGGTACATCGATGTTCTCGATGATCGGTACATACCGAAGTTGCGGTTTAAAAATTATCTATTCTTACAAAAATAACATAGAGAAAACTATATCTGCTTACTAAGCAAATATACCACAGTCAGTAATTGGATGGGTTAAAAAAAGTACTCTCTCCTTTCGATAGCGATGTTGCTTGTGTCGAAACGCACGCACGCGATCACGCAAGTTAAGCAACGAATACTTCAGTCAGTATTTTGATTGCTCATTGGGACACTTTGTTCCCGATAAGTAACCCTATTACGTACTCTTAGGTCGAAGTGTAAATAATAAAATAAAAATGTGGCATTGAGTTATTGTAACTAATCGATAATTTTATCCCCATGGGTAACAGTGTAACACAAAATGGTGTAACTCAACGTGAATAAAGGGTTTAAAGCCAAAAAGTACTTTACTCTCGATAGCGATGATGCTTGTATCATAAATGCCAAAACTCAAAGGCGATGGCACACTCTTTACACTGCTTTTACTATGTAATGAAATAGTTGATTCACAGATTAGCCCTTCACAGGCACTTTCTGCTTATAATTGGAATGAATTGAATTATAAATTCATTTCAATGTATTTAAAAAAATATATGCGCCAGCACTGCCACGCAACTGCGGCGAGTACGATTCTCCTACCCATAAGTTCATGTCTCTGAAATAATCCCAGTTATAAAAAGCTAATAGGCAATGTAGGTGTAATCTTGTACATTCGACAAATCTGCTAAATAAAACGTCTCATTTGTATACTGCTTTAAATATAAAACGACAGAGACGTAAGTCTTATGTGACTTCGCGTCTCTGTCGTTTTATTATTTAAAAATGCACTTTATGTTTAACTTAAGAGACACATTTCTACCGGGGAATAAAACTCCCCGTCTCATTGTTCTGTGGAAATAAATCATTTTGAAAATATTTGCCCTCATAGAAAGTAGACAATTTGATTTTCTCGGAAAATAAAAATACATAAAAAATGCTTACCAAATCATAAAACCTAAGTGGCGCGTGGGTTTATTTATTGATGATATACAACCTACTTATCCTTTCACCAATTAGTTAATTGAATAACTATAGTGTAAATTTTGAACTAATTAAACATATTGTAAGTTATTTTCTAAAATAGCACTTTTTAGAAAACACTAGGTAAACGACAATAACCAAATTACTCTCATAAATTTTCAATGTGTGAAAGTTCTAGTTTTGGTGCTACTGCTGAATTTAACTTTAGTACTTAAACACATTCTGGGTTCAAAATGACAAATCTAAATATAAATAATCGAAAACATTTTCAGGCAAAGTTAGTATTGTTTATTAAGAAAATTTTGATGCAACAACTTCAAGTTATCACACTAAAAATAAATTATAATCAACGAGGCTCACCTTCAAATTGAAGGTACGACTTGATTTCAGCTAGGTATATTATGTATAAGGACAGCTAACGTAACTTACTAAAAATATACTAATAGAAACAATATTTAATTCGACATTGTCTAATTATTAGAAGTTACTGGTCTTCTTTATAAAATATGTAATAAAAGAAAACGATTAATTAATAATCTTAAAATTTTGTATTTATATCACACATATCTACATTTTACTTCTATTACATAAATACAAAATTTTAAATAGAGTACCAACGAAAAGCTGCTAACCAGAACTTGCAAATGGTATGCAGATGTTATCAATATTATATTATACAAGTAATTACACCATAGGTTAATAAATGCAAAAGATCCAAGTGCAATGAAACTCGAGATGTTTTTATCTCAATAATTATTGAATTCCATGTAAAAAAACGATGTGTAAGTTTTCACTTTGACAATATACCCTCCCACCACACCAGATACTCACAAAGTAACAGCTTCAGTACATGAACAATATTTTCATGAACTCATTTCAGCAGTTTATATCAGAGATAAACACTTTAAAAACAATTCATTAACCAGATTTACTAATATTAAACACTAAATTATATTGTCTTTCCAAATTATATTCTCATTTATCAAACATTGGAATTACGTTAGGAGTTGTCGCTTGAACAGAGATGGTGCTCTTCACTGTGTCCCTAGTGTAGTATTTACACCGCCTGTAGAGGAGCCTCCCCAGAGTTGGTGTTCATCTTACAGTGTTGTATGTGGAATCTTGTACAGTTATATTCAATACATTACATTATTATGGAGCATTGCTTTCTGTTTGTAATGATTACTCTGCAGCATTTATTGGTCCTTGCAATGCATTGGGAGTGGGGGAGTTAGAGGACACCATTCGCCCCTGTTCCTTCACAATTGGATCTGAAATAATTAAGATTTTCATTAATAATTTTGATTATAACAGAGTATTTCCGATAAAATAGTAGCATGTATGAAAACAGGGAATTTTGGGTGATTTTTATAATATTGGATAAAATTTGATTACTCTGTAATAAGTATCACAACATCTATACACAACACGCGACATACTTGACTTACGTATACAAGTAATTTGAGTTCTAAATATCAAAATTTTGGTTAAAAAGGTGTTAGAACCATCTGCAAGATACTGAAAGTGAATGTAACAAACATAAAAAACTTTTTGAGACAAAATTACAAAAATTGCCACATGGCATCTTCATTATTATTATTAATGTTATTATTATTGTAGCTATTTCAAAAATAAATTCCAAAATAACTTACAGAAATAAGGATGATCCATTGCTTCACGAGCAGTGTAACGCTCGTAGTGATCATAACGCAACAGACGATCAAGGAAATCTAAAGCTTCGGGAGACACCAGGTGTTGGTTTTCAGAATGGACGAATCTTTCCCACCGCTTACGAGAATGTCTGTGAACACATTTAATATTGCTTAGTAATTTTAATTGACCAACTCAAATTTTAACATTCAAAATATACAGGTAACATTCAAAATATACAGGGTGAACTGGAACTGAAGCACAATCTTGTAAGGGGTTATAATAGTACAAGTAATTTGCAACAACTTTATGTATTTAATTATAATAATAAAGAAAAAAAAACTAAAACCTTTTAATATTTTTTTAAGTTTAATATGATTTTAAACAAAAACACAAAAAAAAATATCTCAAGAAGGGTTCACTTTCGCATACATGTGGCCACACATAAAGTTGTTGCAAATTACTTGTACTATAACCCCTTACAAGATTGTGCTTCAATTGCAGTTCACCCTGTATATTGAATTAAAAAAATATGAAAAAAATATCATACCTCCCAAGAATGTCATTAAATCGAGGATCCAATTCTATATGGTATTTATCCAAATATTCAAACAGCTCTTCAGTGCCCAGCACTTTAGCAATACGCACAAGTTGGTCATAGTTATCATGACCATGGAAGAATGGTTCCTTGCGGAAGATCATGGATGCTAACATGCACCCCAATGACCACATATCTAATGAGTAGTCATACATTTGATAATCCACCAATAACTCAGGACCCTAAAAGAAAACTTTTATGTAGATATTTATAATGAACATCATACAACAAAAAACCATGAAAACCATACAAAAATACTATTTGAAAGTAGTTTTAAGAAACAAACCTTAAAGTATCTAGACGCAACACGAACATTGTACTCTTGCCCTGGATGATAGAACTCAGCTAACCCCCAGTCAATGAGACGTAACTTTCTGTTATCATGATCAATCATCACATTATGTGGCTTCACGTCTCTATGCATGATGCCCATACTGTGGCAGTAATCTAATGCCTTCAAAAGTTCATACAAATAATACCTAGAACAAATTTTTATTTTATTTAAAACATAATATCAAAAAAATATGAAATTATAAAAGTTAATATGAATATTAACAATAAAAATTAGTACCTTATATCATAATCTGAAAGAGTTTGATACAACTGTTTAAAATCAGTGTTGTTCACATGTTCAAATATGAGGGCTGGAGTACGAGAAACAGGATCTTTGACTACCGCTTGTAAAGTAATTATATTTGTGCCTCCTCTTAAGTTTTCTAATATTTTTATTTCTCTTTTAATCTTCTTCTTTTTGACAGGCTGTAAAATTTTAAAATTAGATTATTATTATTGTTTATTAATGGGCAGCTGCACAAATACATTTTAAAGTCACAATACATTCAATCTGATGCAGTAATTGTCTAATTATAGAATAAAGATTGCTTGCAACTAAATGTTTTAACTTAAAAATATATTTATGCAACTCGTTGAAGGCAACATTTACATAAAGACTGGTATAATGGAGAGATCATAGATATGACATTTAATTATATATAAATGTTATTAACCAACTCTAACCACTTTACCAACAAACATGTGACTTCCATTTAATTATAAATTTGGTGCCTACGAGATTTTATAATTAGCATTAACATTGTTCATTGGCAATGATTACTTTCGGACATTGGGACATAATATTAGTACAAAAGACAAAAATGAAGTGGCAACCAACTAGTACTAAAATTACATTTGGATATCATTGTTCAGTGAACACTAAACAGGGATCAGCAACATATTATTTAATTAGGTTACTACTTACTCACCTTCAATATTTTAACTACACACTTCTCATTATTTGTGATATTTATTGCCTCGAAAACTTCACTGTATTTTCCGCGCCCAAGCTTTCGAACCAACTGGTAGTCCTCCTGGTTACCCCAGTCCACCACGTAGCTCTCGTAGTCCCAATATTCTCTCGGCTTCTGTGAGTTGACATCGGCATAGACCCGGGCTCTACTAGGTACTGCCATCGTACTATACCTCTGCCAACCTAAGGTTTTATCAGCGATACTCTTTCCGGAAATCGCATATGTCTTGAGTAAGGATGCTGTGAATTAAAATTATATCCACGTCACTTTAAAATTTTCACAATTAAATAACACCAGTTCAACTAATAAAGTGTCAAATTCTTAAGTTTTCACACTGAATCGTTAACGTATGATTGCGAGCGTTCAATTAAAGTATGATGTATAACCTAAAAAAGACATCCAGATCATTGAATTCGCGTCACATTAGATAACTTCAATTAAATTAGGCGCAGCGTAATATAAAAATATAACTTAGTATTATGATTCTTGCACTAAATAAAACTATTCATAATATCTGACGACATCGAATAAAATTTGAAAGTGTCTTCCAAGAGAAAAACGCACGCCATTACTCGTCAAATGATCGAACGAATGTTTCAGCACATATTCATACCTAACACATTACTGTAGTTAATCCTATTCTAAACGAAAAAAAGTCTCAGCATACGTAAAACTTGTTGAAAACTATCAAATAACTTGAAGTCAAAGCTACAAAATACACTTTTTACACAACTAGACCGGCTCAAATCCAACAAAATTCAAGATGGACGCCCACCCATAATCACCCATTTACATTACACACTACATTGCCACTACTGTACTCAGACGAATGTTGCCAGCTCGTCAAGAGATTTTATGTCAACTTATGTGCTAAGTTTTATATCTTGTCTCAAATCAATTTCGTGTAAATGTATAAAATTCGTTGGATGTAGGTGTAGGTGTTTGAATCTTTTTATGTAATAATCTTGACCAATAACCCAATAAAAAATAAAAAACAAATTACATTATTTTTCTTTAGTAACTAACGGTGTTCCGGGAACACAATCCCTAAGGTATACGTATACATGTCGGTATCGTATGCAACGGACGCATTGCACGCAACGGATCGTTGTATTCTTTGTAAAGAAACTCATAAAATAAATATGAGTGCGTCCACCTGTCCGCATCGTACGCATCGCGAATCGGCAATGCCGACACAATTCCTCCGAGAGGCACTTTTGCGATGCGTGCCGATGACGTCATACGGAATACCGATCAGCAATACTTGCATCGCTCGCTCTGCAATACTTGCATCGTACCGATCTCTTTTCGAATATGTTGTGTTTAAACATAGTATCTGGATACACCAACATATTCCTTACCTTTTTTTCCAATTCTTCCTCTTCTGTTAATAACAAAGCTACAACGACAAATTGTTCTTCATCGCTTTCCTCCATTCTCACAGACACCACACGCGCTCACTACGAAAATCCGAATAAACTGGCATCATCAAAGGTGAACGCACACTTAACCGAGCCGATCCGAGCGTCGAACAAATCGAAGTCAAGGAGGCCTCGCACACATATCCGCACCAGAAGAAAACGATGACGAAGTAGTACTCGCGCTTTGCCTTGTCGTACTCAACTGATAAAATGCGGGCGTATCGGTCGATTTCTGGGGTTCTTCCAGATTCGGAAATTCGACGCGGGGAAGTGTAAGTGTCTAAAATTCGTTTCGTTCGAGTCGTTCGACGCGTTCGGATCGGATAAGTGTGCATTCATCTCAATCCGTATACTCACCCTCGGTAATCCGTACGCTGCCGATGCACTGTGAAAAATTATCCGTTTGATGTGATGCGTCCGTTGCGTACGATACCGACATGACGACGCTTACCTATACCTACAGTCCATACTATTATAATCTACTAGTGAAACCCGCGCAACTTCATTTGGTGTATTTATTTATGCACAGCAGCGCCATCTATATCAGACTTTTCTTCAAATCCTACGGGAATCGCTTACTTTTCAGGATAAAAAATACCTTAAGTTTTAATTCAAGGTATCAGCTACCTACATACCAAATGTAATAAATATTGGCCCAGCCATTTGAGCGTAACTTTCGCCTTTCTAATATTAGTAGGATTTGATACTTTCGTGTTCTCGATAGTAAATCATATTTTTTTTATCTACTGAATAATCATAAAAAATTAAAAAATATTAGCTCTTC
The DNA here is from genome assembly GCA_905163395.2 of Endotricha flammealis. Classification (NCBI taxonomy): domain Eukaryota; kingdom Metazoa; phylum Arthropoda; class Insecta; order Lepidoptera; family Pyralidae; genus Endotricha; species Endotricha flammealis. The sequence goes on from LR990853.1 coordinate 9,282,631, forward strand.
TCAACACTTGTGACAAAATAAAATGTACTTTTCCCCCTATAAGCATGTTACCAATAAGTTTTAAATACAAAGGTGGCAAACAAGCATACGGCCCGCCTGATGGTAAGCATTACCGTAGCCTATAGACGCTTGCAATACCGGTGGGTATCACTCACGCATTGCCAACCCTCCCAACCTCCCATGTAGAGCTCTGGAGACCTTACTCGCCGTAGGAACACAACATGGCCGAGGGCTGAGACCAATGTTATTTGGCTACGATCTTCTGTAAGGTGGAGGTCCTTCCGCAGACGGGCTGCTCCGATTTTAGCGGATTATCCGCTGTGCCATACCTCTCTTAAATTTAGATTATATGGCGTTCAAGTCGTTTGCATTGACCCAGTGATAGGCCGCTCAGTGATTTGATACTAACAGCTCATGGACCCAGCTAGTGGACGTTTAGAAGAACTATAAAACATTATATCGGCTCCGGCGGCACTGATAAAGGATCAGTTTGAATATTTTGAAAAAAAATCTTTTATAGAAATTTCATTTATTTGCTGTGGTAACATTACGACTACGTAAGTAAAAAAAAGTGCCAAGAACCAAGCCTATGAAAATAAGGTGTGACCAGACCAAGAATGAATTATTTTTTGAAATTGTTCAACAAAGAATTTCCCAAGGACCTAATAAACGTACACACATATTATTATACTAGGTCCTTTGGTAAATACCTGGATTGGTTTATTTATTTATTCCATTTATTTACTCATTTGGTTCAGTTTTGCGAAGCTTGTGAAAACAATACTTATTGCTTTAAAAGCAAGTAGAATACATCTTCGTGCCTTCGGAGGTACGAAAAACAAAATCATTTGTAGTCAATTTCAATTTGGTTCTATTTAAAGACATATAGATTAATGATTTATAGGGAAAATAGATTATAGGGTACTTACTCAAAAGTAACAGTCTGAAAAAATAAGTTGGGTATATGAATACACCTAGGCCGATATTAAAAAATAACATTATTTGCACAAAAGTTGTATTTTTCGGTTGTATTGATTTTAAAAACAAAATTCTATAAAACTATTATTTTTTTCCTGTCTATACGAGGCTACTTTCATACATTTTCAGGATTATATCTAACTGCAATAAATGTTAATATACATGTCGTTGTAAATTCGTAGGGCTTTACAAACTTTCTATCACAGGTTAATATGTGGGTTAATAACAACTACAAAAAAAAACATCAATAATGGTACATAAAATCTAATGCCAACTTCACTAACAGTCCAATGCATAATAATAAAATTATGACTTAAAGAGGGCGCTGGGGCACGTTCATGAGTCACATAAGACTCATTTCCCCATAACCTTTAGTAAACATTTTGTGTTTTCTATTGTCTAGTTGTTTTTCCTCGAGAAAATTAAATATTAAGCGTGGCGGGAAAGTTGTCACAATAATGTTGGAAAGGTAGGAAATTCTGGTTTTCCCTTTATGGATAGAATATTCATGAAAAGTAGCAGACTCTGACCATATAATAATAATAAATAAAATACACATACGAAAAATGTACACATGCTGTATAAAAACATAAATCGGTTAGAATGGCTATTGATAGTAGTAAAATTGCCATAAACATAAATTGGTCAAACTACATTTAATATAAGGTAGTAAGGTAGTAACGAAATTCATAAAATAAAATAATACGTTTATTTAATTATTTTATTTTAACATATACATATTTGAGTACCTAAAACTTTAAAACATCACTATTGATTTATATATGCACGATATATAATAATTAATTTTATAATATTTTAGAATTAAATATTTTATTAAGCAGATTGGCGAACAATTAATAAAGAGGTATTGTTTGAAAAATGTGTAGCTACTCTATGGTCGTCTGCTCTCGTCGTAGTGATAGAGAACGCGGAGCCAACAAGATAAGAGCCGGGCGCGGCGCACAGTGCGCGCACGCTGACGCGGGCGCACTCGAACTTGTCGAGGCTCACGTTCACGCCCAGCTCCTTGGCGTCCGCCTCCGCCCCGTTACCCAGGGCGCCTGCCCAGCCCAGCTCGCCGAACGATTCTCTGTCGACAACCGGTAAAGTGTAAATAAACATTCTCCTTCTTCGTAGCCTTATCCTAACTTTAATTAAGATTGGCGGGTTCCTTGCCAAGGGTATAAGGCGGATACTGATTGTTACGTGGCGGGACTCCCACCCGACCTTCACTACCCAGAGGGAAAAGCATATCTATTTTAAGTTAGGTTACGTCTTTTGAAATAACATTTCTTAAATATGCAGTTTCCTCCTCATAATTATAAATGCCCATGTGGTTCCTTATCTACTGCACTATCATTTAAATAAACATTAAATTATGAAAATAATCATCATCATCACAGCCACAAGAAGTTCACTGCTCCACTGATAGACATCATATCATCATCAAATAAAATATTAAGTATAGTTACTCCACTTACCTAGTTTGTTGTTTGGACATGTCTATAAAAACATGTACTGGCACCTCATAGCAATTGACAATATTTATAGTAATGGGAACCAAACACAGCTTCTTCTTATCAAAATTGTGATTAATTTGGTTACTATGCTCTAATCTGAAAAGCACAATATTATCTCTTTTGTGTCTCTTTTTCGTTTCGAGCAATTCTGGTTTACTTTCATATTCATCGAGATGCAGAGAGGGTACTATGTCGGTCGTCGTGTTTTCTCTTTCATGAGATAACGCTTTTGTAAAGCACTCCAACCAAATGCAGTGTTGCCCTACTGATGACTGATTTTCAGTTTTATCATATGCTATCCATCGTAGAACTAACATAGATCGAACGAGTCCTGCTTTTTTGTCATTGTCTAGTTGGGAAACTGAATTATCCACAGACGTTATTGTGTCCATAACAAATTTGGAATATGGCGGTTGATTCACATCTGCTTTACTTTCCGAGTGGCCTTTGGAGATTTTTAGGCAGGAATAATCGACTTTTCCTTCGGGCAATTCTTCAAAGATTCGTAGGGCTTTGAAAATAAGATGATTTTTTTCGTGCGGGTTCAGAGGAGCGTCTCTATCTTTCGCTGCCGTGAGATCGGCCAATTTCCAATTTCTGCTCAACAAAGAAGCTTCTAAAACTTTCACTTCGATGTTATCATCTTTATCATTGCTGACGTTCTTGACCTCTACTACTAAATTCATGATTTCCATCGGTCTATCCTCGACCATTCTCAAGCTGCGACGTGGGACGACCGAGACTTCGACAGCTTCCTGTAAATAAACAGTACATGTAAATTTTGAGTACTTAAAATATCTCACTAGTGGATAAATCCACCACGATGCCATTTCATGATCAGGGTGATCATGTAATTTAATTTGCAATAGTAAACTGACCGTGACGTCGACTCGGAAGACGTGCCTCAGCAGCCGATAGGGCCGCTCGGGCTGGCCGGTCTCGTAGTAGGCCAGCAGGTGCAGCGCGGGCTGGGCGCGGCGCGGGCGCAGCAGCAGGCGCGCGCACCGCACGCCGCCGCCCGCGCCGCCCACCGCACGCGCGTGCCGTGCTGCGCGCTGGCGCCACGCCGCAGCACGCGCCGAGCGCTCGTCTTTACATAAAAATCATTCAAATAAAAACATTTTAGCAAGGGTTTTTACTTCATGCTAAGGTCTTAGTATCTATTGCAGGTAGATTTACAGGAAATACTTTTGCACGTCAATATATCTATACTAGCATTTCCGACGGAAATAGTCTGTTGAGATGAAGTGCCGCAAGAAACTTAACAATTAGCCTTTTTTTTTAAAGCCATTACAACATGTTTAAAGATGTATAAAAATAAATATAAAAGCGGAAAAAAGCAGAGGAGCAGATTATAGTAACCATAAATTTTTATCTTTAAAATGATCTTCCACTTTATAATACCCTTTTTTTCAAAAGATTCAAAACGTTTTCCTTTTAGTTCAAAACAAAATTTAAAAAATTCTTAAATTATTATACCTGCAAAGACTGGCGACTCTCGATATTTTTCTTCATAAAGCATTTTGAAATCATCGCCTTTTTCATCATTTAAAAGTGTGATGCATTCTGGATGCGACATCGCTATGTGGAGATTTGTCATATCAACGGGACCTACGTTACGAAATTCCACGTCCACTGTCTTCATTTCACCTGATATTATTTTAGGGCTAATCTCTGAGAACGTCATCTATAAACAAACCATAAATTAAATTCGTTTTATGGGCGTAGTTAGATCGACGAACTATTATACTAGGGCGTAGTGTAGTGTTGTAGTAAACTTATAACTAAGTAGAAAAGTATTGCATTGGTCTCGGCCATGTTGTGTTCCTACGGTGAGTAAGGTCTCCAGAGCTCCACTTGGGGTGTTGGGAGCATTGAGTGATACCCCCGGTATTGCAAGAGTCTTCGGAGAGGCTACGGTGATGCTTACCATCAGGCGGGTCGTATGCATGTTTGCCAACTTTGTAGTATAAAAAAAATATATGTATATGTAAAAAAAATATTTATTTTCTAAATGAGTCATGGCTTCTCAAACTATGAATTTGGTACTTGAAGATAAGAGTTTTTATAGTTGCATGACTGGCGGTTGAACAAATTTTATTATAATACTATTGAATATTTAAATGACAAATTTATAAATAGTTAAATAATTAAATTTCATGCATAAAAATAAAATTGTATACTGAAAAATGCGAGGGTAGAATACGTTTGGAATACTATAATTTATTGTAACATCGTAATGTGTGCTTTAGCTGATGCAAATAAAAATTTATCTATCTATCTATCTTTTGTACCTTATATTCGCAAATAAATATATCTATTCTATTGTATAATTTTAAATGAAATATCTTTAAAATATGGCAGCGCTTAGCGCTTATTAATATAATGTATTATTTTATTAATGTTTGTGTACTTATTTAAATTATGAATAAAATTTCGCCAACGCGATTAACTTTTCTAGCATAATATCAACGTAGGCGGGAAATCAATTTATGTATGTATTTATAGAATCAGGATTAGTAAAATTTCAATATGCATGTGACTTCCTGGGGTCTTTAATAATATGCATAAATTTAAATTTGTTGGTGAAATTGAAATATTTCACCAACAAATTTAAATTTATGCATGCGTTATTATTTTACCTGCAAGCACGGAGCTTCGGGAATAACCTTTATATGTAAACGTTTATCGATACTGCTTACACCAGATATCAAATTTACTTTTCCGGATATCATCACGCTGTTCTCGTTGGCATTACCATCTTCCCCTCCATTAATTAATCTAAAAAAAAAGATATAATATAATTATCATTAATTAAGTACAAAAAAAGTAAACTTGATGTCTAATAATATATGTGTTGTACAGTTCCGCTTCCTTGAGCGTCATTCATATCATGTTTATACAAGCCACAAGCCAACTCAATCCTGATCCGTACAGACCCTTATTATTTCCTAGTAAGTACAGTCAGGTGCACGTTGAGCTTTACACTTGCTGTACAATTTTGGCTCTTATGACATAGTCTGACATAGAACTTAAGAATGGTACAAAGTTTGATATGTAAAGGTTGACGTGCTCTTCACTGTACATAATATTAACTTACTTGTAAGCCAAACCATGTATACATAGTTGACCAACTTTTAAAGGAGTAATAGAGAAAGTCAGCATCTTTACGCTTTCACCTTCCATAATAACAGATTTTAGTTTTGGCCCGAAAATAACATTGCTTTCCAGAATATTCCCCGCAGCTATTGAAGACTCATTATTCAATATGTCTTCATTAAAATCTCCGGAGCTTCCTTTGCTAGGCGTGAATTCCCAAAGTAATTCCACATCTTTCAATATCAAAGTTATTTTCAATGGATTTCTTAAGGTGATCGATATTTGAGTCGGTTCTGTAATTAAGTTGATAATTTGTTGTATATTGGGTACATTGATACATTTTTTTAAAGTTGGGACCATACTATGGGATAATATGAAAAAAAAAACACCTTGAAATTACTGGAAATATCATTGGAATTTCGAGTAATGTGTATGCAAAAAGGAAACTTTGATATGAGAATAATAGCTGCCTACGGTATAATATTCGAATGAATTTAGTATATTTACCTCCTTGCGGTATGATCGGATTGGCATCAGTGCTGTCAGTGTACAAATCGATGGTAGGTTTGAATATCATAGGCACTGCGCCGCGGGCCACTTGCAGTAGCATTTCCTCCAGGGCGTGCCAGGAGCGCTCTTGGGGCTCTTGGGGCTCTTGGGGCCCTTGGGGCCCTTGGGGCTCCTGGGGCTCTCGGCGCGCCGCGGGCAGCGCCACGGACGAGGCGGGCGCGCGGCCGGGCGCGGCCAGCGGCGCGGGGCCCACGCTCAGCACCGCCGTGCCCGCGCGCTCCAGGAGAGGTATCGGCAGCACCGGCAGCCGGGACTTGAACTCCTCGCAGCTGTCTACCCATTGCTAAACACCAAAAAATATTGGAAAGTATTTGCATAACAATACTCTCAAGAGTAATCGGGACAAGCCCACCATACATTCCCACCGCTGTTTCCTGTACAGCCAGGATCAACGACCACTACCTCAAATTGATAATAAGCAATGAAGTTTATTGCCGTCCCAGGGGAGAAACTACAGCTGTCTTTGAACTCGAAACGAATTTAATTAGTAGGAAATATTGAAACGAATGTCGGCAAAATTTTTCAAAAGAATCCCGCTGCTTTATAATATTTTCGAACAGTTGTATGCCAGTGAATGTATGCGTTAGTGGAGGTACCTGATGCTGCAGCATATACTCGCGCAGGAAGGCGTCCTGCTGCGCCGGCGGCTGCGGGCCGCGCGGGGCCAGCGGCGCGGCCAGCCACTGCACGGCGTCGCGCGTACGGCGCAGCGCGCCCGCCAGGCGTCCGAGAGCGAACTGCACGTGGTCCGTGGACAGACGCCATCCGCTCTCCGAATAAACCTAGCATAAAAAAGAAAAAAAAAACAATTATAATCCACAAGTTTAGAATAGTTGGTCGTCGATATTCGACTGGGTGAAATGTTACAGTTACTCAAATCTTTTTCAATTATTACAAACTATAACACTGATGATGGAGGTTAGAATGATTTTAAAATAAAACTTAAAATATTTTTCTTATTATTACGATGTGAATTGTACCTGATAGGCTTGTTTGTAACATCTGTATGCCTGTTTTTTCTGGCCAGCTTTTAAGAATCTGTGTCCAGCGAGAACCATGTGGAATGCATACTTTCGGCACATAGCCTTTGAGCCAGGGCCTGACAAGAAGCACAACGCCGCTTGTTCCAGTAGCATAGCACTACGCAGATCGCTGTCTTCTGACGTCATACGTATTAATTGTTTGGCAGCCTCTCCGTGTAAGCCAGAACTACTCAGACATAATACTGATAATAAAGTGGCTCTCACTGCATATTGGACCATCCTGTGAACAACAAACAACATTGAATTTACACCATTTTTACGGGACTTCTCAAATTTGTAAAAAAAAAAAAATTATTTTAAATATTACAAAGGTGGCAAACAAGCATACGGTCGGTCTGATGGTAAGCCGTCACCGTAGCCTATAGACGCGTGCAATACCGGTGGGTATCACTCACGCATTGCCAAATGTGGAGCTCTGGAGACCTTACTCACCGTAGGAATACAACATGGCCGAGACCAATGCGATTTGGCTGCGATTCTGTAAGGTGGAGGTCCTTCCCCAGAAGAGTTGCTCCGATTTGAGCGGATTATCCGCTGTGCCCTACCACTCTTAAAATACCTCTCTTATAATTTTAATAAGTAATAATGACATAAAAAAATTGGCTTGGATTTCATAACAAAATTCAATTGGTTTTAAAACCACAAAATCTATGATATAAAAACTGAATTTCACTGACCGACATGTGTTCAAATAAGTGGTAATACTTTCTTCCATATAACCGTGAGTTTTCCGGTTGGCATCTCCCGCCATGAAAGCGCTGATTGCGGCCATCTCGAGAGCACCCGCATAGCAAAGCCAAGCACTATCCGCGTAGAATTCCCTTTTTGCTGTATGATAGGCATCAAAGGCTCTTTGCCATTGACCGCATAAAAACCACAAGTCTCCCAAACGACGCAATTGTATTTCTGGACAATCGTTTGAATATCTGTTGATATTTTACATTTTAATATGGGTAAGAAACTTGAAAGCACAGAAAACATAGTCCAATAAACTCCAATATTATATTGTAGGTAGGCAGGTCACTATTTCTTCTAAGCTGATATACTATTATACAAATTTAAAAAAATGTAGAAAAAAAAACTATTTGTAGTAGGTAGCATAAGCTTGGTTGCAGAAATTTTATAAACGAATATTATAGAAATAATTTATTATAAAGAATCATAAATTAAAAAAGGGGGTCGTACATAACGGTGTTGTTGACTGTAGTATTTCCACCTTTTCCAGTCCCGAACCATCTTTTCGTAGCTGAAAGCAACGACCGACTAACTCCTTTCCTATTGGCGACCTATAAAATTTAAAAAACATTGTATTTATAATGATTATGCATAGATGATAATTACATAAGTTGACTTTAAGCACTAGAAGATTATTCATGTTGTTTTTATTTTATTTTGAGGCACTAAATAAATATTTTCTTTCTTTATATTAAAAATAATGTTAACTACTAATGTAAACATATAATTACAGATCTTTAGCTAACTATTAATAATAAATAAATTGAGTTTACCACTTCTGACAACTGTGATATCTGTTTTTCTAAATAAGGAAGTAACGCTCTTGATGCATACTCATGTAAGAATTTTTTAATACATTCTATATCATTAGAATTTAATGCAGCTCCATGAACCTCAGTTGAATCCGACGATCGACCAAGAACATTAACACTTTCCGAACTTCCGGAGAAAGATTGTGTCTGAAAATTACCGAATTATAATATTATAAAAATTAGGCAAGTTTTAATTAAAGTAAAACAGAGATTACAAAAAGAACTATTTTATATTATCATATTTATTGATCTGAGAGACTTCATTGACCCAAAGATGTTGTCTACAGACATGGTTGATGTGTACTTTCATCTCTCTTTCTCTGCATGTTTTGTATATAATTTTACATTAAAAATGACATAAACATATTGTGAAAAAAAAAAAAACAACAACCGAAGTTTTTAGGAACATTACAATAATACAATGTGAAATTTTGGGTCAAGTTCTAATGTTCAAAACTAGTCAAATGAAATAATAATAACAACAAAAACAGATAGTTTAACCCGTTAACTTGAACTTATCAGTAACCTTCGAACACCACCCTGAAGCTAGCATTTTTTCAATAAAATTAACCAACCTGTAAACTGTTAGCATGATCATAGTCATCAGTAGCAGTCAAGGGGTGCAAAACTTCTTGATTAGCAGAGGGTGTGAAGTTAGTTGAATCTTCTGTAGACAGATATGAGTTTGCTTACTAAACGCACCTCTCGATAAAAACTCCACTAATTCAAAAAATACGTATTCGAACTAGTAACTTTTTCCAAATTTTATCTTGAATTATCATATAATAACTCCCATGCCGATACATCAATAGCTATTGAAATATGATGCTATATATAAAATAAGATTTTTATGTATAGATTTATATATACATTTTATACCACCAATAAAAAATAAAAAATCTTTATCTTTAAATCTGCTTTATGGAAATAACCTTGCCCTATTAATCTGAAGTAATTAAATAATCTAGAATTTTTTTTAGCTTTTTCAGACAAAATAGAAATAAGATAAATATAAACAATTTATTTAAGAATTTGAGACACCTTTAATATTTTTCAAAAAACTTTTTTAATATTCCTGAATAACTAGATTTTTGAGTTACCAGAGACGTCATCTAGTGGTGTGTATTCACATTTATGATTATTCTAATATAATGATACATACCAACTGAAAGTGGGTTAGACGGGGAGTGTGCAGACTCTATTGGAGAAGTTGCCAAGTTTGTTAGGGATGAAGACATGTCTGTCTGAAAATCAAATTGCTTAGTATTTATTTAGTAACTTATTTTATTTTAAGAGAACAGCTGTTTGGTTGTTATTCAGATTAAACATCATTATTATTAGCATGTCAGATTCTAAAGCACTTTTAAAATGTGTCTACTTATTTTATTTTACCACACAGGTGTGTTAATTTTCTATCACATTCTAGTACCATAAATAACATAACTGTGCCCAGTAGATTTGGTCACCTTTGTGTCTTTGTGTTTGTCCATTTAATTCAAACTTATTTATTTACTTACATTTGAGTCTGGCGACCTCTTTATAAACTGTGCCCACATATCTGCAGGCAAGGCAGATTCTGCATTACTCCTTGAATTAATGGGCAATAGAAAACAATTACTTGCTCCAAATGTCTGTTTTAATGTCTCAAATGCTGCATCTGCTCTGTAAGAAAATTAATATTTTCACAGGTTTTTTTTGATAAGATTCATTTAGCCTTTATTATGTTAAATAAACGAAAATCATAATAAAAAGTGACATACTTCTCTTTAGATACAGATGATACATCATGTAAAAGTAAGTATGATTTCAACACGCCACTGTTGAACCACTTGGGGAGTTTGGGTGGTGTAATATTTTGTAGTTGTGCATACTGTTGGTTCAATGAATTAAAACTATCAATTATGTTTTCTTCATGTGTCGTCCCTACTATGATGCATGACAAAAAATGTTTAGTAAATTCATGGTCAGATGGAAACTGAACTTCAAGATAAGTCTCTCTCCAAGCATCAAACCATGGCGTAGATTGGGGCACATCGAACTTACGACTTTCTGCAATTAGAAAATGATGAGTGTCATTAATTTGGAAATATTTGAATTCATTATCCATAACAGATAGAGATGGAATCATCTCCGGCCCTAATAATTGTTTGTACTGCTGGATTGAATGTGAATTCATTGGTGACAGTAGTGGAGTCACAATCAACTTGTTGACAACATAAAAATTATCAAATTGAAATAATTTGAATGCTATATAATCTATATATATAAAAGTAGAAGCTGACTAAATTTATAAATTACTAGCTTTTCCCCGCGGCTTCGCTCGCGTTAATTTTATGACAAAGATTTCGTTTGACAACAAAACAACCCATAGCGCGACTTGTGGCGCCATCTGTTGGCCGATACAGCACCCTCTATAGTAGAAAAAATATTTTCCCATTGGAATGACATACTTACATGGGATAAAAAGCCAATGTTGGGCTCTGTACCCCTGACAATATTTATACAATTTTCATAATGATCGGCTGATTAGTTAAGCCGTGAAGAAATAACAAACAAACAAACAAACTTTCTTTATATTAGTTAGGATAAATAATTCACATGGCACATACCAAATTCAAGAGATACTGTTTTGTCATTATAATTGTACAGCACAGCATTGTTCAGTTGCCTTCTGGCTTCCATTGGTTGCAGAGGCTTCCAATTTACCTCTCTGATTATTAGTCTCCAGTTCTTCACAGTACATGTACCTCCACCAGGCTCTCGAAATTGACCTGAAATATGAGACATATACATGTCAATTTAAAAGTAAGCAGCGTGCTGTGTGCAGCACAAGTGACCCCTGTGGCATTACATGTTGTCCATGAGCAGTGTTGATGATTCACTAATCTTTGAAAAAAACAAATGACCTATGATAATTTTAAAAATAAAATTAGATGCAACTAATCAACATGGCATAAAAAGATGAGCAAAATTAAATTACCTATGTTTTGATGTAATGAAGTCTTATATCTCAAATTATTTGTCAAATGAGTTATTTACAAAAGAAATAGTTTGTAAAATGATACCTATTGTATTGATTTTCCACACTTTTGTAATGATCATTTTATTATTATTATTATTTTTTCATATGACAGCGGGCACTTGTGATGGTGTTAACATACAAACAGCTAAAATGCATGCTCATTTGCTCTTTCACAATACAAAGAGATTTGGTGGTCAGAGAGTCTTATGTGGTGGGAAGGTTATATTAATTTATTATTTAATCATCATACTAATATTAAAAATGAGAAAGTGAGTTTGTTTATTATTCCTTCACGGCTTAACTAATCAGCCGATCAATATGAAAATTTGTATACAATGACATATTGTCAGGGGTACAGAGCCCAACCTGCTACTTTTTATCCCGTGAAAGTATGTCATTCCAATGGGAAAATATTTTTTTTTACTAGTATGGAATAGGCTATCGGCCAACAGATGGCGCCACAAGTCGCGATATGAGTTGTTTTGTTGTCAATCGAGATCAATGCTATGTCATAATATAAACCGCGAGCGAAGCCGCGGGGAAAAGCTAGTGTACACAATATATCTGCCCTTAGAGCAACTCTCTGCGAAGCCGCGGGGAAAAGCTAGTACACAATATATCTGCCCTTATTTATAGCGACTCTGACCAAAAAGAATATACATAGAAATATAAATTACCTTCCCATTCCATGTTCTCAAAAGGTTGCAAGAGTTCTGTTAACGATAAATTATTCTTGGACATCACATTGTCAACTTTGGGACTGCACAATACAGCTATTATTGGTGAAAAAGAACTCTGAATGAATTCTTGGGCAGTTTTACCAGAGCGAGCCATTTTAACTATTTCCACACTAGATTATCATATAAAATACTTATTGGTTTTAATTTAAATTGAGCTAAATTATATTACATGAACTGGGACATAATATTAAAAATTATCCTAAAAATGTGCAAAACAAACACATATTTTTGTGATAGATAAAAAATTTCATTTCTATGATTCTGACCAGGGGGAGCACACCCAGGGTTGCCAGATTCAATTTTATGATTTTCCCCAAACTGACTTTTATTTTTCCCCAAAATGATACGTTTTCAACAGAAAACCCCCAAAAGTTTTGTTACAAATAAAAGGGGTTAAAAACTGCCTTTTCCTCACTTCAGATGTCGCTTTTGTCTAATTTTCTACACATTTGACAGCTATCAGTCATTTTCCATACTATTTTTTTTGCCAAGACGAGCCAAGCGGAGCGCAAGGGCACTATCTCGTCGTTTTTTGAACTCTCATAACTTTGGTTTGGATGATGCTTTAAATAGTTAAAAATTTCAAGATAAAATGACACCAGTACAATTATTGAACATTCAAAATTTGAATGTCGTAGCTATTATACTTTAGATTTTATTAATGTCTAAAAACCACCCATTTCGTCACTGATTCACTCACTGACTCACTGATCATCAAAATTCTTAAGGTACTTCCTGAAGTCCTAGAACGCCAAAATTTGGTAGTAAGCTAATATTACTACAAACACAACAAAAAAAATCATAAAACTTGGAACTTTCATCCCCCAACCCTTTAACCTAAGGGATGGAAGTTTGTATGAGATTTCCGCTTCCTAATATCCTATAAAGCTGAAATTTGGTATGTAGGCTAGTATTAGTACACAAACAACAAAATATCATAAAACTTGGAACTTCACCCCAAAAGAAAAAAAAATATAAGCAACTTACAAAAAGAAATGAAATCCCACCAAAAACATTTTCATGTAAAATGTTGCCAAGACGCGACCATATGAGTCGCACTGTCAAAAAGTTATCAGATCTCATGTAGAGCCAAGCTTCTAACTTTACACGCCCTACCTCTACAAGGCCTAACTTCACAAACTCTACACCTTAATCAATATATGTGGTTTGGCCATCGAAATAATATTACTACGTATAGAAATGACAGCGCCTTCAAATTTTGGCGCCGCGTTCGGCCGTGAGGGGCGTGCCCCTCCCTGGCCCCGCCCCCAACCGAGTCATAGAATATGACATTACTACGCAGGGGCGACACTTTGTTTATATTCTGCCTATTGGACATCTAATTGATTATTTTATTTTATTACAATATTTTATTTTACTTAATAGAATAAACTTAATAGAAAATAGGTATAATATTAGCTTTATAGGTAGGAAACTACATTAAATTTTTGTTATTAACTAAATATTAGTCAAAAATAAACTGAGATTAAATCAAAACTAACTTTATAATGAAATTTTATTTGTTCGAAAACGGTTGGTCGAAATTTAAAATGCTGTTTCGTTTTCCTTCTTTTTATTTTCTAGAAACTATTTTTTTTACTTAGTTAGTAACTTTATCCACATTTACATATTTTATACCTACTATATAAAAATATTTTGTAAATATAGTTGAAAAAATCTAATTATAATAATTACGACAACATAAGTAACGCGTTATACGTGCCCATGAAATTTGAGGGTTGCCCTCGATTTTCCTGGAATTCCCATCATCAGATCCTGAATTGGTGACAACTTGGGAGTATGCACTTATGAATAAAAAAAGAATTTTGAAAATCGGTCCACAATTGGAGTGTTCGGCGGACCTCCAAAAAAAAACAATGAAACATAGAACCTCCTTTTTTGAAGTCGGTTAAAAAAAAAGCAAAAAATTTTTCAGAAATAAGTACCTAAATTATATTATAAAATTGACCTACGCTTAGTACCTACGTATCCCATCTGTACGATTACTTTTTGATAATCTATGATTTTCACATAGAAATGGCGGATGCAATCATGATGCAATAGAAAATAATGAAAAAAAATTGTTTTGGTTGGTTTTACTTAATTTTTTGTATACTTACCGATGATAAGTGACGCCGCTATCTTTCTTTCTTACTGTTGAACGGTTTTTGCAAGATTTTATTGAACATGACGGCATTTTTTAATTATTTTTTTTAACATAAATCAGAGGACCAATCACGATGAGCGTCGGCAAGTTTCTAAACGAGTCATAAACGAGTTGATGTCTATTGGCCTCAACGTATGGGGACAAAAATTTTGTTCGCGGTGTCATTTCTATACGTAGTAATATTATTTCGATGGGTTTGGCCATTTCGCTACATTCACATAGTAAGGTGAAAAAATTATAAACTATTCATCATCATACTTTTCTGTTATACATTAGTTCTTGTAGTATGTAACGAAACGGCAAACACACTTATTTTGATTAAGGTGTAAAGTTTGTGAAGTTAGGCCTTGTAGAGTTAGAAGCTTGGCTCTACATGAGATCTGATAACTTTTTGACAGTGCGAGTCATATGGTCTCGTCTTGGCAACATTTTACATGAAAATGTTTTTGGTGGGATATAATTTTCCTCAAAGGAGTTTAGTCTCCCTTTGAGCGGTTCTTGAAACCTGAGCCAACATGTAGTATGTCATTAAATGTCATATTATATCTAAAACATTATTAGATAACAAGGGAAAATGAGGAAATCATGAATGTGTGGTTTGTTACCTTTTTGGCAAACTCTTAAATGTGTAGTTTAGATAGTGGTGGAAGATTATTATGGGAATTAGTATCTCTGAACTTATCCATGGTAGGAATTTCAGGAATATCATCCTGAAGTTCGTCTTAAACTCCGATAAGGTTTTTTCCTCTTTGGTTCGTGACAAGCCCACCACACATTCCCACCACTGTGTCTCCTGTGTAGCCAGGATCAACAACGGCGACCTCAGATAGACAATAAGCAATGAAGCTTATTGACGTCCCGGGGGAGAAAACTACAGCTGTCTTGGAACTCACAACGAATTTAATCAGAAAGAAGATAGTCGGAGTAGGACGTATTGAAAGGACTTCCCTCCTTAACAACTACGTGAGAAACTGCAATTTGAAGCAAAAGGCATTATACCCTAGAGAGATGGCAAATCAAGTGAGTTCCTCTTTGGTTCAAAACGTTCAAAACAAAAGAGGCATAATACTAGATAGCTAGACTTTATAGAATAGTAGAGAGAGAGACAGCAGCTTTTTAAATGGCTCTGGATTGATTGTTACCAGAACGTAGTACTATTATCTATTCTGTGTTGTTACACTTTAGCCAGGATGTTAGTCCAAAAAAGATGGTTAGGTTAGTATAAAAGTGCAAAAAAATTCGCTAAAATTCCCCATCACGTATTTTATTTCCCCAAAAATTTCCCCAAAGATTCTATTTCCCCAGTTTTTCGCCGAGAGTCAAATTTTTCCCCAAAATCGCGAAAAAAACCCCCAATCTGGCAACCCTGAGCACACCACACTTATGGCGGAAACACACTACCGTGTCGGGGCCTGTCGTGTCGCGCTCTGTCGTGACGGTGGGTGTGCACACTTACGTGTCGTGTCGGGGCGCGATTCTGTTCAGAAATGAACGAAATAAACGCCAGACGTTTATTTCTTTCATTTCTGAACAGAAGCTCGCAGTGTTTGCCTTTGTCTGGGTGTTTTCTATAATGTATAATGGTATTTATTTACAAAAAAATGTATTTAAGTATATTTATCAGGAATCTAATACCTAGTAACTCATTATCACGCTGCAAAAACAAATTAAAAAAAAAAGCGTCCACTTGTTCGCGCCACGAGCCGCGCGCGGGTATAGAAACACATTTGCAGGGCGTGTCGTGTCGCGTCATAACCCCCACCACCGCCGTGGCGCAATCGGCGGCCAGCAGTCCGCGCCACGACAGAGCGAGTCACGACACGACACGCCCTACAAATGTGCTCCTAACCATATAAAATGTATGAAGGCGATATGCTTCTGGCGCGACACGACAGGCCCCGACACGGTAGTGTGTTTCCGCCATTAGTATAACCGTCAATTTTCATAGGCAACAGCGACATTTGGGGGATTGGTGGAAGAACTAAAATTAAAAAAAAGCGGCCATTTTGCACTTCACTTATCGTCTCATACTACCTCAGAACACAGAGATATCTGTGCATACTACATTTACCGTAGACAGAGAAAACTATAGACTGCTGGATGTTTTTTATTTCACTTACAATAGAAAAGGATGGTCATATACGCATGGCTGATAAAAAAAGAGACAAAGAGAATATTTTTTTGTCCCTCACTGCGTGGCTGGTTTTTTCAAGGCCAGCAACTTTAATTGCTAAACAAACTTTGACGTTTGCTGCAGGTGATAACTAATTTTAAAGTTTTTGTTTTGTTTATTCAATTACGAATAACTATTTTGTGTTAATTAAGTTCCTGGAGGTGATTGCATCTGTAGAAAATGGTGCGGTGCAGTATAATGGGATGTAAAAGTGATAGTGAGAGAAAAATTAGTGGGTTGTCGTTTCATTCGTAAGTAGACATTATTCCCGACTATTTTACTATTTATCATAGTTAAATATACTAATTTTGGTTTATTTTCGACGAATGATATCAAGTCTCATCATGATTTTGAAAAATGCGTGAGATTTTTAACATTTTTGTTAACATAACCTTTCAAGTCAGTGTTGCTATTTTTTTTGGTGGAAATTTTCCCTAAAATAGGAAATTTTCTATCAGAGTCGCGTTAGGGGCAAGGAAGTAGAGTTGGAGTATAGGCTTAGGGGCACTATGAGACGCCAAGAAAACATGAAAAAAAAGTTTTTGAGATATTTTTTTTTTAACAAAAGTTTAAGTTTTTCTTTATTTCCTTCTTTTTTGGGTTCCATTGAGAGTGGAGTGGGAGTTGGGGGGGGGGGGGGGCACTTGCAAACACTTTTAGCCCTTTGCACCAACCCCGTGCGCTACCGTTCTCGAGATATACGCAATTGGAAAAAAAGCGGATTTTCAAAACTGCAAATTTCTCAGGGGCACGGGGTTGGTACAAAGGACCAAAAGTGTTCATAAGTAAGATATTTGGATCCCAAAACTTAGCTCAAAAATATATTTAAAAAAATTACACCGAAAGAAATAATCCGTAATGTTCACACGAAATTAGTACTTTTCCAAGGCCATTAGATGAGAACTTTAGTTGTTATTATAAACTAATTAAAAAAAAAAAACCCGACTGCATGAAATTACCACTCAAAAGGGAAAAACAAACTCCATGATTTAGTGTAAAGTGTATGCACCGTGTATTATGTTTTATTTGATACCTACTCCAATACCTACTTTATATGTTTTAAATCACAGAAGTTTTTATATTTTTATGAACTCAATGTTTAGGTATCAAGACGAATTAGTGAATATAATAAAAATAAAATATCCTATTATGTTTTAGATTGTTTTCATTTTATTTCCTACAAACTACTTTAATAAACGGGCAGTTTTCAAGAGACAGTCTTCGCATTATTTTTTTACATAATATAATTCATGAGTGAGAATTTGAAAAATGCCTGTTATCTTGAAGTGTACATACATATAATATAATACCTACCTACCAATACTTATCTAAAGATTAAATTATTGGCATCCGCACGCATTCATTTTTATGATTTGTCCCAGATGTTTTGAAACTAATAGGTAAGTATTCGTTAGTTCTATTAATGGATTAAAAACTTTCAAAAGTACTAAGTATCAGCATGTCAATTTTATACATACAAAAAGGAAATCGAGAGTATGGGGTAAATTTATCCTTACCTGGCAAGTCTAAATCTAGTATGTACTTTTTTTTCTGTCCCTTTCAGCGGCACGCTTAGTAGCTGTCTATAGTTTTCTCTGTCTACGACATTTACACTCTCGCCTCGTACCTCGTCTCGTACCGTCTCGCGCCTCGCGTGATCGATGGTTTTTGAGTTGTCTGTTCACACTCTCGTGTTGTGTTCAAGCTAGCCAGAATGGAGGACGTCGAAGTGTTAGAGAGGGAACGCACGAGCAACTTTGTCTCTACGATTTTTTTGTCTATGGCGCCGTCTCCTTGCCGCAATTTGTTCAGGTCTAGGACCAAGCATAGATTAATATTGTAAAAGGACCAAGTTCTTATACTTGGTCCTAGGTTCAGGTGCGCGCACGAGATCGACAGCGACACAACTTTTTCTCAGTGTTGCCACCTTTAGCCCTTATTTTATTTTTTTATTTTTTTCGTTTTGGCAATCAGAATTTTTCTTCAAGTTATGCTTGTGTCAATCAATACTATGAATCAAACGATGAAACACACAGAAATTAAATTTTTAATCACGAGCCCAAGTGGACGCTATAGTAGATGGCGCCAAAATCCACCTTAGCCCTTTTCGGGCTAGATCTTTTTATAGTATGTGCAGTCGTTTTTTCATGCTTTAGCCCGAAAAGAGCAATCTAGACCTTTTTATGCGATACGAAAACTTCGGACCGTCATACAAAGTCATGAAACGCGCAATGCGCACCTTGTAGTTTTATTTCGTCAGTTTACACTTTATGATCATTAATTGGGTATATTATACTTTTGCTATAGTAACATTGGTAACCCTACCTACTCCTTCCGCTTTTTTACTGGTGAATTCCCCAAGTTTGTTTCTAAGCATAAACGTTTTTTTTACATTTTTTAACCCTTGGTTTCGCTCATTTTATTTGTATTTATTTTTTAGACGTTTCTAGCCCTTATTTTGGCAAAATTTGCTCTAATAAAAAAATCTAGCTCTTTTTAGCTCGTCCTACTGCCCTTTTTCAAAAACAAAGGTGGCAACACTGCATTTTTTATAAAATTTTACGTTATAAGTTGGCAACTCTGGAAATTTATTTTGTCTCCCGCGGACAAAAAAAGTCTCCCGGGTGTCGCGTCGCTCGTGCGCGCACTTTCATACTAACCCATAGACTTGATGTAAGAGACAAATAAGTCGTAGAGACAAAGTTGCTCGTGCGTTCCCTCACTTAGAGAGGGAACGCACGAGCAACTTTGTCTCCCGGCAATTTATTTGTCTATGTTCCCGTCTCCTCGCCGCAATTTGAAAGATGCGCGCACGAGAGCGACAGCGACACAACTTTTTCTCAGTGTTGCCAACATTTTGCGCTTTTTGTACGTTTCAAATAAACAATTTTTAACCCTTGCTTTCGCTCATTTTATTTGTATTTATGTTTTTAAACGTTTCTAGCCCTTATTTTGGCAAAATTTGCTCTAATAAAAAATCTAGCTCTTTTTAGCTTGTCCGACTGCCCTTTTTCAAAAACCAAGGTGGCAACACTGCTTTTTCTATAAAATTTTACGTTATAAGTTGGCAACCCTGGAAATTTATTTTGTCGCCGTGCGGGCTCCCGCGGAAAAAAAAGTCTCCCAGGTGTTGCGTCGCTACGTGCGCGCACTTTCATACTAACCCATAGACTTGATGTAAGAGACAAAAAAGTCGTAGAGACAAAGTTGCTCGTGCGTTCCCTCACTTAGCGGCAACAAGTCTTTGCTTACTGAGTTTCTACTGCTATGCAAATAATTTAAATAAAAGAAAAGTAAAAAAGAAACGGAAGAAGAGATTTATTTTTTATTTTTAAGTCAGTTGAAGGTCTACATATTTCTTCACTTAATCTTAACCAAGCATCGTTCACTTTTTGGCAATTTTTATGCAATTTGTGTTTGAGATCCCAAATTACGGGTTCTTTTTGGAATAGTTCCAAAAACCGGAACGTTTCTTCCTGGGACCACTCCATTTCGGCACTATTCGGCAGTTTGCAAGCCACAACCTGCGCGGCACAAGGTTAGAACTCGAATGAAGCGAGAGCGCGAGTGTGAACACCGCGCTCGTATCCCACGCGAACCCCTTTGACTAGTGCCCAAAAAACCGCTCCGGACGCGAGCGCTGCAAGGCGCGAGACGAGACGCGAGGCGAGCCGCGAGTGCGTGTTTACATTCGCGTTTCGCGGCTCGTCTCGTGGCTCGCGCGAGAGTGTAAATGAGATATCAGACGATTCGTCTGACGGACCATTCGATAGCATTGACGTTATTTATTTTATTAGTTATTTATTTACATAAAATGTGAATAATGTTGTAGTGGTTGTGTGTTGGAATAGAAACACAACTTCACATAATTATCATGTATTTCTTTATACTTCACTATTAATACAATTTAATCACCCCATTACTAAATAATTTTCAAGATTTACATTTTAAACATGATCAGTCTCTACAAATACATATTTTTCTAAAATCTAGTAAATATAAGTTTTCTATTAAGATGTCATAAACCGACAGAATCTCAATCTAGACAACATGATGTCTGTCTAATTTTAAAGAGCTCCAATTTCAAATCTTTCTTCATATCAAACTTTTTATAACCGGCCAGTTACAATACATTACCAATGCAATTCCTTATTTAAATAAAACCTACAACATCCCCTCTGAATTGTATATCAATATCTTCAAATAAATAATTAACTACACTGGGCGTCAAAAATAAGTAGTACAGGTTTTAAAATTGCAATATCTCCTAAACTGCAGAAGCTAGACCTTTGAAATAAAAAAAAGTTAAAAGACAATTTCATTTCATTTAATAAAAACTTCATGCATAATATCATTTTTTAAAGATTGACTGAAAAAAAACTTAATAAATAAAAACACAATTTTTTTAAACTGTTGGCTTGTACTTTTGTTTTTTATTGTTTTCTTTATTGCTGATAAATCAATTGCAATTCAAAAGCAAATGTGTCTTCAGTGAGTAAACTTTACTAATCATGCCTCTTTCACCAGAAGAATGTGCAAGAATCATAACTTTTCTCGAAGTAGGCATCAGTATGCGTCGTATTGCAAGAACGGTGGGTGTAACTCTAAGAATCCAGCAAGTAAAGCGAAGATACGAAGAGACTTTAAACCATCTAAGGAGACCAAGTAATGGCAGACCCAGGTGCACTAGTACCCGAGAAGACCGCTTAATTGTCTCTACTGTGTTAAGAAATCGTCACCTTAATGCAGTTGAGGTCCAGCAACAGCTTCTTCAGACCCGAAGAGACTACGTTAGTGAGAGTACAGTGAGGAGAAGACTTGCTGAAGCCAACCTGAAGTCGTACAGGCCAGCAAATGGCCCCAAACTTGAGACAGGGCATCGAGTAGTAAGACTACGCTACGCGCGTCAACACGTACAATGGGGCGAAGAAGAATGGACAAGAGTTTTGTTCACAGATGAGTCTCGGTTTTCTTTATTCACTTCCGATGGAAGGCGGAGAGTATACAGGCGACCTGGTGAGCGATACATTCAAGGTTGCATCTCGGAAAGAGTTCAATACGGCGGGGGCTCTGTACACGTATGGGCTGGCATCTCTTCAGAGAGTGGCACAGAGCTAGTGGTCATAGAAAATGGCACTCTGACTGGTGAAATATATGCATTAGAGATCCTTAACGAGTATGCAGGGCCATATTTAGCAAATATGGGTGATGGAGCTATACTAATGCATGATAACGCCCGGCCACACACCGCTCATCTCGTACAAGAGTACATTCAGGAGGTTGGCATCAGCTTGATGGCTTGGCCATCAAGAAGCCCAGATCTTAACCCGATTGAACACGCCTGGGATGAGCTTGGGAGGCTAGTCAGAAGACTCAGACCACCCCCCGCCACCCTCAGGGCTCTAAAACAGGCCCTGATAGAAGAATGGGTGAATATTCCCCAACACCGCCTCCGAAACTTACGTGTTCAGCATGCCAAACCGGCTCCAAGCTGTCATCAGAGCCCGAGGCGGCAACACAAGTTACTAAAGTGGGAACAAGGCCCAAAACGTAAAAATTAAGTTCTTGATAGTTCCTTCAAAATGGTTAGCTTTTTAGTTTTTTCCTAATTTTCAGTGTAAAACTTTACTAATGCTAAATAAAGTATTATTTTTAGAAAACTTTGTTAAATTTGCTATAAAATGACTTTTATTTCAAAACTCTATATTTTAAGAGTAATTGTAATTTTAAAACTGTACTACTTATTTTTGACGCCCAGTGTATATATGTACCTCTTCAACATTAATCTTCTTAAAACCCATATTATATGTCCCTACCTACATCATAGCTAAAATATATAATACAACAAACAAAGAAATATATAATTCAGAAATAATAGGGAAGGGTACTATGTATAGCTATAGTTGAAATTTTAGTTCACCCAATCCATGCGGTGGCAGCACCTTCCATAGATGCCGATTTCACCCCGGAGTTGCCACTCTATACCTACCATTATTACTATCCTCTTTGATTCTGACTGAGCTCGCCTCAGAATAATAACTAAAGCATAGAAGGAAGGCTAAAATAGCAACAGAACTCTCTATATTTGCTTTACTTTATCTCACGGAACCCTTTATTGCCCGTGGTCCCTGTGATAGTCCCTGGAAGGTACCACGGGAAATATTTTACCCGTGGTCCCTGAATTTAGTATAAGCCAACTAATTTAAAGGAATGCTTTTTGGATGGATTAGGAATTCTATTAGGATTATTTTGCAATGTTTTAGGATGGATTAGAAATGGTTTTAAGATTATTTTGCAATGTTTTTAGGATGGATTAGGAATGCTTTTAGGATTATTTAGCAATGTTTTTTAGGATGGATTAGGAATGCCTTTAGGATTATTGACAAATGTTTTTAGGATGGATAAGGAATGCTTTAAGGATTATTAAGCAATGTTTTTGGGATGGATTAGGAATGCTTTTAGGATTATTTAGCAATGTTTTTGGGATGGATTAGGAATGCCTTTAGGATTATTAAAAAATGTTTTTAGGATGGATTAGGAATGCTTTTAGGATTATTTAGCAATGTGTTTGGGATGGATTAGGAATGCTTTTAGGATTATTGAGCAATGTGTTTGGGATGGATTAGGAATGCTTTTAGGATTATTTAGCAATGTGTTTGGGATGGATTAGGAATGCCTTTAGGATTATTAAAAAATGTTTTTAGGATGGATTAGGAATGCTTTTAGGATTATTTAGCAATGTGTTTGGGATGGATTAGGAATGCTTTTAGGATTATTTAGCAATGTGTTTGGGATGGATTAGGAATGCCTTTAGGATTATTAAGAAATGTTTTTAGGATGGATTAGGAATGCTTTTAGGATTATTTAGCAATGTTTTTAGAATAGATTAGGAATGCTTTTAGGATTATTTAGCAATGTGTTTCGGATGGATTAGGAATGCTTTTAGGATTATTTAGCAATGTGTATGGGATGGATTAGGAATGCCTTTAGGATTATTAAGAAATGTTTTTAGGATGGATTAGGAATGCTTTTAGGATTATTTAGCAATGTTTTTAGGATAGATTAGGAATGCTTTTAGGATTATTTAGCAATGTTTTTAGGATGAATTAGGAATGATTATTTTCGATATTTTTTTTTTCGACATTCAATGAATGACGATGTTATTCGCCATGTTATTTTAGAGCTCATTAATGGCGACATAGACATG
Source organism: Endotricha flammealis (assembly GCA_905163395.2). Lineage (NCBI taxonomy): Eukaryota > Metazoa > Arthropoda > Insecta > Lepidoptera > Pyralidae > Endotricha > Endotricha flammealis. Next base: position 9,306,697 of record LR990853.1, read on the forward strand.
GCCATGCTCTTGATAAACTGCGGTAAACCAAAAGAAGAATTGCATTTGGAACGAACTAAAGGACTATATTTATGTTGTTAGTTATTATAATAGAGCACAAACGCATAGACTATATGTATGTACTTTTGTTTTATTTTGTTGTTGTCTTTAATAATATACAATTAAGTTATTATACCTTTTTATATTAGTTAGTTAAAAAAAGGCATTAAATTTAGAAATACTCGGTAAAATGCGCCTCTTTTGTAGCAGCCATCCCTCATAAGAAAAAACCGGGCAAGTACGTGTCGGGCCACGCACAATGTAGGGTTCCGTATTGGCTACGCATTTCTTGCTTACAGATGAGTACAATTCCATATTCTATGACATTTGTACGTTTTCGTCAAAGAAATTTTACTTCATAAGTTCGTCGGATATTACTCGGTAACTATTAGTGCCTACTTAACCGTTTTCCTTGTAGGTTCACTATATGGACTACTACCATGAATTACCATGAAGAGCCCCCCCCCCCCCTATCTCCGAAAACAAATATATCAATCAAAAACATTCCAAAGTAGTCCTAAAGTTATTCCTAATCCATCCCAAAAACATTCCAAAACAATCCTAAAGTCAATCTTAATCCATCCCAAAAACATTCCAAAATAATCATAAAGTCAATCCTAATCCATCCCAAAATAATTCTAAAGTCAATCCTAATTTATCCCAAAATAATCATAAAGTCAATCCTAATTCATCCCAAAATAATCATAAAGTCAAACCTAATCCATCCCAGAATAATCTTAAAGTCAATCCTAATCCATCCCAAAATAATTCTAAAGTCAATCCTAATCCATCCTAAAAACCTTCCAAAATAATCATAAAGTCAATCCTAATCCATCCTAAAATAATTCTAAAGTCAATCCTAATCCATCCTAAAAACCTTCCAAAATAATCATAAAGTCAATCCTAATCCATCCTAAAATAATTCTAAAGTCAATCCTAATCCATCCTAAAAACCTTCCAAAATAATCATAAAGTCAATTCTAATCCATCCCAAAATAATTCTAAAGTCAATCCTAATTTATCCCAAAATAATCATAAAGTCAATCCTAATTCATCCCAAAATAATCATAAAGTCAATCCTAATCCATCCCAAAATAATTCTAAAGTCAATCCTAATCCATCCCAAAAACATTCGAAAATAATCCTAAAGGAATTTCTAATACATCATAAAAACATTGTAAAAAAAAAAAATTGTAGGCCATACCTTTTTAAATTAGTTGGCTTATACTAAGTTCAGGGACCACGGGTAAAATATTTCCCGTGGTACCTTCCAGGGACTATCACAGGGACCACGGGCAATAAAGGCACGGAACTAGTGTGATGTTAGACAAAGACACAAATACAAAAATTGTTTCGTAATTTCGTAGGTTGTCACTAGTTTTTTATTGTCTAGTGTTGTGACTCTGTCGATAAAGAATATCGAAAACCTCTTACAAAATCATAAATATTAATAGATTGCCAATTTCTAGGATTCGATTATAATTTATTTCTTGTAGTAAGCCATTCTTAGATCGTAGGTATAATATAAATTCTCTAGAAGCCATTCTAGTGTCTATTCTATTAATATTATAAATGCCAAAGTAACTATCTGTCTGTTACTTTTCACGATAAAACCGCTGAACCGATTTACAAAAAATTTGGTATGGAGATAGTTTGAGACCCGAGGTCGGATAGTTTTTATCGCGGAATTCACCCCCTATGGGGGTAAAAGTGGGGTGAGTTTGTAGGGGATGTTTTTTTACCTTAACCTCCTGACCGCCCTCGTACTACTCATAAGACATCAACTTCAAAAAAAAAATATGGCGATTATTAGACTTTTTTTATACGAAAATTCCTTATAGCGACATCTATTTATTATTTCGTAAACTAAAATAAAACTGCTTGGGTCCGTGACACGTGTAATTTTTTTAAAATGGCGTCGACCAGTGGAGATGTGCGCTCACGCCGAAGGACCGGTAAGTAAAATCTAGTTTAATCATAGTATTTACTGTAAATTTTGTGCAAAATTAGGTTCTCAAAGTTAGGTCAATTGACAAACGTAATTAGTTTCGAAAAATTTTTTGATTTACTCTTTTATTCGTCATCCCACCACACGTAAATTTTAGATGTTCTTTGTATAGTACAATGTCAGATTATTATGTTTTGATCGCATACACTGGCAATGTCCTAGATGTAGTACATACACTACTTCTATTTGTTTTCTTTTGTTTTAGTGTTGTCCGAAGAAAATATTGCCGATATTTTAAATATATCAGATTATGAGAGTGCTTCCGGAGTATCTGATGATGATTCCAGTTATGTTCCTCAAACAATAAACGGTCGTCAAAGAGATGCAGATAGTTCCTCGCAGAGTTCGTCGGATGACGAACCATTGGACGAATTGGAACCCGCACCAGCATCTCCAGTGCTGTCAGTCAGTTCAGACCACCCAGGCCGGATTCGTACACGAAGTAGAGGTAGAGGCAGACGAGGTAATAGGCGTGGTCTGATGCCAAGATAGAGGATTTCACGTTCAACAATACATATGAACGACGATAGACAGAACGGTTGGACTGGAAAAAACTTGGAACCGAGCTACCGAAATCTTCAGCAGCCGTCTTATATACCATAAGACACTTCTAGTTGGCAATTTTTCGAATTTATTGAACAATATATAACGAAATTTTAGATACCATAATGGATTGTACAAATAGAACTCATGTGTTACTGACAGGAAAGTCTTTAGATCTTACTAAAAAAGAGTTAAAAGTGTATTTTGGTATAACGAGTTTGGTATATTGCAGTGCTGACATTAGTCAGCACTGCAATATCCAAAAATAGATATGTATTGGACACAAAAATGGAGAGTACTCTTTATAATGTAGAAGATTTTGATCTCTTTATATGCCAAAATAAGTTGTTACGATAAAAAGGGGCTATTATGTTTATAAGCAGTTTGACAGACTGATTTTTTTAAGACTTTTAAAGTAATAAATACATTTTAATTAATGCAAATTAGTTTTATATTTCTCACACTAACAATTTAACGACATAATTTAATTTTATCTCTGTATAAAATGCAATGTCCTATACAAAGTACAACCTCACACTCTGCTCTTGTCCTATATAAAGGACTTAGTGGAAAACTGTATTTTCCAGCCTAGGATTTTTTATTTTATTTTTTACCATATACTGGGGTCTTTATATACAACATATTCAATTTTCACCAAGAAATAAAAAAAAAAGTACCTCAGACAGTCAGGAGGTTAATAGTTTCAGACCCGATATAGAACATCAGGCGTCTACATAGGATAAGTTTTATCCCAGAATTCACCGCCTATGGGGTCAAAAGTGGGGTGAGAGTATAAATGGGAATTTTTTTTGCGTTAAATGAGACCTGATAAAGGACGATATTTTCGATAATCGGACATTTACTAGTTTTACAATAAAAGTACATATTTTGTGAGATATATTTATTTATTTTTCAACACTATACATAGTCTCAGTCAAAAAATAATAATAAATTACTATTTATTGTATGTACACAATAACAATGGAACATCATAATATCATTATTATGTATATCGCAAACTATCGTCCCAGTCATCTACATATTTATTTGTTTACGGTTTATTGTACACAAGTAAAACAAAAATGACATAAGTCTAATCTAATTGGATTCCGGCATTTCATCAACCACCTAGGAATTCAATTAGCTGGCTAATTTAACCAGATAGCTGCGACAGTACATAAACACAAGACACAAAGGGTAGTACTTCTTTTCATATAGAAATATCTTCCAGTAGTCCTACCTAAGTAAGTAAAAATATAAATCAGAATTGCGGGCACATTATCATCAACTATAAAATCAAACGTATAATAAATAGACTATGAAAAATAAAAATAAACTATAAAATAAACTACATAAACTACTTACTCCATACAATACAAAATACACAAATAAAGTATAATAAAATACAATAATATAAATACAATATAATGAACATCATTATAAAAATGTACTCAAGTTCCTTATGTGTATTGTTTGGATACAATGAGTTTTACATAATATTATTATTCTGTATTAAGTAAATAAGCTACTCTATAAACTAGGTACCACCATTTCTGAAACAAAGTCATAAATTTCGGAAAGTCATCAATTACTGCCCCTTAAATAAAATAGTTTTTGTGAGAAAGCTTCTTATCTTTTCTTCTGTATTATTTGCCTGTTTTGTTTCATAATATATTCTTATATAGTGTCACAGCGAATTTTTTAACTTCCATGCTGTACTCCCTAGATGTAGCACCATCTTGCTTTTCCAAAAATCTTTTTATCACATCATTTTCATTAATTTTATCTAACATTGTAATATACTCTGTTTCAATATTTTCTTTTTTTAACTGTTCCATTAATATAGAGTATAAATCCTCGTTTTTTTTACCTAATCGAGAAACTCGTTTAGTTAAGGAGTTGATCTTGCGAAGGCGGCGTTTAGAAACTTTTTTACTTCGTTCAAGTTGCTTCTCTAATGTTTGGATCTTCTTTTTATACTCTTCAGTTTTTAACACCTGCATCAAAAGTTCCTAAAACAAAAGAATAAATAGTATAAATGAAATATAAATCTCTTGCCCATACCGTGTATGAAACATTAGTTTTTTTTAATAAGACAGAAGACAAAAACAAGTCGAATGGTCGTTTATTTTATTTAAAAAAAAGAACCGACGAGTCCGACGAGTAACCTGATGGTAAGCTATCACCGCCGACCATAACCGCCGGTGTAGTATATTAACAATGAATTAGGTAAAATTTCTTTGAAAATACCTGGGTGGCGGTGATCGCTTAACATCAGGTGACCCGCATGCTCATCTGCCAACCTCTTACATAAAAATAAAAATAAAAACCTGATTTTGGTTTGAGATTTGGTGAGATCGTTCTGGCGCACCAATCTGGGAAGATGTACTAGGTACTGTTTCAAAATTCATTAGCACACAATCCTGAAACAATGTTAATAGTATTATAGTATTAAAAATATTACCTATTATTTAAAATATTATCTCATACCTATATTTTTATTTCTTAAAAGTTTTATACATTTTCTTTTACACCACGCAGTGGCAAACAAGCATACGGTCCGCCTGATGGTAAGCGGGAACCGCAGCCTATTAAGTTAACACCTTACTGTTCTACTAGAGACGACTTCGAAACTTATAGACAGCAAAGCGCGTTGCTCACCGTCAGACGAAAGGTAATTTCGATAGCTCCCTTGCCTTTCAGACCGAAACGCAGAACGAACACTTCTACTTGGCGGCAGGCTTAGGCAAGTGGGTGGTATATCCCCAGGCAAACTTTGCACAAAACCTTCTAAAATCTATCTTCTTGTTATTTTTGATTTGTCATTTGTTATTTTTACCTGACTTTGATGGAAAGTGGTTTGACGAGATGTACTAGGCCCTGCTTCAAAATAGTCCATTGGCACGGATTCCTGAAGTAACATAATTCCTATTAGTTTTTTTTTCAATTATAATATACAAAACTTGTAAATAAAAGTCTACTTATTAAAATATTGTTTAATGCATCAAATCCAAGCGGTGTTCTAAATAATTTATCCATATGAATTTTTTGCTATACACTTTTTTTATCTCAGTATTTTAGACTATTTAAAATTCATTCATTTAAGGAAAGTTTTACTGTAGAAGTAGTATATATAATAATATATATATTTACCATCTATTATCCGTTCATGAACATATCCGTCAGTGAATAATTATTATAAACAATTCAATTACTTATGTAAAAAAACTAATGTTATCCAAAATAACAAATATTATAATAATGCTTTACCTGAGTTTGATGTAAAATGGTGCGCAAGTATTGTTGTGATTGCTTTTCAAAAGGTTCTTTAGTTACGGGATCCTGAAAATTAAAAACCTTGATTAAAATAAATATGTGCATAAAATAGATTACTAGTTTATCCCTACCAAAAGAGGAAACTGAGAAAAAAAGCATCCAAGGACATCTAAAAATCAAGATTAAGATTAACCTTTGCAACAATAATATTTTGTAAAATTATAACTTAAGTAGGTACCTACCATTGCATCTGTTTGATCCATAATGTTTACTGTGGGGATAGCATCTTCTCGAAGACGTCTCCACTTCGAATTGGTAGCACAAACAAATGAATCCAAAGTAAAATGCTTCGAGCAAATGCGACTGTGGTTCGTTGGAATCCAATTTGGTCTATTAATGCGAATTATCCATTCTTTTTTTTTGGCATCGTCTACAGGAAATCTAAAAATTTAAAGTATCGATAATTATTAGTTACATCACTATGAACAATCAACATAACCTCAAAGCAATTTCGGATTAATTGATAAAACGTATAATATAATGGATGTCTCAACTGATTAGGCTAGAACGCTATTCAGCAGAACATATTACTTTCTTAAAATTGCTTTGCAGTTCACATTTTCACTACAAAATTACAAAAACTTACCGATGAAACGTCAACAGTTCTTGGCTGTTTTCTTTTCTTGATGAATGTGACTTGCAGCCCCAAACCACGCAAGACATTATGCCACAGAGTCGAGACACTCATATATTTTATGCAAATAAAAGTTTCGTGCTTTAAAATTCGAGAAATATTGTTAAAATATCACGTAAAACAATCGGAACACAAGACACTCATAAACGATGTACACGCGACTGTGTCAAATAGTTCTGTCTAAGGGAACGTCAGTCATTGAATATAAGTACTTCTTAATTTGGCAGAGTTATAAGAGGACCAAGGTGACCAACTGACATTTCATCTTGTGACATACGGGAAAAAGTGAAACAAATAGCAAATCATTTATCCTTTTCACACTCACATAATATATCGTAAGCTAGAATAGAACAGGTAATAGTGTCTGAATTCTTATTTTAGCCTTCCTTCTATGCTTTAGTTATTATTCTGAGGAGCTCGCTCATGAGCTGGCTGACGGCTGGCTGTCAGCTGCTGCTGCTAGATGTCACTGTCACTGCTGTCAGCTGTCTTTCTTATTTTTCTCTTTCGTTTGGCAATCGGACTTTAGACGAAGATTCCACTATTTCCACTGTGACATTTTCAAGTAATACTTAATTCAAAGCAACGCAACGTATTCATGCTATCTTGACTCAGTTGAGTCAAGACGCCCCGACAAAAGACGATAGCAAAATTTCTTTAGTGAAGGCGGATTTTGAAGTCAAGACGATAGCACTTCTAATTAATAGTTCCTCTGATCATAAATTTGACGACCTCCGTGGCGTAATGGTTACCACGCCGCCGGACCGCCGCCGCCGTCACCCAGGAGGTCCCGAGTTCGAATCCCGGTCGGGTCATGATGAAAAGACTTTTTCTGATTGGCCTCGGGTCTTGGATGGTTATCTATACATATTATGTATTTTGTTATAAAATATAGTATCGTTGAGTTAGTATCCCATAACACAAGTTTCGAACTTACTTTGGCGCTTGATCATCCTGTGTGATTTGTCCTTAAAAAAAATCCACTCACTATGCACTTTATCCAATGTTTGCTTCATTCACGCTTCATTCAACTTTGAATGAAACACAAATAAAATTTCTAATCACGAGCCAAGTGGACGCTGTCGTAGTTGGCGCCAAAATCCTATTGTTTTTTTCTCTTTGTTTCATTTTTTCCTGTCATAGAATCTTTTCAACCAAAGAGTATTTTTTTTCCAATCTACAGCATTCTTATTGGTTAGCAATCGAAAGCTGGTTTTCGAGTGATTTTGGCGCATGTAACCTACTCGAATTTACTCGATGCTTTAGCTCTGTTATAGACGATATTCAATCAAGGTCCTAGCTAATGCAGTCGTCATGATAAACCGCTTAACATCGAAATAATATGACTACGTATGGACTACGTATATTATTTCGATGCCGCTTAACCACTTCCTTGCATGGGTGAAGTTCAGAGGTGATTTCAAAAATCGACTATACATAATAATTCAATGACTTTCATTCAAGTTTGATCGTGGTACCTTAGGTACCCATTAGCTAATCTAGAACTAGAATTATTATACTTGCTAATCGGGTAAGGTAATATTATATGGAGTGGTAGAGGTATTTATGAAATGCGTTAGTTCCCTGGGAAGTATGATCCTCTCAAGGCGTAAACCAGCGTGCGTTCCGTTCAGCAAGTGGAGATCCGTATGTCTGTATTTTTGCCTAAGTACTGACGATAACGCCTGTGCAAAATTTAAACTTTTTTTAAACAGGTCCAAGGGTTTGAGTTGGGCGACGATCAGTTAGTCAAGTTTTATCTGCATCATAAAGGGAACCTGTGTTGAAAATATCAACTCCCTAGATAGTCTGGACGCCCGTGATTTTATTTTATCCGTACAGCCTTATTATGTAACTAGCTGTTACCTGCGGCTCCGCCCGCGTGGGCAAGCGAAAATGTCAATAATTTCATTGGCCTATGTAGTAGAAAAAGGTAATTATTTCACGTGCGTTGTATGGAGTATCCGGGCTGTGACAAAATCTAGGAGTTCTAGGTTGAGCGCCCATGATAACACACGTGCAGTCCTACTTTTCTCATTCCCGTGGGAATTAAAAAAAACGACTTTATCCTTGTCAACATCATAAAGGGAATCTTTATAAAAAAAATCAGCTTTCTAGGTTGAGCGCTCCTGATAATACATGTATACGTAGTCTTATTATTCCAAATCCTGTGAGAATTTTAAAAATCCCGTCTTTATCCTTGTCTAGGTAAATACAAAATCTAGGCGTTCTAGGTTGAGCGCCCACAATAACACACGTGCAGTCCTGTTTATCCCGTTCCCATGGGAATAAAAAAAAATCCCGTCTTAGTTCTTGCCTACTTTATAAAGGGAACCTCAATACAAAATTCTAGTGTTCTAGGTTGAGCGCCCACAATAACATACGTGCAGTCCTATTTGTCCCGTTTCCGTGGGAATTAAAAAAAGTCCCATCTTTATCCTTGTCAACATCATAAAGAGAACCTATATACAAAATTTCAGCTTTCTAGGTTGAGCGCCTGCGATAAAACACTTACGGTCCTATTACTCCCGTTCCCGTGGGAATTATATAAAACCCCATCTTTGTCTTTGTCAACATCATAAAGAGAACCTCTATACAAAATTTCAGCTTTCTAGGTTGAGCGCCTGCGATAATACACTTGCAGTTCTATTACTTCTTTTTCCCGTGGGAATTTTGTAAAATCCCATCTTTATCCTTGTCAACATAATAAAGGGAACTCTATACAAAATTTCAGCTTTCTAGGTTGAGCACCTGTGATAAAACACAGTCCTATTACTCCCTTTCCCGTAGGAATTTAAAAAAATCCTTTCTTAGTGAGCACCTACGCCCCAAAAGGAACTCCCATGCAAAATTTGAGACTTCTCGTGATGAATCAGTCAGTGATTTTCTCTTTTATATATTAAAGAAACGGAAGCTTAAAAAATAGAGTAACTTCTCCCAACATTTCCCTTCACTGCTCTGCTCCTATTGATCGTAGCGTGATGAAAAGTATACTATAACCTGCCCAGGAGTATGAAGAATAATTGTATCAAGTTTCGTTAAAATCCGTCGAGTAGTTTTTGTTTCTATAACGAACATACAGACAGACAGACAAAAATTTTACTGATTGCATTTTTGGCATCAGTATCGATCACTAATCACCCCTGATAGTTATTTTGGAAATATATTTCATGTACAGAATTGACATCTCTACAGATTTATTATAAGTATATAGATATATAGATGACGCATCCTTTCGCCACCCACACCTTGGTGCGTCTGGGTGCAACTTGACTATAAAATAAAATAATATTGTATATTTTATGTAGTTTATATTTAATTAAAAATTCCTTTTACAAAATTCAGGTATGTAATAAGTACTATTCAACCGACTGCACGTAATAAAAAGTTTTATGACGCAAAAAATACGTTGTAAATGCATTACATAAAAAAAATTGATTCCATGAAATATATAAATTTAATATTACAAAAATAATTATTAAAATAAACATCGTAAAATTAAAATAGCTAGAAAACCACTTCCTTTGTTTTATTGCAATACACAATCGGGACATGTTGTTTCCCGAGGCGCTTGTTTGGTATGAGCATCATCGATGGGCATGGGTTACATCCATATATTAGTTGAACAGTGAACGTCTGACATACACCCTGAAAACAAATCGGTAGGCCAAACGACACAAGCGTAAATCATTATAACTCCACTTAGAAGATTCGGAAAAATTCACAAAATTGCTTAACATTTTTATAAGTTTACTCTAGCTGCTATAAACTGTTCTGCTAAGCACCAAAATAAAAAGGCTTATTACCCCCTCGCTTTGGTATCGATTTTCTACATTTTTATAGTATCGACAGGAAGTGGCTATCAGATACAATTTAAAATACTAATTATGATTTACAAACTAAAAAATATATAATATTTATATTATTATGGTTAATTGCAACAAGAAGCAGCTTGTGCGGAGTCTAAACATCTGACAATACGTAAAATAATTATTGTTATTTATTTATTAATCAATTTCATGTAAGTGGCTTACATTCGCCATTTTATTAATATAACGACACATTTTAAATGTAAAAACATTTGTATTTTCGGCATGATATATTAGTTTTGTCAGATGGTTAGGCCTTACCGTTATTCTCAATAGAGGTATTCGTGTTTAGATATACAATGCTTCACTTGTGAAAAGAATGAATACTTGGTAAAAAAAAATATAATACAATCGATAATTTTTCAGCTATAGATTATCCTGAGAACCAGGAATAATGATTGAGGTATAAGTATAATTATATTCAACTACCTACACTTACAATCTGTAAGAAAAGTGATAAAATTGCTATAAATTATACACTAACCGATCATAAAACTATATTTAAAAAACTTAAAAGTACTAATTATAAAATAAAGACAATGCTTATTACTAATAAAAATAATAAAAATGTATTATAATTTTATACTTACTTCCAGTAAAGAATAAACACTAGATTTTCAAACAAAAAATTTACTTAGATACTTAATGGAATTTAATTGCGTCTGTGGGGTACGAATTTTTATGTAGGCACTAATAATTTCTTTCTTTACATTAAAAAGCTGCATAGAAAAACAAGTAAAGACCCCTTAGACGCAATAATCACTGTTGGTGTGCTGTTCGTCGTGTCATCACGCGAGTAGTTATTATCGACACACACATCACTCACCATTCCGATGTACTCTCGGCATTGAAATATACAAGTCGTTCAAATTATAGTAATTTTTAAATTACTGCTTTTCTCAATCATATATTTCTGGTTCTATTGAGATTCGACGTAAGTAATATCAAAAGTATACTTATTTACCCGATAATCTAATTTACTGGTATCCGGGATCTCCCTCACTCTACTCTGCACTCACGCCACGTGGCTTTGAAAATCACGAATCAACGTCGCTGAAATTCCGTCCTCGCGATGCAGATATACTTGCATTCTACTCGAAATTGGAGTTGAACATGTTTATATTGAGGTCCTCGAAGGTAGCGGTCCCGCTCTGGTCCAGAATCTGCAGCATGTCGGAGAGCTCGTGGGGCGCGTGGCCCGCCTCCGGGTTGGCGCCCGGCGCCGCGCCGCCCTGCGCGCCCCACGCCCACATGCCATGCGAGGGGTGCGTGGGGTGCGTGGGGTGGGTGGGGTGCGAGGGGTGCGGGTGGTGGTTGTGGTGGTGGTAGTGCGCGGGCGGCAGGTAGGGCGGCGCGGGCGGCGAGCGCGCGGGGCTGCCGTCGGCCGCCGCGCCGCCCGCGCTCGCCGCCGGCGCCTCGCCGCTGTACGCGTACGTCTCGCCGCCGGCGCCGCCCCCACTCTGCAGACAACAGTACATTATAATACACAATACAATAGTAGCAAGACTTAACGATTTCGCAGCAAAAATGTGGTGCGCAACTGACCGGGCGTAGCGTGGTCCAGGTGGTGTGCGGCGGCGTGTTGGCGACGCGGTGCGGCGAGTAGTCGGGCGCGTAGTGCGGCGCGTAGGCCGGCGCCGCCAGCCCCGCCTCGCCCGGAGAGCGCGCGCCCACGCCGCCGGTGCCGCCGCCTGCAACAAACACCGAATTAACACCCGAAGGCAACCTTCGACTATAAACAAAAACATTTCTACCCACGACATAACGTTATTCTATGTCACAATGTCACACATAATGTGTTTTACAATTTTAATACTCAGTGACCCATAACGTGTAGAATTTATTATCTATCATTATAATCGCCGCCTATAACAATTTAAAAATGCAGACTTCCTTGATCAAAAATTATTTAAACTTGTTCCAAGACCTGGTTGAGCGTGATGCTGCTGGTGTATGGCGGGGGGCTGCGCCTGGTACACGTCGCGGTGTCGCAGATGATAGTCGTACGTTTCTTCCGCCACGGGCTCGCCTGTTGCATTCCCTAGTGACCGGCTACAACAAAACAATACATATTATAATGTAAATCTTTACACTTGTAACGCCAACGAAACAATTTATGATGAACATACTGCTAGCTGTATACATAGCAGTATGTTTATCATAGTTCTATTTTGCATTATAGCAAATTCGGTACACTAAACGTATACTTACTTGGCCAAAGTATTTGTACAGACAATATATTCTACATCATCGTTGTATGGATTCAAAAAGGCGAATGCAGACGTCCTCAGCCAAACCCACTCTTTACTTTTAGTGCGAAACCGGTACATAAGTGAAATAATTTGACCCTTTAACTTCAGCACTGAAACAAACAAACAAATTAGTTGTTTTCATTATGCATAATTTTAATAATTGTAAATAAAATAAAATAAAAATACATTTATCAGGTAACCAAGACCTATAAAAATACACATACATTCTTATTTAGATATTATACATTTTACAGCCATGCTACATTAAAATGTTTTTTGTATTTTCGAGATATAGTCGGCAATGTTGTAGCCATGTTACCGAAAATGTATGTACATACATACATTTCCGGTAACATATAACCTAACCCAGAGAATCAGAAATATCTGTAAATAAAATAATTGAAACACGTTGTTCATTAGACAAAGCTGGGTTAGGTTAGGGTTAGCTTGTGACCATCAAAAGCCGAGCGACCGAAGGGAGCGAGGAGGCTCTCTTTATATTTTAACACATTTCCTAGGAATTGTACACATTTCCGAATTACATACATTTCAAGTAACAGCACATTCATTACAAGTATTGCTCGTCTAGAAGCCCCTTTACACAAATTATACACATACATTACTAGGAATTTTGATAATTTATCATCTCAGCCACAAGAAGTCCACTGCTGAACATAGGCTAACAATTAGTTGAATAAAAAGGAATTAATTTTACCTTGGTCAAAGTTGTCCCTCATATGTTGCTGATCTTCAGGGTGGTAAAATTCATAACAAAGCTTTCCTAATAAGTCTGCTGGGGCGTAGCCGACGACCTGGGTGGCTCGTTGATCGGCGAATGTGAATCGGCCATCCACCGAATGGCGAGAAACAAATTCAACGCCGCCAGTGGACAAACTGTTCTCCGAAGCGTTGGGTGTCGACGTTACCTGGTCATATACAAAGGAATATTATACCAACAATTTACTTTGAATGAAGTATATTTATTCTTGTCATTCTCAAAAAATAAATAAATGTATACTTTTAAGAGAACCCCTAAAGATTAAAATAAAATTTGTTACATCGCATAGACCTGCTGTTGGACCAATTTTGGTATAGAGGGTTGTTCGATGTAGGTACACTTGTCAAGAAAAAAATTATTGAAAGCCTCCGTATAAATCGTGTTTCGATTTTTGGACACAACAAAATTTGTTCAACATACCTGTAAACGTCCAATTGCAACAAGACAACAATGAGACGCGTGTAAGTCGTCGTCCACCGGTCGGTCCATCTGCATACCTGGAAACAGATCTGATGTCCCAAATACATAAAACCATATTCTCACAACTAATAAAAAATAACAAATTACAGTGATTCATATCGAGTAGTAAAGCCTGACCAAAAATATAATAAACCACAAACTTACCTAACTTTTTTTATGTTATAAGACAGTCAAGTGGGCCACTTGATAGAAAGTGATTACCAATGAACATCAGTAATGTTACTAACGCGTGGCCCGCTAATATAAAAGTATTAAAAGATAGGCTTCCGGATCTCATAATCACCGAACGAAACGCATTTCAATTTTTATGTATAATTGTGATTTCCCCTGATCGAGTTAGTCCATTCATAAATTCTCTACCATAATAATATAAATAAATTAAAGAGATGCAATATAGGTGCGTCGACTATGATAAGTTTATTATATTTGTGATAAATCTTTAAGTGCGTTGAAAATCTGTAATAATTCGTTATTTTTCGTGTCCGGCGGTGATACCTGTGGGGGGCCAGTTCTTGATGTAGCCGGTGCAGTGCACGACGGCGTAGTTGTGTCCGTCGTGCGAGGGCCCGAGCGAGTTGCGCGCGCGCAGACGCCCGAGATGCGCGCCCTCCGCCGACCCGCCCACGCGCATGCGGCAGATGAAGCCGCGCCGCGAGCCCATCACCTGCCGCATCGACGCTGCAACCACAAACACACGCTGAGCATTCACCAACGCCGTGCCTCATAACTCATAACTCACCCGTCTCACACTATACTTACACTGGTGGCCCTCCTTTTTAACAGTGCCAGTCTTCAAATCCAAAATGCGACCAGTGTTTTGTGGTTCTTGAGTGCTTAGTTGCTCACGAACTTTTTCTACATCATCAGGATGCACTTGGTCGTACAAACAAGAAGAATACCATTCTCCCTGAAATTATATAAACACTCAAATACTAAAGACCAATTTTCGTATTTTTTTGTCCTTCTTCCACGTCGAAGTAATAGATGAATTGGTTTTTTTTAGATTTTGGAAATTTGTCTTGCCTACGCAGGTCGCGGGTTAGCTAATTAAAATAAATACGAAGTTATAATTTACCTGTGAATAGTTTAATACAGGAGCTATACTGTCACTGACATAAATAATGCGTCCAGTGTCACAGCTTACTACAAATAAGAATCCATCAGCTGCTTCCAGTATTAGATGTTTGAGTTCTTGGTCGGTTAGGAATGACGGTTTGTATGTTCCGTCTGTCGAAGTATTTCCTGTACCTACAAAGGTAAAATAATGAGTTATTGAGAGCCCTTTATAAAATTATTTTGGTGATGGATAGCCCATTTATCCAGGAAGGCTCACTACGCAATGGAAGTTGCGCGGGTGGGCTAGTGATATTATAAAAATAATGCATAATTATTTACCTCTCAATGCTTTCATGTGTGCCACTGCCATACGCAGTATGGTAAGCTTGTCGGGTTTGCGCGCGAGAGCGGAACATGTTGGAACCATATCAGACAGTTCCGTAATGTATGCCGTCATCTTGTTTCGTCGCCGACGTTCAATCTCGCAATGGTTTTCTCGGCTATAACATCAAATTTAATTAAACGAATTAATAAAAAAATCCTACAAGAATTACGATTAAACAGGGTCGTATTAAATTTCCCTAATACTGATGTACATACAAGAGACGCATGTTACATTTTTTTTTTACAAATGCAAAAACAAATAATTTGTATTTCGCATCTGTTTAGCACTATTACAATAGTTGTGAAGTGTTTCAAGATCCCCGAAAACAACCGATATTGCCCTCTATTTTATCAAATGTTTTTATTTTTTCGTAATGTAATCTATACTATTAATATAGGTGTTATAGTTTGTTTGTTTGGTTAAGCGCGCTAATTTCAGACAATACCGATTTGAATTAAAAAAAAATTGTGTTAGCCAATTTATCGATGTAAGCTATCTATACCATAGATTTAGTATATACGCTAGTATATACTAAAGTAAGCTAGTATATAATAAATCTATGATCTATACTAATATTATAAAGAGGAAAGATTTGATTGTTTGTTTGCTTGCATTGAATTAGGCTCCAAAACTACTGGATCGATTTCAAAAATTCTTTCACCAATAGAAAGCTACATTATCAGGGAGTAACATAGGCTATAGCTTTTCCCGAAATTCAATGTGGTTCCCACGGGAACGGGTCTGGAGCTTCATGCGGACGAAGTCACGGGCAAAAAAGCTAGTATGCTATAAAACTTCACGCTATAACGCAAACGAATAATAAATGTACTAAAGATATTGCCTGTATTTAACACAAAAGTGTCGAGCAAAAAAGTCTATTCAATAAGAAATAAGTTGAGAACAAACAACATTTTCCATTAAACTTGTACACCGTGTCTGAGAACTAACTTGTTCATTATCTCAGCATCATAATAACATCAATAAACTGTTCCTTTCCCCGACTATCAATAGACGAAATTTATGCAATGTTAATAAGTAATATCATCGTGTATTTTTAAGTAAAGGAAAAGCGCGAGTGTCGCGTGATAAGACACGTTTTCAATCATCACACGGCACCTCAACAATGAATGGCATGGTTATGGGAATTTAGAAGGGTGTTAATATGCCTCTAAATTGACCTTGTTGTTTAACGATCTAACTAAAATCAATAAATATTTTTTACTGTTTTAAAATAAGTAATATAGCTTCTTCAGAAATTGAGCTTTCTAATCTAATATAACTAGCTATCTATTGATAAATTTATCAGGCACCTGAGCCACCTTATTTTTTAAAATCCTAGTAATCTTATAAGGACGCGGACAAAATGTGATTTTCTATTGAACAACCATCGGGCGATAGATTGACTACATTTTTTTATATCAGGTAATCAAAAAATATAACAACAAATATACAGCATTACAAAAGCCGCGCAGGGCTTATCCGAGTGCTGGCTGGTCGCTCATATACAGCTTTTAGATTTTTTTTTTAATTTATAATTTTTTTTGCGCATACAATTCATGCAACGAGGATGGCAGTTGGCATTCCCTTGTACCGTAGACATTGGTATAGCGAGCCAACAAATGCTCCGACATATTTAGGGTCCTTAAGTTAGCAGGCCTCTTTTTTACAGTCAGCTGTTCAGGCTGGTTACCCTCCGATAATAAATAACATAAATTAAACCTTGTCAAAAACATTAATGACCCTGCAATACCTAAACTTTGTTTACTTTGTTGGTGCTGTGAGTGGGAGTGAGTGCGTCGGCCATAATATCGCCCTATAGTTCTTCGATAGGAAATCATAAGTATGGCCGTGCCATAAAGTTCTATTTTATTTAAACTCATCCAAGTATTGTCCGGAAGTCTTTGCTTAACTTTAACACAACGAGGCGTCTAAAACGTGAATACATAACATACTTTGGGAAATGTAGCAATTCTTGTAGAAGAACAATTTATCATAAAGTCTAGGAAAAACGGGACTGACGCAACCATAGATTTAGTATATACTAGCGTACCTATAGATCGGCTTTGGTTGATTAAGGCGAGACCAAAAACAAGATATATAATTTTGTGGATTTTCCTTTTAGTTTGAGTTACATCCAGGTACTGCACAGGTTACCATATTTAATCACGTCTAATTAACACCAAAACTACACTTAAAAATAATAAATTTTGTAAATATAAGTGGGATTTGTTTTAACATGACTGACGTTCGGGCGATACAAGCCCATAGCGTGTACATAAAGGAAAAATGGTCACGTCTATCTATCTCGCTCTAACAAACGCGTATGCTATGATCTATCTCTTTTGCATTGCCAATCTTCTTACGCTAGTAAGTTATAATAAATCTATAGGCGCAACCTATACTAATACTGCTTATTTTAAAATTATGTAAAAATAAAACTTAATAGCCCGAATCCTTGGACCTGGATAGCTAAAATTTTGCAGAGGTTCCTTAAGATGTAGACAAGAGATAGGGTTTTTTAAAATTCTACAATGAGATAACCGGATACACGCAAACAGATTATATCGCGCGTGGATTTAGCAAGCTTCCTTTTTTTTCTCTTTTTTTTCTTTTTACAGCTAATTTATTTTCAAAATATTTTTTCAATGTATAAGTTTTTTTAAAACAGTTATGTTAAAAATGGCTTTTAAAAAAGGTTAACTGTTGAGTTTCTTACGGCACTTCTTCTCAACAAGCCATCCACACCTGAAGTGCCAGCAGGATCAAAAATATTGACGTGCAAAAGTATTTCTAGTTTTAATAGTGGTAGGGCACAGCGGATAATCCGCTCAAATCGGAGCAGCCCCTCTGGAGAAGGACCTCCATCCACCTTACAGAAGATCGGCCATGTTGTGTTCCTACGATGACTAAGGTACCCCCGGCTACGGTTAGAAGCAAAATTGGCACACGGGAGTTTTACTCGTAGTTAAAATTATTTGTTCGAAATAGCAATAGTTCGAAATAATAATAAAGATGTATTAATTAAGATGTCCGTCCATTTTTGGGGTCAAAAAACACACTGTGCCCCGGTATTGCAAGCGTCTATAGGCTACGGTGATGCTTACCAACAGGCGGACCGTATGCTTGTTTGTATACCTTTGTGGTTTAAAAAAAACTACTTGCAAAAAAAAAATGTTTTTTTTTTTCAATAATTTATTTAACATAAAAGTTCCTCAGCACTGTGGCTAATCGCAAGATGAATACAATTAAAAATGTAATCCAAAACAGACTCTGATAAATATTAAAAATGGCTCCAAAATCAACCACACGCTGACAAAACCTATGAGTAGTTACTTTCACTAGCCCTGCAAAACTCTCTTACAATACATTTGCTTATAGTCAAAACTGATTGCAAATCGACCAAACCAAAAGTAATAATCGGTCACACTAACTAGCCCCCGCCGACTCGTCAACGCTACCCAAAATAGCTAAAAGGTAAGGATGGTATTGCATTGCATGTACAAATTATACCAAAACCTATGAGCAAATGCTCTCACTGAAAAGAATATAAGCCCTGTCCAACACTTGTTCTTACTTTACTATTAAAAATAGTCAGTTAAATCTTACCTTGCAAATCGCTCCTTGTCTTGAATATTATCCTCCTCCATCCTTGTGTATTTTCCGCCACTTGCGTCGTCTTCATCGGATCTACCATAAAATACATTAAGTTAAATCTGTAATAGATTTTTGTGATAAATATGTAAAACAATATTGCAATAACTTTTGCGAGTATTTCTGAGTTTTTTATACCTTTAAGGTGGCAAACAAGCTTACGGTCTGCCTGATGGTAAGCGGTCACCGTAACCTAGGGACGCTTGCAACTCCGGGAGTATCACTTGCAACGCGCAATCCTAAATAAATAGATAGTAGATTCTTGCTATTATGTTTATTTTTTGTCATACCGTACTCAAACAAGCCAGCTGGCCACCTGATGGAAACTGGTTACTTTCGCCTATGAAGATCAATAATACCAGAGGCACTCTCACTCAACAAACAAAATGGATTGCTGTTTTACACCAATATTATGCGAGGGTGGAATATCCTTGGTCAAGCTGACTCATTTCATAAACGCTTCAAAAACTATGAAGGCATAAAACTTTATATTGTCTTTGTTGTAAGGACTTAAATGAAATTAAACTACTACTATCAAAATTAAAAACAATTATTCAATAAAAGTATGGCAGATATTAGTAGTAATTTGCCTGCTAAGAGATGGACGCCCATTTAAACTGCAATTTCATTATGTAGTTACAGCAACAACCATTTACCTCATTATCTCACCTGTATGATTACCAATAGCAACTTGCCACAATTTTATTTTATTTCTAAAGTCATGCAAAATCCAGTTAGACCTGGCGATATTTGTGTACTCGAGTACAGCCAAATTGTAAATCACTATAATTTATTTATTTAATGGATGCAAATAATGAAACTTACCCAACACTGCCAGCACGGCGCTTTTGAATATCCTTTGTTGGGTCAGCCCCTGCAAAAATAAGAGTGTTGATAAATGTGTACTACAAATGATATACTTAAATTTTAATTTAGAATAGTAAGACAATGAGGAGCCTCTATGTTCGAAATTAAATATTGATTAGAACCTATTGTAAAATTGTACTAGACCATATTCAAATAGTAAATTTATAAAAGTGGTAAGTTTTTGTTACAATTCAAACTGTTAAGTGCCTTACAAATATCTGATAATGTAATTATAACATCACAACCAAGGCCATAATATACCTTGAGAACTATGTAGTGTTGCAATACAAAATGATAATATTAATGTCAAATTCCAATAAAATTCTTAGATATGGATATTTATTAGAATTTTTATAATGTGCTGATGTTTCCATAATTATTTGCTGTCGTAGTTTAACCTTTATCTTAGTCAGCAGTACATCATTACATCAACAAAAACTTGACTACATTGATATTATAATTGATGGTGTTTCTAAGTACTACAATTTCAAAACTTGGGCATTTACTTGCCACTAAAATTAATAAAGTAACTTTAATAGTATTCTCTGTTTATACAACAAATTTCTTGCGTCGTTAAAACAACGCGTCACGCAGAGCAATGAAAGCAACGTCAGAATATTGAAAATAGGTCGATAAAAAGATAACTCTGATTTTACAAAATTTCATTACTACTGAAAGGAATTTTATTTTACACTAACATGGAAAATCAAAGTAAATGACTTGTATACATAATAATTTGCATATTCGTTTCCGAGAAATAGATATCAGTTTTTTTAATGATATTAGTATAATAAATAACACCAACCGGGGATAGTGGGAGCCACGGCAGACATCGGTCAGTAAAGTCATTAGTCCTCTATAAAATGCCACTATCTAATTGTAGAAATTGACCAGTTTAACAAAAATACGAGCACAAAATGCAATGTCCCGTGTTTAACGTCACTGCTCAACACAACATAGACGCCATTTTTCATGTCGGTTAGGGATGTGAATGAAATTGAGAATGTAATCGAATGTTAGTAAAAATTTCGATTAAATTACATAATCGAGATTATGGTAAGGAGAAAAATTGACCCTTTTTTGTAAATGTTGACTGGTGAGTGTGAGATGAACAAAAAACTTTCGTTATTGACACGTTACATTAGGATTGTCATTCATTATTTTTATCAATGAAAAAAAAAATATCTTTAAACTTGATGAGCAAAGCGTCAGCGAGCCGTTTCATGTGATCATTTTGAGTAATTTGAGTGTACGCTTCGACTCCACCGGCCGTGTTCATAATGAACTGAATTGAGAAGATGAGTTTTTTTTATCTGCCATAGCGATTTATCTAGTTTAAAAAAATAGAAAGCCAATAAGAAAGTGTCGTTCAACGGCTAAATGCAAACTAAATACAAAATGGCGTCTTTGGTTCGCGAGTAACACCATTCACCAAATCGTTCCATCGTGCCGAGCCAATCCATTTGGACCGACAGTGTTTTCAAATTCATGGGCAAATTTTGGATCGACAGCGTGCCAAATGGATCGATGGAACGCTCGTGAATATTTAAGTTAGAGGAAAAGTAAAGACGTCCTCACTATCTTTCTCGTACTCACGCGATGTTGAGCGTAGACGGGCTCTTCGTCCTACTTCGTTTCTACTTTCCTCTTGTTTTCTAACACTTTATATGGTCAGATTGTTTATAGATTGCAAATCTATTTAGATTATGATTTCTTGCCAAAATCAGTACATCTCTATGGAGAGTTTTTTAAAATTTATTCTGGCTCTGGAGACTAAAGTCTTTATTAAAATGATCATTTGATAAAAAACTAAAAAACTACCTAATTGCAAAATGTTTTTATTCAGTTAACGAATATTAATTTAATTAATTTATTTTATTTTATTAAAACCTATACAATAAACGATAATTAAATTATGAAATGTTTATATGACGAAAAGTTCTACTATTTTAAGAAATTATGTAAAGTACGCGCGCCTAAATGTTTTAGCGATACCTGGAAAGGGTCATTAAGTTCAAAGTGCATATTTAATTAAGACCTACAATTGTACACTTAATCTTGCTAATAAACGATGATTGAAATGCATCGTGTTGATTTCAAATTCAAAATCCGCCTTTTTTGAAGAAATTTTGCTATCATCTTTCTTTAGAGCGTCTTGACTCAGAAACTGTATACCGAGTCAAGATAGCATAAACACGTACACACAGTGATTTGTTATTTACTTGTTATGTCTTAGAAGAATATATAAAACCTCATTGCGTACACATAACAAACATAACTTGAAGATGGCACAATGCAATCTTCGTCTGAAGTCTGATTGCCAAAACAAAAAATAACTTTAAATGGTTTTTGGCGGGCTTTGGAAAAAGGCGGTCTTAATTTTGTTGTAATTTTTTATTGAATGTATTTTTATAAAATTCCTCCCCTGCTCCGTCTCAAAAAAGACCGGGCGAAAGACAAAATCTGTCGCCTATTGGAACGGAAGTTTCCGAGCGGAGCGGCGGCGCGCCTGCTGTAGAGCTCCGTGATGAGACCGATGAGACCAAGCAATGTGTTAGAAGCTCTTTGAGAGTTTTGAGACCAAGCGTGGCCGCACTCTACTGAAAAATATGCTTTTTTAGCATAAAACATAAAAAGTTTCATTAATTTGCTATATTTTTAAATTTAACCTTTTTTTCTTTTGGCCTTAATTCTATTGTTTAAAAAAAGTAGCTTTCCATGTCTTTTTGTAAACAATGTATTTCAAACAAATCAAAATTGTGTTTATAATTTAATCTGTTAAATATTTACCTATAATAATTATAAAAATAAGACCAGAAGCCAAAGGGTACGATGGACGGTGAACCTGAAACTTTATCTGATTCAGCCACTAATTGTAATTTGGCTTCCACTTCGGAAACTTTCTCGGAAAACAATCAAGCCAAACTCGATTCGATAGAGAAAAAAGCAGTCCATTTGAGGTAAAATAGTATACAAACATAATATCCTAACTGGTATTACCTATAGACCCGAGAGTGATATTGGAAAATGCTACAATTGCCAAATTATAATAATTCATGTGGATCAAACAGATGGCGCTGATCACATTTTAAGTCACAATAATTTTTAGTTTGGTTTTCTCAAATTTACAACGAGCGAAGCCGCAGGAAATATCTCTGTTTCTGTAACAATTGTCCCAGTAAACTTCTCTAATCTTATATTGTAACGTTTTACTAAAATTTGCTAAATTTTCCAAGATTAATTTTGTTCAGTTTAGTAGGTAGGTACCTAAGTTTTTTCCCATTGCATTTTTTTTATGTAAGAGGTTGGCAGACGAGAATGCGGGTCACCAGGGGCCCGATTCTACTAACACAAATGCACCAATGGACTCTCAACCGTGTCTCAAAAGAATGCCGATAGTGGAATTGTTTTTGAAATTTGTTATGGACTTAAACAATAATCGACGACCTCCGTGGCGTAATGGTTACCACGCCAGACCGCCACCCAGGAGGTCCCGGGTTCGATCCCCGGTCGGGTCATGATGAAAAACGATCTTTTTCTGATTGGCCTCGGGTCTTGGATGTATAACTATTTATGTATTTGTTATAAAATATAATATCGTTGAGTTAGTATCCCATAACACAAGTTTCGAACTTACTTTGGGGCTAGCTCAATCTGTATGAATTGTCCCTATATATTTATTTATTTATTTAATAACATAATGTTTAACTTATTGTTTAAGTCCATAACAAATGTCAAAAACTATTTCACTGGTACACTATCGGCATTCTTTTGAGACACCATTGAGAGTCCATTGGTGCATTTGTGTTAGTAGAATCGGGCCCCTGATGTTAAGTGATTACCGTCACCCATGGAGCACAGAGACACCGGGGGAGTCCCTGAGCCGCATATCGTCTTTCAAATGAGAAATCAAAAGCACCTGTACTACCAAATAGCTCCATGGAAAAATTTACTGTCTAAAAAGAACCAAGATGGAGAAAATAATTTACACGCGTAATCAAACCGGATCTTTACCCAAGATGTCTTGCGGCGCGTTGATGTCTTTTTTATCTAATTACTTACAGGCTAATCCTGGAAAGAGATTTTAAGGCCGCCGACATAAAATGGAGCTTATTTGTCGCCGCTGCATTTAGCTTTAGATATGAAAGTTGCTTGAGACCTTTTCCGCCAATTTTCTTTAAGAATGGAATAAAAGATATGGATACCCTAGTAAGACTACTTTTTAGCATTAAAGTTTGCTAGTTATGTGTGGTCGTGTACTTTCCGCAATTGAGCGTTTGATGCGCCCTCTTTGCGTACGAGGATTTTAGTTTGCTAGAGTACGTATAACAAAGCATATGTAAAGCGGATACGGTCAGCAACAAAAAAAAAATCATTTATGTAGCATTACTCAAATTTTAATACTTAATAGACATTCAGCTAATTATTGTTAAATGTATTGTTTCGATCTTTGGAATAACTTGGTGTTATTCGTATGTTTGTTGCTGACCTTACAAACTGTCCCGACTGCGAAATGTTGTTTGTTCATAAAACTCGCAATCTATCTCATTCAAGTACGTACATAGTACTTGTGGCACCTACTATTTATGTAAGTAGGTGTTTCAAATTTAGTGTTTCAGACTATCACGTTATACTTTTCAGCTCAGCGTAATAACTGATGTCCCAGCTCTTGACCTGGTATTACAGCAACTAGACAATTTAGAGAATTTGATAAACATTACTGATATTATTGACTTACTATTTTACGTTCTGGTACGATTAAAGGAACCATCGTTGAGATCTGTACCTCAAGAAGCGGTGAGTAAAAACACTTTGGTCAAATTACTAAAGAGTAGACACTTTAGTAGTTTTTACACTTTGTCATGATTGCATTCCAGCATGAAGCCATCATGGCCAGTGCCCACTATTCAATGAATACACCGAGACCACAATATATTTTCCAAGTGATCAGCTCATGCAAATGTACGGCGGAAAATAAATGGAAAGATATGTCCAAGAATTATCAAACATTTTATGCGTATCATGGAAATCGTTTGGAAAACTTTTACACTATTTTAAACTTTGGTTTACAACAACATTTGAATAAAGTAAGCTTACATGAATTATTTTTAGTAAGTAGGTTAAGACAAGAGGGGGTGGGGAGTTGGGATACCTCCACGCGGTCCACCCTGGTAACGTCGGCGAGTAATTCCTTAGTTTCTGGACCCAACTCTGGAATTACTTGCCGACGGCCAAATTCCCGACGCGGTGGGTCTGCTCCCCGTGCTCCTACCTTGGATGGAGTACGTGGGATGCGGACAAATCCGCTCCCCCTTGCATCCGTACTGGTGCTGGGGGTGGAGCGACTGAGGAGACAACCTCGTTAAAAAACAAGAGGTGGAGCCGGCCGCGCTTGGCTCGGCCGGCTGTATGATGAGCGGTGGTGGACTCGTTCGCTCGCTGATCCTCCCCAAAAGCGTCTTCGCCCGGACTGGTGTCCGGGCCTACTCCACCCGTTGATACCGGGGGCGACCTCCGTATGGTGGAACGCGGAGGCCCTGCAGACACTGGGTCTCGCCAACCCAGACACTGCGGGGGGCGTTAAGGGTTGGGTCACATGGGCGAATGAGACCACCCTGGAAGAGGGAGTGCGCGGTGGCGCAAAGTGTCACAGAGTCCACTAAGTACGTAGTGGACGCTGTGGCACTTGGAGTGGCGCAGGAGGCGCGGTGGAGGAAAAAAACCTCGTTAAAAAAATTGAAGAAGAGGGGCCGGCGGCTCGCAGAGCCCGGCCAGCGGTCGCACGTTGTTGCGACCGCAGAGATGGAGGGGACCCTTGCCCAGCCGAGACGGCGAGCCGGGGCAGGCCCGTCGTCTTGAGGGGGCAATGGTCCTCGGTGTCGGCAGTGCACCTGGATGCGGTGTGCTGCCGACGGGGCGTTCCGGGGAGAGCGGGTCCGGCCAGTTTAACTTTGGCCGGACGGCCCTGGCGGGGTCGCGGATGTATCACAGTACCCGTGGCCCCGTCACTTAGGGGGCGAGTGGCATCCCGTCAGTTTTTTAGTGGTAAGTCCCACAGTCCCCACCGCATATTCCCCGGGCGGTGGGGCTGCTGCAAAGCATTTTTCTGACGATAATATAAAAAAAAAAAAAAAAAAAAAGGTTAAGACAAGAGAAAAAACGCCCCCCGTCTTTGACACGTGTCATACATAGCACAATGAACCACCGCTGGAGCACTGAGTACTGCCGAACTCTTCATTTTTATTCTGATTTCACCGTTACTCCCTCATTCGGGACATATTTTGTAATTTTAATTAAGTATACATGGATTTTTTGCACTCTGAAATTAATATTTTTTAATATTTTATAGAACACGTTTCTTGGTAATGGGGTTTATTTGTCTCCTGAGCTGAGTGTGTCCCTGCCATACAGCCATGGCGGCTTCGGCTGGGGCGCGAGCTGCATCGGCGGTCATTTGTCCTGCGTAGCTATGTGTGAAGTTATTGATGCTCCGGAGGGAATCAATTATCACAAACCTATTTCTAACGAAGGTATATTTTTTATTATCTTCTTTACATTATAAAATCAAGTCGCTTTCGTTGTCTGTCTGTCTCTCTGTATGCTTATGCGGATTTCGACGGGTGTATCCCCTCTGGCGTTTGTCCCCTTGGGGGACAACTGGGATTTTTTTATAAAAATCTCCCAGTTGTCCCCTCTAACAATGACACGGGGGACAACTGGGACTTTAATTTTTAGATGTCCCAGTCTCCCCCACTTATGATGTTGCCGTATAATTTTGCTAGAAGTGACAAACAATATAGCATTATTTTGTTAGATATCCTATATACTGGCTCGGATATGTCGAAGTGTCTCAAAACTACACTTACTTTCGTGATTGCCCCAGTCCGTCCGCTGAATAATTTATTTTTAAGGTAAATGATAGTTTTTTTATATAAAAGACAATTTTCGTCATATCCGATCCACGGTATAGGATATCTAACAAATGCTTTTATTTGTCACTTCTAGCAACATTATAAGGCAGTCTCAAGTGGGGGAGACTGGGATATTTAAAAATGTAAGTCCCAATTGTCCCCTCCACCGGTGACACGGGGGACAACTGGGAGATTTTTATAAGAAAATCCCAGTTGTCCCTCAAGGGGACAAACGCCAGAGGGGACTACTTAGTAGAAGACGGTAGCGCCATATTTGAGCCTTATTGTGCACTTTGGTATAGAAGCATGAAATTTCTACCATGGATAGAGTGTCTCACAATGATCGTTTTAAGATGTGGAGGGAAGTCAGATTCTTCCTCTGTGAGTGGGGGGAGGGGGGCAAAGGGGGTGAATTCCACGTCTTGATGATTATTTTTTTACTGATCCGTTAATGTTACTAGGGCTTGTATGGTGTCGTTTTCATATAAACCGAATACAAGGAATTCATTTTTAACAATAAAAATGTATGGTCCCATACAAAAAAATTAAAAATACTGCCAAACAGTGAAAAGTGCCGCTACTTTTTTTTTGTTAGCACGTTATTTTTACTTTCAAATCTTAATTATTATGATATTAAAAAATACTGTGATAAAGCTTATTTAATGTAGTTTACAAATATATATAATTGTAGTATACTTGTCATACAAACCCTATTTAAATAAAAAAGAAGAACGTGCAAATTCCAGAAGATGCGCGCGGTGATTCGGTGAGATGTATGTACGCGTAGCGACAAATTTTCATAATGTACTATAGTCATTTGTTATTAATATTTTATAGCAATGCTACTAGCCATTTTGCGACATAGTTTTAATGTAAACAAATGAAAGAAATGCGTTTTTATTGCTTCCACGGAGAAAAACATTTAATAATTTTGACTTAGAGAAGGTTACTAATAAAACATCAGAAATAAAAGTAAAATGACGTTTAACCAGCAGTCACCAGTACAAAAGCAAAGTGCTGTACATTTGAGTGCAGCTTTGTTACATTTGCATCTTCCAGTACACCCTTTTTTAACGCTGCACTGCACGTAATTAACATAGTGATAGTGGGGATAGTGTTGTCCAGACTGGCTGCCATTCGTTCGAATTTTTAATCCAACCCCAGTTAGATGGTTCAGGAATATCTGGAACTTTTGTTAAAGATTGCATCCAAATGTAAGCCTGATAGGAAGCGCGTTTTATATATTGCTAGAGTGTCTTTTTTGTGGGGGGTATGTTCTCTATGGCTCGGGATATTTGGGTAAAGAGTTTTTTTTCTGGCTTCATTTATAGTCAGCATTTCACTTATGCGGTCATACATTAAAACCACAAATCTGCAATGAGTCGTCGCTTATTTGTTGTGGCATTGTTGTCATTTCTTCAAAGGCGCTGTTTACTTCTGGAAAAGATCGCCATGTTTCCCATGCTGTTTTTTTCCCTATAACAACAAAAGTGAAACGTTGTTGTGATAAAAATAAAAACAATTCGGTCTTGTTCTCATTCACTGAAAGGAAACTCTTCCAGTTCTTAGGCATCGCATGCGTGGGAAGCCACTCTTTTGCAATTGGTGTTGGCTCAAGTTTCCGCTACACGACCTGGTAGCGTCAATGAGTTTGTCACAATGTGAGTACGTTCCCGTCTTTCATGCGTTCACAGGGTGTGATACGGAGTTCCAGATATTCCTGAACCATCTAACTGGGGTTGGATTAAAAATTCGGGTAACTGGGATACACCCGATTTCGATGCGTTTTTTTTATAGATAGAGGATGGTTTATATGTGTATAATACATTCTGAAATTCCCATGGGAAACACGCAAACGAAGTTGCGCGGGTTTCGCTAGTTTGTTATAAAGTAAAAGTAATAAAAGTTCAATGAGCTTTATTATGTGGCTTAAGTTCAAATAGGGTTCTATAATTTTGTCTGTTTAATTTTTTTCCCCCCAAGTTGGCAGTTATTAATACTTACTTTATTGATAATGTCTGGTTAACAGGCGATGGCATTTATGAAGATCAGAAGAATAAATTTCCTGAACATGGACTAGAACAAGGGAACTTGACACAGTACATCGTGACAAATTGCGACTTAGTGAGACTCCGTTATCTACTTGTATATGCCAAGCAGCCGGCATCTATGAGATTCCCGACGCCTAGTTACAATAGAAATGGTATGAATCTATAATATAATAAAAGTGTAAAAAAAGTTTGTCTGTACAAAATTGAATATATTTCCAAAAAATTTGTTTAGGGCGATGAAGAATAAGCAATAGAACAAGAATTTCGTAAAATTTTGTCCGTCTGTTTGTATGTTTGTATGAATGTATGTTTGTATGTATGTTTGTACACGCTAATCTCAGAAACGGCTGAACCGATTTCACTAATATGTGGCGATTTGCTCAACTTAACATTTAGTGTATGTATCTTTTCAAAATTCCCACGGGAATCCGAGATATACGCAAACGAAGTTGTGAGGGTATATCAACGCACAGCCCAAACCACTGGGTCTAGAGATTCCAAATTTGGCATGTAGGTTACTTACGACGTCTAGGGATATACAAAGAAAGGATTTTTCAAAATTCCCACGGGAAAGCGAGATATATGCAAACGAAGTTGCAAGAGGACGCACAGACCAAACCGTTGGGTCTAGAGATGCCAAATTTGGCATGTAGGGTCCTTATATGGTCCGGACCGACCGGACCGGAACGGACCGGACTGGACTTGACTGGAACGGATCAGACCTGATCGGTCCGGAAGGAACCGCACCATACCGAGTCCGTGCCGGACCGGACCGAACCGGACCGGACCATTTTTTTTTTGTCCGTCTGTTTGTATGTTTATATGTTTGTATGTATGTTTGCACACGCTAATCTCAGAAACGGCTGAACCTATTTGGATGCGGTTTTCACTAATATGTGGCGATTTGCTCAACTTAACATTTAGTGTATGTTTTTTTTCAAAATTCCCACGGGAATCCGAGATATACGCAAACGAAGTTGCGAGGGCATATCAACGCACAGCCCAAACCGCTGGGTCTAGAGATTCCAAATTTGGCATGTATGTTCCTTACGATGTCTAGGGATGTACTAAGAAAGGATTTTTCAAAATTCCCACGGGAAAGCGAGGTATACGCAAACGAAGTTGCGAGAGGACGCACAGCCCAAACCGTTGGGTCTAGAGATGCCAAATTTGGCATGTAGGGTCATTATAAGGTCCGGACCGACCGGACCGGACCGGACACGAACGGATCAGACCTGATCGGTCCGGAAGGAACCGCACCGTACCGAGTCCGTGCCGGACCGGACCGAACCGGACCGGACCATTTTTTTTTATCCGTCTGTTTGTATGTTTATATGTTTGTATGTATGTTTGCACACGCTAATCTCAGAAACGGCTAAACCGATTTGGATGCGGTTTTTACTAATATGTGGCGATTTGCTCAACTTAACATTTAGTGTGTTTTTTTTCAAAATTCCCACGGGAATCCGAGATACACGCAAACGAAGTTGCGAGGGTATATCAACGCACAGCCCAAACCGCTGGGTCTAGAGATTCCAAATTTGGCATGTAGGTTCCTTACGATGTCTAGGGATGTACTAAGAAAGGATTTTTCAAAATTCCCACGGGAAACCGAGATATACGCAAACTAGGTTGCGAGGCTATATCAAATTTGGTATGTAGGTTCGTTACGACGTCTAGGGATGTACTAAGAAAGGATTTTTCAAAATCCCACGGGAAAGCGAGATATGCGCAAACGTTGTTTGCTAGAGGACGCCCAAACCGCTGGGTCTAGAGATGCCAAAGGAGACTGAGCAGTTTTGTATGGGAAGTGGTCTATGAACCAACAGCGATGTGGGTATGCAATTTATGATGGGGTACCTCTCCTAGACACTCATGGGGAGGGGCATCAAAATCTGTCCCGGCAGTTCTGAGATAAATGGCAGTTTATAAAAATCTTTCTGTTACGATTTTTTCACATTGAGAGTATCAACAGAAATGTGGCTATGCAATTTATGACGAAGTACCTCCACTAGACACTCATGGTAAATGGTACCAAAATCTGTTACGGCAGTTCCGAGATAAATTGCAGTTTATGGAAAACCTTACGGTTTTTTTTTCACATTGAT
This sequence comes from Endotricha flammealis, assembly GCA_905163395.2. Taxonomy (NCBI): domain Eukaryota; kingdom Metazoa; phylum Arthropoda; class Insecta; order Lepidoptera; family Pyralidae; genus Endotricha; species Endotricha flammealis. The sequence continues at coordinate 9,337,665 of LR990853.1, forward strand.
AGTATCAACAGCAATGTGGACATGCAATTTATGACGGGGTACCTCTCCTAGACACTCATGGGGAGGGGCATCAAAATCTGTCCTGGCAGTTCCGAGATAAATGGCAGTTTATAAAAAACCTTACGGTTTTTTCACATTTAGAGTATCAACAGCAATGTGGATATGCAATTTAAGACAGGGTACCTCCACTAGACTCTCATGGAAAGTGGCATCAAAATCTGTCCCGGCAGTTACAAAATAAATGACTGTTTATGAAAAACCTTACTGCTACGATTTTTTCACATTGAGAGTATCAACAGCAATATGACTATGCAATTTATGAAGGGGTACCTCCACTAGACACTCATGGTCCGTGGCATCAAAATCTGTCCCGGCAGTTCCGAGATATGGACATGGGCGTTTTTGTATGGGACGTGATCTATGAACCAACAGCGATGTGAGTATGCAATTTATGATGGGGTACCTCTCCTAGATACTGATGGGGAGGGGCATCAAAATCTGTCCCGGCAGTTCCGAGATAAATGCCAGTTTATGAATAACCTTACTGCTACGATTTTTTCACATTGAGAGTATCAACAGCAATATGACTATGCAATTTATGAAGGGGTACCTCCACTAGACACTCATGGTCCGTGGCATCAAAATCTGTCCCAGCAGTTCCGAGATATGGACATGGGCGTTTTTGTATGGAACGTGGTCTCTGAACCAACAGCGATGTGGGTATGCAATTTATGATGGGGTACAGAGGTACCATGAGTGTCTAGGAGAGCCTAGACACTCATGGGGAGGGGCATCAAAATCTGTCCCGGCAGTTCCGAGATAAATGGCAGTTTATGATTAACCTTACTGCTACGGTTTTTTTTCACATTGAGAGTATCAACAGCAATGTGGCTATGCAATTTATGACGGGGTACCTCTCCTTGACACTCATGGGGAGGAGCATCAAAATCTGTCCCGGCAGTTCCGAGATAAATGGCAGTTTATGATTAATCTTACTGCTACGGTTTTTAGTATCTTTTAGTATCCATATCTTGGAACTGCCGGGACAGATTTTGATGCCACTTTCCATGAGTATCTAGTGAAGGTACCCCGTTATAAATTGTATAGCCACATTTCTGTATACTCTCAATATGAAAAAAATCGTAACAGTAAGGTTATACATAAACTGCCATTAATCTCGGAACTGCCGGGACAGATTTTGATGCTCTTCCCCATGAGTGTCTAGGAGAGGTAGCCCGTCATAAATTGCATAGCCACATGGCTGTTGATACTCTCAATGTGAAAAAATCGTAGCAGAAAGATTTTTATAAACTGCCATTTATCTCGGAACTGCCGAGACAGATTTTGATACCACTGACCATGAGTGTCTAGTGGAGGTACCCCGTTATAAATTACATAGCCACATTGCTGTTGATACTCTCAATATAAAAAAAAACGTAGTAGTAAGGTTATTCATAAACTGGCATTTATCTCGAAACTGCAGGGACAGATTATGATGCCCCTCCCCATGAGTGTCTATGAGAGGTACCCCATCATACATTGCTGTTGATACTCTCAATGTAAAAAAAACCGTAAGGTTTTTCATAAACTGCCATTTATTTCGGAACTGCCGGGACAGATTTTGATGCCACTTACCATGAGTATCTAGTGGAGGTACCCCGTCTTAAATTGCATGTCCACATTGCTGTTGAAACTCTCAATGTGAAAAAAACCGTAAGGTTAATCATAAACTGCCATTTTTCTCGGAACTGCCGTGACAGATTTTGATCCTTCTCCATGAGGGTCTAGTGGGGGTATCCTGTCACAAATTCTATACTCAATTTGCTGTTGATACTTTCACTGTGAAATAATCGTAGCAGAAAGAATTTTATAAGACTGCCATTTATCTCGAAACTGCCGGGACCGATTCTGATCTTTCTTCACATGAAGGTCTAGTTATGGACTCTTATTAGAAATTCCATATCCATGTTTGTGTTGGTTCATAGACCACTTCTGCCCAGTCTCCTTTGTCATGTAGGGTCCATATAAGGACCGGACCGGACCGGAACGGATCAGACCTGATCGGTCCGGAAGGAACCGCACCGTACCGGGCCGTGCCGGACCGGACCGGTTTTTTTTTTCTGTAGAAAAATAAGCTAATCGGCATGTAGGTTCCATATCAGGACCGGACCGACCGGACCATTTTTTTTTGTCCGTCTGTTTGTATGTTTGTATGTTTATATGTTTGTATGTATGTTTGCACACGCTAATCTCAGAAACGGCTGAACCGATTTGGATGCGGTTTTCACTAATATGTGGCGATTTGCTCAACTTAACATTTAGTGTATGTTTTTCGGCCGGACCGGCCCGGACTGACCGGACCGACCGGACCGAATGGAACCGTACCGTACCGGGCCGTGCAGGACCGGAATTTGTTTCTGAAGAAAAATATGCTAATTGTTACTAGGCCACGCGGGCGAAGCCGCGGGCAGAAGCTAGTATAAAATAAACTCTTTATTTAGTAGTATTACCGTATTTCTATGCATTTTACAAATAAGTACCTTTCAAATATCTACTGGTTACCCAAAAACTAATCACATAACCGAGTACACAGTACAGCCTGTTATTATTACTACGAATGGGATTCGTCTCTTGAGTAAAATCAGTATATTTGTATAGGTCCTTGATTGAAAACATATTACGTTGCGACCTTTATAATAAGCCTTACAGATTTCTTGGAGAGTTCCGTGAATAGGACTGAGACTGAATGAATAGCATCTTTTGACCCTTGTTGTCTTTCCAGGTGGTGGTCTCCGACTATGGCTCGCAAGGCACAAGCTATTTTCAATCTTACTGGGTTACGGGTTAATGTTAGCTACCATCGGTTTCGCAAATAATCAACCAATTCATTATTACTATAAAATATTATTGAAAAAACTCGATATTGCATACAACAACGTAAAGGTGTGACATAAATTAGGTACCTTTTAAAAACGTGTTTTTATTACACTTGTTACTTTTGAAACTGTTTTTGAAAGTATTATAAATTTAAAAAAATATTGTTCGTGTTTTAAAATGTTGTTTTATTAAATTTTCACGAAACGAGTAACTAAATAAATAAAAATATACCTAATTGTTAACTTGACACAAAGAGTTACACTAGTATTACAAATATGTAGAACAATGGTCACCATCGCACGGTGTCTCGACATGGACCAGTGCACAATCATTGTAATAACATTTTTATTGTGTCGAATGTTCATCCAGTTCATGCGACGAACATGCATAATGACCAAACACCAGTGCCGCCGCTTCAGAGTTTGGCCCTCCACGTGATATTTGGAGAATATACGAGTAAAACAGATGTGTAACTATTACAGAAATAATGTCTTTTTTAGCAATCTTATCGGCATTAGTACTAGGAATTGGCTAGTTACTAATGCTAGAATATTATGGTGTTTTTTTATGTTAACATGTCATGTCGTTACGCAAGATCCTGTTGCCGTTTTACCGCAGGGTCGCATTGTTGGGGTGAGTAGTATCTATTCATATTTTAATTGAAACGGAAGAGTGCTCATTAGTTGGTACCTACTGTAGGAAAATTGTACCTACGAGTATTATGTTTAGATCCTCTTATTTCCCTTTGTCTCGCTTTCAACACTTACACTTACTTAACATAAAATCTTCCTTTTTCTTCACTTGACCATGTGTGCTCTCGGCCTCCCCTTCCTATTCTATGTTTCCTTCAGATGTTTCTGATAAACTCATCGTGTCTGATGAGATGTCCCATTACTTCCTTTCCAATTTCTATTTTTTTACCCAAGTTCTCTTTTAATTTTCTGTAGCACTACTTCGTACTGAATCTTTTCGATACCTAAGTATTTGAATGATGAGGATATTATCCTACTAATATTATAAAGGCGAAAGTTTGTGTGTGCGTGCTTCGGGGGGCACGTTGCCTTCGATCCCGGCTGCCATCGGTAGATGACAGTCGTTAAGCCAAGTCGGTGACCTTCAGGCGGCTTGAAAACACCGCCCTCTGCCAATCCGCATTGGAGCAGCGTGGCAGAGCACGCTATAGTAGTCTCGAGTCCCGTATCCCTGCAGTGGGATGATTATGGGTTGATATGATATGATTGTGTGTGTGTTTGTTGGTATGTAGGTAGCTGATATCTTGGATTAACACATAGGTTACTTTTTATCCCGAAAAATACGCCAATCCCGTTGGATTTGGTCAAAAATCTGATATAGATGGCGCTGCTCTGCATAAAATTAAATGCGGGTGACACCGCGGGCAGCAGCTAGTATTGAATAAAATCTAAACTAGAAATTCATTGCACGAATTAATTTTTTTTTTCAGATAAAAGTTTACGGAGAAGGGTCACTGGATCCAGTTGAAATATTTTTAGGAATTCCATACGCTGTCCCACCAGTCGGAAGACATAGATTTGCTGTAGGTTTCAATTGAACTGACACTTTTTTAAGTTGTAATGTAACTTGTAGTTAATGTTTCGGATATTTCACTCTTGCAACAATTTTCAGGCACCGGAAAGGCATTCAGGTTGGAGGCGTGTATTTTATGCTCATCGAATGCCACCTCAATGTCCACAAACTGGTGATAACGGAAACAATAATTACAGCGAAGATTGCCTATTTCTCAACATATGGACAACACGGGTTAGAAATAAAAAATTACACGTAAATGAGTATGTTTTATGCATAGCAAAGCCTGTTGAAATAATTATGTTTTAGATAGCGTGCTGATGGCAAGTCACTGCCTGTAGTAGTAATATTTTACAGTGAATCATGGCTTGATGGAGGCCTATCTTTACCATGTCAGGAATTAGCAGCCGACGGTGTCGTAGTAGTCACAGTCGCCTACCGCCTAAACCTACTGGCTTTTTTTACACTAAAATCTATATCTGCTCGTGGCAATCTAGCGTTGCTCGATCAGTACATGGCTCTCTTGTGGGTGCGTGACAATATTGCTGCTTTTGGAGGAGATCCCACTGCCATAACCTTGGCAGGACATTCCGCTGGTGCTGATAGTGTGTTGTATCACATATCCTCACCTCGTGCAACAGGTAGATAAATATAGATATTTTACTACTAATATTAATTTAGGTCTCCGCAATAACTTTGATGCTGATTTTGTTTTCACAGGTTTATTTCAGAAAGCCATTGTAATGTCTCCACGTAACCCTTGGGCAATAATAGACGAAAAAAAGGCCCAGAATGCCACCGCGGTCGAAATTTTGTCCAGGAATATAGCATATAGTTTGGGATGTCTTGGTAATTCAGATCAGGACATCTTACAATGCCTGAGAGCTCGTCCCTTGTCGGACTTACTGGTAACTTTGACCTTTATTAATTTTTCTTTTTTTTTATACCACTAAGGTGGCAGACAAGTGTACGGCCTGCCTGATGATAAGCAGTCACCGTAAGCCTATGGACGCTTGCAATACCTTGGGAGTAGTTGGGATGGGAGTATCACTCGCGCGTTGCCGACCCTGTAAATACCTAATCTAACTTACCTAAGATCGTGAATTTCGTAAATGTTATCTACTTTACCAAAGTTACAACTGTCGTTTCAGAATGCAAATTGGAGCAGAGATTTCGGACCAATGTCGGATACTTTTTTGCCAGAGGTGGAACAATATTTACCTGTACCATTGCCCGTCGCGCTCTCTACGACAAAACAACCAATACAACTCGACCTACTTTTGGGCGCTACGGACCTTGAAGCTATAAATCACAATGGTGTGTATTTCGCACAACTAATACTAGAAAATTACAGAACAATACATTCCTAACAATATAATGTAACATTAACAATTTAAACCCTGCTAAATACGACGATGGTTTTGGATCGTTAGCTATATTATAGGTAGTTGCAAAAATGCATACAACTTGACATTAGTTGACATGCGAAATACTTTTTTAGGTACTTGTTTTGTTACAGATGATCAATATGAAGAACTGAAAGAACTGAGCGGGGCCCAAATATCTGAGTATGCTATGGCTAAAGTCATACCAAACTTATTGCAAATGTTTTCATTGTTTCGTCCTGAAACTGTATCTATGGTTCGTTAATTTAATTGTTTTTAATATAATCATATTGAAGAGGAAATTCATTTAAAATACAATAATTTACGTACAGTTAGCGGCATAAGTACTTATATTGTCATAAATGTGTAGTCTTACCTTACCTAGTCAAGTCGAAAAAAATTGTCACTTTTGTATATTTTATTTACATTAACTTTTAAACTTTCGCATTGCATTATCAAGGTATGATCGGGTTAATTCCCGGTTTTTTTATTTCTTTCTTTATTTATCCTTTATTGCACGATAGAGAGTACAATTCGGCGGAATTAATACCTAAAGGCATTCTCTACCAGTAATTTTATTTACTGCAGATTTTATGTGAACAAGTAAACAATGTTAGCATATTTATGCCACTGACTGTACCTGTCTACCTACAGCTAACGCAACTAATCCGCTGGGAATATTGGGGACCAATGACGAAAAAGGATATGGAAAACAGGACACTTGCAGCTATTGAAAATTTGGCCCGAATGGAGACATCAGCTTTCTGGGGTGCAGGAAATGCATTGATAGCGGCCAGGCTAGCTCGACGCGTATCTCGCCTTTATGTATACCGATTTTCGCAGCCAGCCAACATTGATCTACGCGGACGGCAAACTAATTACACCGGTACGTATCACCCTAATGAACGTACGTACTTCCCTTCCTTTAGAAAAAAACTACATTACATAGGTACTTTACTTTCCTTACTTTAGGGCTTCCAACACATAACTGCTAAATCGCATGGCATTGCACATATCTCATTGCTTTTCTTATCGCTAGATGTCGCAGACATTTGCGATGCGATGCGAATTTGCAGTTATGTGTGGGGGAGCCCTTAGAAAAAATAATTATTAAATCATAACTGTTGTTTCAACTATTCTGTTATGGCTATTTGTATAAAATACTGTAACTTTAACAGTATCACACCACGGGTGCCGAGTCCTGACATACAGGTTCTCCTAGTTTAGGCTCAAGTCCAGCCTACTTTTGAAACTTGTCTTCTGATGTCGCTTGTTTAATGAATGGTTGAAAAATAAATATATTTTTATGATTTATTTATTGTAGGTGCAGTACATGGATCTGATCTACTGGCGCTCTTAGGGGATTCTTTGATGCTGCAAGTGGCCCGACGACCAGCTTTTCCAGAGGAAAGACGAATATCATCCACGTTCCGTCATTACATAACTAACTTTATAAAATACGGGTTCGTAACTTGCACTCCATATTAAGTACATAAAATTTTTGATCTTTAAATTGGCGCTGTATAGCTATTATCATTTAAGTGACAGTATTAGGCTCGAGTTCGCCAACTACAACATAACCAACGTTTACGTAACCGCACGGTTATATTTTAATCGTTGTATAAACAAGCTGCGTTTTTTTAATGTTCACCGTTCAATTTTATCTGGCGGTTAACTAACCAAACGTTTTTGAATGAATGAGCCGAAAAAGAATGAATAGTTTAATACTACTTTGTAAAGATGGCAGTGTACCTCCATACTTTTGTCTTTACCCGAACGGCATCTATAAATGGTATGGTTTTGTTATTATACTACAAAATTCAAAATCTGTTAAGGTAATGCCATGTCCGTAATGGGAACGTCTTTCTTATTAAACATCCTTTTTCTATTGTCAAAGTCTAATCAGTCAGCACTGTCAGCAGTCAATAGTCAAAATGTGGCCCATAGATTTAGTTTCGCTTGATGTGGCCAGATGTTTATATTTTTATTTTACCACATTTTTCACCTCGAAGTTATTTTTGTAATATTGTAATACATAATTTAATAACATATTACATACATATGTAATATAAAAGTATCAGTTATGGAGATGGGTTTTAAAGTACCAAGATTTAGTAGATAATAAAAAGTCTACGCTGCACTGCGTATATATGTATAAAGGAATGTAAATAAATATTTTAAATATAAATAAAACTAAAATGTATTTTAGTTTTATTTAAATTTTAAATCACTACGTAAATAATATGAATACTTACTTACATTATATGCAAATATATTATACTATCATATCATTACATAAATATCATAATTATTAAAATTATAATAACAGCTCAACGATGCATGATGCCACATCCAGTTTCTAAATATTTACCTACATGTTACTTTATATCCGTGTTCTTTGATCGTTTTTATGTTTGAAATACTTTGAATATGCCTATCCTACTGTTGTGACTTTGTTAATAGTGATTAAATGGTGTTATCTAGGCTGTGCACTCAATAAATTTAGTGATATAGTGATATACAACTTACGTCAGGTCACGTCACTCAAATAACCGACGTTTAAACTACGTCTATTCCGTCCATTAAATTAAACAGACGGTTACGACACTTAACCAATGTTTAGTGCACGGTGAACAGCAAAATTTGGTTAAACAGCCGGTTAGGGTCTAAACATCTGTTTAAAATTTAAACATCAGTTGGTGAACTCCGGTCTTAGTTGGTCTATAATAATATAATACAAGGCATGTGTTTTTTGTTTTCAAAACCAGCGGTTGATTCTGCTTGTTTTAGTTTTCACCAACACACTATTTGCGAACTTCTCCACTCCCAGTACCCCCCTATAATGCGACCCATGCCATATTTAACAATTAAATACGTTTATCTTTACTTTCTGCCCTATTATATTTCTGTACACCGCCGTAGAACGACTTTTCATACGTATTCAGTAGGTACACCATGATCTTTATAGTGAACTTTTTTTTAAACTTCACAGGTCTCCAACGACAGAAGAAGAGTGGAAGCGGTATAAAGTCGGCGATGCACAAATTCGTGACATTAATAATAATAACGACGGCTATATGGGACAAAAATCAAACAAAGATGTGTCTTTTTGGATGCAATATTTACCACAAATTAGTAACAATCGATCACCTTCAGAACACACGGAACAATTAACATCGGAAAAGGGTTGGTAAAACACATTTCCCAAGCAGTCAAACAGCAGTCCATGAATAAACTGTAATGTGGCTCATTTACAGAAAAAAACGTTTTAATGTGAGAACAAGACACGTGTTTAAGTTAGCACGTTGGTCCTTGATTATTTTAAAGTCAATTCCAATAATTAGTTGTAAAACGAGGCAAGCAAGATAGATGTAGGAGATATGACACTCGGGTTTTGGAAGTGGTCTGGAAGTTTGCTGAATATTTATATTCTGTTGTCTGTTGTTCTAATGATATCTAATAACTTCTAAAGATGGCTGTAATAATTACATCAATTTCAGATGAAGGAAGATTACGAGGTGGTGTATATGCGATGTGCGGTGTTTCGGCTGTATTGCTAATCCTCTTATGCGCTTGTGTTTTCCTATTGCATAAAGAACGAGGGCGACGTTCTTATAATGCTGAAGATATACACGATTAACTATCTTTATTATTATGAACTTGTACTAACAGTAAAGCCGGCACTACACTTTCGGAAGTTGGGCGAAGGCAATAGTGGGTTGGCCCCTCCATCCCATTCTAAATACTTCGGCTTCGCGAGACTCAAATCTCGTAGTCAACTTCCCGAGAGTATAGAGCTAGCATAAAAGTCTTTTGTACCATGTCTCTCCTTGCTATGATTAAATAATTATGAAATGATGTCAAAACGGTGTTTTCTTTACAATGACTTCGTATTAAAAAATACATCGCGCATGCCCAATGCTTGGCGTTACTTTGCACTTTGCCGTGTAGTGAGTAGGATCTCCACTTATAATTTTTTATATTATAGTAATATTAGTGTTCTGTGGGTAGTATGAACGTACAGTGTTACAAGGCTATTTATGATGGCCGAAATTGAAACTACAACTCGCGTTCATATTGTAGGTATGTCGCTTTCCTTTATTGCCCGTGGTCCCTGTGATAGTCCCTGGAAGTTTCGACAGTTCGCCTTTGACAAAATGTATGAAAAATGAAAATATGCCACAGTAAGGGCTCCCACACATAGGTAAACTAAAAAAATCACGATACGACGTCGTGTTGTAACCAATTTCTTTAAATTTTTGTCCCGCCAACCATCCGCTCCAATATTCTGCAACCCGATGGTTGACTGGTAGAGAAGTACTCCCAATCGTGTAATAATAAATAAATAAATGAACAAAAGAAAAATACAATACATGAAAAGAATAAATAAACTAAAACTAAATTAAGTCCTTGCCATACAAGTACACACGTTATTATCGCAGGTGTGTGGCCATCCTAATACAAAATGTACTGAAAACCACAAACAGATATCGCAATATCGCATGAGACAAAATATCGAGAACTTTGTTGATTAAAAAATATATTTATTTATAGAAGCTTATTCTACTAGTACAATAACTAGAGTGACTTTAATACATTTTGTCAAAGCTTATATACTAGGGATCGATTAAACTCTACAGTGTAGTCTTTGTTCTTTGATAGGAGAGCCATTATTTTAGGGAATAATGGAGCTCCTTGTTTAATATTCCATTTGAAGGGTTGATTGGTTCCCACAATTAAAGAAGTCTTGTTCCCATACTTAAAAGAGTTCTTGTCCAGAGTTAATGGGCTTCTGTCTTGACGGAATGGGTTTTATGTGTGGATGACAGGGAGCGGTTCTTCTAGTGGCTTATCAAGGGACGCCATTGTAATGATTGGGGACGCTTGTTGTCTCATGCGATCTTTCCGGCCGGAAATATCGCACCTGTGTGTTTGCAGGATCGCAGCGTTGACCGGCCGGTAGACCGCATACGATATTGCGATCTACTTCCATTGCTGCGTTATTATCGCAGCAGTGTGTTTACTCAAAGGCCATCCTATACAAAATGTACTTAAAACAGATATCGCAATATCGCATGCGATCTTTCCGACATCGCACCTGTGTGGTAGAGGCTTAAATATCCTTGTACATCTGATAAGATGTGGTTATGATGTCACAAAAATGTTTGCCGCGAACCCCGAACGAGAATCGAATCCGCGGCCTCTGGTGCCGAAGGTAGGTTCCATACCAACGATATAATTTGTCAGAGCTACTCAGTCACAAAGGTTCTAAAGTCCGTTCACAGTTATTTGACCTCTGACAAAAAAAAACAGGTTAATTACGTGTTTACCTACACTTAAAATAAGTGTCACAGGAATAAATTCTGTAGCAGAAATAATGTGTGAGGATGGTCTGCTCGAGCAGCAATTGATCAACATCATATCATCGGACTGCTCTTGCAGACTGCAGTCATAGACCATAGTCAACAAAACAACTAGAGGTAAAATTACTATGAACGGACTACATATAGATAGATAAATGAAGCTTAGATATTACTACCACAAGCTTTTTGAATAGAACCTCTGTCAAAGAGTAAAGCCCACCATTCACTACACGAACCCGGACCCGACTCGCAACCCGGACCCGACCGCGGACCAATCCGGCGTTGCCCATACACTGCACGAACCCTCCACTCGCAGTATGGCATGTGGGGTTCGACAGGCGCTCGCGGCTCGCAGCGAGCCCGACGCCAACCAAATACTATAGAAGACTAAAGCCCACCATTCACACGCAGATTGGTCCGGCGGATTGGTCGGCCATCGAGCCCACCGAATGGTCCAATCTGCGTGTGAATACACGCAGATTGGTCCGGCGGATTGGTCGGCCATCGGACTAATCCGCCTGTGTATGGAAGCGACGAACCGGTCCGCCAGACTGTCAAATGGGTTGGCGTCGGGCTCGCGGCGAGCCGCGAGCGCCAACCGAACCCTCGCCCGACCCGACCAATCCGCACGTGTGTGTGCAAGGTCAGATTGGTCGGCCGACTCAGTCAGTATCGAAACCACGTTTTTATTTGTTTTTTATTTATTATAATGTCTTTCGACGATAACAAACCGTTTCTTTTTTCATTTCTCGGATAAAATCATTATTCCGACGACGATTAAAGCTACTTTTGCTTAGATAGTACAGGCGGCATATTAAATGAGTACACGTGCAGGGCTCACCAAAGTCACACTTCGAGTGGAGGGTTGGCGGAGGGTTCGTGCAGTGTATGGGCAACGCCGGATTGGTCGCGGTCGGGTCCGGGTTGCGAGTCGGGTCCGGGCTCGTGTAGTGAATGGTGGGCTTAATACATTAATCTATGACTTACCCACAGCTTCGGAAGAATTCGGGCAAAACGCGACACTAGCGCCCCTACGGCATGAGGGCGGCATGAGGTGCACGATTTCAAAACTTTTGTATGCAAAATGTTATAGCGCCCCTAGCGGCATGAGGTGAACTGTGCGTTTTGTATGCAAAATGTTATAGCGCCCCTAGCGGCATGAGGTGAACGGAGGTTGCCAAGTCATTGTATGAGAAACGTCAAGAGCTGTGGGTATTAGTCTTAGAGAAAGGATGAATAGAGGCGACACGGTAGGAGTGAGCGAGATGATTAAATACAATATTCCCAAGGCCAAAAAGAGCTAGAGAAACATTTTTTGTCCTTATCGACGTATACTATTTTTTTGCTAGGCACAGTCGCTAACTGTGCCCAGCAAACGAAAGCGGTTTTCTTTATTTCTCAAAATCTGAATTTTCAGGGTGAAAACAAGGCGAAAACTGTGTTCTGTGGTTGAGTTGATGTGTTTTTGCGTTCATAGACTATGGTGCATTGTAGTGTTTTAGGCTGCAATAGCCGCAGTGAACGTAAAATCGACAACATAACCTTTCATTCGTAAGTACACTATTTAGACTTTATTTCGGCCCTAATTGATAAAAATGAATACAGATTATATTTATTAAGACTCAAATGACGGCTTCAATGTACAGAAATAACGAAATAAAACGTCAATGGTCAAGAAAATAATCGTATTTTGTAGTATTATGCACCCAAATTAAGTAGGTAAGTAAAATGAAGCCAGGCGGCCACTTTCCTGTGTCTCCTGAATTTAGTCGGGTACCACGCGTATTGGGGATACCAGCAATTTACTTGAATTTACCCATGCAATATTACCCACAATTGAGGTAAAATAGTGACAACCTAAATTAAAAATAATATCTATTTAATACAAGCCAAGAGATCTGTAGTCACACCAACCTTCCCATACTACTATAGGAGACAATAGGAGTTAGCGGAGATACAGACAAACAGGCGCGGACAGCGACTTCGATTTATAACTCGAACATAAATAAATAATAACAAGTATAAATCGAAGTCTCAATATATTGATGATTTTAAGAAAAAATACATCGCAAATCATCAATAATAGTCCTATTAGTTTATCGTATATAAAAATAACATGGGGTAAATCATGGGGTAATATTCTCTTTTCTGGTAACACTGCGTAATCAATGTACTTTGTTTCTCTTTCTATACGCCAAATGACAACTCTATTCATCCTTTCTCTAAGGTATTAGTCTTATATAGTATTTGCGCCAACCCATTTGACAGTCTGGCGTACCGGTTCGTTGCTTCCATACACAGGCGGATTAGTCCGATGGCCGACCAATCCGCTGGACCAATCTGCGTGTGAATGGTGGGCTTAAAAGAATGGATCCCGGACACGATTATGCATGCTTGACAAGTCTCACGATTACTTGAAGCCCATTGAAGGACCCTTCAAGTCACAGCTTCAAATGCGCACGCCAAAGTCGCCTACCGTGTCGTCGCCTATCGACCACACAAAAAGAATGTTCGTCAAAGTTTAAATTTTAGCCTGGCCAGAAAAAATTAAAATTAAAACAAAATCGAATTTAATAACTAGCAATACTGCATGAATAACCTAACATAATCTAATGAGGTTAAAAACTGCCTTTTGCTCACTTCAGATGTCGCTTTGTTGACTGTTCCAAACATTTGACAGCTAGCTGTCATTTTCCATACTATTTTTGTAAACATCATATTTGTTTTCTAAATAATTCCGAAATATGACTCATTGTGCAGCTATCGATTGTAAAAATGTTCCAATCTATTTATTTTCCAAAGAAATAAAACGAAGAAAACTGTGGGAAAAGGCTCTTCGAAGGAAAAATTGGAAATCCAGGAAATGGTCGAGGTTATGTGCTGCCCAATTTAGATCTGAAGATTATAATATTAAAAGTAATTAACAGACAATGAAAATTTATACCGAACATTAAAGAAAAGTGCTGTGCCCTCTATATTAAATCAAATCTGTTAACCTACTAGCACAAGAACGCTCAGATCGATTGCTAAAAAGAAGTTGCATGAAACGGTGTATTGAAACGTCTCGTGGTGATCCAATTCCAGGACCTAACCTAAGGAGGATCCAAACTCAAAATGAATGTGATGCTAATGAAACTTCTTTTACTGATCCTCCTGGGTCTAGCGGGGTCCATATATGCTGTAAATATATGCTGTAATTTTAGAGTGTATTATGTAATACTCATAGGTATAAGAAAATAAAACTATTTAATAGGTATTAATTTTGTTTTATTACACTGTCAAAATCAAAAATCATAATTTTTATACAGATATTTGTTAAAAGTAGTGGTTTAAAAATAGGTTAAACAAAAACTTTACAAAGGTAATACTCATAAGTATAAGAAAATATTTCCAAGTAATCATGGTCCATTTCAATAGCATATGGATTGGCAGCTTTGATTACTTGGAGATAAGCCATTTTACTACTAGTAGTACAGGAGAAACTGCTAGGATTTTGACATATCCTTCATAATTGTCCATTATATTTTCCTGGTAAAACGGGATTGCATCGGGGAATTATAGAATACTTTATTCGGTTTTTTAAATGTCATCAATTGTTCTGTGCACATTTTGTACAAAATTATAGTTTTAGTAGGCACTATATCTTCTATGCCATGGAGAACTGTAAAAACATGCTTTTAGTGTGCTTCTACTCCTTTTCCAGTTGCACATTCGCAGTGACTCCACTATCATGCCACTATTATCCATTTTTAACAGAATGATATTTAAAGAAGCTTCTTCATTTGGGCTTTGCATTGCGCATGGAAATAAATATAACTTTCCTCAAAGGCAACTCTCACGGTTATTAAGCTTCTACTTTCATACAGTAGTGTATCTCCCGTTCAGTGTTGCTTGAAATCTGAAACAACATGTATGTCATTAAATGTCTAATTCTATCTGAAACATTAAAATAACAAGGAACAATAAGGAAATCATGAATGTATGGTTTGTTACCTGTCTGCAAACTCTTGAATGTGTAGTTTATAGAGTGGTGGAAGATTATTGCTGGAATTAATATCTCTGAACTTATCCATGGTAGAAATTTCAGGAATATCATCCTCAAGTTCGTCTTCAACTTCGATGAGGTAATTTCCATCGTACGCCTCCAGTCTACAAAAAGAAATTGAAATAAATAAAAAGAACACAGCAAAACCTACAATTCACAATAATGCCTGTAAAATACTGTAAATTATTTACCTTTCGATTTTTATGGCTTTTTTGCTAGTGGTCTTGGCTTTCCGTTTCCGCAGTTCCTCCTTCAATCGTAATTACACTCCAGGTCGCTTACATTTCTATGATTTTTAGCAATTACTCTCACATCAAACTTAAACAATGAACCAATATGGCGGGTCTTGGAACAGTCAACAGTGACGCCACCTACGATGAGCTTTGAGTTTTTAACCTCATTCATCCTTTAGTTTTGAATCAATCGAATCAATCACCCACTTCACACTTCACTTCACTGTCACTTGCTGTCACTGTCACGTCAACGCGAGGAAAAAATATCGTTTTGTTTTGGACCAATTTTGGACACCATCACACATAGGTGTTGCTGGTAATGAAAGTGTAGACCGTCTTGCCAGTTCTATAACTACTCGCTATCGCCAAATTGACATCAAACCTTGTTTTTTACCTGTCTCGGACGTTATAAATAAGTACAAACTGGATTTGTCTTCTAACTTTAAGGCTATTAGGGATGAAATCATTAAATGTAAAGGCAAATGGTTTGCAGAAATCAAACCTAACATATCCTATCCTTAGTTCTCAAAGTTCAATAGTTTTTGTAGTAGGAAATTTTATTCTACAATCTGTCGTCTGCGCATGGGTCATTGTCGTACAAATTCTCTTCTACACCGTTTTAACATTGTTTCATCTTCTGTTTGTCAGTTCTGCAATAGCCCAGATCAAACTTTGGACCACCTTTTTTTTGTTTGTACTTCCTTCTCTGTTCAAAGATTAGTTTTTATTGAACATCTTTTGCAAACTTATAATAGTGCTGAAGAAATCCCCCGCTCTCTTCAGCAACTTCTCTCAAACCCTTCCTGCTTTAAACCCATTTTTGATTTCGTCTCTTCTACCTTTTCTGTTTGTATATAAAATGTTATTATTTTGTTTTTAATTATTTATTTTTATTTATTCTTTCCATTGAATTTAAAAAGAAATTTATCTTGTTCTATACTTACAAAGACTTGGCTTATGCCTTTTACGTATTCTTTTTTCCTGTATTTATTTATTACTTACGACTTGGCTGTATGGGCTTAAAGCCACTTTGCCTGCCCTTATAAAAAATTGGGCGAAGAAACAAAAAAAAATGTCACTGTCACAAAAAATTGGGCGAAGAAACAAAAAAAAGGTGACAGTGACATTTTTTTTTGTTTCTTCGCCCAATTTTTTGTGACAGTTTTTTTGTGACAGGTTTGTAGTCTGTGACAGCAAATACTATAGACGAGTAATACGCACAGCTTCGGAAGAATTCGGGCAAGACGCGACACTAGCGCCCCTACGGCATGAGGGCGGCATGAGGTGTGCGTATAACGGCGGAAACACACTACCGTGTCGGGGCGTGTCGTGTCGCGCCAGAAGCATATCGCGTTCATACATTTTATATGGTTAGGAGCACATTTGTAGGGCGTGTCGTGTCGTGACTCGCTCTGTCGTGGCGCGGACTGCTGGCCGCCGATTGCGCCACAGCGGTGGTGGGGGTTATGACGCGACACGACACGCCCTGCAAATGTGTTTCTATAGACGAGTAATACGCACAGCTCTTGACGTTTCTCATACAATGACTTGGCAACCTCCGTTCACCTCATGCCGCTAGGGGCGCTATAACATTTTGCATACAAAACGCACAGTTCACCTCATGCCGCTAGGGGCGCTATAACATTTTGCATACAAAAGTTTTGAAATCGTTCACCTCATGCCGCCCTCATGCCGTAGGGGCGCTAGTGTCGCGTCTTACCCGAATTCTTCCGAAGCTGTGCGTATTAATCGTCTATAGTATTTGCCAGAGAGAAAAATAAGACATATAGAAAGTATTTGCTGTCACACATGCACACAGACTACGGGACCGACGGACGGGTACGCCCAGGGTACGCCTCTGAAGGAAATAAATACAACAATACAAATAAAAGGAAAGGAAGGAAACTTCTCATATCAAATCAACCAAAAGAATTAAACATTATTTCATTTTTATTTAAAGTGAAGTGTAAAATCAGTTTCAGTACAGTATGGCATTAGCACTTCAAAGACGTGCCAATGTAAGTGATTATTGTTGTAACAAAACAGTTTGATACCTTGCTTTTGTAGAAACTTTATAAAATGTACTAATATGAGTCCTATGTTAATATTATTTACTCTTTTCCAGGTACGACTGCCACCAGAGGTTAACAGAATATTATACATAAGAAATTTACCATACAAAATATCAGCTGAAGAAATGTACGATATTTTTGGAAAATATGGAGCAATTCGACAAATCAGAGTGTAAGTATTTCATAACACTAAAGCTCTCAAACAGCAAAATCAGTATGTGTTCTTATTTATTTTCATGTGTTTTTTTATCAAAATGAAACCGTAATAATAATATTCCATTTGTTTAATACCAGTTGGAGATTCGCCTAAGGGTAGGAAAATCCTTGGAATTTACCATTTTTAGAATGTCATTTTACAAAATGACGTTATTCTTTTATTTTATTGTAATTATATTTTCAGAGGAAACACCCCAGAAACAAGAGGAACAGCATTTGTTGTATACGAAGATATATTTGATGCCAAAAATGCTTGTGATCACTTATCAGGCTTTAATGTTTGTAATAGATATTTAGTTGTTTTATACTATAGATCCAACAAAGCATTTAAGGGCATGGACGTTGAGAAGAAACAAGAAGAACTGGACACATTGAAAAAGAAATATGGTATAACAACTGAAGAACTTCGTAAATAAATCTTAATACAATATTTATATTTTATGTGAAAATAAATAAATACCTATTAAGTATGAGGAAATTTTTTGTCTTTATAATATAATTCTTAATTGCATGTCTTGTTTATTAAAAAACTCGAGACTTCTTGTACCTAGCCGTTTAGTTCAGTTTTATATTTTTCTGGCACTTCCAGCTTGTTGGGAATGGTACATCCCACTATCCCCTTTATGAATCACCATTCAATTACACCACATTAATGTCAGCAGGCTACTCATCAATCCCTTGAAGGCCAGTCTAGCCTAACGCCAGTTAGGATAAATTATAGACTGGGAACATACCACCTGAGCTTAAAATAAAGATATTATTATTTATCTACAGTGTAGTACATGGTACACTCATGGAAGATGTCATCATAATATTTTTATATCTATGCAAAAAAGGGGAAAAGCCCAAAATATTAGCAGTGGTCTATCTTATCAGCAGATGAAAAACTTACAGTGAATATATCTGTATCTAGAAATGTAGTTAGTATTTTTTCTGTTATCTTAGTAGTTTTATTAAAAAAAAATCTGCTTAACCTTTTTAAAATAATAGGTACTGCTGATTGAATACTAGGGTGCTGTTATTTGGGGATTTATACCCTATCTGGCTGGCATCAGACGGACTGCATCGCAACGACCGCGCGCGGTCGATATATTTAACTGCATGCAGTTGTACATTCGACGTACGTTCGACTTCGTGCAGTCATGATCTCAACTGCACGCGGTCGGCTGCAATCGAGTGAAATCAATATCAACTACATGCAGTCGTGCCTTCAACTTCGCGCGGTCGGCTAGAGTTGTGTAGTGTCGCCGCATGCTGTCCACCGCCGTTCGCATGCAGTTTGCAGTTCGACTTGACGACACACTTGATTCTTTTAGTAAATCGTATAATTGATAAAATGCAGCAATTGACATTCTAGTTGTAAAATTTACGTTCATCTTGTCTTAATTTCGGATACAGTATCAAAAAAATCACTTTCCGTATGGCAATAAAATAGCAAAGGATTAATCCACGTTGCTGCCGGCGGCGGCGCCGTATTAATAATATGAGAAGAGAAGGAATGTCTGTGCTTCTATTTCGACGTCAAATCTAACACCGAGCTCCAAGTCTAGATGTTGGCGTCAACTGCGTGAAGTCAGATACGACTGCAGACAAGTGCATGCAGTTGAATATAGCGACTGCGTGCGGTTGCTGATGCGACTTCATGCTTTTGTTGTAGTGCAATCCGTGTGATGTCAGCCTAAGGTTATAGTTTTAAAGGTGTTATAAAATAAAACAAATTCAATATGAGAGTAACATTGATTTTTAATTTGCTTGTGGATAAAGAGGACAAATCACTGCGCCATAACCTATTATGTTGGACCAATGATAAAGTTGGTAGTTTGAATTAATTTTAATAATGTACAGTCAGCTGCAATTACATGTGGGCAAGCAGATGTTAAACTTCATGCAGCTAGGTCTAATATTTATTGCACGCACTTGTCGTTGTATCAGACTGTACATAATACATTTTAAAATACTTTTTATCTTTTCATTTGGCAACTATTTTAAAATATATGGAATTAAATAATCTAAACACTAACAAAGGACGTATATAATTGGAGTATGTAAAACACGAGAATGTCTACATGACATTATAAGAGTATGTTTTTTCGAATTTTACCGCTAAAATACTTTCATATCCCATAATGCTTAATATTTAAATTTAATGAATTTATGCTTGTTGCTATGTATTTCTATTTTAGTGGTTTTCACTTGGTAATAAAAAAAATAAATAAAAAACATAGCCTTTCTGGAAAGACAGCGTTCAGTTGCCACAGTTTGTAACTTCCTGATTACTGTTCCTGTTGTGCCATCTACAAACAGATATTGCCTGAATACCTTGCGTCTGGAAATATTACTCGCCTACATTTTAGGCTTAGTCTTTAAACATAACAAACTATAACAACATTACGAAAATACAGTCAAATTTCCTTCTGATAATAATCATGCGATAAGCAACTTTATACAATGGTTAAAAATTAAGAAGTCGACGCTAAACGTGCTCTACCTTCAGAAACTAATTGCTTATTTAAGTATATGTCCTCATCTGTAGAGGTGTCTATAAGATCAAGAATCAGTAATGGTTCGTTCGTATTTAATGGATCCTTGCCAACGTCTTTGCAGATTCCAACAAATTGTTGCTCGACGCACATTTCTTGAAACCTAATACAGTCTTCAACAGTCCAGTCTTTATGAAGAGGCGACACATCTGTGAAAACACAATTCAATAACATTATTATTCAAGTCCCATATTTATATCATAAGTATGGGTATACTCATACTAATATTATAAATGTGAAACTGTGTTTGTTTGTTTGTCCTCCCTTCACCTTCGAAAGTAAGTAAGGATTGATATGAATTTTTTATTGGGGATAGTTTAAAGTCTGGAGAATGACATAGGCTACTTTTTTCCCCACGGGATAAAGAGAATCCCATGGGAAAAATTATTGACGTTTTCCCTTGACCACGCAGGCGGAGCAGCGGGTAACAGCTAGTGTAATATAAATATGAAAGTGCGTTTGTCCTTCTTACATGCAATGGAAACCAATGAGTTATGTATTGGTTTCCATTTGAGCATAATGCTGCGGCCACATTATACACGATGTTCAACGCGCTACACAAACGTATTAAATTTGGTCTTCGCTTTGGCGCGGTGCACACCAATCTAACGTTCCACAAACGATGCCCCGTCCCTTTCTACGTATATGACAAACAAACACGGTAGACAAGGACGCCGAAAACGCGCTACGTAGTGCGCATCGATGGCGCGACAGTGTGGTGTGGCCCTACAGAAAATAACTTTTATGTTGGTTGGTAAGAAACATTTATTGGCGAAATTTAATTGTTTGCTTTATAAAGTACATTTCTACCTGCCTGAATATTTTGACATAAATAATCACAGTATTTACCATAGAGTCGTGCCTTAATTGCTTGAGGTGGCAGCGAGCGCGCCAGCGGGGCCGCAGGCGGCACTGGGCGCAAAGCTTTTGTCGGGAACAAAGCCAGATCTCCATAATCACAGAAGTAAACCGAGACCATCTCGGGGGAAACTGTACCAGCCACAGTCACCCTACAAAGATAATCGTCCTTTCCTTATTAACACTAACAAATCAGAGTGACAGATTTCATGAATATTTTAAAGCGCAGATGGACCTTTGTCTGAAAACATTCAACACTAAGTACGATTCCGCTCCAGTTACTATTCCTCGCCACCTTGAGCATTCCGATGGATTATCTAGTCTAGTACTTCGCATCCAGCGACTAGATTTTATCTTTGAATGTTTTCTGCAGCATCAGGTAATACTAATTACTATTTATCCACTAATACATTCTAATAAAGGTATTCAGAAAATTTATCAAACTATTTAAAAAATACAATAATTTATTCTCACCTGTACCATGAAGAATCTTTGTCATAATACACTGTATACAATTCTCCGCTAGCTGGATTACCAGGTGCATCAAGCTCCGATAATTTGGGACATTGCGTTTGTAACATAGCCATCATTGTTTGAAGAGAGTGTCTAGTACTATTTGGTTGTACCTACAACGAAAATACAATGACAATCAGATCAATTCTGTACTTTAGTTTGAAAAATCATGTCACAAATTAATCAAATTCTATCTTCTCTTACACATTCATTCATTTCACTGAGTTCGTATAACATGGAGTGTTTCATTAAAGATGACGATTTTGCTTCTTTGGTCGTGGTGCCGTTGTCACGGTCGTCGGTCGTATCGGTGAGTAAAAAAGAATCAGTGGCTGTGAGTGAATACTAACGATGAAATTCCAAGGGTTAGCGGCCATGGCGACGTAGACGTCGAAGCACTTGCCGGGCGCGGGCAGCGCGGGCGGCGGCAGAGGCCCGCCGGACGCCGGGCGCTCCTCTGGCGCCACCGGAGCGCCCGCGGTCGACGAGCTGCGGAATATGCGCTCCTTCTTCTTGTGCAACGCCTCCACGGGATCTGGCGTCTCCTTTTCTTCCTCTTTCATTTTGCCTCTGTAGACAAGATTGGATTATTCATTTTTTTTATACGTAATGTTAGCTGTAGGTCTCATGAGTGCTTCTGACAACGCTATAAAATTTAATTCATTTTGATTTGTGTAATTGGTAAGGAGTTAAAGATACTAACTGGTTGGACATGTCGTACTCCACAAGGATGCAGTTGTTGACTGAGGCGAGCATGTTCTGCGGGTCGATGCGCACGAAGAGCTCGACGTGCGGCGGGTCGCCGGGCGCGGGCGCCGGCGCGGGCAGTGCGCGGCACACGACGCGCTTGCCGAGCAGCAGCTCGCGCAGCCGCGGCGCCATGGCCGCCGCCACGCGCTCCGCCGGGCCCAGCCGCACCTGCAGCGCCTGACACGACAAATGGTTACACGTTATTTCACTACCATACAATTACGCTTATACCAACTACAACACGTGTTCAGTACCTGAGGAGGATAGGCGTTCAGGGCAGGAGAGAAAGTCTGTAGAGGAACCAACGACGAGAGTGGAGCGCGCAGGATTAATCCACTGTCGATCAACTGCGTTCTGACCGTACCCTCGCCGTCTAGTCCACTTATAATCTTGCAACGGACCCTGTTGAAATAAAATTAATGAGCACTGATACCTAGTGGGTGTGATAAGAGCGGTGGTGTAAGATGTGAGGAGGTTACCAGTCGCCGGCGAGCGTGCGCACGATGTAGAGCGCGTGGTGGTTGGGCGGCGGCGGCGGCGCGCGCGGCGCGGCGGGCAGCGGCCGGCGGTAGGCGCCGCGCGTGAGCAGCTGCAGCGCGCCGCGCACCGCGGCCGCGCCGCCGCAGCGCGACACCCACACGAGGCCCTCGTCGCTCACGCACCCCACCTCCACGGAGCACGGCTTCTGCGACACACCACAAGCGCCGCTCACATCTGACTACGACTACCGACATCCATGACAGGCGAGCGGCGCTGATGCCGACGCGGGCGTACCTGCGTGATGGTGAAGGCGCCGGCGATGCAGAAGTCGTGCACGATCTCCTTGTTGAGGTTGAGGTCGCGCGGCGTGGAGGTGTCGTAGAGCACGACGGCGACGGCGGGGTCGGCGGGGTCGTGCCGGGGGCCGGGCGCGGCCACCAGCACCTCCCCGGGCAGCCGGCGCCGCGCCAGCTCCGCGCCGTGCCCGCTGCCCGCCAGCTCCTCCGCGCCCTCTAACCGGCACAGCACCGCCTGCGCCGGCAGGCTACGGAAATGCGGCTCCAATATTTTTACTCTGTCTAAATATACGATATCATCGTCGCCATGGTCTCCTAGGAATACAGTAACGGTGTCATCGTCTATTTCTAAAACTTTAGCTCGTTGCCAGCCGCCGTCGTCTAAATTTACCGCATACCTGTCAAATAAAAAAATATTATCGTTAAATGAAATTAAAGAAAGCCACAATGTTACAAACTAACGTCTCCATAACGTTCCAGTCTACTTATTAACGCATTTCTGTACAGATTTTTTTAATTATAGATCAGATACCTGATTGCCTACCCAGGTTCTGATATACTTATGATTTGAACAATAGCAATCCTAACATCTTTCATCATAATCAGTGGCGGCTGGTGGGTCATGGCACTGGTGGTGCACTTTATCAGCTCACTGAGTACAATTCGAAATTGCAATAAAACAACATTTTGTCTTTACAAAGCCCAAAACAAAATAATGTATTGAGACGCTCACATCCACACAGCCATTTCTTTCTGTTATACATTTCACTTTTAAAACTTCGCGTAAATGATTTATTTTTCGATTTATACTCTTGTTTCAAGTTAAGAAATGGCCTGGGCGGTCCAGCTGATTTTAAATCGATCTTTTGTTGAAAAGTTTTATTATTGCTTTTAATAAAGTCAATGTTAAAGTTAATGCTCATTTTAACTGCTATTTAGTCACACAACTGTCCCACACACAAAACGATAAGTTCGTTTATTATAATTCTATCACAAATCACAATGTAAACAATAACAAAAACAAACGCGCGACGCGGTCGGTTTTCGTTCGCCGGCCCTCGGTAAACTCCGGCTCGTGCGTGCGGCGCACGCGAGCTGTCTAATTTTGCCATGCATTTTCTATTACACTATCTCTGTCTCACGCGCCAGGCGTTTTAGCTCGTATTTCATAGACGTTGTATGAGTATTCGCCGTGCGCGTGGCCTAGCGCACGGCCTAGCGCACGGCGAATTGTCTTTACAAGCGAAAATAAGACTTAATACTTTAACCAAGAGTTGAAATTGTTTTGTAACAATTTCGTTAATATTGAATAGACAGTCAATCGGATTATAAAGCATTTTCAGCTTTTTCTGAACCTATTAAAATCTGGTAGTTCAGTGCACGAGCGCACTTAAGGTACAGCCGCCCCTGATCATAATTACTTACCAGGCGTTTTTGATTATCATGGACTTCTCAACGAGTGTCCCTGAATGTTCATAATAGTCTGCCATCTCAACCAATAGTGCTTCAAATATTTCCTATAAAAATTGTGTAAATATTATTTTACATATCAATTTATTTCCTACAAATTTATATCTATGTCAAATTTGCAGAATATATTACTAAAGATAAGTGAATATAGGTATCACTAATAATTTGGAAATGTTTCTGTAATCTGTGTAAAAACGAAATACAAAGACCAACCATGTTCCAGAGAGCATAAATTTGAAATGGGTCTAAATAAAATTTGTGTGACTCTATTATTACTTTGTTTAATAAAGTCCCGAATAGCCAATTAACAAACGTCGAATGCATACTAGAACTGTTAAAAAACTAAGTTATGTCGTAGTTTAAATTGAATAAAAACAATATACAGAATATAATAATACAGAAGAAATGTATTATGTACTTAAACAAAACAATCAAAAGTAAGATGTATGTAACGTAGATGAATTAAAATTCTAAAATACCTATATTTTTAATTTAAGTTTGAAATAATAAAAAAAGTAGTTTATCTATCAAAATATTGACTCGAAAAAATCATTAAAAAAATGTTGTATGGTAAACGTGTGCAACAGGTTATTCCGCATACGCGCCACTTATCCGTGACGTACTTACGTCACTTATATTTGAACTATTAACTCACACTATATTCCGGTCCAATAATCCGCAGCCAGATTTCAAGTGTGGAATTAGCAACAGTTATGAACACATTCCAAAAGTCATTTTCTGGGAATTGAAGTGGAGGCAGATCATTCTCCTTAGTGTCATCTATTACAACCGGTTCAACATATTGGGATACTTCCTGAATAATAAAAGATTTTTAATATAAAACAAAATGAGAAAACAGGATTATAGAAAGATTAGTTTTTTCAAATGAGTCATTTACAGAGAGAATAGTTTGTAAAATAATAACTTTATCAAGTATAGATTGACAAAGTTTCTTTTAAATTATTATTTGTAATTTAATTTATATATACCTCATTGTTGGGAAGAAGAACTAAAAGTTCGTTGACCACTCTATCTTTTATAATCCTAGGACAATTTTCCACCAACTCTTGCCAATTGCTAGGCAAATTCTCTCCATATTTTTCCCTAAAACAATCAAACAAATTAAAAAATTCTTATTTTTTTATTTATTTAAAAAGAAATAATAACACGTTACAAAAGGCATTTAAAAGCACAGAGCGTAAGTCACACTCACACAGACAAACATTTAAGTTAAGAAAACGTAATGTCTAAAGATCTTTTTACTTCCTTTGTTTATACTACTTTTATTATACTTTTTACTTTAAACAAACTAAAGCATCAATTTGTTCTTTAAATTGATGCGTTATTGCCTTTTAAAATATATCCACCCTATGTTCATTTAGCTACGTACGTCGTCGTGCCATTTCTTATCATACTGAAATTCATAGCGTTGTATGAAGACTCTCAATCGTTTAATTTCTGGTATGGTCTGCACTTTATTCAGAATCTATTCACGCTAATAAGAAACTAAGATTACCTGTACAAATGCGGCACAGTGCTGGCCCAAAGACCCGCTTCGTGTTCGGCTACAAGCTCCGCCAGGCATGTTATGGCACGACTATTCGAGGATGTCGGCATACCTTCAGTTTTTGCACTCTCTATTGCCGCAAGTAATTTTACAGCTGCTACTTCTTTCGCCATTTCCTCCGAAGGTGAGGACGTGGGATAAGACGAGGCTGAATATGAAGTACCTACCTGCAACATAAAATATAATTAGTGAATGGAAATTGATGCTTTATGATGTTATTATTCAGTCTATAAACAGAAATTCTTTTAAATGGTTTATTTCAAGAATGAAATCTTTTAAGCACAATCTTCATAATCAACTGATTCAAAATAATTAATATAGTGCGCAGTCGCGTAACTCACTTTGGCTGTGCAGTGATAACCGACTGGTCCTCTCATGGGTTTCATGTCAATATTCTTGTATACCGGCTGTGGAAGTCCTAATTTTTTGCAAGTCCACTCTAATTTAACAACTGACGACGTAGTATCAGGAGGAGGCTCAAAACTTTGTGCCGGCGCTACACTTGTCACTAGACCACTATTTTCCTAAAGGGAATAAGAATAAATTACTGTTTGGGAACTTAGTCTTGTATTAAACAAGAAAAAAATGAAAGAAACTAACTATGCATTCATTATTAGCTGCAGGCAATGGCAATGGTATAAGATCAACAGTGTTGAGACGCTCCCTCAAGTTAGAGAGCCTCTGTGATGCTGATACTTTAACATTGCGCTTCACGTTACTTTCGAGTTCCATATTATGTGTAGATGTGGAATGTTTAAGCTATAAAAAAAAATGTGATTAATGCTAAAATTCAAATCATTTATACAGAGACACTTTCTGTGGTCATATACAACTTGTATACTTATAAAAATTTAAAAAAACGACTTTATAAACTACCACCATTTCGGAAACTCGCAAAATGGCCACCGCACAGTGCATTGTTTAACCCAAACTAGCGCTCAAAATTCAATTTGTCGACAAAGCGACTGGAATCGTCATAAATATGTATAATACGTATGTCTTATTTATTATTAAATTACTATAAGAAAGGTTGAGTATTTATTAACATAGAAATTATGGTGTATTTGTAATGAAAACTCATTATATCATAGAAATTTGTTAAATTCACACAAAAATACAAATAAATTTAGCGCAATACATACTAAATTAACAATCACTTAGTGGAACTAGATGTAAGAAGGTAAGGTAAGGTAGTACTTACATCTCGTACAATAAAGGCACAACTAAAAATGTAACTATAAAACAATTATTATTGAGAAAACGTTAAAAAGTATAACTTAATGTGCAATCCACAAATAAAAAATATCATTTAAATAACAAAAAATAAATAAAATTGCACATCATTTAGGTCTTACTCGTCACTAACGTAGGCTTCAGAATCCGGAAATGCAATATCTTCCGAGGTTAAAACCTTCAGAAACGAAAATAGTAGGGTTAGGGCTTCTTAGATAGTTCAAAATTTCTCCTAATAACTTTTCCCGAGATTTAATAGCTATAATGAAGAGATGACATTTTTAACACTATCTAGTAGCTGTAACTTTTTAGTCAACCATATTTTATTATATTTTAGAAAATTTTCCATATATTGACCGGCTTTGATTCATTTCTTGGAAGCCACCATACAAAACATTTTAATTTTCTGTTCGATGTCTAAATCGTAAAATTTACCAATAACTTGTCGAATGCCACTTATTTTACATCCACTAGGACTTTCGCGCCACGCATAAAAGCATTCAGCGTCAGAAACACCGCGAGGTATACTTGGAAAAAAAATCTCTATGATTGTTCCAGAGTTTCCAGATCGAAAATAGACACTTATTTTACATATTTCGAATGTTAAAGGTTGGGCCTACTATATAAAAAATATGGCTGAGTTACTAACTACAAAAAAAAACTGGTCTAATAAAATCAACACAATTGCA
This sequence comes from Endotricha flammealis, assembly GCA_905163395.2. Lineage (NCBI taxonomy): Eukaryota > Metazoa > Arthropoda > Insecta > Lepidoptera > Pyralidae > Endotricha > Endotricha flammealis. The sequence continues at coordinate 9,365,797 of LR990853.1, forward strand.
AAAAAATATTATTAAAAAATTACAAAATTTAAAGTTCTATAATTAAATAAGAAATGTAACATTCTGCAGTAAGTACATACCTTCAACGGAATGCTCCATAACTTTCACAACACCAAATTTACGAATAGATGGAATTTTTGAAGTATCAATTGCAAGGGAGAAAATACTAATGAATGCACTTTTATGTAACTGCGACATTTTATTGTTTTCGAGTCTAAAGACTAAGTACCCACTAATGAGTTATCGAAAAAAAAAAATATGTATAATTACTCCCTAATTATCTCTAATTAGGATTCCAGTTAACTATAATCGATTTGTTTACCTTACCTTTTGCGAATTTCGAGCGATAGTTTGGGTTAAACAATGCACTGTGCACCGCTTTAAAAAAACTGTTACCGACTTTTGTGACATTCGACATTATAACTTTTTTTTTTCAAAAGTATTAAGTATTACTTAATTACATGTAAAAACGCGACATGTCATACACAATAATGTGGAATAAACAAGTCTTAAATCAATAAATTTTAAAAATTCAAGAGTACCGACAGGAATGAGTAGACCAATCCCCAACGTAAACAACCTTATAACTTTTTGTTATAAAATTATTTTTATTAGGCATTATTTTGAAAACAGTTACCCGTTTTTTGTTAGTACAGCATACTGTGTGGCTATTGTGCTTTGTTCCGAAACGATAGTATATTACATGTGTATAGTATAGGTGGATTGCAAAAACATATTTTACAGGTTAAAACTTTAAAATGAGTCATTGTCAAATTAAGGATGACGCTGGATGGCGATGTGTTAACATTTCTGGTACCCTATATTGTTCATAAACAAAATAAAACATTAGTTTACAGTAAAGGTTCACTTACGACATCTGTATTGCTGTCTCGCCCTGTATTGTATTCTTTCGTAGTCGTGTTTGATCCACTTCTTTCTGAATAGTCACTAAGGGATCTAGTTATGGGTTTATTATTATAACTTGAAGATTTCGTTTCGTTCGCTCTATACGTCTGATTATGCTAAAATTCATAAAATTGCCAACAAAAACATAATTGTCACAAGTCTACTAATTTTATTGTTGCCGTCGTCGCCCGCGTGGTCAATGGGAAATGCCAATGACTTGTGTATCAATATTTTCCCATGGGACAAAAGAAGATTTATACACTCTCCAGACCTTCAACTATCCCCATAACAAAATGACAATCTATTTTCATACTTTATAGCTGTTCTTTTAACACATCCAAGTGTTAAAAACAGCTAATAAAAAGTTATGTTCTATCTATCATACATAGATGTTTATTTTATTTAGATAGAACATAACTTTTTATTAGCTGTTAATAGATAATTATATTTTGCTTTTTGGATGGTGTCTCTGTGGTAGAAAATTACCATCAGACAGCACATCATAGTGTGTATCATCTACTTACTTATAAAATATATATTATTCGAAATATATTATTTACCTTATTAGTGTAATTATTATTATTGAAAGATGTTCCTCCTTTTGCTCTATAAAACTGGTTTGAATATTGACTATTGTAATTGGAAGAATAGCCTGATGATGAAACTGGTTTGCGCCACGAATTTTGTTTTTTTGGAAATCGATTCTGTAACAGAAATTAAGAAAGTGTATTATGAATTAATTTCACAAACAAAATACACAATAGCAAAATGTTAAGTTGTTAACAATTTTGTTAATGAAATGTAGATAGTTCAAAGACAATGTTGCCAATGACAAAATAATATAATAATGAATATTATATGTACTGACTGGATACAATTTCAAAGTCTTCTTGCTGGATTTTTGACGAGATACCATAGCTGCAATATGTTGAGTTTCCTGGCTGGCTATGGCATCAACAAACCATTCGCCATTATTTTGTTTTACAATAAAGCCAGGAACATCTTGGAAAAGTTTCTCCAAAGTTGGATAACCCAATCTCTTGAATGGAATCCATTCACCCTGGAGTTCACGGTAGTCCTCTGTAAACAGCAAGCATGACAAAGATTCCGCTGCAAATTACTTAGTATGTAAATGATTTCACAAGGTTTTTTTTTTTCTGAAACCTAGGTTTTAAAGTATAGTTTTTTTGCAGTCCTACATTTAACAAGGCGGCGGCGTCGTGATTCGGGTCGCTGAGTTCCCTCTAATATGGTTGAGCACAGTGATGGCTGGCTCTCGCGTCAACTCGTGAACGGGTGCCGCCTGGGGGGACTGGTCTGCTCATTTTCATCAGTACTGATTCTTAGTTTTATTTCTTTTACATCATTTTTATTTTATGTGTAACACGACACTATTATTTATGACACTCACAAAAAAAAAAGAATGTTGATGGACAAAAAGGCCGTAACCGGTTTTCTTTCGCCATTTCTTTTACCGGTGGTCATTTTGCTTTGTTTCGAAATGGTGGTAGTTTATTTATAGATTAGCTTATCTATTTTATAGTTTATAACATGTTGGAAAAGACGTGTCCAAGTGCCCGCGAGGGCCTACAGAATAAAAATATTTTTGACTTTGACTTTGAACACCTTCATGTAAGAATTAAAGTTTGAACAAAATATTAATGGTGAAGTTTAACAAAATATTTCATCCATGCAATGAGGGATATTTTATAAAAATAAAAAATAAAATGACTAGCTGCTGCTCGCGGCGTTACCCGCGTTTAATTATAAAATTAAATCTGAATTAAATCTGGGTACACAGCAGCGCCACCTATTTCAGATTTTGGACCAAATCCTATGGGAATCGCGTACTTTTCGGGATAAAAAATACTCTACGTATTAATCCAAGGTATCAGCTATCTACATACCAAATATCATAAAAATTGGTCTAGCCATTTGACCGTGAAAAAGTAACGAACCAACACACAAACTTTCGCCTTTATAATATTAGTAGGATTTGGAATTAAATTTTAAAAAGTTTGAAACTTACTGTTGCACTGTTTTATTGTCAGTGCCCCCTTTACTGATATAAGGGTGGCTCTGAGTGCTTGAATGACTTGTTCTTTGTCAGCTGCCATTTTTACCTGAGTAAAAAACAAAAAGAAGCTGTGATATGTAACAATTTACCTTGCATTAGCATTATATTTTACATGCTAATTACTACAATGCTATTTACTGCATTCCACAGGATAATGTTACAGTCATCATGGATGTACAGTTAGGGTCAGATAGGTCGAAAGCATCTAAAATAGCTAAAAAATCTAATGGGCATTATTTCATTTGTGAATATGCATACGCATGCAGTCAAAGTAGGTGACCGTATTGTTTAAAACATACAAAGAAGTTAATATAATAACATATTAGCTACACAATTTTTAATTTTATATAAGCTGAAGCTATTTCTAAGTTATGAGAAAATGTTGTAATGTAATTATATATATTTTTATTATTATTGGAGATGCCACAAATATTCGTCTACTATTATTAAATAGTATTATAGAATAGGCCGAATATTGATTTGGCCTATTCAGCCACATTTTTTTTGGTATTCGGTATTCAGGCGAATAATGCGTACTATTCGGCCAAATACCGAATCATGAAAAAAAAACAACCATATTACAACTCCTTAGTAAGTAAAATGAATCAGTGGTAAGTTGTGGTGGATAAAAAAAGCTTTTCAGCATTTGTTGGTAAAAAATAATTACGCTTTTCGTCATAAATGATCCCAGCTTCAGAAAAAAAGCTCTCTCTATATACGCTACTCCCATTTATTATTTTCACTAGAAATCTCATAATATTCCCATAAGGGAGAATTTTTATTAACTGGTATCATTTTATAAATCTTTTGTCGAACAAACAATTGAAAAAAAAACTTCTCTGCAAAATAGTAAAGTTGTATTATTTAATTTTATATCTGACGAAGCGTGTGGTGACGTGATTTACCCACTTGCAATTGAAACAAACAGTCGGTGCGTATGACGCACCGCAATAAGGGAGACAGATTGCGACATGTCTTTTTCTTGTTTACGCGCTCAACAAGCATGTATTTTGTGCCAAATATTTGGTGCTACGGCTGACTGCTTTGCCGAATATTCGGTATTCAGCCAAATCACTATTTGTGGCAACTCTAATTATTATTATGACAGAGTTGAGCTAACTATAACCAGCATGGTAAGTAGTCACTGCTGCTTATGCCCATTGATGCTTTGCCCACCTATTAAGGAACAAAAAGAGAAGGATGGGGGAAGGAAACAGGAAGTAGGAAGAGAATTAGGCTTCCGGCTCTCAAAATCACTGCTATTTCAGGTCGATATTCTGTGACAGGGTGGTACTGCTCCAGTTGAGCCAGCCCATTTATGAGCCACTACCAGTTCATAGTAGGAGCTAAGTTCAACCACCAAAATATTTATTGTGTTAAAGCGGTCACACTTTAGCATGCATTAAATAACGCAATAATCATCGCATTGGTATTGTGGCCGTAGTATTATGAAGGGCGCGTGTGAGCGATATATTGGAAGTAATGCTTGTTCATACAAATTAAATTTACAGCAAACTTATAGTTCGTTTTACACCACATGGCACATGCAAGCTTTCCTGCTGCTATAACTACAAAACTTACCTACAAAGTGCAGCCGGTGAAACAATGTCACAGCAGTGGTAGGTACCCGAAAACAACATACATGTATACCTTAAACAATTTACATCTCGAGTTTTTGCAGACTTACGACCTGAAATGTTGTGAAAATCTGGCTGAAATTACATTATATGACGCGTAAGCAAGAGAAATCACGTCTTACAACACGAACAATTTTACTGACAATTAAATACAATCACTTTCTCTTGTATTATGAAATTAATATCTTAGTAAAAAATAATTAGTATTATTAGCGAAAGCTACTTACCAAATGAAGAAATAATATTAATTAATGAAATGAATTTCTAATGTAGGTATACACAAATATTTCCAAATTCACAAGTCGCATCAAAATCCAAATCAACTTTATTGTCGTACCGTAAGTGTTGCCTGCTCTACTCTACAGTCTACAACGTTAACGTCAAATAAGGGCTGCCACTGCCAGAACTGAAAATTCCAAACCAAAGGAAAATTATCTCTCAGATTATAAAATGGAAACTCGTTGGAAACTACAGAAAGAAAGTAATGGCGAAAACATACTACCGTGTCGGGGCGTGTCGTGTCACGCCAGAAGCATATCGCGTTCATACATTTTATATGGTTAGGAGCACATTTGTAGGGCGTGTCGTGTCGTGACTCGTTCTGTCGTGGCGCGGACTGCTGGCCGCCGATTGCGCCACGGCGGTGGTGGCAGTTATGACGCGACACGACACGCCCTGCAAAAAATGCTTTTCTATACCCGCGCGCGGCTCGAGGCGCGAACAAGTGGACGCATTTTTTTTCATTTCTGAACAGAAGCGCGCCCCAACACGACACGTAATGGCGGAAACACACTACCGTGTCGGGGCGTGTCGTGTCGCGTTCTGTCGTGACGGTGGGTGTGCACACAGGGTCCCTAACTAGGGCGACCGGACGGACGGTCTCGGCAGCCTTGCTCCATTGGGCCCCGGACACTGAGCAAGTGATCACTACGTTTTAGCCCCGGAGACGGTCAAGTCACTTGAGTCAAGTTTACTTATGGCGGAAACACACTACCGTGTCGGGGCGTGTCGTGTCGCGCCAGAAGCATATCGCGTTCATACATTTTATATGGTTAGGAGCACATTTGTAGGGCGTGTCGTGTCGTGACTCGCTCTGTCGTGGCGCGGACTGCTGGCCGCCGGTTGCGCCACGGCGGTGGGCGGGGTTATGACGCGACACGACACGCCCTGCAAATGTGTTTCTATACCCGCGCGCGGTTCGTGTCGCGAACAAGTGGACGCTTTTTTTTTAAATTTGTTTTTGCAGCGTGATAATGAGTTACTAGGTACTAGATTCCTGATAAATATACTTAAATACATTTTTTGTAAATTAATACCATTAATACATTATAGAAAACACCCAGACAAAGGCAAACACTGCGAGCTTCTGTTCAGAAATGAAAAAAATAAACGTCTGGCGTTTATTTCGTTCATTTCTGAACAGAATCGCGCCCCGACACGACACGGTATGCACACCCACCGTCACGACAGAGCGCGACACGACAGGCCCCGACCCGGTAGTGTGTTTCCGTCATTAGAGATGTGATTAAAAGTTTTTTTTTAAATCGTTAAATGTGACAAATAAAAAAAAATTACATGATAACATGTTAGATTATCAGTTTTATTTGTAACGTTTAATATAAATTAAACGTTCCAAATAAAACTGATAATCTTATGACATATTGATATTTATATTGAGTGTTTACTTTTGTAAGCGTTTTTCGTACGTTTCGTTATCGCTTACAAAAGTAAACACTCAATAAAAATATCATTATGTTGTATGATGTCAGTTTTATTTTGAACGTATAAACATGGTATTTTTTTTTGTCACATTTAACGATTAAATAAAAATAACTTTTAATCACATCTCTACGTAAACTTGACTCATGGCTTGACCGTCTTCGGGGCCCACAATAAGCAGCGCCCTAGTTAGGACCACCGGGCACCCTTGCTACAGGGCCCTGAATACCGTGTAGTGTAATAAGTTCTTAATACAAGTACGCGTCCTAAGCCTCTCACCCACAGGTGCGGTATTACCGCATGCGATATTGCGGTAATGCGGTCCGATTCCTTGCACACAGCTGCGTTTTTACCGGCTGGTATTTCTTACGAGAGTCTTGAACTTGCGGTATTACCGTAGGTGTGTGTAAGGTTTTGCGTTCTACCGGCGGGTATTATCGCATATGCGTTATTGCGGTGCGTTTCGATTCCTTGCACACAGCTATGTGGATGTTGCGTTTTAGATTTTTTTTTAAAGCTGGAAACGCACTATAGCTACTAGGCGCGACTATGCACGAAGCTGCGCGGCAGCGCGTCAACTTATTCTTTCTTGTCTTTCCAACCGCACTACAGCGGCGGCGTAGTGTCGCGCCGCTGTAGCTGTAGTGCGGTTTAGGCTCACAATGCGGGCGTGATGAAATCACAGTATAGCAGCGGCGATTGTGAAGTTTGTTGGTTGAACCAACGTTTGTATAACGGAACCAACTTGGTTTCGTTACGCGTATTTTATTTTGTACATTAACATTAGCACTATTAATATAGAAAAAGTTGGCAACCCTGGGGCGTAAAGTGCCAGGAAGGAAGGAGGCGAGGTGATGCGAAGGCGAGGCCGCGCCGCGAGCCGCGAGGCGAGGCAGGCAGCCAGCCCGCACCCGCACCGCACCGCTGGTTGACTGTTTGACGGAAAATTGGACGAAAGAATCGTTGGTACGGGACGGGGACAGGATAAAGGTGATTCTTAAAATTTGTACTCTAAGATCGAGAATTCTAGCATTATTCGTTTTACATAATTGTTTTTAATGGACGAAAGTAAGACAACTCAATCTAATGACTACCAACGTGACAATGAAGACAAACAAGGGAAGAAAAAAGGCAAAAATAAGAAGAAACGCAATGGTGGTGATGGCGACCACGGTGTTTCAGGACCGTCGGATAGCCTGACTAACGCGGGAGACGTTCATCAGAATATATCGTTGAAAGATCTAAAGATGGCAATGGAAGTGTTAAATCTTCAACAAAAGCCTGCGAAAACCGCGGAGGAGGCTATGCATAAATCATATCAATTCTGGTCCACCCAACCTGTGCCCAAAATGGATGAAAAAATAGTTTCAAATGAACCCATTGAGCCGCCAAAAGCTCCTGAGGATATACGATCTGAGCCATATACTCTGCCTGATGGTTTCCAGTGGGATACTCTCAACTTGAATGAACCATTAGTACTAAAGGAACTGTACACTTTGCTCAATGAGAACTATGTTGAAGATGATGACTGCATGTTTCGATTTGACTATCAAACTGAGTTCCTGAAATGGGCTCTCCAACCACCAGGTTGGAAGATGGAGTGGCATTGCGGAGTGCGTGTTGTGAAGTCAGGAAGATTAGTGGGTTTCATATCGGCGACACCTGCAGATTTAAGAATTTATGATCATGTACAGACGGTTGTGGAGATCAATTTCTTGTGTGTGCATAAAAAATTACGTTCAAAGAGAGTAGCTCCTGTACTGATCAGGGAAATAACCCGTAGAGTTAATTTAACAGGAATTTTTCAAGGAGTATATACTGCTGGTATTGTATTGCCCAAGCCTATTGCAACGTGCCGTTATTGGCACAGATCGTTGAATCCAAAAAAATTGATTGATATCAAATTTAGCCACTTATCAAGGAACATGACCATGCAACGAACACTAAAATTATTTAAGTTACCTGATTTACCAAAAACTCCTGGATTTCGTAAAATGGAAGTTCATGATTCCGAAAAAGTTGTGAGACTATTAAATGATTATCTAAAGAAATTTGACTTGGCTCCAATATTTTCTGATGAAGACTTTAAACACTGGTTTATTCCTCAATCGGGAATTATTGATAGTTATGTAGTCGAAGAACGTGATGGAACAATAACAGATTTTGTAAGCTACTACACATTACCATCAACTGTGGTGTACCATCCCACCCATAAAACTCTTAAAGCTGCATACTCTTTTTATAATGTATCTTCAAAGACACCATGGATAGATCTAATGCTTGATGCCTTAATCACAGCTAAAAATTCAGGTTTTGATGTTTTTAATGCTTTGGATTTAATGGAAAATAAAGAGTTTTTGGAACCATTGAAATTTGGCATTGGTGATGGAAATTTACAATACTATTTATATAACTGGAGATGTCCTACTATGACACCCAATAAAATTGGTTTAGTTCTTCAATAACTATTATTATATTGTTTTGTAAATGCTAGCCAGTGGTTATTTTGTCATTTTGTGTAAAGTGTTTTTATGAATGGAATATAACCTTAGTTCAATTTTTTATTCATTATTTTCCATAAGCTTCTTTCTTTACCAGTGTACACTCAGGTGCACACCAAGCAATATGCTGGAATTTTCACCGCTTTTATGTTCTGCCCCATGAGCGGGATTTGCACTACACTTTAATTTACTAAAAATAACTTGATCTTTTTGTACCATGAAGACTTATTTCATTAAGATGAGTGAAATGTCATATTCCCCCTCTATACTTAGTACAGTACCTACTTATTAAAATCCACGCGGACGAAGTTGCGAGCACAGTTAGTTTTGTTATAAACTAGCTGTGCTCGCGCCTTCGTCAGCGTTGATTCGTCGGTATGGGTAAGTAAGAGATGGGTAAAATACGTAGGTACCTATTTATAAAGGACTAGCAGTTACCCACGGCTTTGCCCGCATAAAAATTAATGTTGAGCTCTGTACCTACCCCTGACAACAATATGTACCTATAAAAAAAATTCACTTTCTCATTTATAATATTAGTGTATGATTAACACATAGGTAGGTAGGTACCTACGTAGGGTAATTAGGTACCTACTTATATTCCGTATGTATAGGTACTTAAATCATTCTGGGAACAACGGGATTTCACGGGTAATGCGGGCTTCTATGGATTGACATGATGAAAGGAAGAAATGATTTCGACCGTCAAAGATGCCGTCAAACTACTGAGTTTTTTTTTCTCATTTGTTCGACCGTCTCGGATTTTATTTTATATAGACTTTAAATATATTTATTAAGTTTGTACATATTACTCAGTAGAATAAGATATTGAATTCGCAAAGCGTGATGTAGTTCTGCATTTTTGGTATGTTGTATGTATCTGTTAAAGTCCAGGTAACGAATAATTGTGGATGGAAAAGTCGAAAGCAGAAACTTTGACTCTGAGCTTTGACTTGGGAACTTTGTTTGGACTAGTTAGGAGATAAACATACTATAAGTCCTTACCCCTCCGAGGTGAGCCCGAGGTGAGGGGAGCACAAAGAAGGTCCCGTTTTTAGGTTTTTTGCTTATATCTCAAAAACGATGCGTCGTATGAAATTTTGTTGTACTACATAATGAAACCTGATAAAATTCTTTAGAACTTTGGCGTTCACACTTTTTATCTATCTCCAATCATTGCCTAGCTATAAGCTCCGAAAAATTGCCGATTTTCAAAAATGAGTTAAATTCTCTGTATCACATTGTAACAATAGGTACAATTTGCCAAAATATGTTCCTATTGCTCACCCACACACTATTAATAACCCACACACTAGAAATCAGTGAATTTCAGGCCATTGTAACGGAACCCTAGATTGTGTACCTACAGTGTCCAATTGGGTTGTGTACAATGATATCATTGTACACAACCCAAATGGACACTGTACACAATGTAGGGTTCCGTATTGGCTACGCTTTGCTTGCTTACAGACGAGTACAATGACATTTTCTATGACATTTTTACGTTTTTATCAAATAAATTTTATTTTATAACTTCGTCGGCTATTACTCGGTAACTAGTAGAGCCTGTAACATAAACAGTATGTCCTCATAATGAGAAAATATATAGTATAGTGTAAGTAATAAAAATTTAAATAATATACAAGTATCAAGATTGTAAATCATATTTTTTTATTTGTGGCATAAAAAAAAGTATTTATTGGTGTTGCTATTTAAACGACAGTGGCGCCCTCATTTATTTTCAACTCTATTAAGTCGCACTACTTGTCTTATTTAAATAAACTTTGATGAAATACATAATTGAAAAAATCTTTTTTGTCTTGCTCTAAGGCCTATATTTATATACCTATCTCAACAAGCTAGAAGTTTTTTGTTTCTCAATAAAATTAATTCGTCGATCGACAAATGAGAAAAAAGAAGCGATATTATAGGACCTTTTTTAGGAGGATAGTTTAGATACTCTATCGAGCCCGAGGCTATAATCTACGGAATATAGGTAAACTTTCTTACGTGAAAATAACCCAACTCATGGACTCCTAGAACATGTCGACGATGACGACGCGGCGGGTAATAGACGGAGCGATGATGGTGCGATTGGCCCATAAAAAAACTCGGTCGCCATTCTAATGAGTTGCAGAATTTTTTTTTAAACTTGATGTAACATTTAATCTGACGTTGCCGTTGTCTATTCATTTGTGCAAGAAAGAAGGGCTAGTAGCCATAATGTGTCCTTTAAGTTTAAAATATTGTTGTGCAACTAGATGTAATGTAATCCTACTAATATTATAAAAGCGAATGTTTGTGTCTGTTTGTTACCTCTTCACGCTCAAATGGCTGGGCCATTTTTTATGATATATTTGGTATGTAAGTAGGTAGCTGATATCTTGGATTAACACATAGGGTACTTTTTATCCCGAAAAGTAGTACTGAAAGTACTTGATTCCCGTAGGATTTGGACAAAAATCAGATATAGATGGCGCTGCTGTGCATAAAATTAAACGCGGGTAGCACCGCGGCCAGCAGCTAGTCTACATGAATAGCTGGTAGTCAAGCCCGGCCGGCTTTGCTTTATCTCCTCGACAACTCTATCGCTAGCGCCAGTACGGATGCTAGATTTGACCGCATGCAAGGCAGCCCCCCTATTCTCGTAAAAAAAAAAACCGTTTCTATTTCGAATCAAATTCAATCGCTCACTCATACAAAATAGAAATTGAACGGGACAGCGAGTGCGTTTGAATCGAAATAGATCGGTTTTTGTTACGAGAATAGGGGGTCAGGAGCACTGCTGGTGTTGCCCGGGGTGAACGTGGCGATTTCCCTGCTCTCAGGGCGCAAAATTTCGCGTCCTCTACATGCGCCCTCACACTACCGCATCCCCGATAGCAATAATACATCCCATTTAATTTTCCACCCCACCTTTTACACTCTTTTGGGATAAAAACGGACGGACGGACGAACGGATAACAAGGCTACATCAGACGAACTGCAACGCACTAACTTTACGCAGTCTGCTGCGTATTCGACTGCATGCAGTGCAGCTGTACCTTGTCGTGACATCATGGAAGTCCATGCGTGACATCTGCTGCACTTGGTCGGTTGCCCCCATCGAGTACACATATTCCTTTGCTTTGCAGCAATACATGGATAGCGTATTTTCCAGTACCTAGTGCCGAAATACGCTATCCATCGATATCTGTATCTGTTCTTTCCCTCTGTGAGAGACAGATTAAAGAAAACCTGGCTAGAGGTCGACCATCAAGTAGCTCAATTTTTAACGGGACACGGAAACTTTAAGGCCAAGTTATTTTATTTCAAGGTTGTACCTTCTCCTTTCTGTGAGTGTTCTACCGCAAATACCAGAGTAGAACAAACAGCTCATCACGTTCTGTGGGAGTGTGATCTTTGGCATGACGAACGCGTAATCATGTTGAATTCTTTACATGTCACTTCGGGCGTAGTTTATTATTCTGATCTCGTAGCAAGCAGAGAGAATTATCAGGCATTTAGAAGGTTTTGCAATACATATTATTGGAATCAAAATAGTAAACAACAGCTCATAGCATTAGGTCCCAATAGTAATGTAACAATAGACCGTGGTGCTCGGCAATCGAGCCTCACTTGATTTGCCATCTCTCTAGGGTATAATGCCTTTTGCTTCAAATTGCTGTTTCTCACGTAGTTGTTAAGGAGGGAAGTCCTTTCAATACTTCCTACTCCGACTATCTTCTTTCTGATTAAATTCGTTGTGAGTTCCAAGACAGCTGTAGTTTATTCCCCGGGACGTCAATAAGCTTCATTGCTTATTGTCTATCTGAGGTCGCCGTTGTTGATCCTGGCTACACAGGAGACACAGTGGTGGGAATGTGTGGTGGGCTTGTCCCGTTATCCATCGATAATCGAATACATTTTTTGATGTTATCTATGTCACGGAACGGACGTCACAGCGGCCTTTTATTATACAGGGTGGCCCGTAGTAAATTATATTTTAGAAAATTTCATATTAAAACAGTGTTTAGTTTTAATCTACTTATTTTATTTATTACCTATATAAGTTTAAAAAAAACATATTAATTCAGGTTTTGAAGACGATGTCATCCAGATGGCCACCATCACGGCGCGCTGGCATTCGTATAAACGCGCCCTAAAATTTTCCAGAACAAGCAGGCCTGCATGTTGCTCAAACTCAATCGGAATCGTTGCAATTTCCTGGCTCATATTTTGCTTTAATTGAGCCGTAGTCCTAGGATTATTTACATAAACACGGCTCTTGACTTAGTCCCACAAAAAATTATCTGCCGGGCTTCTTGCCTAGATGCCAGGCAATGTTATCCCTTCGAGAAATGACTTTTCTTGGGAACATTTCTCGAACCACCTGTAAACTGATGTTTGATGTGTGACAAGTTGCCCCGTCTTGTTGGAACCATATGTTGGAATTGGCGCAAACCGAGCTAGCGACTGACGCCGCCCGCGTCCTTCCCCCTCCACCCGTTGAAGTTATATAGAAAACAGAAATAAAATTTACTACGGGCCACCCTACAGGACAAAATTATTGATCTTCTTTAAGCGAAGCAATAGCTACCAAATTTTGCAGATAAAAATCGGGCAAGTACGTGTCGGGCCACGCACAATGCAGGGTTCTGTATTGACTACGCATTTCTTGCTTGCAGATGAGTACCTATGTACAATGCCATAATTCTATGACATTTTCTTCAAAATCCTACGGGATAAAAAAATACCCTGTGTTAATCCAAGGTATCATAGCTACATCAGGAGGCAGCGAAGCGAGTGAGGGAAGCGGATCCAGCCGCCCCCCCGCTCCGCCGAAAAAGACCGGGCGGCAGGCGTTTGGCCCATGCCCGGCGACTGCCACCCTAACGGGGGCTTCCGGGCGGCGGCGGGTTGGGGAAATCGCTGCCCATTAGAACGGAAGTCCCCGAGTGTTGCGGCGCGGCGCGCCTAGTCGTGCGCGCGCCGCCAATCGTGCCGTAGCCCAACAAGGGGGTCTTCGGACGACCGCCGGCGGGGCAGCGGTTGTATCATTGTTCCCGCTGCCCCGCCCATCTAGGCGAATGAGGTGGCAGTCAAGAAAGGACACACCAAACGCACGATGCTGTACAGCGCTGCGTAGCTACGCGTCGTGCGTTTGGTGTGTCCTTTACGGTGTGCTCAGCCCTCGGCTAAATTCTCCCATTGTCATAACTGAAAAGCATGTAAATCGAATAAATTGTAAACAGATATCATTATTTTGTGACATGAAGTTGAACTGACGATGAAGCCGGAAGGTGAATGAGACACTAATAGCGGAACTATGTAAATCGTATTTCAACACACCACACGGGTCAGGTTTTTAGTCGGTATACCCCAAGTGGTTAGAGGGGGAGCCCGACATACCCCCGCCGCTCCCCAAGTGGCGGGGCATGCAGCAATGCATTTTCCTGACTTAAAACAAAAAAAAAAAAAAAGGTATCATAGCTACATACCTACCAAATATCATAAAATTGGCCCAGCCATTCGAGTGTGAAGGAGTAACAAACATACACTCAAATTTTCGCCTTTATAATATTAGTCGGATATAAGTAACCCAAACTATGATTATTATTCATCCGTATTCAAATCGCGGTACTTAGACCGCCGCTTGTAAAGGAAATATGAGCAGATTTCATATTACTTAACTACGTCCGCTTTACATAAAGGTAGGTACAATAAGCTAGAATAAATAAAACACCATTAATATTGTGAATATTCCACAGAATATATAATAACAAAAAGAAATACATATTCAATCAGTAACATTGGTGACCAAGTTTACAATCCAAGGTAGAAATTACCAATGAATACTGATGAGAAAATAAAAGATAAGTAAAATTGCAAGAACTTAAAAGCCAACTCCATTTTCAGAAATAAGAAAAATAATAAGTAATTAACATAAGCTTCTTTTTCCTAGTCAATGTAAAAAGTCAAAGAGCCCAATAAAATTTTACTCCTTTACATGTACAAATGTTGATAGTTGCGTTATTTTTGTTTGTGGGAATGCACTTCCAAATGAGTAGTAGAAGTTGATAATAATTATTTGGTACATACAGTGCATTTTCCACATTTTCACTTTTTTTTTTCAATTTTTATTTATGTACTTTTATGAGCGGGACAATTTTTTTTCAAAGCAACAAATGATTAAGAACTCGTTATTTGTTCTTTATCGGTTCTTACTTAAATCTGGCAAGCTACATTATACTGCTTCCTGCCAGAAGTAAAAAAAAATATTACTCCTTCTTGGTGGCTTGCTGTTTAGCTTGGTGAGCCTGCAAAACAGCAACAGCCTCATCTACCTTAGCTTTCAAAGACTCTCCATGTTCTAACATGTGAAGTAATTCAGAATTGTCAATTTCCAACAACATTCCTGTAATTTTGCCAGCCAAATCTGGGTGCATTCGTTGAATAAGTGGGAACAGCCTTTCCCCAAGCATTTGCTTTTGTTCCTGAAGAGGTGCAGCAGCCAACATAGTTGCTGTCAAGGGCTCTTGGCCTTGAATATGTACAGCTGGTTGTGGTGCTGGTGGATTACGCATGGTTGCCGTATACTTATAACCAGCCGGGCGACCGCTCTGTGTTACAAGTGGTGTACGAATAGAGGCAGCTCCTGGTACGCCCTGTTGCCCTGTAATTGGTCTAGCCCCAAGTGTGGTTCTTAATGCAGTCTGTGTTGGTCCTCTTGGGGCTGGACGGAACGGAGCTTGCATGTTAGGATATCCTGAAGCAGCAGTTTGGGTACTTGGTCTGACTGGAGGTGCAGTCCAGCGCGGAGAAGGTCTAATCTGCGTCATTTGAGCCGGCCCATAGAAACGTTGGGCAGCGGGAATTGTAGGCACAAAGTATCCTCCTGCACCACCTGGTTGGAATATTTGACCCATTTGCTGCATACGCATACTTGCCATGCGCTGCATATATTGTGATGTCAAATGTGCTTTACGATCTTCTTTACGTTGAGCTAAGGCAACATACAGAGGCTTAGTACCGACAATGCGTCCATTCATTTCTGTAACTGCTTTCGTTGCTTCTTCTGGAGACGAGAAACAAACAAACCCAAATCCTTTACTGCGACCATCTTCTAACATGACCTGTTAACAAAAAAAACATTAAATCGTTATAAAATGTTGCATACCTACTAAAGAAATTATAATTATTAATTTTATACATTTCATAAAAGTTATTTGGCTTTGTATATTTATTAAAATTAAAATAATTTATTTTGAGAAGAATGTTACGTAATGTAATTACATGGAATGCACAAGCAGGTCTATGAATACTCATACTATAGATATCATTTTAAGTCACAGAAAAATACAATCAATAATATCAACTTACAGATAAATTATATTAACAATAGGTATGCATCATAACAATAATGTGTGATCATCTATAATTGTCATATATTATATAAGAGTCAATTAATTTTAATTTATAGTGTTTAATGTTAAGATAATACATATATATGATGTTGCTGATTCAAGTAAATAAATAAAGAAACTTACCTTTGCAGAAGTGATGGTTCCAAATGGTGCAAATTCCTTTCTTAGTCTTTCGTCATCAATTGTGTCATCTAAGTTCTTGACATATAAATTGACTCCTTGGTAACGAGTCAGACGTTCAGATTTCAGTTGTTCAAATTTACGCTTCAGTTCTTTCTGGCGTTCTGCTTTTTTCTGAGCTCTGCCTACGTACAAGGGTTTACCTTCAACAAGTTCTTTCCCATTAAGTGCAATACATGCTTGTTCAGCACAATCAGGATCTTCAAATGCCACAAAGCCAAAACCTCTAGAAGCACCATCATCCTTATACATAACTTTATGACTTGTTATGCGTCCATATTTCTCAAACATGTCTTTGAGCATTTCGTCATTGAAATCCTCTCCAAAGTTTTTCACATACACATTTGTGAATAATTTTGCTTTCTCACCGAGTTCCTTTTCGCGTTCCTTACGAGGAATGAACCTGCCCACGTAAACTTTTTTACCATTCAACAACATTCCATTTACTTTATCGATCGACTTATTTGCAGCTTCTTCAGTTTCAAAATGAACAAATCCATAGCCCTTAGAGGCACCTGTTTCATCTTGAGCTACTTTGCAACTTAAAATATTCCCAAAAGCTGAGAATGTATCATACATGGCTTTGTTGTCAATAGTTTTGTCAAGATTCTTAATAAAGACATTGCCCACACCTGACTTACGCAGCGAAGGGTCACGTTGGGACCACATGATTCTAATTGGTCTTCCTTTAATAATATCAAAATTCATGGAATCCAAAGCTCTTTCAGCTGAAGAAAAGAAAAAAGCTTAGGTTAAATTACAATTCTTAACAATCAAATTTCCATGACAATAATTGTTGCCATTCATTAGTGTACAACAGTCATAACAAGAATAATTTGCAAGAGATACTAAAGAAAAAATATTTAGATTTTGACAACTACTGTGTTACTTGTTCTTAGTTGCTAAGTAGTCATTTGTCCTGTCTACAAGGTCGTTAACATTAACACATTAATGACACTTTCTTAGATAAAAGAATAAGACAGACATTATATAAGAGTATTATAATATAGTTTAAGTACCATGATTAATTGAATATGTAGAAGTAACAAGGCTTAAACTTTAGAGATATACAGAAGATAAAATGTAATGAAATTTAGATAAATAAACAGGTACACATTAATATCTAATTAAGGACAGTTAGCAATTGGACAAGGTCATTATGTTAGTGGTTAATGAGGTAATGGCGCTAATAGGTGTACAGTCAGCAACGGAAGTAGATAATATTCAAGCTAAGCTGGTACTTTTGCGAATTATCTGTCCTAAGACGAATGAGGGATATATGTAAGCAGCTTAGTACCATTAAAATTCTAGTCAAACTGGTGCTTCTGCGAATATTTAAATTATGTAGCAGATAGCTTTTAATCGCAAAAACTGCTGTCAGTTGTTTGGATCTTGGTAATAAAATGGTACTTACTAAAGTGTCAATCTACTTTTGTTGCTGACCGTACCATTAGAAAGCAATGAGAAATACATTATTGCACAATAAATTGCTTAAAAATATTAAAACCAGTCACGGAAGCAGACATGACCTTGGAAGTATTGCGAAATAAAAAAATTTAAGGTTACTTACCATCGGTGGGTTGCTGAAAATTAACATATGCGTAGCCCAAAGATCTACGAGTTATCATGTCACGACAGACACGAATCGAAAGAACAGGGCCCGCTGTTGAAAATTTCTCAAACAACATGGCTTCAGTAATATCGGAATGCAAATCTCCGACATACAGAGATGCCATTGGATAATTTGGCGGCCCAGGATTCATTTTGAATATTTTACTGTTATTGCTTTACGTAGAACATTAACTTAACCGAGTAAAGAAAAACTTCACTTTCTCTTTGTAATGACTACTATCGCATTCCTTAGACCACGTTGCACGCTTACGTACACTAACTTAAAATCAAGTGATTCCCGTTAATTTTTTAGTTATTTTACTATTTTTTTGGATTTTTATGTATTTTATGTTTTTTTTTTATATTTTACAAGAATATTTCACGAAATTCTGAGGATTGTGTGACCTATATTTCAGGGAACACACAACCTCGCGTGAACACACCTTGCTCACCAAAGGAAAGGTGACGTTTACGGCTACAAAAAGTAAAATGGCGTCTCGACCACGCATGACGCGGAGCTGTTGGGGGTTGCCATAGACTGCGCGTGCCATCACTACCGGTTCAAGCAAAGCCTAGAGCAAAGCTCTCTACGCACGATTCATCTTGACATCCAACAGTGTTTGACTTCGACCAAAGAGGATAGTGTTCGACTGTCATGCATGCATGATACAAGATACTGAAGCTACTGAGCACAGTACCTGATGGCGTATCCAATCCATACGCTCGGCAAATAACGGCGGCGGTTTTTTTATTAAATTAGGAATAATTTTATTTTTTGTTTTAGGGTTTTATTTTTGAGCTTTTTTCCACAGAAGTTTTTAAGCAACTAGCCGTTCATAAATTTGAAATTGATTTTTTTAAAGAAAAATTTCACCCCCCAGGTGGGATTCGAACCCACGATATCCGGCCGAGTGTTCTCCTTCTTTTTCGTTTAATTTCACTTTCCTTTTTTTAAACATAAAAATAAGTCATGCCATAAGTGATCGCTGCCACCACAAGTTCGTCGTCCGCCATGTTTGCTAAACCGGCACAGACTGGCACGTTCGCCAAGCGTGTGGATACCGCGTTTGTGTTCGGTGTTTGCTATATTGTGTTCGGTGTTTGGTGTTTGTGGCGGACAGCGAGCGTGTGTAGGCTCCATGAGGGTCTAAAGGCGGACACATACTACCGTGTCGTGGCGTGTCATGGCGCGCCAGAAGCATATCGCGTTCATACATTTAATATGGTTAGGAAAGGAACACATTTACATGTCGTGGCGTGTCGTAAAGTGACGTGTTTTGCGGCGTTCTGTCGTGGCGCCGCCGACGCCGGCCGATTGCATGTACACGAATACGACACAACCGGCAAATGTGTATACCGGGTGCGTGGCTCGTGGCGCGAACATCTAGTGGACACTTTTATTTTTATTTTGAACAAACAAACTCACTTTCTCATGTATAATAATAGTATGATTGATATAAAGAAAATAATTTGTGTTTGAAATCATACCTACAATATATTTATTCAGAAACGAATTATTTATTCATTTTCCAAAAGAAGATTATTCTTGAATGCTTAATAAATGCTTGAATAAATCTGCACTTCCCAAAGGTTTACTGGTAGATAATGCATTTAGCGTTAGTCCGCCTTTCATACCTATATATTGTGGTTAATAAGTTTAATAAGATAAATTAAATTATTATCTTTCTTGCTTTTCTTTTATACGACAAGGTTGGCAATCAAGCATACGGCTCGCGTGATGGTAAGCATCACCGTAGCCTATAGACGCTTGCAATACCGGGGGTATTCACTCACGCGTTGCCAACCCTCCCAAACCATCCCAAGTGGAGCTCTGGAGACCTTACCCACCGTAGGAACACAACATGGCCGAGACCAATGCTATTTGGCTACGAGATCTTCTGTAAGGTGGTTTTATTTACAGCGTGTTTCTGAAAACTGACTGACGAGCTTATTGAACTTGTACCTACGTCAAAAAGTTTTATATGACATCAATCAGAAATGCTTCTTTTCTATAAGCGATCAATCAGAAATGCTTCTTTTCTTTTTTTTTGTCCTCAAGAAGTTTCATTGCTAAGAGGAATTGAAGGTCTTCATCAAAATCATCTTAATCAGGGGAAAACATCGTGTGTACGTTTAAACACTGCGAGCTTCTGTTCAGAAATGAAAGAAATAAACGCCAGAGCACGCCACGACACGACACATAAGCACACTCACCGTCACGACAGTAAGCGCCACGACACGGTAATATGTTTCGGCCTTAATTCTAATCTCGTCTCAATCTCAAAGCGTTATCTCTTCTTGCTAGAAGGCATTCTAAAAAATTACAGATTCATTAAAAATTTGCTTTAAATTCTCAGGTCAAAGAATGGGACTAGTGGGATGGGACAAAAATTTCCACTCTAGTACCTTTAAAAGTTGAACTACCAAAGGGAACAAAGGAAAATGAGGTTAAAAACTCAAAGCTCATCGTAGGTGGCGTCACTGTTGACTGTTCCAAGACCCGCCATATTGGTTCATTGTTTAAGTTTGATGTGAGAGTAATTGCTAAAAATCATAGAAATGTAAGCGACCTGGAGTGTAATTACGATTGAAGGAGGAACTGCGGAAACGGAAAGCCAAGACCACTAGCAAAAAAGCCTAATAAATCGAAAGGTAAATAATTTACAGGCATTGTTGTGAATTGTAGGTTTTGCTGTGTTCTTTTTATTTATTTCAATTTCTTTTTGTAGACTGGAGGCGTACGATGGAAATTACCTCATCGAAATTGAAGACGAACTTGAGGATGATATTCCTGAAATTTCTACCATGGATAAGTTCAGAGATATTAATTCCAGCAATAATCTTCCACCACTCTACAAACTACACATTCAAGAGTTTGCAGACAGGTAACAAACCATACATTCATGATTTCCTTATTGTTCCTTGTTATTTTAATGTTTCAGATAGAATTAGACATTTAATGACATACATGTTGTTTCAGATTTCAAGCAACACTGAACGGGAGATACACTACTGTATGAAAGTAGAAGCTTAATAACCGTGAGAGTTGCCTTTGAGGAAAGTTATATTTATTTCCATGCGCAATGCAAAGCCCAAATGAAGAAGCTTCTTTAAATATCATTCTGTTAAAAATGGATAGTGGCATGATAGTGGAGTCACTGCGAATGTGCAACTGGAAAAGGAGTAGAAGCACACTGTAAGCATGTTTTTACAGTTCTCCATGGCATAGAAGATATAGTGCCTACTAAAACTATAATTTTGTACAAAATGTGCACAGAACAATTGATGACATTTAAAAAACCGAATAAAGTATTCTATAATTCCCCGATGCAATCCCGTTTTACCAGGAAAATGGACAATTATGAAGGATATGTCAAAATCCTAGCAGTTTCTCCTGTACTACTAGTAGTAAAATGGCTTATCTCCAAGTAATCAAACCTGCCAATCCATATGCTATTGAAATGGACCATGATTACTTGGAAATATTTTCTTATACTTATGAGTATTACCTTTGTAAAGTTTTTGTTAAACCTATTTTTAAACCACTAATTTTAACAAATATCTGTATAAAAATTATGATTTTTGATTATGACAGTGTAATAAAACAAAATTAATACCTATTAATAAGTTTTATTTTCTTATACCTATGAGTATTACATAATACACTCTAAAATTACAGCATATATGACACAAAACATGTTTTTGAAGCCAGAAGTGTACTATGAATTTCTGTAAGCAGCATCACATTTATTTTGAGTTTGGACCCCGCTAGACCCAGGAGGATCAGTAAAAGAAGTTTCATTAGCATCACATTCATTTTGAGTTTGGATCCGGTTAGGTCCTGGAATTGGATCACCACGAGACGTATCAATACACCGTTTCATGCAACTTCTTTTTAGCAATCGATCTGAGCGTTCTTGTGCTAGTAGGTTAACAGATTTGATTTAATATAGAGGGCACAGCACTTTTCTTTAATGTTCGGTATAAATTTTCATTGTCTGTTAATTACTTTTAATATTATAATCTTCAGATCTAAATTGGGCAGCACATAACCTCGACCATTTACTGGATTTCCAATTTTTCCTTCGAAGAGCCTTTTCCCACAGTTTTCTTCGTTTTATTTCTTTGGAAAATAAATAGATTGGAACATTTTTACAATCGATAGCTGCACAATGAGTCATAATTCGGAATTATTTAGTACAGCGGGGTAACTCTGCCAGCCTTCTGGGAACGCTCCCGTTTTCGAGGGATCTGGGTCAAGTTTTTTATTTGTAAATAGTAGTTGAGTTTTATACCTTTTAAATATGTTCCTTTAGAAAACAAATATGATGTTTACAAAAATAGTATGGAAAATGACAGCTAGCTGTCAAATGTTTGGAACAGTCAACAAAGCGACATCTGAAGTGAGCAAAAGGCAGTTTTTAACCTCATTGGGCGATCATGTTTTTAGAGGCTCCTCTTCACAATGGGCCATGATGGGCGACTAAAGGCACGCACGATAGTGTAGAGGGCATTAATGTCTGTGATCGGCCATCATCGTGTATGATCGTGCGGAATCGGCGTTGTGTCGGTCGGTACATCAAATGAATGATGGCCCATGATTGCGTGCACGTCTACACAATCGCTAATTACTGTAACGGCCCGAGTTCGCCAACTACAACATAATCAATGACTACTTAATCGCTCGGTTATATTTTAATCGTTGTTTAAACAAGCCGCGTTTTTTTTATGTTCACCGTTCAATTTTATCGGGCGGTTAACTAACCAAACGGTTTTGAATGAATGAGCTGAAAAAGAATGAATAGTTTAATACTACTTTGTAAAGATGGCAGTGTACCTCCATACTTTTGTCTTTACCCAAACGACATCCATAAATGGTATGGTATTGTTATTATACCACAAAATTCAAAATCTGTTAAGGTAATGCCATGTCCGTAATGGGAACTTCTTTCTTATTATGCATCCTTTTTCTATTGTCAAAGTCTAATCAGTCAGCAGTCAATAGTCAAAATGTGGCCCATAGATTTAGTTTCACTTGATGTGGTTTTATTTTACAACATTTTTCATCTCGAAGTTATTTTTGTAATATTGTAATACATAATTTAATAACAAATTACATATATTATATGTAATCATATTACAATAATCATATTACATATATTATAATATTAAAGTATCAGAAATGGAAGAGAAATTTTATAAATTTTACCAGTGACGAGAAATCTGTACACATGGAGATGGGTTTTAATGTACAGAGATTTAGTAGAAAATAAAAAGTCTACGCTGCACTACGTTTATATAAATAAATATTTAAATTCTAAATAAAACTAAAATGTACTTTAGTTTTATTTAAATTTTAAATCGTTACGTAAATGACATGAATACTTACATATATGCAAATATATTATACTATCATTACATAAATATTATAATTATTAAAATTATAATAACAGCTCAACGTTGCATGATGCCACATCCAGTTTCTAAATATTACCTACATGTTACTTTATATCCGTGTTCGTTGATCGTTTTTATGTTTGAAATACTTTGAATATGCCTATACTACTGTTGTGTCTTTGTTAATAGTGATTAGATGGTGTTATCTAGGCTGTGCACTCAATAAATTCAGTGATATAGTGAGATACTACTCCTCACGTCAGGACCCTAACCGACGTTTAAACTATGTCCCGATTACGACACTTAATCAATGCTTAGTGCACGGTGAAGAGCAAAATTTGGTTAAACAGCCGATTAGGGTCTAAACATCTGTTTAAAATTTAAATATCAGTTGGCGAACTCGGGCCAGACAATAACGTAGTTTCTGATATCCGCCACCAGAGGGCGCTGTTTTTTTTCTCTGAATTCACGAAATGAAATCGTTTATTTCAGAAATTAGACCTTCACAGGCACTTTTTCTTGTCATTTACAACTTGTATTTTTATGAATAAAGAAAATATATTTTTGATTTTCCTTTTTGTTTGAGTTATGGCGGAAACACACTACCGTGTCGGGGCCTGTCGTGTCGCGCCAGAAGCATATTGCCTTCATACATTTTATATGGTTAGGAGCACATTTGTAGGGCGTGTCGTGTCGTGACTCGCTCTGTCGTGGCGCGGACTGCTGGCCGCCGATTGCGTCACGGCGGTGGTGGGGGTTATGACGCGACACGACACGCCCTGCAAATGTGTTTCTAAACCCGCGCGCGGCTCTTGGCGCGAACAAGTGGACGCTTTAATTTAAATTTATTTTTGCAGCGTGATAATGAGTTACTAGGTACTAGATTACACCCATACTAGAAAACACCCAGACAAAGGCAAACACTGCGAGCTTCTGTTCAGAAATGAAAGAAATAAACGTCTGGCGTTTATTTCGTTCATTTCTGAACAGAAGCGCGCCCCGACACGACACGTAATGGCGGAAACACACTACCGTGTCGGGGCCTGTCGTGTCGCGCTCTGTCGTGACGGTGGGTGTGCACACTTACGTGTCGTGTCGGGGCGCGATTCTGTTCAGAAATGAACGAAATAAACGCCAGACGTTTATTTCTTTCATTTCTGAACAGAAGCTCGCAGTGTTTGCCTTTGTCTGGGTGTTTTCTATAATGTATAATGGTTTTTATTTACAAAAAAATGTATTTACGTATATTTATCAGGAATCTACTACCTAGTAACTCATTATCACGCTGCAAAAACAAATTTAAAAAAAAAGCGTCCACTTGTTCGCGACACGAACCGCGCGCGGGTATAGAAACACATTTGCAGGGCGTGTCGTGTCGCGTCATAACCCCCCCCACCGCCGTGGCGCAATCGGCGGCCAGCAGTCCGCGCCACGACAGAGCGAGTCACGACACGACACGCCCTACAAATGTGCTCCTAACCATATAAAATGTATGAACGCGATATGCTTCTGGCGCGACACGACACGCCCCGACACGGTAGTGTGTTTCCGCCATAAGTGTGCACACCCACCGTCACGACAGAGCGCGACACGACAGGCCCCGACACGGTAGTGTGTTTCCGCCATTACATTCAGGCACTGCACAGGTAACCATATTTAATCACGTTTAATTAACACAAAACTACACTTAAAAACCATAAATTTTGTAAAAATAAGTGAGGGAACGCACGAGCGACTTTGTCTCTACGACTTACATCAAGTCTATGGGTTAGTATGAAAGTGCGCGCACGAGCGACGCGACACCCGGGAGACTTTTTTTGTCCGCGGGAGACAAAATAAATTTCCAGAGTTGCCAACTTATAACGTAAAATTTTATAGAAAATGCAGTGTTGCCACCTTGGTTTTTGAAAAAGGGCAGTAGGAGGAGCTAAAAAGAGCTAGATTTTTTTATTAGAGCAAATTTTGCCAAAATAATGGCTAGAAACGTCTAAAAAATAAATACAAATAAAATGAGCGAAACCAAGGGTTAAAAAATGTAAAAAAAACGTTTATGCTTAGAAACAAACTTGGGGAAGTAAAAAAGCGGTCCGAAGTTTTCGTATCGCATAAAAAGGGCTAGATTGCTCTTTTCGGGCTAAAGCATGAAAAAACGAGTGCACATATAAAAAGATCTAGCCCGAAAAGGGCTAAGGTGGATTTTGGCGCCATCTACTATGGGCTCGTGATTAAAAATTTAATTTCTGTGTGTTTCATCGTTTGATTCATAGTATTGATTGACACAAGCATAACTTGAAGATGGCAAAATAGAATTTTCTAATTGCCAAAACGAAAAAAAAAAAAAAAAAAATAAGGGCTAAAGGTGGCAACACTGAGAAAAAGTCGTGTCGCTGTCGCTCTCGTGCGCGCACCTCAGGCGACCTCAGGAGACGGCGACATCATAGACAAAAAATTCGTAGAGACAAAGTTGCTCGTGCGTTCCCTCCCTAAGTAGGATTTGTTTTTAACACGACTGACGTCAGACCGAAACAGTCCGATAGCGTGTATATGAAAATGGTCTCGCTATCTATCTCGCTCTAACCAACGTGTACGCTGTGGTCTATCTCTTTTGCATTGCCAATCTTACGCTAGTATATAATAAATCAAAGAAAGAAATATATAAATATATATGGGGACAAATCACACAGATTGAGCTAGCCCCAAAGTAAGTTCGAAACTTGTGTTATGGGATACTAACTCAACGATACTATATTTTATAACAAATACATAAATAGATAAACATCCAAGACCCGAGGCCAATCAGAAGAAGTTAGTTTTCCATCATGACCCGACCGGGATTCGAACCCGGGTCCGGCGTGGTAACCATTACGCCACGGAGGTCGTCAAACTTATCAACGTTACACAGAAATGAACTGTGAATGAAGTCGCTGTTTAGACGCTTCACTTGTCATTCATTGCCGATGATTGATGAACGATGATGGAACGATGCTAGTGAAAACCACAGGCATAAGTAAAAACCTCAGAACACAGAAAGAAGAGAAATGTAATAAGACAGTTTTTGTACCGGAACCGATGTCGCCACTTACACACACAGTTACATTTTAACACATTCATAGAATAATCTCCGACAGTCACACTCACACAAATCGTAAGCCCGTGATTTGCAGTTCGATTACGAACACAGATGTAATGGCGGAAACACACTACCGTGTCGGGGCGTGTCGTGTCGCGCCAGAAGCATATCGCGTTCATACATTTTATATGGTTAGGAGCACATTTGTAGGGCGTGTCGTGTCGTGTCGTGACTCGCTCTGTCGTGGCGCGGACTGCTGGTCGCCGATTGCGCCACGGCGGTGGGGGGGGCTATGACGCGACACGACACGCCCTGCAAATGTGTTTCTATACCCGCGCGCGGTTCGTGTCGCGAACAAGTGGACGCTTTTTTTTTAAATTTATTTTTGCAGCGTGATAATGAGTTACTAGGTAGTAGATTCCTGATAAATATACTTAAATATATTTTTTTGTAAATAAATACCATTATACATTATAGAAAACACCCAGACAAAGGCAAACAATGCGAGCTTCTGTTCAGAAATGAAAGAAATAAACGTCTGGCGTTTATTTCGTTCATTTCTGAACAGAAGCGCGCCCCGACACGACACTTACGTGTCGTGTCGGGGGTCGTTTTTTTAAACTAATCAAATGAGTTTTTACGTGAGCTACTTTCCCCTTGAGTTCGATCCAATACTTATGGGACTAGGACACCCTGTACAAGGAATGCACTGTAGTAAAAGTTTCAAATTATTATACTTTCAAAAATTAGAAATACAAAATTATCGATACTAAAATATTCTACTTTTGGCAGCACTACAAGGCTTGTGCGACGGCCATTATCACTTTGACAGATCGCGGAAGCTACAAGCGGCGGTACCACGATATTTTCACAACATTGTAATTATCGTTACGTTTGCATTCCATTGTACGTGCATACCGCAAAACATTGAAAAACCCGTATCCAAAACAAGCAATGGACAATATTTTTAACGGAAGTATCGACTATGCCGTATATTGTTTAATGATTTCTATGCCTCAAAAATATTTCGTTAATTTGTCATTTATATAGAAAAATATTAAATAAATGACTTACCTATGATAAGTAACACCACTATTACTTGAATTTACCGTATCACTGCGATTTTTGCACGTAATTAAAGCACAAGCCGGCATTTTTGTTGACATTCACGGACGTGTGTTCGCGGAAGCGTTGTTTTGTGAATGACTTAGAACAATCAAGTTCCTGCACATTTGTGCAGAAAATGGCGTCATGTGCCCCGCCCACAAACCATATCTCTTGTATTGTGATATCTGTGGTAAAAACCAAGCTTTTCATCGCTTGCAATTTTCATTCTTGCATCGATGAAGCATCGAAAATGAAAGAAAAAATGAACTGCTAATTTCAGCTTTAGTATCAAAATTGGCTACAAGCCGGGGCGCTCTTTGTTCGTCTGTAGTAATCTAGATTTAACCAAAATGTAAAGCCGGCTCCAACTTATCTTGAAGATGGCACAATGGATCTTCGTAGTGAAGTATGTACGACTGCCAAACGAAAAAAAAGATGTGCCTTAGGTTTTTTGTTCTAGCAATACTGAAACATGCTCTCTGTCACTTTGACAAATAAACAGACAGACGTCAGACAGACAGATTCTCTTCTCTTTCTTTTTGAACGTACCTTCGTGATCTGGGCCGGTTAGTGTTGAGTTTAGGAAATCGTTAATAATCTAAATGAATTGTGATAGATAATGAACATGATGTTAATTTTTGAATCCACAGCTTTTGGTGTTATGCAGTTTTAATTATATTTTTCTCTTTAATTCATTTTAAGGTTAATTCTGGTTAGTCACAATGGGGAAAGGTAATAATATGATACCTAATGGTCACTTCCATAAAGACTGGCAAAGATTTGTGAAGACATGGTTCAATCAACCTGCCAGAAGACACCGCAGGAAATTAAACCGAATCAAGAAAGCCAAGGCTATCGCACCTCGTCCTGCTGCTGGCCCCTTGCGCCCTGTTGTACGATGCCCCACGGTTCGTTACCACACGAAAGTTCGTGCTGGACGTGGGTTTACCCTACGTGAAATCAGGGTAAGCATCAATAACTTTCTCATAATAAACTTATTTACTTCTAAAGATAGCTTCGGACCGAAATCATGGAACATTTTAAATTGAAACATGACATAACAGTGTCGCAGACAGACAGGTTTAATATTTATTGCTGTGACTTTTTCCAATGTTAATTATTCTTTTCAGGCAGCAGGCCTTAATCCGGCTTTTGCCAGAACAATAGGCATTTCTGTGGATCCTCGTAGACGTAACAAATCTGTTGAGTCTTTACAAGTGAATGTCCAACGCTTGAAGGAATATCGTGCTCGTCTCATTCTGTTCCCTAAGGGCAAGAAGGTAAGCTAAAAATTGTATAAAATTTTGTGTACATTCATTACAAACTGTAAATACAACAATAAAAATAATATCAAACAATACAGTAAAGTGTTGCTAACAGAATTAATAGCACGAAACTGTCCAGTAACATGCTTATATCACCAATATTATGCACTTTATAAATTATACTGCGTAATTACATTAAAAAATGCATAATTATAGTCAAATAGATTGTGTGTCTCATGTCTATGTCTTAGTGTAACCTACTAGCGAAGCCCACGCAAATTCGTTTTGAGTATATCCCACTTTATTGTGGGAATTTTTCTCTCCGTACAATCAAACCATCTTCATACTTCAAGGAATTTCTTAAAAAAGAATTAGCGAAATCAGTTCAGGTGTTCTCGAGATTTGCACTTAGCAACACATTCAGCGATTCATTTTTAGGGTTCCGTAGTAAACTAGAAGAAACCCTTATAGTTTCGCCATGTCCATCTGTCTGTCTGTCCGCGGTCTAGTGCCTAGATGCTTAATGCTAAAAAGCTGTAATTTGTTATGTATACACGTATTAACAATGCTAATAAAGTGCTGGGACAAAATTTTGAAAAGTTTCTCCCCTACATGTAAACTGGAAATGATTTTTTTTTCGCGCCTACCCCATTTTGTTGAAAGTAATTATCATTAGATCGTTAGATAGGTCTCTTTAAAACAGAGGGTATGGAAAGATCATTTTTCGATGCAATGTTATGTTTCGGAATTATTTACATTTATCGTGTTAATTTTCGTTTTGCACGGTGGTCCTGAAGTGCAAAAATGTAATTCTTTACAAACTACCTAGAATGATTTTAATAAGCTAATTGTCTGTATTACTTTGTAAATTCATTCAGATGTTTTCCTAGCTTGTATTTATCGGTTATATCTCCATACATTTTATTAAAACATTGTGTTATAGGTTCTCAAGGGTGAGGCCAATGAAGAGGAGCGCAAATTGGCGACCCAATTGCGTGGACCATTGATGCCAGTACAGCAAGCTGCACCCAAATCTATTGCACGCGCTATCACTGATGAGGAGAAGGACTTCAAGGCATACCAATACCTGAGAGGAGTAAGCATTAGAAATATTCAAAATATTTACATAATTTAATTTATAAAACATGAAATGTGTTAAAAAGTAATTTGTCCTGAAAAATCTGAATACTAAATCTGCATTGTTTGGTCAGCCAAGTTTTGAATACCAACCCATGCAAAATATTTTTTCAAAATAAAACAAACTTTGTTTTAAAATATTCACAATGTGATGCCAATAATAATTTTAAAGCAAAATTTCAGTGCCATCAGATGTTGTTTCTTAGATTTGACAATACTATTACAGTATTTCTGGACATTATCCTATCAAAAGGGGATAGAACTAAACATTTATGGGATTATAATAATAATCTGTGGCGACACCTATCGCCATACAGAAGAACTACGGAGTGAAGAAAAAGTTCACAAAGCGAACACATGACGTCATATACGACGACACTTAGAAATCCTGAATCACGCTATCGAAGTTTCTACGATATGGAGATATATATACAACCTCCGACACATACATTGTCGGAGCCGCGGTTCCCCAGGCATGACACCCAGCCTGGCCGGAAGATCTTCCCTTTGTGGCGGTCGAGCACGTCGCCATCGCTCCCGCTACAGTGGTGACCCCGACGTGATTGGAAGCAGCCTTCTTCATCATATCTCCTCATCAGCTCTGACGTCATCACATTCTTCACTCCTCAACTTGAAGCCTCATCATCAGCAGTCTCACAGCGCTCCAGCTACGGGGAAAATCAGGTTCATCGCAGCCGACTCACCGAGCTACCTGTTCCTGCGCCCCTTATCCCGACTCACTGGGATAACCCTCATCCCGACACACTGGGATATTCCTCATCCAGACTCACTTGGATAATCCTCATCCCGACTCACTGGGATATTCCTCATCCAGACTCACTTGGATATTCTGCATCCCGACTCACTGGGACATGCATCATCCCGACTCACTGGGACATCACTCATCCCGATTCACTGGGATACATCAAGCACGCACGCTCATGCCCGACTCACTGGGACACTTGGAGCACGTACACTCAAGCCCGACTCACTGGGCAAGCTAACGAGAAGCACAGACTGCTGATCATCATCTCATCGGACCTTCGATCCTGGAGGGGAGTACTGTGGCGACACCTATCGCCATACAGAAGAACTACGGAGTGAAGAAAAAGTTCACAAAGCGAACACATGACGTCATATACGACGACACTTAGAAATCCTGAATCACGCTATCGAAGTTTCTACGATATGGAGATATATATACAACCTCCGACACATACATTGTCGGAGCCGCGGTTCCCCAGGCATAACACCCAGCCTGGCCGGAAGATCTTCCCTTTGTGGCGGTCGAGCACATCGCCATCGCTCCCGCTACAAATCCTATATTTATTTATCAGACAACTAAAATCATAATTTGATTTCACAAATCTTTTTCAAGTACTTTTTTAAACCTACCTTGTACTTACTTGCATTTAAATATTGCCTGTTTGGTGATAAAAAAATATGATGCACATTCTGATTTTTTCAAAATTTCAGGCACGCTCCCTTGCCAAGCTTGTGGGTATTCGAGCCAAGCGATTGAAGGATGCTGCTGAAAATCCAGATGATGTGACAAAGGCACCAACGGCTGTAAAAGAAACTAAGCCGAAGAAGTGATTTAACAAATAAATTCTATAAGTAATTTGACTTTTTTATTTCAAGGAAATTTTAACAATTTTATTCCCAGCATTATAATCTGCACATTGATTTGAATTGGTACGCAGTACACTGTTTTAGTAAAGAATGATCAATAAAATTATACAGAAGATTTATCTGTCTTTGTATTGTTGTACAGTTGGGTTAAAAACTATGGGCAGCTTCATTCACCTAGTTGTGGAACTAGGTGAAAGCTTGAAGTTGCCCATAGTTTTTAACACATCTTCACTAGGCTCATCCGCACTAGCGTAGTCGCCTATTAAAGGCAATTTGGGATCTGATATTAGCAAGGTGTAAGATTACACCTCAATGTTCATAAAATAATAAACAT
Source organism: Endotricha flammealis (assembly GCA_905163395.2). Lineage (NCBI taxonomy): Eukaryota > Metazoa > Arthropoda > Insecta > Lepidoptera > Pyralidae > Endotricha > Endotricha flammealis. The sequence goes on from LR990853.1 coordinate 9,397,776, forward strand.
ATTAAGGACGTTTAGTAATCATCCTAACTAATATTATAAAGGAGAAAGTGAGTTTGTTATTCCTTCACGGCTTAAATAATCAGCCGATCATTATGAAAATTTGTCCATATATTGTCAGGGGTACAGAGCCCAACATAGGCTACTTTTTATAGGTACCGTAAAACTATAGGTGGCGCTCAATTCGCAATTACCAGCCAACGGATGGAACGAGGAGCTCTATGGCGTCCCTGTGTCGCACTCTAATATGAACACGCAAGTCAAGCCACGTCGACCCTAGCCAGCGTTTGGATGGGTTTCGTTATCTCGTGCTTTGGAGGGCACGTTAAGCCGTCGGTCCCGGCTGTTGTCGATGGATGACAGTCGTTGCCAAGCCGGTGGCCTTAGGTCGGTTTGAAAACACCTGCCAATCCGCATTGGAGCAGAGTACGCTCTAATCACTTTCGATTGAAGGGAGACTCGTATCCCAGCAGTGGGTTGTTGATATGATGAGATGGCGCCACAAGTCGCACAATGGATTGTTTTGTTGTCACACGAGATCTTTATCATTCGTAACTACCGGCCAACAGATGGCGCCACAAGTCGCGCTATGGGTTGTTTTGTTGACAAACGAGATCTATGTCATAAAATTAACCGCGAGCGAAGCCGCGAGGGAAAGCTATCATATATCCTAACTAATATTATAAATGAGAAAGTGAGTTTGTTTGTGATTCCTTCACGGCTTGACTAAGCAGCTGATCATCATGAAAATTTGTATACATAATGGTCAGGGGTACAGAATTACTTTTTATCCTGTGAAAGTATGTCATTCCAATGGGAAAATATTCAGACGAGTCTCGACGTTTTAAGAATAGAATTCAAAAGTATAATTCATGTGTCCAGGTGACATCTTTTGGGGTTTCTCGCCAACTTTTACCTAGGGTCAAGTTAACTACAGGATTGACTCTATTCTTCCCATGGTCAATGAGCAACATAAATTTCTTCAGGTGTATTTCATGGGAGATGAAGAAAATGAAGCAACTTAGCGTTGTCAGCATATTCAGGGAGTTGAAAGGGATATCGTACGCTAAAACTACAGAGAATGTTGCATGAGCATAACAGACTTATTATACCAAAATCGAACAATGGACGATGAGAAAAACATTTTTTTAAAATAAACACCGGAATAAACACAGTGCAATTTTGTCTTTTACTTCCGCTGTATTGCTTACTAGATGTGCCCGCAGCACAGGCTACTTTTATCCCGGAAAAATATCTTAGTAGGTACTAGTCTATATTTATGATTAAAGATTTCTAAATATTGCGTGAAGGGATTTACTAGCTATGTAATTACAAATTTTCAAGTAAATCCCTTTACGCAATATTTAGAAATCTTTAATCATATATACAGAGGGGGGTCAGTCAATTCCTTTGTTGACTGTACCACGGGAAAATAGTTTATTCCCTCGATCACGCGGGCGAAGCCGTGGGTATCAGCTAGTACTTTTAATGAAACAAAAAATCGTCTCCACCCAGATAAGTAGACTATCAAAATTATTATAAATAAATAGGTACCTTTTTTTTTTTTTTATATTATCGTCAGAAAAATGCTTTGCAGCAGCCCCACCGCCCGGGGAATATGCGGTGGGGACTGTGGGACTTACCACTAAAAAACTGACGGGATGCCACTCGCCCCCTAAGTGACGGGGCCACGGGTACTGTGATACATCCGCGACCCCGCCAGGGCCGTCCGGCCAAAGTTAAACTGGCCGGACCCGCTCTCCCCGGAACGCCCCGTCAGCAGCACACCGCATCCAGGTGCACTGCCGACACCGAGGACCATTGCCCCCTCAAGACGACGGGCCTTCCCCGGCTCGCCGTCTCGGCTGGGCAAGGGTCCTCTCCATCTCTGCGGTCGCAACAACGTGCGACAGCTGGCCGGGCTCTGCGAGCCGCCGGCCCCTCTTCTTCAATTTTTTAACGAGGTTTTCTTCCTCCACCGCGCCTCCTGCGCCACTCCAAGTGCCACAGCGTCCACTACGTACTTAGTGGACTCTGTGACACTTTGCGCCACCGCGCACTCCCTCTTCCAGGGTGGTCTCATTCGCCCATGTGACCCAACCCTTAACGCCCCCCGCAGTGTCTGGGTTGGCGAGACCCAGTGTCTGCAGGGCCTCCGCGTTCCACCATACGGAGGTCGCCCCCGGTATCAACGGGTGGAGTAGGCCCGGACACCAGTCGGGGCGAAGACGCTTTTGGGGAGGATCAGCGAGCGAACGAGTCCACCACCGCTCATCATACAGCCGGCCGAGCCAAGCGCGGCCGGCTCCACCTCTTGTTTTTTAACGAGGTTGTCTCCTCAGTCGCTCCACCCCCAGCACCAGTACGGATGCAAGGGGGAGCGGATTTGTCCGCATCCCACGTACTCCATCCAAGGTAGGAGCACGGGGAGCAGACCCACCGCGTCGGGAATTTGGCCGTCGGCAAGTAATTCCAGAGTTGGGTCCAGAAACTAAGGAATTACTCGCCGACGTTACCAGGGTGGACCGCGTGGAGGTATCCCAACTCCCCACCCCAAATAAATAAATAAATAAATAAATAGGTACCTAAATAAATGTACTTACATACTATATTATAAATGTAATTATTTTATTTATTTATCCATAAATCAATAAATTACAAGCGAAACAATTTGATAGATACAATATCGAAGAGCACTTGTATCGCGCATTCCTAAAAACGTAGTGATTACTTGCTCATTGTTCATGTAGTGTTCTTTAAACGTCGTGTCCTAAATCGAATGTGATCGATCGAGCGCATACGTTCCATTCTCAGTAGCGAACAGCTTGTCTGTCTATATATACTTAAAAGTCGAAAATGCATTCGGATGAAAATATCGGGTCTGGAAGGTGTAATAGCCCCTGTATATTTTATTGGAATAGTGGTTGGTAGAGTACCTACCTATTTATGAAATGGGCCAACTCGACCGGGAGCCATAAGCATCCTCTCACAGAATATCGGCGTAAAGCAGTAATGCGTTTTCTTCGGTGAGTGAGTGATCCGGAAGCCAAACTTCTATCCGAAAGACGGGAGGAAAAAGCTCCCGTCTTTCTGTTAAAGGTCGTTTTCCATTGCCATGGGCGGCGGTCTTATCTACTTGTGACCTATATGCTTGTTTGCCAACCTCTTTTAAATAAAAAGAACAGGTAGTCCATTACAAAAGCGTCTCAGTCAAAAAGCTTAAAGCTTCTTGGTCTCATTCTATACATACTGGCAGAAATCCGAAAACAAATACTTAAATTAAAAGTAAAAAAATATACTTAAAAACAAGCTTTTATTTAATTACGCTAAACAAAATAAACTTTTCTTTTAAAACTATTACCTACTATTAACTTAAAACGTCATTACACAATTTATATGACATAAAAGCTTGTCGCGATTTACCTGCGAAGATTTACCTGTAATCGAGCTTAGTACCTAATTAAATCTCGCGACAAGCTTTTATGTCATAGGTATAAATTGTGTAATGACGTTATAAGTTGATAGTAAAAGTTTTAAAAGAAAAGTTTATTTTTTACTTTTTAGTTGGCTGGACAGGTTTCGCAGTGCCATCTATTGTCGAGAGGCGGTACTAGTCTATTTCTTAATTTTAGAGTTCCGTACCTCAAAAGGAAAAAACGGAACCCTTAATAAGATCACTTTGTTGTCCGTCTGTTTGTCTGTCTATCTGTCAAGACCCTTTTCCTCGGGAATGCGTGAAGGTATCAAGTTGAAATTTTAACCGTATACTCAGGTCTACGGTCAATGAGGTTGTGAAAAAATGAAATTTCTAAGTTTACGTAAAAAAAGATACAGCGGTTTAATTCAGCAAAAAAACGCATATTTCAACATTTCATTGGAAATCAAAACGGGTCTACTATGAAATGAAATTCTGAACATACGGACTGACGTTTCGTTGAATTCTAGCCAGTTTTGAACCTTATTTTAACTAGGGGGAGTACACTTAGTATAACCGTCAATTTTCATAGGCAACAGCGACATTTGCGTGATTGGTGGAAGAACTAAAATTTTAAAAAAAAAGTGGCGGCCATTTTGTACTTCACTTATCGTCTGACGGACCATTCGATAGTATACGTTATTTATTTTATTAGTTATTTATTTTCATAAAATGTAAATAAAATACAGATTGAATACATAAATACTCAAAATTTTGTTGTAGATTTTATGGAATTGTATTTGACTGGCCGGTTATAAAATGTTTGATATGAAGAAAGATTTAAAATTGGAGTTTTTCTAAATTAGACAGACAAGACAAGTTGTCTAGATTTCAGTTCAGTCTTTTTATGACACTTTAGTAGGAAACGTATATTTAGATAAAAATGTATTTATAGAGTCTTTTCATGTTTAGAATATAAATCTTGATGAGTAAGTGTTTAGTAATGGGGAGATCAAATTGTTTTAATAAGTGAAGTTTTAAAAAAAATACATGAATGTTATGTAAAAGCTGTGTGTGTTTCTATTCCAACAATCACCCACAATAACAGGTTATGGGCCCAGTGGGCATAACAATTATGATGTTGGAATAGTATGGTAGAGAAATAACTACAACAATGTGTGAATCACAAGGAAGAATTCCCAGATTGGAAAATGAAGGTGAGTTCTCGTTATGGAGGAAACAATTAATGATTGCATTGGCAGCTAGAGGGATTTCGGATATTTTCAATGAGAAAAAACCAAAAGATTTTGAAAGAAAGGATGCACAAGCCAAATTAATCATTTTTGCAAATATTGCTGAAAAATATCTATGTCACATTATAGATATAGATACGACAAAAGAAATACTAGATAAATTGAATAGAATCTTCTGTGGCAATTCCGATACGGAAAAATGTAACCTTTTAGAACAATTCTATAATTATAAATTTTCGGAAAATGATATTTTAACAGACATTAGTAAATTAGAGAACATAACGACTAAATTGAAAATTCTTGGATCTGAAATTGAAGAAATTCAAATTATCTCGAAGATCCTCAGCGGATTGCCAGCGAGCATGAGATTCTTCAAAACTGCGTGGGAATCTACGCATAAAGATGAGAAAACAAGAATAAATTTAATTTCTAGAATAATAGCAGAACAAAAGAATAATATGAAGAATGACATTGAAATGTCAGAAAATAAAAGAAATGAAGTTGAACCAGCGTTCCTAATTCAAAGGAAATGTTTCAAATGTGGAAAGATCGGACATATTTCAAAATTTTGCAGAACATACAAATTTACAGAAAATAGAGATAAAATATGTTTCAAATGTTTGAAAAAAGGACACTTGAGCACAAATTGCACAGGGAAGTACAATTGCAAATATTGTAAGATTAACTCGCATTATTCTAAGTTTTGTCTGGAAACGGTAAACTGTTCTAATGTAAGTAATTTACCTAATTTAGCTTCATTTGGAAAGCAAATTGAATTTATTATAGATTCTGGTGCAACGTTTCATATTATTAATTCGGAAGAATACTTAGAGGAGACAGAGAATTGTTCATACAAAATTTTAACAGCGGATGGAAATATACATTGTGTGAATAAATTAGGAAAAATATTTACCAATAATGGAGTCTATTTTTCTAATGTTTTATGTGTTCCACAGATTAAAAAGAATTTAATTTCTGTCTCAAAGTTAACAGAGAATAATTATAAAATAATTTTTTTCAGCGACCAATGTGAAATTGTAGATTCAGCCACGAATGTAGTCTACTTAAGTGGTACAAGGAGGAGCGACGGACTGTTTTACGTCAGCGTCAGTGCATCAGCAGCTAACAGGTACACTGTACGGGATAACAGGTCAGTCAATGCTTGTATTACTACTTCAAAATTGGGGAGAAATTTAAACTTTTGGCATCGAGCTTTGGCACATACGCCAGTACTAAAAACGAAAAATTTGGTAAATGGATTGGATATTGGAGATAATAAAGAAGTGGACAACTGCGAAGTTTGCATTAAAGCCAAACTTTGTCGAAAACCATTTTCATCTGTTAGACACCGAGCTACAGAACCTTTAGAAATTGTTCATAGTGATATTTGTGGACCAATTACTCCTGAAACATGTGATGGCTATAGGTATTTTATAACTTTTTTAGATGATTACACACATTTTGCGAAAATATTTCTTTTAAAAACAAAAGATGAAGCATACACAAAAATTATTAATTACATTAATTTAGCGGAAAATCATTTTAATAAGAAAGTTAAAATATTTAGGTGCGATAACGGTGGAGAATATAATAATAAACGATTTAAAAATTATTGCATACATAAAGGTATTGAAATTGATTTTACAATTGCGCATACTCCTCAATATAATGGAAAGTCTGAACGTTTGAATTTAACAATAATGCAAAGAACAAGAGCTTTACTTTTTGAATTTAATTTACCTAAAGCGTTGTGGGGCGAAGCAGCAATGACTGCGACATATTTGACTAATAGATGTTCAAATACTATTAATAATTAAACGCCTGCAGAAATGTGGTTTAATAGAATTCCAAATCTAAAACATTTAAATATTTTCGGTTCGTTAGCTTATTTTAAAATAAATAGTGGCTTAAGGAAGCTGGATTCGCGATGCAAAAAGGGTTTGTTAGTTGGTTTTACAAATAGTGGTTATAAAATCTGGAATCCAATTGAAAATAAAATATATTACTCCAGAGACGTAACCTTCATTAATAATGGGAAGATGGTTGCTGATTATTTGAAGGAATGTGATTTAAGTAAACAGCAATCGGGTTTATGTGAATTGTTTAAAGATTATTATGTTGTTGAGAATTGTGAAAACAACGATGTGGAACGTGGACTTCGTGTTGATGAAGCAAATGGTGAGAGAGGAGTTGAGAGGGGAAATGAAGAGTCTTTCGAGAGGAGCAAAGAAAGAGAGTATAATAGTTTTTATAACAATGAAGAGTTGGAGTTGGTGGAAGACAATGAAATTTTTGAAGATAGTATTGGTGAGGAAGTGTTGAATAATGGAGATGGAGAATTTAATGGTGATGGAAGACATTCAGTGGAAGAAGAAATTGGTGATGCAGTAGTGGAAGAAGAAATTGGTAATGCAGTAGAAGAAGGAGGAATTGGTGATTCGTTTGAAGATGCTAGTGATGAGATGGAGGAACAGTTGGTCAGTGAGGAAGAGGAAGAAATAATAAGAAGAGTTGTACCAACGAGAAATAGAAGGTTACCTGTGAGGTTACAGGATTATGATTTGGAAAGTTCATTTTTAACTTACAGTGAGGTTTTGCAAAGTAAAGAAAAAGAGCTGTGGAAGAAAGCGATCCAAGAGGAAAAAGATTCTTTAGAAAAGAATAAAACTTGGGAAATTGTAGAAAAATCAGAAGCAAAAAATAGGAAATGTATTACTAGTAAATGGATTTTTACGATAAAGCCTGGAGGTAGATATAAAGCACGTTTAGTTGCAAGAGGCTTTCTTCAAAAGTATAATATAGATTATAAAGAAACGTATAGTCCAGTGGTTAATGCAACAAGTGTAAGATTATTGTTTGCTATTGCTGCACAAAGAAAGTACAAAATTAAGCAATTTGATGTAAAAACTGCCTTTCTTTATGGAGATTTAAAGGAAGATATTTATATGGAAATACCGTCGGGATATAATGAAAATAAAGAAAAGAAAGTATGCAAATTAAAGAAAAGTCTATACGGTTTGAAACAAGCACCACTTATGTGGAACATCAAGCTTACTGAATGTCTCAAGAAATTAGGTTTTGTATCAGTAAAATTAGATCCTTGTTTGTTTGTTTATAAAGAAAAGGAAATATATTTAGCAATTTATGTTGATGATGGTATTTTAATTGGTAGTAATGAGAATGAACTAAATGTCATTATAAAACAATTAGAAAAAGAATTTGAAATGAGGAAATTTGATAAAGTTGAGAAATTTATTGGAATTGATATTTTATTAGATGAAAATTATATTAAATTATATCAGAAATCTTATATTGATGAATTATTAAAGAAAAATGGTTATAATGATATTAAAGAAATCTGCTCAGCGGATATCTTAATCGACACACATCAAGAGGGGAAAGGTAAAGAGAGTGATGTGCATCGATATAGACAATTAATAGGTTCTTTATTATATCTTGTTAATAAAACACGATTGGATATAGCTTTTCAGGTCGGTTATTGTAGTAGACATCAGGAATGTCCAAATTTAAATGATTTCTCGAATACAAAAAGTTTATTTAGGTATCTCAAAGGTTCTGTAGACTCAGGAATTCGTTATCTGCAGGGAAATGATTTGACACTGAGGGCATATTGTGATGCAGATTTCGCAGGTGATCCAGATACACGGAAAAGCACGACTGGCTTTGTTATTTTGTATAGTGGTGGACCTGTGCACTGGTGCTCACGGAAGCAGTCCGTCACTGCTCTTTCGTCAACAGAGGCAGAATATATTTCTGCTGCAGAATGTATTAAAGACTTGTTGTATGTTCAAAGTTTATATAAAGAATTGATCGGTAAAGTTCCAAAAACAGAATTGTATGTGGATAATCAGTCGGCTATTGTTTTGATTAAAAATGGTATATTCAGTAGGAGAAGTAAACATATAGATGTTAAATATCATTTTATTAAAGAAAAGATTGATCAAAATTTAATTGAAATTTTTTATTGTCCGACCAACTCTAATATTGCAGATATTTTAACAAAAGGACTTGATAGAACTAAGTTCTTAAGATTGAGGAAGTTTATTGTGAGTGATCAGTGATAATTAGTTAACTGTGGACTCTAATTATTATGTTAAAGTAGGTGTAAGATTTTGGAATGATATTCAAAATTTAGTTTAATGATGTTATGTTATATTTTAATTATTTTAATTTGATTGTTAATTAATAATTTATAATTGGGTGGATTTGTATTATATATATTTAGCTATGATGTAGGTAGGGACATATAATATGGGTTTTAAGAAGATTAGTGCTGAAGAGATGTTGAAGAGGTACATAAATAGTTAATTGTATTTGAAGTAGTTGATATACAATTCAGAGGGGATGTTGTAGGTTTATGGAATTGTATTTGACTGGCCGGTTATAAAATGTTTGATATGAAGAAAGATTTAAAATTGGAGTTTTTCTAAATTAGACAGACAAGACAAGTTGTCTAGATTTCAGTTCAGTCTTTTTATGACACTTTAGTAGGAAACGTATATTTAGATAAAAATGTATTTATAGAGTCTTTTCATGTTTAGAATATAAATCTTGATAAGTAAGTGTTTAGTAATGGGGAGATCAAATTGTTATAATAAGTGAAGTTTTAAAAAGAAATACATGAATGTTATGTAAAAGCTGTGTGTGTTTCTATTCCAACAATCACCCACAATAACAAATTTGATGTATTCCGTCGGATGGGGGACTTCTTTGAGGCGCTAACAAAGAAATATATTCAGAAATTATAGGGAAGGGTATATATACATACTATGTATAGCTATAGTTGAAATTTTAGTTCACCCACCAATCCCTGAGGTGGCAGCACCTTCCATAGATGCCGATTTCACCCCGGAGTTGCCACTCTATACCTACCATTATTACTATCCTCTTTGATTTTAACTAGTAATGTCTTTTTTGACAGTAGTATGTGTTTCGTTGTTCCGGAATATTCCGGATGGCCCGGATGGACACTCATAGTAGGTAGCCCTCGCTTGTTTTTGCTTTTCAATGACTTGGCGTTTGATGTGTCTAATATTAAGCCTCTACCACACAGGTCGGAAAGATCGCATGCTTAGAGTATAAATAAATAAGACAATTTATTTATACTATATGATCGCATGCGATATTGAGATATCTGTTTTTAATACATTTTGTATAGGATGGCCTTGGAGTAAACACACTGCTGCGGTAATAAAATAACGCAGCAATGGAAGTAGATCGCAATATCGCATGCTGTCTACCGGCCGATCAACGCTGCGATCCTGCAAACACACAGGTAGGTGCGAAATTTCCGGCCGGAAAGATCGCATGCTATATTGCTATATCTAATAGATATTATATCTGTTTGTGGTTTTCAGTACATTTTGTATTAGGATGGCCACACACCTGCGATAATAACGTGTGTACTTGTATGGCAAGGACTTATTTGTTTTTAATTTATTTATTCTTTTTATGTATTGTATTTTTCTTTTGTTCATTTATTTATTTTTTATTACACGATTGGGAGTACTTCCACGTACTTCTCTACCAGTCAACCATCGGGTTGCAGAAATATTGGAGTGGGTGGTTGGCGGGACAAAAATTTAAAGAAAATGGTTACAAAACTAATAAAAACGGCTATAACATACACATAAAAAATATACATATTAATACCTAAGAAACTTACATATATACATACATACTATACGCACTCGACTATAGTTTACTTATGAATGAGGTTAAAAACTGCCTTTTTTTTGCTCACTTCAGATGTCGCTTTGTCGAGTGTTCCAAACATTTGACAGCTAGATGTCATTTTCCATACTATTTTTGTAAACATCATACATATTTGTTTGTGCAGCTATCGATTGTAAAAATGTGGGGATCCATTTATTTTCCAAAGAAATAAAACGAATAAAACTGTGGGAAAAGCCTCTTCGCAGGAAAAATTGGAAATCCAATAAATGGTCGAGGTTATGTGCTGCCCATTTTAGATATAAAGATTATAATATTAAAAAAAAATTAACAGACAATGAAAATTTATACCGAACATTAAAGAAAAGTGCTGTGCCCTCTATAATAAATCAAATCTGTTAACCCACTAGCACAAGAACGCTCAGATCGATTGCTAAAAAGAAGTTGCATGAAACGGTGTATTGAAACGTCTCGTGGTGATCCAATTCCAGGACCTAACGGGATCCAAACTCAAAATGAATGTGATGCTAATGAAACTTTTACTGATACTCCTGGGTCTAGCAGGGTCCAAACTCAAAATAAATGTGATGCTGATTACAGAAATTCATAGTACCTACACCTCTGGCTTCAAAAACATATTTTGTGTGTCATATATGCTGCGGTAGAGTGTATTATGTAATACTCATAGGTATAAGAAAATAAAACTATTTATACTAGGTATTCATTTTGTTTTATTACACTGTCATAATCAAAAATCATAATTTTTATACAGATATTTGTTAATTTGTGGTTTAATAAAATAAAAAATAAAATTATTTATTTCAAGCAAAAATTAGATCATATAATTTTAGTATATTAGTAACAATTTTTCTTACTATCTATATTAGTATTATTAGTACTTAGCCTAAATATGGTATTTATTATTATTTTTATCTACCGGACCGTTCCTAACACAATCCCCACCCAGTGTCTTATGTATGGGACAGTCATACCTAGACGCAATTGCGTTCAGGATGCTGTTGTTGCTGTTGCGGACACGCTGCAGTAAAGAGGCTGTTTTTGTACCCATTATTGCGTGGTATCCGGTTTAAAAATAAGTTTAACAAAAACTTTACAAAGGTAATACTCAGGTATAAAAAAATATTTCCAAGTAATCATGGTCCATTTCAATAGCATATGAATTGGCAGGTTTGATTACTTGGAGACTTATCTCCAAGTGGCTTACCATTTTACTACTAGTAGTACAGGAGAAACTGCTAGGATTTTGACATATCCTTCATAATTGTCCATTATATTTTCCTGGTAAAACGGGATTGCATCGGGGAATTATAGAATACTTTATTCGGTTTTTTAAATGTCATCAATTGTGCTTCTACTCCTTTTTCAGCTGCACATTTAGTGACTCCACTATCATGCCACTATTATCCATTTTTAACAGAACGATATAAAGAAGCTTCTTCATTTGGGCTTTGCATTGCGCATGGAAATAAATATAACTTTCCTCAAAGGCAACTCTGACGGTTATTAACCTTCTACTTTCATACAGTAGTGTATCTCCCGTTCAGTGTTGCTTGAAATCTGAAACAACGTGTATGTCATTAAATGTCGAATTCTATCTGAAACAAGGAACAATAAGGAAATCATGAATGTATGGTTTGTTACCTGTCTGCAAACTCTTGAATGTGTAGTGTATAGAGTGGTGGAAGATTATTGCTGGAATATCTCTGAACTATTCCATATCCATCCAATTTCAGGAATATCATCCTCAAGTTCGTCTTCAACTTCGATGAGGTTATTTCCATCGTACGCCTCCAGTCTACAAAAAGAAATTGAAATAAATAAGAAGAACACAGCATAACCTACAAATCACAATAATGCCTGTTAATTATTTACCTTTCGATTAATAAGGCTTTTTTGCCAATGATCTTGGCTTCCCGTTTCCTCAGTTCCTCCTTCAATCGTAATTACACTCCAGGTCGCATACATTTCTATGATTTTTAACAATTCCTCCCTCTCACATCAAACATAAACAATGAACCAATATGGCGGGTTTTTGGAACACTCAACAGTAACGCCACCTACGACGAGCTTTGAGTTTTTAACCTCATTTTAAATAAAATTGTGCCTGTCCAAATGTGTCAAGTGATAGGCACCAACCACCCTCCTCCTTCACCGAAAATTAAAAAAAAAAATTGCTTATGCGTGTAATAATCAGCCTTCTCTCAAAGAAATATCGGACGATAAAAACGCAGCTGTGTGCAAGGAATCGGAACGTACCGCAAATAGTGGTGGTTGGTTAATATAACGTATAGCTGATAAATTATAACGTTATAACGTATAGCGCACGTTATAAATCCTATCGGGTAAAGCTATATTATAACGATATTTTTTCCAACAATGCGAACGCCGCGATATCCGATAGCGCCCGAGTCCGCCCGAGTCCGCGCGATCGCGTCCCGCCCGTTGTCGCGCGCTATATAGCGCGCTACAGAAAATAGCGTTATAAAAAATAGTCGACCGGTAGCTCGCAGCCGTTTAGGTCGTTTCAGATGTTCGGAGCTTTCGCGCGCTTTTTTCGAAAACCGGTTGACTCGTAGTCTCGTATTCGTAATTCGTATTGACATTTTTTAATGGTGAACTTCATTTTATAACTAAGTAAACAGATAGTGATGAACGATTACTTTATTTTAACTAATCTGAAATATTGATATTGGCTTACCTTGGCTTACCATCAGGCCGACCGTATGCTTGTTTTCCAACTTTGTGGTATAAAAAAAAAAAAGTTCTGCACGTTTTAAAAATAAATTATCGTTTTAATTTATCGTCGAAAATTATACAACGCATTCTGTACGTTTTAACAAAAAAAAATATCGTTTTAATAAAATGTCGAAAATTTTACAACGCGTTCTGAACGTTGTAACGAAAATTTTATCGTTTTAATATAACGTCGAAAAGTTTACAACGCGTTCTGAACGTTGTAACGAAAATTTTATCGTTTTATTATAACGTCGAAAATTTTACAACGCGTTCTGCACGTTTTAACAAAAAATTATCGTTATAACATAGCGTCAAAAATAGCGCGCTATAAAAATATAGCATATTCCACGTAGCGCGCTATCCAAATATAGCCGTTATGGCCACCACTGCATATCGCTTGCGATATACCGACCGGTAGATAGAACGCAAAACCGTACACACAGGTGCGATAATATCGTAAGAAAGACCGGCCGGTAATATCGCAGCTGTGTGCAAGATATCGGACCGCAATATCGCATGTGATCTTTCCGGCCGGAAAGATTGTGTGGTAGGCTTTATGACAGTAAATGTCATATTTTTTTAATTTTATTTTATTTTATTCTGATAGGAAAACTAACAGCATAACAAACAGTAATAGCATCTTAAGGCGTGTACGCACGACCGAACACGAACGTGGTGAACATCGAACACGAACACTTTGTTCGCACGTGCGTACCACTAACGAACATCAAACAATTTGTTCGTCAAAAGTGTTCGTGTCGATACAATTTGGTTGTTCTGTGTGGACGATGTTCTCAGCACGACCGAGCAAGAACATTGTTAACACGAACGTCGAACCAAAAGAGTAAGGCTTGGTAGCCTCTTTTGTTCGACACCATGTTTTTGTTCGGTCGTGAGTGGTTGCGCGCGAACACAAGTAGAACTATGTTTGTAGGTGTTCATGTTCGCTTTGCTAATTTACGTCCACACGTGCGAACCACATGTTCCGTGTTCGTGTTCGATGTTCACCATGTTCGTGTTCGGTCGTGCGTACACACACGCCTTTAGATTAAACTATTGTAGATGGAGTGGGGTCATACAAGCGCTCTGTCAAAAGTGAATCGCTAAACACTCAATGACATGTCGGTGACATGCACTTGACACTTGTGGAATGTTGCCAATGGAGGTGTAGTTTCCAAAAAGCGGGGAAATAAATAGAGTTTGTTTAAATTTCTCAACTTTCAAGTAACAAAATTTTTGGTATATGATATCGTAAATTCACAAGGAGCCACTACCATTAGAAGAACGTGTCACAAACCTACGTAAATATCAGTAGCAGAAGCAATGTTTCAAAATTAATCAGTCGAAGCAATAAAAATAGTTAAAATGGGAAACGAATTTTCACAATCGGGCAACACCGAGCATTAAAATAATACGAATCGTAGCGGCACGCTATGATGGCCGTTTTGACGTTTGTCCACTCATGAAGTTTCTTAGTGAAGGAGAAAATTGCTGTTCTTTATTGTCAATAGTGACGTTCAGTTAGTCATACATACAATACAATTTATCGAATGTATTATTTTAGGACACAAAATTTATTAAATACCTACATTGATTTCTAAACTATATATATTAGGGTCCGCGAACATTTATCTTTTATTTTTATAAGATTATAATTATTGGTGTACTTATTTACCAAACAACTTGGCATTTGTTTTTCGAAATTCATCGTGTGCGTATCAAGTTTTTAATTGAAATATTCAGTTCATTCAAATTTATTAAGTAAACATTTTATATTTTTGTTTTATTAAACCTTTTTAATCAGGTACACACTACTTGCATCAAAAACTTATAGATTTGATTATATTTTTTTCGAGAATAAAACAGTTCACATCACTATTGTAATATGCCAAAACGGCCATCATAGCGTGTTTGTTTTTCAGACGTGTTGTGACACGATATAATAGCACAAACTTTAGATTAGATTTTTTTTTCCGGGAGACACGTTTGGTGCACTTTGACATCGACAACTACGAAGCGATTCGGCAAAGTTCGGCGTTTGGTGCCAGTGGCACCAGTTGAGGTGCATCAAAACGGGTGCAGGGACACTCCCTCTTAATGTTGTTATTTACTCTAAAGGTGCGTACAGATTATAGGTATAACATAACACGTTATACAACATTGCTTTATATACAGTATTGTTTTATGTTGCAATGTTTAATAACAAGGTTACATAATATGGACGTGTTATAAAACACAAGTTATATAATATGTTACATAGTCTGTACGCACCTTAAGAATAGCATTAAGTTAAGGGCCTACGTTGTAAAATAATGAGGTTAAAAACTCAAAGCTCATCGTAGGTGGCGTCACTGTTGACTGTTCCAAGACCCGCCATATTGGTTCATTGTTTAAGTTTGATGTGAGAGTAATTGCTAAAAATCATAGAAATGTAAGTGACCTGGAGTGTAATTACGATTGAAGGAGGAACTGCGGAAACGGAAAGCCAAGACCACTAGCAAAAAAGCCTTATAAATCGAAAGGTAAATAATTTACAGGCATTATTGTGAATTGTAGGTTTTGCTGTGTTCTTTTTATTTATTTCAATTTCTTTTTGTAGACTGGAGGCGTACGATGGAAATTACCTCATCGAAGTTGAAGACGAACTTGAGGATGATATTCCTGAAATTTCTACCATGGATAAGTTCAGAGATATTAATTCCAGCAATAATCTTCTACCACTCTATAAACTACACATTCAAGAGTTTGCAGACAGGTAACAAACCATACATTCATGATTTCCTTATTGTTCCTTGTTATTTTAATGTTTCAGATAGAATTAGATATTTAATGACATACATGTTGTTTCAGATTTCAAGCAACACTGAACGGGAGATACACTACTGTATGAAAGTAGAAGCTTAATAACCGTGAGAGTTGCCTTTGAGGAAAGTTATATTTATTTCCATGCGCAATGCAAAGCCCAAATGAAGAAGCTTCTTTAAATATCATTCTGTTAAAAATGGATAATAGTGGCATGATAGTGGAGTCACTGCGAATGTGCAACTGGAAAAGGAGTAGAAGCACACTGTAAGCATGTTTTTACAGTTCTCCATGGCATAGAAGATATAGTGCCTACTAAAACTATAATTTTGTACAAAATGTGCACAGAACAATTGATGACATTTAAAAAACCGAATAAAGTATTCTATAATTCCCCGATGCAATCCCGTTTTACCAGGAAAATATAATGGACAATTATGAAGGATATGTCAAAATCCTAGCAGTTTCTCCTGTACTACTAGTAGTAAAATGGCTTATCTCCAAGTAATCAAACCTGCCAATCCATATGCTATTGAAATGGACCATGATTACTTGGAAATATTTTCTTATACTTAAGAGTATTACCTTTGTAAAGTTTTTGTTAAACCTATTTTTAAACCACTAATTTTAACAAATATCTGTATAAAAATTATGATTTTTGATTATGAGTGTAATAAAACAAAATTAATACCTATTAAATAGTTTTATTTTCTTATACCTATGAGTATTACATAATACACTCTAAAATTACAGCATATATGACACAAAACATGTTTTTGAAGCCAGAAGTGTACTATGAATTTCTGTAAGCAGCATCACATTTATTTTGAGTTTGGACCCCGCTAGACCCAGGAGGATCAGTAAAAGAAGTTTCATTAGCATCACATTCATTTTGAGTTTGGATCCGGTTAGGTCCTGGAATTGGATCACCACGAGACGTTTCAATACACCGTTTCATGCAACTTCTTTTTAGCAATCGATCTGAGCGTTCTTGTGCTAGTAGGTTAACAGATTTGATTTAATATAGAGGGCACAGCACTTTTCTTTAATGTTCGGTATAAATTTTCATTGTCTGTTAATTACTTTTAATATTATAATCTTCAGATCTAAATTGGGCAGCACATAACCTCGACCATTTACTGGATTTCCAATTTTTCCTTCGAAGAGCCTTTTCCCACAGTTTTCTTCGTTTTATTTCATTGGAAAATAAATAGATTGGAACATTTTTACAATCGATAGCTGCACAATGAGTCATATTTCGGAATTATTTAGAAAACAAATATGATGTTTACAAAAATAGTATGGAAAATGACAGCTAGCTGTCAAATGTTTGGAACAGTCAACAAAGCGACATCTGAAGTGAGCAAAAGGCAGTTTTTAACCTCATTGCGGCCGACTGAGCCCGCCCCGCCCGTGAGACGCATATATCAATCCCTGTTTCGATAGACAGAGATGGAACACCATGAACCCGGCGAATTTTTAACACCGTAAGCGCCAAAACACATTTAGGCTTATTTATTTAAAATTGTAGCGCGGCCCGATTCAACCCTCAATAATACGGCAACCCTACGCACCGCTGCCAACATACAGGCGCCATCGCCTGCGCTCTCGAGCCGGGAACACGTGATGTGTCCCCGGCCTCGCTATTGGCTCCCGCCAATCGCGCCATTACCCGCGCATACCGCGCGACACGCAAACCGGCGCGTAATGGCGGAAACACACTACCGTGTCGGGGCCTGTCGTGTCGCGCTCTGTCGTGACGGTGGGTGTGCACACTTACGTGTCGTGTCGGGGCGCGCTTCTGTTCAGAAATGAACGAAATAAACGCCAGACGTTTATTTCTTTCATTTCTGAACAGAAGCTCGCAGTGTTTGCCTTTGTCTGGGTGTTTTCTATAATGTATAATGGTATTTATTTACAAAAAATGTATTTAAGTATATTTATCAGGAATCTAGTACCTAGTAACTCATTATCACGCTGCAAAAATAAATTTAAAAAAAAAGCGTACACTTGTTCGCGCCACGAGCCGCGCGCGGGTATAGAAACACATTTGCAGGGCGTGTCGTGTCGCGTCATAACCCCCACCACCGCCGTGGCGCAATCGGCGGCCAGCAGTCCGCGCCACGACAGAGCGAGTCACGACACGACACGCCCTACAAATGTGCTCCTAACCATATAAAATGTATGAACGCGATATGCTTCTGGCGCGACACGACAGGCCCCGACACGGTAGTGTGTTTCCGCCATTATCGTTAGTGAGCCCGCGCCGCAGTCAGTCCCAGTTTCAGTATATAAAAAAGTACTCTGTGGTCAGTCCTCAGACTCCTCAGTCAGTCGTCGGTTGAGAGCGTGCCCGGTTGTACTTGCGCACGGACGTATTTATTATTCGCGACCTTAATCTTATAACCTAAAGTATAAGTTTTTTGTATTCTTTCCTTCGCGTCACGTCACACTGTTTAATGTTATTGTGTTTTGTGTGAACAATATAGCAATTTCGAAGTTTTCACGCGTTTCACTTAACAGCCACGCCATCGAACCCCCTCTGCGAGCTAGCCTCGCTATAAAATTCATTAATTGAGATTTTTAATATTTGTTTTTACAATATCTAGAAAACATTAATGTCTTTCTTTATATGAAGTTTAAAATTTCTATTATTTACCGTTTAAAAGTTACAAGAATTCTAAAAAAAAAACGGATGTTACTTCGGATTTTTTATCTATCGAGGAAATGTGTCACAATCGTGTTTTGGCTCTTTCCAAAATTTCGATTATATGATGAATTAATACATATCCAAAAATCTAAGTCCAAATTTTAGTAGTTTAGAAGATATTTGGTTTTTAAGGACCCTTCTTTTTTTCACATAGCCCCTTAACAACTAAACAAACTAACAATATAAGTGTATCTTTTTCTCTTTTGGGTTACATAATGTATTATCTTTGTGACTACCAAGTTATAACCTGTGCACACCATTCTTGAAAAAATATATCTAGCATGGTCACCTAGATTAAATAATAACATAATAAAAAAATAATAACTGGCAACATAGAACATTAATTAATATGGCGTCTATGAAGCATAGCGGCCATCATCTTATATAGATTAATATTGTTGGCGGCCTATTGTCAAGCTTGGAAGTGGTATTTATTATGATGTTATTTATTTTGTATGTTTAATAAAATATGTATACGAAAAAATAGTGCAGTGTTGCATCAAAAACTATGCAAGTGAATCGATCGGTGGTTGCGGCATATCTTTTCACAGATACGTTTAAATACAAAATAGAAACTAAATATGTATGTAATTAGAGTGGCCAAAAATTAGGTTTAATAATTTTATATTTACGACTATTGTTTTAGTATTCCAAAAAATGAAGAACGACGAATAACTTTTACGACGGCGGCCGGCGGTGACCTAATTAAGATTAATAAATAAATATAAATATAGGGACAATTCATACAGATTGAGCTAGCCCCAAAGTAAGTTCGAAACTTGTGTTATGGGATACTAACTCAACGATATTATATTTTATAACAAATGCATATATAGATAAACATCCAAGACCCGAGGCCAATCAGAAAAAGTTCGATTTCATCATGACCCGACCGGGGATCGAACCCGGGACCTCCTGGGTGGCGGTTGTCCGGCATGGTATCCATTACGCCACGGAGGTCGTCGTTCCCAGTCACGGTCACAATAATTTAGGATGATTACAAAATAAAAATGTTTTTAGAACAATGATCTTTATTTATTTATCCCGTAGTTGTATCATCGCTATTATACATAGACTTAGTATTTACTTACGCTAGTATATACTATGTCTATGCTATTATATAACCTGTACCTATTTTATTGTAAAAGAAAGCCTTTGTTCTTGTTGAGACACACGAAGATGTGTAACACTTTGATCAAATTATCAATGTGTAAGAGTATTACACATTGCACATACATACGACGGTAGCTGGTTTCGTACAATGGTTAGTAGGGCAATATCGTACGAATGGTTGTTCAATCGACTATGTAACTTAAATGTCCCGTAAATTTTTAGTTGTAAAGACACCCTGTGGGAAAAGGACTAACACCTCTGTTCTCGTTGTCTCACGTGGAGGCGTTTTTTGATTCCGAGTACTCAATCCTGTTTGATTACTACATCCATGTAGAACGCAAAAACCTGGCAAAACCATGGAAGTAGTACTACGTAGTACTTATTACTTCCATGGGCAAAACACATTGCTCAATCAACCACAGACATTTTTTTTATTTTTTATTTTTATTTATTAAGGCATAGGCCAAAATGCCATCCGCCTGAACAGATACAATATTACATTAGAACAATATTATATTACACAAGATACAGTATTCTTAATTCTATATTTACTTAACAACGTAATTAAAATGAAAAGATAAAATTTAAAAAAACGAATTTAAAAAAAAAAAGAGAAAAAGGAAAACAAAAAGAACAAGAACCCTGTAGCAGGAAAGTCAAACAGACCTTCCAACTACAAGGATCCCGCCCCGCAGTATTAACTAAATAATCATAGATGCATGAATACACCTTGACATGCCTCGGCATCTCCGTGACCGAAGAGAAGACTAATCCCAACCTCTCCCGACACATACCCATAAAAACTTCCCGCTGAGAAGAAAATTCGGAACAAACAAAAAATATATGGTGCAAGTCACAGAAATTACAATCATTACAAAAGTGACAAGATGAGTTAGTAACAAGATTAATACGGTATAAATGAGCGGGGAATTTACAAAGACCTATTCGCAATCTGCTTAGAGTGACAACCACAGACACTGTTTTCACCTCGTTTTCAATGATTTCATTTCAGTCAGATTTTTTACAACGGCAACACTGCACGCACGTAGCGCTACCAAGTTGCGTCCAGCGTCAGAGAAAAAAGACAGAAAGTTGCGTCCTGTCCTGTGGTTGCGTCGTTCGTTCACTCACAGTTCACACGCACACCTCGACCGCCATTTTATTAAATACAAAATGGTCTGTGTGTAGCTCTGATAGCGTTTGTTGTAATAGCTGTGTTGATTCTAAAATCTGTTTTTTGAATATAAGGTAACATTTTAATTATTTATTCTAAGTTTAATAGGTACCTCGTACAAAAATTATGCCGTAAAGGATGTAAACCATAGCAAGAGGTTGTAACGTTTGTCCACGTCTGTGAGGCCGACATCATTTTCTGTGCCCGATTATTTCCTTATCTATTGTGTTAATTTCCGATTTAGATGTCATCGCGCGGTCGTGGATATGGTGGCTACGGAGGAAGAGGCGGATATAGTAGTAGAGGAAGCGGTTACAGAGGCTCGTACCGCGGCAGCAGCAGCCGAGGCTCCTACGAGAGCCGCGGTGGTCGCGGAGGTGGATACTCTTCGTATTCTAGCGATTCACGCTATAACAGCAGCAGTGGCAGCAGATACAACACCAGCCGCGACAGGGTCGACGAGCCATATAAGAAGACTTATCGAACAGTAAGTCACATTTAAAAACTTTTTTGTTGATGAAATGGTATTTTATTGCTGAAGATGTTAAGAGATAGTCCGAATTCTGCCATAAATGGCAAGTAAAAAATCTCCTATATCTAAATAAAATAGTATTAAATTTGTGAACTTGCAAAGAAAGAGTACATAAATAATGTTAAATACCATGTGATTGTTGATGAAAGGCTGAAATGGAAATATAATCAACTAAACTCTGTTTCTTCTAACTTGACCAATGTAGTAAACAATCTTAGCATGTCTTTTTAACTAAAAATGGCAATTAAAATTCTCATTCACACCCAAATAATAATAATATAGTTAGAAATGGCATTTATCACTACACTCTTATTTTTTTGGCGATATATCGATTTTATACATGGATATTTGAATAAAAAGACACACTAAGATTGTTTACTACATTGGTCAAGTTAAAAGAAACAGGATTTAGCTAAAAGGACAAGGAAATGAATATAACTTCTTACTTCTTAGAGTCGACCAAGCGCTCTTTGAATTGGTACTAAGCTAATCATGCTTTATGCTCATGGCATGGTGAGAATAAGACTGTTTTTATCGGAATTGAAAGGACACAACGCCCGGTATTAAAAGTCCTGTTACGACGACCATTTCGCTTCCCAACAAACTTGCTATATCAAGAAGCAATGCTCTGTCTGTCAGGAACTATATAAATATTGAACTGCATAAAGCAATACCATACTACTCCTTCAAAACAGTGCTTATCTAAAAGAATAAGCTGCCATCCCATCCATCCCCTATGTAAAAACATTTGGATAGAAGTAGAAAGAAGTAATTTGGATTCCTACCTCCATAGCCCAGTAGAAATAAACCAAAAAAGAGGCTAAATTAACAAAGCGTGATGTAGTTCTGCATTTTTGTTATTTGTTATGTTGTATGGATATGTTAGGGTAGTGCAAATACAAATTTTCTACTTCAAAAAACTTGTAGAAATTGAGAAAATCAAGAAAAACTTCGTAATTTTGGGAGTTTTTTCACAATTTGCTCTCTAATGCCTAAACTACGCTAGTACTATTTATTATACTGTGTTTTAGTAGCATAGTTTTAGTCCTGAATAGCAAACATTTCTAAAATTTCGCAGTTATTCCGAAACTGCTACCTGCTTATGCTTTTATGGCTTTTTTTCTGCAATGGAGTAAAGCTTAAAGCAATTATTTTTTGGATAGCAAACAGTTGTAGATCTTAGTCGAATGAAGCATTTACGAAATTAGCAAGGCGTTTTAAATATTTTAATCGGAATTTGGAAAAAAATTCACAAAATCAGAATTTGTTCTCTAAAACTTTTGCCTTTACATATTTCCGTATGGATCAACAATAACACGATTTTTTTTAATGTGCATTATAGACCAATATCGTAACTCTAAATATGTCGAAAAAAAATAATTTGAATTATACTAGGTTTTTAAAATAAATTTTTGAATGAATGAAAGAGGTATTATTCAAAAATATTTCTTGAAAATGGTTCACTTTTGCATTACACTCATTGTTGCAAATGACCTCCCCCATCAATCCATTTGAGATTCCGGTCTAATTTATAATAACCCTGTATACGTTGAGTTTTTTGCCTATACAGTATACTAGCTGTTACCCGCGGCTCCGCCCGTGTGGTCAAGGGAAAATGTCAATAATTTTTTCCATGGGAAGCTGTTTATGCGTATTTAAAAATAATAATAAAATAATGTAATGCTTTTTTCCCGTGGGAATGAGATGTTTTTACAGGATAAAAAGGAGCTTCCCAGCTTCCCTGGAAGCCGGAGCTTCCCTCGTCACACTCCAGATGATAAACACCGAACTTGGTGTTTGAACTAAATTGGGGGTGTAGTAAAGGTTTAAAAGTTAAACTACACCCTTGTTCTGTTGAGCTGGTGAACTGAGTGGACTTTATTTCAAAATAAGTCATAATTATAAAATTCCCAAAAACGAAACCATAGCGCGATTCAGGAATGGTCAAATCCTGAACCGCGCCATTTAACTTAAAACAATATTAAACATTATGTACAATAAACATTATTATAGCGCTTTGGTCTTAAACACCAGACCTTAAATCATATCTGTTAAAAAAATAATGTCAGTACTTAGGTTCCTTTTGACGTGAAAGAACAAAAAATAATATACTTATTTTTTCCCGTGGGAATAAGATGTTTTTCCGGGATAAAAAGTAGTCTATGTCACTCTCCAGACCTAAAACTATCCACAATAAAAAATTCATATCAATCCGTTCATTACTTTCGATGTGAAGGGAGGACAAACAAACACACTTTCACATTTATAATATTAGTATGGATAACTCATTCTACCTTCTTTTAGTTTTTTTTTTAGAACAATCTCAAAAAACAAAAACTACATCTTTAACCCAATCGCAGCTTTATTGACCTCATAGGAGCCAAGCTATAGAACTTTGAAGGTGACCAATGTTCCTCGAAAACTGCAATTTTTAGGTTTTACTTACATGTTTCGCATTACATTACATTTGCAAAAACTACTAACTTGTAAGTACGATTCGTACTTACAAAACTAAACTAATTGTATTTCTTACTTTCAGTGGCCTTTTTTTATAGAGCATGTAGTTTTGCAAATATAATGCGAAACATGTAAGTAAAACCTAAAAATGCTCTACACGTTGGCCAATGTTGTGGCCAATACATATTGGCCATTTGTGGCCGATACAGATTGAGTTAAAGTTGTAGGTAATTTAATACAGTCTTTAAGAAAACACCTTTCGCACAAAATGCATAGTTCAGGCCCTGGAGAGCAAATAGTGAAAATCTCCCAAAATTACGAAGTTTTCTCGATTTTCTCAATTTCCACAAGTTTCTCGAAGTTGCAAAATGGAATTCACACTACTCTAACAGACCCATACAACATACAAAAAATGCACTAAAATATGAACTACATCACGCTTTGTTAATTTAATGTCTAAATCTACCGGGCTACCGTACTTGTATAATTTTAATGCTAAACACAGATTAAAAACATCTTACAAAATATAATTCATCCCAGATGAAGTTAAAAATTGTTAGGTGAACACGATACAGAATGTCTACTTGTTGTCATTTCATAAGAGCGTTTGTATTATCAAAACTTGGCTGATATAATTATTTCTCCCAAATAACCCTAATTATTATAAATGAGAAAGTGACTTTGTTTGTTATTCCTTCACGGCTTGACGAAGCAGCCGACGATTATGAAAATTTGTGTCAGGGGTACAGAGCCCAACATAGGCTAATTTTTACGCGAATTATTTTGCGAAGCCGCGGTGAAACAGCTAGTATATATTTATGTCACCCTAAAATTGTAAAAACCGTTATTGTAATTACACCAAGTCGACGGAAGCCCGGCCGCCCGAGGCTCCTCTTTCGGGGTTTGGGGCAAGGTAAACCAAACGAACCTGAACCACGAACGAAAAAAGAAACAAATTAATTAATTTTAAATAATTCTGTGCAGGAAAGTTCAACTAGTTACTCAAATAGAGACTATGGTGGACGATCTGGATCACCTGAACGTAAAAGAATGAGAGTCGAGGTTAGTATCAAATCTTATTTTCAGATATTTTTTGATTTGTTTTGTTGACAGTCATTGTGCAAACTGAATAATGGGACACATGAGATTAAGGAATCAGAATGATAACGATTTCACCATCGGGTTCGAAGCCTTACCTGGAAATAACCAATGTAGAAATTTGTTATAATATCTGTTATAAATTGGAATTCATTTCCTTAAATTATTCATCAATGCTGCCCAAATACAGAAGTCCAAGATTTTCTTCTGAATGCAACCTTATTATGCTTCACTTCAGAGCTCACAACAAATGATGTTTGAAATAAATGATATGATTTATTTTCTTGTCCAGCTAACCATTTCATATTTTTACTGCAGTATCATTTGAACGATGTACAGGATGTGTGTTTGTAAATAAACCATGATACTCAAAAATTTACGTGGAAACATGAATGTCATTAAATGATACAGACCAATGGATAGTAGTTAGAATTGAGTCTCGTGTTTGCAAATAGTTCTACATTTCCCGTTTTACAGAAGATGCCCATTTATTTTTTATGAGATACAGGCATGTCAGGCATGATGACAATATTACATGTATTCAGTTTCCAATAAATATGATTACCAAAAGAAAGGACAAAAAAAACTTCTGAATATATTTGCTGAAACCTACTCCATTGATAATACTTAGAATGTTTAATAGTATGTGAGACTTTATTATGAAAGGATTAAAAGTAAATCTGACTACCAAAATTAAGTGTGTTAAAAAAAGGAAGTATCTTATTGTATACCTACACTATATTTATCTAGATGATTGACATTTTGATGTGTAAAATGATGCAGAAGAAATTAGAACACTGGCTGCTAGATATATGGCCAACATATACATATTCATGAGGACACTTTATTTCTGTATCCATCTGTGTAGTGCTAATCACTGTTATGAAATTTGGTTCGCAAAGCGCGACGGAGGAACCAAAGAGAATTATGTACAGGGCTCCTCGAGCGATAGACGTAGCCATGATGGCGGCGGTCACTACGGCGGCTCATACGGCGGTAGACAAGAGAGTTACGGCGGCGAGCGCAGGCCGTACGGCAGCGACGAGCGCCGCCGCTCGCCGGCCCGAGAGAGCTACCGCAAGCCGAGTGGCATGGGCCCGCCGCGCGAGCCGCCGCGCGCCATGCTGCGCCCGCGCGCGCCGCGCCGCCCCTTCCGCGGCCGCCCCATGCGCTCGCGCGCCCCCTACCGCGGCGCGCCCCGCTCGCGCGGCTCCTTTACCTCTAGGCGGTTCGGCGACAGGTCGCTCGGATACACCCGTGCCTTCAAAACAATCAAGGGCCGAAGGTAATACGATAAATTCACTAATGAATGCCTTTAGTTACTTTTAATGATTCCAGCAGACTTAAATTTGGAGACTGTGACAAAACTGCTCAGACAAACTGAATTGATTTATGAAAATATCAGAGAGTTCCACTGTGAAGTGGTGAACATTGGTTTGTATAAAAAGAAGTGAAGTTTATAACCTTTTGGAATGATTCAGGAAATAATGTAGAATCTGTTGGGAGTGGTTTGTATACTTTGATATTTGATGTAGAGATAAAGCTTAAAACTTATCTATAAATTTATGTTCCAAGATCAAAGTGTTTCTTATGAAATGCAAATAACCGATAATCTAAATTGGTTTAATTGTTTTATCATTGAAAAATCAATCTTAATTTGTTATTGATAATTTCAATGATAACATTATGGAAATGTCTAGATGCACAATATGAACTATAGGTAATGGCAAACAAAGTGTGCGGCAGGCACAGATAAAGAAAAAAGATATTGCATACAAACAAAATGAAGGTTCAAAATAAGATTTGACAACCAGTATGAGGGGCATTTATTGAAAACGCTAGCTGGACAACTTATCAAAAATATTATTCACAAATGAAAACAATGTGATTTATGTGTTGGTACTATGTTTGATACAAGCCATTAATTATCCTAGTTTTTTTTTTGTAATTTTACATTTTCTGCTGTTTTAATGTAGTATATTGTTAAAGCAGTTCCATTAAATCAAAAGAAGATGCTTCCTCAACTGAAGAGGATTGGGATGCTGATGACAAAGAGGAAGAGGTCCCCGATGAAAAGAAGGAATCAAAGATAAAGTCTCCTAAGGTACGTTTTTTCCATTTTTTTTTTTTCATTTTCATATAATTTGTCATTTTAGTTAAATTTTAAAATATTAGAGTCTTAATTTACTTAATACTTACTTAGACTTAATTTTGATGCGTTATCTATATATATAAAAATGAAACCCGTTTTCCGTTGTCACGACATAACATGAAAACGGCTTGACCAATTTGGCTGATTTTTTTTTAGAATATTCCTTGAAGTACGAGGATGGTTCTTACGGAGAGAAAAATTTAAAAATTCCCACGGGAAAGCGGGATACACGCAAACGAAGTTGCGCGGGTTTCGCTAGTATTTTATAAAAAAGTTACAATATCTTATTTAAATTAAATGCATAATTTTGTAAATTTGTACTCGCAGCCCGACGAAGCAGTGTCGGAGGGCGAGCCGGAGGAGGAGGCCGGCGAGGACACGGACAAGGAAGCTGACGCGCTGTCGGACGCGCCGCCCGTGCGCGCGCGCACTTACGTGCACCTGGCGTGCGTGCACTGTAAAGAGAAGTGCGGCACGTTCGCGGCGTACGCCAAGCACTTGGTGTCGGGCAAGCACCGCGCCGCCATGTCTGGCGTGGCGCGGCGGCACAAGGCGCAGCTGCTGCGCATGCGCGTGGCGCAGCGCGGCGCGCAGCGCGACCTGGAGGCGGCGGCGGGCGCGGAGCTGGCCACCCGCACCACCTTCTGCCTCGTGTGCCGCCTCAACCACCGCACCACGCGCCAGGCGCACAACCTCTCCGATACCCACCGCGCCATGAAGCGCTTCCTGATGCCCTACTGCCGCATCTGTCGTGTCACCTTCCGTTCGCCGATGATCTACGAGCACCACATTTGCTCGTTGGAGCACTTGAAGGTTGGTGCAATGTCTAATATTCATTCTATTATCTACCGTTCTGTATATGCGTATAATATAACAACTAATGAGCACAATCTATATCTTCTACAGAGAAAAGCTAGTCAGTCGGTGAGACGTGCAAGTCCCAAGGCAGATGGTAGCGGAGATGAAGGAATGGATGTCGATTTGGATAATTTCATGACACTTGATTCCGTGGGTGATGTAGATGGTTAGTATTTATTATTCATGTATGGAATATCTAGAATTTTTATGTATGGATTTATAAAAAATGTTGATGATAAATATGTATTTTCCTATATTTAGAGGTGGAAGATGATGACTCTGGTGGTGAAAAGAAGGAAGAACCAGCACCAAAGAAAGCAAAAGTGGAAATAAACATTGGTAGCGAACATATTAAGAAAATGGAGGTGTGGTGGTGCGAGCTGTGCCGCGTGTACCTGCCGCGCGCCGAGCCCGGCGGCGCCGAGGAGGCGGAGGCGCGGCGCCGCCATTGCCGCCTGCGCATCCACCTCGGCCGCTACGTGCAGCACCGCGACACGCGCACGCTGCGCAAGCACGCCGAGCGCATACATCGCCAGCTGCACCAGCAGAGGGGTAAATAACCTTATGCACTCGCTCATACAAAAATAGGACTCATTCGCCATCGTCCATGAGAACGGCTAATGCACGGACACACAATATCACTATTTATTTTTATTATCACAGAAGACGACAAGGACGCGACTGGCGGAGAAGAGGCCAATGATAAAATTAAAACGGAGAATGTGGAACCCGCTGAAGATGGTAAGAAAAAGTTGGAGAATGGCGGGGATGCGACAAATGCCTCAGGTATGTTTTTATTTATTAGAATAGTTACTGAGTTATAATATTTTCTAATTATGATTTTGCCTATTATGTACTAATTAAAAAAATATGTTGTATGTACGTTAGCTGACGAAGTAGCATTAATAATTTCTTTTAAATATGGTCACATCACGTCTGTTTTTAAACAATATATCTTATTACACTATTTCCCACAGGAAATGAAGATAAGCTATGGGCAGATGTTGACAAAGATATAGGAGAACTGCTCCGTGAGGTGGATCCACAGGGAAACGAAGGCAGCGACGATGATGATGATCTGGACAGGTATATCAGCAAAACAAAAATTTACCACCAAAATTTTTGTTAGTAATAGAATTTAATAACTACGAAACATTATGAGCCTAAGCAGTGCGGATTTCATTTACTAAAATTTATTTCATCTAAACGGTGGCAATTTAACTAAATGTATTCTGGGTTATAATTTAGTCGTGTAGTAGTCAGCAGTATTATTGGTTTGTTACAGATACGACAAATTCCGCAAGAGTGATAAAAAATCCAAAACGGGTGATGGAGAAGAGAATGAAGCCAATAACATAGATAATTCGCTTGAGAAAGCGAACAATGAAGTAAATGCTACTGCTTAACCAGTTAAGGGTTTCAGTTTATTGTACGCTAAAAACGCTGTTTTAATTTCTGACTGACAAGCTTATAAAGTAATATTTTACTTATCCATTAACATGAAATGTAAAATGTAACAAATTTTGTTCTATTAAAATCATTAAATGTACATACATTGTGCAACTCTTCTCGTGATTGGTCAGAAATTGAATACAGCTGATATCGTACCTTTGTAGTTTAAGCTATAGTTTTATGCAGTAAAATGTTTCAAACACTTGACTTATGCTTATGTATTGTGGCAAATAAATGTAATAGTGGACACTTGAATTTTATTTTTTTAATTTAAGATTAATTTATTAACCTGTCTATACTAATAAAAAAGCTAGAGTTTTGGACTCGTTAATTTCTATAAATTCTCTATAAAATCAATCATGTAACGTCACTTGATGCAGACGAAGTTGCGCGGGTGTACTAGGTAGTTTATTAATAAAAGTAGACTCAAATCTTCTATCATATCTAAGCGATCGAAGACTCGAATAGATATAATTGGGCGTGGTCTCTAGTGATTAACCACTGATTAACATTGACGAATACTGTAAAAATAAAACGTACAACTGCAAAAACGTAAAAACGTCTCATTTAAAGTGTCACTGACTTCGCGTCTCTGTAGGTACAATAAAAAAATAAAGAATTCGGTTCTTTGACGCAACCCCTCTGCATGATTTTTTCAATTTTTTAAAAATAAATCACGGTGATGTAATTAATGCTCTAGAAACTCTAGATTATAGGAAAAATATAAAAAAATCCTAGTTTTAAATAAAAAATATGAATTAATTATAATGTAGATAAACAACAATAATATGATGGATGGAAATTTATATCAAACGTCATGCATAAAGCATGCATGCACGTTTAGTAGCTCAGTACAAAATTAATACAAATACATTTTTTTTGTTTATTCTTCTTTATTCTTTAGGATAATTTAAAAAACAATATTTTTTCTAAAAGTTGCCAGCAACAACTAATTTACAGTACAAGGGGTTTGAGTAGGTACCTTTTTTCTAAATTAAATGTTTTACGTATGATTGAAATTTCCATCATCATGCAAAGAAGGGTAACTTACAGAAATGGTTCGCATACAATTTGCGAACCACATTTCTACTAGGGAGTAAAACTTCCCGTTTCATTGTTCTATGGTATAAAAAGCATGCCTCGGTAAGTATGTGTATTTGGATGCCGAAAAAATGGTAAAGATTTATCGACTGAGTGCTTTAGCAATACCTTAATTAAATCAGGCCAGTAAGTTAGAATTACTTTCTCAACTTCTACTTGTTTGTCCTTCTTTCAAGCAATCAATGGATTGTAATCTAATTTGGAGAGTTAGTAGATAATACATGAAGCAACTTTGACCACGCGGGTGAA
This sequence comes from Endotricha flammealis, assembly GCA_905163395.2. NCBI lineage: Eukaryota > Metazoa > Arthropoda > Insecta > Lepidoptera > Pyralidae > Endotricha > Endotricha flammealis. The sequence goes on from LR990853.1 coordinate 9,428,590, forward strand.
GCCGTGGGTAACAGCTAGTTATAAAAACTGAAAATATTTATCTAAGTAAGTACATCAATAAATTTATCATTTCAGTTAATGTTACTGCTTAGGTACAATCGTAACACTGGTGGGATAAAATTAGTAGAAATGAAGATAGTTACATACAGAGAGAGAGAGAGAGAGAGAATATACTTTATTTGCAATATCTTTATATAATACAACATACGGAGAGCTTATAGACTAGTATGGCTGGCTGGCTGGTTTCTTGCGCCCTACGGCGCGTGCGGGCCTCGAGCAGTGCTCCTTGCCCGGGATTCAACTCCGGGGATGACGATCCCCGGGTAATTAGTTTTTCCGTCTGGAGGCATCATTTGGGACAACACAATTAAACTAGGAATTTACTTCCGCTCGGGTGAAGACAATGTTCTCCATTGTCCTCCACCGAGACTAGTATATGTGCAACAAGGCGGGCTTATTGCTAAAAGCAATCCCTTCAAGGCAACCCTATGGTAACGAATTTCAGAATGGAGTGGGCAAGGTCAACAAGATACAATATATATAGGTACAAAAGCTAAATTATTGCTAAATAATTTTTAAGAATACAATATTTAAGTACTTATAGTATAATATATATAATACATACAGGTATATATTTCTTATGTCTTATTTTACTCTTTGATACACCCTGAGGGCGCGTACACATAGCGATCCGTTTTACAGGTCCGCTATTTAGTAGTTGCTCACATCACAGGGCTTTAATTTAAAAGTTGTATGAGTGAATTCATACACAATACATACAGTATTTCGGATACCGATTGATCCGTTAAAAAGGATTACGAAGGAAAGTATGGTTTTGAATGAAACAAAAACTAAATCATGTTATATATATAGGTAACCAATGTCTTGTTTCGTATAATGTTGCATAAGTAACATCCATTCCACGCTAGTTCGTTCACTCGTTGACAAAAACTTCACTACGAATATAAACTATTTACATGTCTCTTATTTATCTAGGAGGAATTGGTTTCGAATGCTATCTTCTATTTTTACCCGACTGCCGCGGTGGGGTGTTTTTTTTCCCTCTAAATATTTCATCTGTGTACCCGCGAATGTTCGCCCAAGAATCCTGAAAAGGGGTGTTATAAATTCTTTGTAAATAAAAAAACAGCAATATTTAGTGTTTCTGGGTGGAAGTGGCATGGTTCCTCCCACAGAATATCGGCGTAAAGCAGCAGCGTGTTTTGTTCGGTGAGTGAGGTTTCGGAATCCGGGCTCGTTTCCCTTCTCCTTATTTATGTGAGATAAAATGTTAAATAAAATTCATATCTGCAAACAAGCGAGCAAGACACGCAATTGCCTGTTTTTTTTTCTATTCAATTTATTGTTTTTAGTTCGGAGTAGTTCGGACATCCAGCTTTACATCCGTGGCCTACCTATGCAGACGAGGGACTTTGTCCACAGTAAAAAACTACTTTCAAACATCGAATAACGCACACGAGTCAGTGGACGTGCCGTAATACATGCATAATATATAAAAAATGCACTTTACCTTTTTAGCTTCTCGCCATTCTAGATTCCGAAGACGCGCCAAGCCTTTAAGGTTCCGGTCGAGTATTTTAAGGAATTCTGATCGAGAAATTTTCGGTGTTTCTGTCGTTCCATTGTTCGAGGGATCCGGTTTTTTCGTCACTGCCTGTTTAGAAAAATACATTTATAAATTACGCTTTCACAGTATTTCACTACCTCCTACACCTACTTAAATTAATTTTACTTATTTTTATTTATTACTTACATTATCATCAGAAAATTGATTACTAGTTAACTCAGATATTTGATTATAGGCACTCTTTGTGTCGTTGATTTGCTGAAATGAAAAAAAAAAAAAATATAAAATGCACACTTATTACCCCAACTAATAGATTGTAGGTAGCATAAAATAATTACCTACCTCTAAAATTAAATGAAAAATTGTACCAAAAAATCCCCATTTTGGCGTAGTTGCAACTTTTTTACCTGATTTTATTGCTACCTGTCTATTTGTTCGATCTTTTTCTATAGACTTTTCAGCTGTAGAAGGCTGAAATCAGAAGAAATATTAGTTGCCAGTATGAGGGTCCCCAGTCCGTTGGCAGCCGTTCACTCCATCCATCACACCAAAAAATTCCATAAGCTTGCCCTGCTACACTTTGTATTTCTAGATAAGGGACTAGCTATTCTATTGGAAGCATTTGAGCCTGAGTCCAGCAGTGGACTTCTGTGGCTGTGATTATGATGATGATGATCACTACAGGCGTCAGCGGCGGGCGCCCAGTACGCTCTGTGAAAAGACGACGGCGTGCTCCTTGCGCTCTTGTTATGATGATGATGAGTCTCTAATTTGGAAGTTGATATAAGCGTAGGTACCTTTTCAATAATAGGTAGGCACATAATCCATCTATACTTTACCCACACGTTGGTGTTAAGTAGGTACTCACAGGTTGCGCAGTGAAGTGTGGAGCTATAACTGCAATCACTATTAACGTTGCCAATGCAACTCTATGTAAATTTGGCGCCATCTCGTTTTTCTCAATTGATATATGTTGATACCTCCATTGCAGCACATGAAATAAAACATATTAACTTAATTAAAAAAACTAAGTAACTTCATAGATTTATTTATTTATTGTATTGAATTTATTTGTGAATGAGAGTTCTATTTAAAGGCGCGTTTACATAATAATATGCATAAGAGATCGCGGAATTATTGCAATATCGTTTAGAAATGATATAAATTTCTGCTATTTCGTCTTGCAATATTAGGTCACTCGCCTAATTATCAAATATTTACCTACCACTGCCACGTTCCTTGTGACTTTGCACTAAACAAATAGGCGATGGAGCTGCATCGGAGTAGTATCTAAGACAGAAATCAGAATGTAAACCTATTCTGTAGTTTAAAATTTGCACGACTCTACGCCAATCAACAATTCGCACTGGAGTTATCAGGCAATCGTCCCACTGCAGGGATACAAAGTCTCCCTTCAATCGAAGGGGATTAGATCGCACTCTGCCACGCTGCTCCAATGCTGATTGGCGAGGCCGGTGTTTTCAAGCCGCCTAAAGGCGAACGACTTTCATCGAGCTCTCACATTCCCCGTTGACGGATTAAGAAGGTACAAAGAGCTATATTTTTGAAATATCATTTTGTGAGTTATCTTTCATATTCATTTGTTATTTGGTATTCATGCAACCATGATTGTGAAATGGCTTGGGTCCTAAGTTCAAACAACAAATTAACATTCATGTTTTCACATTCATTTTTACGACGTGCAAGAACCATGAACGTGCATGAACTGCGTTTTTCGCCCCTTCCTCCCGTATACATTTTTTGAACAACAGCATGTATCTAGTGATACCGTTTCGAACAGTGTCCGTTGTTCAAAATAATGCTGACATTTTAGAAACGATATTTTGCATTTTTCTACATTAATACCTATCTATAATATAAAAATGAATCGCTGAATGTTTTGCTAAGCGCAATCTCGAGAACAGCTGTACCGATTTCACAAACTTTTTTTTTAGTTTATTCCTTGAAGTACGAGGATGGTTCTTACGGAGAGAAAAAATTATAAATTCCCACGGGAAATACACGTAAACGAAGTTGCGCGGGTTTCGCTTGTCTATACTAATAAAGAGGAAAGATTTGATTGTTTGTTTGAATTGAATGGGCTCCGAAACTACTGGACCGATTTTAAAAATTCTTTCACCAGTAGAAAGCTACATTATCAGGGAGTGACATAGGGTATAGGAAGGAATATGAAGGTAAAAAAAGACTAAATTTGGCCGAGTTCAAGTGCAAAGATGTAAATAAATGGATTAGAATTAGGTACATAGTTAATAGTTACGCTTCGATTAGTACCAGCAGCGATACCCTTTTTTTAGGTTTGCTTGGCTCGGTGGTATCAATCAAGCAATGGGGACATAATATCGAATTATGAAGAAAGAAAACAATATAATATGCACCGGAATTCCCCTTAGATTTAAACGGAAGATTTTTATGTTTATAATAAGAGCGTCCTGTGTTAATGTGGACGACTCGTAATATCTAAATACTGATAAAAATGCTCCATAACAAAATTTAGCATTACAATCAATGACGTTTCACCTTAGGAAGGCAACTCGTGTCATGATCACGGATTTCCTCATTATACTACCGTACTTAGCAAGAACTGTTTTATTTTTAACTCACCTTTCACACAGTGTAGGCCGTTTATACCAAGGTGTAGGGCTAGTATAATATAAGGCTTATAGATTTGCTATATTTAAATATTATAGATTAGTTACCTCTTTATTATGGTAGCTCTCTCGCAAAGTTGAACGAAGTGATGTTAGACTCAAAGCTAGCAGGTAGCAGATGAAGGAAAAGTGAAGACGAAGTAGGAGGAAGAGGTCGTCTACACTTTAATTTTCGCTATAGTGTACTTCGCGATAGTGTAGTATTTATAATACGTGCGCTGCGCTATAAAGTTACAATAAGTTTATAACGTATTTAAGTGAACATTAGTTAATTAGGTTGGTAGGTACCCTACTTAGAAGTGCTCTACCTACATGTACCTACTTAGTTTATGATTCAGTGGTGAAAGCCATAGTTTGATAATGATGGCCTAACATTTAATTATATTCCTGCTTTGGGGGAATCTTCGGGAAATTCTAAAACAAAGATTCTATTAAAAATCATCTGTATATCTCATATATCCTCGGATAAAATAATACCGTAAGTTGATAATTGACCTTTTGTTTAACGTACATTTAATTTTGTTTGTCGAGTGTCGCATAAACTGCATGTAGGTACTAGGTACCTGGCTAAATGAAACCTTGACTCATGGACATTTGGTGTTAAATAAATATATTCACCTTCACTCGTGGGTTTTAGACATAAATATATGCCAATCACTTGTAATGTAAAGACATTAAAATTATATAGGTAAGTACTTAGATATGCTGCAATGTTTCATTAATTTTCAAAGCGATATAAGACGCTGGCGCAACGTTCTTATTAGAAAAGCTTAGGTGGAAAATATTGGGAAGGCTTATACCCAGCGTACCGGCCACGCTGCTGGATTAGAATAGGTAGGTAGATTAGAACAGACACATACGATAATCAGGTAAAACCAGACAAGTTGAAGAGTAAGAGAGTGTAGGCATAACCATGTAGATCATATCCACATAAAATAGAGTAACTACCTAAATACTAAACAAGAGTTTCATATTGATTAATTACATTCTTAAATATTAATGCCAGCTCAATTCTCGAAAAATTCTAAACCTAAACACAATAAATTGCACGTGCATTGCGAAAAATGCATGAATGTGTGGTTGATGATGACACAAGTCAAAAGGAGGTCTCCATGGTGCGTATTGTTTTAAATCAAATATTATTTTACCTACCTGACTTAGCTAAAATAGCCATCCAGAAAAATCAGTTTTGTAACCACAATCACTAAGTCCCAAACTGAAAGGAAAAAATCATGGTAAAATTAAATTAAGCTTCTTAAACTTTAACCCTTTTGTAAGCAATATCCATACAATATTACATTGGAATGGCGGCACTTGCTTTCAGTATTTGATATTATTTTACAACAATCAACCGGGAATATAGCACACACCAGCTTTGCGCGCGAAGTGGTCGTTGGCACTGCAAAGTTTGTCGGTGTTTACCCGTCTCGAAGAACGCGCGCCCGCGTCACCGCACCGGCACCATCGGGGCCAAGGCCGTCACTGGAGCCGATTGCGAAGTCTTCGTTATGTCAGCTTGCGTTCCACTTATGCAATGTTGCCTACCAATTCAATGCAGTTCGACGAACTAGTCCCACACTTCGATATGTAATTAGTACTTAATGGTAATTACCTAATTCAAATAAAAATTATCGACTAGTTTCACATCTTTTTACATCTTCAATTCTTTTGTTCTAAATGTTGTTATATAATGTGAAAAAAAAGTTTTATCAGTTTGAATTATAGTTCGGAGAGCCCATTTGTTCACCACTTTGGACCAAAAATTGTTTAGCAGCACACCCAGAACACTCACTGCATTCAAGAATTTAGTTTACGGGCGGCATAGTGCTGATGGCAACATATCCACATCATAACTTCTTAACATGGGACAAAACTGCGAAAATTGCGTCGACACAAAATGCCAAGTGTCAACATAAACTTTTATCAAAACTGGAAACCTACTTTATGTTGACGACGCGACGGCCGCGCGCGCATATAAGCTTCATAGGCGTTTCTCCATATTAAAAGTTTGCTACTTATTATGAATATTAAGCTATAAAACCCTGAATCGAGTAGGTTGGTATCTAATGTAATACTTGATTTGAATATAAGAACAAATAAATAGTTTGAAATATTTATTGGGCGTAAACGTAATACAATATGCACATAAACGGTATTAAAATTATACATACAGATAAATGACTTTCTTAATAAATAAGATAAAAACGCTATAACAAAACATTATGTCTAAAGGGCTTATTATTATGTAATAGATGATAATAAATTATGGTGCCTATTCTCCTTAGATTAGATCATTTCCGCCATATCCACCGACCGATAGTTTTATAATTCATCTAATCTAATAACCCACGCAGACTGATGCTTTTCATTGGCTGATAATTTCATCTGTTTCATAATCAGAATAAAAGGTATTAATCAGCGCACGTTCCAGTTATTGTCTTTGAATAGTGATGGAGTCTGCAGTCTACGAGAGCCCTTAGGAACTAATTAGGTTAATATTTCATAATTAAACGAAAAATGCCAAAATGATACAAATTATCACAGATTAGAAAGAAATTTTAAGTAATATGTCGCAGTCTCTTTTGTAATAAAACATAATTGTCCGATAGGAATAAAATCTACACATGCATTACGAGTATATTGCGCAAGTTTTCACTTGTTCTACACATTTATTTTACTGATTGGAATGGCATTTAAATTATGCAGACATTCATACAATGTATGTACTGCTATTTCTACATGCTAAACCTATTTCAAAAGTGTCTCTAACATTTATTTTGCCATTTGCTATATAATTTTAATTATACTTACTTAAACTAAAAATATAACAATGACTACATAATATAATATGTTATAGTTCAAGAAGCGACTAGTTCCATTTTTCTATATTTTTTCCTAAGTGTAGACACGGGGTCCTTAAACAATATTGGGTCCAAACGAAGGACAGACCGCATCAGCGGCATGTAGCCCCAAGCAGTGGCAAACGTATTTAGGCAGGATTGACGCTGCACAAAATGCTCCGGGTCGCTCCAAGACGACCTGCGTAGACAATTATTTCATAAAATTTCGGGTACTCTTATAATTCTAATTGTAAAAAGTGAACCGAGTTTGGATCCTGTCGAGTGCCGAAAGAATGATTTGTAAAGATGTCATTGGGGTTCAAAAGTTAATAGGCATAGCCAAATATGTGGAAGCTTATCTTTTAAATTCCTGTATGAAATACACATCGCAATCTATTCTTTACCTGTATGTGAGATGCGAGGGGTGGTAGCGGCGACGCTGGGCCAGTTTGAGCGGCGGGCGGCGTGTGATGTGCGCCAGCAGGCAGTTGAGCAGGATGTCCTCGCAGTTGCGCGCGCGGCGCACGGCCAGGCGCAGCGCGGGCGCCGCGGCGGCGTACAGCGCCAGCGAGCCGCGGTGCACCAGCGCCGCGCCCGGCAGCACCATCGAGTACGCGCCGCCCCATTTGCTGCTGTAGCCCCACGCGCCCTGCGTATATACACACACAGACACACGATACCCTTATTCTGATATTAGAATAACTACTTATATCGTATCCCCGACACTAAAGTTTTTCCTCGGTCGAAGTTGACCGAGGCGACGTTAGAAGACGAAGGGGAAAGACGAAACTCTCCACATACACGCCGTACAAAATTGTCGTCTACCTACGTTACTAACCTTAGCTTCATCCCAGTAATGTGTACGAGCGGGATATCCAACAATCCGTTCGGGGAAATGTTGCCAAACGCGAAACGCGAAGTCCAATTCTTCAGCGAGAAGTGGCGCGTCTCCGTCCAGCGAGAATACCGCTGCTGTAGGCACGGCCCAGAGCGGTTGCCACCTAGCCGACACCCCCTCTCTATATAACAAAACATATTATGATATTTTGTGATCTCGAGTCTGTAAGTCATTCGTGTCTAATGTATTAAGTATTTCATATTATTATATTAGCCTCCCGATTCTATCTATTTTTAAAAGGGGATAACGATGTTAATGGGATATTATATTACCCATTAAAACATCCGTTATAAGTAGTTATAGGATTTAAAAAATATTATTACAAATTACCCCGGGTAGTGTGTGGTGGCGTCTATGACCAAAACAGGCAAGGGATCGCGAGTGTCACCGGCTACTCGCGCTATTGACTTCAGTGAAGGAGCGGCACGTTCGCTGTCCCATACTAACACAATCTGTGAATATAGATAACACTTTATAATGTGGTTTGGGTCCTTAGACTTGATACAACAAACTCGTTTCAGAATATATTTTTTTTACTACCAAATGACTGATATCATGTTTTATATCCATCTAATACAGTACGGTAGGTATATAAAATTAAACAATTGTAAATAACTACCTACCTTCTCGCAAAATTCGCTACTCGCTATATTAGCAAGCAGTTTGTGGAGAGCGGGAGAAGTCGCTTGAACATAGAGCATTGCTGTAAAGGTATTACCGGGAGTGGGCGGGGGCGAGGCGAGGGGCACGGAGGGGGCGGGCAGCGGGGCGGGGGGCGCGGGCGGGGCGCGCGGCGGCGGGGGCGCCGGGGCCGCGAAGGGGAAGTGGGCTCGGGAGTCCCCGTACGTGGCTAGTGTCCCCAGGGCTCCAGGCGACGCGTTCCATATAAGCGCTTCGCGTTGTCTCGATGTCCTATGAGCTAATATTCGTTCCAATATGATCTGAAAAGTACTGGCAAATTGACAAGGTGGAAATGGATAGACCACACTTAAACATTTGGATTAACTATCTAATATGAAATAATAATATTTTAAGAATTCAAATCTTAGTACCAAATACTTTTATTTGAAAATATGCAACATTGTTTGTTTCAAATACCATTTCTATAATACAAGTTCATTCAGAACTTTAGGCTGGTGCAAAATACACCTTTATTGGTGAACTTTGTAAATGAAATAGATATTCATAATAAATGAAATTAAAATAGATAATAGTCTTACATTCTTAGAAGAATGGTCGTGGTCATGCATCGCCTTTCAAAAACTAAATTGACATAGTGTGTTTTACCTCAACAGTTGTAAATACAATTTTTTCTATAGATGAGAAATACTGCTCCCACAAAAGTTGTGTCTGCTGTCGCAAAGCGAGAACTCTTTCAGGAGGCACGGAGCGAACAAGCTCTGGGACCTAAAAACATTTTTAAATTTTAGTCACATTTTCAAGTCAAATTGAAATTGAAACAATTTGCTGACTGTTAACAAAAATGTCTATACGCATTAATTTTTAAAGTTTTAGAGAAGCAAAGAGTTGAGATTTAAATTATTTTGAGATTCAAGTAAAAATTATATGACTGCCGTGGATATACTTCATCTTAATGCATATTCATATTCGTGGCTTGCTAAGATAGCTGTATATTTTACCTGCAGCAAGAGTCGTTCATCGGCCCAAATTACAGCCCGACGCCAGTCAATCCTTTCGTCAAAAGGTAGTCGCCACCCATTACTTAACAGCACTGGTACACATCCAGCTGCCAGTGCTTCAAGAAAGCGATATGAACCAAGGCGTCGGCCACGGGCAACCAAGCAGAATGTGGAATTAGCAAGTAGTTGTTCATAGTCAAACCTAAAAATATTTTTTGAAATTTTAAACATAAGCAAAGCATAGTAAACCCTCACAGGCTTACGGGCTGTGAAGATTTACTATGCTTTAAAAGCTAATGCTTGTAAAAGAAAATCGTTTGAACATTACAAATTTTATCTTTTATTTTGTATTTTGTATAATAATATTTTACAAGCAAAACTGCAAGTTTTAGTGAACTATCATAATAATTATCTTACTTGTCATATTCTCGATTATCTTCATCACATCTTTCATCTCTCAAATCTTTCCATGATTTCCCATGGCGACATGTTGTAACCAGGATAAGATTATTACCATCATGTAAATGCCATAAAGAATTCCTTGTTTCACTACCAATTCCATGTACATAGCGTTTCCCTTTGAATGCTAATAAATGGCGCCTTGGAGCTGGGAAAACGTTTGAGGTAGCAGCAGGGGGCATACCTCCACGCTCCGGATGTTCTTTATGAAACAATGGAAGTGATATATCAAACCCTTCACGGAATATTGTTTCTGAAGCACTGGCTCGAGCTAAAATAGCTTCACCAGGATCAAAGCCTAAAGCTCCTTCTGCATAATCGGGCCAAGTACCAGCATATAAATTAAATATTAAATGATTTCTCCCATTTTTCCAATATGGTAAATGGGATAGTCTTGATGCAACATCAGGTACATGTTCTGGAGATAATGGGTCAGCATCTAATGTATCTACTGCAGGAAGAAACAAACAAGCTTCATTTGGATCTCGGGTTGCATAACGTGACTCTCTAATCACAGATAACACCTTGCGGTAAGATGTACTTATTGGCCCTTCTGTTGGATATACATATATTTTGGGATCATTTCCACATTTAGTAAAATCAAAGCATGTCTCCATACGGCATGATTTTGATGTGGAACGTTGTTTTCTCTGAATTTGTGATGGTACTTCAGATAACTCTTCTAATGTTGCGAATGATGGTAGCTGATCTCTACGACTATGCTGTATCAATTCAGATTTAAGAGGATGCCCAGCAAAATAACAGTATATTGTAAGAGTACATAATATTATAAGTAATATGTAACGTTTCTTTGCCTGCATTGTCAATATTAAATATTCCATACATTCATGACCTGAAATAAAAATGTTTAACAATTTAAAATATCAATACAATCTTTATGTATTTTGAGTCTTGTTACCGCTTGTTTTCACTAAGGTATAATACATGTATTACAAATCATACGCAATGTTTTCTACATGAATATAAAGTTGGGTGCCCAGCGCGTGTTTTGCCCTACACAATCAACAAAAATATGTCAACATTCAACAAAATCGTCTACACCAAAACTTTGGTGGAAAACACATATACAAAATACCCCCGCGCGGGTCAAGGTACTGTCATATTATCCACCATTTTTGTCGTGATTTTGACAACTCTCTCGCCTCACTATACAATACACAAGCTACGCGACCGCGAGCCGCTATGGACAGAGTGTGTAGAGAAACATGTTTCAAAAACAAAGTTTTGTGAATGTGTTTTTGTTGAATATTTTCAAAAAACGTTTGCCCGGCATATGTTCAATACAAAATATGTATGAAACTATCTACATGTATAAAACTTGTTGTATCCAAAACTTGTTGGTTGAAACTTCTAACTTGTATGAAAATTTATCAAACAAGCAAAAATAAACAATACTTGTCTAAAACATGACTGTGTTTTAAACATGTGTACAGAGTTCAGTGTAAATGCAAATGTGTTTTATACTTGTATACACACTTGTTGGCTACACAGTGTGAACGAAACAATGTTTGAGACGGTCTCAATACAAGTCTACAACAAATTGAAAAGTATTCTACAAGTTTTGTATCAAACTTGTTTCTTGGTGAAAACGAGGTGTAACATATCAGTCAGAAAGTCGTCTTCGGGATTTATTCATTCTCCATTTTATATAAAGGTCAAATTAATACTCAAAAAAGTAATACAAGATTACTCAAAGACTTATATATAGATATTGTAATTTTCATATTCCGTTTCTGGCACACACGGTTGGTTTCGCTCTATATTAATTAATGCAGGACAGGCAGGTTTGTATTGTACCTTTTAAATTTGTCTGACATCCTGTGTTGAATAGGAATTAAATTGGACCATACCATAAATTTAAGATACACACATTACACACACAAAAAGGAAAGCAATTGAATTTTGAACTTCTAAAAATTATGCACAATTATTTCGTCGGGTTTTAAAACTAGAATAAAATTATCAATAAATCTTACAGTATCCTGCTTGTTAAAAATATATTTTTATCACAAACCTGCCCCTAACGTGACTCTCTGACCAGCAATTTAATGCATCGTGAGTTAGAACTTAGAGGTAATTGAAAAAAAAAATATTTTCGAAAAAAATATTGTTTTGATTTCGTTTCGTGCACTAAAGTCAAGTGTCAAAGTGAAGTGACGGACGACGGTCAATGTCAAAAAAAAAAATACTACTTCTTTTTATTCATATGGCAATTACAAGTTTTTCAAAAACAAAAGTGTTTAGCACAGATATAAATATCCGTGAAACGTGCGTCCATCCGTGATCCGTGATCCGCTAAACACTTTTTTTTAAATCTTGAATCGTTTATAAACGATCAAGACGGCAACGGTCACAGAAATAGAAGATAAAAAACAACATATACCTAGTAAAGATCGAAACGCACTTGAACTGCGCGGCGGCGCTGCGCTGCACGGAGCGGCGTGGCACGGCAAAATATTCTTTTAACCGCACTACAGCGGCGCTGCGCTGCGTGGCGTGGCGCGGCTAAATATTCTTCGGAGGCAACTATGCCGCGCCGCGCCGCGCAGTGCAGTGCAGCGCCGCAAGTGCGATATAGACAACTGCAGCGGCGCGGTATTTTTGCTTGTCAGTTTCTATTTTCCGACGAACGATTGTTTTAATTAGGTAGAAAAGATGGGCGAAGGAAAATTAATTAATTTTGTGAGTGGATATTCTGAATTGTATGATTATCCAAATTACATGAACCAAACAAGGATAAACAATAAATGTAATGAGATCGGCATCTTGTTGGGAGTGTCTGGTAGTAAACACATTGAAAAATTTGTTTAGGTAGGTAGGTTTATTATTACGTCTACATATTACGGTAAATGTGATTAATTGAAAATTATTATTATCAACGCTAAAAACGGAAATACACTTCGGTAGAAGCGATCTCACGTCGGTAGCAATAACAAAACATTTTTATACCTCATTTACACTCTCGCGCGAGCCACGAGGCGAGCCGCGAGACGAGCCGCGAGACGCGAATGTAAACGCGCACTCGCGGCTCGCCTCGCGTCTCGCCTCGCGCCTCGCAGCGTTCGCGTCCGGAGCGGTTTTTTGGGCACTAGTCAAAGGGATTCGCGTGGGATGCGAGCGCGGTGTACACACTCGCGCTCTCGCTTCATTCGAGTTTTAACCTTGTGCCGCGTTAAAAAAGACTATGTTGCCGCTAACACTTCGACGTCCTCCATTCTGGCTAGCTCGAACACAACACGAGAGTGTGAACAGACAAGACAACTCAAAAACCATCGATCACGCGAGGCGCGAGACGAAGCACGAGACGAGGTACGAGGCGAGAGTGTAAATGTAGTATTAGGTTAGAGATCATTGGGCTGCGCCGCTCCGATGCAGTGCCGCTCAAGTGCGGTTAGCCTATGCCGCGCAGTTCCGGTGCAGCGCCACGCCGCCGCGCAGCGAAGTGCGTTTCGACCATAAACGATGAAAAATAATTTATTAGCGTTTCTACCTATAATCTAGCTTATTAGATTACTATATAGTTTGTGCTCCGATTTTCTTTCCGTTTTCGCGGGGTCTGCGCTCAGAATAAAATAGAAGTCTGACCAGTGAAACGTGTCACTTCAAACGGCGGCAAATTCAAAAAATCTTGAGATGGCAACACTTTTTTTCAAATGACTAATAAAAAATATTAACTTGGCAACCCTCTGAATACATGTTGAAACCACTTTTGATACAGTTTGTATTTTTTTTTTCTACTATCATTTATGGCGGAAACACACTACCGTGTCGGGGCCTGTCGTGTCGCGCTCTGTCGTGACGGTGGGTGTGCACACTTATGGCGGAAACACACTACCGTGTCGGGGCCTGTCGTGTCGCGCTCTGTCGTGACGGTGGGTGTGCACACTTGCGTGTCGTGTCGGGGCGCGCTTCTGTTCAGAAATGAACGAAATAAACGCCAGACGTTTATTTCTTTCATTTCTGAACAGAAGCTCGCATTGTTTGCCTTTGTCTGGGTGTTTTCTATAATGTATAATGGTATTTATTTACAAAAAAAAGTATTTAAGTATATTTATCAGGAATCTAGTACCTAGTAACTCATTATCACGCTGCAAAAATAAATTTAAAAAAAAAGTGTCCACTTGTTCGCGCCAGGAGCCGCGCGCGGGTATAGAAACACATTTGCAGGGCGTGTCGTGTCGCGTCATAACCCCCACCACCGCCGTGGCGCAATCGGCGGCCAGCAGTCCGCGCCACGACAGAGCGAGTCACGACACGACACGCCCTACAAATGTGCTCCTAACCATATAAAATGTATGAACGCGATTTGCTTCTGGCGCGACACGACAGGCCCCGACACGGTAGTGTGTTTCCGCCATTACGTGTCGTGTCGGGGCGCGATTCTGTTCAGAAATGAACGAAATAAACGCCAGACGTTTATTTCTTTAATTTCTGAACAGAAGCTCGCAATGTTTGCCTTTGTCTGGGTGTTTTCTTTAATGTATAATGGTATTTATTTACAAAAAAATGTATTTAAGTATATTTATCAGGAATCTATTACCTAGTAACTCATTATAACGCTGCAAAAACAAATTTAAAAAAAAAGCGTCCACTTGTTTGCGCCACGAACCACGCGCGGGTATAGAAACACATTTGCAGGGCGTGTCGTGTCGCTGCATAACCCCCACCACCGCCGTGGCGCAATCGGCGGCCAGCAGTCCGCGTCACGACAGAGCGAGTCACGACACGACACGCCCTACAAATGTGCTCCTAACCATATAAAATGTATGAACGCGATATGCTTCTGGCGCGACACGACACGCCCCGACACGGTAGTGTGTTTCCGCCATTATAATGATGTAAAGAAAAAGAACTCTAGGGAAGATAACATAAATCATAGGGCTTCCGCAGTGATCAAAAAACGTATTAATGTTACCATTATCAACTTTGCTTTACATTGCTGGTGACACGTTTCACCAGACTCTAGGTAGTATAGGTCTACGCTTCAACGAACGAACGCAACGCCTACTACACTGCTGGACAAACGCAAGTTCTGAAATCGTTGCTCCCGCACGTCCCGCGTAATTCAAATTTTAACAAATTGCAGCTCAATCTATACAAAGAGAAGCGATACCTACTATCCTTTTTTTTTTTTTTTTTCCTTCTCCTTTATTAAGGACTTTTGTCCCTGAGAGACATGTCAGTCCTATCGTACCCTAACTAATGAAAATTACTCAGCGACGTTAGCGACGCTCCGGTTCATCACCATGATGCATATCATTTTAGCTGCTCGAGACGATGGTTGACTTAGGATACTCTGGAAAGTTCCCAGGTCCCAATCATTCATATCCAAGGTTGTCATCAACAAACGTCGCTGAGCAATATTCATTTTACATTCTGTTAGTAAATGATGTACATCATCTAATTTACCACAGCTATCACAATTGGGGGAAGCGATTTTATTCATCATAAATGCAAATTTGTTAGATGGGTAATGGCCAGAACGAAGTCGGTGCATTGTGACAATAAAGGACCTGCTCAAATTAACGCAATTAGACCACGGAATTTTTAATGGTGCATGCTGCATGGTTCGGTACCATATACCCTTCTCCCGAGACCTTTCATTAAAATATTCTTTCCAATTATCATACACTAGCTTATTGTAGATATGTAGAACTTCCGTGTGTGTTGGAAGAATATTATAGGTCTGCCCTACGGTAGCTGCTAACTTTGCCAAACGATCAGCCTCTTCATTGCCACTTATACCCACATGCGACGGAATCCACTGAAGCCTGAGGTCGACATTGTTACAAGAGAGCTCATAGAACTTTGCCAGGATTTTATATGCTAGCGATACACCTCTGTTGCCAGAGGCGCATCGAGCAATGTGTTGTAAAGCAGATTTACTATCCGAAAAAATAACGCATTGTTTAATATCACGCATTTGAACGTATACAATAGCCTCATAAATGGCGACCAATTCCAAGGTCATTATTGAAACCTCCAACGAGACTGAGAAGCAAGCACTGTACCGATGTTGGGGGCTAAAGAGTGCAGCACCTTGCATATTTGCTGATTTGGAGCCATCTGTGAATATTTTATGCCATCCTGTGTACTTCTCATTCAACTCATTCAAGATGCAATTTTTTAATGAATTAACTTCATGCAATCTCTTGGCACCACTCATGCATTTCAAATTTAGTTGAATATTCCCAATAATGTTAATGTATGTGGTCCAAATACTCAATTGAAACATTTCTAATGGATTACATGAACTTATATTTTTTTCTCTGGTTATGCCAAATGTGGAACATAATAATGGTTTCCTTTTCTTCGGCCATTGGCGGTTTAAACACCGGTCAGACAGTTCAGTTAAAAGTTGAACTGTGATGTTGTGTGACCATGCTTGAGTTTTTAAACAGTATTTAAATGACAGGTATTGTCTTCTCAAATATAAGGGCTGGATGCCAATCTCGCTTTCCATTACGTGCAAGGGAGTGCTTTTTACGAATCCTCCTATTATTCTAAGGGCTTGATTTTGTAGTTTATCCAGTTTACTTAAATTACTATTCGCGCTATTATCATATAAAAAGCACCCGTAATCTAATCTACTTCGAATGAGGGCTATATATAGTGTACGCAAATATTTAGGGTGAGCTCCCCAGCCTGACCCAGCTAATACCTTCATAATGTTGAGAAATTTAACCGCTTTTTCATAAATTTCATTAATATGTTTTCTCCATAAAAGTGACCTATCCAGCCAAACGCCTAGATATTTCACACAGTCTGAGCGCTCTATATGTTGTCCTTTAATATTTAAACTAATATTTTGTTTTGTGTTTCCTTTGCTAAATATGGTAAACTTGGTCTTTTTAGTTGATAGTTCTAATCCAAGCTCCTCCAATAGAATAATCACCGTATCAATACTACTCTGCATATCTCTTGCACATTCATTTACATTTGTATGACTAATATAAAAAGCAAAATCATCCGCAAATTGGGATACTATGACACTTTTAATATTGTGACAAATCTTGGCTGTTACTATGTTAAAAAGGAGTGGTGATATGGGATCTCCTTGAGCCAATCCTCTGCATGTATATCTTACAATATTACTTCCATTTTCATTATGAATTGTAAGGCTTCTTTGATTTAGAAAGGACCAGAGATACATGCAGATTTTCTTACCAACTTGTAAAGTGTCAAGAGTCTTAACTACTGAAGGAACGAGAACGTTATTGTATGCGTTTTCAACGTCCAGGAAGCAACCAACTGTAGGTATACTTTTAGAGAAGCCTATATGAATGTAAGAAATTAACCGTACCAGTGAATCAATACAAGATTGTGCTTTTCTAAAACCAGTAGAATGATTGGATATTATACCTCTTTTCTCGACATACCATTCCAGTCGTTTTGCAATCATGGAATGCATAATTTTACATAGACATGAAATTAGAGAAATAGGTCTTAATTTAGGTTCAGCAGTAGGGTCATTATTTAGTTTAGGAATAGGAACAATAACAATATTTCGCCATTGTGTAGGTACATACCCAGTGTGGAAAATATCATTATATAGCTTTAGTAGAATTCTAAAACCAACTTTTGGTAGGTTATATATCATAGAATATGTAATACCATCCTCTCCCGGTGCAGTGTCCTTCTTTTTTAGACAATGTTTGAGCTCTTGAATTGTAAATTCAATTTCCAACAAAGAATTGCTGGAGACTAAAACTGGTTGTTGTTCAGGAACTGTGTCTGGTGCTAAGGAGCGAAGTAATTCTTCACACTTGTTAGCTAGAGCATAATATCTAGATTGATGATGACCTTTCACCCATTTCATTCTACGCCACATCTCGGATACAGAACTTGTTTCATCTATGCTATTACAAAACTTTTGCCATGACAGAGATTTCGCTCTTTTAATCAAATTTTGTGTTTCCTTGACTTTATTTTCTAGTAGCCTGAGATTATTTGGTGTCGGGTTACGTCTAAACAATTTTAGTGCGAGACGACGTTGTGCTACTGCCTTGGATAATAGAGGATTCCAGTAATCCTTAGGTTTGAAATTTCTTACTGGATCTTTACATATTTTAACAAGAGGGATGTTTTGATTAGCTGCCTTTATAATATTTTGTTCTAGCTGGTCATACCTACTCTGAATGTTTTGTAAATCAATACTATTTTCTTCAAACAAAGTCTTAAGATTATTTTGATAACCGTTCCAATTAGCTACTTTAAAATTTCTTTTGGTACCAAAACTTAAGTTATGTGTAAAACTTACAGTAGTCTTAATGATTAGGTGATCGCTGCCCAGATTTTCTTGACTAGTTTTCCAAGTGAAGTCAGTGGCAATGTCGACCGAAGCAAATGTAATATCTGGAGAAGTTTCCTGTATACGTTGGTTTACTAATTTAATTCTAGTGGCTTGACCATTATTAAGTGACACAAAACCATGCTCAAGTGCAGAGTCAAAAATCTGCAAACCTCTTGAGTCTGTTTTACAAGACCAGTTCGTGTGATGTGCATTAAAGTCGCCAGCTATTAATGTTTTACTTGTCAATATAGAGAACAAACAATCCCAGTCGGATTGTGTGGTGCGTATTGATGAAGGACAATACACAGATATTACATATTCTATTATTTTGCAGTTAAAAATTTGTACCCCTATTATCTCTATACCTGTATTGTTTACATTAAAATTAACTGGGCATGCTTTGACAGATTTATGAATGATTATTGCAACTCCGCCATAGCTATCACACCTATCTTTTCTGTAAATATTATAATCATTAATATTTATTATAGATTCTTCTTCTAGCCACGTTTCGCATATTATACCTATATGAATCCTATCTTGGTTTAACAACGCACTAAAATTACCTAGTTTCGGCCTCAGGCTTTGTGAATTCCATTGCATGATATTAATATCGGTATTTTTATGAGTCCGTAAATCCATAATTAAATTGAAATATTGATTGAATAAGATCGCTCTCACTTACAGTCCTCATTATAAAAGGTATACATTCATCGTACAAAACTTTCAAGGCTAGTATTATCTTTTTACCAAGGTCCTTATTAGACACTAATACATCTTTTAATCTTCTTAACAGTATCATGAGATTGAATCTCTTCTTATTACTATTAGGCTCCTCACTCTTGTTCTCTTCTATGGACTCTTCACTGCCATCTGTTTCACTCTCCATGGGTACTTCTTGAATTCTATCTTTCTTTGATGGTGTTTCATTTTTCTGTTTTTTCTTTTTTCTAGTGTTCTTAATTGGGGTATGTTCCAAGGTACTCATAGTGATAGGTTTGGCTGAGGTCTCTTTAATGTCCGAGTTGGATACAACGCTGCTATATGTACGTCTATTTGAGTGTTCAGATACTGGCAATATAGTTGATTGCTTGTCAAAACTGTTATTGATAGGACTAATAATATCTTTGTTCACTTTTTCTATTTCCACTATAATTTCTAATGCTTTTCTGTATGTAACATTTTGTTCACTCATAATATTACGTATCTTCTTTTCCCTTATAAACGTCGGACATGATTTATCTAGAACAATATGAGAACCTTTACAATTTAGACATTTTACATTTTGCATTTCACAATTAGCGTGGTTCTGACCGCATTTTGGACATATGCTCTTTTTACTTGGGCAATATTTGACTGAATGTCCAAACCGCCAGCAACCAGAACATTGCGTTACTGGGAATACATACTTTTCAACTTTGAAACGACATCCATAGGCTTTTACGTATTGTGGTAACAAGGTTTCATTAAAACATACCCGTACTGTCTCACAGTTAATCCACTTTCCTTCTTGTGACATGCGCTTCAATCGAGTGACAGATACAATTTCAGTTGTCGACTCAAAAAGCTTCATAAGCTCCTCCTCTTCTATTTCAATGTCAACTCCCTTGACAACCCCGTAGGATAATGTTGCCTCAAAGGTCTTGTAGCATCTATATTCAAGCTCACTGATTTTACTACATTTTAATAATTTCTCAGCATCATTTTTGTTTTCAAATTTAATTAGAACTTTGTAAGGACTTTTGTATTTAATGCGGAGAATGTTGTCTATCTTTTCTTCTCTTAATAGTTTGGCTAATGCCATCTGCTTAGGTAGTGGTTGAAGGGAGGTAATGCATACTTCGATGTTTTCGTTGTTCGTACGTAATGACTCATTATTTTGCATAGAATCACTTCTATGAAATCTTTTTGATTTTCTTCTGTTAACAACGGTGATGAAGTCGTTTTCATTTGTCTCCTCACTTTCCCCACTTTCTTCAAGGGGACGCTTCTCTGCTGGCTTGGCGTAGTTGTGATCTTGAGGCGCCGGCGCCGGCACCGACGCCATCCCCATACTGTCCCATTCCAGCATAGATTGTAATTCCCGTTCACAGTCCTCAACTATTTCATTATCACTTTTGTTATTTTCGTCTTCGCCACTACAGTTTTCTTCCATATTATGTTGGAATAAACTTATTTTTCACTAATAAACTGTAATTCCGAGGTTAGCGTGTGGTCAGAAACCATAGACTGACCTACTATCCTTACTAATATTATAAATGAGAAAGTGAGTTTGTTTGTTTGTTTGTTATTTCTTCACGGCTTGACTAAGGTTCTAATGGGAAAATAATTTTTCTACTATAGAGGGCGCTGTATCGGCCAACAGATGGCGCCGCAAGTCGCGCTATGGGTTGTTTTGTTGTCAAACGAGATCTATACAGTCATAAAATTAACGCGAGCGAAGCCGCGGGGAAAAGCTAGTTTATAATAAAATTTATGTTATGAAGAAAACGATGATTATTTCGTAGATAAAGTGTTTTAGTAGATCTATGGCGGGCGACGCTGTGTGTCGCACTCTAATTATGAACACGCAAGTTAAGCGACGCTGACCCTGGCCAGCGTTTGGATGGGTTTCGTTATCTCGAACTTCTCCGTGCTTCGGAGAGCACGTTAAACTGTCGTTGGTCCCGACTGTTGTCGAAAGATGACAGTCGTTAAGTCAAGTCGGCAGCCTTCGGGCAGCTTGAAAACACCGCCCTCAGCCAATGCAAGAGCAATCTCTAATCACCTTCGATTGCAGGGAGACCCCGTATCCCTGCAGCGGGATGATTATTGATATGTATGATGATATTATTGTGTTTATTAAAGCAAGACCGAGATCTCGGCTACAAATCCAACTGAGAACTCTGTCTCGGTTCTCGGCTATAAATCACCGAGATTCGGACATAACAGAGACAGTTTCGTCGCTTTGTAGTCAGCAGTCGCGAGCTGTCGATTGTGATTGGTTGGTTTAGCAGAGCTGTATGGTCAATTATACGACGAGAGCCGCGAGAGGCGACACTCTTTAGAGGGTGAAAACGCCGAAAAATTGCTTTTTTAAGCTGATCGCACATTTGTCAGGGCCGTACGCGCCGCACGCGCCGCATTTTAGAATTCGTTGTATGCAATGATGTGAAACCTCGCACATTTCATCCGCACCGTACGCGCCGCATTTCGTAAAGTGCGGTAGGCATCCGAATTTGAAGGAAGCTTTCTGATGACGTCATATAACGCGGCGCGTACGGCGTGTGCTCAAATTGTTGGCAATACAATACACTAAAGATTTGCGTACGGCACGTACGCGAATGTGCAAGGCTATCAAGAAATGCGGGGCGTTCGGCGCGTACGTTGCTGACAAAGGTGCGAGGCCATCAAGAAATGCGGCGCGTACGGTGCTGACAAATGTGCGATCAGCTTTAATGTTACAACATCATATTGTTCAATTTTGATTATTAAAACTGATTCATTCATTACACTCATTTCATGATTTTTTCACGATTTGTCTATTCTCGGTCTCGACCGAGATTTTATTTTATATTTTATTCTCGGTCTAGGTCTCAAACGTAGTGATTATATCAGTGCCTCCAGTCAAAAGCGGTCTAAGACGAGTTATGCCCTTTTGTTTTTATTTGCCCGTTGGAATCAGCTCGTCGAGTTACATAACATATCAAAAGGACATATCTCTAACTTATTCCTAACCCAATTTTTAGATTACACTAAGGACATATTTCACGCTTTAAAATGACACAAACACAGTTACCGGATTTTAATTTTCGACTCTAAAGACATAACTATGATAGGTTCGTATTTGTTTGAGTTCAAAATGGCATTGTTTTAGTTAACTTTGTTATTATAGACATTACGACATTTGTACCTTCATGGCGCAGAATCAAATTTCAAATTTATAGAAACAGAAGCAGTTGTTCCCTTTAATGCACACTTTTAATAAGTGCTATAATTAGGTATTCTCCGACTTGTTACCTTCTCGCATCGGTTTGACTTGCTGCTAGTGGGAATGAGTCAAATCATTCCTTTGAAAAGTAAATACTATAATATGAACTGTTCCACATTATAAAAATAATTATAATGTTCTTTGTGCCTTATTTTACGTTTTTCTTATTGTTTTTGTGATAAAATAATCTCTAAAATGTTATAATTTTGAAATATGATTTTATAGTGGTGGGACGTATTAACAACATGGCGTCTGAACGCGAACTGTTCGACGAGTGCGCGAGCGGCGTTCGGGACGGTTGAAAGGCAACGTTGCCGCTTCGTGCACCCGCTCGCTAATACAGGGGGCTATAACCTCCCCCTCCAAGTCGGTAGGGCGACCCGACCGAGACTTGGGTGGTCTGCCTCGACGGCGCTGATGGACCACCTCTGATGAACCAACGTACCGAGTAAGGGCACTGACATGGTACTTGCCTTTGGTAGCTCCGTTACCATCAACAACTACATAGGAAGAAGAACCACATTTCGAAACACGATAAGGACCCTCACGCCGCGGTGCAAATTTACTTGTAAACCCCTTAGATGCATTACTCGGCAAATGGGCCTCCACTAGAACGAGGTCCCCTTCCTCAAATCGCTCAGCATCCCTGCGATCTTTATCTCCAGCAGTCTTTCTCACGTCCTGTTGGTGCTCAATCCTGTTCTTAACGTCGTATAAAATACGGCTGAAATCCTTCAGGTACGGCGTAACCTGTGGCACGAAATTCTGTTGTGCCACCACTGTCCTAAGATCAGTTTGAACGGTAATCGGCGAACGTAACTCACGAGCAAATGTCAAATACGCTGCCGTCTGCCCCGTACCCTGGTTGTGAGCTGTATTGAGCGCGAAACGTACCATGGGCAGGACGGTGGGCCAGCGCCTATGTTCGGCCCCAACTAAAATGCCCAAAAGTTGCTTCAGTTCTCGATTCTTTCGTTCCGCCGGGTTAGCCTCTGGATGGTACACCGGGATCAGGGACTGATGTACTCCTAAAACAAACATCGCCTTCTGCATGACAGTGGACACGAACTGGGTGCCGTTGTCGGAGATAATCCGGCGAAGCAACCCATACCTCATAAAAACTTCCTCGATGAGAACTTTAGCACAAGTGTCTGCTGTGGCGTCCGGGAGTGCAAACAGCTCCGTCCAACGACTAGCGGTGTCCTCGATAAGAAAAACCCACTTCTCCCCATTAGGTCCCTCAGGCAAAGGTCCGAACAAATCCATGGCCAGCACCTCGAAACGCTGCTGAGGCACCGGAGTTTGGAGAAGACCCGCGGGTTTTAGATTGGTGGCTTTATATTTCTGACATAAGTCACAAGACTTGAGATACTGAGCCACATAAGCCCTCATATTCTTGAAATAGTAGCGCTCCTTGATCTTCTTCAACGTCCGCTCCAAACCCAAGTGACCAGCGGTAGGAGCGTCGTGAAGTTCCTGCAGGAGCTCCGCCTGCAGGGTCTGGGGAACAACTAACTGAGGCTCCTCAGACTCTCCCTCCGGATCGCAACGATACAAAATTCCTCCTGCAAGATAATATCCCCTATCTGTCCAACGCATCGCAGCGTTTGGATTATCTGCGTTCTCAAAATCCGCCAGGATTTTACTAATTTCAGGATCCTTGTACTGGGCATCCCTAAGGTCCTCTGCCTTTCGCTGAGGCAGGTCAACGACCACTGGACAAATGTCGCAGATGTTAGAACTAGAATCCACAGCTGGATCTGCTGGACGACTGAGAGTGTCTGCGACGACGTTTACCTTACCCGGGGTATATTCTACCACCAGGTCAAAAGACTGAATTCTCATAGCCCAGCGGGCTAAACGTCCACTCGGCGTTTTTAAAGACAAGAGCCACTTCAATGGCTGGTGATCCGTGACTACACGCACACGCATGCCCTCCAAATACGGTCTAAACTTGTCTAGAGCCCATACAACCGCAAGAGCCTCTCGCTCGGTTGTGTGA